>OY730182.1:8242500-10695000 GCA_963422495.1 Polyommatus iphigenia
GCTAGAAGATATCCATTTTAAACTGTAATTCTGAGAACTGGACGGCAAATAAAACTGATCTCCAACAAATGCTTTAATTTATTTCAACGACTATTAATTTCAATTAAAACGAAATTACTTGACGATATTATGTTTTTTTTTAAATATTTTAATGTTTCCAAGAAATTTGAAAAAGGATACTCATGAATGCCAATAAAGTTCGATTATTTCTTTTTTGAATTACTTTTAAAACCTTTCCGATGAGTAAACAGTCTTCAATAACGTGAAGTAAGACCAGGATGTACTTATTATCTGGAAAAACAAAATTGGTATAAGATTTATCTGTCTCCATGGTGATCTATATTGGACCAATACAAGAGATCACGAAGGGGCAATAGGCATATTCTAGTATGATTGCCCGTAACCGACGTTTTTGGTTTTGATGATTGCGCATGCTATGGAAGCTTTACAATCATGGTTAACCACCACGACCAAACGTGAAGGGCCTTTAAGGCCACATAAGCCGTAATCATAAATAGCACTCATTTGTACATCAGCCAGAAATAACTGCTAACCCTAAACTTTTCGCATAAATAAAAAGCAGAGTTATTATTGTGCGTTTAACAGAAATAGTACATTCGTGACCACAATGAATAAGGCACAAGTTTGTCCTCATTATGACTCCACATATTAAAGGTTCATAATATGTTACACGGTTAGGGTCAGTTCATAATTATTAATACATAACATTTCTATGAACCACTCAACATGGCACAGGCAGCCTGACTTTAAATGTTTATCCAGAGAAAATGTTAAAATATTTTATCAAACAAACTTATCTACTATTACAGGATTATCAGTACTTACCTTAGTAAAGCTTTGGTACGAGATGACGCAATAATTGTAAGCAGTCACCACGCATGGACGTTGAGCTCTGAAACAAAGACCTGAATGTTAAAAAAGCCTAAATTAAGACTACTGTCCTACTAGCTACTGTAGCTCGTCGCATCGCGTCTTCGTGATATTGAAATGAAAATGAAATAGTACATTATGTATTTGTGATATTGTATAGAAATACCTAGGGCAGAAAAATAAGAAACTCGCCGCCCGGAGGTGAGAAAATATTATTTTTTTCCATTTAAAGGTTAACAAAATTAATAATTTTAGAACGTCTACATGAGACCTACCTAGTTCCTGAACACCGGTTCAGGAACTAGGTTCCGGCGAGAGGAACTAGCGTAAGAAACTCGCACAGGGCCACCTTTTAACAAATAGGTGGGAAAATTATTATTTATAAAAATTTGAGATTTTTGACTCCCTCATTTCCAAGCAGTAAGCTGAATGCTGGTGATGCTTTTTATCTAAATGTAAGCATGATGAATTTTTTATATGTTTAATACTAGTAGAAGACACCCGCAACTCCGTTGCGCCAAAATTCGTTTATCGCGCGGTAACCGTACATTTTCCGAGATAAAATAATCCTTCCCAGATAAAACCAATAATTATTATTTACAGTTTATTGCACACAAAACCATTAAAAAGTAACATAATATTAGAAAGACGACACAACAGGTACTGCTTATCTCTAAAAGAAATTTCTTACAGCAGTCCTAAGATAAATAAATAATATTCCAATTGTGTGAATAATATAGGTACTATCAGAGAAGTTGATTCCTAGACAGATGGGGGACCTACGTAGTTTGGTCGCGTTTTGTCAAACCCAGCTGACAGATCACAATAAGCATTGAATAGTTATTATCCACTGACCTCTATAATACACTGGACCGGCGATCGCTATCAATAAAATGTTCCAATTTGAAAGTCGCCATATTGGCGCTGATTGCTATGTGAAAGCAGTAGTGAGTGTACTTGGAACTACTATTTTGCAAATGGCCGTTGCAATTTGCTATGTAATTAGTTCACAGTACGCTCACCGGTGGCGCTTCAAATCGGCACAAAAAATAGCTGTCATTTTGTACGCCATAGCCAGTCCAGTGTATTTTAGAGGTCAGTGACATCATCGGACCGAATGACGTTGGTCTGTCAACTGCCTAGGAATCAATTTTTCTCGATGGTACATACCTGACAATCAGAAGTAAAATAGTTTTTCTCGATGTACGGTCCATCTTGTACCACTGGGAAAGAAACGCGGCGTCACCAATTTTCATACTCTGTTTTTAAATAAAAATTTCTTGTGAATTTTGATACCCAATTTTTAAGGTATAATATTTTATCTGATATTTTTTGAAAACCATAGTATCATGTGAAAAAAAATGGTTATTTATTTATTTAAGAAGCTAGGTGAAGGCCACCTTTTTTTCAGGGCCTGCTAGTTAAGGAAGGTGTTGGCCCTTGCTATATTCCGCTGCCCTAAATGAGGTTAAGGCTGGCCGCATAAACATGTTTTTTGTATGAGATTTCCGAATTCGTTTTCCGTATTCGAAAATCCGAATGCATACAATCAGAAGAAAATACATTAACTGCCGCACACTTTCGTTTTTCTCCGTACGGAACGAGTTCCGCACGTACGTTTCAAGTGCAAGCCGGCGTGTTCGCTCGTGATAAAAACGAACGTAAGCACTATAGCCTTGAAATATCGAATACGGAAAACGAATTCGAAAATCGAATACGCAAAACGTGCGTTTGCGGCCAGCCTAAAGCGGGGTGTATGAATACAGTGCCCCCCTGAATACAGTGAGGTGTAATACCGGCTTAAATAATTTGTTTGCCATTTGTCGACCTAAAAATATTTTTTACCTCCTGCATAAGTTTTTCTCCAAATACACTGATCATCAAAATTTGTACTATGACAGAGGACAGAAATAACATAACTCCAGGTAGCTGCGCCCAATCACCCATCTGAAACATTTGGCTTATATAATAACGCTAAATTATTATGTACTCCAAGATACATAATAATTTACCTATTTTCTATTTATGTCCAATTTCACCAAAGTCTGTTAATGTTAACAGCTTGTTAAAAGTTAAAAGAGTTAACGTGATACTAATTCGAGCAGTTGTTGGCGAAATTGGGCCTAAATCTTGTATTTATTTAGCCAAGCAATATTTTTTGTGGGTGTATCTATATTAAATGTATTATCAAATCGTTCTCAATGACCTTGAAAGGGCGGCCTCATATACGAACGATAGTTTCGCAAAGAAATTGGTTTTTAATTGGCGTTTCTTATATTGACTTTGTAACTATCAGTAAATTTGCGATAAATTGCAACGATCGATCGATTAGTACCTAGCTGCCGTTTGGTTTAAATTGTCAAATTGAATTGCGTGCGTACTATTAATCCTTCGATCGCGGATTCTTGGAAATCTATTGTTAATCTATTGTTGTCGCGGTCGCCGGTGTCCTTATGGAGGTTGATAGGTTAAACTGTCGCAATTTTTGTTTCCAACAAAATTAAGTTATAATTTCTTGGAATTTTGGATTTATGTTGATAATACATTTTTCAATTAACTTACAACAACATTAAATCCCAGGGCGCATATTTCCAGCGATCCAATTAAGACATTAAATAAATTAGAGCCTTCAAATATTTTTTCCAATTTCTTAGCCAGACTAAAATAAAGAAAGAAAGATGAAAATGTAATATTTTTAGTTAGATACCAACAGCAGGTCTAAAATGATTAGAATTTTAGAAACAAAACTTTATTGAAATTGGCCTCATCAGCTTGGCTACCTCTTAAAATTATGAAGTACTTCAGCTAGAAATGTGAATGATAAATTATTTTAAAATTCGAAAAAGTAACAACTTGCTCATTAATACTTTTAGTGCGGTGTATACTGGCTATCTTTTGGGTATTAGTGTGTGTTAATGAAGAATTATTATTAAATTAATATCGTCACTAAAATGTATCTTCAACCTACTGTAAAATGTGCTGATGTTTCTTCACAATATCGTTGAGTAGGTATGAGTTTTCTTCAGTTAGTCGTGTGATTTCGGCACTCAGGAGACAGAACTGGCAGTACGTGTGTGTGGTGAGGATGAAATATGAAGCGTCGACAGTCGTGAAGAACAATACTACTATGTAACCTGAAAAAATCGACAAACTTCTTACTAAACTTGTTTAGGGGCTAAAGCGTTAAGAGGTAACGGATAGACAAGACACTTTCCAATTTATAACATAGAATACAGTCTATGGTACTTACGTACTTACTTTTATCACGCTCTAGTGAGCGTGATGAAAGGGAGCTGAAATTTTTAAAAAATACCAAATGCAGACTTAACGTAAAATAAACTTGAAAACTTACCACTTGTTGTCGAATGAAAGTACGCGTAAAGCCATCCATACCACGACTCCGTGGACATACCCACAATCACAGCGTACGGCAAACGCCATACTTGCTCATTCTTGCAAAAATAATAATATGCAAATACAAAGAACGGCGAGAAATTATACACGCATATGAGAATAGCGTTTAACATGAAGAAATACTTCACGAGGTATCGCAAAAAGATCATTTCTTTGCGCAAAATTTGATTCTTTTTCTCGTCTTTTGTGGCATCATTGTATAGTGTTTTTAGGGAATTTGCTAGCTCCAATACGTTGCTTCTCTTATTGGCTATAAGCACAATTTTGATCGTAGCTAATATTCCAACGCTTAGACATGGCGCTAGCTGGGTGAGCTCCAAAAAGTTTTCTCGGCTAAACTTCGAGAAGAAAAATAAAGATTCGTGAACGATCGTCATAAAGACGATCATAACTGAAATATAATATCTGAAGCGCGGCTTCTTGCCGAGCGGTATTCCCAACAAATAAAAGTTCCTTTTTATTTGGCTGAAAATGTCGTCGAAAGATAGACTTTCCATTTTGCTGGACGAAGGTTTGAAAAGAAATGGCGACAGATATACTGGTTTCGTTAATAAGACACTCATTTAATAAGTAAACTAATAGGGTTGGCACAAGTCTAAATTATATTTATTCAAATTTTAATTATTATTACTGTTCTACATCTATTGTTTTTTAAAGATCTTCCATTTAAAAAATAAAATTCAGTTGAGTTTGTGTAACGTAAAACGCAAAACTTAGATGTAAATATATTGAAACAGCATTTTGTAGCCCAACCTTTCTGTTTCAATCCATCAGAATATGAAAAACGGATTTAGAAAAAGCTGAAACACGGTTTTTCTGTATATAAATTTATTCTGTCCGATTTGTATGTTTTGGCAGCCCTGCACTATAATAACAGTCTCATTTGAATTTTGACAGGTGACAAAGTATCAAATGCAACGAAAACATAATCAAAGAGGGTGAAATCCACAAACTATCTCTTACTTCGAATACACCTTTGCTTTGTGATTGTGTTTAATTTTATGATGAATTATTTGTTACTGATTTGCATTGTGTTGAAAGACATTATAGTTAAACAGTGTCTGTCAGTCTATCAAACGACTTCTTTAACGCATCAAACAAGATCAAAACTTTGCTAAAGCTGTAAATTGTAATGGCTGTAATCCATTCTAACATAATAAATGCGAAAGTGTGTCTGTCTGTCTGTTAACTTTTTATGCCCAAACCTCTATCCCGATTTTGCTGGAGTCCCGGGAAAGGATATAAAAATGTACGGTTCCCGAGTGATTAATGAATTTTGGCGCAACCTAGTTAATCCTCGTAGGGGGTAGATATTACAACATTGGTTTACGGGCTTTGCAATCAATTTAGTATTATGGGATGATAAAATAGTTGAGTCAGTAAAGTAATATTTTAGGAATGTGTTTTTACCGATTCACTTAAATAATTCAATGAGAATAAAATAAAAAGGAAACAAAAAATATGATAATATATACTTTTATATGATTGGCACTTTTTTATGCAATCTCCATTATAAAAAAATACGCATTGGCAATTTAAATACAGACCTACAAGTTTTTTTTGGCTCATGGATGTTATAGTCTGCCTGTGTCTTTGGCAAAGTTATTACTTTCTAGCCAATGTGGTTTTGCACTTTCATTCGACCATATTAAGATGTCAATGCATCCTTCGGTCGTAATTCAAGTTATTTGGCACGTCTCAACAAAAAGTGCTTAACTTTAATGTGTCTAGCTGCGAGGGCCGACATCTAAATGGATTCATAAAAACCTTCATAGTAAACCCTTCGTAATATAGCAGCGATCATTTTGGAAGTAAGGAAGAGCCCTTATAAATATTTATAATATTTTAAATAGTTTATCTCGTGGAAACTGTATTTTTTTTTCGGGGCAGAAGCTATCATATTCCAAGTTGAATTTTTTTTACGTCATAAATGTTAAACCTTAATTTAACTTTCATTAAATCAACTGAAATATAAAAAAAATCAAAAAACTTTTAATTTCATAAAAATTAACCTTATTGCTGCTGCGGAATCCTTAACAGGTGAGTCCAACTCGCACTTGGCCGATTTTTAAATTTAGGTCCTAAGAACTTAGAAATCAGGTGCTTTGGTGAAAAGGTTTTTATCTTGAGAGTTACATAACGGAAGACCGCTATGAAACACTTAGCGTTAAGGGGTGGTTAGTAAAAGCTAAAAACAGACACTATACAATGTTGACTAAATGACATCTAGCGTTCTCAAGCCCGTAAAAGGCAAGTAATGTTGGCCCAAATACGGCACTTATCTTAGTGACGTTTTAACGCATGAAAATGACTCGTCCGAAGGCATTAATATAAGTCAATCCTTCGCTGTAATATGGCGTTTAAAAGAGCCATAAAATCATAATGGCTTCTACAACGTTGTTACTTATTTGCTAATAAACCATTTAAAAATCGATTTAATCGCGTAAAGTCCTTCTTGTTATATCGTTTGACACACTCAATATCTATACGGTCAATTAAAAAGTTATTTATTGGGTAAACTTAATGTGAATAATATCTTACATGCCTCCTGATATTATGTCAGATAGACTATTTACAATTTATGTCTTTGTCACTTTCATATTTTTTGAGAAATTTGTTTGGAAATAATTTTTTGGCAACCCTAATAACAGTGATAAGCTAAAACATGTAACTACTATCTATACATACCTTTCATAAGTGTGAAATCATTTTTTCATTAATTATAATATAAAGTATCAAATTAAATGTTGGCTACGTCGTTCTTCACGAATATTAAAAATGATAGCTACCTGTTATTTGTAATTATACCTTTTTATAACACCCAACTTATTTATATTGTAATTAGTTGGGTGTTATAAAAATGATATTGTCTTACAATATCATCTTAAAAAATTGATTTTAAGTATCTAATAATATATATTTTATACTAGTAGGCATTTTCCGAAGTAGATACGACCTGGTTTGGCACATTTGCTAGTTACCGCACGCCATATAACCGCGGTCAATGCTAGGCGCACCGCGCAGAGCGTGTAAATACGAGATCGTGCATAAAAGTAGTCGAATAGAGTCTTAAGGTGACGCAGCGTTAAAGTAAGAAACCGTGTTGGATATGTTTTAGATTGCTTGTTTTCTATGAGAGGCCGGCCCGGCCTCTCATAGAAAACAAGCAATGGAACAGCAAAAAATGGAAAGGGCGTAAGCGACAAAATGGTTTTTGTCGCATAATTTAAAAACCATAAATACATTTCATATAAGCTATGCACAAATTAAAGTGCATGCTTGAACCAATTTATGTACAAATTTTGGAACCTAAAATCACTCTCCTCTGTTGGAAAAATAGGAATCCCTTTTTTACAGAGGTCTTTTCGATTGATTATTCTGTGCTATAAAAGTTGTCCAATCGTGTTATGCTATGGGCAATTCAAAGACAAAGACATGATGAATACTGACAATGAACTTCAATTTCTTAGCTTTAGTCATTGTTGAGAAAAATCGGCATCGCTACAGCCAAATTATCAAGGCGTCGCCTTAAGCATTGTGAATAACACCAATATTATAAAAGCGAAAGTGTGTGAAAATGCTCGATTAACGTCAATACGATGAACAAAACATTTTGATTTTTAAATAGCTCACACCCTATTATGGCTCACCCTAAATCCATACTAATCCATATCCATACTAATATTATAAATGCGAAAGTGTGTCTGTCTGTCTGTCTGTCCGTCTGTCTGTCTGTTTGTCCGTCTGTCCGTCTGTCCGTCTGTCCGTCTGTCTGTCTGTCTATCTGTCTATCTGTCTGTCTATCTGTCTATCTGTCTGTCCGTTACCTCTTCACGCTCAAGCCGCTGAACCAATTTTGCTGAAAGATCCAATGGAGATGCGATACTTGAGTCCCGGGACAGGACGTAGGATACTTTTACTACGGAAAAACGCACGGTTCCCACGCGAATTTTGGCGCAACAATATTGCGGGCGTCATCTAGTACATATTAGCCACTTGATTGAAATGATATTTACAAATGTTGAACAATCTGCAATGCGGGTGCTCCCAGGTGGCACACCTCCGCTGAGTAATGGGATCTATAACGGCAAGTCGGAATCCATCTGTTTTGTCTTTGTTTTACGTCCATCGTTAAATATTCGGATGACGGACCTGCTTATCGGAAAACCATTTTGTGGATTGTGAATGTTTTTGGCGTGCAGCGATTTGGGTACTCACAGAGATATTTTCAAATGCTCGATTATCGTCAATACGATGAACAAAACATTTTGATTTTTAAATAGCTCACACCATATTATGGCTCACCCTAAATCCATACTAATCCATATCCATACTAATATCATAAATGCGAAAGTGTTTCTGTCTGTCTGTCTGTCCGTCTGTCTGTCTGTTTGTCCGTCTATCTGTCTGTGTATCTGTCTGTCTGTCTGTCTGTTACCTCTTCACGCTCAAACCACTGAACCGATTTTGCTGAAATTTGGCATGAAGATAATTTGAGTCCCGGGAAAGGACATAGGATAGTTTTTATCCCGGAAAAATGTACGGTTCCCACGTGATAAACGAATTTTGGCGCAACGGAGTTGCGGGCATCATATTCTAGTATTTGATAATATGACTAATGTTATCGAATATTTGAGATACGGCTAATGCTTCACATTACAATTTTGAAATTAACATCTACACGGTTCTTGCCACTTTTAAATTTTATAATTCTTGTCCTGTCGTCGAAGAAGCACATTATTTTTTCATCACTGTACGCTCCCTTAAAAAGTACCTAACATTTAAGACCTACTCTGCCTTAATTCCACGCCCATAAAGGGCTTTTCACACGTTTAATAGGCATCTTTAATGAAAGTTGCTGTAAGAGTTTGCTTTTAATTTTGAATAACGCTGGAGCACCTTATCAATTTACATAATACACGGCAGGCTGGATATTGCAGATTATCTCATAAGCCCAGCTTCTGCAATAAGGCTCTATATTATAGCTTGCTTTGAAAAATAGCTTAAGAAATAAGCTGAGGTATTTTTTGAGGTGAAAATGAATGAATATCAAAGAACCTGGTTGTCTTATACTAGCTCCCTTACTAATAAAACTATACACAGTGAGTGAGTGACTTTTTTATTCATTGGAAAATCACATATTATCACAGACAAAGTCCGCAGACGACGAAGGTACAAAGAACAAAAATATTAAGCTTTTAACAATAGGAATAAAATATATTATGGTCTCGTTTTTTTTTAAACATCCTCAATACATTTTTACTCTTATTTATAAACACTATGTTCTATCCTTTGAATAGATATAAAAAGAATAGGTGGTAATAAAAGGCATATAACAAGATACATAACGACAAAGTCCACTTGTTTTCCCCCGGGAAATTCTCGCATAATTGAGGATATCGTAAATGGAGAAAAATGCATGATTTAGGTATGCCAGGATAATACGAGTTAAATCGCTCGTACGAACATACGGTCCGCCCCACTTGATATATTATAGTTGCACTGAGTATGCACAATGTGGAATTTTATTACTAGTTTTTTGCCCGTGAGCTTAAAACGATTGTATATTATGTTCTTTACGTAACGCCTCCGTTGTCCAATGGTTACGAGCGTGGCTCTTGACTCGGATGTCGTGGGTTCGATTCCCGCGTTGGAAACATATTGTTATTTCCAAGTTTGGTTAGGACAATGCAGGCTGATCACCTGATTGTCTGACAAGTAAGATGATCCATGCGTCGGATGGGAATGCTTAAGTTAGTCGGTCCTGCGTCTGATCTCTCGCCAGTTGTGTCGGTCCAGTCCCGGGTTATGAGTAAAAAGAATAGAGAGTGCTTTTGTTAACTGCGCACACACTTTGGCACTATAAAATTGCTCCTGCGTAACTGGCCTGGTTTAAATGAAACCGGCCACCGTCACCGAAACCGGCGTGGGAGTAATTATAATATTATAATGTTCTTTATCGGGAATCAAATTGTTGCACTGCTAAGTTTAATCTGAATAAATTCGGCGGTTAAGCTTAAAGAGGTTTAATAAACAGACAAACTTTCGCATTTGTAATATTAGTACTTATAGTGTTTATTTAAATAAAAATTAATGTTATATTACATTAGTCTCGCTAAAACTCGAAACGGCTAAGCCGATTTGGCTAATTTTAGTCTTGAAATATGCGTGGAAGTCCAAGAAAGGTTTATATTAGAAAAATAGTGATACGAAGTTCACCGGGTCATCTAGTAATATATTAATATGGTTATGAAAGTAAGTAAAAACGAGCAGACGAACCACCTGTTAACATGTGCTTTCAATCGACACTCAAAACTCCTAAGATATAGCGTGGCAAGGCTGCGTTTCCACTGAAGCAGAGCGGAGCAGTTCTTCGCTCCGCTTCGCTTTCATTCCGCTGGAATAGCACGATTGGTCAATTCGGGCACCGCTAAGCTCCGCTCCGCTCCGCTCCGCTTCAGTGGAAACACACCCTAAGGCTAGTTCGCATTAGGCCAGTATTTTAGTTTAGTACCGAGTACTTTAGTAGCTAAAATTCTCGCTTCTGCCCCAAAATCGTTCGCACTTCGTTCGAGACAAGTGAGTGATGTTTTGTAAGATAAACAGCTTACAGCGCAATAAAGTATAAATTTCCTGAACGTAATCACGCTTATAAGGTATATATTTTCTTTGTGTTTTCACAGAGAACGCTTATAACATTTTAAATATTGTCACCTTGCACGTTTTTATCTCGAATTAATACTCGAAATCGAGCAAAAACCACTGTGTGGACCGCAAAACTCACAGCTCGAAGGCTCGCATCGAGCCGGCTTGACAAATTTTTTGACACTAGTTTTTATTATTCGTAGCTAATTTCCTTCGAACTGGAGTAAAACTATTGAGCAATGCTGAATGTGTGGACGAAAGCCCGAGCATTGGTTTTTACTCTACGTGATTGCTCGATTGAGCAAAACCGTATGTGAGTACTTACACTTAGGGTGTGTTTCTATCACAATCTGTTTTTATTTGGCTTCAACTACCATCAAATAAAAGGTTACGTAGCACCGAAAGTACTCATCCGATTATGAGGTATCAATGGTAAAATGGTCTTTATTTAGTTGGCTTATAGGTCATGTCAGAAGTAGAATAACTTTGTACAGCTGCTGGAGATAAATCGATAACTGAATTTCAGTGCTTCTGATAGTGAAAGCTTATTCGAAGCTTCCTGTAGCGGTCCCATGGTGTAATGGTTAGCACTCTGGACTCTGAATCCAGCGATCCGAGTTCAAATCTCGGTGGGACCTTGCATTTTTTATGAAATATTTTCTGCTGTTGCAAATAAAGCTAATGAAGCTAAAAAAAGCTAATAAGCTAAAAAAAATCTTAATGCGAATTGACGATTAGAATTTCCTTAATAAACGGTTTTAATAATACCATAAAAGTATAATATACGGTAGCGCATTTATAAAATTAACAGAAGCAACGTCTTTTCTTCTAAACATGCGTAATGCGTATATCGAACTGGTATAGTGAAATGACGACGGTCTGGCAGTCGCTGGCTCTTAACTCTGAT
Organism: Polyommatus iphigenia; assembly: GCA_963422495.1. Lineage (NCBI taxonomy): Eukaryota > Metazoa > Arthropoda > Insecta > Lepidoptera > Lycaenidae > Polyommatus > Polyommatus iphigenia. The sequence continues at coordinate 8,254,358 of OY730182.1, forward strand.
ATTATCTTTAGTAGAAACGATTCTGTCAAAATGCCACTAGGCATTGACTGACAGATGAGTAATTTGTTTATCTGAAAACAAATAGTCAATTTATGGTGGGTAGAAATAAAAATAGTTAACACTTCTAGAGATAAAAAATGAGGTAAAATAGCCCAGAAAGCTTAGCCTACATCTGAGAGTATCAATATTATTAACGTACCTCTCACAGACATAATTACTTCTTGTAGTACAGGAGGCATTGGAAATTTTCATCATGTTATTGTAAAAGCTTATTATTTTTGTTACGTGAAATGTTTTGAGATCAAAGTGTTTTTGTTTGAAGTGAAATTAAATTTGTTGATTGTTTTTATTATTTTAACTTACAATACCTTTTTGGAAACAATTTTATCTCTTCATGGGGAGTGCAGATAATAAGCAAACAAATTTAATACGTCACGAAATAAGGTCACGAAAATTTAAATATTTTTAAAATGAGTTTTGCGACGGTTAATAGTCGTTAAAAATCGAGTAGTGTCTCTTCAAAATTATAATATTGTATGTATTAGTGATAACGTATAATTGACTGAATAATATTAAGAAACTAGCTGATGGCCTGGTGAACTTCATGTTACTTTGGAAAATAAAAGTTGTAGTTTTTAATATTTTACTCGCAATTTCTTCATATTAATTTCATACCGTATTTCAAGATCATAATCAGCCAAATCAGTTCAGCCATTCTCGATTTTAAGCAAGATTAACAAAATCGAAAATTCATTTTTATTTATATAATCTATATACTTATTAGGTATATGTATATATAGATTTAAAGAATTTATTCTATCTTGATATATATAAATAAACTTCACCTAGAGTATATTCTGTAAGGTAACTTATCGTTACGAGCGGTGTTCCCTAGACTATAAAGTTAATTTGACAGTTCTCGTTAGGCCAAGTAGTTTGTTTACAATTAGCTTAGCCTTGTCCAACTGTCAAGTTGCAGTCAAAATACAAAACTCATTATCCAAATGATTTGGCGTTTAAATACAATTTTCGAAATCATATTTGTAGAGACGGCTTAGGGTCAATTCAGATCGCAACGCGAAGCGTAGATGCATTTCTAAATTTGTACTGATTTGACAGATTTCAATTTTCGTGAGACGTCTTGGCAAATCTGTCAAATCCATACAAATTTAGAAATGCATCTACGTAGCGGTCTGATTTAACCCGGCATTATTTTAACATTTTGTTAATCTATACAAATAAAAGTTAATTTTAAATTTTGTTAGTCTCTCTAAAGCTCTACAACGGCTAAGCCGATGATGCTTTGCACAAACCTACGCGACCACGCGACTGCGAAGCGGCAGCGTCAATACAAAACACACATTTGACAAGTTGTCAAATGTGTGTTTTGTATTGACGCTGCCGCTTCGCACTTCGCAGTCGCGTGGTCGCGTAGGTTTGTGCTAAGCATTAGACTAATTTTGTGTGTTGTAATGTTGACAAAAAAAATGTATTATTGTTTATATTAGGAGGGAAGTGAAACGAAATTAGCTGGATCTAGTAGTTAATATTTTTAAAGCTATGATTTTCAGTGTCTTTAAAAAGCTCGATTTCTGAATTTATTGGCTTACTTTCGCCAGTCCGATTAAGTTATTGCGTTAAAATGTCATGAATACGAGAGATATCACACAATATTTAACTCAAGGCTACATTTAGATATTTAGCAATAGCAATTTTGGCCTCAGTCATTACCCAAGTTAAAGGTCACCCATCATTATAACTCCTGTAGTCACTTAACGTAATCTGGCTCCGTACAAACAATATAAGGTCTAACAACCACTGTCGAACCGCAAACTTACTAATTACCTAAGTTGGTATACAGCTATTTTATCGCTTACTTGACCTTTATTTTGATCACATAAGGTCCTCTTTCGTATGAATTGAAGGTAAAATATTTGAAAACAGACTACGTGCTACGTTATGTCCGGTTTAGGAGATATATTCTTTGTACGTTGTGGTTAAGAAGTTCCTAATCGAAATAGTATTGGATGCGTAATTACTGTTGTATGTTTAACGTTAAATATCTGGACGTCGATTCTGCAAAATTAACAGTTTCGATATTGTCTCGTTGTAATACAAATACATAGCGTGAGTTCCGAAATTTAACCCAGTATACTAGCTTGTGCTTATGACGTCTTGATCCCAACGTCATATTGTTATGTAAAGGTGTGCCACTGGTAAGACAAGTGTAACATTTTACAATGCAATCGCAAACTAATCATATACGTCACCGTACTGGATTGAATCAATAATATGACATCGGTTCTAGATGTCATAAGCACTGGCCAGTATCAGTATACTTTTCGGAAATTTAACCCAGTGGTTAAATTTCGGAACATACCCAGTACCCAATTGTATTATTTTTTTAAAGTGCCAAACCGACGTGACACCTAATACCAGCTCTTTATTTCGCGCACAGTGCTATATCCATTACTGAGGAAAATACGAGTGAGATAGCGAGTAAGACGTGCATGAAAGGAACAGAAAGTAATAATGGATCTTTTTAACTCTTCAGTCACCAGTATACACAAATATACAAAGTGCTGCGTTAGCAAATAATACTATATACACATTTCCCTTTGAGTTACTGCTCATGTAACTTACGTGCAAACGTCGAGAGTATTAGTGGGGGAGTATTTATCATACCTTACCTTTAACATTAGTCAATTTGCTAGTTGAAAGTTATGGCTCGCACAAGCTCGTTCGATTTTCAGTAAGGCCGTGTTCACACCAAACCTACTGTGAGCCGCCGAATGTGAGCAGGCTCACTGTGAGTCCCAGTGTGAACGTGAAAATAAACGGTATCGAATGTTCGCGCCTACGCCTAGCGTAATCAAAATAGCGTATTGTAGGTTAGGTGTGAACGAAATAGTGAATATGTATGGAAATACAATAAACTGCGTAACGTTCGCTCACATTGCGCGGCTCACAGTCGGTTTGGTGTAAACACGGCCTAAGGCTGGATTTATATGCGCCCGCCCAACACGCGATTTGGCCGCTACACCGCTAGATCACAAATAAATGTATGCGGTTGATAAAAAGCGGCGCGGCGCGCTGTTTTACAAACATTTACTAGTCATCTCGTGGACTACCACGAGATGACTAGTAAATGTTTAGCCGAAAAACCGCGCATTCACGCCACCGTATATAAATCCAGCCGAAATTAAACTTTGTTTACAAAGTGTAGCACCATTTCCTGATTTCTGAAAAAAAAAAGCTGCCAGTAGAAATCAGCTCTTACTAGTTAATTTGCGATGTAATAATAATATTGATGCTTTATTCTAATGGCAGTAACACGATTGGCGCATATACGATTTGCAAGATTGAGATATGAAAAATTAATAATTAATATTTTTTAAATAACTATATTTTATTTTAGACTAAATGACTCGGTGAAGTTCGTATCACTTCCCTACTAAATACAAACCTTCCATAAATATTTCAAGACCAAATTTTGTTTTTTAGCGAGACTAACACAATTTAACATTCATTTTTATTTATATTTGTGTAATTCTCTATTCAGCAATTCTAAAATTCAATTTACCATAATATGCCCGTTATATTTACTTCGCTATATTTAAAGCTAACTGCATTACCAACTTTACTGATGAGTGTAACTGTTGTTTTAGGGACACCATTGACGTACATACAATACCAGATACCTCTTATCTAATATAGCTCTGCAAAGTTATCGCATGGAACATTTTCTGGGATAAAAACTATCCTAAGTCCTTTATCAGGACACTAAGTACATTTAAACCAAATTTCATGACAATCGATTCAGCACTTTAAGCATGCAGGCAGAAAGATATAATTTCGAATTAATATAATAGAAGTATATAATATAATAGTTAACAAATAATTGGATTTTTCACCTAACTCTACTGTAGATACTAAATTTGTACTAATATGTATTATTACGAAGACGCGCCCTACTATTCCTCCTAATCGTCTATAGTACTTATATGTGTGCAAGCTTTTGCCAATGTTTGAGTGTTATCGCCTATCGGTACACACTAATTATTACCTATGAGTGCACGCGCACACTACAATAAATAGACCAGTTAACTGAATTAACTCCCCGTACCCCGCGATCCCCTCACCCCAAAAATTGACGGGGCGCGTCTTCGTGGTCCGTGGATTGCACTATCTGTAGAATGTAGATGAGGTTTTGTTATTAGCTTGTTATGTATATTCAGTGGCATCATAACTCCGAAACGGTAGAAAAGATACGTTGGTATGTTGTGTATAAACTCACCTAAAAGTGTGTTTAGCTCATTGACATCAGCTTATTTAAATATTCTAATTTTCATAAATTTTTATACGTATGCGTCGTCCCTACATATCGTACGTCAACTGTATCATAAACAATTATTATGCGGTGCGGTTGTATGTACGGGAATGTCGAAATTCAATTTTACAACCATCATAACTTTAGCGATGGCTACGTGAGCGAACGGAACTAAAGTATTTGTTCCGAAATGTTCCGAAATATTACAGAATACGAGAAACATAAAATATATTTGTGATTTTTTTGCTGAATAAATGAATTGCTAATATTTGTATTTTTTAAATTAATAACAATCTTTAAATACTGTTGACAATAAGCAATATCACTGAAAAACTAGCGCATATCGTTTAAATGTTTATCTACTTTATACTAAAACCAAATGGAGTTACTGTAATTCTGCGCATTAGACCGGAAAATAAGAATTTTAAACAAGTCGAATCGCGTTAAATATCTAGTTTTAGTATAATACTCAGCTGACGCCCGCAACTCCGTTGCGCCAAAACTCGTTTATCACGCGGAAACCGTACATTTTTCCAGGACAAAAAGTCCTTTCCCGGGACTCAAACTATCTTCATTCTAGATTTCAGCAAAGACTGAAACTTATATTATTAGTATGGAAGTATGGATTATCATTTATCAAGCTACAATTTTCTTTATAAGATACACGATTCCCGCGGCATCAAACATATTGTACCTGTATACTGCATGGGCGTAGCGAGGTACAGGCAGCTGCCCCCCAAAATTGGAGCGGAAAGAATTGCGGGGTGAGAGGGGAGGCATTAGATCGCAGTTCGCTCGCTCATAATATTTTGTTTTAATTTTTAGCTCACCTTCAATACTACTTACGATTTTCTTAATCTACCCCCCCCCCCCCCCCCCCCATGACATCCCATCCCCCCCCTATATAGAATCCTGGCTACGCCCATGGTATACTGTATATCACATTTGAGTCAATCAGTCAACTTTGATTATTCTTGATCCTCAAGGCTCGAGACTCGACCCTCCAAAGGACACACGTAATTAAAGTTGGTCGTGTTATCCTTTTTGGCATTGATATTTAAATAGGTTTTAGTGTAACTATTACTATGAAATAAGTAGAATAATGTTCTGTTATGGATTCCGTTAAGGGTTCTACCTACTTAATACTAGGGCCATTCATAATTTCAATCCATTTCTAAAAAACAAGATTTATTATAAAACGAGCTTTTGCCCACGGCTTCGCTCGCGTTTAGAAGTATTATTGTATACAAGCTTTTTTCCCCTATTTTAACCCCTTGGGGGTAGAATTGATCAAAATCCTTTCTTAGCGGATGCCTACGTCATAACATCTGCACGTCAAATTGCAGCCCGATCCATCCAGTGGTTTGGGCTGTGCGTTGATAGATCACCATGTCAGTCAGTCACCTTTGAGTTTTATATATTTAGATTAATGATGAGAAAAATTAAAAAAAATTTAGAACAACCATGCACTAATGACTAGATAGTTTAGTATTTTCGTTATAATGGCCCTAGTGTTAAGTTATAAGTTAGGCCCCTTAAATTGTACTTATATATTTTGGTACCTCTAAAACAGGTTTGTTGTTTGTTACTCTGAGCAGAATTCTCTACATTTTATTACGAAAAATGTTAGTGGGACTACAAGAAACGAGACAAAATTTAGTAAGATTCATATCTTTATTAACCGACTCAAAAAAAGATGTCATAACAAATTATAATACCTTTTTTTGTAGTTTAGACTTTTTTAGACTTTTCAACAAAAGTATTTTAAATAAATCATTTATCTCATTTTCACAAATTATTTCATGTTATCATTCTTTTGACACACTATGTGCTCGCGTCTATATACGGATTTTCTAGACGGGGCTATAACTTAGAGGGAATTTGCGAGAATTTTTCCGCCATATTGAAACTCAAACTTGAAATCCCGAAAGTAAATACTCAGTACAAAAACTTGGATCGTTCTGTGGACATGACTCATGTGGAGCCGCTATTAATGAGGGTATTAAACTATAATAATGGCTCCCTATCCGGTTTAGGTGACGGTAGCTACTAGCTATGTGGCTGCAGTTTCATTGAAACCGGGCCAGCTACGCAGAAGTTATTTATAATGCCCAAGTATGTGCGTGCAACACCAAAGTAGTTTCATAATCTTATGGGACTCGATAATCCGACACGACCGGCGAGAGATCAGACGCAGGACTTACTTTTTTCATGCTTTTTGCATGCAGTCTGATGGATGTCCTAACCAAACTTTGAAATACAATTTTTCTAACGCGGGAATCCACGAACCCACGAGCTACGCTCTAAACCACTCGGACCATAGATAGTTGCGTGTGTACGGTAAATTATACGGCTATTGCTGAACCAAAGATTTCCTTTGGTAGGATTGGTCCTTATGGCCCAAGGATGGATTTAAGATGTGGAGCCACCGCGATTTTTGATGTTAATTTTTTAAAATTTTAGCAGCTTCTGCTCTGGAGGAAAATAGAGTCTCAATCTGTATAGAGGCATTAGTTATGGTACTATTCCAAGTTCGGTACCATATTCGGATGACTTAAGAATGCTTAATTCATTTTAGGACTCATATTTGCGCGATAAAGATGTTTAACAGCGTAAAAAGAAGAAGAAGAAGAAGCATTATTTAAACGTGCTAATCTTAGTATGAGTCAGTAATTACTGGTCCGATTTGAAAAATTATTTCAATGTTAGATAGCCCATTTATCAAGGAAGGCTATAGGCTAATATAAGCGAAAAAATAGGGGAAAATGTTGAAAGAACGGGGGAAATTATTTGAAAGGGCTTATTTCACGAACTACTACGTTACTACGAGTAATTTTACTATTATTTGGCACAGATAAAAAGTAGAAACGTGAAGGATCATAGGATATTTATTGTGGACTAATTTGTCTGTGAAATATCTAATTTACGCGGGCGAAGCAGCGCGGAACGTCTAGTAATATTAAAAAGCTGAAGAGTTTGTTTGTTTGAACGCGCTAATCTCAGGAGCTACTCATCCGATTTGAAAGATTCTTTCAGTGTTTCATAGCCTATTTATCGAGAAAGGCTATAGCCTATATTTTATCACGCTAAGACTAATAGAAGCAAAGATACAGAGGAAAATGTGAAAATAAAGCTGAAGAGTTTGTTGGTTAGTTTGTTTGTTTGAACGCGCTAATCTCAAGAACTACTGGCTCGATTTGAAAAAATCTTTCAGTGTTTGATAGCCTATTTATTGAGGAAGGCTATAAGCTATATTTTATCACGCTAAGACCAATAACAGCAAAGACACAGAGGAAAATGTAAAAAAAACGGGGAAAATTATTTGAAAGGGCTAATATCTCACAGACTACTGGAGCAATTTTTATATCATTTGACACGAATATATAGTAGACTACGTGAGACATGGGTTATTAATTTGTGAAAAATATACGGTTTCCGTGAAATTTCAGATTTACGAGGACGAAGCCGCGCGGAACGTCTAGTATTATTAATATGTTTATTGCTCCATTCATCACCATGTCTTTGGCATGCAGAATAATGCGGCTATCAGCCTCCTTATAGTAATTAAGCCCTGTCAACAGCGTTTTCGTTGGTTGAAAATCATATATTCTAAATTTTTTATTTTATTTTATTTTTAACTATCTTTTTTCTAAATATTATTCCAAAATTGGCATTTAAACATTCGATTCAATCGAAAGTGATACCAAACTCGACTATATACCTAAATCCCACGCAGTTATTGACCTCATACCTTGTTAAAGCTAAACCCCCCCCCCCCCCCCCCCTCCCTCACCTGCATGAAATATTCAGGTGGCTCCACATCGTAAACTCATCTTAGGGATATAAAGATCAATCCTACCAAAGGAAATCTTTGGTTCAGCAAAAGCCGTATTCCTCGTTTTTTTGTCTTGTACGCACACGACTAAGAGGCGTTGAAACAATTTTTGCTAATAGTTTTATTTATTTATTTTATTTTGTGTTTTTATTCTAATTTATTTGCAGAAGGTACCGTTACAATAGGTGTTACAATAATTATTATTCCAGTAGAGTTCCAGTATAGAGTAAATTCGTATTATTTATAGAAGTATTAAATAGTTTATGACATGAAGAATTCAAACGCTGTAAAAACTTTTGCTCAAAATATTGAAATCGATTTCAAACATCGCGTCCATGTGAATACGAGACATAATGCATGATGTCACGTCGAATCCTGACATTTTATATTGGAATTCTCCACGGCTTCCTCTGTTCCAAACAAGAGATTATTTCCCCGCCTAAAGGAAAAAAGTGTGAGAACTTTAATTAAACAAGTTTGCGAGCATTGATAGGACTTTTGTAAACGGGTAATCGAAATCGGGGGATTTACCTGAAATCCACATTGACATTTGCCCGAAACTCACGCGATTTTGACAGTGCCTGAACCGTGAGGCTGATACTGACGTTTTCAGAAACTCCGAAAATCTCGAGACTCAAATAGAATTTTTATGACGGAGTGCTGGGAAGTTGTGAAATTCCAACAGTTTAGAACTCCTGATCCGCATAGGTAATCGAATTTTATTTTGCTCTGATAAATATTGCGAGAACTGAACTTATATGAAAAAAGTTCTGAGAACCAGCAGCGCAGAGAACTCCAGACAAGACAAGTTCAAAAAGAAAAATACTCCAGTTTTGATTATTTCCACTTATTTCAATTTAATTTTAACTTATTGGTAACTTGTTTGTGCTGATAAAGTGTATTGTAACAAAAAGTTTTAAAAGTGCCGAATAATAAAATAATAATATATAGTTAATAAATACAATAATAGATTAAATAAATAAGAACACAATAATTGACATCATTATAAAATATAATATATCGAAAGACATTCTTATATAACTTCTTATTCCTATCGAGTAATTTCAATCACTTTTATTAGATTTTTGTGTATGAATTTACTTTTCAAAGATTAAGTTAATCTTCATAAATATATTAAACACAATTTGGGAACATTATAATATTATCTCTAGTACTGTATCTGTACGAGCTTAAAAATTCTCATGAATAGTGTAGTTTTCCCAAACAAACATATTGTTGTAGAGAAAAAAAGAGATGATACCGTACCCCGGAACCCCTCTTGTGTCGTGATCAATAAAAACATTGACCTTATCTATATTTGATCGAAAAAACTGAGTAAACATTTGTATCCGTGGTTCCAGATAACGAACCCCATTTCGTGCACGCTTCATACATCATACAAATCAATACAACGAGTGATAGCGATCTTTTGTTGCTTTTCTTTTATACGTGTGTACATTAGATGAGTGTTTTGATGGGTGGTTGGATGGTTTTAAAGTACTCTGGAAAATTTTTGATCGACGCGTTTGCGACGGTACTTGCAGAAATACTTTTTCTCACCTCCAGGCGGAAAACGTCAACTTTCGTCCCGCTGCGCTTACCGATGTTGCCGTTTTCCGCCTCCGTCGAGGAGAAAAATAGTATACAGACCATGGGCAGTAAATAAGAAATCCTCAGATCACAATACGTTTGTTAACCACCTTCACTTCTTCACCTTCACCTCGGCCAACAATTACATGTGATCTGAGACATTTCTTATTTTCCTGCCCTAGGTGCGTACAGCGTAATGCGGGGATTTTTTTTTTCAATTTGTATGATATCTAAAGCTAAGCATCCAAAAGTCCGAATTGCACAAATTGAACGCATACCAGATTTTTAAGTCTTAATCAAAATGCGTTTGACATTGGTTTATGTGTGAAAATACCGTTAATGTACTAGTATACCAAGACTGCAATAAAACTTGTTAGTTCTGAGGTTTTTCACCAGAATCAATCTTCTTTTTAACTAGTTAAGGATACAAACATAAAACGATTCGTTTACTAAGCGCAGAAATTGCTAAATCTTTACAAGCAGTTGTGTACTTAAACATTACCCTCACTTCTTTCAAAGAAAAGTTAGAAGCTAGAACATACTTAAGGAATTAATGAATTAGTCTGGAACTTTTAATTAGATATGAAGCGTAGAGCGTGTTAGCTGAGGTAATTAGGAAAATAATAAGCTGATTTGTTATTGTACTGGCTTGTATTAAAGTTAGTTCTAGAGTTAGTAAGATTAATACACTCAGGTGCGATACGAGTGTTTTGCTGCATCGTGGAAAAGAAGAATTTCTTCTCTCTTGTCTCTTGATTAGGAGGTTGTGAGTTTTCGATTCATATACATACATATTTTCCTTTGATTTCAGTATTGAAAACTGTGTTCCAAGTTTAATTAGGACAAATCAGGTTAACTGCCCGATAAGAAAGTTGATTCGTGAATTCAATCCTTGTGAAAATTGGTTCTGTGCTTCTCTCACGGTTCATGTAAGATCATAATCAGAATAATTATCCCAGTTGGTTACGACAGTAAAATGTGACTGTTTTTTACATCTATTTGAGTAAGTATTATGAAATTGCTCCCTTAAACTGTAGACCACGATTAGGCAGACGTAGCGTAGGACGTCCTGCAGCTCAATAGACTGAAGATTTGAAAATGGTGGCTGGCAGCGGATGGATGAGGTCTTTCCAAGATGGTTGCGGCTCTTTGGAGAACACTTACTTTCTGTAGACGGTTCAGACTCCAGCAGTAGACGGCGAATAGAAAATAATGACTATGTAAACCTGACTTACATAATGAAAGCAGCCAACGTTACCGAAAATCAGCGTATGGTTGTTTGCGGTCTTTGAGTTCGAGTTCGAAGGAGCGGCGATGATGATAGACTTAGTAAAATGTTTCTCAAATTTCAAAATAAAGATCCTCAAATGTCCCCAATCTGATTATACCTGAAGAGGTTTATTTTTAAGGAGTGTCGCCTGAAGTTCTTTTACCCCGTATCCAAGGGAAACCAAACCTTTATAAGATTGTTCGTCTACCTCGCCGTATTTTTCTCAAAATATAATATGAGGTTGAAATATGAGAGTCGACAACGTCAGGTCACGTAGCAACAATACCGACGTTGAATAAAAGAAAATTTTACACAATCCAAGGATGAAACCTTACACCGATACGTGGGATGTATGCCCAAATTAGGCTTAGGCCGTTCATTTGAAATTGTTGCGGACTTCTGGATACTATGAAATTACAAGATAAGATTTTTAACACTGGATTTTTTTATGAAACTATGGGGCAAACGATCATACGGGCCACTGGATTGAACATGGAAATGAACTCCAGCGACCCTAGCATGGCCACAGTAGAAATGCGAAAGTATGGAAAACTGTGGAGATAAACTGAAGGTACCGTTCTGATCTTTACCGCGGCTAACCGCGATCGACAAAAATCAAATATAATGCCACTTTATGACAAAGACTTACATAGTCCTAAAATTCAAATAAAATCCTACTTTATGACGTAGAGTGTAGACTATTATAGTCTATGCCATAAAGTGGCATTTTAATTGAATGTTTGTCGGTCGCGGCTAGCCGCGGTAAAGATCGGAACGGTACCTTCAGTTTATCTCCACAGAGTTTCTATACTTTCATATTTCTACCGTGGCTATGCTAGGACTGATGTTGTGAGTGTTTATAGTATTTCAGAAGGAATCCGCTCTCTTCTTGAAGGTTTGCAAGTCGTATTAGTCCGGAAATACTGCTGGCTAAATACTAAGCTGAATAGGTACTTCGTTCCGGAGTTTTACGGACTTTACAAAAAGGCTTACCATCATACTTTGTGCTTTGTACAATGGAACGAAATCAGATAATATTATCAGCTTTATTTACTGGCTAAAGATTACTAAGAAGAGCAATCAATCACCTTTACCTCTAAAGTTACGACATTCGATAATATAAAAATATTTTAAATAGAAAAAAGTCGAATTCCTCCTTAACGAGTTCAACATGTTATGAACTTGATCTTTGACATATTACCATCGCACCTGGTCCGAAGCAAGTTTAAAATAAATTAAGAAATCGGAGTCTTATTAATTTTTAGTATTTTAATATAATTGGGTGGTGATTTTTGTGTAGTTATGAGTTTATTTTTAGGGCTTTTAGGGTTCATTATTTAGAAGAAACATTAATGTTTGTCTTTCCGTCCGTCATTGTTTAAAATAAAACTTCGCATGTCATTAATTGCCTAATCATGGTAATATTAATTGTTATTTGTTAACATTTATTAGAGAACTAGCTGTCCCGGCAAATGTTGTTTTGCCATTTAAAGTATTTCTACTTCATCAGCATACAAAATCTTACCCCCTCTTTTGTCCCCTAAGAGGGGTGGGGGGAAAAATGTTATGTAACACCAGATGTTAAGTTGGAAAAACAGTTAATAATATAAAGTAAGTCCATTAAAGAAAAAAGTTTACTTAATACAAAATCTGACCCTCTGTTTGGGGGGGGGGGGGGTGATTTTTATAACGCCAGATGTTGAGTTGGAAGAAGGAAAATATATTTGCGAAAACCGTATGCAAATCAGATCAGTAGTTTTCGTGTTAAAGCAAAAGTCTTATACAAAATCTGACCCCTCTTTCGTCCCTTTAGATGGGTGGGGGGAATTTTTTTTATACACCAGATGTTAAGTTGGAAGAAGACAAATATATCTGCGAAAACCGCATTCAAATCGGATCAGTAGTTTTCGTGTTAAAGCAAAAGTCTTATATAAAATCTGACCCCTCTTTCGTCCCTTTAGAGGGGTGGGGGGAAAATTTTTTATACACCAGATGTTAAGTTGGAAAAAGACAAATATATCTGCGAAAACCGCATTCAAATCGGATCAGTAGTTTTCGTGTGATAGTGGAACAAACATACAGACAGACAGACAGACAGACAGACAGACAAAAAAACTGACCACATTTTTGGCTTGTATAGCGATGTAGTGACACCCTCCGCTTATTATTTTTTGAATATCTTTAATGTACAGAATCGTCATTTCTACAGTTTTATTATATGTATAGACGAGGGTTGGAGGCCTGGTGTCTTGAAATACAAGCAGAACTGCTTCTCCCCACAACATATGTGCACTGTATTGTAAATGCTATATTAGTTTTGTAAATGATTTTGTGGAGAGAAAAATAAACATTATTATTATTATTTGAAAGAGTTTTGTCTCGGCTTTCACCGGTAGAATGAAGCAGGTACGGGCGCTTGCCAAGTATCCTGATACATGTGAAAGATGTGTTACGATTCGTTCATAGGAAAAGATGAAGATGGGTTTAGAAAACGGCGGACTAATGAACATGTATCTATGATGATGGATTTTTGCATTTGAATATATGTGTTTTTGTGGAGATCTAATGTTTTCAGAGAGTCGGCGAGTGTTTTCGGTACTACGCCGGTTGAAGAGATGACGATGGGGATAATTTTAACAACTTCTTGGTGCCACATTTGTCTGATTTCATCTGCAAGTGGGATGTATTTCTGTATTTTTTCGTTGTGTTTCTGTTTTAGGTTGCTGGTGTTGGGAACGGCGATATCTATAAGGTAAGTTGTTTTTTCAGGTTTTATTGTTAGTGTTATGTCTGGTCTATTGCTTAATATGGTACGGTCAGTAACTATATCACGGTCCCAGTATAGTCTTACAGTGCTATTTTCGAGGACATTACGAGGTTTATACTTGTAGTAAGGGGTGTGTGAATCTATTAGTTTGTATTTAATGGCTAGTAGTTGATGTATGTGTTTGGCTGCGTTGTCATGTCTGTGTGTGTATTCCTTATTGGCAAGTGCAGTGCATCCCCCGGTAATATGATCTATAGTTTCGGTAGTAAGATGTCATAATCTACATTTATCCGTGGCTATTGCCTCTTTGAGAATATATTTCGAATAATTGCGTGTCTTTATTATTTGATCTTGGATCGCTATAAGAAAGCCCTCCGTTTCAGAATAAATATTGCCTTTGGTCTACATGATCTTGTTCGAGATGATGAGGATATTTACCATGTAGGGCTTTGCTTTTCCATTTCTGTATTTTATCATCGTCTGTTACTATTTTGTGCTTTGCATTAAATAGGTCGTTGTTTAGCTGGAGAGGTGTGCCTATATGGGGGAGACTTACTATTGCTTTGTGTAATTGACTTATTTTGGCTTTATTTAGGAAATATGTTCTAAGGTTATCTATTTGGCTGTAGTGTACATTTTTTATATCTATGATACCACAACCTCCTAATTTTCGCTTTAGTGTAAACCTTTCGACTGCTGAATGGATGTGGTGGATATGGTGGATTATTATTATTATTATTATTATTGTTTATCTTTTGATTTGTTGTTACCTCGAACTAAAAAAATATTAGCATATTTAATATAGACAGATGGATACCTTTATTACTCTTTACGAGTATGGTAAATAAATATTATGATTATCTTGTATCTTTGCCAGTGTTGTGTCACCTATAAAAGTGCATGTATCAGGATAGTGTAATTATAATTTGTAGCAGTGATTGTTTAATACATGTACCGCAGGTGTCCTTTTTAAATAAATAAATATTTTGTAAAGGTTGACAGCCCTCGTAGACTACAGACTTTTAGTCGGCCGATAGTTTGATCGAAAGCTTAATCAGTACGAAGATATATGAAGGTGCGCACACTAAACGATTTGTGTCGGCCGATAATAATGTACTGAAACCCCAATTTGGTCAAACTATCGGCCGACTAAAAGTCTGTAGTCTGCGGGGGCTCTTAGTTATTAATACCACGCTAAAAGTTTGTTCAACCAGGGATAATGAAAAATATAAACAAAGCTTTTAAATCACAACACAAACTGAAAATAATGTCATGAGAGTTGACATATCTAATTAGGGTTAAACAACGAACAGTTAGAAAGTTTATCTTGTAAACATAACACTACCTAACACTGCGACCGTAACTATTCGCCTCCGGGGAAGATGGGGACACTTATTCCCAACAATAGTGTCCACCAACTCAAACAGTACACACAAACAAACAAACTTGTGTGCGTCGCGCGAATCGCATGCGCGCAGCATCTGTGCTCCCCGTTCTACTTCCGAAGTAGAAGGACGGAATGTACAACGTGAATTCGAACTCTACTACACAAACAATAAGATTTCAATTCCATTGTTGTTTTTCTCAGCTTAATACGAAACGGCATGGCAATAAGCTTCCAGGATTCAGATTTTTTAGATGACTCCGGATCGCGTCGCCGTTAGACGTGCACAGAACACAGATTATATTACGCGAACGCAGAAACTGTTCGAAATCGTGACGATTACTTGGCGCGAGTGATTTGTTCTGTGGTTGGTGAATTGTATTTCAAAATAGGAATTTCGAAATTCGAAAGTAAGTTTTGAAAGTTATATTCTTTGTTTTGTATATTATGTAAAAAATATGACTGAAAAAACTTTATTTATATAAAATATAAATACTAAACAGTGTTAATGTTAAATTAATTTAGCATTGTTAAGTACGAAAAAAAACATTGTTTAAAAGTTGTCAACTTATGCATATTATAATGTACGTATGTATAATTATGATATTATATTTATACCTACGAGAAAAAAAATTCATAGTTGTTAATATTTTACATTACATGAATGTAGTGTTTTCTGTTAAGGTGTACATCAATTTTACTATACCGTACATAAAATGGAGTACTAGCTGGTTACTGTACTATACTTTTATTTTTGAAATGAAAATAACTTTGTCGGCGTTTTCATATACTTTTTAGAGATGGGTAAAAATGTTAAACTCGCTTCAGGACATGACGTGATGATGAAAAATTGGTAGGGCGGAGGGATAAGCCCTCGGCGTGGCGTAGGAGAGGAAGTATAATATGCCACTCTCATACTACCGCGTGGTGAGAATATAATATTATCAAATGAAATGGATTTCCAAATCGGTTACAAATTAATATTGTCTACATGAGGCCTGCCACCGGTTCGGGAACTAAACACACTTCACAAGAAAACGTTCACTATAAAATATATGAGTTTACAGCGCGTAAAATATTTACTTGCTGCACTAAAACCTGTCGGACGCATATTGCATGAAAAATCAACCAACAGATTTTAAATTGGGAATTTATGTTTTAAAAACCCGTCGCAAATATTCGACCTGAAAGTTACCTGGCCATTTAGCCAAAACTTGTTCGTTGTCGCTTCGTTATAGAATCGCTAACCAAAATGTATGGAATCGACATATACGTTCGGTAAGGCTTTGTCCACATCTGATTATTTGCGCGATCAGATCTCCGTCGCGATCATCGCGCCGTATCAAGTAAGTATGCGTATCATAGTGTGGACGCCTATTAGATCATTCTGCCGATCATGCGCGTATTTGATACGACACGTATCAGATACGCGGTTAATAGCAATCGGGGCGTATCATGATACGCGTATCATTTTGATACGCTTCGATGATACGCGACGGAGATTTGATCGGAGATCTGATCGTGCAAATGATACAAATGTGGACGCACCGCTTTGTCCACATCTGATCATTTGCGCGATCAGATCTCCGATCAGATCCGTCCGTCGCGTAGCATCGAAGCGTATCATGATCGCTAGTGTGGACGCGAAATGATCGCGATCATCGGGGCGTATCATGATACGAAGTGTATACGGACACGTTGTCATTTACATACATTAATTTTGCTTGTTATCTCGCAGTGTAGCCGTCAAACCGCGCGTTCGGGCGTACAAAATCCAGCCTTATTCAAACTCTACAATTTAGCCTGCCACGTAAATTGAGATTTCCGCAGTGAATCCATAAAATGATAATTATTATTATTTAAAATAAATTATTATTAATAATAACAATAACAGTTTTAACCGTAATACTTTACCTACCTTCTTCATAATGAAGAAGCTGAACTCTAAATAACATCTTACAACCACAACCACAACAACCTTATGATAGTGCAAGAGGGATTCATCTTAGCATTATTTTATACACTGAATGTTATATTTTTCTATGTATTTATATTATTTTTAACATGTTGACGCTTATTTTTATCTTGATGTAAAAGGTAGAGATTTTACAGCACAATAATACTTTCTTTTAATAACTAAATCACCGGTTTCAGTGACGGTGGCCTATTTCATTGAAACCAAGCTAATTACGCAGGAGTAATTTTATAATGCCCAAGTATGTGCGCAGTACACAAGAGCACTTCTCTATTCCTTTACTCTCATAAACAAAAAAAAGAAAAAAAAACCCAGTTGGACGGAAGACCGACAAGACTGGCGAGAGATCAGGCGCAGGGCCGACTTTTTACATGCCCATTCGACGCATTATATTCTAATTTCTAAGCAATGATAGGGATTAAGAGTTATCTGAATTAAAATTCAATATTTGTTCATGAGCGATGTTGCGTGTAACATTATTAAGGTAATTTCATACAAACTGACATAATAGGCAGTCGGAATCCATTCAGTCCTAATTATACGATTGAGGGGCTTCATTTGTGTTTTCGACAAACAATTCGTCATAACCAATTTTAGTGGCACAAATCGGAATTGCGGCAGGTAAATTAGTTCTCATTTCGGGGCTAGTTAAGGCAAAGGCAGACTTTCTGAGCCCAAAGCTAAATATTTGTTAGATTTTAGAAATATCTTAATATCCATGGACTTTTTTATCTCGACTACATAACCACTTTTTTAAAATTAGTCCCTCACAAAACGTATACGAGGCTGCTATTAATGTATCCGGAATTAAAAAAAGAAACAAACATATATCATTTAATATGGTTTTATTGCTTTTCAAAATATTCGCCGCGATGATCGACACACTTTTGCATACGCTGGAACCAATTTTCATAGCACTTTTTCCATTCTGATTGAGGTATCTCCAAAACGTGCATTTTGAACGCATCAACAGCCTCTTCGCGGCTCGAAAAACGTTGACCACGTAATTTGTTCTTCGCGTATGGAAATAAAAAGAAATCGTTAGGTGCCAAATCAGGGCTGTACGGCGGATGACCAGTCAATTCGATCTTTTGACCCTCCAAAAACTGAGTTGTTTCAGCTGAGGTGTGACAGCTAGCATTGTCGTGATGTAATATGATTCTGCGTTGTCGGTTGTCCTTTCTTATTTCTTCAAAGACTTCTGGTAAACAAATGGTCGTATACCATTCAGAATTAACCGTTTTACGATTCTCTAATGGCACTGTAGCCACAATATGTCCATTAATTCCAAAAAAACAGGCGACCATTTGCTTCAAAGTACTTTTTGCACGAGTAACTTTTGTTGGTTTCGGCTCATCTTGGAACACCCACACCGTTGACTGTTGTTTAGTTTCGGGGTCATATGCATAGATCCAAGATTCATCACCTGTGTAGATATTATAAACGGCTTTTGACGTACCAGGGTTGTATTTTTTTATCATGTTTTTGCACCAATCGACACGAGCCCGTTTTTGATCGATTGTCAAGTTGTGCGGAATCCAACGCGAACATATTTTTTTTACAGCCAAATGTTCGTGTAATATCTTATGTATGCTTGTCATACTTATGCCTAAGGACGCCTCTATCTCGCGATATGTAACAAGACGATCACGCATTATTAGTTCCCGCACAGCATCTATATTTTGTGGGACAACAGCTGTTTTTGGGCGACCTTCTTTATTTTCATCCGTGAGCATAGACCGCCCACGATTAAACTCACTGTACCCAGTGATAAACAGTGGTTTTTGATGGTGCTTCATCTCCAAAAGTTGCGGTGAGTTGAATAAAGCACTGTTATTGATTTAGCCCACGCCGAAAATCGTAGTAAATCATTGCACGAAAATGTTCACGCGTTAAATCCATGGCAAATGAAGACACGCAATTTTCAAAATGACGCCACAATGGAAAAATAATTGACAGTCACATGAAACAAAATGTATTCTTCAACCAAAGAGTTCTATTTTCAAATGTTGTAATTACTTTTTAAATATTGTTCTTGTAAGTGGCCAGTTCCGGATACATAAATAGCAGCCCTTGTAATTATTCTGTGTTATTTGCGGTGCCTACCCATTTTTTTAAAAACCAAAATTAAAATATTTTATAACATTTTATTTGATAACATTTTGCGCTGAAACCGCTGACCCAATTGTAGTGAAATTTTAGTATTGAGATATTTTGAGCCCCGGGTAAAGACAAATAATAGTTTTTTAATGCGAAAGTTAGTCTATCTGCTTATCTGTTATGGACATAGCCCATAGGATAATTTTCATCCTGGAAATTTTTAGCGCAACGGAGTTGCGGGTGTCATCTAGTTAAAGATAATTCATAGCGCAAAGAAATTGCTCCTTTTTTAAGGGTCAAACAAAATTTTGTCCAAATCAATAAAACGAAAAAAAAAACTGAAATGATAGATAGAATGTTAAGCAGAACAAGCCAGTATTTGCTGATGAGGAATCTTATTATCAAGCAAATGTAAGACTTAAAGCCAGTCCCTGGGAGACTTGCGGATACAGCTTAGCCTTATCCAGACTGAGAATTTACTGAGTACTTAATGCCGAGTTGGACGATTTAAAAATGTTCTTTATAAGGTTTTATTGTAAGTTAAACCAGTGTTGTTGGCGTGTTAAAAATGGGTTTAGTAACCATTGCTTTGTTGGTTGATTTTTTTCTTGCTACTCATGCTTTTAGCAAACAATTATTGCACTAAACTTAAATTAAATACATAAAATAACATGGATAGATCATAGAGATGCCTTCAAAGTCGCTAGACGATTTTGATGAAATCACGGTAATAAGAAATTTATTACAGCAAAATATTTTTAACTTCACAAAATGTACGTTTTCACGTACGAAATAACGGGCAATTGATATAATAATATAATATCAAAAAATATCTCGATCCTAGACATTTCAAAAAATCCTTTTTTATGTAAATATCTTATTTACAAGCAAACTATTCATTTCTAAAATAGGTAATAATTAAGTTCTAAAATAGTTGGTAGATTTAAAAAAACGTGTGTTACAATTTACAACGAAAAACATTTTTGAAGCGTTTTACTTTGTAAAGTAAGATATAACGTTGAAAGTTAATTATTCTTTTTGATTAATTATTTCCTTTTTCAATTTATATTCGGCGGAATTAATTAAGCATTGTAAGTGGCGAAATTAAGAGAATTGCGAGTGCTCGAAGCAAGTTTCCATATTAAAGAGTTTGGGTGGATTTTTCCGGGTTTTTCGCAAGTAGGGCGAAAATTCACTGAACGAATAATTTACTTGCCAGTAATAAATTATAAAATTAATCCTGTGCTCGTCGTAAAGTATGAATGAAAATTTCGATCACAAATTGATTCGAAGTGTTAAAAGTTTATTGGAAATATAAGAAAGTCCGTGATAGAATGTAGCTCACGTGGCGATCGTAAATTTTGAACACTTACTATGTAATTTTGTAACTTGGTCCGTTACTTTCAATACTGATTTGATATTTTCATTTTAACCTAGTCATAAAGTTTTAATCAGGGTTCCTTAGAACATTTTTTTTAATTACTGTTAAGCAAATTTTTTGTGAGTATAGCTTCATTTTGATAAGACGAACAACATTTTTAGTTGCGAAAAATCTTGAAAGTGGTAGCTAACAAAGATAGAAAGGATTTCATACTTTGATTTGATGGTCCTAAAATATGGATTGTTCTATTTGTAGGACAATGTTACCTACTCTTAAATTATATAACTATTAACCTATCAATATACAAACATCTGCTGGTTAGGGTTCCGTAGTCTACCAAGTTTTGTTGACCCAACTTCATTTTGGCTGTAAAAAGCGATAAATGTACCAATTCGCAAATCAAATCGGTCCATCTATCATTTATATATCGTTACATACAGATCGTAACTTCGGAAATTTCGTCGAATCACAAACTCGATTCAACTCGATACAGAAATCGTCAATATCAAAGGGGACTCAACATTACAAAATACAAGTGCTTCGTACTCGTACCATTATTATTGGTGCTTCTCAAGAACCATTCGGTTTTCCTCGAATTTGAGGGAATTCAATGAAGCTCGGTGCCCATTTCAACCTTATTATAAGTGTGATAAGTTTGAAATTGCAAGCGGAAGTGCTTTTGTGCTTTATATAATTTTGCTCGTTATAATAAGGTACACATGCATACCCTAAGTATTATCTTTCTTTGTTTTGTGACACCCTGTATATTAAAAACGGTCTTACAAACGAATGCTCCCTCACCGGGAGCATTCGTTTGTAATGTAACGTTAGGCTGTTTAGTGTTTACACACACGCCGCTGCAATACTCATCCTTGTAGGTACGTGTTGTTGTGTTGATGAGTAATCTGCCGCTGCGGCGTGTGTGTAAACAGCCTTACAGATTCGAGCATTACATTAGTGAGGGAGGAGAACCGAACATTACAATGCACACCTTGTAATGATACAAATATGTGTATCTTGATACAACTTGTAAAATCAATGCTACGTGACAGTGAAGTCAACTTGCTATGTAATGCTCAAAGTCGAATCTATAGTGTTAAATTACACGCGAATGCTCGTTAGTATTGTAATGTTATGCTCAAAGTCGAATCTATAATGTTACAATACACGCGATTGCTACTGAGAGAGCACCTTTTGACGCACTTACGACGGGATTTAATACGAGTATTTAAGACGCATATTTAAGAAGACGTAGGTATAATTACAACGATTTTATGAGATACACTAAGCACAAAAGTCGTGTCCCTAATTTTAAGTACTTTAATGTAATTTTAGTACCACTCTGACCCTTTGATTTATCCTTTTCGTGAAGACGAAATGTTTATTTAGTTTGTAGTTCTCGAAAACGTTCACTTCAAAGTTTGAAAGTCCCTGTGGAGTTGTTTTGTGATTGTAATATTGGTAAATTTTGAGAAATGGCTGCTTCTCTGACGTGAAGGTTCTATTTGAGTTGTATTGTATGTAGGTTTCATATCGAGTTGTAATTTATGTAGTTTCCGAAAACTATTGATTCCAATTACCTAAGTTGCAGTCTAATTATCCGTAAAACCTCACAGGCTTTAGTGACAGTGACCAGTTTTATTGAAAGCAAGAAAGCGGATTGATTATCTTGTTTGCGCAGCAAAAACTGCAGCATCTTCATTGTTTTTGTTGCTTTGCCATTGTACAAGCTCCTAATCCATGGCACGATTTTAAAATTTGGCACAGATAAAGGATAGATCATGGAGATGGATCAATGTTACTTTTTAATAAAATTTATTGAAACATTAAAGTTTCATGTGTACAAGAGTGAAATAAATTTTAAAAAAATTAAATGAATAAATAAATGACTACTTAATTAATTACTGAAGTTCTGCTCGATATACACGAAAATATTTGCTACACAACATAATCTTGTTACGTGCTTATTATAAAGTTCACCACCTCACTAAATCAGCTGAAGCTAAGATAAATGAAACTTGAGAACTTCAAGTTATAGATATGTGCCTCGCCTAATTGAAAAACTTCTGACAAGGGTTAAATAGCGGCCACATACTCCGGTAAATTATTGTTATTAACAAGTATGAGACCTTTATCAATCTTATCTTGTTAAGGCCTTAGAAATTATGGAACTATTAATTATAGAGATTTGTTGCTAAGGGGCAGTCCTCACTAGATTGAAATGGGTTTACGACATTATTGCACCGTTGCTCAGAAATTAGCTTCTCTCAAGAAACTATAGGTACATTTTGCCACAGTATAAAATCTATCCTAATTATTCCCGGGCCCAACGGCTTAGGCGTGAAGAGATAACAGACATACAGACACACTTTCACATTTATAACATCTATAAGCATTACCTAAATAGGGGATGGTCATGTACACCGTTCCCCCTTTCCCTCAGTACAGTCGTGAAATTGATTTGAAATTCGAACAGAGTGCCCGCAAACTTCAAGAGAACCGACGGAAAATTAACGCTGACGATGCAAAATTTTTCCGCATTAAAAACATTAAAAATGATCCGTTGAATTTTGTAGATGAGTTGTGGAAACTGTAAGATTTTTATGGTACCAACTTTTTGGGTGGTTCAATGACTAGCCTCGAGATCAGTCATAGAACTTCATGTTAAAAAATGTTTGTCATTATAGTCATTACTTTCGTCAAAGATTTTGTAAAAAATGAAAATGTGTACTTATGTTTTAATTTCCTGGTTTGGATCATATAGGGAATACAAGCTACACCTAACTAGTATGTCGTCTAATACTGTTGTATAAATATTTGTGATTCCATGAACTTCGATTTGTTGATCACCTGTGAACACTGAATGCGAAAAATTTTAGAAAATTTTATTCAGTGTCTACTCTTCCTAGATGACCAGCTGTAAACTTCGTATCACTTAACTCTCTCTCACCTTATAAACCATTCCTGGACTTTCACCAATATTCCAAGACCAAAACTTGGCAAATCAGTTCAACCGATATCGAGTTTTAACGAGACTAACAAAATTTAAAATCGTTTTCATTAACATAGACAATATCCAACAAAATAAAATCACTAGATCGCTGTCAGCACAGCCGTTGAACTCAGTAAAACGTTATATTTAATTCTGAATTCTCATTTCCTATTTACATTATCCTGATGTAAATATTTAAATGGAGTAACCATACGGAAGCGCCATCTGTTCTAGTGATATAATTTTTATCAGGCGCGGAGGAAATAAAGTAATATGATTAGATCTCACAGCGGGCATCTAGACGCAGGAAATTGCGATTCCAGTCCGTTTATTTCGCTCCATTGCTGTTTCAAATTAAAAAAAATATATAACGTCAGTATTTTGTATGCAAGATGGATGTTCAGGGAGCCAAGATCTTTTCTATACCGCTTCTTTATAGAATCGCCGATTAAAATGTATGGAATTGACATAAGACGAGTCGAACGTCAACGTTATATAAACGAACGCTTGTGTAAATTCCATACAATTTGATCGGCGATTCTATAACGAAGCGCGAACAAAAAAGTTTTGACTAAATGTCCAGTTTATTTTGCAAGCGCTCTACGAGCTATTATACAGCTGCATCCTTATTCTTCATTCATTCTAATTGTGTTAAGAAACGGAAGAATTTGGCATGAAAATAGTATAGTATCCGTATAGTATGTAATAGTAATTATTATAGTATGAAGGTATTTACTACGAGTATTTAGTACTGTTGATGATAAAATTGTTCTTTACATCTACCTCATCTTGTCTCAACATCACCCAAAGGTTGGCTGGAAGAAAATGCCTAAAGGCATTAAGCCCGCCTCTGTACCTTTATGTGTGCAAAAAGTGTAATTAAAAAAAGAAAATAACTTTGGTCACTGGGAAAAAGACATTGGATAGTTTTAACTTTTAATCTCGGAAACATGCACAATTCCCGTGCAACGAAGTTGCGGCCGACATTTGGTAATATATAAGATCTAAATTAATGTAATGTTCAGTTCTTAGGGTTCCGTACCCAAAGGGTAAAAACGGGACCCTATTACTAAGACTTCGATGTATGTCCGTCTGTCTGTCACCAGGTTGTAACTCAAGAACCGCTATAGCTAGACTTCTAAAATTTTCACAGATTGTGTACATCTGTTGCCGCTATAACAACAAATACTAAAAACAAAATAAATTTAATATTTAAAGGGGGCTCCCATACAACAAACGTGATTTTTTTTGCTATTTTTTGCTCGATATCAATAACGGCAACACATAGGCACTTGAAATGTTTTAAAATTTAGTTTGTTATTATTTTTAGCAATATACCGCGAAATAAACTTCCACCTTTAAGTAAATGAGTGAGTGTACGCATAGGCATGCGTACAGCACCTCCCTCCTCCCACACTGCCTATGCGTACACTCGCATGCAAGAACTTGCAAACACCACCACCACACAAGCAATAATGTTGGCGAATCCGTGCAAGGCCCCTCACCACCATGTAGGTTGAAAACCTCGACGCGCGTTTCGCTCCAACACCGGAGCATCCTCAGGATGTGGACTCTACGAACAACGTCCGTCAAGTGCCGCCACCGGCCAAAACACCGCCTTTTATACCCTATCAAGCCCCTCTACTACCCCCACTACCCTCACCAGTACCCCCGAACATATTAATAAACGGTGACGTAGTCAAGCAAGTTTGGTCATTCAACAATGCAAATCTGTTATTTTTCTTTTCTTTTATGATCTCTAATTGTTCCAACACGCTCAGCCGAAAGCCTTTATCGCATTTATGTAAAACTTTATAGGAATGGCCATCGGGCACGGTATGATTACTATCTAAAAGATGTCTAGCAAAATGTGACTTATCAGGATGACCATTCCTATAAGCCGCGATATGTTCTTTATACCGAGTCTCAAAGCTGCGTCCAGTCTGACCCACATATACACTATCGCATTCAGGACAATCGATCTTATAGACACCGGACTGATATTTTTCATCAATCCGGTCTTTGTTATGACATAAATGATGTTTTAAAGTATTATTTGTCCTGAATGCGACATGCATATCGTTGTTTTTCATTATTTTGGATAAGCGTGCAGATACCTCTCCCATGTAGGTCAAACTGGACTTATATCTAACTACCTCCTTATCAATAGGACCTTAACCTGTTCTTTCTTGTTTTTATTCTTCAAAATATTATTAATAATTTTTGGACTATATCCGTTGGATATCGCAATTTGGAAAATGATATTAAGCTCATTTTGATAATTATCTTTACTAAGAGGGATCGATAATAATCTATGAATGTAACTATGAAAGGCCGCGAGTTTGTGTTGCCAAGGATGACATGACGATGCATGAATAGTAGTATTAGTATATGTCGGCTTGCGAAAGATTCCAAAACTGTGTTTATTATTAACTCTAGTAATAGATAAATCGAGAAAATTTAGGGTGTTATTATCTTCACGTTCTAATTTGAATTTAATTTTAATATGTTTTTTATTTAGTTCTTTAACAAATACGTCCAGTTGTCTCTGTGTACCCGTCCAACAAAGAAAACAATCATCTACGTATCTAAAGTAATATAAAATACTTTTATTAACGACGATATTTCTTTGTTCAAAATCGTCCATAAATATTTCGGCCATCAAAGGACTTAAAGGTGAACCCATAGCTAGACCGTCGTCTTGAACAAAGAATTCGCCGTTAAATCGAAAGTAGTTTTTTTTCCATGCAGGTTTTAGTAAGAGTAAGCAAATCATTACTTTCACCAGGAGGTAAACGTTTTTCTAATGCATTCCTTAAAATACCCAATGTTTCCTTACGTGGAACATTAGTGAATAAACTATCGACATCAAGTGAAACTAATTTGCAACGAGGTGGCAAAGTCACATCTTTAATTTTGTTGACTAATTGTAGACTATTTTTTATGGCATAAGGTGGCCGAAATGAGAGCTTTTCTTTTATTATGAAATTAAGTGACTTTGCCAGCTCGTATGCTGGTGCACCTATGTATGAGACAACTGGACGCATGGGAATATTAGTTTTGTGAATCTTTGGCAAGCCGTACGTGGCAGTGTGGGAGGAGGGAGGTGCTGTACGCATGCCTATGCGTACACTCACTCATTTACTTAAAGGTGGAAGTTTATTTCGCGGAATATTGCTAAAAATAATAACAAACTAAATTTTAAGCTATGGATTTCCGCTAAGTAACGCCTGATTCCATTAACTTGAAATGTTCACAAAATACTCATTTGTATTTTAATAATTAATAATAACATTTAAATAAATTAAATAATTAAGGGGGGCTCCCATACAAAAAACACAATTCTTAACCTATTTTTGCTCTGTAGTGGTACGGAACCCTTCTTGTGCGAGTCCAACTTGCACTTGGCTGATTTTTTTATTTACTAGACGACCTGGCAAACTTCGTATCACTTTCCTCCCAATATAAACCTTCCCTGGACTTTCACAAATATTTCAAGACTAAAATCAGCCTAATCGGTTCGTTATCGAGTTTTACCGTAACTTACTTAAAATTATGTTTTATTCATTTTTTTAATTTTAACAGTTTATTACACTGAAAAAACATTTAACAAGTTATACTTATAAAAAGAAAGACGACACAACAGGTAATGTTTATTTGAAATGATCTTTGTTTATTTACATAAAGTATTTACAAGTTTAAAATTGAAAAATAGGTATAGTGCTAATTTAATTGAAAATCATTAGTACCGGTCAAATATTCCAAATATCCCTTACAGCAATTAAGCAAGCGTATCAAATTCGTCTTGATTACGATATTACTCAGAAATGTTCAATTTGAATAATTTGAATTAATCCGAAATTTACTTTAATTTGAATTTATTAGGAATTTATTGATAAACACGAGTAGGGAATGATCTTTAATAATAATAATAATAATAATATCTATTGACGCTTCACACCACGTCAGTCTGGCCCCGTGCTAAGTACCTGAAGGACTTGTGTTACAGGTACCAGACAACGGAAATATATTTAATACTTTTATACTATACATATATTTAAGATTTTTATTATATCATACACATATTTAATACACATCCATGACCCAGGAACATTGAAAAACTTTTTGTTCCGTCGGCGGGATTCGAACCCGCGACCCCCGGCTTGAGCTGCCACACACTCTTAACCATTCAGCCACAGAGGTCTTAAATTGGTGAGAAGGTAGCTTAGAGCCAGGAAAAGGACATAGGATACATTTTGTCCCGGAAAATGTACGGTTACTGCTCAATATACTTTTATGATTTGCGCGTAAACTATTCAATCGATTTTGATGAATTTTGGTATGGAGATACTTTGAGTCTCGGGAAAGGACAAGGGATACTTTTGGTGCCGGAAAATGTACGGCTCCCGCACAATAAACTTTTATGATTTTCGCCTAAACTCTTCAATCTATTTTGATGAAATTTGGTATGGAGATACTTTGAGTCTCGGGAAAGGACAAGGGATACTTTGAGTCTCGGGAAATGTACGGTTCCCGCACAATAAACTTTTATGATTTTTCGCCTATACCATTCAGTCTATTTTTATGAAATTTGTCATGGAGATACTTTGAGTCTCGGGAAAGGAATAGGGATACTTTTTGTCCCGGAAAATGTACGGTTCCTGCACAATAAACTTTTATGATTTTCGCTTAAATTATTTAATCTATTTTGATGAAATATGGCATGGAGATACTAATTTTAATATATTGTTTTCTTAATTATACCAATTCGAATTAAATAATCATCGTTAAGACAGGACAACGTCTGTCGGGTCAGCTAGTCTATGTATATATATATATATATATATATATGTATATATATATATATATATATATATATGTATATATATACACATATATATATATATATATATATATATATATATATATATATATATATATATATATATATATATATATATATATATATATATATATATATATATATATATATGTGTACAGGGTGTAAAAAGACCACTTCCGATAACTTTGGGGTATTATTATACTACATTTTCTGATTACAAGAATGTATTTTTTTAATTTAAAAAAAAAACATTTTTTTTTAAATATATTTTTTATAATAAATAACCTTTAGACAAAACGATAAACCATTTACAAAAATATTTTAAATATTTTTTTTACTTTTATTTTTTTATCCCGATACGTAATGTAAAAGACACGAGTCATTGATATCAACTGTAGCGCGCTTAATAACATAAGGTCGTAAACGACCATACTTGACGGTCGCGGCAGTTTTTAACCTTATGCTCTTTCCAACCAATCAAGAACCATGACATTCAACTCTCTCAAGTAACTCAGAACTTTGACCTATGATCTCTTACCTAGGCTAATTTAATCCTTCGATCGCGGATTCTTGGAAATGCTATTGTATTCTAGAGTTGTCTCGATCACCGGTACTCGCATGGGCCTTAATGGGTTAAAACTTTAATCCTAACTCATGTACAAAACTGTAAGTAACTTTCTGAGCATGAGTAACAACTTATTTATCGATTAGTTAAAAAGTTATTCGTAAGGAACAAAACCGATTTTGTGTGATATGCGGATTCACCGTCTTCCGCAATCTCAGGAGTCAGACTTTCTATCGAAATTACAAACGATGCATGAAAACTTCCGTACGTAAAACTATGGTAATAAACTTACGTGTAAAATGTTAAGTTCTTAAAGTGTTCTTATTTCTCTAGACTCTATGCATTTTGTAAGTATTCTTTAGCACTAAGCAATAATACCACCAACAACAACACGTTTCTTACACGAAATCTAACACAATACAAAGTTTAAACAAAAAAATAATAACACATTTTCCGTGTTATGCAGAACGATGATTGTGGATGGACAGTACCTAGATCTGCAATTATCGCTTTTTATCTACTACAGACGATACAGTATGAAAAAACTAGCAATTAATTACTTACGTGAAAAATGTTTAATTCTGATTTTTGAATGTGCTCTCTATGCATTTTGAAAAAAGTCCATATCACCAATCAATAACACCACCAATAGCAACACATCTCTTTTTACACGATATCTTACACGACACGTCTAATTTTTTTAACGCAAACAAATAAGAAATAATAGTTAATTAATTTACATTTAACACATTTAGTTATCACAATAATACGTTTTAAAAAGATCGTAATACGCTTATTAATTAAACAACTCAACGGACAACCTTCAACCTCAAGATGCAAATTGAAACTAAAGTCTAATTATGCGAAAATCGTCTTTAAAAACATGTATCGACTTTCGGTAAATTCAAAGATACCGACGGGACGGCCAGACCGCTTGGCGGCAACGTCAAAGGCGCCGCCGCACGCGCCGCCGGCCGCTCTGTAGGTGTACGACGCACGTGTCACTAATCCATTTCAAGGACAATCTAAGTGTTGTACCCTATAAATTCAAAACGATGTAGTCGATATTTAAATTACCATTAAATAATAAAAATTATAACTATTATTTAGTAGGTCTACTATTCTCATTTTTAAAATTAACTCTATTAAGAGGTTATAAATTCAGAAAGTTTTTATCGGGATACATAGTCAAGTTGCATTCGATAATTTCGATACCGACATTACTGTGATAAAGTGATTGATAAGCCATGGCACGCGTTATGCGCGTCTACGTACGCAATGAAAATACTTTAATAATACCTAATTAATTAAATAACTTTTAATTATTGTCGCTATTCTTAACATTGAGTAGGTATTTGCTTATTTTTAGTTTGACTACAAATCAAAACGTACTCGTATGTAAAACAATACGATTTATCGATAAAAATTAGCGATAACTCAAAATATGCACAGGGATACATCCCTATTATTTTACAAAGTTTTTTATTCAATTTTGTTCAGTCGGCTGTAAACACGCGCCGCGCTGTGTACTGTGACGTTTTTGTTTAAGTTTTGTAATTTTATGGATGTTTGTAATTAATATTTTTTCTATGTTTGTAATTAATAACGGGCCGTGACATGATACGTGTCCGATGAATGTGCGATGAAATGTGAATGAAATTTTAATACTCGTAAACCTTTATGGAACGGGGGTGAATATCGCGTCGTCGTCGATAGACGATAGTGCGGTTTAAACAGTGCAGTAAAAAGTGTTTAAAGAATTGGAATGTCTCCTGTTTACTTTTGTTTCGTGTTGAAAAACTCTGCAATCTACATTGAGTTAGATGGAGCACAGCTCGAACTGCATTTCATAAAAGCAGACAGCTGATCACAGGTCAGTGAACATGTTATCAAGTATTTTTCCATAGATAGGTGTAAGTAACTGTGTATTGTATTTTTACAACCTGATTCGGATGTGAATTATGATTTCTTTTCCTTTTTGGCCGGAAGTAAAAACTGAGTATTTTTGAGTAATAAACTAATAACCTAAGAAACGGTAATTAATAAATTCTAACATTATGTTATCTAATAATTATTACAATATTGGTGGTTTATTCACTACCTACGGGCTAGGGCACACCACGATCAGCTGTTTTGTCTAGCGCAGGGCCGCGCGCGCGGGACTCGGCGCGGGCCGGGCGGCG
Organism: Polyommatus iphigenia; assembly: GCA_963422495.1. Lineage (NCBI taxonomy): Eukaryota > Metazoa > Arthropoda > Insecta > Lepidoptera > Lycaenidae > Polyommatus > Polyommatus iphigenia. The sequence continues at coordinate 8,285,573 of OY730182.1, forward strand.
CGTGGGGGCTGACTCGGCCCGGGGCTCCACTGGCGTGCGATACTATCGCGCATTTACATCAGCGTTATACATTGCGTGTTGAAAATTTTGACTATTTTAAAAACTGGCGATTTAAAGAAAATTACTTGCACCAATGGATATATCTCATGCCCTATAATAACTCCACGAAGTTATCGGAAGCGGTCTTTTGACACCCTGTATATATAAATGAATCCACAAATAAATGAAACACCAACTTGCAACCTTTCGAGAAATTGTGCGATGGCCAAAGTGTTGCAGCAGAGCAAACTAATAGTTTGGAAATTGGGATGAGTGCATGATGGCGCACTCAAAAATGTAAGTACACACTTTTTTATTAATTATGCCAATTCGAATTAAATAATCATCGTTAAGACAGGACAACGTCTGTCGGGTCAGCTAGTAATATATTACTAGCTGACCCGACAGACGTTGTCCTGTCTTAACGATGATTATTTAATTTCGAAAACATGGTATCTTAAAGTTTTCTCGCTAGAAAAAAATGATGCTATGGTCGCCCTCTTCAAATTTATTTCTTTTTGTGGCCCCGTGCAATTTATAACGCGGATTCTTCTCGCCTTACATAATATATTCGCAAAAAATTATTATTTTAGTACGAAATAAAATATATTATTTTTTTCCTGCTGCTTATACCATATTATTGCTGAAATAAAGCAATAAATATTCTTATAAATTGAGAAGTTTCTACATTTAGCAGAATACTGTACTACAAATATTATACAAAAGGTTGTTTCTAACTATACAATTAGCCTCTTAGAGACCATTAACTAAATGACATCGTACGATCTGATAGTAATGGGTTCTGCAGGGTTTTGCAGATAATGGAACCCAAAAGATCTTGACTTGCAGGGTGCGAATTATCTTCAGATTTATTTCTATGTGGATAGTTAAGATATAATAAACTTGGATAGTGGGTCCTGAATGGGGTCGTGTAGATTCATTTTGTTATAACTTTACTAAATAATAGTATTCATGCATGGTTTATCAAAGCTAAGTGATATTATTTAAGGATGTGATTTGTCCCTTATAAATAGAGTTCACTGTAAAAATATTAGGGTATTTTGTATGGGCCCGAGGCTCATAAAGAATCATAGCCAAATTTGTATAGGAGCTGAACTCGACTTTTATTTTTGATGTCCCAAAATAAATTATAGTTAGATTTGGTTGTTCTTATGCTCTCAACATAATTCCGTTTGAGAATTATGTCTAAATAGCCACGGTTTTTTACAAAAATTAATAACGTTAACAATTATTTTGAGATTAGACTTAAGAACTACCTTTTTCCCGACTGCGGTGTAGCCTACAAGTGTATATTCGGCGATCTCGTTTCTAATTATTTCAATTTTTCCTAGAGTATTACCCAAATAATAGAACGAATGCGAATGATCGCTGGCTGTCAGAACATAACGAAACTAAAATATATTGATCTTTTTTGAAGTGAAAACTTCTTAAGCGGCGTTGAGCACTTTTGTGGAATGGGTAAAAACTGTGAAACTCGCGCCAGATTTTCGTGTTGATCGAAAAACCATAGAAAACGCGTGAGATGGTTGGAGAGTAGTGTTTTGTGTCGAACTCGAACTCGAACGAAATGTACAGTCGGGGAAATGAGTTGTTTAGCAGAAATTTACAGTCGGGGAAAATTGTGCTCAGCAGAAATGTACAGTCGGGGAAATGAGTTGTTTAGCAGAAACGTACAGTCGGGGAAAATTGTGCTAAGCAGAAATGTACAGTCGGGGAAATGAGTTGTTTAGCAGAAATGTACAGTCGGGGAAATGAGTTGTTTGGCAGAAATGTACAGTCAGGGAAATGAGTTGTTTAGCAGAAATGTACAGTCGGGGAAAATTGTGCTAAGCAGAAATGTACAGTCGGGGAAATGAGTTGTTTATCATAAATGTACAGTCGGGGAAAATCGTGCTAAGCAGAAATGTACAGTCGGGGAAATGAGTTGTTTAGCAGAAATGTACAGTCGGGGAAAATTGTGCTAAGCAGAAATGTACTGTCGGGGAAATGAGTTGTTTAGCAGAAATGTACAATCGGGGAAAATTGTGCTAAGCAGAAATGTACAGTCGGGGAAATGAGTTGTTTAGCAGAAATATACAGTCGGGGAAATGAGTTGTTTAGCAGAAATGTACAGTCGGGGAAATGAGTTGCTTAGCAGAAATGTATAGTCGGGGAAATGAGTTGTTTAGCAGAAATGTACAGTCGGGGAAATGAGTTGTTTAGCAGAAATGTACAGTCGGGGAAATGAGTTGTTTAGCAGAAATGTACAGTCGGGGAAAATTGTGCTAAGCAGAAATGTACAGTCGGGGAAATGAGTTGCTTAGCAGAAATGTACAGTCGGGGGAAATTGTGCTAAGCAGAAATGTAAAGTCGGGGAAATGAGTTGTTTAGCAGAAATGTACAGTCGGGGAAATGAGTTGTTTAGCAGAAATGTATAGTCGGGGAAATGAGTTGTTTAGCAAAAATGTACAGTCGGGGAAATGAGTTGTTTAGCAGAAATGTACAGTCGGGGAAATGAGTTGTTTAGCAGAAATGTACAGTCGGGGAAAATTGTGCTAAGCAGAAATGTACAGTCGGGGAAATGAGTTGTTTAGCAGAAATGTACAGTCGGGGAAATGAGTTCTTTTGCAGGCGCGCTGATTAAGACCGCGTTTCCACCTGCAAGACAACTGTCGCGAGAAGTGTCTATCAGTCTGTCTGACAGCAGCTTTTTTTTTCGATTGTCGATATTTTTTAATCGATTGTAAGGGTTTCGATTAATTAATTAAAACGATCGTTTTTTTTTAATCGATTTTCATAAAAATGGGTTAAAAAAAATAATGCACAACGTTAAAAGTTTTCACTTCTGCCGGCACTCCCGGAGTGCAACCCGTCTTTTTTTTGTGGCTATTTACAGACACATTTCTAATATTTTTCGATGCCTTAAAATATTAGGGATTTTTTGCTACCAATGGCTTAACGGGACGCCACCACCCACCCACATTTTATCATCTGGTACGATTTGGCCATTGTTCTTTATCCGTACAAAAGTAAAAAGTTAATTTTCAGCATTGCTTTCACTATGAATTTTATCAAGGAACCTGTACACAACCTAAACTAACTATTATTACTTTGTTTTGTTGCACCCTATATTATTTATTTATCTTTTAAAGCAAAAATTTTAACAGAAAATTTAAACATAGAGTGTGTGAACTGTGTAGTTGCAACATTTTAAACAACATTATTTCTTCATCAATATCTTTGGCGCTTTCTAAGTAATTTAAAGGAAATTTGCTTCTAATTCCTTTTTAAAAACATTCAACGATTAAAAAAGTAATTATAGCGAAGTTTTCCCTCCACCTGTTTGAGCAAACATTGGTGGTAAGTTTTAGTGCATTTTTAACGTGCGTCGATGAAATTTCTACGTTAATTAGGACTTTAGGCACTCTAGACTGAGCTTAGTGCTCTAATGCAATTCCCTGGCGTAATGCACGAGCTTTATGTGCTATTAAGCCAACTTCACACATAAACTCCGAGAAATATAGTCTTAAAAATGTCGTTACGTTTAATTTTAATTTCGAAAAAACATTTATGTGTTTTTATATGCACGAAGGTTATTTCTTTTAGGTAATAAAACTAGTAATAATTATACAGTCGGACTTACGCTGATTATAGTGTTTCTTCTGGGTATTAAATCATATTTAATACGATAGTTTGGAATAGCAAAGTTGGATATAATGACTTTTTTTTAATCACTGCTCAATCCATCCAAATATTTCTTATATTATCTGACTTCACAAAAAAAAAACGCAATTTAACTTGTAATTTTAAACAACTACAGCATCTATAGCTATACGAGTACATCACTGAAATATGTTCAACCGTAGATCATCCAAAAGTCTCCATTTTGAAAAGCCATACAAAACTTGAAAACATATTCATAACTCGGGTGCCTGGCTTTTTCATATTTGGCCAACAATGGGACAACGGCAAGGCGAGGTCTATTGAAGTCTTTGATTGATGGTGTGCAAGGTGATGGGACTATTACGTGTTAGCGATTGCTATGTTGTTGGCGATTTCGACTTCTTTGAAAGTGTGGTATAAATAGCGCCACAGTTCTGCATCGCGCTATCGAAGTTTTTTAAGTGCGTCGGTGTTTAGAATACAGTTTAAACTGATAATGTGGGGTGGGTTGGTGGGTTGAGTTACTTTAGATTTTTTTTTACCCTTAATAAAATATCGGGAAATTATTTCCCACTTCCTCCTAAGCCAAAAAGCAAAAAAGCAGAATGCCAATCCTATTACTAAACTTTGAAACTATATGAAAACTATACGTTTTAATCCTATAAAACTTTGAAAATATTATACTGAAACTATACGTAATAAGTAATGTATATTTTATCGAATATTATTACTAAATTAAATAAATTGTAAATACGTAATAATACCGCTTGCACGTTCTCGTTTATTGTTATAGAAGAATCGGTCGAAGATAAGAACTTTTATTGTAAAGTTTCCAAAAATATAATAATCAATATTAGAAAATAATGTCCAACCTCTGAATTCTGAGCATCTATAAACGGATTAAAAAAACTTTTAATCTACCGAATTACAATTTTCAAACATTTTCAAAATTCGAAAAGAAATTCCAAGCGACAGATTCGTTTGATATGCCTAAATCACCACAAAAACTGGAACATAAACCATTCTTCTTTGATGTTGCGTTAGTCTAATGACGCGAAAAATAGATACGGAAGAACATGATAAAATTTATTATGCGGGGATAGTGGAATGTATTGTACTAAAAGATTTGTTAGATATTGATGAATGTGCAGCTAAGTGGGCTTTTCCGTGGATCTGAGAGGTGAAAATGTGTGTAATTATAATGTGAAAATATAAATAATGGTTTGCGAACTTCATATTTTGTTCTGTCAAAACTTAAGGTTTTTACAGTGTACTTTGAAAACATATTAAGTACATTAATCATCTAAAAATTGTTCGTAAAATATTGAACTATATAATAATTAACCTATCAAGCCCCATAAGGACACCGGTGACCGCGACAACAATAGAATAACAATAGATTTCCAAGAATCCGCGATTGAAGGATTAAATTAAGGATTAAGTCATGTGATCTTTTATTTCGTTGTTGTATATTATTATAGGGTCTTAATTTTGCCCTGTTAATACTTATAGTACATGTCCCCTAGAACATTTTTGCATTTGATTACTATCAAGCAAATTTTTCGTGAGTAGCTTCATTTTGATAAGACGAACAATAATTTTCTCTCGATTGTTCTTACAATGTTACTGTTAAATTATATCAATATTAACCTATCAATATACAAAAAATCAGCTTTTTTAGGTTACGGTTAGGGTCCCGTTTTAGAGTTCCGTAAACAACATGAACATGGACATATGTCAAGCTCAGCCAATTTACCACGGTCACTGCGCGCTCAATCAGCCACGTGATTCGTTACAAAATAATAATTTAATAATTAATGAGGGATCTCCTATCCTCATTTCTATAATAATCTTCTTCAGCCCTACTTCACCAACGGTCCGTCAAAACAAATTCAAAAAACATCTCTCATCTTGTTCACTTTCGGGAAATGCGCTAATTATAAGACTTTAACGATGTGAAAAATATAACAAGCATAATCCGAAGTATTCAATTTCTTCCAAAAACCCGCCATGTTGTTTTGACAGTGCTAAATTACCGTTAAAAAATTAACGGTAATAGGAGAAAACGTTAGCGTTGTTTGACTGATTACGGATGGACTGAAGGCTATTGGTTTTACAGGATTTATTAGCTTCCTTGGAATTCAGAGCATCCTTGAAGAAGTATTCGATTTAAAACTTCATAATCACGAACTGTGGATTAAGCTGGTTTCAGACTATGCTATAATATAAAAGCATACTCATAGTATATACAATATGCTATTATATTATAGCGTAGTCTGAAACCAGCTTAATCCACATTGTATAGCATAGATTATAGCACAAAAATATCGCGCACCATACATAGTATATAGCAAGCCAATAATAATATACAGCACAGTACAGTGTGAACGTGTCCATAACAACGTAATGTGGTGCGCTATATTCTTGTGCTATGAGCTATAATATACTATATGCTATTATATTATAGCGTAGTCTGAAACCAGTTTGAGGCGTTACAAAATATATAGTATCTTATGTTCTTGATTTAAAGAGGTGCAATGTGGCGTTACTAGGGCTATTTGAACATTAATATCATTTTATATGAGTATAATATCCATAATATCATTGATGCAAATGGCGTTTTTCTTATACATACTTTTATATCAAATCTCTCTGCAAGCATTGTTTTGAAATCTGCACTAAAAGAAACTTGCAGGAATCTTATATCTTTAAACGAGCAATATTTGTATATGTTACAGTCAAAACTCTTAACCAGTCAAAACTACTTTTGACTAAATATATTGGTCAAAAGTGATTTTGACTGAAAATTATTGGTTATTAGTACTTTTAACTGAAAATGTGCTGTTAAAAGTACTTTTAACTGACGCTCTTAGTCAAAAGTAGTTTTATCAGCAATAAAGCATTAGTCAAAAGCACTATTTGTAACATTAGTGTACTTTTTTGCCCATTTCATTCTTACGAGGGCTGTTTGAAAAGTTATATCGGCGTAGCATATATTTTCTGTGTGGTTTACAAGCGTATAAATTATGACATGTCCTATATACACCATTCTTAAGTAGCTTAGAACTTAACGCCTTTTGTAAATTGCTTCGTTGGAAAAAAAATAAACAACCGTTTTATTAGATACGAGCTTTTGCCCGTTGCTTCGCTCGCGTTAGAAGTATTATTATATACGAACTTTGATCCCCTATTTTAACCCCTTGGAGGTAGAATTGATCAAAATCCTTTCTTAGCGGATGCCTACGTCATAACATCTACCTACATGCCAAATTTCAGCCCGATCCGTCCAGTGGTTTGGGCTGTGCGTTGATAGATCAACATGTCAGTCAGTCACCTTTAAGTTTTATATATATAGATTAACCGAGACGCAGATATCGAGCACTTCTTTTTGTCCAAAGCTGGAGTGTGTGCGCTCGCCACTTCAGCAATCCTGAAGTCAGGGACCTCTCAATTATGGCTCCGCATTTATTGCGACCACCACCCTCGTGGTCTGTGCGTGCCTCTATAGCTCCCATAATGGTGACCATGAGACGGACCGACTCTTTGAAAACCCGCAAGCTGCTTCAGATTGAGTGCAGCAGCAGGTCCCATTCACAGAGATCATACTACTAGGCGACACGCCCACCACGCCGACTGGCTCAATTCCAGTAAAACTGATCATGTGGGGAGATCTGTCTGCGATTTTGCTCTTGCAAACAACCTAACAGTTGTGTTAGGTTGTTTGCAAGAGCAAAATCGCAGCATACGGTTAAGCAGTTGTGCTTGCTACGCCTACGCATATTCCAGATGTGGACAGTCAGAATCTCTAGAGTCTAGACCCTTCAAGAGAGAGTTCACTCGGGCAAAGAAACAGCACGTCAATAGAATTGGTGAGAGACTCAAGCACCTCGAAAAATAGCAAAAAATATACATATTTTGTTGCATGAGAGCCCCCCTTAAATATTTGATTTATTTTGTTACTAGTATCTGTTGTTATATCGACAATAGACATACACAAACTGTAAAAACTTCAGAAATCTATTTATAGTGGTTCTATAGATACAGCCACGACAGTTCGACAGTCAGACGAACAGACATACATCGAAGTCTTAGTTATAGGGTCCCGTTTTTACCCTTTGGGTATGGAACACTAAAACTGTCCTAAGAAAAACCGGTGCCATGTTTTCTGACTAAAACCGAATTCACTTTCCGCTTTTTCTTACTAATTAGGTGTTTTGACTGATACAACCAGTCAAAACCGCTTTTGACTGAATCACTCAGTCAAAAGTACTTTTAACCAGCTTCATTGAGCAAAAGTACTTTTAACTGTTATTTTAGTCACAATTAATATTGACTAAAGCATACGGTCAAAAGTCATTTTGACTGATTTTGCAAGTCAATAGTACTTTTGACTGGTTAAGAGTTTTGACTGTAACATAATATTATATAATTGAAATCTCGGAATCGGCTTTAACGATTTTCATGAAATTTAGTATATTTATAATTTAGTATAAGTTTCGGGGGCGATAAATCGATCGAGCTAGGAATCATTTTTAGAAAATGTCATTTGATTCGTGTTCTATCGCATACCGAGCGGTCAAATAGCTAGTAATAATAACAGGTAACATTTTATGTCAAAGCTACGAGTTTGGGATTGGCAACACCGTTTTCAGCACCTTCGTTGTAGAAGAGATGAGTCTAATGGGGAATTATTAGGCTTCAGTCTTGAAATCTGCGGGCAGCGAAGCAGGAGCGGCGCGTTCCAATGTATAGATTTATATGGATAAGCCGTCTAGTACGCCGCTCCGTGGTTTTCGAGGCCTGTTCATATAAATCTATACATTGGAACCACAGACATAGATCAAGATAGATACCGCATGTCGCTCCATTTGTATGAAAACGAGCGTGTCACTTTTTTCCTACCACTGTGACGTTCCCATGATAAACGTGTCCATTATCAAGGCCAACGTTTCTATTTGAATTTCTACAGCTCAATACGGCGCTTTTAGGCATTTAGGCATTTTGTCATTTTTAAAATTCCGATTTACTTCCGATTCCGATAGCAGACTAAAGAACAGACTTTCGAAAGACGAGCATTGCTCGTCGTTTGGGAACGCGATATGGCACGCAAAGTACATACACATGCGGTATCTATGATTGGAACACTCCGTCGTCGCCGCTCCCACCCCGCTGTCCGCTGATTTCGAGACCGAAGCCTCAAACAAACGTCGACACTTGTAACAAGCGAATAGCCGAAGACAGGTAACTCCTGCGCCCACAAATAGAAAGTATCTAATTACTTAAACGTCTCTCGAGACGAAAACTACTGACTGCTCAGTGACGTTGAAATCTGAGATGGGTCTTTGTAGTGATACTGGGAATGGACAGATGATTTTATTCGGCCTTTCTTTTGATGTTACATTGCTACAGCAGTCACTGTTGAGTTAATCTGACTAATGGCCTGTTTTACCACTTCCTGATAAAGTGCCGGATAGGCTATCCACCACTTAACTTGACAGATAGAGTTATCAGGAAGTGGTGAAATAGGCCCTAAATGAAATATAGTAATACTAGATGACACCCGCAACGACGTTGCGCAGAAATGCGCTTATCGCGCGGAAATCTTACATTTTTAGGGATAAACAGTATTCTAACGGTCGTTCCCAATATTAAATCTATCTCTGGTTTCACATACGACCGATCGCAGCTAACATTGAATTGACATATAAAATAGATAACTATTCCTATCTCTAGTAGGGCAAAACCAGAGATAGATCAAATATTGGGAACGGCCGTTAAGTATAGTTTCACAGAGCCAGTACTGGCTGCCAATAAGACTGGCAGCCAGTATTGGCTTGGTATATGCCGCGTGTGAACAGTTTGGTCTGGCTTGAAAAACTGTTCACACGCGGCATATTATACCAAGCCAATACTGGCTGCCAGTCTTATTGGCAGCCAGTACTGGCTCTGTGAAAACTATACTTTAGTCCTTTGCCCGGGACCCAAAGTATCTCCGTACCAAAAATTCAGCAAAACAGGTTCAGCCGTTTAAGTGTGAAGAGGTAACAGACAGACCGAAACACTTTCGCATCTACGAATACAATATTAGTATGGATCGTTCTCTTAAACATTCAGGTACGGAACTCTAAAAGTACCCTTTTCCAGTCGACTCTCAGCGTAGATAAGACAAGACAACGAATTGAGTGCGGTCGGTGAAATATGTTAGGTCTCAGGGTTTACTGCGCTCGTTACGTTTTTGTTTCGCCAGTAAATTGTTACGAAGTGAACCTACATTTCTCATTGACGTGACAGCTCAGTGAATTAGAGCCAAAGTGATTTTGGATTGTTGTACTTTTGCTTTTTGCAAGTTTGTACTGACAACGTTTTTAGGTCGAGAATTTTCGATTGCAATCGCTTACTATTTATATAAACTGTTCTGTGTCTGTTTGTCAAAGTGTGTCTATCTGTCTGTTACATCTTTACGCCCACTGAATCGATTTTTGTTAAAATTTGGCATGAAGATACTTTGAGTCCCGGGAAACGACATAAGATGGGTAATTTTTATTCTGGAAAAATGAACGGGTTCCACGCGATTTAAAACGAATTTTGGCGCAACGGAGTTGCGGGCATCATCTTTAGGCCGTCTTTCCACCTGCAATAAACTGTCGCGAGAAGTGTCTGACAGTCTGTCTGACAGCAGCTTGCAAGTGTAAACCCCGTAGCAAGTGCTGTCTCGACAATTTGTCAAGCGCTTCCTGCGAGTAGTTGCGACAGCATGTCTAAACATGTCTGCGAGGACTCGCGACAGATCTCGCTGCGGGTCACCGCAGATATACGGTCTAGTTTCGTATAGCATTAATTATCCGCGAGCTTCTCGCACGACATTTACTGCAGCATTAATTGCAGGAATTAGTAAGAAATGTAAACAATAATATTGCAAGAAACTCACGCAAGACTTCCGCGAGTTTGCTTGCAGGAAAAACGGCCTAATAGTCCCCAGTACAAGGAACTAACTTTTTTCTGATACATACAAATTTACCACTTTGTGAGTGCCTTGTTTACGATGAGTCCGACAAACTTTTCTATGCGAAAAATTTCGGCGCTGCTGCGTTTTCGAATGCTTGACTCCTGGAATTGTCGATATTTCGTCACCATGGCTCTTCGTACATACAACTTTTATTTTTTGGAATTTGTTTAATAAAGTTAATTTAAAAAATGTGGTCAACTTGTCCGACAAGAATCACGCAGCGTTTAGAGTGTCCGACACCCTAAAGATGTAGCTATTACGTCACTATGGCTCTTCGTACATACAACTTTCATTTTTTGGGATTTGTTTAATAAAGCTAATTTAAAAACTGTGGTCAACTTGTCCGACAAGAATCACGCAGCGTTTGGAGTGTCCGATACCCTAAACATGTAGCTATTACGTCACTGTGGCTCTTCGTACATACATGTCGGACAAAAATAGCTATGATAGATAATGTTATTCCAAATGCTAATATCAACTTGTCCGACAAATATATTGAGTTAAATAGTCAGTCCGACAAGAAAATGAAAAAAAAATCATTACTAATGGTGAACTTCTTTTTGTCAATTTCTGACTGAATAAACTTTAAATAATAGGTATTCACTTGTATTATTTAAATATTATATTATAGTTGAGGAGGCGAAGAGGGGATTTCGCGACAAGTTCGAGCGTGTCAGGTTAAGCTTGTATAGGCTTCCGACATGTCTCTAGTTATCATGGTATAGAAATCAGATTTCTCACGGGGTGAGTTAAAAAAAAAACTATTTTCGAATATAAATATAGATGATGTTAAAGCTGGAAACAAATTATCAGATGTTTTCATCGTATGCGGCTTGTTTCTATCTGATTAAGACTCGTGCTGCTCTAACAACTTTACCCATAAACTATTTATCATTGATAGGTTTAAGGTTACGTCACTGCATACATAAAAGTACTGTGTTATTTAATAACGTAAAAGAGTACGTAATAAGAATCGAAAAAATCGAAAACCAAATATAAGATGATACCACGTCATAAAGAAAGACGTTTGTGTAATCAATAGCGCGATGTAGGAGACGCACAGCGCCATCTATTATGAATTTTTGGAACTAACTTAATTTGAACAAATTTACGCATTTTCACCCCCTTACAACCCCTTTGTCCAGTTAAAAAGTAGCCTATGTCCTTTCTCAGACTTTAGACTATCTGTGTACAAAATTTTATTACAATCGGTTCAGTAGTTTTTGGCGTGAAAGCGAGACAGACAGACAGACAGACGGAGATACTTTCGCATTTATAATATTAAGTATAGATATAATATCGAAGGTGTCCGATTTGGAAGTCTCCCCACATGCTTGGATGCGATGTCTGAAATAGTTGATACTTACGGAAATGCAAGTGGACCAGTTAGAATATAATTATTAATTGTTGGTCACTGCTAAAAGAATCCATATATCCATACATACAAATACTGTATGTAAAATGATAATAAGGTTACTTTTTAATGAAATTTTTAATAATGTTGACTACGGAACTCGAAAAATGGCGTTTAAATAGTATGATATAGTAAGGTTTGTGAAGCTTGCCCGCTTGATATGTAGGGTAGGCATCATATACATTTATACATATTCTATACTCTATACAAATAAATTAAATTGGAGTGTCTGTGTGTAATATTGAAAGAAAGTCTGTCTGTCTGTATGTTCCAGCTAATCTCGGCTGGAGCTATTTTGCCGGGAATTTTTATGGTAGATAGCTGATGTAGTAAGGTGTAACTTAGGCTACTTTTTAACCGACATTCAAAAAGGAGGAGATTATATTTTACTTTTTCCATATTTGTTTGCGGACAATCCATCTTTGTTATTATACTATGTTGACGCGGACGAAGTCACGGGCAACAGCTAGTATTATAGGGTGTAACAAAACTAAGTGATACTTAAGGGTGTGTATGTGTTCCTTGTAGAGAGTTTACTACGAAAGTAGCAGTGCTGAAAGACCAATTTTTTTTTTCACTTTTGTATGGGCAAGCGCTCGAGCGTCACGAGTTTTCCCATACAAAATGAAAAAAATATATACAAGGAACACATACACACCTGAAGTATTATCACTTATTTTTGATACACCCTGTATATTTTTAAGATTATTATAAGTATGAATTCATGCCGAATTACGGCTTTGTAGGCCCTATAGTCTCTGAGCAAAACCGTGGACAGACAGACGGACAGACATACTGAAACTATAAGGGTTTCTTGTTGACTACGCATTACGCAACCCTAAACAAGACGTTATCGTCGACGACAATTTAACCCTTAATCAGGCATAGTACGATTTATTGACCACCTAGGTAATTGGAGTTTTAAAGTGATCTTCTTTTATAGTCTATCACCAGTGCACATGGGTAATGGAGCCTGATTAAGGGTTAAAAGCGTCTTCATATTATATCACCATACATTTAACTTCCCAGGGAATTCTTCTTCTAAATTGTTACCACCCAGATAGTAAATTGAGAACAAAAAAGTCCTTTAAAAGTTATTTGTTTGAGAATAAGGGCTCCATTCCACCGCGGCGCACGGAGAGACTACGCACGTGCGTCAAGCTTCGCTTTGTAAGAAAATATATTATGTGACTGTGTCCACTGCAACCCACGGACACGCTACACACGAATTGACTCAAGTAATAGTTTTTATTGATTCCTGAAAAATTTAATTTGAGTGACTGAAGAGGTTTTTGAAATGACCGATTCAATGATTGTAGTAGGGGAGACCAGGGTGCTATTCGTGTGGTCACTCGAGCGTCATGGAGACCTATAAGTAGGTTTTTTACATTAGATAAAACTGATAGAAAAATAGTGAGAGCGTTTTTTATTTTAGAGGTGTGTTCAGAAACTGCAGCCATTTTAAAGTTATGAAAAAGAAAATATATTCCGAAAATTGCTTATTTAGGTAAGTAATTAACAAGATTTTAAGCAAAATAACTAAATCGTTTAGTTTAGTGCAACATAAAATATCTGCGAAGCTTAGTTAGGAAAATATGAAGCTTTATTTTTTAGGGTTCCGTGGCCAAATGGCAAAAAACGGAACCCTTATAGATTCGTCATATCTGTTTATCTGTCTGTCTGTCTGTCCGTACTCCGTCCGTATGTCACAGCCACTTTTCTCCGAAACTATATGAGCTATACTATTCAAACTTAGTAAGTAGATAATATAGTCTGTGAACCGCATTAAGATTTTGATCATCTAAATTCTAACCTTTGCGTATGGGGTATCTATTGATAGGTCTGTAAAAATCATATTGAGGTTTTTAATATTATTTTTTCTAACCTGAATAGTTTGCGAGAGAGACTCTTCGATTTTCACGATTTAAACGTGGCAGGAGACATACAAATATAGTAATTTAAATTCTGAAAAAAATATATGTGTTAGTTAAGGATCTAACACATTGGAATTAAAGACAGAGAATATGATATCTAGCGAGTTTCGTTCATTTAACTCGATTTAATTTATGTATAAAATAATAACGATCAAAAAACTATAAAATTGCAGGCGCAAAGGCTCGGCTGGTGCTTTCAGTCACACACTTTGCGCCTGCAATTGTTGCGACTTGTTTTGTAATTTATCAAGGAATTCAAACATAATAATTTCATTTCAAAATTAAACTATAAGTGCTAATGTCAAAATGGCATTTTAAATTCAATTCATCCCATTAATATTACATTGCTTCCATTTAATTATATTCTTGAGCGCTATTTTAAGCTGCAGCTTACCGTAACTTCAAAGCCCGCTTAGTCTTTTGAAAACGTACAACCGTCTGCAGACCGTATACAATTTCGTTTACGTTTATTTACGTGTGAATTGTACATTATCACTTTAATTTGCTAATAAATGAGATTTTACATTTCAGTCGGATTTTTTAACATTTTCAGTTCTTTTTAAAAAGACCTCTTATCTTTTTAAGTATGAAATCAAATGTAAGGTTTAGAATTTTTTCTATTAAATTGTGATAAGTACATTATATTTTTCTAATTTTCTCTGCACTCTGTATTACTGTTAGATTATAATAGCAATTAGCAGAATCACGGGGTACCTACTAAATAAAGTATAAGTAAAGACGTTAACGAAGCACAAATTGCCAGTTTATAATATGGAGTTTTGTGCCTCGATGTGTCGTTTGAACTTTTGTCGAACATCCAAATATTCTGTTGGTGATTGTAAAGTAGGTAATGCGAACATTAAATTCCGTCTGTTCATTCATTTAAGATAAATTCGTCAACGGTTCGGGTGAACTCGGGGCTACAATGTAAACAGATGTCTCGAACATAAAGAGTTAATTACCTTTCTGAGAACGTGCGACGGGAATAGCTCCCCTGGGAATCGCCCTTTATTTTTGTTTGGGACTCGACTATGAATATAATTGCAGCGACGATTGATGTAATATTTAATTACATTTATCCATACTAATATTATAAATGCGAAAGTGTGTCTGTCTGTCTGTTACCTCTTTACGCTCAAACCGCTGAACCGATTTTGCTGCAATTTGGCATGGAGATACTTTGAGTCCCGGGAAAGAACATAGAAAACTTTTTGTTCCGGAAAAATGTACGGTTCACGCGCGGTAAACGAATTTTGGCGCAACGGAGTTGCGGTCGTCATCTAGTATGTGATAATAATATATTGATATAAGTAATTAACAAAAAGATTGCATGCCTCAAAATTGATGCATGTAATTTTTTAATTACAACACCAAAACGTCGCGAAAAAGTAAAGTGCTCCGCGACAAAATAAGTGCTTAAAAAAGTACTCACTACGTACGTTATTTTGAGCACTTACGTGTGTTACTTAGTGCCGTCATGCGACTATAAACATAAAAACATAATATAAACATAACGGCATAAAAACATACTAAATTAACACTTGTTTTATTTGCCAACCGAATTTACAGACGTTTTAAGACAAAAATAGAATCTTGGTAATAACGATTATTATTATTACTCATTCTAATTTGAGATATAATGTAATTAATTTTATCATTACTTTTAAGTTCCCTTTGAAGTGGAAATATTTTGTAAACAACGGCTTATTTCCTAATCTTGGAAGTCACAATAAAGAAATCTATTTTTATCTGTGACCAATTTGAGATCATTTGAAAAGGTGGATAACGAAAATAGAAATAATTTACAACCAATATTTCAGATGAGTTACACGATAAAAGTAGCTTAGTTTTATACACATATTGTGTGCATAAGCACTTAAAACATAATATACCTGAGTTTTAAAATTTCTACTACTAATAAAAGGTAGATTTTCAAAAACCAGTAACAACTAGCAAGTTACTCAGGTACCTATAATATGTCTTTCTATCTCTATAAGAAGCGAGAGCCTTAGGCCAAGCTTTTTCTTTATCGCTTTTTTAAAGAATCACTCATCAAAATGTATGGAATTGACTTAAGCGTTCTATAATAATATTATGAAGTTGACGTTCGAATCGTGTAATGTCAATTCCATACAATTTGATCGGCGATTCAATAAAGAAGCTATAAAGAAAACATCTTGGCTATGGGCTTTCCTAGTAAACTATACGTTATTTTAAAAAGCAATTATATAAGATCATTAAGAGTGGAACAGAGTTAATGTCCGTTGTTGACGATTCAATGCGCGGTGTAGACAATTACTTCCAAGTTTTATAGCAAGCGCAAGGCGCGCCGAAAGACGCCGTATAAAAACTTTACTATCTATTATCTTAATTTCTACTTTCATGACAATTATTTTCTTTTAACTATTGAGTTATACTTGTTCTTTTCTTAATATAACAAGCGTCGATAATGAGACGATGGAATAGAAAAGTTGTCAATTTAAAATTTTCGTACAAAAAATATTAGTATGTGAACTGATAAAATGAAAAAAAAATTGATGATAAAAAATTATTACCTTACCATATAACTTTTATGTAACTATTTTATTCTAAGCTCGGCGGTATGCAATTGTACAGAGTACTTTCTTCAGTATTAAAATACTGCCTCAACTTTTAGTAGATAGCATAAATATCTAGAAGAAACATTTGTACTTTCCCGAACACAAAGGGGCCATAGATTACAGCAAGGTAAGATACGCTTTACGTTGTAGATCAGGGTTTCCCAACCTATATTTCATTGCGACCCCTTGCAATTTCGCACCCCCTCTTCCTTCATAGAATTTACGCAAACTATTACGCCTACGCATTTCAATGCAAAATAAATAAAAATTCTTATTTTTAATACTTGCATGCTACGTACCAGCTCGTCGATGCAATTATTGCTGTGCACAGTAAAGTGCAAACTCAAGACTTTTTTCCTGATGAAGAGGTAGGTAGGTAGGTTAACATTTTTCGCTTACCTTCAAAACTTTATCATCGTAACTAAGTAGGTAATATAGGAAAACATTGAAAAAGACTATAATTTTAACGGTGCCCACTGCCCATAAACTATTCAAGGCTTCTAATAATACATGCCAAAGAAAAGCAGGCTAGTTATTTGCTGTGGGTATTTTTTTATTAGCATGAAGGTAAAATATTACTTACTTTAAAATTTTCATTAATTGATAACAACATAATATTTTACTGATAACAATACTTACGACCCTTGACGTCTCACTATTTCCTTGGGTGCCCTGCCGCACAGGTTGGGAACACCTGAACTAGATTAAGCTAGTAAATAACACCTGTGAACGTACAACGGTTTACTAGCTCGTTCACGTGGCTTGCGTTAAATTGAAAAGATAAGAAAGCGAGCGAATTGTCTGATGGCAGAGATCTAAGCGAGTCAGCCGATTACCACATCCCAAAGCTTTAATATAGGGTGCATATTTATTCAGTTTCGAGACTTTGCAAAATGAGTTGAATCCTAAGAATAAGCAACTTTTCAACTGAATAAAAAAATCTGCTTTTCCTTCTAAAAAGTCTCAGCCTACGGATACAAAAAATAGATACAAATAAGTCAACCCTTTCAGATTTGGCGTGAAGGAATAACAAAAAAAAAACAAACTCTTGTTTGTAACCTTTAGTTTAACTCCTCAGAACAATCGTTTGAAAAATCAATACGTCATGTCCTGAATCCTATTACTCGTTTAGACCTTAGGTGTACAATTTGTTGAAACAACGAAAAAATCCCATTTTGTACGATGACACTGTAGTACTCCGATGAACTCGTGAAATTGAAAGATGTACTAGTAGATACAGAATATAATAATCTTATTGTCTAACATTTCACATCAAAACATTGTCTCCGCATATCAGTATAAGGCTGGGACTACACGCGCCAGAAATCCGAAGTTGCGGGAAAACGCACAGCACTAAAAATATAACGTTGCGTCAAAACATACTCAATATTTCTCAAATCGAATGTTGACGCTTTAAATATTAAAAAGCAATACGACATTTGCGTGTTCTTGTTCGTGTTTCTGCTCTTATTTTAGTTTCGGGAGTTCAAATTACAAATAAGAGTTAATATGGGCAAATTATTATGTGATATGCCCGAGATAAATAAATAAATAAAGATAGGCTACTGTGAGATTATTATGCTTTTTTCAGAAATCATAATAAGCCTCAGGGTTAACTTTGACCTTTTTGTAAGTGGACTTTGATTTGGTACTACTAATATAATATATTGTGTGCTTTGGTGCGAAAGTTTCCCGCAATTCTGGAATTCCGGCTCGTGTAGACCCAGCCTTATATAAGTGTTTTCGTCGTATCAACAACTCCTTACAGCCATAACCCTTTTATTCGAGGCATTCCGCAATCTTATGTTTATACTCTTTTAAACAATGCCAAATCGTGTTGTAATATTTTGTTGGCTACAAATTGAAAGTTGGTTCTCCGAATCCTTCGTTTGTGATAAAAGTGATTTTAATTTCGACTTGGCGTACTGTGTGTGATTTTTTAGAGTTTCTCACTGGCACAGGGTAGCAAAAACAGCATTGAACGGCCAAGGGAACACTATAATTTTTCGAGATAAAAATTGCTTATTAATTCACAATTTAAACTGTATTATATACACACACCAAAAAATTTTGCCCCTATAGTATGAGGGTCACATGATTTTCGTCATTTCGTCAGTCACAAGAAACCCTTGTTGCATTAATTTTGCAGAATTGTTTACACTTTAGAGCACTTGGTATGCACGAGCCAAATATGTTTTGTGACTCATACAGCTTTGATGGAAGCTCACGTTTTGTGCATTCCCTTGTATGGACGAGTCAGTTAACCCTTATTTCTCCTGTGTCAGATCGGCCTGTGATCGGTTCGGACTGATACGATGCGGTAAGAAGAAAAACATTATTTGTAAAAAAATGTATACTTATTATGATCAAACAGCGCGGTTAAAGATTCTAAAATGTTACATAGCAATTTTATCATTCCATTCAATATTCTCTGATAAAATATTGCATGTGTAAATCCGATTATCAATAACAGGTTTACAAAAATACATTGGCCCAATTACCTGCGACCGATATATTGTAGTTTGACCAACGCAAAATCAACTGCCGATTTCACAGTAGGAAAGTTCCTAAATGTATGCCAGTATAATGGGCCAATGCCCATGCCCAATGGCAGTATTCGACCATGATTTATTTTGAAAAAATGTAGTGCATTGACGTATATATTATGTCATCGTTGGGATATCATTATATGTATCATATTTCTCTCACTAGTACACGCCTGTACAAGTAGACGTGGGATTTAATACGTCATTAGCCCTGGCCAGTTTAGTGGGTTAAATTCAGGAACTCACGCAGTAAACATGGCTGCGAAATTGTCAGTGATCTCACACAGAATCATAAATGGGTATTTATTTTAAAAGCAATTCGTTCTTGTTTATATAAAGCGATCAACCCGAGTCGCAGTTGATGCGAGCTTATAGTTCCAAATTAGTTGTGATGTTTATCGAGGATCGCTGTGATATTATGTTTGATGGATGTTTTGTAAAGGCTTACGTTGGGTTGGGCCTTGATGGATAGCCATGATTACGAAGCTGTCTATAATATATGTTTTTTTTATTAAATTATGTATATAAATAATTACTAAAAAATACAATATTTATCTATACAAAAGTAACTTATTCCAATTTGAATATTTTAGGAGGATCTTAATTCTGATGCAGGAAAATTGATAAATACAAGTGATTGTGAAAATTATGGCATGTTTAACCCAAATTGTCACAAATTACCCCTAAAAGTAGGCTCAAATTAGTCTTACACAAGTGATAAGTTTAAAACCTATAACCCGAATACATAAAAAATACACAATTTAAAAAAATCACTACCTTTCCATTTTGTCGTGGCATAAAATAACAATTATTTACAACTTTAGACTACAACTATCCCTACTAATAATAGCAAACAGTTTAGTCCAGACTTAATTCTATGGATATAGTGAGAGCTCATAAGCCTTTACAAGTTTATGCTTCTGAATGTGCCTGAAAATTGAAATTCCATTCGGTGTTTACGTTAAACTGAAACTATTTGTGCACTTTAAACACTTTGGGCGAAGTGTGTAAACTGCTATCGACGTGATATCGATCTATAGATTTTTAATGGGCTCTAATAAGGATTTAATTTTGAAATGACCCTTCTGCTTTTGGACCGTGGGACCTACGTTATTTGCTCGGGCTATATCAAGACAATGTGTTGGTAAAGTTTGAGTACAGCGTAGCTCGAACGACTTGTGCAAGTCCGCCTTCGCCCTACGAATAAATTTCTCTGGCAGAACGTTAATAGTATAGGACAGTACGTTTATAGAAAATACATACGTAGGTTTATAGAAAATAATTAGCGTTAAATTCATACCAACACGGTTCTGGCCATTCATATTATGATGTTTACAGCTCGTGTAATATGTTTTTATGATATGAGACACCGGAAAATGATAATAAGGTTCCGTCGAGGACTGGAAACTTGTTATCAAATATAGAATTGATAACAAGTTCCCAGTGCTCATTTTATTTCGCTTAGTATTAAGCGTAGGACTGACTTTACGGTCCGTACGTGCCTATATTTTTTCATTGCAATTTGATTGTTTGCATATTTCAAGGTAGCAAGTACAAAATTAATTAAAACCTGCAGTCATGCGCACAGTCTCGTTTGCCACCCTTAAAATCCCATGCAGTTTTCCCTAATTAAAAAATATATTTTGTTTCAGGTGGTGTCGGGTCGGAGAGTGTAAATTTTAATTTTATTTTTAAAAGTATAAACTTAAATGATACATTACACTTCAAAATGATACGTAAACATAAATATCTTGATATTAGATAATTTGAAACATAATATAAAACTAGATGAAACTGATCGAACATCAAGTTTTTTGTTGTGTAAATCGCTCTAATGTTCCGAAACTCATTTGCGAAGGGCTTTAGTGCCAAAATCGGTAGTTATGTTGTGTTACCATAAGTGTTTCCCCTATAAAAACAAAATGCTTCTAACTGTGTACGTATCTTTTCTACTCTGGCGGATGGACTATGCTGTGGAGAGCACAAAAGGTAAGAACTTTTTTGTTACTTTTTTATGAACATAAAAGATTAGAATATGTAATCCTTCTTTGTATTTGATAGAAAATATTATGCTAAGAGAAGTGTATGATGGTAAAGAACAAATCATATGAATAAAGTTTCTCTTTCAAACAATACAACGCGAAAATTCAGAAAATAAATGTAAAAATCTCACGGTTGTTCTATAATTTTAAAATTTCCATACAATCTGAAATATAATTTTGCATTCGCTGAAAAACATTTTGATTTTTAAAATATATGTTAAGTAAATACGTTCGTTCTTACACTCGTTATAGTTAACATCCCTCGTGTTTATTTCACTGAAATATTTTTGTGAGTTTATCGAAGTAATATCAACATATAACAGTTATCCTTTTGTTTTTATTTCTAGATTTTATGCTATTAAATCATTGTTACTTTTAACACGGTATATTTTCTTTTAATTATAATAAACAGCAAATCTTAAAGTAACAATACTAACAATACTTCGACTATTCGAATCTTGTCCCACGTGTTACTCTCTATAATAAATTCCTATCGTATAATATTTATGAACCAAAGAAACAAACTCAACCAGAACAAAACGCTGAGTACTAACAAATCAGTACAGTCGCTAAAACATTCATGTTTAGTAGCATCCTCCGAGGTGTCCCCAGAGACCGACAAAACGTAACGAACCTCGGAGCGCCATTCCGCGTTACATTTTTTGCGACGACAAAATGGCGGCTTGTCTTGGGGGTAGATTATTTATGTGTCACGGCTAAGGTAAGATATGCTGATTGCTATTGGCGACCCTTGTCAGCCGATAAAAAATTGGAATCACAATGAATTCGGGGACTCCTATTATGGATTACTTTTCGCGTTCAGAATTAATATTTTGAACTTCCCTCTTCGCTGTGATTACAGGTGCCTTTTGTATCCTTTAAGATTTCGAGCGAGAAAAATGATAGAAAATAAAATCTCTACATTGTATTAAAAATTCACGCTTCAAAATTGCCAAGGATTAATCTGAACAAAAAATTCTTACTTGGCTTTAAAATTGCAAAGTTTCGAACAGTTTAAAAGTGCGCGCTTTAGAGCCTACTTGAAATATGAAGGGGTTAAAACTGTTTTAAATCGATGCTTTCGATGACTCTCAGAGTTACTTTATATTATCACTGTCACACTGATAGTTCTTTATGCATTACAAACAATGAGTTTCTAAAATAGAATATCATTGCATACAAATGTTTTTTTAGTGCAATTTTGTGTTTTTGTAATTATTATTTTTTTCGGAATTTGTAAAAAATATTCTGAATATCAAAATATATAAATCCTTTGATACACGCCCGTAGTATCAGAAGATCCAGAAAAGTTATTTATTCAAATACATTAATTAAAATAGTCTGGACCCTAGAACGAGTAGGTACGTACCATCGAGGAAATAGGCAGTTGACAGACTAACGTCATTTGGTCGAATCATGTCAATTCAATATTAATTGTGATCTGTTGGCTGGGTTTGACGTAAAGCGACCAAAATATGTAGCTCCCCCATCTGCCTAGGAATCAACTTCCCTGATAGTACCTATGCTCAAAAGCCTTACGAAAACAACTTTTTCGCATCGCCAGGAAACTTCAATAATTGTTTTTTAAATGGAATTTCAAAATCGAAAATCCAGCTATATTTAAAAAGCAATCACCTGTACCCCTTAAAAAGTATTAAAATCCAATCATCTTTAAAGTATTTTTTCAACAGAACTGATGGCCTAACGAAGGCTATTTAATCAATCACGTTTTCAATGGAAGAGGTATTAAGGAGAATTTAAAAGAGGTCCCCCTACCTTAGAAAAAATCGGTTGCGGCCAAGCTTTTCACTAATTCTAAATTTAAATGCATGAGATCCAATACGTAGCATCCTCCTAGCGTATTATGTTTAAATGAAAAATAAAACTTGAATTCGTTATAAGACGTTACGTATTTTTGTTGAACCAGTTACAGATTATTATTGAAAAGGAAAAAAGTTAACTAGAATACTCGTCTCTCAATATTTTTATTAATATTGCTACATTTTAACGTTATTGTAAGATTTGAGGAGTTCCTTACATACTTAGGTTTTCCCTTGCTAGATTTCACTTATTACGTAGTTTACGGTTCGATACATCAGAAATAATTTTAAGAAATAATGTTCTACATTTTGTAATAAACATAAACTTAAAATTGATAAAAATACTAAGAAAACAAGCAATGTTTTCAAATTACAAATTACTAAGACTGAAAAAAGCAAATGCAAATGTGGACGTTTTCTTTCTGTTTTTCACCTCCTTGTTGAATGTTTATACTATAATGTCGAAAAAAGCTATTGTAAATTACCTAACGATTATAAGAATGTTTGAATGATGAAAATGGATGTATTGCAACTCTGAAATTTTTGAAACTGATTGATGTATACAAATGTATTTAAGTTTTTTGTAATGTAGTCTTTATTGTGGTCGCTAATGACCCTAATGTTAAAGCGACCTTAAATAAATAAAGGAAAAAAAACAATGTTTTCGCTAAAAATATATATTTGGTTAGTTTCGATGATGTCAAATATTTGTTAAAATTTACTATGCTTGTTTATTTTATAAAATCCATACTAATATTATAAATGCGAAAGTGTGTCTGTCTGTCTGTCTGTCCGTCTGTCTGTCTGTCTGTCTGTCTGTTACCTCTTCACGCTCGAAAATTTGGCATGGAGATTCATTGAGTCCCGAGAAAGGACATAGGATAGCTTTCATTCCGGAAAAATGCACGGTTCCCGCGCGATAAACGAATTTTGGCGCAACGAAGTTGCGGGCATCATCTAGTAGAAAATATTACTCGAAGGTTGGAGCAGAGGGCGCTACTGGCACATACAGTAAATAAACCGTCGAAAATCTGACATGCTGCACAGTCATATCAGAACATTCACAGAAACGTTGTCAAATGTCTAAAAAACTTTTTGTTTACTCTTTAGGCTGGTGTTTCCACTAGCGTGAAAACATTGCAGTAATTGCACAGTAAGCACAGTAATTGCACAATCCTATCAGCTGATGAAAAATTGAATGCTAATACTATGATAAATTTTTAATACCTTTCATAAATTACAACAAAAAACTTCAGGGGGAAATTCTTTAGTACTTAATATAATCCAATTAGAAAAACCCGTTGTCTTTTCCCCGAAACTCTATTGTTTGATGTGAACATTAATCCGATTGAAAAATATTGTTTTCCAATATTATTTCAAACAATAAGTCGAGGGAAAAGTATTTTAAATTACCACTAGGCCAGGATCCTAAAGTATTTCAAGCTTAATAAAGATGATTGTTTGTTTTCAAAGATATTAAAATCCTAAAAAATGTTTTCAATTTATAAAATGTGTAACTTCGTTGCAATGAAAAAAGTTTAACAGGCGGAAGCTGACAATTTTTCTGTAATAAATATGTTCTGCCAAACTTAAGGTATGAACACACTGAATTTCATGAAAACTAGTTCAGCTGTTTTAGCGCGACGAGGTTACAGACGGACAGATAAATATTCAGATTTTAGACATACTTTCGCCATGGACGTATAAAAAAAGGCGGACGGAGTCCCACTATACACAAAACTGTGTCCTTCAGAGTCGGCCAGCTGACTGCATGTACACGGTCCGCACGCACACATTATTACGCTAGTCCAGGGGTCGGCAGACTTACCAATCAGATGAGCCAAATATCAAGTTTGTAGATTTTCCTATATCTTCAAAGAGCCGCTACATAAATTTTATAAGCCTAATAATAATAATAATTAGAGTCTAATTTGCTTCACACTACAAAGCTTCATATACAGTTATAAAAAATGTGGGAAATTAAAAAAAATACTGAAAGCTACGAATAGACTGAAAGACATATTTTATTAAAATAACACTCTCATTAATAATTAAGTATATTATATTTTAGTTGGAACGGTGTCCTTGCATTGCTTTCGAAAGCTTGCCTGTGTCTGGCAAGTAATTACTCGTTTTTATTAATTTAAGGCACGACTGTAAATTGTCGTCGGTAGGCAGTGAGTGAGTGTAAGAAGAGCCATATTAATCCTATTGAAGAGCCGCGGTCTGCCGACCCCTGGGCTAGTCCATACTCCATACCATTTGAATGTGTGCGTGGCCGACTCTGAAGACACAGTTTTGTGTATAATAAGACTCCGTCCGCCGTTTTTTCTACGTTCATGACTTTCGCATTCTTAATTTTCAAGTTTATGGTATCTCCACCACTTTTGTTACAAAAATTAAATTGAGTGTACTTACTGTATTCTTAAATCGCACGTACATTTTTCCGGAATAAAAAGTATCCTATATACTTTCCTGGGATTTAAAGTAGGTACACATTATCTCTATACCAAATTTCAGCAAAATCGGTCCGGCGGTTTAAGCGTGAAGAGACAACAGACACACTGTCGCATTTATAATATTAGTAAGTATGGATTACTAAAGTATTACTCCAATTTGATTTTGAAATGTAGTAGTATTGAGTAGATGACGGATTCTGAAACAACAACTTGCGTATTAAAAAATGTAATTGACGTCCTAATCGAGTCCAGTTGTTATCTATCCCGGTATCGGACGTTTGTGGCGAACATTACGGTCGAACGCAATCGAAAAACTTGTTTGGAAACTAAAATTGACACGGTGCGAATGTAGCAGATGTAGAGTGCGGCGCATAATAGGCCGGTGCATTTTTAAAATGGGAGCGAACTGTCGTCACCGTAAAGTGCCATTGTGGGTGCCCTATGAGCACAAAAACCTCATACTAATTGTTTGCACATTTTGCGTCCCTACTCTCGTTCCCCTTTGATATCGGAGATGGAAAATGCGCGCCATTTTTTGTGCAGCGATACCTATTAGTGTTTGAGTATCGAATATTTACATTGTAACGTATGTTTTTGTTTAAAAAAATCTCCACTTTATGTTACTTTTACCATTTTATGATCCCTAAGGTTATAAAAAAAAAGTTTTAAAGTAAGAACTTAAATGATTATTTTTCCGACCCAAATATCGACCAATAGAATTGCACCATTCGACGTCACGTGGTACAACCTACATGGTATTATACTGATAATTTTTTGAAAATTTTCTCTGGTCGTTGCTATATATAAAAAACAAAACATGATCCAGTCAAATTAACCACACGTCAAACTGACAGGTTGAATTCAATTGTGAAAATTGGAGATTTTGCATGAAAATGAGTCGATTTGGAGTTTGTTCTCTGTCCACCATCGATAAAAAAGTCAAAGGAAATGTTCCCATTAATACGGAGAAGGCAAAAAAAACAGTTTGGAACCAATTTACTACTTTTTGTACTGAGAGGGAATACACATTGAGTGCTGAAACGAGTGAAGCGCAATTGGCAAACATTATGAAAGATTACGCTTACAATATGAAGAAAATGGATGGAGAAGACTATAAGGAAGGTACAAATTCTTATTTGTTAACTGTA
Organism: Polyommatus iphigenia; assembly: GCA_963422495.1. NCBI lineage: Eukaryota > Metazoa > Arthropoda > Insecta > Lepidoptera > Lycaenidae > Polyommatus > Polyommatus iphigenia. Next base: position 8,312,244 of record OY730182.1, read on the forward strand.
CATTTCGTCTCATGGTGCAATTCTATTGGCCGACATTTGGGACGGAAAAATAATCCCCCGAATACCACACGAGCTTCAAAATTATCTGGCATTTCCCTCAAGGTTCCCTGCAAACAAATAAAGTCGTCAAGTTTTTCAGGATCCTTCATTTCCTTGCAACGAACCTATCGGGAAATACCCGATAATTTTGAAGCTCTTGTGGTATTATAAGTGAAAATTGTATGCATTCCAAACCGTGCTAGTGGTTGGTAAACTAAAATACATAAATAATTATTAACAATTGCGAGTTAAAATTAACAATGACAATCTAACTAATGTTAATACTCGTAATGATGACAATGACAATGAACACGAAAATGATGACAACGATAATATTAGAAACAGTTGTCACAGGTGTCCCTAAAGTGACAGGTCATCGTGACGAAGGGAAAGGGTTACGTGTCACGTGGGTTAAGCTTGTTTATAAAAAAGTAATCATCGCCTCCCATAAATCAATGTCTGCGTTGACACGTTTGTTTGTTTGTCATTGTATCAACGCCCCATTGTTGCTATTGCTGGCGCTCACTTTTTTATCAAAACCCTTCATCTCCCCAAAGAATAAGTTGTGCGAAATTGCTTTTAAAGGGTCTCCCCCTCCTTAAATTATAAATGACTATCCTCGGAAAGGTTTGAAGTTTACGTTTTTTTCGGATTTATTTCTTATTCACCCCCGTGTTGGTAGCGACTCCCAGATTTTTCAAACTTCGAACAAACTTCGGGAAGTAATAACGAAGCTGAAAGTCGGATATGTGTGTTTGCTAATTAATTGTATAATTCAATATTCTTTTTATTTTATAACTTTTAGTTACATACTAACTCACACAATTTTTTCAAATTACTCTCGGTACATTTTGTTGTTGGTTTTACAAAGTAAACTAAAAAAACATTAAGCCTTATAATTTACCCGTGAGAATCCTAAATTCAAATTTGCCTATCTTAATAATTAATTATTAAAATTGATACTTCAGGCAACAAGAACAATTTTAAACTTGCTCTTTTAGACCAAACCAAAATATGTATTATATTTATTAGGAACTTTAAATCAAGAGCATAATAATATAATAATACTAGCTGTCCCGGCAAACGTTGCTTTGCCATAATATAAAGTATTTCGCCCATATTATTTTATTGAAGTGACTAAATAAGCATGTCACCATGGCAACGTCGATCGCTATCCCGTCGCACAAACTTAATGGTCGCCGTCAGTCTCAGGTGGTAATAATTAACTATTATTTATTCAACAAATGCACCTATTAATATATAAAGTAGCCGATTGTCAGACCTACTGAATATGCATATACAATTTGGTAAAAATCAGAAAAGCCGTTTCGGAGGAGTTCGTGGACTAACATTGTGACACGAGAATTTTATATTTAAGAGAGATAATAATAATGTAATGTTGCCCATTAAACTCGTGTGAGCCTGTTTTTTTCGTCATTTTTTGTCAATCACTGATGTGATTAACAAAAATGTCTTCCACTACTGTTGATGTAAAAGGTCTTGCGTATCAGGTTTCCGAACATTTGTCACAACTCACACGGTATCAAATTCCAAACATACTTTTTTTGAAAATCAAAGTATTTTATGCAAAAAGTTTACACCTACTTTCTTTAACGTGGTTGCAAACATGCCTTTAAATATTCTAAGAGTATAAAAACTTTAATGACTCGTTATTTCAATTACTTTACACAATATATAATAATATTACACATACCACATAATGTATTCAAAAAAGTAAAAAAAAACTAGCAAAACTGTTCCCTGAATACATAAATCACCTGCATAAAGTAGTTTCAAATACTTACTCTAACAATTTAATAAAGAGAACGCGAACGAATCTTACTTTCTGTAATATAAGGAGACGAAAACACGCAACCACCCGATTCTAGCCACATTTCTAAGGAAGCATTCTTTTAAGACAAATGCGAATGGGAAAGAAAAGAAATACTTTTCTAGAAACGTAAGAAAACGTTTTAAAATTAAAAGACTGCAGTGAGCTTTCATATTATATCTAGACACTCTAGAGATTTATACTGTACATGGCGAAACATGGCGGTAGCGGTCATTGACTCTGTCAAAAACTTGTTATTTTCTATATAAACCGCGATTGACAATGAAGTGTCAGATGTTGTCAATCGCGGCTTTGTATAAAAAATGACAAGTTTTTGGCAGGGAGTCAATGACTGCTACCACCATGTTTCGCCGAGTACAGTGTAGTTATGATAATATTATCATGTCCATATTTTATAATATTTTATTAACATCCATTGTAATAGTTTAAATGCGAAAGTATATTTGTCAGTTGTCTGTCTGTTTGTTCTCTGTTACCTCTTCACACCCAACTAAACCAATTTTGTTGAAATTTGGTATAATGATACTTTAAGTAAGTTAATAAATGACAAAAAATACTTTTCATCCCGAAAATAGTACGGTTCCAGCACGTCAAACGAATTTGTACTTCATATTTTTGTTTAATCCTTCTTATCCTGAGACGATTATTATCATCAGATCTAATAATGTCTTTAATATTTCAAATAAAGAGGATTACACTGAATTTAACATTGGATCCGTTCAAAGGAATGCTAAGCCCGACGTCGAAGTGTTTTTCCGGAAAGATTTTGGTACTAAGTCAAGAGTATTTAAACGATTCTAAGTACGAAAATCTTAACACGAATTTGAGATGAAATCAAAGATATGCAACGATGTAAAGTGAGGATTAAGTCAGGTGGCCAGGAGCGAAGTAAACGATTTATGAGGACAGGCGAGCGCAGATGCGATTTCTTTAAATCTTTCCGTACATTTTCGTTCGAGTCTCGTAAAGCTGGTAAAGTGGCGACTAGACGGCAATATTCTGGAATATTTAAAATATAATTTAGTGGCCAAGTTTTATAACTAAAATGTTTGCAGAGATTTACTATACTATGAATTTTATCGTAGTTTTAAAGATTGCCTTAGATTCGTTATTGAAAGAGAAAATAATATGTGTTTTTGTTTAACGTGTAAGCATTAGGTACCTTCTTTTAACGAGACCTTAAACAAGTAACAACTTACCTCTAAAATGTTTCTTAACATATCTCGCGCTAATCAGAAATCTTGACTTTCTTGACTTCACATATTTCCTTGATCTTCATTCAAAAAGAACCATATTTAATATTTTCTTTTTCTGTAATGTACTTTTCATTTCAAGTTTTATGCATATTTTAAATGCAAGGATTTTGTGCGCCACATTTATGCACAATTGTATGTGAAATATCGTTGTATTCCACATAGAGCGACAACACTACTAGGTAGTCAGTTGCAGCGCAACTTGTCATACACTTTTTAACGTAATCTCATGTTTGTCACTCATTACTTAAAAATTGGCGTCCGAACTCCGATTATTCAATGTAATGCAAGGAATAAACGGCGTAACGTGGCATTAAGAGCGAGCTGTCAAATTTTGCTGTGTTTTCTAATAAGTATTACGATCCCGGAAGACGATTGACTTAAATGAAATTGAGATTTACTTAATCACTGTATATTTATCTGATACTAGCTTAACGGAAAACACGATTCACTTATTTTGACTCGATAGTTTTATTTTTCGAAATTATGAATATTTCTGGGCTTTTCAACAAATATTTGTTACACTTATTCAGTTACTATAATTAAATAACTTGCATTACTACAATCATACACTTTGTAAAATCATAGCTAAAGGAAATATTAGTATTGTATTTAGTTTTTAAGTAATCATCAAAAAACTGTTTTGGGACTTACGACCTTTACTTTCGTGCTATAATGCGGGAACCCTTGTTACGCGATATTGTTCACTACTAGCTGCGGCTCAAAGTACAATTCATGCGGGCACGATTCATGGAATCATTATATCACGACTGTGAGGATAGCGGGGTATGTAGGCGGGGCTAGCGTGTTTTGATAATTTTGGCAGCCCGGTCTTAAGAACTACTCCCGCACGCGGTCGCACTTCGTTACTTCGCTGTATGCCACACATCGCCACGCCGCGGCGTAACGTGGCTAAGAACCACTCTCGCACAGGGTTGCATGAAACAACAGAGATGCACCTCACTATCTAGTACAAGCAATCCATTTACCGTGTAATAAATTACCTTCCTGTATCGGAATTCACTCAGTTAGTCTTCTATAGTATTTACTATTCGTATGTTACGTGGTAGCGGTAAAATTGTATGCCATATTGCAACGCTGCGGCGCAACGTGGCTGCGTTCTAAGAACTACTCTCGCACGCGATTGCACTCCGTTACGACGCATCGTAACTGATATGCCACAACATCGCAACGCAATGGCGTAACGTGCTCTAAATCGGGCTCCACACTCGCGGCGCGAATTGCGGCCACGATTCACGGGCGCCACGCGCCATTAACACTACGCGGACAAATACGGCCCTTCACACTCACAATCTTCGCATTTACCTTCGCGCATTTGAGTAAAATGGACGTTGAAGTCATTGTTGCTGCTGCTCTGACATAGTGTGCTTAGCAAAATGCCGCGGGCCAAAAAAACGACATCGGACGGGGAAAGCCGCGAAGCGCGAACGCGAAGCCGCGAAACCCTCCACACTCGCGGCTCGCGGCCTTCGCGGGCTTTCGTGCCGCGAGTGTGGAGCCCGCATAAGAACTACTCTCGCACGGGGTTGTATGAAACAGGGAGGCATATCACTATCTAGTACAAGCAATCCATTTACCGTGTAATAAATCACCTCCCTGTATCGGACCTATTATCAGGGGTATCCGTGCGTATTGTGTCTCCCCCTGGCAACGCAGATGCGCGATAGACAATTTGATTATGTCATTACCCTGGCCTCGGGCCTGCCATTGTTGGTTGTTTGTGCTTTGTCATAATAACACGTCGTAACAATATTTTAATATGCAATTTTCAAGCTCCGTGCCTTAGTAGTTTGCATAAATGGTAATGTTTATAATGATAATAACACGTCACAGATATTATTATAACGGCATAAGGGCCGATTCACACCGGATCGGCAGCAGCCGGCAGCGGCCGGCAGCGGTCGGCAGAGGCGCGATCGGCAGCGGCCGGCAGCGGCGCGAAGAGCACTTTTAGTGTGAAATAATTTTAAACTTTATTTACATACTTATACGTCGGGCCGCCGACGGCTGCCGACGGCCGCCAGCGGCGCCTCGAAGCCCTTTTAGAAGTTTTCAAGCGATACTAGTAAATAAAGTTTAAAATTATTTCACACTAAAAGTGCTCTTCACGCCGCTGCCGATCCGGTGTGAATCGGCCCTAAGTTTGTATTTGTGTGTCTAAATTTAAAAATGTTCTCGCAAAAACTACTGAACGGATTTTGCCACAAACAAACGATTTGTTTCAGAAAGATTTGTGATGGTAGCCATCAGGCTCTATTAATTTCCAGTTTTATAGGAATTGTAAATGTATTTGTTTATCGATAATTAAATGCTCGGCTGTATTTGTTTTCTTTTATTTCCTTAATCTTTATTAAGGAAAACCATAATATTATTCGTATATAGTAGCCGAAACAAGGAAGCGATACAGTAACGAAGTGGTTGGGATCTCGTAAGAATGACTGACATTTTGTTAATCTCGGTCATGTTTTGCCGAAAGTGGATATAGTAGCAGCGATTGGTTGATAATTGTAGGGTTACCATAAGTGTTATGGAATCACAGATTTATTTCTAGAGACCAAATATTTTGGGTTTTAATATTATAGTTTTTTCTATCTTGATGAATCGTAATGCCTAAAATTAAAAGTTTACTACAATTTGCAATAGCAATTAAAATATTAGATTTAATTACATACGAGAGTTAAAAAATACAAAAAATTACCCTAACGTCAAAATATTATTAACTTACTACCCTTCAACAATTTTTTTAGGTATACTTTCACACATTTCACACACACGGTAAAATTGCATTTAATTGTTTCGACAGTGGAGATAAATTAACAAAAATCATTAGCTTTGTCCACATTGTGCCTTTTTCTGTTCATCAAGGGCATGTCTTATAGCGCTGTCAACGTCAAACGTGAGGCATGCCCGTAACGCGCGTTGAAATCGTAGCGCGCGCTATGACACTTTTCTTTCAACGCGGGTGGATTTAGACGCGCGTCACGGGCATGCCACACCTTCGCTGTTGACTGCGCTATAACGCATGCCCTTGTTGAACAAAAAAAAGGCACAATGTGGACAACGCTGTTGGATTTTATCATAATGCATAACAAGCGCCATGTCAACTTTTGCAGTCAAAACTGTCAAATTAAATATTAATATTTACTAATATTGCATTTGATTGCTGTATGAACCAAACCTTGGTAAGGCTCGGTTCATTAAGCAGATAACCAACTTATAAAGAGCAATAACAAGTCACAAACTCACAACAGAATTTAAGCTTTTAAGTATGAAAATGAAATTCAGCCATCTGGCGTCGGAAAACAATCGGTATATCGCGGACAATCGAGCGAAACAACGCATAAAAGACATAAAAGATACGCTGATGATATTTCATCGAACCCCGTTACTATTATGTTGATGACGCCATTATCGTACACAGTGGCGGCTTTACCCATTGCGAGGCCCCGGGCGCCAGGTTTTTACGAGGCCCCGGTCAGCAGGTCTTTACGAGGCCCTTTGGCCGTCTATCCACCGTCGCCATCACCGGGATCTCACCGCCAAAAATTCAAATAAAATGCTACTTTATTAACCGACTTCAAAAAAGGAGGTTATCAATTCGACGCGTATGTATGTAATATTTCCAGAACTGTCCAGTTTTTGTATATCATGTTAGTCTATTTCAGTGTCTGAACAACTGTGTCAAATTTCAAAAGTGTATGTATGTATGTATGTTTTGACGTGACAACGTCTTATAATTCGATATGGGCTGCGCGCACGAAAAAACATGACGCAATATGCGGCGTTACCTCGCTGATCGCTCTGAAGGCGTTCCAATATAAAGCCTAGTATCCACTTGAGCGGCTCGGCCAAATGAGCCCGCTCATTTGGCCGAGCCGCTCAAGTGGAGACGCCTGAGCACGCTCGAACTCGCACGAATGAGCGGCTCATTCGCCCGAGCATGCTCAAGTGGATACTAGGCTTAAGGGGCCGGGTACCCTTGGAATTTCTCATACAAACGTAATTCCAAAATAATTTTCTCATACGAAAATATTTAACATGTTTGAGTTATTTTTCAGTTTAAGATAGTAATTACCTAGGTTCCTACACAAAAATTTACTTCAAAATATTTAAACAAAATTTTTTTTTTTTGTTTTAAATTTTTTTTTAGTAAATTTACTACTAAATATTTAAACACTAAAAAATAGAGTAAAACACTAAAAAATATATAAATAAATAGTAAATTTACTACAAAATATTTAAATACTAAAAAATATTTTTTAGTTTAAATATTTCGTAGTAAATTTACTAAAAAAAAATTTAAAACAAAAAAAAAATTGTTTAAATATTTTGAAGTAAATTTTTGTGTAGGAACCTAGGTAATTACTATCTTAAACTGAAAAATAACTCAAACATGTTAAATATTTTCGTATGAGAAAATGATTTTGGAATTACGTTTGTATGAGAAATTCCAAGGGTACCCGGCCGCTTAAGGCTGTAAAGACGTCATACGCCTAATACTGGTCCAATCGTTCTGTAGGGTTACCCTGGGACGCAAATCCCTCACGCGTAATAATAAAGACGAAAATCTATTCCATTGAATTATATATACCAAATGTTGTCGGGTAAGCGATAGCGCGATCTAGAGGCCTAACAGCGACATCTGTTATCAAATCGCGGAACTAAATTTACTTATAAAATATTATGAAGTTTACAAATCTCAACAAAGGTAGTTGTCACGTTCAACTATCGTCAGTAAACCGACTTTACAGACAACCGATTTTTTATGTTTGTGTTCGCATATCTCTGGAACTACAAGTCCGATTTAAGTAATTCTTTTTTTTAGAACTCGGTATTGTTCCACTTAGGGAAAACTACAAGTTTCATCAAAATCGGTTTGAAATCGGGTTTATCTATTTAAAATACTTATTATTATGACCTTTTGCTTGACGCGAGGCTCCTGCAAGAGCGAGGCCCCGGGCGTTTGCCCCGTTCGCCACCATCTAAGGCCGCCAATGTCCTACAACATTTCATTTGTCGCAGAAGCGTTGTAGTGGCCATAATTTCCGGCTTTTATGGGACGTCTCTATAAGAAGATGCTTGCAGCGCTGCAATATAGTGTGACGGCAAATTAAATAGAGAATCTTGAAATTATTTTCCGACGTTTTCAATGTACTCAGAGTTAATATAATATACGGTTTGAGGTTTCAATGATGAGTTTGAGTTTGTCGGAATTAGTCTCTTAGCCCACGGTCTAATTTGTACATTGTTTCAATATAATATTACCTGTAACAATATGGTATAAATATGAAATAACCGAAATTCGAGGAATGCTTACAGTTGCCTTACCTTTACAATACAAATAACATATTGACAACAGTTATTGAAGAAAAAATCTTGAAATAGTTTACATCTTCAAATTAAGTTTTTCTACGTCTTTGCAGAATATTAAAATACAGATTGTAAGTATTCAAATTGCCCTAAAATAAAAATTTTAAACATCATAATATACCTGATAATCGTAGCATTGTTAGAATTTTAGCCAAGCAATAAGTTCTAATGTGTTACTGCCCAGGGTTGACACAATATTTTCGATTCAAGTTATATACATTTCTTGTCATTCTATTACTTTAGAAAACTTAATAATATTAGAAATATTTTTATGAAAAACATAATTTTAAAAATTTTATAAACCCATTCGAGCATTAGTAATTCTGTAAGAGCTTTTTGTACAATCATAAAGAAAAAATATAATTTTCTTTATTTTATACCTATTCAAAACTAAACAATTTAAAAATAGCACTATTATATTCAGTTTTTTAACTACGACGCTACGTTAAATTGTTTGAAGTAAAACAAAGTAGTTTAATTACTGTCAGTTGTGTTGTTTGATAATTTTATTTTGACACGAGCACCTTGTGTCACTTAGTTATGACAGCGGGACGCTCGGTGTCACGCCGTGACACAATTTGTTACTTAGTTAAGCGGATTAATTGCCAAAAACACTCTACAACATAATATTAGTTAATACGGATATCTAGTTAAAATATTGTGTTTAGGCTAATTGACAATTTAAATTAGTAATTAACTAATATTGCTTGATTATAATATGTGTTCTAAAATTGGGTTCATTAACTCATTAAATTTAGAAAACTTGCTTTACCCTAAAATTGGAATATGGCGCTATATTTTAATTCAGGGGGTGTAATTAATGTAAGAAACTCATCAACAGTACATACAATTTTATCAAGAATTTACTGTTATAGAATAAAGCCCAAAAACTCTAGTTTTTGGTGAGCATAATATAATAATATTATGTTGTAAACATTACTCATAATTAGGTAAATTTATCTCATAATATCCGCATTCAGAAATATCAAATGATTATCTACTCCAGTTAAATGTAGAGTTTGATAGAAGCTGAAGTTTATAAACATGATGTTTATGTCGTGTTTTTTTATAAAATAAGGGGGCAAACGAGCAAACGGGTCATCTGATAGAAAGCAACTACCGTCGCCCATGGACATTCGCAACATCAGAAGAACTGCAGGTACGCTGCCGGCCTTTTAAGAGGGTATACGCTCTCTTCTTGATGGTTTGCAGGTTGTATAGGTCAGGAAATACCGCTGGTGACAGGTGATTATTAGCTTTAGCTAATAATCATCAAAAAATTGAATAATCATTAATTATGTTTAGACATTTAATTAATGATTATTCAATTTTTTAAGCACAACTGCCGCTCTTAGTGCACTTAGTGCGTAAATTGTACTACTCGACTCTACAAACTATAATATACACAATAACCTGCACAAACTAACAGGCATATATACACAAATAGAAAAAAATATAAAACTCGACAGTGACAGCCCTAGGTCTCCCGCAGGCTGATATATCGCTCTCATTGTCGCGAACTAACAACAGTCCATTCCGGCTAACAGCCCGCTTTAGTGACCCTACGTCCGGACCCCGCTATCTTACGCCACAGTATAATTCAGTACTAGCTGATTTGGCAAACGATGTTTTACCAAAAATGTTATACCATATGCATCCATACTAATACTAGCTAAAAGCCGAGCTTTATGAGGGTTCACGTCATCACACCTTGACTGACACTTGATGATAACACATCTATAAATAGAAATTACTATGTTAAAGCACAAATCAATAGGCGTGATAGTTTTCCGTAAAGTGCACCAAAAAATGTTCAGGTTGTGGAAAACATAGCTATGTCCGTTTGCCTGTCCGTTTGGGCGATTTTCTTGGGTTTGGGAAGCCCGGGTAAAGGACACAAGATATTTTTATTCCACCAATTTACGGTTTTCGCGCGATAAACGAATTTTGGCGCAAGAGAGTTGCGGGCATCATCTAGTTTTTCATATTATAAACCTTCTTGAATCACTTTTTTATCTAAAGTTCATTAATCGGGAACCTGACATTATATTTTATATATTACTAGCTATTGCCCGCGACTTCGTCCGCATTAACATAGTACAATAACAAAGATGGATAGTTTTCCCTTTTGTGGTTCCTTATACAAAGGGTAAAAACGGGACCCTATTTAAGGAAACGTTAAACGCAAACGTCCATTAACTTCCATGTTTCTAACTCAAGAAATGTCGGTCTTTCATTCAAACTTTCAACCCCTATTCCACCCCTTTAGAGATAGGTTTTCAAGAAATGCTTAAATAATGTATCTTTTTGTTTTTATCAGTAGCCAAAAAATAATGCTTCATGTTTCTTTGACCGTTTTTGCAATGGAAGCTCTCAAATTTGAATAATTTTCCCCGCTTTCTTCCACACTTTTCCCTGTTTCTTCGCCCCTAAAAGTCACAGCGTGATGTTATAATATAGCCTCGATAAATGGGCTATCTAACACTGAAAGAATTTTTCAAATCGGACCAGTAGTTCCTGAGATTAGCGCGTTCAAACAAACAAACAAACAAACAAACAAACTCTTCCCAATTATAATATTATATAGTATAGATATAGATATTTTTTAGAATTACCAACTACTATATGTACTTTTTATATCACCTATCAAAATGAACTATGCTGTGTAAGCGTAGTGAGGTGGACAGATAAAGTAACAGACATAAAGATTGACAAACGGACAGAAAGACAGGCACACTACTCTATGTTGCTTATACTGTACTGTGATGCTTACAGCGCTTACTGGTACAATGCCTACGCTTGTTTGCGATATGCTTGTGACAAACATGTACTAAAAGCCTTATATTTTGTCCGCAATTTCTATTTTAAACTTTCAATTCCTATTCTGGTATTTTGGTAAAAAAGTGGGCCCGTGCGAGTTTCTTACGCCGGTTCTTCTCGCCGGGTTAGTTCCCGAACCGGTGGTAGGCACCAGTAGTATCAACGTTCTGAAAGCATTTTTTTTAAATCTATTCAGAAATAAAACTTTTTTTTTATTCAATAACACGAGTGAGTTTCACTTGTATAATTTACACGAAAATACTTGGTTTCCTAGGTTAGGTTAGATTTTGCTTAAATGATTTTTCTTCCTGAAATAATGCAGAAAAAGGACACAATAGACATTACATGGCTATGTCCACACTAGGCGCTTTCGTCTTCAATTTTCGTCATCTTCTTTCATTCAACTTTCGTTTTGGCGCATTCAATAATTGAATGCGTCAACGAAAGCAACGCCGACATTTTTGAAGTTTTGGATACGGTCAGAGGGCATGCGTCACGGGCATGCCTCACGTTCGCTGTTGACTGCGCTATAACGCATGCCCTTGACGAACAGAAAAAGGCACAGTGTGGACAAAGCTAATGTAGCTGTAAGTTTTCCTAAGAAAATAAAATAAATAGGTAAACAAGACAATGTCCTAGTAAAATTGAAACTCTCTTTTGCAAAACCCATTTCCAACTTAAGTCATCGGTCAGAGGTCGCATATTCAAATCCTTTGTTAACTATAACTTCCGGGAGAATTTTTAGTCTTTACCCCTTTTGTATCACAAAAGGGATATAAGATATGGAATATTTAACCGAGTACAAAAAAATTGTTGGCATGTTTAGACAAGAATTTCACCCTCGATGAATAAAATATTAAAATACAACACAGGGGATTAGGGAAGAATATCTAGACACGCGGTAGCGTGTCAAGCCAAGTTCCAGCATAACAAAATGGCGAGCAGCACCGTGTGTAATATTACACGAACCATTTGCAGGTACTTTTGACCCTCTCATAATTCAGAAACTATTTCACATAAACGTTTCAAATTTGGCTCATATAATGAGACTTGCAAGATAACTACATGATCTAAATTTCATAAGCACAGCTCAAACGGTTATTAAGATATTAACGTCCGAAAATCTACATTTTTATCACTGACTGACTGACCTATAGATCAAAATTCTAACCCACTTCCAGATGACCTAGAAGGCTGAAATTTGGAATGCAGCTCGGTAATTGTGTGAAAGCGTAGGGAAAAATCAGAAAACAAAAAAAATCGGTCAAGTGCGAGTCGGACAGAGCGAAACTAGGCAAAAATTGTGTTTTTTGTATGGAGACCCCCCTTAAATATTTATTTTATTTTACTTTTATTATAAATTATGAAAATAAAAATATAATTAAAGATTTTGTGAAGTTTTCAAGTATCTACCGGCTGCCATTATTGATTTTGAGCTAAAAAGGCCAAAAAATCACATTTATTGTATGGGAGCTCCCCGTAAATATTTATTTGTGAAGTGAAAAAACTTTAGGAAATTAATAGAAGGTGACTTTATGAAGTATGTCTGTCTGTCTTAACAGACGGACAGACATACTTCATAAAGAGGTAACCCTCTTCACGCCCAAATTGCTTGTACCGATTGTTCTTAAATTTGGTATGGAGATATAGTTTGAGTCCCGGGAATAGACATAGAATTCTTTTAACACGTCTGTCCATCTGTGCGTCTGTCTGTCCGTCTGTCCGTCCGTCCGTCCGTCCGTCTGTCTGTTTGTTAGACAGCTATAATAATAGCTACTTTACTTCCGCACAATAAGCTGTACCCTATAGATAATGGTTGGAAATACACTTGTGTTATACGGTATACCGTATTATTCCAATGCCTCCTGATGGTAGCTGCTTTTTCCATTCGCTTGAATTTTCTTTGTTTTATTCGTCTGATACTCAACAAGGCTTAGGGGCTATTTCCCCACTTCCTGATTAGTTTCAGATAGGCTATCCACAACTTATCTGACAGATGAAGGATCTGTCAGTTAAGTTTCAGATAGGCTATCCACAATTTATCTGATAGATGAAGTATCTGCCAGATAGGTTGCGGATAGCATATCCGATACTCGTCGGGAAGTGGTGAAACAACACCTTAAGGTTGCGATTGAATATAGTCGAATATTATGTACTCGTATGTTTGATGAACTGGGAAGATTAAGATGTCTACTGTCTACCCTTGCTCGGAAAGTTTTCTTTACAAAAAGTAATGATATCCCACCAAAAACATAAAATATGTAAAAATGGAAAGCCAAGTTCCATACAAACATTATTCTTGTCTATGGACTTCGCCGTAAAAAGGATGGAGATCTAAATAAGTGCCAAGTTCCATGGAAAATCGAAATTTGTATGTATAGGAACCAAATAACATTATGAACAAATAATAGAGTATATTTCTTTGCTTTATTGAATATCTATAACAATTAATGTTATTTAAATAATTTGATATCTTAAACTAGATTAGATTCTACTTGGCTAGTTTTCATCAGAATTAAAATGTTCAAAAACTTTATGAAATGACTGATGTAATGAAAACTGGCCAAGTTAGATCTAATCTAGTTTAAGATCTCACATTATTTAAATAACATTAATTGTTATAGATATTCAATAAAGCAAAGAAATAGACTCTATTATTTATTCATAATGTTATTTGGTTCCTATACATACATATTTCGATTTTCCATGGAACTTGGCACTCATTTAGATCTCCATCCTTTTTACGGCGAAGTCCATAGACAAGAATAATGTTTGTATGGAACTTGGCTTTCCATTTTTACATATTTTATGTTTTTGGTGGGATTGTAATCCTCTGCGAGCTAATATAAAGTTTGTATTAAGAATATTTACCATGTAAGAGGTTTTAGCTAGGTAGATAATAATATATAGTAAGTAGTAATAGTATGTTTTTATAATAAAAATATTGTGTTTTATAATGCTACATTAGGTAAAATAACAGACAATAATCGAAATAATTTGCGGCTAAAGATAAATCGGAGAACAGATATTAAATAAAATAGAGAAAATGTATTCCAACAATTCTGCCGGCACTCCAGGGGTGCCACCTGTTTTATTTACTTAGTCCATTCGAAAAATGATACTTGGATGAGACTAACGGGAGCCCTGTGAGGCACCTTGGCATGGGCGCCGGCAGAAATAATTTCCAAGGGAATTTTGGTGTGCAGATTTTAGTTTTCTTTCTTTTCTTTTTCCTTTTTTTACGAACAACAGTGACTGTCTATTTACGTCAACGGAATATTATACATATTTTAGTGCCGAAACATTACGAACTATCTTTGTACGGCTTCCAACATACTGCTTTTTATTTCAATAATTCCTGTTGATCCCGAGATTCCCAAGGGGTGCAAGTGCACCACCTGGCACTCCCCCGTGCCGGCGCCCATGCACCTTGGAATAACGCTTTATTATAACGCGCCATTTGAAGGAACATGAAGGTGTTTTACAACGCTACTGATGTCCATCCTTCTAAAACTAATCTCTACCAAAATAAGCCTAAAACGCTTCCAATAAATCCATCTGGTGTTCATGTTCTCACATATATTACACCAACAAATGAGAGAAGTAATGCGTAGTAAATAATATACTAAGTTAAACGCGTCATTATTCTTGGTGCGGGGGCCATCTATCACGGGCTTTCAGCGAACGTGCGCCCGAAAGGGACACGTAAATATAACTTAGGTATTATTGTAATATGTACTGTGTAAGTGTCTAAACTCTAAACACACTATACCGAATTTCCGCGGCGGAAAATCTGCATGATTACATCAGCAATGTCAAACGTATACAATACAACGCGACGGAATACGCATAGTGTGTCATCGGTAATTTAAAATACATTGCAGGCGGAATCAAGCCGAACTTCCGTCGCGGAAATTCGGCATGGTGTGTTTAGACACTTACAAATTAAAAGATTAGGTATAGTTGAAGTGTCTATTCGTATTTTACTGGAAACGTAATCTGTTTACCAATTAGCATACAGTCGCCTTGGTTTTAGGGCTTTTATTATGAACGACATTGCAGAATGCAGAGTGAAAAATGAAAAAAATATATTTATAAATTATATTAGAGATAATATTATTATACTCAATACTCATATTTCTGCTATACGATAATGAAATCAACTTCTAAATAAAATTATATTAATTTCTTGGCCTTCTCAAACTCTATGAGTTTTAAATAAATTTTTATTCAGTATGAAATCTGTAAATACGATTATCAAACCGAAATTGGAGGTACAAGAGGGTTTTGCACCTTAATTTGATGTAAAAATTTATCTGTAAGAACTATCTTCATCCGTTTATTTTTTCATAATATACCTGTCTATTAGTAAGGCCATAACTATATCAAACGAGTTCATGAGCTGAGTTCACAGCTGTGATATAAATAAACTCGTAGTCATTAAAGTTTCATAACACCTATTTATAGGATACTAAATCTCCGCAACTTCGTTTTGACGCATTTTGTTTATGGTGCGGGAACCGTACATTTTTCCGCAATAAAAAGTATCCTATGTCCTTTCCCGGGACTCAAGGTATCTCTATACCAAATTATAGCAAAAGGTAAAGAAAGCATTAATTTGTTTATGGTACGGCAACTATACACTTTGCATGACCATAACTATCATTCGACCTTGTTAGGACTTTTTTTGCTATGTTTTGGTAATTTTTTTGGGGTCTTATTAAAAATCCATACCAAAAAAATCTTTCAAACCCATTCAGTGGCTTGAAAATATAACAGAAAGACATTTATAATATTTGTAAGCAAGTTTGGCGACAATTTAATAACTGTATGATAGTTAAATTAAGTGCTAACCACTAACGTATAGTAAAGTTAAGTATTGTTACCTCTTTCTTTTTCAAAATAACCGAAAGAGAAGGAATGATACGTAAATATTCCTCCAACCCCTCCCCCAAAAATTAGAGAAACCCGTTAAAATTGATTAAGTTTATTTCAGTGACACTCAAAAAGTATTCTCCATTATGATTAATCTACGTTCATTACCAACAAAAGAAAGGGAGGGGAAGGGGGAGAGGGGGTTTATTGAATAAAAGTGTTAAAAGTATTCTGATTGATGGTTCCACCCTGAAACAGATATTTCGCGATGTCTCTCACAATATTCCATAAGATAAATTTAGACGCTCCCCCTCATTTATTGAAAATGATTTATAATAGTTCGAAGCGACGGAGACTCAATATTGATTTCGTAATCGAAATATTTTCCGTATTGTGCTATCAGAGAAATTGATTCATAGGCAGATAGGACCTGCGCAATTTGGTCGCGTTATGCGAATCCCGGCCTAACAATTACTAACATTCACTATCATAGTTGCGTGTGTACGGTGAATTATACGGCTATTAATTAACCAAAGATTTCCTTTGGTAGGATTGGTCCTTATGGTCCAAGGATGGATTTAAGATGTGGAGCCACCGCGATTTTTGATTTTAGTTTTTTTAATTTTAGCAGCTTCTGCTCTGGAGGAAAATAGAGTCTCGATCTGTATAGAGGCATTAATTATGGTACTATTCCAAGTTCGGTACCATATTCGGATGACTTAAGAATGCTGAATTCATTTTAGGACTTATATTTGCACGATAAAGATGTTAAACAACGTAAAAAGAAGAAGAAGCATTATTTAAACGCGCTAATCTTAGTATGAGTCAGTAATTACTGGTCCGATTTGAAAAATTCTTTCAGTGTTAGATAGCCCATTTATTGAGGAAGGCTAAAGGCTAAATTTTATTACGTTAAGACTAATATAAGCGAAGAAATAGAGGAAAATGTGAAAAAAACGGAGGAAATTATTTGAAAGGGCTTATTTCACGATTTTTTCAGCAATTTTTCTGTTATTTGGCACAGATAAAAAGTAGGAACGTGAAGAATCATAGGCTATTTATTGTGGACTAATTTGTCTGTGAAATATCTAATTTACGCGGGCGAAGCAGCATGGAACGTCTAGTAATATTATAAAGCTGAAGAGTTTGTTTTTTTGAACGCGCTAATCTCAGGAGCTACTCATCCGATTTAAAAGAATCTTTCAGTGTTTGATAGCCTATTTATCGAGAAAGGCTATGGCCTATATTTATCACGCTAAGACCAATAGAAGCAAAGATACAGAGGAGTATGTAAAAATAAAGCTGAAGAGTTTGTTACTTTGTTTATTTGAACGCGCTAATCTCAAGAACTACTGGTCCGATTTGAAAAAATCTTTCAGTCTTTGATAGCCTATTTATCGAGAAAGGCTATAAGCTATATTTTATTACGCTAAGACTAATAAGAGCAAAGATACAGAGGAAAATGTAAAAAAACGGGGAAAATTATTTGAAAGGACTAATATCTCACAGACTACTGGAGCAATTTTTATGCTATTTGACACGAATATATGGTAGATTACGTGAGATATGGGTTATTTATTTGTGAAAAATATACGGTTTCCGTGAAATTTCAGATTTACGCGGACGAAGGCGCGCGGTACGTCTAGTAATATTAATATGTTTATTGCTCCATTCATCACCATGTCTTTAGCATGCAGAATAATGCGGCTATCAGCCTTCTTATATTAATTAAGCCCTGTCAACAGCGTTTTCGTTGGTTGAAAATCATATATTCTAATTTTTTTATTTTATTTTATTTTTACTATATTTTATCTAAATATTATTCCAAAACTGGCATTTAAACATTCGATTTAATCGAAAATGATACCAAACTCGCCTATATACCTAAATCCCACGCAGTTATTGACCTCATACCTTGTTAAAGCTAAAAAACCCCCCCTCCCCCACCTGCATGAAATATTCAGGTGGCTCCACATCGTAAACCCATCTTAGGGATATAAAGATCAATCCTACCAAAGGAAATCTTTGGTTCAGCAAAAGCCGTATTCCTCGTTTTTTTGTCTTGTACGCACACGACTATCAATAGCTATGTCCACATTATGTAATTTCATCTTCAATCTTCGTCATCTTCTTTTTATTCAACTTTCGTTTGGCATCTTCTATACATATTATAAAACAAAGTCGCTTTTTTATTTTTATTTATTTATTTATTTATTTATTTTTTTATTTGACTCAGGCATCTTGGCCCATATTATAAATACCTTATAGACTAACATACATACAATTATACTAAAAACTAACACTAACACTAAAACACTAAAGTCTAAACACGTATTGTCTGCGACGTGGGGCGCGACGTGTTCGGAAGTCGTCCCCGGAACCTCCTGTAGACGACTCCAATCGGCCAGAACTCCTCCTTCTCGAAGGTCGGTAGATGGTGCGTCGGGACTCTCACCACAAAGGAGCTAAAATTCACTTTGTGGCGGGACTCCAAACGCTCGACCCTCAAGACGCCCTTTTTTCCCTCATGTCCCTTTGTTCCCTTTAATCTTTAAAACTACGCAACGGATTTTGATGATTCTTTCAGTGTTAGATAGCCCATTTATCGAGGAAGGCTATAGGCTATATTTTATCACGCTAAGACTAATAGGAGCTAAGAAATAGAGGAAAATGTAGACAAAACGGGAAAAATTATTTGAAAGGGCTAACTTGAACGCGCTAATCTCAGAAACTACTGGTCCGATTTGAAAAATTATTTCAGTGTTAGGTAGCCCATTTATTAAGGAAGGCTATAGGCTATATTTTATCACGCTAAGACTAATAGGAGAATGTGGAAAAAACGGGGGAAATTATTTGAAATGGCTTATCTCGCGAACTACTGGAGCAATTTTTATGTTATTTGGCACAGATAAGAAGTAGACCACGTGAAGGATCATAGGCTATCGATTTTAATCATTTTTTCAGTGGCTTTAATATATTTTATACCCGTGCGACGCTGGGGCGGGTTGCTAGTATTCAATAATTGAATGCGTCAAAATCCACCCGCGTGAAAGAAAAGTGTCATACCGAGCGCTACGATTTCAACGCGCGTCACGGGCATGCCTCACGTTCGCTGTTGACTGCGCTATAACGCATGCCCTTGATGAACAAAAAAAGGCCCAGTGTGGACAAAGCTATTCATAACTAACATTGGATTGACGACAAAATATGACGTAGGTCCGTCAACTGCCTATGAATCAATTTCTTCGATGGTACCTAATACCTTCAGGTTTCCTATCTTTGTCTGTCATGTGACTTTACAATGAGCCAGATAAAGACTGATATTTGTTTTGATTAAACATTTTTGATTGGAACTTCTGTTTGGTCAAAACTCTAAAATCTGATCGAAAAATGTAAAGTACATGATTATTTCTCTGTGGCGAGAAATTGTAGAAGTTGCGGTAAATTTTAGAGGTGTTTTTTTTAGTTTTGACTAGTTACTATAGTTCTAATTTACATCAGTTTATCGTATCAATTTTTGCAGAACTCACCTATGTAAACTCTAAGGTTTGATTTTAAATATACTTCCGCCCGAAAGCGCAGTTTGGCGGCTACACTGCGAGGTCACAAGCAATGACATAATAATATGTCGCAGTCATCTGGTTTATTCCGCGAAATTTAGTCAAAACGTTAGACGTCACAGTCAACATCAAGAGTTGTCCACACACTTTGCCTTTTTCTGTTCGTCAAGGGCATGCGTTATAGCGTAGTCCACAGCGAACGCGAGGCATGCCCGCGACGCATGCCCTCTGACCGTATCCAAAAAACAAAAATGACAATGTTGGCGTTGCGTTCGTTGACGCATTCAATTATTGAAAGCGCCAAACGAAAGTTGAATACAAAGAAGATGACGAAAATTTAAGACGAAAGCGCATAATGTGGACATAGCTTTTAGTCATTCAATTCATTCAATAAATTAATGCGCTAGTCATTCAATCGAAAAAATATCAACACAGTGCTATCAGCTGTGCAAGCTATTTGACGCCATATTTGTTTTAGTGACTAGTAGCGCCGCAGTGGAAAAAAAGTGAAATACCTTCAATTATCTGACTGATTTCATGTCCGCTGTCTGTAAAGGGCTATATTACAAATCGCTAACTAGTTGGACGTTGAGTGAAGATCGTTCAATCGACGTTCGACCGAGTCATTCAATTAAATGGTGTCATTCAATGAATACGCTAGTCATTCAATCGAATCGCAGATTGAACCAGATGACTGCGACATAATATTATCTAAATGACAGCGCGACTAGACTGTGCCCGCTATTTTAAAATGTGCTTGTGACGTCCACGTTCGCGCGGACGCATAATATAAATCAGTCTAAAAACAAGCACTAACGAATATTAATCTATGCTGTCAATCGCATATGTAGCGGTAATTTTGATTTTATTGAGCCGAATAAAGTTTAATTTAATGAGTGTGATACGAGTAGTAATTACGATATACACTTGTTTGGCAGCGGCCGCATTGGCGTGGGGCCAGACATTTTACGTACAATATCACTAAACACATAACCGATATTGACGTCTGTTTACAGCCTTACCTTACCGTATTGGCAACTTAAAATACAATATCACACTCAGGAAGTGCCAGCAGAAATAAAAATGAAGCAGTAGGGGCAGTACAAGAGGGGGATATCACTGCTTTTCCTACGCCATGCCGGCAATCTAAGCGGGCCCCTAGCCCCCTATCAATTATATTGTGCAATATTATTGACCGTCTAGGAAATTGAACGCAAGGCGCCTCACAATCCTATTGTCAAATAAATTGTTCAATAAAATATTGTTCAATATTATTTTAGGTCTAGGGACATTAATAGCTAATGACGTACTCGTATCCTTGTAGCAGTGCAGTAAATTGCACTTTGTAGCTTTCTCTCTATACTTGAGTCTTGAGTGTATATTTACTCTGTGGCTAAAAGGCAGCTCTACTGTCGGTATAAAATATGTTCCTCCTATGTTTTCTTCGATTGCAGACATCGCCGAACCGTAATGGCGTCGTAAAACCTTGAAAAACGTCCCGAGGTGAGATTAGAAGCCGACATCGGGCCGACAATCTCACGGCTTCCAGAAATTTCCCGATAAAAAGGGTCAACAATTTATCAGAACGATTGACGATTCTTTCCCCCGCATTAAATAGGTTATGACATCCAGGATTTAGACTGGGGAAGATAAAAGTCGTCCATTTTGAATAGCTTATGTGCGGTCTTAAATTTTTGTGCGTTGTGATTCGACCGAGGATACATAAATAAAGTGCTTAATATTGAGAGTATCAAAATCTATACTTAAAAAATTACGTGTCCTGACTGACTGACTGATTCATCATCAAAAACTGTCAAAGTTACATCCACGAAATTTGGTGAGTAGGGTTGTTTTATTAAGTAGACACCCACTAAGGAAGGAATTTTGAAAATTTTACCCCGAAGGAGGTGAAATAGGGGTTGAAAGTTTGAATGAAAGTCAATCATTTCTTAAGCTAGGAAGCTGGACTCGACTTTTATTTTTGATGTCCTAAAATAAACTATAGTTAGATTTGGTTGTTCTTATGCTCTAAACATAATTCCGTTTGAGAATTATGTCTAAATAATTATGTCTAAATAGCCACGATTTTTTATAATAATTAATAACGTTTACAATTATTTTGAGGTAAGACTTAAGAACTACCTTTTCCCGACTGCGGTGTAGCCTACAAGTGTATATTCGGCGATCTCGTTTCTAATTATTTCAATTTTTCTTAGAGTAGGTATTACCCAAAAAATAGAACGAATGCGAATGATCGCCGGCTGTCAGAACATAACGAAACTAAAATATATTGATCTTTTTTTGTGGCTATTTATAGACACATTTCTAATGTTTTTCGATGCCTTAAAATATTAGGGAATTTTTGCTACTAATGGCATATCGGGACGCCACCGCCCACCTGGTACGATTTGCCCATTGTTCTTTGAATAAACACCGTACTTTTGTTCCAATAACTGCTTGAATTTATAGTCGAAGTTAATGAAGTGAAAGAATAAACGTAATAGTTTGTTGTTATTTTTTGCGATTTTGGTTCCTTGAAAGAAATCTCATATTTTCATACAATGGAAAAGTTATACCCCCAAATTCTAAACACTGGTCTTTAAATTATCTAGTCATTTTAATCTTTATACCAACGAAAAATGGTCGATAATCGGTTTGTTCTGGTAATGTTCAAATCTACCTTCGATCTTAGAATGACCACAATTATAGGTTCAAGCAAATTTTTGACTAAATAATATCATGTTAACTCTCTCAATCTTCACTTTTAAATAATAATTGTTAGAAGACTTCAAAGCAATAGGTTCACTTGCGTAGATCTGGATTAAAGTTAACCCTCGGTTAAATATTACGATATCTCCTTCCTTCGCATTATTTTGAAAAGAGTGCTGGTTTATCTCAAGGTAAATTTTAAAACAGATCAGCGCATGTAGTCTTTACGCCATCAAATAATGCCTTAACTATATTTGATTTGACCAATTTTTATTGTTTTTCAGTGGTAAAGAGCAGCATGCGGTACACCACGACGTCGCTCGTCAGGGTCGGACCTACGGCCTCAATGCGCGATGGGGAGCCCACTTTTGTGGGCCCCATCGAAAACGTCACGGTCGCGCTTGGCCGAGAAGCGGTACTCACCTGTTCGGTGTCAGACATAGGAGATTATAAGGTAAATATAATATAACTTTTGTATGGGCAAATTCATGACGTTGGGGCGTTTGCCCATACAAATCACAAAAAAAAAAACTTTTCCGGCGCTGCTACTTTTACAGTAAACTTTATATAAGGGACGCATACAGGCCCTAAAGATTATCACTTTGGTTACAACCTTTAATATAATATTTAAATTAGCTAGGTGAGATTTAGGCTATTTATCAAACATTTTGCAATATTTACTTAGAAATTAAACGCTGCTGTCTGGTTATTTTGTTGATCGTTATAGGAAAGCGTAGGTTGCGTGAAATATCTTCAGTAATTCTAGGCAGTCTACATAATATTTAAGGCTCGTTAAAATTTAATAGTCTGGGCATCTTATAAATTATAATAGAAACGTTTCTAAACTTTCATACTTCCATACTAATAGTATAAATGCAAAAGTGTATCTATCTGTTATCTGTTATCTCTTAACACCCAAACCGCTGAACCGATTCTCATGAAATTTGGTATAGAGGTACTTTGAGTCCCGGGAAAGGACATAATATGATAATTTTTATTTCGGAAAAATGTACCAGTCCACACGATAAACGAATTTTTGTCGCAACGGAGTTGCGGGCGTCATCTAGTAGTATTTTACTATAGTAATGTTGCTGTACAAAAGAAAACAGAATATTGAATATCTTATACATACAATTCTCGTGTCACAATGTTAGTTGCCGTACTCCTCCGAAAAACGGCTTCTGATTTTTACCAAATTTTATATGCATATTCAGTAGGTCTGAGAATCAGCTACTGGCTACTTTTTACATTTTGCAAAATAATATGGGCCAAATACTTTATATGGCAAAACAACATTTGCCGGGGCAGCTAGTATTGAATATAATAATATAGTGTAATTCACCGAAGTTGATCAGAAATAGGTAAATAGAAGTACCATAAGCCCATAACAATACAGTGCCGTATTTTCCTCCCCTTTGTTAGGTTGTGATTGATGTTGGGTTTTTTCCAGCACTCGTGGTTATTTTATTTATGGCAACAATATTTATTAACCGTCAAGAGATATATAAACTTTGTTATTAGCAATTTTCTACAGACTACAACAGACTTTGTTAATATTTACAGCGCTATCGAAAATAAAAATATTGTTGTCTTTTTATTAAATTTTATTAAATCAGAGTGCTTAAGGTGATCGCACATTTATCCGCACGAAACCTTAGTGCCATGCCACACGATGCGGTGCGGCGGCGGTGCCGCGGCCGGGTGCGGCGCCTAGGCCTGACCGGTGCCGCTCCGGTTTCCTACATAATATATAAAAATGTATTGTATGGCACACGGCGCCGTCCGGTGCGCTCCGGCGCTGCACTGCACGCACACCGGAATCGAGACCAGGCGGGGAGTAGGTAGTTCGAGTCCGTCGCTGCTACAATACTGCAAAACGTTGCGGTGCCGCACTCACCGTCTCCAGGCCGGTAGAACGGGGAGACGGTGAAAAAATTTTGTTCTAGGGCTCCCTGACTATTATACATTTTTGATATCTCACTTTGCTACCGAGACCAGCGAATCCAAAATGGCACCCTGTTGATTTTGATGTGAGATCCAAGAAATTCACCCAAAAATTTAAAAATATGTTTCATGTAATCGGATCATTTTTTCCTGTTTCCTTAGTATAGTTTCCGAATTCCCCTTCTTTTTTAAAAATTCACCCCGTATACTCTTTTATGGCCTGTAATATTCTTTTATTTACAAATTAATTCAAACGACAGAACGACATTAAAGGATTTTTTTCACTCAACGAAGAGATTAATTACCAATTAAAATATAAAGTTTCTGAACTCCTAAAACATTTTCCACCCAGTTAGAAGGGGTTTAATTTAATTTGGCTGTTATTTGGATGCCGTATATTTTTACCCTTGACCAAAACCAGTTTCAATCTGCCAAATCTCTTTTCATTAATCTTTATTAATCTATATTCGTTAATCGGTAACTACTGTTACTGTTAAAATAAACATTTTAGTTTTATTCAGAGAACTTAATAAAACTAAAATGTATATTTGATACAAAATATCAGAATGATCTTAACGGTGCGTCCACATTTGTATCATTTGCGCGATCAGATCTCCGATCAGATATCCGTCGCGATCATCGCGCCGTATCAAGTATGCGTATCATAGTGTGGACGCCTATTAAGGACCCTGAGCCATGTAAGGCCAATCTAACGGGAAAATGCTTGTTATTCGTTTATCAACTAAATAAATTAAGAAAACAAATTATCAAGTAATGCTCTGTTTTATAAGGTATCATATTATAAATCTCTTTTTAACCTAGCTTCAATAGCCATTCAATAAACTTAAGTTTTGCTAAGCTCTTCCAAATGGCCTTGCAAGGAACACAGCTCCAAACAAGGCCAATGTTATACATCAGTCGTTTAACTTGAAAATAGAGTTACAATTATTTATTTATTTGCTTTTACTAAAACGACATTATAATTTCTTTCAATTAAGCAACACATTAAATGCTCAATATATTTATATCATCTAAAAAAAACTATAACGAACATTGCTTGAAGATCATCTTATAACTAAGAATATATAAATGGAAATTCTTTAAAAATAGTAGCAATGAGTATCACATTGACACCTTATAACTAATTGCCAATGCGTTTTATAATACAATCAAATTTTTTTTATCTAAAATGGCCATCTTATGGGCCCGTTCTTTATAAGGCCAAAATGTTCAATATGCGTGTTTATGTTTAATAATCCTAATAAGTAAAGATGTTTTAAAAAACAACATCATTTTAATTGTTACGGTACGCATTTATAACTAAAAATAACTGTTTATATGTTAATGATGTTTAGATGTTCCTTGTAAAGTTTATGTTCCCTAGCAAGGCCAACTATCAAATCTTTGGTTGGGCCTTATAAGGAACCACCGGCCTTCCTAGGAACATTACCAATATTTTAACGTAAATCGAGGCATAAGTATATTTTCTTTTATTAGTACTATACATATATCCCTATACGATAAAGCCCTGCAATAAAATTTGAGATAGATATAGGTTATGTAACTAAAAACTTAAGTTTTTCAGGGTGCGGAAATTACAATTGTAGCCTCGACAACCAAAGTCTACAAACAGTGAGATCTCACTGCCACAATAGCGGCGCGATCGACTCGCCGCCGCGTTTGTGGCCATAAGTTTGATGGATCTAAGTGTGTAGTAGAAGGAAAATGTCTTTACATGACGATAACTGCGACTTTTTGATAGTTGGCCTTCAAAGGAACATGGCCTTACATGGCGCAGGGTCTAGATCATTCTGCCGATCATGCGTGTGTTTGATATGACACTTATCAGATACGCGGTTAATAGCGATTGGTGCGTATCATGATACGCGTATCATTTTGACATGCTTCGATGATACGCGACGGAGATCTGATCGGGGATCTGATCGCGCAAATGATACAAATGTGGACGCACCCTTACATGTTGTTGGTCTGTCATAGATTATATTATATAGATTGCCACCATGACAAAACAGCTGTCTACTGTACGCACAATTGATTCCTTTACATTCGTTTAGTTAGAGCATTGATTCCCAAAGTGATCCAGGTGGACCCCCAGGGGTTCATGGGAGTCCGACAGGGGTCTACGCTTGCGTGGAAGAAAAATAGGGGTCCACGAGTCGTTAACGGGGGCCTATAAAAATTAGGTGACCCAACTTGACTTCTCTTATAAATATAGGCAAACAACATTATATTAGCATATTAAATATTACAGAGCGAGGAGATTTAGATACGGTTATATTTAGATACGGTTATACTATATTTCTTACGCCAGTTCTTCTCGCCGGGTTGGTTTCTGAATCGGTGGTAGCCGGTAGGCATCTTATACTTTCTTCGTTCTCTCGACGACGTTCAAGAGTAATTTATGAAACCTATTTTGAATAAAAAGATACATTTTTTTATTTATGTATTTAAATTTGTGAGTCAAACACTTTTAATACAAAAAAGTAAAGGTTGGATGAATACGCTTTTTAGACTGGCCTCGAACTTAAACAGAGGGGGGGGGGGGGGGGGGGGTGGGGGGGTAGCTGCTGGGGGTCCACCGGATCCAGCAAAATGTTAGAAGTGGTCTATGAGGAAAAAAAGTATGGGAACCTCTGAGTTAGAGTAAGTTATTTATTCTTATCTAGCTGGGCCCGTGACTTCGTTCGCGTGTAATAGTTTTGCCTGTCAAAGATGAATAATTTTCCCCGCTTTTTTCCACATTTTCCAATGTTTTTTCTCTCCTATTTATTACAACGTGATTTCATTCCTCAATAAATGGTCTATCTAATTTAAAAATATTTTTTAAATTCGCACCAGTAGTTCCTGAGATTAGCGCGTTCAAACAAACAAACAAACTCTTCAGTTTTATAATATTACTATAGATAATCCGTTTTAAAACAAATCTCCAGCCACAAACGTTTTTCATCTAAGCCAAAATCTCATAAGATCAGCAGATTCTTTATTCAAATTTAATGCGATAATAAGGTAACATCATAATACATTGACGGTCGAGCGTCGACTCCGGGTCCTTTAGTCATTATTATAATGACTGCGAACTGGCTTAGCGTTGGAGGGCCGCAATAATCAGAGTTGACAGACGGTTCCCTAATCCCTTATACCTTCATCCAATCTGCATAATTCTCCTTGAGGTTCATTTTGTATGGAAAAACCGGCAAAAAGGCAAAGCTTTATTACACTGTGTATAACATAGGTAATAATATTATTATACTCTACATGTGCTTATATTGCTGGTATTATGGTTTGTTTCCTCTTCAAGTTCATAACGATAGACCCATGGTGGGAGGATAATTTTTTAAATCACGGAAAGCACAGTATAGTTTTTGTGACGAAAAATGTTCAGGTGGCACGAACGAAGGGTGTTGTAGATGAAATTAAGGCTGGAATTATATGCGGCGGTGCAAACGCGCGTTTTGGTGGCTACCCTGCGAGATGACAAGTAAATGCACGTAAATGACAGCGCGTCGCACCGTTATTTAATAATCGCGCGTTACTGTATACATATTTTGGTAGTGATTTTGCGGTGTGCAAACCGCGCGTTCGAGCGGGCGCAAGTTAATACTAAGTTACTATAGGCCTACCAGGACCTGATGGCAAATTTTGATGGCAGATTTTCAAAAAATATCCTTGTTCATTGGATAAATTTATATATTTGCATGTTTCACACACATAATCCGCCGCTATAAGGTAAAAAGGATCAAAATGTTTTATTCCAACTACCCCGGCATTGCTAGAGTCAAAATCTTTTCTCACTTTTTGCCATCAGATTCTGGTAGGTACGGCTAACTAAGGAAAAGAATATAGCTCAAAAAGTCAAATTTTTAATTAGCTATCAAATTATATTCTTCACGATGTTGATGATGTTTTGTTGGCACGTGTTGTTAAATTTAACGGTGTTAGTATGCCACTGACGAATAACAACGTAATGATCACGTCGCGTCCGTACAATGTGATACGCATAAAATTATACTATGATTATAGTTATTACCTTTCACACAACATGTTTTCGATGCCCGATAATTTCAACAATAGAATTTGTCATTTGTTTAAGCAATAATATTGTGATAAACTCTAAATTATTCTAGTTGTATGTATACCCCGACTCACGACACACCATTTAGTATTTAGTAGACATTTAGTAGTTTAGAAGAAATTGGATCGAACAAGGACAAAAGGAGCATTAAAATTATTATAGAATCAAGATACCAGTTCTGTGTGATGTGTCCTATTGAAAGAAATTATTGGTCAGACGATTAAGATTTTAGTTTTTGGAAATATTAGGTGTTCAATTAATTTTTTTACTCTTTGACTTAATACTATTTAAAAAAAAGACGGGTTGCACTCCGGGAGTTCCGGCAGCAGTGAAAACTTGATTATTAACGTTGTGCATTATTTTTTTAACCCATTTTTTATGATAATCGATAAAAAAAAAAAAAACGATCGTTTTAATTAATTAATCGAAACCCTTACAATCGATTAAAAAATATCGACAATCGTTCGATTAATCGATTTCGATGTTACAACACTACTTTCCAACCGTCCTACGTTTTTTCCTTGGTTTTTCGATCAGCATGAGAATCTGACGCGAGTTTCACAGTTTTTACCCATCCCACAAAAGTGCTCAACGCCGCTAAAGAAGTTTTCACTTCAAAAATTATTTAGATAATATTCTTTGCAATGTAAAATTACTTTACTTACTTTACCTTACCAGCCTAATGTACAATAAAACATCTAACCTGTAAGTGAATTCGTGACGAATCCACCTTCGTTTTTTACTTGGTATTTATTACCCCATAAAAGTGACCGAAGCTTGAGGGTTACGTCACCCGCCCTTTTATGGTACGCCCAGAGGTTTGGGACATTTACAGGATAGGTAATGGATGTTCACAATTCTATTACATTAGTCTTATTATATTATGCCGTTTCAATTCATTTTCATCTATAGATCTATATAACATATAAAAGAAAGTGGTGTTAGTTACACTACTTATAACTCAAGAACAGATGAACCGATTTGGCTAAAAATTTGTGGAGAGATACTTTGAGTCCCGGAAAAGGACATAAGATACACTTTGTCCCGGAAAAATGTACGGTTACTGCACAATATACTTTTATGATTTGCGCGTTAACTACGCAATCGATTTTGATGAATTTTGGTATGGAGATACTTTGAGTCTCGGGAAAGGACAAGGGATACTTTTTATCCCGGAAAATGTACGGTTCCCGCACAACAAACTTTTATGATTTTCGCCTAAACTGTTCAATCTATTTTAATGAAATTTGGTATGGAGATACTTTGAGTCTCCGGAAAGGACAAGATATACTTTTTGTCCCGGAAAATGTACGGTTCCCACACAATAAACTTTTATGATTTTCGCCTAAACTATTTAATCTATTTTGATGAAATTTGGCATGGAGATACTAATTTTAATCTATCTATATATCAACATATATAAAAATGAATCCACAAATAAATGAAACACCAACTTGCAACCTTTCGAGAAATTGTGCGATGGCCAAAGTGTTGCAGCAGAGCAAACTAATAGTTTGGGATGAGTGCACGATGGCACTCAAAAATAAACCCACTTTTTTATTAATTATGCCAATTCGAATTAAATAATCATCGTTAAGACAGGACAACGTCTGTCGGGTCAGCTAGTATTATTATAAAACAAAGTCGCTTTTTTCCCTCATGTCCCTTAATCTTTAAAACTACGCAACGGATTTTGATGATTATTTCAGTGTTAGATAGCCCATTTATCGAGGAAGGCTATAGGCTATATTTTATCATGCTAAGACTAATAGGAGCGAAAAAATAGAGGAAAATGTGGAAAAAACGAGGAAAATTATTTAAAAGGGCTTACTTGAACGCGCTAATCTCAGAAACTACTGGTCCGATTTGAAAAATTATTTCAGTGTTAGATAGCCCATTTATTGAAGAAGGCTATAATTGAAGAAGGCTATATGTTATCACGCTAAGACTAATAGGAGAATGTGGGAAAACGAGGGAAATTATTTGAAAGGGCTTATCTCGCGAACTACTGGAGCAATTTTTATGTTATTTGGCACAGATATGAAGTAGAGCACGTGAAGGATCATAGGCTATCGATTTTTTGATAAAACCAGCTTTGTCAATCATCTAATATAAAACTCGTTAAAAAACACATAAAAATATATAAGTCATTAGGTACGTAACAAAGTTTCATTATGAATAATTATTTCTGGGGTTTATGTTAATTTAAGTTTGAGTAACCGAATAGTTTCTAGGGGCTTAATTTGCAAATGAAAATCTAGTATAACTTTGAGAATTTCATTAGCAAGAAGTTTCACTAATAACTTGTTGTTTTTGTTATTGCTTTAGGGCCTTATCGCACTGGCGATGAGCGAGCGATTTGAATGCGACGCGACTGCGCAGCGTCATCGCGGCTTGGCGTTTACGCCATTTTGTACACTCGTCTAGGGAGTATACAAAATACGAGTGTACAAAATGGTGTAAACGCCAAGCCG
This sequence comes from Polyommatus iphigenia, assembly GCA_963422495.1. NCBI lineage: Eukaryota > Metazoa > Arthropoda > Insecta > Lepidoptera > Lycaenidae > Polyommatus > Polyommatus iphigenia. Next base: position 8,343,254 of record OY730182.1, read on the forward strand.
CGACGACGCTGCGCCGTCGCGGCGTGCGCGCTGCGCAGTCGCGTCGCTTTCAAATCGCTCGCTAATCGCCAGTGTGATAAGGCCCTTAGGCCCAAAGGATTATTCCGACCCAACGACCGAACTCGGTCAAGCAAAATTAGACTAGTTTCAATGGTTGCAACATCAGAGAGATTGCTTTATAGGCGGATGACGAACCTATGTAATTTAGTCGGGTTATGTCAATTCAAAGTTATCGGTTCAGTGTTATCGTGTATTATCGTGAAGGTCTTCATATCACCCAACCAAATTACGTAGGCCTGCCATATTCTGCTGATGATGCATTGATCCAAGTTCTATATCACGATTCAAAAATGTGCTCTAGTTGACCTGCCACATTTTTCATCCCGTAAATAGAAAGCTTGAATAAAGGCGTAAAATTCCTTTGTAAGTGATATTGATATTGAGCCGAAGTAGTACCAGACTTATTTTAGTCATAGGTAAAGAAAAATAATTCAATTCATTGTAGACATTTCTGTGTGTAATACCTAACCATATAATATTATTGTTATGTTTTGGGTGATTACTATTATCATTAATAACAAGTAATATACGGGATCACTTCCGATATTATTCTTTCCAATTTCCACTATTACATCAGCAGTAAATAGCGAGGGACATTTATTTACAAAAACATCCGCAATGAGCCACCGGAGCTGGGAAACAAAATTAATGATCCACCAATGCTTAAGTTTACGAAAATATTTTATTTCGTCCGACTTAAATAGGCTGCTCGTATTTCAACTTTAAATTACACCGTAAGGGTCAGTGCACACAGAAAACGAAATGAGATGCAACACAATTCATTTGGTATTATTTGCAGCGTCACACTACTTACTTATTCTTTATTGCTTCAAGCAATAAAGCAATCTTGATGTTCGTCTTATACGTTAGCCATTTACTTCGTGATCAATTGTTTCGATCTGTTATAGCTTTATATCCGTATGCCTTATACCTTAGTCAGCCCCTTTTCCTACCTATCCAGCAGTTCCTTTGTCTAGCAGCTTTGGTTTCATTCCCAGTCCCACACTCTCATTCCAAGTTCCACCCGCGCTAGATGTGTGCATGGAAAAAATATGATTTTTATGACAGTTTCATATTTTTGCTATCTACGAAACAAGTTTATTTGCGATGAATCGAAACGATCGCAAAGTAGTGGTGCCTTAAAAGAGTTTAATAGCTCTTACGTCACATGACAAGTCGGTGATCCATCATGTGTGACATGGTCGAGGGCAGAGTGACTTGCGTTACTTCAGCTAACTTCCTCTATAATAACCGAATAGTTTCAAGGGGCAAATCGGGCAAAGCGAGGTAATAGCTAAATAGGCTTAGTTGCCCGATTTAAGATCCCAAAAATACACTTCGCAACCTTTAGTTTGAATGTTATTATATAATATTATATAATATTTTTTACTATAGACGCACTATAGTCAAAATTATATTGAACTATAATATAATTACTATACATTAAATTTCATAAATTTTACGCTTTTTATCGTGTTTCGGTCCTTACAAACTCCTTACAAGCTTTATTTGCAACTAGATTACGCTCGCAACTTCATTGCCCCAAAATTAGTTTATCGCGCAGGAACTGTACCTTTTTCAGGGATAAAAAGTATCCTATGTTAAGGACATAGGATACTTTTTATCCCTGAAAAAGGTACACCTTTCCCGGGTCACAAAGTATCTCCATAACAAATTACAGTAAAATAGATTCAGCGGTTCGGGTAACGAACAGGGTACAGACACATTTCGCATTTATAATATTAGTATGGATAATGGATATGCGTGAATTTAAGATGAAAATAAAATTTGGTTAATCGTGGCGAGAAAAGAAGTGACACAACAGTAAACAAAGGAAGACGGAAAAACAAAACACGTTGCGAATCACTCACTTAAGAAGACGATTAATAACATCTAAAAGATATTATTTCATATGTATATGTGTTTCTAGAACTGTTCGTATAAATAATTCATATCTTAAATATATTATATTTATACCCAGTCTGAGTAAACAACTTTGAGGATCAAGACGCATGATGTATGGTCCCTGTAAAGGAATTTTATTTTCCTTTCATCCGTCTCTGATACCTGTATACAAAAACTATATTTTGTCGACTGATAAAATATTATCATTTAACGGGGACATACAAAATGATAAATTATTAAATGATGCTGATATTATATTGACGGGGAACTAGTATTAACAGCACACGAGTTTTCGTAGTTTTTATTGAAGATTGTTTTTTGCTTGCTACTGTAATTGGCACTATAACTCGAAGACTTCTTCAATTTTTTTTAGAAAAAAAATTAACTTTAAGTGTATAATTTGTCTATGTTTTAAGTTTGAATGAACACTAAAATCTAATCATATTATGGACATGATGGTAAAAATTCAATTTAAATTTCTTATTTATAATAATTATATAATAATTATTTGAACAACGTAAAACAACCTTAATAAGACCTAATTACATGTAGTAGACTAAAATAGTCTGAGAGCTAACCCTATTACACTCACAACCTCACTCCACACTCTCAAATTTGAGTACTAACACAAAAGTCAGTTAAAAAAAAACAATAAAAACTCGGGCAGTACAGAAACATAAAATAAAAAGATATAAAGCCAAGTTTATAGGGATAGTTGGTAACTTCCGCGAGTCGAAAAAGCACAATTTCAGTTCTTTTATTCCTCGAAATTAGCTCGGCTGTAATATTTTTTGTTGCTCTTTAAGACTTAACTCGCTTATAAAAGATAAAAACCTCTTTGAAGAGCATTAGCCTTAATTATTATCCGTCGCTCCATAATATTTACAAACCATCAAAAATGCATTAAATTTTCGAGGAAAATTTTCGATGTTGAAAAAAAAAGATGGCTCTTTGAATGCCGTATAGGTTTTGTTTTGTCTAATACTGTATAATAAATAATATTTTGACATTCCTAAATCCTAAATCAATACTATTCTGTTGCTTCTGCTTAATGATTCAGTTACAAAATGGATTCCACGCTGATTTCTGTGTCTGCGGCTGGTTTCATTAAAACCAAGACTTTGCCGAAGCCTTTTTCATAGTTTACAAGCACAGTACATAACACAATGGGATTGGGACACAGTTTTTTTTACGATGCAATAATCATCTTGTCAAACAACCAATTCGATATAATATGTTAGATAGTCCACGACTTCTAAGTGTCTAAACACACTAGGCCGAAGTCCGCAATGTCAAACGCATACAAAATACGGAGGGAACGCGACGGAATAGTGTGTCATCGGTAATTTAAAATATTATGCAGGCGGAATAACATTGCAGGCGGAATCGTGCGGAATTTACGCCGCGTAACTTCGGCCTAGTGTGTTTACACTTAGTCTAGATTTATCATTGCACGAACTGACGGAAATAATAAATGATATAATATGAAATAATAATTATAATAGACTGTGGAGGAGGTATTATAGGTAAGGTTAATACTGCCTCAATTTTTGTTTATTCGGCTTAATTTTGCCGTCTTTGACCTCACAACCTAGCCTAGACCACTAGATCACGGTGACATTTATTAAGGTAAATAATATTATTTAACGAGCACTTTAGGACCGGAAAAAAAATTTAATTCTCAATGCTACATACATTCAGCTTAGTACACAATTAAAACTTTTTGCTCCCGTTATAATGCCATTCGTACGAGTTGGTATAAAGTTGTATGTTGTTGTATGTAGTTTGTATGTAGCAATTAATTCAACAAAAACGTTCACGATAAGCTCCAGTGCTTGAAATGGGTTTAGGCCAGTGCTTTTCAACCTGTGTGTCGTGACTCTCTGGAGGGTCGCAAAGCTTCTGTAGGGGGTTGACAGTGGTTGAGAAATTTACATATTACAGCAATAAAAAATAAAGTTTTAGAACATTAATATAGTATTAAGTAGAATAAGTTTTACCAAAAATATATTATTTTCATAAACATACATACATGTTTAAAAAAGCAGAAGGTGGCGGTTGCGAAATTTATTTTCATATCGGTCGCATTACAAAAAAGGTTGAAAAACACTGGTTTAGGCTAAAAGATAGATACGCTGAAAACCACAGCGCATATTGTTTTTCGGTGAAGCAATTTAACAAAAACCATTTTTGTTTCACATGTAAAAGTGTTATTAGTGCATTGTGGTGAGAATTTGCAACGCTTTGTCACGAATGGGCCGGCTTGACTGGATCAAACATCGCGACGTCACAGAGAGTTCTATAACTCTGGTGTTGCAATTATTGATGGCAAAGTAGCACTTACTATCAGACTGCTCAAATCCAGATCGACTTTTTAATAAAAACAACTTTAACTAAAACCAAAAAAGCGTCAAAATATGCACGAATAATAAACTGCAATTTGTGCATTTAAAATGCAAATGACAATCATATTATTTTCATATGGAAGTTAATGTAACTTCCATATGAAACATGTGAAAACAACAACGTAAAGATAATATTACACACCCCACATTGTAGCATGGGCGTGCAGTCTTTATAGGCAAAAAGGCAGTGCTTGCCATTCACAGATAACAGATATTTTAATTTAACTTTCGTACTTTTTAAATGACTCATGACGTTAATTTTTTTATTAATAATAGTAAAAAATATAGTAAAAAAATAAATAATACACATATAAAACGCCTCAATTTATAAAATAGCAACATGTAATCAGGTACACGCGCGAACGGGTTCACGAGAGGTCAAGATAGGCTCAGTGTTGAGGTGCCTGCCTTGCGCGTATGTGTGAGTGTGTCCGTGCACAGCCGAAAACGCACACAACCATGAATATCGAATGCGATTATTGTACTGCAAGCTCTGCGGAAGACCCCAGCAGTGTTGCCAACTATGGGGATATCCCACTTTTAGTAGGGAAAAATTAAATATATACTGCGTATTTTAGGGAGTAAAAATATTATATTATATTCCTGGGCGTGAAATTCTTTAAGCAAAAATGTATATTTATTTGGTTTTTATTACTGTTTTTATATAAATAATGACATCATGAGCGACGTTTTTGCCGCAAACAATAATTGCGGTCGGCTGAAGTAGTATTTTCAGCGTTTTGATCTCTCAGTGGAAAGTACCCCAAGTCATAAATAATATATTTAAATAATAGTTGGGGAGTTCTGGTTGAATTTCAATGGCATCACTGGCGCCGCGGCCGGCGCGGGCGCCCGCGCCATCCATGCCGACGGCGATCGGAACTACTCGCGAATAGTCGTGAGCAATCGGATATAATCCGAGTAAAATGAATAGACGCAAATCTAACTAATTACGTATAATATGTACATTATGCATTTTTGTTTTGTGAGGTTTATAATATTTGTTTACATTTTACATAGCTGAAATTTTTTGTGTTTTGGGAGGCCATTTGCTTTTTTCATGTGATCGAGCACTGTTAGTACTATATTATATTATTATTTTTGGTTTTATAGTTTTCTAAGAATATTTTAGATTTTAATATTTGAAAGTTTGTATAATATTTAACAGTTTAACATTAATAATTGCGTACATTCATAACTATCACTCACTTGGATAAGATAATTTGTGGTGGCCAAAATTTTGCATTTATTTACATCGGATTATGGATCGGATCTCAAGTAACCGGAACCTTGATTATGTGAAAAAGTTAAGCTGATTAGGTGAGTACTTAAAATATACTAGATATAAAAATGAAAAAGTTGTAAAAGAAAAAGTTTTTGTTTTGTTTTGTTTCACGCCAAAACTAATGAACCGATTGTAATAAAATTTTGTTCACAGTTAGTCTAGAGCCTGAGAGAGCCATAGGCTACATTTTGATGAGGCAAAAATATATTATCTAATTTCCATGGAAATATCGATGAAAATAAATTCACATTGTATTTCTAATACGTAACAATAGATGGCGTTTTTATTTATTTTAGCTTAGCGCACAATATTATGTTGTATTGTAATTGGTATATTTCCATGGGTTTCGATAAAATAAACTCTCATTGTAGTTCCAATGCGTGACAACAGATGGCGTTTTTTTAATTTCTTCATAACAGAACGTAATTATACTAATAGTTTAGAAAACATAGTTTTTAATTTATATCCACACTATTATTATAATTTATGCGAAAATATATCTTTTTGTCCGTTTGTCTGTCTGTTTTGCTTTCACACCAAAACTACTGAACCGATATCGCTGCATTACCAGTGTCAAAATCTTGTGCACGCCGCTGCATTGTAGGTACTTACGCACAAACTGTACGTAAGAAATAATATAATATTTTGTTCATTTGTTTGCTAAGAATAAAGTCGGAACTATTTTATTAATATGATTATACACGTAGAAAGGTGTAGGTTACTTTAAGTCGCGTTAAAATTTTGAGGTTTTTGCTAGTATTGTCTTGACAAATCCAGAAACACACTTAAAACTTTCAAAAGGCGAAAAGTAGCACCTACTTGTACAAGAAAACTTGTCTCTAACTTGAGAAGTGTTTGTCTTTACTAAAAAGAACAGTAATATTTTTCTCCTAGGGATTTAATAAAACGTAGTTTTAAGAAATAAATAATAGTCAGCCAGACGTTGCTAGCGACTCAACGTAAAATGGGATCGCGGAGAAACTGTGCATTTTCTTACAAGAAACTGTAGCCTAGGCTGTTGTACTACACTTTACACTACCCTTTAATCCTTCGATCGTGGATTCTTGGAAATCTATGGTTATTCTATTGTGTCTCGCTCAGAGGTGAGCTTATGGGGCTTGAATGGTTAATACATAATATTAATATGTAGAACTATTTTTAAATAATTAAGTACTTAAGTATATACATTATACAATTGAAAAAAACGAATTCTACAGTAACTTAGTTTATCTTTATTTCAAATTATTTAAAAAAACACTCAAACTTAAAAAAAAAAAAGGCAGCGAGTTAAAAAAATAGTGAGGAAAAAACTTGTCCTGGATCTGGAAAAATAAATGTAAACGGAACGTGCTTGCGAGGAAAGTATAAATTTCACCGTCTAAAAGTGTTTCATTCGTAAATGAGAACCTTAAAAATGTATTGAAACTATTTTAACAAAACACAAAAGTTTGATATTGTTGCACGATTAATAATAATTATTAAGATTAACCCGATTAATAATTATTAATATTAACATTAACCCCATAAAGACACCGGTGACCGCGACAACAATAGAATACAATAGCATTTCCAAGAATCCCCGACCAAAGGATTAATGCCACTTTTCGATAATATATACTAGCTAATTTTGACCGAGCTTTGCTCGGTATTCGATAAAACACGAATAAAATGACATTTTCCAAAAATTATTCCTAGCTAGATCGATTTATCGCCCCTGAAACCCATACCCATACTAAATTTCATGAAAATCGTTGGAGTCGATTCCGAGATTCCAATTATATATTTATATATATACAAGAATTGCTCGTTTAAAGATATAATATTAAATACTAGATTAGATGAATCGGAGATTATCGTATTACTTCTCTCCTATTATGAACCTTTCCTGGACTTTTACAAATATTTCAAGACTAAAACTAGCCAAATCGGTTCAGCTGTTACCGAGTTTTAGCGAGACTAACGTTTAAAATTTATTTTATCCTTTCTTGGGACTCAAAGTATCTGATATACCAACTTTCAGCAAAATCGGTTTAGCGGTTTGGGCAAAGAGACAGAAAATTTCGTATTTACAATTATATTAGTATGGATATGGATTGATGTATTATATCAAATTTACTTTAAAATGTGTTTAAGTGCCCTAGAAAAATGCTGCAGTTTAAATAAACTTGTTTACGTCTGCCTTATGCAGACGTAAACAAGTTTATTTAAACTGAAATTTGTAATGCTAAAACTACTTATGATTTTTAAACATATACATTTTATACATAAGTGTAAGTATGGTTATGACCATACTTTAAATTTAATATCGTTATTCTAATATTGGAATCTTGGAATATTGTGTAAGAAATAATTTAGATTATAATGTAGGTAATAATATAATGATAAAATAGATAAAAGAAAATTATTGTAGACCTTTAGTAGAAGTAACTAACGGTGCCACGTTTTAAAGTTCTAGCTCTCATTTGAATTTGAGAAGTAGCTGTGATTTTCACTGCTCTAAATTTATTATTTTGAATTTAACCAATAAGAGATCTTACGCTAACTTAAATTTCTGGTATATTAGCTGCTGTACAGTGTACACTGTACATCCACGTCCCAAGATAATACAAAGATAATAACATCCGAATTGCCAAAGATCCTTATAAGTTGTAGCTATACCTTGTGATGCTACGACTCTTAATAACGTCAACAAGTCGTTAAGTTTAAATTAATTATAGGTCTACCAGAATCTGATGGCAATTTTTGACAGCAAATTTTCAAAAAATATCCTTGATCATTGGATAAATTTTTATATTTAAAGCCGCTAAAGGAATAAAAAAGGATGAAAATGTTTTATTCCTATTACCCCGGTATTGCTAGAGTCAATTTATTTTCTCAATTTTTGCCATCAGATTCTGGTACACCTATATATTAGGTAATATTATCTCTAGTCACTACTATTACATTTTATGTAACGTCTATATAACAAGAGGGCACAATTCTAGTTATAAACCGGCTACAACTACAAAAATTGTATGGATTAGGGAATATTGCGAACCGTTTTGTAACGCTTATCCACTGACAGTTACGGATAGGCACGATTAAATCATACCGAGTGATAAACAGCAATGGATCATCGCTGATTGAGCGCCGAACGGACCCTCGTTAAATCCATGATTAGTGATAGATGAGAGCCGCCCATCGCTGGTATATTGAATTGATGCAAATCGTCATTATCACGCTATTGATAGTCTATTAATGATTCATCATCATCAGTTTAGCTCTTAGAATGTCTTTTTCCGTGCGTTATTATATTATTTACTAAACGTAAAAAGTCTTTATGCTAGTTGAAATATTTGTTAGAATTTTTTGCATACATTACGGTCATTAATTATTACTACCTACCTATATGACCGAGCTTCGCTCGGTATTCAAAAAATTCAAAAAACACACATAAAATGACATTCTATGAAAATGATTTTAGCTAGATCGATTTATCGCCCCCGAAACCCCCTATATACTAAATTTCATGAAAATCGTTGGAGCCGATTCCGAGATCCCAAAAAAAACATCCCAAGATATATATATCTTGGGATGTTAAAGCTACTTTTGAGTTTATTACTGTTTACTAAATGTCGCCCGCAATTTGCATCGAAATTGATTTGTCGCGCGTAATACAATATTCTTGGATGCATAATGTTATCTCCATTATCCACACGAAATATCATCCAAACCAGATTTAAGCTTAACGATGCAATAGTCAGACTGACGCAGTATCACATGTATCTTATATCTTTAAACGAGCAATTCTTGTATATATGTTGCAGGGAAAAGAGGATTTCAGGGATTTCACGATATCCCTAGGGATACCACGAACTCCCGGTAGATGCCGAATATTCTTGTTTCTTACGTCTTATTACTAAAAATATCTAGTGATATGTCATTTCACTAAACTAATTCTAGTGAAATGTCAGAAACGCGGATACCGATATATGCTCGAGCTGGCGCGGCTCGTCTAGCCTGGAGAAAGACAGACAGACTAACCCTTTTGTACGGAACCGTAAATACTAGGATAATCAAAGAGCTGGAGTACCTGTAGTACCTGTGCCTGTACAAGAGCCTAACCAAACTAGAGATCGACATGCCACATTTACAAAAAACATTCAACTTGGTCGGCCGCTTCATTTGACGTCAAAAATCAAAGATTTGAAGTATCTGATGAAGAACCCTCAGCTGGTTTCAACTGTATGATTCAGAGATATGGTGATACCCCCTCAGATCTGCTATAGTTGCATTACACGTGTAATAATAACAATAATAACTCCCACTCTGGTTTTGGTGACGGTGGCCGGTTTCATTGAAACCAGGCCAAGAGTAATTTTATAGTGCCCAAGTGTGTGCGCAGTACACAAGAGCAATCTCTATATTCCTTTACTCGCATAACCCGGTGGGTCGGAAGACTGACACGACCGGCGAGAGATCAGGCGCAGGACCGACTTTTTACATGCCCATCCGACGCATGGATCATCTAACATCTTACTTGTCAGATTCAGATGTTAGATGATCCTATCAAAGTACCCGTGTGTATACTAGAGCAAGCGAGAGAAATACGTGTCTTGATTTTATTCGGCGGTGTCCGCTTTTCTGACGTTTCACTAGATTTAGTTTAGTGAAATGACATATCACTAGATATTTTTAGTAAGAAGACGTAACAAACAAGAATATTCGGCATCTACCGGGAGTTCATGATATCCCTAGGGATATCGTGAAATCCCTGATATCCTCTTTTCCCTGCGACATATATACAAGAATTGCTCGTTTAAAGATATAAGATACATGTGATACTGCGTCAGTCTGACTATTGCATCGTTAAGCTTAAATCTGGTTTGGATGATATTTCGTGTGGATAATGGAGATAACATTATGCATCCAAGAATATTGTATTACGCGCGACAAATCAATTTCGATGCAAATTGCGGGCGACATTTAGTAAACAGTAATAAACTCAAAAGTAGCTTAAACATCCCAAGATTGTTAAAAGTAGTCAAGTCAGCGTATTTAAATTTAGTATTCGTTTTTCAATTGATCGGCAAGACAGGTCGCGAGTCGGCAATTTATCGGGTGTTCGAAGTCGAATAATTTATTCCGAGCGTCGGCCGGCGCGAGCCCGTGACCGATCAGGCGGCAAACTTCGCATTTCGTCGCGCTCTTATTATGCCTGCTATACTTAAGCATTGGAATACAATGCAGTGTAGAATGAAATATATTACATTGCTGACCGCTCAAAATATATTATGGCGTCATAAAATTGTTAGCAAGGGTAACGAAAATTATATGATCGACCCGAATATGTAAATAAATAAATAAAAACATACAAGGGACAAAACACAGCCATAGTTAATAACAACACAAAAGGAAACAAGTAAATTGATATAAAACTGTAGGACACACTACATAAAACATTTAAATATCTACTTAAACCTTAACTAAACTAAAAAAAAAGTCGGTTATGGCTGTGCAATGCACACACCGCATACCTATTTAAAGGGAAAGCCACTCCGGCATCGACCACGGCAAGCCGTGGCGTCTGGTCTTCCTTGGCACTGACAGGGGTGTCAGTTTCTGATCCCACAAACGGCACTCTCTTATAAGTACGGCACGGCACTCTCCTATAAATATTACAACACACAATAAATCACTTGTATAATTATGTGTGTGTGAATAATTATGTTGTATAATTATGTCCACTTCACAATGGACCGATAAGAGTGGCACATTTTCCCACGGTCTGCAACTCGGGATAGACAATATTGTAAAATGCCCATGTGTGCATTCTACGAATAAATATTATTATGTAATATTTATTTTTATTAAATACATGACAGTGGCTTCAATACCACGTTTTACCCTTCTACTAATCTCTTCTCCGTCGTTCCATCAAATCATCCGACCACGCATCGTAAAGGTGCGTCCACATTTGTATCATTTGCGCGATCAGATCTCCGTCGCGATCATCGCGCCGTATTACGAGTAAGTATGCGTGTCATAGTGTGGACGCGGGACGCCTATTAGATCATTCTGCCGATCATGCGCGTATTTGATACGACACGTATCATATACGCGGTTAGTAGCGATCGGGGCGTATCATGATATGCGTATCATTTTGATACGCTTCGATGATACGCGACGGAGATCTGATCGGAGATCTGATCGCGCAAATGATACAAATGTGGACGAAGCCTAACCCGTATCAGTAGTTCAAACGACAGAGGATCACCGTTGTGGCGACGCACCGAAAATTAATGAAGTTATGCAACAAAACCACTATAACCACCACAATACTGGAGGTGTTGATGTGAAACGGTGACCCAATATTAAAAATCTGCAATTTGTGAACACTATAATATCAACATCGCCATAATAACAAAATATGACTAGCCCAAGTACTGGAAAATCTACGAATTTTCGGCTTTATAAATTAAAAGTATCCTAAATACCAAGAAAAGTAAATATCTGTTTACTATTCGGAGTTCATAACAAAAATTAGTTTCATAAAATGTGTCAGTCAAATTAATTCAATTACGCGAAAGTCTGTCGCCTAAGCTAAGTAAATATTTTAATACAAGCACTATTTTTGCTCCAAACGCTGTCTAAAAATAAGTCTGTCTTATCAGCGTATTTCAGCGCCGGTGGAAAATATAATATTAAATATTTCGACACTCTCACATCGAAGTTTTCTCGTGATACTTTTTTCGCGGCATGGTTAATAATAAATAATTGAGTAATACAGGGGTTTTAGAATTCATTAAATAAAATATACATCCTTTTAACGATAAAATGAGGGAATCTATGCCGGCTCGATCCGATGAAAATATAAAGAACAAAATTGGGGATTAAAAATCTGACTGAAACACGAATTCGCTACAAGCTGTTCATTTTCATAAAGAATTGAACATTTTCTCTTTTGTTATTTGCTACAAGCTTTTGCCTCTGGCGTTGCTCGCTTTTGTTCATACCGACAATAGCAAAATTGTGCCTGCCTAATTTTCTATGTTTGTATTTCAGTTCAAAAAATTCATTGTATTTAATAATTTTACAGTAAAAGTTACAAACGCTCATCTATTGATCCCAGAAACTCTTTCAACCGTATAAATATTACAAATGTAAAGGTGTATTGGCCTGTTTGTTACCTCTTTGTGCATAAAACAGAACGGTTTAATTTAATGTACGACACATTCCGTGAGATTAAAATTTCTTGAAGGATTGTTTTCGATACTGAAAAATATTGACGAGATTCTGCACAAACGGAGTTGCGAGCAACCTTCAATTTAAAACATTAGTAGTATTACGTCCTGTGCTTCTTGAATCACAAAAAATGTTGAACATAAGCCCACTTGAAGTTCGCAGATAAACCGTTTCTGTAAGTTAAACATTATTTTTCCTCGGCGAACTCAAGTTGTGTTGATATAAGGATATCGTCAGCCCCAAGGCGATGGGCCTATTCAAACATACAATAAACTTGAACCTATTAGGGTGGCGAATCATCGGAGACTGGGCCCTTTGAGAAGACCCTCACCTCAGAAACTTATGCTTACGAAGTTAACACGTCTAAACAAACTCCTATATAGGTATTTCGAAAACTTTGCGAAGCGGAAATAATGTATCTTCAACCTTTTTACAAGTACGGCTAAATTAAGGTATTTTATATAGCGGCAAGACTTTTATCTTGTAAAAATATGCTCTCTTATCCTGCCACAATAACAGAATATTATGAATATTTTGATATTTTTACTACCATCATCTACAGCCACTACCAAAGATTTTATTTTTACTGTGTAACGTAATATGATTTATAGATATTGGTAATTAAATATTATATTAATTAATATCTTACTAACTCCATTAATAAGCTGATAGACCATAGATATGTGGAGAGAATAACATAGACTTTTCGGTCTCAAGACAATTCGATGAAAAATTAATGGCGTTCGCGTTGGGGCATTTTTATAGAACCATAGAAATCAAAAGTAACTCTTTCACTGATTCTACATTCACAGTCAAATCTGTAATATAAGGGATGCACACACACCCTTAGTATTAGCAAATTGTTTTGTTACACTCTTACTTATTTTGATGGATGATGGATATATCAATATTTTAATACCTTTTTGGACTTCCACATCCAAAAATCTATACAAAAACTTAATCTCTACCCTATTTCTATTCAGAACATATTCAGGAACCACCGTCACGGGGGAGAGTCTATCACTCCCCCGGGAATAAAACTCCTCTTTATTTAACGTAGATAATATTCAGGGAACGACGCGGATCAGTGCACTTCATTTGAGTTTTATTTTACAAAGCTCCTTGCTCTTGCAATTTTCTACTAGTGTGCTGTCAACGGTCTTGACATAGTTTAAGCGTTGAATATTAAAATGGACTATTAAATTATGAGCTATACCGTTTTATAAATGCATTTTTAAATTACGTTACAGTCTTTTATAAAATGAGGAAGTCCGGCGTCGCTTGTGAGAGTGATATTATTATGTTCCATTCAGGTTTTTTTATTTAGTCCCTTAATGGAGTTTCGATAATAAAGTCTTTTAGATATTTTTTTACGATGTTATTAATTTTAATGGATATTTTCGATACTCAAGTTGGTATAAATACCTATGGTTTTTTCGGAAAAATATTTTTTCGAAGAAAGGTGCCTAAAATATCAAAAACAGTAAGGATTTAATGGAATATATTGTTTTGCAGAATGCTATGAAAATTGTAGAGCACTACGAAAAGCGTAGATCGGCTACGAAAACCATAGCGTAGTAGCAACAAATACTAGATGACATCCGCAGCTCTGTTGCGCCAAAATTCGTTTATCCTGTGGGAACTGTACATTTTCCGGGATAAAAAGTATCCTATTTCCTTTCCCGAAACGCAAAGTATATTCATACCAAATGTCAGCAAAATCGGTTACGCGGCTTGGGCGTGACAGACAGACACACTTTCGCATTTAAAATATTAGTATGAATGCAACAGCGCGACCGCGTGTTTTGATCCCTATACCGCGAAATCACAAGCAAATATTATATGTAACTATTTATTTAAATAGCGGCGCGGTCACGCCGTTATTTATTTTTTTTATAAAACAAGGGGGCAAACGACCAAACGGGTCACCTGATGGAAAGCAACTACCGTCGCCCATGGACACTCGCAACATCAGAAGAGCTGCAGGTGCGTTGCCGGCCTTTTAACCCATCAGTCGTGGCAAAACGAGACACAATAGCTTTTCCATTGTTATCGCGGCCGGATGTGGCCGCTTGGGGCTTCATGAATTAAGCGGGAACACGCTCTCTTCTTGAATGTTTGCAGTTCGTATAGGTCCGGAAAAACTGCTGGTGACAGTTCGTTCCAGAGTTTTACAGTGCGCGGCAGAAAGTTACGCGAGAAACGCACCGTAGAAGTCTGCCACTCATGAAGGTGATGAGGATGGTATATTTTTCGCGTGGGACGATGGCGAAAAGTTGCCGGTGGTATGATTCCGAACAATTCCTCAGAGCCCTCCCCGTGATACAACCGATAGAGGATGCAGAGTGAAGCTAACGTAAAATTTGCGTACATATACATTTGCTTGTAATCTCGCGGTGAAGCCGCCAAATCGCGCGTTCGGGCGGACGCATCCAGTCTTAGGGTGGTTACGAAAACCGTAGACTGTAGAGCAACTACAAAAACCGTAGAGCGGTTACGAAAACCGTAGAGCGGTTACGAAAATCGTAGAGCGGTTACGAAAACCGTAGAGCGGTTACGAAAACCGTAGAGCGGTTACGAAAATCGTAGAGTGGTTACGAAAACCATAGAGCAACTACGAAAACCGTAGAGTGGCTACGAAAAATGCTACGAATTATGCATTGAACGTGAAAAACATAACTGGCAGTCATTTAACTCGACAATAATGGGTTTCGTTTTGGTATAAAATCGTCCCATTTTAGTTCATGCCACAGCATTGATTGGGTCGGTATAAATGCGCTTTGCCGGTAACTGCTGTGAATCAGGATGTTGATTTCTGCGGTTGATTCGTACAATGAAACTTCCGATGAACGATTTAACAAAATCGTTGGAGTTTATATTCTGTATCGTTTTAATTTTTTAACAAATATATGGTATCTTTCAGTCTTTATATAGTAAATGTATAATTTGAATAAAAGGAAAAATAAATGCAAAAATATAATCATCTTGTGTGAATTTTATGAAGTATTATCAAACAGTATATTATTATTTTAACGAGAAGGCTACAATTCATTGAGCTTGCAACCAAATTTATTTTTTAGTAACAAGAAATTTTTATAATGGCCTCGTTATTTTGCTTCTACGTTGTTATTATATTTCTTATGTAATAAAAATCACGTATTTTTTGGACACAACACCGATATTATATTTTACAATATTTACGAGATTACTAATTACTTACTCTTTTTATAAAAGAACCTTTTAAAAAATAATATTATGTAAGCAGTCGCATGTGTATTAAAATAAATTTTAATTAGAACACAATAATATAGCAACCGATATTTTAATTAAAATATCCTACAGCCTTTATGTTATATTATTGTACCCTGTCTTGTCATTTTTTATTGATAAAAACTAAAAATAATTTTTGTCTACTTTTATATCGTGCATAATACTAGATGATGGCGAGATACAAAGTATCCTATGGCCTTTCCCGGGACTTAAAGTATCCTGATACTAAATTTCAGCAAAATCGATACACTTTGAAGCGTGAGGAGGTTACAGACAGACACACAAACTTTTTTAAAATAAAATAAGGGGGCAAACGGGTCACCTGATGTAAAGCAACTACCGTCGCCCATGGACACTCGCAACAATGTAAAATGTAAGAACTATGTTTTTCAAATCAACATCAAAATATTTTTTTCTAAATAGGTTAACAAAATTAATACTTTTAGAACGTCTACATGGGGCCTACCATCGGTTCGGGAACTAACCCGGCAAGAAGTGATATCAGTACACTTTGGCATTTATAATATTAGTATGGATGTTTAACAAGACTTAACCCCCCAGGTGGCGTGGATCAGAGCAGACGACCAGACCATCTTAACGCTCCACACGCGGCTGGTCACACACAGCTCGCGGTATGCCGTCACCAACGATTCGCCTGGTTCCTGGCAGCTCCACATCCGACCGCTGAAGGTGGAGGACCGGGGCTGCTATATGTGCCAGATCAACACCAGCACTATGAAGAAACAGATCGGCTGTGTGGATGTGCTAGGTATGTGTAGTCATTGATTACCTACAAAAGGCTATATAAAAATATAAGGGGGAAAACAAGCAAACGGGTCGCTTGATGGAAAAGCAACTACCGTCACCCATGGACACTCGCAACATCAGAAGAGCCGCA
The DNA here is from genome assembly GCA_963422495.1 of Polyommatus iphigenia. Lineage (NCBI taxonomy): Eukaryota > Metazoa > Arthropoda > Insecta > Lepidoptera > Lycaenidae > Polyommatus > Polyommatus iphigenia. The sequence continues at coordinate 8,360,301 of OY730182.1, forward strand.
GGTGCGTTGCCGGCCTTTTATGAGGGATTACTCTATCTAATTCTTGAAAGTTTGCAGGTCGTATAGTTTCCTATAAGAGACTTAAAAAAATAGAAACAACGGTGAAAGTATAACTCTGATATCTTAAAAACTCTCCAAGATATAACAATTCAAAAAATCACATAAAATAAACCTTTCCAAAACGCTCCATACAAAATTTCATCACGCTACTGACGCTACACGCTTGTACGCATCGCGGGTAGACTTTATTCAGTAGATATATTAAATATTGCGTTTATGAAAGTGGTTTAAAAAAAACCTAGGAAACCTAGTTATAGCTATCCTGTAATCAAGAACTTTACCAGTAAGTTTTAAGCAGTATAGTGCGTCCTATTTTAAGTCTCCAAACCAGTCTCCTATTTCAATTACTTTTTTGCATCTCGTGGTAATTTTTTTATTAGATTTATTTTTACATCTATCAAATAATTAAACTTTTAATCAGACTTGCAACATAATAATATTTATTTGCAATTTTAATCAAAATTGAATCAAAAATTTCAAAAACAATAGAAACAGGAACAAAAAAACTTACATTATGCAGGCTGCCAAAATCTTTTTAGTGTTTTACTACAGGCGAGTAAAAAGTATCATTGTCTTGTAATTTTTACTTCTAACTTTCTTACGCAAGAAAGTCAAATGATAACTCAGTAAAAACAAGTAGGGGAAACAGATACGAAAGTTTGAAATTACAGTCTTCATAACATTAAGATGTCTAGACACAACAATATTACGCACACTGAGTCGTAACTACTTGCGCAGAATCGCAGAAGAAATCAGAGAATTATTTTTTAAAACTAAATAAGTAACTATTGAGGCTTCATAAGATCGATACTTTAATGTTCAAAGTGTAGCTTTGTTTGTAAACTTATCACGTTTAAACCGCTGAAGCCATTTTGATGCAATTCGATAAAGACACTTTGAGTCCTGCGAAAGGTTATAAGATATTCTTTTTCATTAATTTCTTGCTTGTTGCGGACATTGGTACCTTCTTAGAAGGTACCAATTTAAAAAATTATAACTGTATTAACTTATTTTTAACTTTTTTGCAAGTTGCATAACATCCTTCCTGGTAACGGCAACGACGACCTCTGTGGCTCAGTGGGAGGGCTGTCGTCAGCTCAAGCCGGGGGTCGCGGGTTCGAATCCCGCCGACGGAACAAAAAGTTTTCAAAGTTCCTGGGTCATGGATGTGTTTTAAGTATGTGTATCATACAATAAAAATCTTAAATATATGTATAGTATAATAGTATTAAATATATTTCCGTTGTATGGTACCCGTAACACAAGTCCTACCGTTACTTACCACGGGGCCAGACTGACGTGGTGTGAAGCGTCCATAGATATTATTATTATTGTAAGGGCAAAACAGTAACAGAAACATAATTAAATCACTAGAAGAAGTCTTACTTTCAAACAATAATACGCCACTCCTGCGTTTCAAGGAATCGGAGAAATGCTCTCAAAATATTAATATTGAGATGTCATAAAATATTCTTATAAACACGTCCCGTCCGCATATGGGAGGGGAAAACTTAGTGTCTACGTGCCCCGGCACGAATTGGCAAATATCCTATTCAGTTTAACTTCTGATCTCTTCAAGCATGAAGCAGGTGTCTTTTATCGCAAACGAAACAATAAAGACAGCGAGGAGAATGGGAAAAAATATGAAAATGTTCGAAAGTTTCATGCATCCGCCAACTTAAATGGCATTTGAATTTTTACTTTTGATTATGTCATTTGTTTTGTTTAAACGTTATTTTATTTGACTTTGTGATGAAACTATCAGCTTACCGCTTAAATATTGTAATTCATTTAATCGCGATTGATTCCTATGCAGATGGGGGACCTACGTAGTTTGGTCGCGTTACGTCAAACCCAGCCAAGACCCAGACAGATCATAATAATTAACATTGAATTGACATGATCCGACCAACTGACGTTAGTCTGTCAAACTTTCCCGTTTGCAGTATCAGCATGCTTAGAAAAAAATAGCTGTCCCGGCAAACGTTGTTTTGCCACATAAATTATTTGTGAGTGGTTGACCAAAAAGGGACCTGAAGGTAAATAATTTGATTTTGAGTAAAATGCGTTTGAAGTTTCGTGTTTCGACTCGTGCGCGGTTCACACAAAAATTCATAAAAAAAAACTACGGTACCTAAAAATATTCTGGTTAGACCAAAAGAAAGCTAAAAAGACCACGGATTAAAAATAAAATATAAAATAAGGTAAGTAAATAATTTGATTTTGAGTAAATCGCGTTTGAAGTTTCGTATAGAAACAAGTTACGAGTCGTGCGCGGTTCACAAAAAAAAATCATAAAAAAAAACTACGGCACCTTAAAAAATTCTGGTTAGACCAAAACAAAGCTAAAAGACCACGGATTAAAAAAATAAAAAAATAAAAAAAATACCGTTTCCAATCCTTCAGGTCCCTTTTTGGTCAACCACTCACATTTGTATTTCTATAAAGAATATTAATATTTTATTGAATTAGTGACTAAATAAGTATGGTACCATGGCAACGTCCAATTGCTCAGTAAACCTATTGGATGGTTTCACTATCACATAATTTCATACAACGTACGTGCGCGCTGATAAACGAAAATACCAGAACAGTAAATAATATTACAACGATACTGTTTAAATCCGACATCTTAACCCTATTATGTTAGCGCAATAATTTATTACTACCAAGATAATGATAATAATCCGCCTTTGATCAACCCGTGATTAACCCGACCCTTTTGTTTCCCTCAACTAGATTTATAATAATTAGAATATTATATTTGAATAATTTACTAACAGTTTAGAGTATAACTTTTATTATTGCATCTTGTTTCGGTTTGTGATGTTATCGCCGAAAATATTTACCCTAGTCTCTATAGTCTCTAAATACAGGAAGTTGTTGGTTTTAAACTATTTTGTTCCTATTTGGTTAGTCCATGTGTATGTTTTGTTCCACAGTTTCGCCTAAATTCCTTATCCGATTTTGTAAATAAAGTACCCACATTACCTATATTTGTATAATTAGATCATAATAATTGTTGATGATGAAAACCAAATTTAGCGGGTTTCTCTCCCACAAGCGATTCTTGGCTGCAATTCCGATCAAAGCTTTGACGAACTTTGAGAACGGACGGGAGAGCGGAATAAACAAACATAACCTTAACTACTTGCCAAAATGAAGCACTTCTTTGGTAAACTGTTTCGAAATTCGAATATCAACGCTCACAACTTGACAGTTGAATGTTGGAGCAAAATCATATTTTGCATATTCGCGTATATAAAGTGATTGTGAGAAGAGAAATATTGAAATTGTTGAAACAAATTTATTAGTATTTAGATATGTATAGAGTCCTCAGACCTACCAGATAAGCATGCAAAATTTTATTAAAATCGGTTCAGCCCTTTCCAACGAATTTACCAAAGACCACTATGATTCGTTTATTTGAAAAGATAGTTTTTGCGATAGGGAATTTTAATTTTCAATATACGTACAATAATTATGAAGACGGTTTTATTTTTTATATTTTTCTCCAAACTTTGTGTTGCTCGTTAGAATGCGACAGACTAATTTGAGGATATAAGCTATTATTATCAGAAAACTCTTTGAACATTCGCAAAATGAACTCCTAATTAAAGTAAGAATTTGGCCCCCGGGTTGTTTGCTGAGGCCAAAGTGAGGCCGTGGGATATTAACAAGTTAATTAATGAAGCTAAACAAGTTACAGGTTAAAATATTTTTAATGCAGAATTGTTTTTGAAAGGTTCACAAATAATAAATTTTATAACGATGACTTTATGCGTCCCGTGAGATTGTTCAAACATAGCGCATTATTTTAGTATTATATAATTTTATTGCTTTACTAAATAAACAAGTAATTTAAAACGTTACCAATGTTACATAATCTAATTACCTAAAAGGAAGTTATTTTTGCAGTAAAAAATCTGCATTTACTTTTCAACTTTGCACATTGCTTAGGTACCTACGCAAGAACCATTATGGTTGTTATCGTCTGTCCATTGGTCTTCACAACGTATAAGACAGAGACGCTAAAAAATAAACGTGTCGTAAAATATGTTTTTATTAAAACACGTTACCATAACATAATATTATTATTAAAAAAAAAACTAAATACGTATATCCAGCAAAACGTTCTAATATTAAAAAAGTGACATATTTTTAAACGAAACCACTTATTTTTTATTGGAAAAAATTCAATTTCTATTTCAATACGGAAATACGTTTTACAGTTTTCAATCGGTGTGTATCAGTCGGTTGAATCTGTCACTCGATTGTAACACTCGATTCGAGTGACGGGGGTTCCCCTATCTGATGACGGAGCAAAGTGGTGTTTTTTGTTTGTGGATTTCTTAATACAGATTAGGTTTACGCTGATCTTTATCTCGGGATAAACTGTTTGAATAAAGTGTTTGTATTTTGTCACTTTGAGCAAAAAATGTTCAAAAAACTAAATCATATAAAAATAAATCGTGGCTCTTAGTATACATAATATTTAGGTTTTATTGAATCAATCAGCACGCTTAACTTTATTAGGCCGCCCTACTCTCTTTGATAGGCAGCACTATTAACTTTCAAATCAGTCAGCACGATTTACTTTATCTGGCAGCACGATCGCCTTACCGCCTTATTTAATTAGCACGAGTAACTTCATAAGGCAGTACGCTAAAATATAAAGGGAGAATGAATCTCTTTAACAGGCAGCAACATGAACTTTATCAAGCACGGTAGCACGATTAACTTTAACATTTAGCGTCAGTGGAATTGTCACTTCATCATTGCTTTGAAACAATGGAACAAGTGGACACTGAGTGCATCAAAGTTTCCTCACGCGTACTTTCCTAGTTGTGCTCCCTTGTCACGACTCGCCTTACAAATGCATTCTATTCTAATGGTAAATAGTCGAACACACTGACTTGTCGACTTGTGCGCAGTGTACGAATAAAATTGAAACTCCATGTTCCGAGTCAATGTTTCCCAAACCGTATAATACTGTAATCTAAACAGTGAGAACTGGAAGCAATACATAGTTCTTTGTTTATTCTAATCAGGTGTCTAATTCTTGTAGCTTGAACTGTAATCAGGATAAGGAGCAGCCGAAAAAAGTTTACGTCAACATATTTCAAGTTAAAATACTTGGGCCACTGATTAAGTTATTAAAAGTGAAACAAAACAATAAATGTGTTATTTCTTATTATTTAATATACTAGAGTATAAAAACTAATGAGTAAGGGAGATCGCAGACGACAGACTATCCGTGACGCACTTTTTATTCTGTGGAAATAGAACCTATGCAATTATATGCAGTAACGCACATGACGCGCAATAAGTCCGACGCACAAAAAATTCGTATAATTCTGGCAGACCGCATCGCGCCGCTTCGCGCCGCGCCGCACAAAAAGTGTGCGAAAAAAAAAACGTTTGCTACAAGACACGCTAACGCAGACGGCGCATACTTTTAGTCTACAATCTGCATTTGTAGTGACGTAACGTACGCGATCTATTTAATTAACATGGCGCCAGATATCGATGTAACGATTTTAACTCATGAAATACAAAACAGACCAGTAATTTATGATACCTCTAACAGTGGCGGGGCAAGACCTAAATTTTTTGTGGGCAAGATATATCTTGCGAGGCCCCCTAAAATATATTATACGAGGCCCCCCTGATGGATGACGCTAAAGAACGGATTTATTGAGAGAAATAATTGTTTGATAAGTACTTAAAGTTTTATTTATAAAACTTTTTATTTATGAAAGTGAAGTACTTAAAGTTTTATTTATAAAACTTTTTATTTATGAATATTTGAGTATCACGTACAACTCGTAAAACCTTTAAAAAAACCTAGTGGTCAAAGGGGCGTGAGGCCCCTAGGACCGCGAGGCCGTGGGCGGTCGCCCACACCGCCCACGCCTTGCACCGCCTCTGACCTCTAAGGCAGAATAATACAGAATTGAATGTTTAATATGCAACTGTCCCTTCAATAATCTGTCCGAAATTATAGGATGTACCCAAAATTTTCTATTTTTTATTCTTTTTCTGTACTTCAAGTACAAAATAATACTTCGCGATCTTTGCACGATTTCCATAGCGTCTAGTACAGCGTCAGCGTACAGTTCAGCGGACAGAATGATCGAAGATGTGCGTCGTGTGCGTTAAGTCTGTGAAAAATCCGCGAACGACATTTGTGCGCCTTTTGTGCGCCGCAGACTCGATCACACAAAAAGTGTGACGTGTGCAATCTCCCGTAATAGAGCGTAATTTTATGAGTCGTGTGTTGCAGAATTTCGGTCGCGTAAATTATTTTTCATACTAATCATGACTCACGAAATTACGCTCGTGTAAATGAAGTAGGAATTTTCTATGAAACTGAATGCAGCAGAATTTCCGCCAGTCGAAATGCTGCGAGTCACGACTCTCACAAAATTACGCTCGTTTGGGCTCGCCTCGCGGTTCAATTCGATACTGGCTTGGTGCTGCAGTAGGTGTTAAGATCGTACGTAACCCATCCCTGGTGACCACACGTGACATTTCAGGCTGCGGTTTTGTAATCCGGTGTACAGACTCCAAACACAAGCTAGTCAATATTACGTTATATTTGCACAATACCGGGATGGTCCAGACTTTGGGGATAAATTCGGAACATTGAAAATAGAACTTTAGTCCTCTAAAGTAGAGTTGAATATCGAAGTGCCTTTCATGTCTCAATCTAAAATTCGATACTCGAATGTTCGATTTTCAATTCTTACATCAATTATAATATCATTGTTCATAATACATAACTTAAGTATGATAATTAAATTAAGAAATTAAAAAAAAAAACCCGCCAAAAAACTATAAAAAATAATGAAATAATATTTACTGACTTCAAGTTGAAATAATTCCTAAGAGTTAAGTAATATTTTAGTCCATAATTGTTGTCACGGTGTGTCGGGGGACCGCCAAGTAAACTACCACAACAGCGTCTTTTGCATTTTGTATCGTCATTCGGGTCGCTGTGAACTGACCTTAAAACTATAATGTTATGTAATATCAAACATCTACATTAGCGGTCCCCCGACACACCTTGACAACATTTCTGTACTAAAATATTACTTAACTCTTAGGAATTATTTCAACTTGAAGTCAGTAAATATTATTTTATTATTTTTTATAGCTTTTTGGCGGTTTTTTTAAATTTCTTAATTTAATTTTATTTTATGCTTTTTAAACTTGTGCAGAATAATTACTATCAACTGGATCATATCCCAATGAATAACATCTATAAAATATGTCCTCTTGGATGAGGCCGTCAATATGAGCCCAAACATGAAACCTACACTTTGGGTTCATACGGAGCTCGACTCCTATAGAATCCAGGTGATGCTGCAGCAGCAGCATGCAAATGTTTACTATTTATCTACATCTTACTGGTTGTCGCAATTAAAATGAGCCCAAACACGAAACCTCTGCTCTAAGTTGGTGAGGAGTTGGGTATCCTATTGATTACCAGGTGATGTTGCAGCACCAGGAAAAGTTCCAACGGACAGACGGACAGACAGACAGACAGACAGACAGACAGACAGACAGACAGACAGACAGACAGACAGACAGACAGACAGACAGACAGACAGACAGACAGACAGACAGACAGACAGACAGACAGACAGACAGACAGACAGACAGACAGACAGACAGACAGACAGACATACAGACAGACACGTCAAACTTATAACACCCCTCTTTTTGGTCGGGGGTTAAAAAAGATGTTTAAAACCTTGATATTTATTCAATCGTTGATACTTTTTAATTAATTTGAAAGATTCATTATGTCCTACAAGTTATAAGTAAATAGCTTATCACCTAGTAGTTAGTAATAAAGCTTAGGCCTTAGATTAACGAATTAATGACATTATATTGGGTGAAACAGCAATTAACACCTTGAACACACACTTTATTATCTAAGGCTAGGCGCCCACGGACTTTACAACGTCGCTGGGATTTTTTTTTATTTTCAAAAAATCGCTATAATATAAAACAACGTCGATCAATATTGAACAATCATCTTTTAATTCATGAAGCCCCAAGCGGCCACATCTGGCCGCGATAACAATGAAAAAGCTATTGTGTCTCGTTTTGCCACGACTGATGGGTTAATGTTATGTTCTTAATACTTACATGTTTCACAAACAAAATAGTTAATACAGTAGATTTAAAATACGCATTAATTTTGTAACTATGAAATTGATCAGACACCCCTAAAGTTAGATTTGTCTGGCAGTGGAAGATGCGAGCCTCTAGAGTTAGCCCGAAAGAAAAAATGATTAAAAAAGATTGAGCTTTATAAATTATATTAATGAAAATTAGGTAGACCTACATCACTTGATACCTCTTGAAGTACCTGCGAATTAAACTCCATAGTTGCTGATCGTTCTTACCTCTAAATGATAATTAATCATTAATGTACTGTACTGGCTGTCACTGGCTCTTACTCTTACTTACTTCACATGGTGGCTTTTCTTCTTAACATGGTCGCCTTGCCAGATTTAGTTAAGTAAAAAAGTCGCAGCGACATTAGTTGCTCGTGTGCGCCTACCCTTAAACACAAATCACATGAAGCTGTTAGCCCGCGTCTCGGGGGTATGCGATAATTCAAGCGTGTAATATCGCCGATGTTGGCGGTGTTAAGCCATCTCCGGAGACTTTTGGTACCTGATGTAGGAAGCACCTTAATTAAGATACAGTAAGTTCCGCTGCATATCGAACAACCGATAGTCGTAATAATTTATTTCAAAAAGATTAAGAGTTTAGAGTTCAGTAGTTTCCTCTTGTACGTTTAGGTTTGATTCAGACCGCAACGCGACGCTTAAATTAATAGACGCTTCTTTTATATGGATTCGACAGATTTGCAAGACGTCTCATGCAATTGAAGTCTGTCAAATCCATACAAATTTATGCCGCGCGGCGCCACGCCTCGTCACGTAGCGGTCTGAATTGACCCTTACATTTCACCGCATTTGCTCGTACATTACACCAATAATATTATTGTTCTTCCAAAAAAGACACAATTATTTCTTTTCAAATCTTTTCGATTCTTATCTCTCTTTACATCAGCATTCTTGCAGAAAACTATTATAAAATTAAACACATATCATGTATATCTATGTCTTTATTATAGATGCTAAAATATGTCTGTCGGTTGATCAGTTTGAATAGAAATTTGGTATGGAGATACTTTAAGCCTCGGGAGAGGACATAATATTACCTACTATGTTTTTCCAGCAAAATGTAAGTTTTCTGTGTCTTAAACTCTGCGTAAAGGAGGTCATGAAGAGCAACATCTACTTATCAAAGGGTTTTCGTGGCTGGATACCGCTGTCGATGCGTGGTGTTAGGTACGTTTAAAAAAAAACATCTACTTATGGCCAATTTCACCACTTCCTGATAAGTGTCGGATAGCCTATCCGCAACTTATCTGACAGATACTTCATACTCCATCTGTCAGATAAGTTGTGGATAGCCTATCCAGCACTTATCATTCCTGGTGAAACAGGCCCTTAATATTCTTTTATTCGAATTCCTAATTAAACGTAGCTACTAATCGACTTTAATAATCTCTTCTCGTTACACTTAATTTATTTACAAGCACAGCCTTTCACCTCCACAGCAGTAAAATCTCTAACCATCGCTAACGCCTAACACCCAGGTTTATTTCAATTACAATTGAAATCAATTAAATTCGCCATTAATTATGTATTAACTCGAATCAATGTGTATTCACCAAATGTAAAGAGTGAATCGCGACTCGTCAAATATGTGAGCTAATAAATTTTCCAGTAGATATTGATTGAGTATTGATTGGGTTTTAACTGCAGATTGACTGGCTGAATTATTTACAGCTGCCGCAGTGTTTAAACCGGACTGAAACTTAGTTTATTGGTGGATTCAGTGATAGTTAAATTAACGGAAAAAGCTATAAAAATATAACGTTAAAAGTTATCTCAGTATTTTCATTGCGAGTTTCTAGATTGGCGAAATTCGTATTAAATAAGTGTAAATTAGGGATTTTATCATGGATGTCTTCTGGTAGTCAGCAAGCTACAATTATGGCTAAGAATACTATCGAATCTCGATCGTATCAGTGTCCAAAAAAAGCTAGATTAAAATAATACACATGGACAGACAATCGTCAAAGTTATAATAATACTCGTATCCCTGTATTTACATGAGGCTAAATAAAGTTGAAGAAAACCATTAGCGAAATTACCAATGATGTAAGCGGTTTGGTTGTCGCCTTTGCGTCTAATTTCACGGTGAGTCAGTTTAAATGAGTTAAAAGATACATCTATTGTTACTTTTATTACGGTGAAAAACATACTTAAAGTCAAACAACCTTATCAATTCATCAAAATATGTGATTTCTGAGGAAGTGTTAGGAAGTAAGGAAGGATGGACATTGTAGATGTCACCGTAAGATTGTAAATCACCGCGAGATTGCAATACGACGAAGTGATGGATTGTAAACAAACAGTTTTCCGGTGATTTTAAATTAAATATTTCGTATTTAAAATAACTTCAATGCCAAATGGTATGAGATGTATAACATAAAATAAAATTTAAATATATTTAAAGCTCTGTTTGAATGTTCGGTTATTATAATTAACCTAATCTATAATTCAAACTGCACTTTAAATATATCTAAATGTTATTCAATGTGATACATCAAATATTCAGACAATTGAAGCTATTTTAAATACGAAATAATAAATTTAAAATCACCGGAAAACTGTTTGTTTACAATCCATCACTTCGTTATGACGAAGTGATGGATTTTATGGAGTTACAATCTCGCGGTGTTTAAAATCTTACGTTGACATAGACATAAAAATGTTTGCCACCTTAAATTGCATCTAACAAAAACTTCAAAAGAGATGTTTTTCTTTTACGTTACTCATTAAGTCAAGTAGTATTTTCAACAGTATTTAACATAATTTAATTCGTTGAAACATTTCTAGTTGGTACATTTTTCTCAAAGGGAAAGTGCATTCGATAAAGTAGTTACTGTGAGCAAAGCGATTGGTTCTGTAGTCGCTTTTTTGTTCTAGAACTAATGGATATGCCGTGGTTCACCAGCGGTTGAAGGGGAAACCGATACTTAGAATTAAAATGCCTTTTATGCCACAAAGTACAGTTGGAAAAGTTGTGTTACAAGAAAAATAATATTTGAAGAAAATTTGCTTGAAACACTTTAAGTCAGTATTTCCCAAAGTGTGGGTCGCGACCCACCGGTGGGTCGCGGGTAGATTTTGGGTGGGCCCTGAAACTATAGGACGATTGTCGTACTCGTTCGATTGTTATTTTACTCGTTCGTTCGTCGTCGTGGGTGCGTGCGGGTGCGTCAGTTGCTGACAGCCATCCTTGCTTGTTTGACGAAGCAATGAAAGTCCTTCTCACCTTCACTACCTTATATTTATGTGAAGTGGGTTTTTCAGCCTTGGTTAATATAAAAACTAAATACCTAATAGATTGGACGTAAATGCTGCGGCAGCAACATACCGCTGCTTTTTTGTCTTCATGACACAAGGTGGGCCGCGAACTTTAAACTTTCTTGTAGATGGGTCGCGGTCCCGACAAGTTTGGGAAACACTGCTTTAAGTATTTTCTAGCTCTTATAGCTTGATTTACATGGAACGTTTTACTGTATTTATTTGATAATAAATGTACTAAATTGATTGCTCTTATCGTTGCAAATTATCGCTTAATCCTTCAAACGCGGATTCTTAGAAATCTATTGTTCTCGCGGCCACATGTTTCGCTTGGGAGTCGAAGCGTTAAATAAGATTTACTTACACTATAAGCACTCATTATTTGCTACTATATGAAGCTCGCAACTCCGTTGCGCCCAAATTGGTTAATCGCGCGGGAATCATTTTTTTCGGAATAAAAGTATCATGTTATATTATCCTTTCCCGGGACTCGTAGTATTTCCATACCAAACAGCAAAATCGGTTCAGCGGTTTGGGCGTGAAAGTGACATGACAACGGAGTTGCGGGCGTCATCTAGTATTCCAATAAATCGATATCTCAGACAGCGCCTAGTTGCGATAAACTAGTTTCATAATCGAATATTTCTCTCACTCTCCGACTTCACATTTTTGCTCTGAGGCAAATAAAGTAATTGATTTGATTGAGAATGGAATGGAACAGACAAATCCCGCGATTGGGCTGACGGGATCGGACATTTTACTACTTTTATATCAGCAAATTGAATTTTGAATTTCTTTTGATGGATTTAATGAATCGGGAAGCTTTTGGCTTTATGCCTTTGTTTATGTTATTTTTATATGTCTACTTTGATTCTTCTTACGTTTAAACATTGTATGGGTCTAAAAAGCCTTCCACAAAAGAAAACGAGAGAGAATATTATAATATGTTGGAATTACAACTTCGCTTGTCGCATGGGAACCGTACATTATCCGGAATAAGTTCTAAGTTATACTTTCTACTTCAAATACTACATCCATACTAATACTAATATTTATTATTAGAAATACGAAAGTGTGTATGTTTGTCCGACTGTCTGTTACCTCTTCACGCCCAAATCACGATTTTGCTGAAAGGTATGGAGATATGTAATTTGAGTACCCGGAAAGGCATTGGATACTTTTTATCCTAGAAAAATGTACGGTTCCAGCGAGCTAAATTAATTTTGGCGCAACGAAGTTGCGGGCGCCATCTAGTTGCAATATAATTTCATGCAAGACGTACATTCATATTTTATTTCTCGCGGTAAAATACATTTGTAACTATGAATACATGATGTTTTAATATAACAGTGTTTCGGCCACAAAGCGAATCCATTCTTTTCCCACTCGAAGTGTTTTTCCTGGAATAATTTACTTTTTGTCCGCGTTTCTGGTAAAATGGCTGAATTTTTACATAAATCAAGAGATTATAATCTTTGTAATACTATTTTCGGGAAAATTTAATTCAACGGCGGACAATATTTAAATTTTGCTTTCATTTGAACAGGATGTTTTTCTGTCATATTTCTGCGGCGATAAGAGTTTTTTGTGTGTATGATAGATGGCTTCGAAAAAAATGTTTGAATGTTTCTGAGCCACTGTTATTTTATTTCAACTCTCCCCATGTTGGACCACGATTGATAACATGATTGTCATCATGATTGCGTTTTTTTTTTTTTTTTTTTTTTTATTCGGAGTAATTTTTTACAAAAACATTACCGAACGTCGATACTACGGTGCCTACCACCAGTTCGGGAACTAACCCGTTGAGAAGAACCGGCGTAAGAAACTCGCACGGGTCCATCTTTTGCTAAAAAGATGGAAAATTACAATTAAAAACATATACAGTACAACACGGTCACATTAACCTGACGCACGTTGTCTTCACAATCGATGTCGATCATGGCCAAACATAATAGTATAAACAAAATATGTGCTCAACACATCCAAAATAGCTTGTACAACAAAACAAAGCGATACTTTAGAGTTTAGGGTGTGTGTGAGTCCCCTGTACAGACTTAACTGTAAAATAGCAGCGCTGAGAGAGTAACTTTTTTCTTACTTTTCGCAAAAAAATTTGCTCTTGCAGCGCTACTACTTTTGCAGTGAACTTTATACAAGGTTACACATACACACCCTAAAGTATTTTCACTTTGTTTAGTTACACCCTGTATAGATCAATCATAGGAAACTTGGAGAAGGATTATAACAGTGTTATATTTTAAATAGATATAACGTTAATAATAATAATTAATAGGTCAATTAAAATATTTAATAAAAATTTCGCTTTATATAACTAAGTGGATTCATTTTAATTAATATAAATAATTAATTCATACTTTCGTTTGGCATGAAATTAAATGAAATTATTAAGAATAATATTCATTATTTTATCAGACACTAACGCAATTTATCAAAAACATGAAGCTTACAACTTCATTGCACTGAAATATGCTTATCGCGAAAAGCCATACAATTTTCAGTGAGGAAAACTATCATTTAATACTATGATTATGACTATCCATTTTCTAGGCCCTATAAAGTATCTTTTAATCAAATTTTATCAGCAGTTTATCAAAAAGTATATCGTACATAAACATAGAATTTCGCATAATATTAGTATGAATTGTAGACATGAGTGGATGAACCACATAACTAACAATTTGAAAAATGCCGTTTATTGCATAAAATATGAAGGCTTTAGGACCAGGAAAATGATTTGCAATAAAAAATGTGGATTCCTAGATAATGAAGTAGGTAAGTTACAAGGTTCGTTCGAATTGTATATATTAGTAGGTAATTATTCTTAGCTTGTAAAATGTTAGTTACCGGCTTCTTCCACTCGTGTTTTTAATGTTTACAACAAAGTCAATAATACTAATATCTTGTCAACAGTTCCTCCGAACATCGTGGACGAAGGCACCAGCGGTGACTTGACGGCCAAAGAGGGGAGTGACGTCACTATCTCCTGCAAGGCCGACGGCAGACCACACCCCAGGATATTATGGAGGAGGGAGGACGGTACCAACATACAGCTGAGGAACGAGGCTGGGGAACTACATAAAGGTAGCTAGATAATCTTTTTTTTATAAAATAAGACGACCTCTGTGGCTCAGTTGGTGGGCTGTTGGTAGCTCAAGCCGGGGGTCGCGGGTTCGAATCCCGCCGACGGAACAAATATTTTTCAAAGTTCCTGGGTCATGGATGTGTATTAAATATGTGTATCATATAATAAAAATCTTAAATATAATATTATGTATAGTTTAAAAGTATTAAATATATTTCCGTTGTCTGGTACCCATAACACAAGTCCTTCAGGTACTTAGCAAGGGGCCAGACTGACGTGGTGTGAAGCGTCCATAGATATTATTATTATTATAAAATAAGGGGGCAAGCGAGCAAACGGGTCACCTGATGGAAAGCAACTACCGTCGCTCATGCACACTGGCAACATGCGCATCGCAATACATTCTTTGATGACTGGCTTGAGAATAAACATACTTAAACGACATAAAGTTACGTTTTACAAGATGGTCTGTTTGCGCCAATACAGCCTATTTGATCTGGACGTTCAAACTGTAACAAACCCAATTAACTTATGGTGTAGATTTTCCGATGGTGTCAAAACAACATAGTGACTTTTAAGTTTACTTACGTAAAGCTTTCAGATACTAAAGTTTATTATAGTAGAGGAGGGGGGGTGCTATTTTTGTAGTCACTCGAGCGTCATGGAGACCTAGTAAGTTTTGTACATTAGGTAAAGCTGATAAAAAATAATAAGAGTGTTTTTTTATTTTAGCGGTGGGTTCAGAAATTATATATAAATATATTTTAGACAACAAGGACTAAATCATTTAGTTTAGAGCAAAATAAAATATCTGCGAAGCTTAGTTAAGAAAATTTGAAGCTTTATTTTTTTATATTTTAAAATATCCCTCAGGCTTACATGACCTTTGAATCGTCAGTGCTTTATATGGTAGCTTCTTTGGGGTATACTAAACATCTTAATACTAACACTACGCCGATAACTCCGAGTGTCAAAATAAAATTAAATATCGCAAAAAACTTAATAAAAACAATCTGAAAAAATAAGCCTAAAATAATAACTTCTCACACAAGACCTTTAACGATTGCAGTGGTACAAAAAGTAACTTTTCTAACATAATACACAATATTACATATTACACAATAAAGTTAAGTAAATCTTAGATACTTTATCAAATGTCGCTGGTGATAAAAAATTAGAAATAATAAACAATAAACATTACAGACCTCTGGAAGTTGTAACAATAATTGGTCTGCATTTTACTTTTAAAGCTACTAGTAAATATGGAACTTCCACTTCAGCCGATTTTAATTTTATTTTGTATCTACATATAGATCTGTGATCATCTGGTATTTCCAGAAAAACTAACACAATATTATCTATAGAACTTCAAATAGTAATCATCTGATATTCCCAGAAAAACTAATGCTTATACATAATATAATATATATCGCGTGACAACGATTTCATTATAGCACGAAAGTAAAGGTCGTAAGTCCCAAAAATGCTTTTGATGATTAGGTACTTAAAAATTAAATACAATACTAATATTTCCTTTAGCTATTATTTTATAAAGTGATTGTAGTAGTGCAAGTTATTTAATGATAGTAACTCAATAAGTGTACAAAAATGATCAAAAACTAGCGTTACAACGGAACCCTATATTGTGCGTGGCCCGATACGCACTTGGCCAGTTTTCTGAAGGATTTCAAACATAATATTATATTATGTACTACCAAAAAGCTGGTTCCGAAGGTGCTGTACAGAAACTGAGGAAAAAGGACTCGCGGAATGGCAAGTAATATCCATAGATTACAATAGCCGTTTTAATACAATAAAACGTTCCATTGCGTGAATTCGCTAGAACGGCGAATTCGCTTGAATTCGCTCGAACGGCGAATTCGCTCAAATTCGCTCGAACGGCGAATTCGCTGGAACGGCGAATTCGCTCGAACGGCGAATTCGCTCAAATTCGCCGTTTAATATAAAAAATAAAAAAATAATTACTTGCCATTCCGCGAGTCCTTTTTCCTCAGTTTCTGTACAGCACCTTCGGAACCAGCTTTTTGGTAGTACATAATATAATATTATGTTTGAAATCCTTCAGAAAACTGGCCAAGTGCGTATCGGGCCACGCACAATATAGGGTTCCGTTGTAACGCTAGTTTTTGATCATTTTTGTACGGTCAATGAATTTACATTTATAAAACGTATTTTACACTACTAACAAGTAACAACATCATATTAGTAGCATTCAAAGGAATCTTATCGAAAAATTCCTTTATATAGTTACTTTTCCGAATACATTTTTTTGGGTGACCGACTATTACTAAAAAAATAACTTATTAAGTCTTCTTAGCCGTGATAGTTTTCCTTTTAAATTCAGCATATTTCCTACTCCCGTAAATTTTTTCACATTAACAGAAGCAAATCCTTTTAAATTCAGCATATTTCCTACTCCCGTGAATTTTTTCACATTTACAGAAGCAACCGTTTAGCTGGTAGAATGGGATGGACTCGTTGTTCAACTCGTTGTTCTAAGTAGAACAACAAAAAGAGTTAAAACGGCAGTCTAACCCGTGCCTGGCCCTTACTCGCACAATTATTTTGGCTTTTCGAACATTAATTAATAACATATTTATGCAGTTCATATTACTTTACTGTAATGATAATTTAACGTAGTTTCGTTTAACTAAACTCTACCACTAATAGAACGTTCTATATTTTATAAATAATGACGAAAACTAGTATCGTCCGATTAGAGCCCCGAAAGGGTTTCGTCACAGACAGGTGACAACCCGTATCGGGCGGCCCTACAGACGCCTCCTCTGAGTTTTAATGGCCGATATTAGAATGTTCGCATAACATGGAATAGCCGGAATCATTTTGTTGTTGGATTACAAGAAAGAAGGCATTGAGACAAAAAGACTTAAAAATAAACGGACAAGTGCGAGTCGAAATTTATTTATTACTTTTTGATTTAAAAAAAAATATACATATGGAATATTACGAAGAATTTTTTTTTATTTTTGATTGGGCCTCCGGTAAACTCACTCACTCGACGAAACACAGCGCAAGCGCTGTTTCACGCCGGTTTTGTGTGAGAACGTGGTATTTCTCCGGTCGAGCCGGCCCATTCGTGCCGAAGCATGGCTCTCCCGCGTGCGTGATATTTGTGACTGAAATAGAAGTAGTTGGCTGTGCAATAAAAGAGGCATTGATTTTGGGTTACATTTTGGGTTACAAGCGCTTGCACAATGCATCCAAGTACTAGATGAAAAAGGTCTTATCCATACTAATCTTACACTCACTTAAGAAAATTTTCGCATTTTTGCAAGTTTTCTTTTCATGTTTCTACTCAGTTTTCCTTTAATTCATGTAATTTGGAGGATTTTATTTTGTACTTTGTTTATTATAATTATAAGAAAATCAAACTTCTGTGGATAAAAGTTACTACTTATTTCGTAAATTACATTAGTATCAAGGTAGGATTTTTCATGAACAAAAGAGATATCTTTTTGTGTAAAGTCCTACATATCATTTACTGAACCTACAATATTGATACTCTTGTACCACCCAGATAATAACCTTAATTTATTGTTTATATAATATTGTAATGCCTAGAGTATGAAATGACTTTAAGATATCATGTAATACACAGCCTACTTGAAGCTGTTTGAGAGGCAGCCTCCATTTTTGTCCTCTACTTAAATCGTTGATTTTATAAAATATTTGTATGAGAGTCATGACTTGAGTGATATTATTTTGTAAATAATACTCTTAGCTCGCTAAATAGTGGTTTATTATTAAAATATGACCCAAAATCTACTGAACATTTTGGTACCCAGTAATTATACCAGCTGTATAATATTATTACTGACAAATATATTATAAAAGTACTATTTTCAGGGTAGAAAATTTAATTTCAAAATGATTTAGATCCTTTTATGGGCTCCTGCAAGACCAAGGAACAAGAAATTGCAGTTTTAGTGTATGCTGGTCGTGTAGAAACGTCGGTATGTGGCGAAACCCCTTCAGGGCGCCACAGACATGGCAAATCTGCCATTTTGCATGCCACTGTCGAGTGCATATAAGATACTGCAAAAATTTAAAACACTCCATAAATGTCAGTTTATATCTACAACTAGCGTTTGCCCGCGGCTTCGCTCGCGTTATGAAGTATTATTATAATCAATCTTTCATCCCCTATTTTATCCCCTTAGAGGTAGAATTTATCAAAATCCTTCCTTAGCGGATGCCTACGTCATAACACCTACCTGCATGCAAAATTTCAGCCCGACCCGTCTCGTGGTTTGAGCTGGGCGATGATAGAACACTATGTCAGTCAGTCAGTCAGTTTTAGATATATATAGTTACGAGCTTTTGCCTGCGGCTTAGCTCGCGTTAAAAAGTATTATAATATTATTATATACAAACTTTGATCCCGTATTTTAACCCCTTAGAGGTAGAATTGATCAAAATCCTTTCTTAGCGGATGCCTACGTCATAACATCTATCCGCATGCCAAATTTCAGCCCGATCCGTCCAGTGGTTTGGGCTGTGCGTTGATAGATCACCATGTCAGTCAGTCACCTTTGAGTTTTATATATATTGATTTATAGTTATTTCAGTTGTAACAAATGCAAGCAATTTTCGACCACAAGGTGGGAAACCTATTTTCCTACTGTGAAACCATCAAAATGGTTTTCCAAAATACGTTAAACAAATTCTGTTCACCATTAATGTACCATTTGGCTGATCCCTTCGGATTTGGCTATCGAAATAGAATTTCACTAAAACATTTACTTCGAAAGTACGGCTTTCGATTTTGCTTTTGAATATTTAATTTTTGTTCTTAAAAGTTCTTTTTGTACAAAAACATTTTTAGTATTAAAATATATTTTTTGTTTATTACAGATAAAATAAGATTATGAAATTTTTAATTTAAGTAGATAAAATATTTAGTTTTTACTCAAGTATAAAACCATTCCAAAATGCGTCTCTATAACATTTCGAAAATGTAATAGAGACGCATTTAAACTAATTCATTTCTAATTCAATTCATTCAGTATTCTAAACTAATCTATTTAATAATTCTGAGAATATTATGATTCATAAAATTAAATGCAATACTAGCTTTACTCAAATAAATATCACATACGCCGACCCTACTAAATCAAACATCAAAGGACAAAATAACGTCCAAATTCCAATATAGTGAATGAAATGTCTGCCTCGGTCCCCATAATATATTTGATTATTTGAACGTTTGTTAGTAAATAACTTATGTTATACGCTTATTTATATAATGAATATTATATATTTTTGTTTAAAGGCCGAACAAAATTGAAAGATGCTGATGATTCTTTGACGTTTTAATTTTGTCTTGCTTTTATGCGTCACCGATTGAGATGAAACGAAGTGCTTGCTAAATTACTGACGCCTGACGCTAATGATAAGCAAATTTTTCTTATCTTATATATAAAATTCTTGTGTCACAATGTTAGTCCGCGAACTCCTCTGAAACGGCTTTACTGATTTTTACCAAATTTTATATGTTTATTCAGTAGGTCTGAGAATCGGCTACTGGGTACTTTATATATTGATATAAGTGCATTTGTTGAATAAATAATAGTAAATTATTACAACCTGAGACCGACGGCGACAATTGTTTGTGCGACGAGATAGCGATCGACGTTGCCATGGCGACATACTTATTTAGTCACTTCAATAAAATAATATGGGCGAAATACTTTATATTATGGCAAAGCAACGTTTGCCGGGACAGCTAGTATTATTGTGTCACAATGTTAGTTACCGTACTCCTCCAAAACTTTACTGATTTTTACCAAATTTTATATGCGTATTTAATATGTCTGAGAATCGGCTACTGGGTACTTTTTATATTGATTGATTGAGGTGCATTTGTTGAAAAAATAATAGTAAATTATTACAACTCGAGACTGACGGCGACCATTGTTTGTGCGACGGGATAGCAATGGACGTTACCGTGGTGCCATACTTATTTAGTCACTTCAATAAAACAACGTTTGCCGGGACAGCTAGTAATATAATATGAAACTATGCAATTATAAATTCATTAATTCAAACTACTTCCGGGCACCTTTATACGAAGATTAAAATAATATAACACAATAATATAATAATACACAATCGGTCTGAGCAACATAAAGCTCCTATTGAAATCTAAGCATAATTATAGGCGACCTTAATAAAACCTCCAAGTCCAACTAATATTGCAGCAATCTTTATTAAACTAATAACAGTAAAAACTGTTCATTGAAGCATCATAATAGCGCATTGTAATTGGCGACTACAGACTTCCTTTACACCATTACACTTAAAAATAAAATGGCCTCCCGTAATAGAAGGTCATAATAAAATCGTAATAAAGTCGTATAAAGGGTCCATTACAGCGAACAAGGGAGTAAAGGAGCATTGCGTGTCCTTAGCGATAATTACTGAAATTAAGAAGCCCACAGAAAAACTTAAGTGGCCCCGTCAGGTATGAGAGTGGTCGGAGATTTATAGACGGCCTGATTTATTTTCGCTTCTAAAATCTTTCTTTTATTGCCGGCAATAAAAATACTTGCACGTATATAGGCTTATTTAATTTATTTTTCCGGGACGCCTACATAAAATGGTCGATCCTTCCGACATAAATGGATTGAATATAACGTTACAGTTTCTGTTTTTGCCTTTTTTGGCGTAAAATATATACATTATATACTGATGTAATAGAGCTAAGGATTAGGTTTTTGTGTTTTAACGCGTCAATTTTACTACTTGACCGATTTGTGTAATTGGGCGCAAATATAGAGTAATTACTATGGGTAAGGACAAAATACCTTTCTGCACAGTAAAGCCGGGTCCAGACGAGTGTAGCGTGTAATGTAAGATTACGTGTAATTTAGCGTCAACAGTGTAGACGGCACACGAACTCACGAACGAGCACTGCGAGCGCCTTTGTGCTCGCGCGAAAAACCGACAGCCGATGGATCAACCCCGAGCGCCGCGCGAGCTTTACATGTAATGCTCGTAGTGCTGTCCACACGTAGAATTCGTGTTAGATTACACGGTTGATTACATTATACGTTACACTCGTCTGGACCCCGCTTTAGAATATACGGGAAAAAATACGGTTCCTGCATAATTCCTTAATTACATGGGCCGGTGGAGGTGCCGCGCTAAACCTCTAGTTAAACTGTAGTGAAGTAAAATATTGGAAAAAAAAATATTTTTATTGGTCTATAATATAATATAATGTGGTATACCACTTTTTCAGTCACACATTAAAGAACTTCATAGAACTTCAACCCAGTGATGATTATATCAAACGTCAAAACAGTATTGTCAGAGATTAGCTGTTTTAACCAATTAAAACGCGTTTGTCTGTTGTTTGACAATTTTCATGAGAATAACACTTTTGTAGTAAGTTAGGTATATTTATTAGCAAGATTGCATCTATACCACAATCGAAAGTGTATTATGATAATTGATAGGGCTATTCAATAGAATTGTCATTTTTTCTGCTTAGCTGTTTGTGCATAAGCTTTACATTAAATTGGTTTAATTGAATTTGTATGATTAAATATAAATATATGAGATTAAAGTCTGATAAGTGAATTATATTATGTCACTTATCAGACTTTCACCTCTCTCCTATTTCAGTTTCAGTCTATTCAATCCAGAAAAAAATCACTTTATAATTTTAGTGAAAGTAATAGTTAAGGTAGGATATTACACCACTAGGGATGTAATTATTCCCATTCTCTGAGTCTGGAGTCTTCAAAGAGTTCTAAGCCTTTAATCTGACAGTAATTAGGCAACAAAGGCGACTAATCCGAGATAATAGTATTGGACGGTACTCGGTACTCCTGGCACAGCATAAATACAGTAGACCACCTTCATACTAACCACCCGAATCGAGCACGCGTAATGACTTGATTTGAGGCTGTGGCGAGAGGAGAACAGAAATACTTAAAATTTAAGGAAAAAAATAAATTAATTAAAAAATCAAAAACCCCGACTGCAAAAAACATGTTAACTAAAAAGAACGAAACAAGACCTAATATTTTTGCCGGAGGCATCGAATCCATGTTTTAATTGATACGACTCTTGCTTACGAGTTTCATGCCAGGATAAATAGAATGTTACATACAAAAATGTAGAAGAAGAAAGTGGACTACAAAATGCAGTCGGAGGCATGTCGCATCAAGTTTAACATTAATTCATAAATCATAAAATATTATGCCTCCGACTGCATTTTATAATCCACTTTCTTCTTCTACATTTTTCTATGTAACCTTCTATTCATCCTGGCAGGAAACTCGTAAGCAAGAGTCGTATCAATTAAAACATGGATTCGATGCCTCCGGCAAAAATATTAGGTCTTGTTTCGTTCTTTTTAGTTAACATTTTTTTGCAGTCGGGGTTTTTGATTTTTTTATTAATTTATTTTATTTGCGACTTTTTAGTTGTAGTCATATCTAACCATTTCAACAATCAATCTAATAAAAAATTGAAAAACTACCGTGCTGATGTAAGTGTACACTGTACCTACAATACGTAGGTACCTACCTTACATAGGTTTGGTACTGTTTTAATTTATGTTTCTGGTTTTAAGTACCTAATCAGTAATCATTTTTTTTGACGTGATAACGTCTTATAATTCGATATGGGCTGCGCGCCCGAAAAACATGACAGTTCATGCGGCGTTACCTCGCTGACAGCTCTGAGGCGTTCCATTTACACTCTCAAGTCTCTCAACAACCGTAAGGCCCACCTGGGCCGCGCTATTTGTTTCGATTATATTACGTATTTCGATGACTCAGAGAATACTTTTGTATGAAGAAGTTTGGTTAGTTATGACCTTTGATACATTGACCACACTCTGAATGAAAAATAAATAAACAATCTGTGAGCTATTAGTATTATTTTGGCTATTCAAAATTGTGCTCTATTTCCTACGTGTCAAGGTATGACTTAATATATGAAGAATAAAGTATTCGTTTATTTCTTCTGAACAAGTCACTAATTATAGTTTTGAAAGTTTATAATTGAGAAACTAATATCACATCGGACTAAATACTATATTATGATGGCTTGATAGATAGAAAATTTAACATGTATTTTAATGTAGTTCACACAAACATAAAATATGGATTGTATATATGGATGTAAGGATATTTCATATTACATTAATTTTACAAATAGGGTAGGCCGGGCGCCATTTTTTTTGCACATTGACCTGCCAACTTTTTTGCATAGATTTTTCCCGGAACTGAGGGGTTAAGGCTATGACGTTGTCACGTTCAACTATCGTCAGTAAACCGACTTTACAGACAACCGAATTTTTTTAATACTTTGTCATTGAATTTTAATCTTGTTCCAGTAATTTCAGTTGATTTTTAATTATTGTATTTAATCCATGCTGTCGTTTTTGTTTTTTTTTTTTATTATTAATCGTTCAATTTAATATTAAAACTGCAAGTTATATACATATTTAGAATCAGTGCTTAAAATCTTTATTTTGATACCCCACTCGATATGCTTGGTAGAATTATTTTTTTTACCTTACAATATGGCGCCAAACATCCGCCATTTTGTTTTTTTTTAATGTCACCTATCTAAGAACACTTGGGCTATTAAGACAAATCTAACGATACCTCAAATGTGAAAATCCGTTTAGCGGTTCTGGAGATACAATGTAATAAAGAATATTACATACATACATACAAGATACGCGCTAAACACGTAACCCTCCTGGCAGTCGGGTAAAAATGGCAGAATTCCTTTGTCAATATATCAATTGCTGCCGTAGGAAAAAAAAAACTTTTTTTGGAAGTCAAGTTAATTAGTAGTAGTACTTTTCATTTCACTTCTCACTATGAAAACGTGAGTTAAAATTTGTAGGGCTTCCAATAACTTACCTATTTTTTTACAAAAAGCGCTTTTTCGATGTCATTCAAAATCTGGTTAACGTTTTTACGGTCAAAATTAAAATAACTTACACGCTGCACTCAGATTTTAAAACAATGCATAGCGTCACACTTATCTGTGCATTGTTCATGTGCATCTAATTTTAGGACACAGCCGAGTTGCACTACTGAACGTTTTAATTGTATATTGTGTTCCTAACTTAGCCGTATATCCTTATGTGTAGACTGAAGTTAGTAAGGCGAGGAAATGCTTTGTACGTTGACATAGAGCCGGGACACAAAAACACGATACGACGTCGTGTCGTACCACGACGCGCCGTCGTTTCACGATGCGACGTCGTGTCGTGGGAATCCACGACGTCGCATCGTAAAAAACTACGACGCGACATCGTGACGTGCCACGATATACGGCACGACGTCGCGTCGAAGAAACTCACGTAGAAATTCAAAGATGAGTTTCTACGACGCGACGTCGTACGACGTCGTGTCGTAGTTTTTTACGACGCGCGTCGTAGATTCCCACGACACGACGTCGCATCGTCCCGTCGCTTACTCCTGAAATTAGTCAAGAACAAACGGCAATAATACAACAAAGTATATTTTCTTCATTTCAATTAACTTACTATTCTAAGGGCCTGTTTCACCCGGATAGGCTATCCACCTCTTAACTTGACAGATAAAGTATGGAGAATCTGTCAAATAAGTTGTGGATAGCCTATTCGGTCCTAAGGGCCTGTTTCACCACTTCCTGATAAAGTGCCGAATAGGCTATCCACAACTTATTTGACAGATTCTCCATACTTTATCTGTCAAGTTAAGTGGTGGATAGCCTATTCGGCACTTATCAGGAAGTGGTGAAATAGGCCCTTAATATTATGAGTTTATCAATCAAAGAAGAGAAAGGAAATATATTTTAAAAATGAGCAATAGGTACCATTATGTTCATTTTAAAATACTTATTCCCTCATCTTAAAAGTATTGTAAAAACAAAAATTAAAGTTGATTTGTAATGTTAGAGACATTACAGTTATATGTATATTATTGTATCATCATTTTAAATGTTTTAGATTTATAGTATAAATGTGTAGATCGCAAACAAACAAACATTTGTTGGGTTGCAATAATTCTTCCGACCGCACCGCCTTTAATAAATTACTTAAGAGTTTGACAGCAAATGTATGGAGTACAATATCAAAATGAAGTACTTAATTATAAAATGCATTTGAGTTTGGCCGTTAAAAATTTAACAACACATAATATAATGGCGTAGTATTATGGGCGTGAAAAAGATTCAAATGAAATTCCAACTAAACTGAATTTAAGGTGCATCAAATTATAAGTCCAATAATTTGAAAGTGGGTCGCTCGCTGCGGCGCGGCGGCGAAGGAATATTTTTTATCCGAGGGAATTCAATACGAAATGGAAGCAAAAAAAGAACCCATTCATTAGAGATGCTTACTTCTCAATCGAATTTAAAATCCAACTTGTATCAGTTTTTCGCTACTCCATTTAATCGGTGTAGAAAGAACGTGTAATTATACTTTAGCTGAAGCAACGTTAGGATAGGAAATTGATTTTAAAAGAACAGGGTCTCAGCCAAGATGTAAGAATTTATTTTCAATCGATTTCCAAATAGGAGGTACTTATAATATTTATATAAACTTATATAATAACTATATAAGTTTGGCTTAATAATTGTAAGGGATGTTTTGTCATCATATATTGAAAATAATAAAGGTAATTTAAAGCAAAACTATTGTCAAATTGATCATCGTCCTATGCAAATTGAGAAATATTCTACAAAAATATTTGAATTTAATAATGTTAAACCTACCATCAGCACAAAGTTTGGCTTAATAATTGTAAGGGATGTTTTGTCATCATATATTGAAAATAATAAAGGTAATTTAAAGCAAAACTATTGTCAAATTGATCATCGTCCTGTGCAAATTGAGAAATATTCTACAAAAATATTTAAATTTAATAATGTTAAACCTACCATCAGCACAAAGTTTGGCTTAATAATTGTAAGGGATGTTTTGTCATCATATATTGAAAATAATAAAGGTAATTTAAAGCAAAACTATTGTCAAATTGATCATCGTCCTGTGCAAATTGAGAAATATTCTACAAAAATATTTGAATTTAATAATGTTAAACCTACCATCAGCACAAAGTTTGGCTTAATAATTGTAAGGGATGTTTTGTCATCATATATTGAAAATAATAAAGGTAATTTAAAGCAAAACTATTGTCAAATTGATCATCGTCCTGTGCAAATTGAGAAATATTCTACAAAAATATTTAAATTTAATAATGTTAAACCTACCATCAGCACAAAGTTTGGCTTAATAATTGTAAGGGATGTTTTGTCATCATATATTGAAAATAATAAAGGTAATTTAAAGCAAAACTATTGTCAAATTGATCATCGTCCTGTGCAAATTGAGAAATATTCTACAGAAATATTTAAATTTAATAATGTTTATTTATCCATTTTTTAAAATAACAATAGTTGTTTCGTTTCGTAGTTAGTTTCGTTAGAAACAAGCTCAATAGATGGCGCTCGATAGGTACATATTTAGTTTTCAAGCCGTCGTTGATTTCAATAATTTTCAGAAATAATGTGATCACGTGGTAAACTCGACATACAGACTAATGATTAACAGAGAGGCCATGTTCACAACTTAATAAACGAAATCTTTTATGAATTTTGTATTATAATAAAATTATGTATTATTTTAATATGTTTGTTCTCTACTCACGAACATGAAAAAAAGTATTTCCTCAATAATACATGATATAATTGATTATACAATGTATAACAAAATAAAGTATTACTCATATGCATTGCATATACTTAAGCATGGAAAAATATAGCTATCTTAGGTACAATAATTCATCATCGTCAGCTCGCTCACTGCTGAGGTTATTTTATGACTTTATAATATGGTTCAAATATTTTTTGTGCTTGGGTTTATTGCAATACCTTTAATAAATAGGATGTAAACCCATGACGATTACTTGTACCTGACGCTGCAGCATCCTCTGGAATCTGTATTATAACACCCTCCACAAGTTCAATTATTATTTTTAACAAAAAATTAAAACCGACTTCCAAGGTGATAACAATAGTAATAGGAACTAAAAAGTATTAAATAACTCTTACTCTTTAAAAGTGCCTTTTTCAGAATTCGTCTAAATCTCAACTATTTCTGTACATACCTACTACAATCTTCATTATTTTGAAGTCGGTTTTCATTTCATGCTTAAACTAGTGAACCATTTTTTATAAAATTTGGTGAAGAAAGGACAAAGGATACTTTTTATCCTGAAAAAATTAACGGTTCCCACGCCATGAACGATTTTTTGAAGAATTTGCATCGAGATAGTGGCTATCAATTTGTTCTAGTAGCTGTTTGACACGAAAGTCTCTGCGACTACATAGCGTCAAACAGCGGTCGGTCGTATCGGTTCAGTAGTTTTAGTGTGAAAGCAAAACAGACAGACAAACGGACAGAAAGAGATATTTTCGCATAAATTATAATAATAGTGTGGATATAAATTAAAAACGATGTTTTCTAAACTATTAGTATAATTACGTTGTTATGAAGAAATAAAAAAAACGCCATCTGTTGTCACCCGTTGGAACTACAATGAGAGTTTATTTCATCGATGTTTCCATGGAAATATACCAAAATTTACCATACAACATAATATTGTGCGCTAAGCTAAAATAAATAAAAACGCCATCTATTGTTACGTATTATATACGCGCCGGTGCTCGCCTCGGCTACTGCGGCAGGAGTTCGCATATAATAAAGCATGTCTGTGTGCGTGTGCGAACTGTTCAAGGACACAAAAATCTTTACGCACACATGATCCCAGAGCCTGCCGCACGAGATCTGCTTGCCTTGACCAAGAGTCATGCGGTTCGCGCGTGTACCTAACTTAATGTTTAATTTCTCGCAAATTGATTGTTGCTATTTTATAAATGTAGGCGTTTTAAATGCGTTCATTTTTTCTATTATATTTTTTACTATTAATATTTAATAATTAACGTCATGAGTCATCTAAAACGTACGAAAGTTAAATTAAAATATATGTGTATGGCAAGTCATGCATTAGGTAGGCACTGCATTTTTGCCTTCATGGTATGCACGCACATGGCGTCAAACATTTAATAAAGAATTTGAAAGATAAAATATATGGGGTTTATGTCAAAATCTTCATTTATGATACATTGAAGTTATAAATATTCATCTCTGTGTACGGCAGTTACAATATTATTTTTTTCATGATTATTTTTGCTATGGGTCCCAACAAAATTAGAATGAAAAATAGTAGTGAACAAGACTTATATTATGCCAACTTTCCAATAAACCAGTACATTACACCAGATTGTCGTGAGTAAAAAATTAATAATTGCATAAAATGTAAAATTTCTTTGCTCTCTACTTTGAAGTGTCGTCGTGATTTTTATTCACAAAATATCATGTTTTTGATAAAATCAAATAAGGTTTAAAAGTTTTTCATTTCGATTAATATTATTTTTTGTGTAAAGAATGGAATTCACATGTTCGATAAAATTGTAGTTTAACATAATATCGTATCAAAATCATGGTGTATCTATGAATTTGGATTTATCCGCTTGATAATGTTATTTTTACGATTTTACTCCAGTGCTAATAGTCAAGGAGCCCTAGAATATTTTTTTTTACTACTAACAAGCTAATTCTTGTGAGTAGCTTCATTTTGATAAGACAAACAACTTTTTTATTTGCGAAAAATCTTCCGTTTTAGGGTACCGTAGTCAACCAAGTTTTGTTGATTTCAGAACCCTAAAACGGAACCCTAACCAGCTGATTTTTTGTATATTCGTAGGTTAATAGTTATATAATTTAAGAGTAAGATTGTTCTATAAATTGAACAATCCATAATTTAGGACCATCAAATCAAATTATGAAATTCTTTCTATCTCTGTTAGCTACCACTTTCAAGATTTTTTCGCAGATAAAAAAGTTGTTTGTCCTATCAAAATAAAGCTACTCACAAAAAATCGATTGTCTGTAAAGTCGGTTTACTGACGATAGTTAAACGTGACAACGTCATAGCCTTAACCCCTCAGTTGGCAGGTCAATGTGCAAAAAAATGGCGCCCGGCCTACCCTCTTTGTAAAATTAATGTAATATTACAAAGAGGGTAGGCCGGGCCTTTGTAAAATTAATATAATACAATCCCTATTTTATGTTTGTGTGAACTACATTATAATATGTGTTAAATTTTCTATCTATCAAGCCATCATAATATAGTATTTAGTCCGATGTGATATTAGTTTCTCAATTATAAACTTTCGAAACTATAATAATTGACTTGTTCAGAAGAAATAAACGAATACTTTATTCTTCATATATTAAGTCATACCTTGACACGTAAGAAATAGAGCACAATTTTGAATAGCCGAAATAATACTAATATCTCACAGATTGTTTATTTATTTTTCATTCAGAGTGTGGTCAATGTATCAAAGGTCATAACTAACCAAACTTCTTCGTACAAAAGTATTCTCTAAGTCATCGAAATACGTAATATAATCGAAACAAAGAGCGCGGCCCAGGTGGGCCTTACGGTTGTTGAGAGACTTGAAAGTGTAAATGGAACGCCTCAGAGCTGTCAGCGAGGTAACGCCGCATGAACTGTCATGTTTTTCGAGCGCGCAGCCCATATCGAATTATAAGACGTTATCACGTCAAAAATTAGCTTGTTAGTAATAAAAAAAAATGTTCTAGGGCTCCTTGACTATAAGATGTTATATCTTTCTATTGCTATGGATTGGACATGTTCGATAAAATTGTTGTTTAACATAATAATATCATTATCATTTTACAATGTTTTAACACATCCCTCAAAGTGTGTCTCTGTTGAGGCACTCTGTTCATGCTCTGTTCATTATTATCCGACTTAGCTGTGATATTTGTACTTATGACTTTCAAACCTACCAAAAACGTATAAATGATCGTTTGGCGAATGTAAATTATCAAATATATATCAATAAGATACCTAATAAGGTAGTCTCTCACCAAATATTAGGTTACAAAACAATATTGTAATATTTGTAAACCAAACATATTGCCTATGTTCTGAAATAAAACCCAGTTTACTTACCAGTGATCAAGACGTCATCTTACGACGCCGCACTGTATTGTACTGGTATTCCACTAGTAAGACAAGTGTAACGTATTATAATCACATCACAATAAACACGTTTAAGTACGACAATGCACTGGCAAATATTTCGAAACGAATTAATAGTATGGGATCACGGCGATTCTAGGCCTAAGGAGCTCTGGCCAGTATACTGGGATATATTTGTGAACATACTCTAGTTTTTCTGTAATAGACAATCAGTCACTGAAAGACAGATTTCACTGATGTCATTCAATTATTATCCATCAAAACGCCTGCGGAATTGTTGTGGCAAATATTGAAAGCAGGCGTTGCATTCGAAAATCAATAAATCGTTCGAATTTGTGATCAAAACGATTTATCTTTATTATTGTTATTATATATCAAAAACGAAGCTGACCCTAACCTTCGAAATCATAATTTAAACATTTTTGTATAAAAATATTTTTTCCTGCGTTTATTTTCGCTGAATTCTAGTCGAAATAAAATTTTGAAAGGAGCATTCTTTATTACTCTTTTTTTAGTGGTAAATGGATTTAAATCAAAATTTTAAGCTGACTGGGGCCTTGGTAAGGAATGTAACAAACCTACAAAAAATGTTTAAATGCTTATAATTACTTCTGGTCAAAGTTCTAGTGAAAATAAAAACATGAAATTTCACTAGTCCTCGTTATATGCGGCCTTAAATTTATATATTACAAATACTTTTCGTATAGTTTTCTCTATTCAAAGACAGTACAGCCTACTCAAGAAGTAAATATTCTGATGAATTACAACTTTTAAGACAATCTTTCTTGTATTTCCTGTACATTTAAATAATATGGCAAATTGTTTAATGTTACTTAAATAACCAAGAATACTTAGCTAAATTAAGACCAACCCTTTCTCACTAATTAACATTAAACGTAAAATAAAAATGAAACCGTAAAGCGGAGTTTTTATGTTTTATTTTACCTCTAAGTTATTACGGCTGGTAATAATAGACATAATTTTGGTTAATTGAATTGCACTAAGGGTCAGTTTTTTATGTTACTGTGCCTTTTTTAAACATATATCTTGGTGGATTTGGAAATAATTCCTTAAAAAACAAAGATACATTTGGTAGCTATCTACTCTTATCCCGGCGTCAATGACGTGAAAATAATTACATGGACTATGACGTCGCCACGTCGGGTCATTCTGACCCGAACTTTGTAGATACATTTTTAATGAAACTAGTAAGCTACCACAATTTTGTTTATTATTTATTTAAAAAGGGGACTCTAGTTATGCATAAAATTAAAAAAAAACCTGTGTTAATATAATAAATATTTTTGTTATTGGCTTTCTTTACGGCAGATGCAAAATTGAATAGCGTAATTTGGATAACTGCAACTCCATTGCAAAAGCTCAAAAGGTACTCAAACTCCCAACAGCCTATAGATAACCCTTTCCATTCTCCGATGATCGAAGCTGGCCTGTACGTGCTGAAGTCTACGATAAGAATGTTATATTGGCATCGGAATCCCGCACAGAATTTGGGTCAATTCTAATGTCGGCACTACATATAGGCGAACGCGTTGGCCGACGCGTTGGCCAACGCGTTGGCCCAATGTGTAGAACGGGCGACTCGCGCGTTGGCGGTAGGTATTTAGACGTTGGCCGACGCGTTTTGTCGGCACTACATATGGGCGAACGCGTTGGCGAACGCGTTGGCCAACGCGTCGGCCAACGCGTTCGCCTATATGTAGTGCCGACATAAGACTGTTGGTATTCATACGTCTCCGTTATTCAGTGGTTTAGAGCGTAGCTCTTGACTCGGAGCTCATGGGTTCGATCCCCGTTATTTCCAAGTTTGGTTAGGACAATGCAGTGATCACCTGATTGTCAGACAAGTAAGATGATCCATGTGTCGGATGGGCATGTAAAATGATCTCGTGCCAATGGTGTCAGTCGTGCGTCCCACTGGGCTATAAGAATAAAAGAAGAAAGATTGCAATCTCTCTCTTGTGTACTGCGCACACACTTGGGCACTATAAAATTACTCCTGAGTAACTGGCCTGGATTCAATGAAAACTGGCCACCGTCACTGAAACCGGTCCGGGAGATATTAAAATATTCATATTGAATTCACGAATAATGTCTACGAAATCTGCATGGGTCTCCTACTAATAGTTCCACAAATTCTTGAATTAGGTAGGGACCTAACTCAAGAATTTGTGGAACTATTAATAGGAGACCCAAAGGGAGATTTCAAGCTGTGGTATGCTTGGTCAGGCAGAAGCCCTAGTCTTAGATGTCAGCTGCTGAGATATACGAATATAGTCTACGAACGTAGAAAACATCGGTAGAGCGATTCCATTGCCAAAAATAATCACAATATCAAAGTTTTCTAAATAACTTTGATATTGCGATTATTTTTGGCAACATTTATTTTATCACCAAATAAGATCATGTTAAAAATTATTTAGTATATTAATCAAAAACTTTAAACTAACATCACAATTATTTTGATCAAAGTATTGTTTGTATTGTTGTATTGTGTTGTGTTTATATTGTAGTTGTTTTTGCGTAAAACGTTTAGGTAGGTGTAATATATTTCATCCATCCTTGTACTATAACTACATAAATAATATAATCCCTAAACCCTATAAAACCCCTCAGAAATGCGATACTCTGCTGCAGATTATTACCGGTTAAGCTAACGAACAACAGCTTTGAAATAAAATTGGTAGAAGCTTCTTGTAGTTAAACCTCGTTTAACGTTTTACAAGTTTTAAATTACTTCCAATAGCTGAAGTTATAAAGCTGAAGTGTACTGTCGAAGTCAGACGCAGACCACAGTAGGTATTAATACCTTTTATGCCTTACGATTAAGGTGACGCCGCGTTAAAGTAAAAAACCGTGTTGGATATGTTTTAGATTGCTTGTTTTCCGGCCGGCCTGGCCTCTCATAGAAAACAAGAAATGGAACAGCAAGAAATGGAAAGGGCGTAAGCGACAAAATGGTTTTTGCCCCGTAATTTAAAAACCATAAATATTTTATTTCATATAAGCTATGGGCAAATTAAAGTGTATGCTTGAATCAATCTATGTACACATTTTGGAAGCTTAAATCACTCTCCTCTGTTGGCAAAATTAGAATTCCTTTTTTTACAGAGGTCTTTTTGATGATTATTCTGTGTTATAAAAGTTGACCGATCGTGTTATGCTATGGGTAATTTAAAGACAAAGACATGATGAATACTGACAATGAACTTTAATTTCTTAGCTTTAGTCATTGCTGAGAAAAATCGATATCACTACAGCCAAATTATCAAGGCGTCGCCTTAAGGTCGATAATTCGTAAGGCTCTACAGTTCCTTAATTACAACTTGTTTGTTTGATCCGGTATAACTTAAATTAATAATTAACAACGTTGTATCTTAATAGATAAATATGTGGCTTGGGTTCAAACATTAAGTTTGTTTGGTATGGTAGGTTTATAATATTATGAAACTTTCATTATCTTGTATCTACAATCTACATTAAATTATAATGCGAAAATTATTTTGCTCAAAGTTCACAAAACTTATCGACCGTATTTTTTTTAATCTTTGAATAATAATATATATTGTAATTTAAGTCAGCTAATGCCAATTTTCTCTTCGCTCACATACCAATTAAGAAGTACCACAACTTTTGTATACCTACTGATTAAGCCCTAGCTAGACGAATATGTGGTGTGTCACATATTCGTCTAGCTAGGACACCTTTGTCAAGTTTGAGACCTAGGTCGTTGCAAATCCCAAGTTTATCGCGTGAGTGCGTCCTTTCCCACAGATATTAACATGCTCACTCAATATAGGCGGGATATAACACAATTATATATCCCTATGTCTACATTTACATATAATATCGGAATATTAATTTAGATATGGTAATCCTAATGTAATCAACCCTTTACTACCGATAGGACAGAGAATTGTATCAATTCGATCCTTTAAGTTATATAAAATTTTTGATACGATATCTTGTTATTTAACTACAGATCACATGAGATACAAAATATTTCAATGTAAACACAAATTTATTTTGTACAAAAAATTATGAGTAATAACAATATGCATTAATATGTTTTATTAAACGTAAACATGTTATATTAAAACATTAAAACAATAAAAAAATACTTCTATTTAATTTTAACATTCTTAAAAAATATTAAGTCGTTAAATTTTCCAATGTTTATCTCTTCTATCTAGATTTTTTAACACGTCTTTATAAGCTTGGGCTGTATGTCACAGAATCTTTTAGCACGATTTATACCTATATTTCCAGTAGTCTCATTAACCCATCAAGCCCCATAAGCTCACCGGTGAGGGAGACACAATACAGTAACAATAGATTTCCAAGAATCCACGATCGAAGGTTTAATTCAAGACTATGTATAGTGTATACGTATTAGCCTAATACGTATACATTCCTATGACAATGCAATAATTTGTTAAAATTTAAAAAAGCGTGTTTTTTTTTTTTAACTGTCAAGTCTGACCATTATTACTATTGTTCCAGTGGACATAACCACGGGTCCCTCTCTGAACCTGACGAGGGTGAGTCGGCGTCAAATGGGCGCGTACCTGTGCATCGCGTCCAACGATGTCCCACCTTCAGTCAGCAAGCGGATCATGCTAAGTGTTAATTGTAAGTATTGCCTTCTTTTTCATAAATACAAAGAATGAGGGAGATAACAATATTTGCCTACGGATTAACGGCGCAATGCCTTCAACCTAATTAAAATATAAGCAAAGACAGCAGCATCAGAACGAGTGTTCTGTAAAAGCTTTTAGACGAAGCACCAAGCAGTGTTAAAAATTTAAATAAAGGCAAGGAGGGTAGCGTTATGTGAATATAATCTATCACCTTACCAAGCCCTATTTCCAAAGAAATTCATATTTATTTGTAGCACATTTAGTAAATAAGAAAAATCGACACTTCCCACGCTCCCTAACGCTCGCAAATAAAACTGCCAATTAAATGATGTCCATAGCAACCAATTTGTCGGTCCGTTTGCGATGGAGACGTCTCCAGGATTAGCAGAATATGCGCCTTTGAGCGACATGGTCGAGCAGTCGTGTCCAGTCGCCTGACTAATCAATCAGTTTCAATCATTCGTTCATTAGTAACAATTAACTGATCATAAAGACAACCCACTCGGGTGGGCTTATTGATAAATTAATTAGAGCTAGCCTCGCTTCGTTTATATCTTTGTTGAATTATATTATGATTAGATGACGTCTGCAACTCCGTTGCACTGTGGTTTGTCGTGCGGGAACCGTACATCCGGGATTAAAAGTATCCTATATCCTTTCTCGGGACTAAAAATATCTCCATACAAAATTTCAACAAAACCAGTCCAGTGGTTTGGGCGTAAAGAGGTAACAGACAGACAGACGAACAATTTTGCGTTTATATTTTATCGTTTAAATATCAGTATGGATTACAAGATTTGAGAGTTTGAGAGTTATAATATAACAAACGTAACAAACGCTTGCAAATATTGAGATTATTGAAAGAAACTTTGTTTTTATTTAATTAGGTTTAGGCTTTTTTGTTTTGTTTTGGATGTTATGAAGTATTTTTGGCACAATTAGTGCTAACACGTTCTTAAATTATTATTAATAGGCCAGTAAAATAATATTACATTAATTGTAAATACGAACATTGAATGGAAAATTAATAAACATATTATTTTTTTATTAGTCATAATACTATTGTTATGTCTTTAAAACATGATTGATATTACTTTTTACTTTTACAAGTTTAATAAGGACAGTTTTTTGAATTGTTTGATTTTTTATTTCCCTAATTGTATACAATAAGGAAAAGTTTTTAAACCTTGTTTTGAAAAACATCTTTTGAAATAATTAATAATTGAATATAAGTTTATTTCAAATATTTAATGCCCCAACTAAAAACGTCTTTTGTGCCAATATTATTGCTATTTTTATATAATATTATTAAAATAATTTATATTGTGATAATGAAGGTAAGGCCTATAATTACAATTTACTTCCCTAACCTATCACCTCACCTATCAGATAAAAACTCTAAATATTAACCTTTCCTAGATAATTCTAAACATTATGCAGAATCACTTTGCAAAATGTTGTAAAAATTTAATAAAATATCTATTCCTTCAAAACATTTCTACGAATTTTTGGATAAAATACGCTTACCCAGCGTTGGCAATACCTAAGTTTCCCGATTGTGTCGCACAAAAAGTACACAAACTTTATTCCGAAGCGCATTCCGCATCGAAGTTTACAGTTTACAAAGAAAATTTCGCTGCGCTACGAATCTAATATTGGAACGCTCATATCAGTAAACAATGTATGGACAGAAACTACTTCTTGCGAATTGTGCATACAGGAAATAAAATGCTGATGTATTAGAAATACAGATAAAAATTAGAAGATACCTTTACTTTACTCATAAAGATATCTTTACATTTAACCGGCTTTAACTTTAATGGGGGTTTGGTTAGGTTATTATCTTCTTGTAATTTGTAAATACAATCTTTAGCACTATTAAAGATTGTTTTTACAAGAAGTTTATTGTGAAGAAAAAATCGGTTGTCTGTTAAGTCGGTTTACTGACGATAGTTGAACGTGACAACTACCTTTGTTGAAATTTGCAAACTTCATAATATTTTATAAGTAAATTTAGTTCCGCGATTTGATAACAGATGTCGCTGTTAGGCCTCTAGATCGCGCTATCGCTTACCCGACATTTGGTATATTTAATTCAATGGAATAAATTTTCGTCTTTACGCTGAC
Organism: Polyommatus iphigenia; assembly: GCA_963422495.1. Classification (NCBI taxonomy): domain Eukaryota; kingdom Metazoa; phylum Arthropoda; class Insecta; order Lepidoptera; family Lycaenidae; genus Polyommatus; species Polyommatus iphigenia. The sequence continues at coordinate 8,397,856 of OY730182.1, forward strand.
ACTCACTGGTTGTTTTATTTATTATTACGCCAGAGGGATTTGCGTCCCAGGGTAACCCTACAGAACGGATTGGACCAGTATTAGGCGTATGTCGTCTCTACAGCCTTAAGCCTAGTATCCACTTGAGCATGCTCGGGCGAATGAGCCGCTCATTCGTGCGAGTTCGAGCGTGCTCAGGCGTCTCCACTTGAGCGGCTCGGCCAAACAAGTGGATACTAGGCTTTATATTGGAACGCCTTCAGAGCGATCAGCGAGGTAACGCCGCATATTGCGTCATGTTTTTTCGTGCGCGCAGCCCATATCGAATTATAAGACGTTGTCACGTCAAAAACTTTAACACTATTAACTCAGTACTTTGTCTAGTGTCTTCCGTGTTTCTTTGATTTATTGACTTAATGCATTGAAATTGCAAGTTACTGGATATTCATGCTTGCTTATAAATATAGATTTACTGTTTGACGACACCTAATGGTAGGTCCAGATTACACCTGACTGACCAGACAAGGGATATTACCATGTGATGGATGAACTTGTTTCTTGTGACATAATATTACTGTACTAAACACTACTGGACTACAAGGGGTCAGTTAATATTCATTATGCGACGCGGCGATGCTATGCATTTTCAATAAGTCATTCTAAATTTAAAAAAAATAAAACACGCAGCCGAAAAATTTAGGAAGGCAAGTTTCTGAATTCAATGTTCTTCTTGTGTTTTAATTCATATTCAGTTTTAATTGAATCATTTGAGAATACATTGCTTCACGTCGTCTCGTCACGTTGTAATGACGTAACCAGCGGGGCTAAAATGGTCTCTTTGGAGAATCATAATATCATGAATCATGAACATAATATTATGATTAATATTTTAAAAATCACAAAATGGTCACTCTGCTTGCGATTCATGTCTGGTAATTCTTACTAATTTGACATTCGTCAGTTGGACTGTTTTGACGATTCAGTTTCTGAATTGAGTTTAGAGGAATTGCAAAATGCGACCATTTTAGCCCCGCAGAGCGTTCTTAATAGTAGAGGAGGGGAGGGTGCTATTTTTGTAGTCACTCGAGCGTCATGGAGACTGAAAATAATAAGAGCGTTTTTTTTATTTTAGCGGTGGGTTCAGAAACTGCAGCCATTTTAAAGTTTTGAAACAGAAAATATATTCAGAAAATTGCTTATTTAGGTAAATTATAAATATATTTTAGACAACAAGGACTAAATCATTTAGTTAAGAGCAAAATAAAATATCTGCGAAGCTTAGTTAAGAAAATATGAAGCTTTATTTTTTTATATTTTAAAATATCCCTACAGGCTTACCTGACCTTTGAATCGTCAGTGCTTTATATGGAAGCTTCTTTGGGGTATACTAAACATCCCCTATCTTAATCTGACAGATCCGACGACTATTCAATATTAAAAAAAAAGTTTTACCCATCACGTGAGAAATCTGATTTCTATACCATGATAACTAGACACAATGTCGAAAGCCTATGCAAGCTTAATCTGACACGCTCGAGCTACTCCCGAAATCCCCTCTTCCCCTCCCCAACTATTATGTAGTCGACGTTCAACTCATGCCATGTTACAATTTACATGTATATTTCACACATTTTTATCGGCGATTCTATAAAGAAGCAATAAAAAACATGTTAGCTAGAGGCTCTGCACTACAAATCCGAAAAGTCGTATTTCTTTCGATGTAACTGCATCCTTAAACCGCCGTCTCCTGTCGGCCGATTCTGTATCGTACGTTTGTGAGTTAATAACTGAGTTAGTAACGAAACCGAGGAGTGAGTAACGGAAAATGCCACTTTTTGTATTCACTTGCATACAAAAGTGAGACTTTCGGTTGCTCACTCCTCCGTTTCGTTACTAACTCAGTGATTAACTCACAAATGTACGATACAGAATCGGCCCGCAGATACAACAAATGCATCAAACTACAAATTAAATTCCCAAGCAATCCTTAATCTTGCAATTCAATAGCGCAAACTCATTATAGAAGAATCGAGACTCCCTACAATTCTTAATCCTTATTTACTCAATTCAATAGCCTTATTATTTTTCAGTCGGTCCGTCTATTGTGATATCGACGAAGGTAATGGGGGTGCCGACGGGCGCGGCCACGCGGCTCGAGTGTCTGGTGGAGGCTTATCCGCTCGCCGTCAACTACTGGCTGAAGAGCGGCGAGAAGATGATATTGTCCGGGTAAGTTTATACCATTTACTAATGTGCTAATCATAACAATAAATAAAAGGCAAACGTGTAAAGACACACTTACACACCCGTATAGATAATATAACAGACAGAGAGACATCCATACTTCCATATTAATATCATTAATGCGAAAGTATGTCTGTCTGTTTCCTCTTCACGTCCAAACTGTTGAAAAGATTTTGCTGAAAGGTATGGAGATACTTTGAGTCTCGGGACATAGGATACTTTTTATCCCGGAAAAATACGGTTCCCGCGCGAGATTTAGGCGCAACAGAGTAGCGGACTTCATCTAGTGTTCTTATTTTTTTGTGAATCGCAACTTTTGTGTTTAGCGTACATATTTCCAGGAATAAAAACTATTATATTATTATATCCCTTACGGAGACTACTAGAAACATACTACTAGAAACATATTATCTATATTTACCACAGACATAGATCAGGATCATAGATCATGATCTATGTCTATGATATTTACTAAATATTAGATACGAAAATAAGTTTTTTTTTTTCATTCCAATTCATCTTATAACTCAGTGGAAACTAAACGCTCATAGGCTACCTTCCTTCAAATCCAAAAACAGATTTGCTAAAATATTATTCGAAGGAGTTCAGCATATTATTCAGGAATTCTATTCCAAAGTTGGTAAAGCGATATCTACATCGAGTATCGTCTATCAAAATTTTCATCGACTTTTTATCGGCTTTTCATCGACTTTCCCATCGATATCGATATTCCCATTGATATCGACATTTTTCAATCTGCGGCTTCACATAAACTGTTGTCTGCAATATTTACACACTGTTAGACTGGGTTAGCCAACATAGACTATCTTGATTTAGGTTTGTTTTCAAATTCGTTAGTGGATTTCTGAAACATAACGTTCAAACCGCAGTATAAATATATGCAGTAGACTATGATGTATCCATACTAATATTCTAAATACGAAAGTGTGTCTGTCTGTGTTACCTTTTCACGCCTAAATCGCCGAACCAATTTAGCTAGGTGCGGAGATACTTTCGAGTCCCTAGAAAGGACATTAGGATACTTTTTATCTGAAACTTTGCTTTTTCAAGTTATCTGAAACCTTGGTGTGTGTGCGAAAGGCTTGAGCAGTAATATCTATAATATAATAATATCTATAATATCTATGGACGCTTCACACCACGTCAGTCTGGCCCCGTGGTAAGTACCTGAAGGACTTGTGTTACGGGTACCAGACAACGGAAATATATTTAATACTTTTATACTATACATATATTTAAGATTTTTATTATATCATACACATATTTAATACACATCCATGACCCAGGAACATTGAGAAACTTTTTGTTCCGTCGGCGGGATTCGAACCCGCGACCCCCGGCTTGAGCTGCCACACACTCTACCCATTGAGCCACAGAGGTCGTCAAAGTCACTGAGCAGTCTACTGTAAATATGAAATTTATCTTATTACTATTTGAAAAGTGTCGTAAAATAGGCTGTAATGTGATTGGACAATCAAATGGCTTAATCTGTTTTAAAATAAATAAAACGCTAAGAAAGCCTTTCCACAGTAAACTCCAAACAATTTTTTTTTTTGTGATTTGTACGGGCAAGCGCCCCAGCGCCACGGGTTTTCAAGTACTAAAATATTTTTGAAAATTGCTCTTTCACAGTGAACTGTTACTTTTACAGTGAACTCTATACACAGTGGCTGCTACTTTTACAGTGAACACGGGACTCATATAAACCCGAAAGTATTATCACTTAGTTTTGTTACACTCTGTATTTATTACTATATCTTTATTTATGTCGTACTAAAACTATCTGCAACGATGCGCACGACATATTGATTTAATAATTTATTCTGTGGTGGAATTTATTCTACACAGTGGCTGCTACTTTTACAGTGAACTCTATACACGGGACTCATACAAACCCGAAAGTATTATCACTTAGTTTTGTTACATCCTGTATTTATTACTATCTTTCTTTATTTATGTCGTACTAAAACTATCTGCAACGATGCGCACGACATATTGATTTAATAATTTATTCTGTGGTGGAATTTATTTATCGAAATTGGCCGTGTTACGATGTCGATGTATGCCCGTCCCTATTTACATATCGATTCCCGTGATTAACATGTGAAATACTGTATTTTGTGCCAACCCGTATTAGGGTACGCAGTGAAATAGTTGAAGCCTGCCGGCTTAAGTCATATAGTATACAGGGTGTTAGATTTAACACCGTTATCCTTAAAACCATCAAATGAGCTCTCATAGAAAAAGTTGTTCATTTTGACGGGCTCATTTGATGGTTTTAACGATAGCGGTGTTTAACCTAACATCCTGTATTATACTAGATGACGTCCGCAACTCCGATGCGTCAAAACTCGCTTATCGCGCAGGAACCGTAATTTTTTTCGGGATTAAAAATATCCTATGTAATTTCCCGGGACTCAAAGTTTGTCCATACCAAATTTCAGCAAAATCGATTCAGCGGTTTTGGGCGTGGAGAGGCAGACAGACAGACAGACAGACAGACACACTTTCGCATTTTTAATATTAGTATTGATATAGATTAAACGCCGTACTAATCTTTATAAATAAAAGTGAATTCTAAATTTTGTTAGTCTCACTAAAACTCTAGAACGGCGGAACCTATTTGGCTAAATGTAGTCTTAAAATATTTGTGGAAGTCCAGTTGAGAGTTATAATAGGAGGGAGGGAGGTTATACGAAGTTCACCGGGACATCTGGTATCAAGAATTATTATCCTACAGTAATAAATAGTGCCTACCACACCAGTTTCGGTGACGGTAATAGGTTTTATTTAGACTAGGCCAATTACGAATAAGTGATTTTATAGTGTCCGAGTGTGCGCACAGTTCACAAGCGCACTCTCTGTTCCTTTATTCTCATCGCCTAGTAGAATGTGTGATCAACACGATTAGTGAGAAATATGGCACGGGGCCGACTTTTTACATAATATGAAAGTGTGTCCGTCGGTCTGTAATTTCTTCAAGCTTAAATAGCTAAATCGATGAAATTAAGATGGCAGTATTTGAGTCCCTGGTAAAAAATAGCATATTATTTATTCTGGAAAAGTGTACGGTTTCCGATCGATAAAACAATTCCTTTGTAAACAAAATAATTGCAGACAAGACTAAAATTTACAAAAATGTTAGCTCATTTTTTAACTTAAGGAATAAAGTAAGAATGATTATGATGATATAAGCTGACCGACCTGGTATGCAGATGTGAGTATATTTGAGGTATGTAGGTCAGCTATGCAATAAGAACAGGGCTTGACCGATTCATATTAGGAGTTTAAAATCGAGGGAGTTGACAAGATATTTCTATCGCAAACATTTAGTATCCTAAATTTTGTGAGGATTATACGTGCACCATGTTGGCCCACTAATCACCATGAACCAATATAACATAATATAATACAAGTGATAACGAACGCGTATACTATTGCAAACTATAATCAGCTTCGCGATAATGGTGACAATTATTATTTAGTAATTTATAACATAACGTCTTTACCCTTTAGGCTGCATCCAGATTAGCGCGTGACATGGCTGTGACCAGAATCATGGCCTCATGATGTATCACTTCTCAAAATAGAAACAGTAATTTCAGACCCCATAAACGTGAAAACCTTAGAAAAAACCGAAGAGGCAAATACATATTTTTATCTTTTTCTTTCAATCTATTGGATTTTGATGATTGGTAAAACGGATAATCATAGCTGTACACGTTTTTTATATCACTTCCATACCTCATCCTTCTTCGATGAGCACATTAAAGATTAATATTAAAGATTTCATATAAGGGGTTTAACCCCTCTCGATCTGTGTTTACATTGACAATTTAGACCCCCATATGCGAAAAAATCAGTAAAATCATATCACCGTCGAAATGAGACCTGTCAATTATATTGAGGGCCCGCTGAGTGGAATACGAAATACCGATATTGGATTCTCAAGTTGATTAATTATTGATTAATCTTAATATAACGTATGACTTACTAATAGTATATCAACAAGTAACTACGTATAAGTCGGTTTGTTTCTTTACATTTAATGGGCTCTTAATAGAACCGTTTAGGATAAAATAATTGTTACTTGAAAATAACATAATAACACAGATGACTATAATAATTACATTGTATCAATCTTTTTATCACAATGAAAACTGATGTATTTGAGCGCACAGTCGCGGTAAAACATATCTTCATAATATTATTTAACTTCACGATAGCATAATATTATACCTACGAATAATAAAAACTATATTATACCCATGGGGTCATGACCAATACCATTGCAAAATTGTACTTACTTTATAGTGAGTTCACTAAAATGTACTTTACTTATGAGTAGATCATAAAGCAAAATCAACTAAACTTGTTTTTTTTTTCAGGGGCAAACATGAAATCAGTGAAGTCAGAATGTCGGCCTATCAAGTGAAAACGATCCTATCTATAACAGACTTCGAAACTGAAGACACAGGCACATACACCTGTGTATCAACTAATACTATGGGGAAAACTGAAGGAATTATTAGGCTATATGGTGAGTTAAAACTTATTGTTGTCCTTGTCATTCACTGAAGTAAAGATAAAGATAGCCTGTTAGCCTGGCTACAGACGTTCTTACCTTAAAAATAAATTAACATTGAACGTGTGACTGTTTAACATCAAATCATGGACTTTAACCCGGCATTCTTAAAATAATAATATTTTATGTTTCCTGGCTCTTTTTTTTTAGAAAGAACCCGAATTTTCGTAATGTATTTTAGCTAAGAACACTGCCGATCACTCGCTTAAACCAAGATAACTAGATGAAAGTCATATCGACAACACTTTGTATACGTGGCAAAAATATGGTTAGTTAAATCACATAAGTAATTAAAAAGTTATCTTTAGTATAAACTATAAACTGTAGATACCGTAAATGTAAGTAGAGCGCCAGAACAAAGTCAAGAATTTATTCTAACTTTTTGTGTTATACTTACTTTTAAGTTTAACCTATTTCTAACTCGCAATTATTCGAATGAACAATTAACGAAGATTAAGTTTTCCATTTCATAAATATCTACAAACTTCTATACCAAAAGGTTTCTTTGTTTCCGACTACTTAAGAGTTATAAACCGTTATTTCGGTTGGGAAACAAAAAGGTGGTATTACGCAAAATTCATTTTGTAATAACGTTCAATTAAGTTCAATACTAGAACTCACCTAGATTTTAAGTCGCTTCATTTAGATCGTATTCAATTAATTTATTTTCAAGATGTGCTCTAGTAAGCGGGTGAAATAGTAGCTTTGACTTGTATTGGAAACAACGAAGGTTTTTAATCCCTTGAATGGAAATAGTAATCTTAAAATAACCCTTCTATATTCAATTATGATCGAATTAATGCTTATTATAATAGCATTCTATAATATTATCATCAATTTTAATATTACTAAGTATAGGCCACCATGTAAGAGTTTACGGCAAAAAATTCAAGTGTGAATACCAATCAGTAGAGGAACACAATATTTGTCTATATCTGCCCATGATCGACTTCGAATATACTGTCTACAGTGTATACGGCTGCACAATCTCTTGATTGTGTCACCTCTGTCAATGTCACCTCTTGGTGACATTATTACGCAATAACTAAATGCACTTGGCCACTTTTGATCAAAATATCTTATTTTATCTGCGTATACGTTAGATTTGAATATACTTTACTTAGTCTTAACCCAATTTAATTTAAAACATTCTTCTAGAAATAAAAATAACAACAACCACAACGACGACAACAACAACCACAACAACGACGACCACGACAACAACCACCCCCGCGCCGACAACCACAGAGCTGACAACCATGCCACGTGAGTATAAAGCTAGAAACAAACTATCGGACGCATCTATAAGCCGCGGGCCCTGATGGATGCGGCTTAACAACGTGCACGGTTCATCCGCGGACGTCAAAGACCTAAACTATATGTCAAAAGCAGACGTCCGCGGATGCAAAAACATCCGGCCAGCCAGATTCTGTTCGGACTTCCGAACGCTCAAGGTCGCGTCCGCGACTTATGTCAGACAATGTGCACAGTTAAGTGTATTTTGTATTGATCAGATAGAAACAAGCCGCATCCGATGAAAACGTCCGCGGACGTTCGTCCGATAATTTGTTCCCAGCTTAAGTGTAACTTACGACATCATCTTGTATTTTTAACACGTTTTTATCAGCGTGGGGTGTATGTATCTTTGAGCAACGTCAATCAATCAAGAGCAACGCAAAAAGTAACGGATCTTTGAGCATAATTTTTACCTATCTCCAGAAGTCTAATTAATTCGAAACTTGCATACGTGTTAAGAGCCTATGACAATGCAAAAATTTGTTATCGAAAAAAATATTTAAAAAAGCGTGTTTTTTTAATTTCTTTTTAAACTATTATAAGCAGAGGTTCGGTATTTGGACAATGGCTGCAAGTAAATCCATACATTCAGTACGTGTAAACTATAAATGTTTTTGGAAAGAAAGAGTAACAATTATTATTTTTATACGCGTATAATCAATCTACAAGAGTCGCAGTTACAGGTTAACTTCTAATAAGTATTTAAAATAACTTGGATTGTTCTACGGTCGACCAACTTGCATTACGGTAATGCATGGAGCTATCGAAGTTTTTTTTAAGTCACGTAATATACGTTAGCTGAAATCAATAAATAGAGTGTACCACCTTGTTTTATCGGAAGAACTTCTAACATAATTTATTATAACGAACATTTCAAATAATATAATAATAATTTCAATGCTTTCCTTCAAAACAATTATTATTATAATGCGTCTTTGAAATTTTAATCGCATAATAAAACAACTGTACAAAATAACGACAGAGGCGGCGCGTTCGATACGAAAATCTTTCTCTTTCCAATTAAATTCTTTATCTTTTTGCAATTTTGCATTTTAATTAACTTCGCTAAGCAACGTCACTGATGTTAATTACATTTGACATAAGGGTTGATTCAGACCGCAACGCGACGCGTAGATGCATTTCTTAATTTATAAGGATTTAACAGATTCGCAAGACGTCTCACGCAATTGAAATCTGTCAAATCCATACAAATTTATGCTGCGTCGCGCCTCGCCTCGCCTCGTCGCGTTGCGGTCTGAATTGACCCTAAGTGTGCATAGAGGTAAAAAAATACTTATGGCATTCGGTGAGTGCCGCGGTAAATTACAAAACATTTTTTATCAACCTATGCAATAATAATTCGCATACGTCTAGTCACACGCACACAAACACCGTGCTGAAGTCTGGCAACGCCGCAACGACCAGTCCTGGTCGGGGGCGTTAGGTTTTTTTCGTTACGGAATTTATTGTATCGGTCGCCGCACTGAAAGCCCGCGATAAAAGCTAGATGTAATTGGGTTTTGAGTTTAAAAGGGTGTGGTAATACCGAAACGAAAAATCGAGCCATGATTTTATTCATAAAAACTAAGTAATAACAAGTCTATAGCTCGACATTTTGAAATCACCATTTTGTAACGTCGCATCGTGCTTTGTTTCATCTTACTTCTTATTTGTTTTACAATTTAAATAGAACCAGTTACTAATTTCAGCAGCTTAAACAGTTTGAACTAGCAATAGTGACGTTTTCTTTTGTTTATAGATTACGTGGTCGCTCTGCAGCCAGCTGAGCAGAAGTTTTACACCCCAGATGTTACGACGTATGGTAAGTATGGTGAGTACAATTTCGTTTTTTTCACCCTTCATCTTAATTCGTAATAGCAATATATTTTTTTAATATAAATTCAAATTTATAAGGTATGAATGCTCCGCGATATTTTAGGGTCAGAAATGCAACGTGACGAGGCAAGGCGATGCATATTTAAATTAGCCATTCAGCCAAAATTGTAACAAGCTGCCCAACACCATGGACAACATTAGTCAATTCAATGTATATTTTGTTTGGTAGTAAATAAAATCCAGTTTTCCTCGTCATGTTGCCATCTGAAACTAATCTTAAGGCTTCACTCTCGAAATCAGCGGGCAGCGGGGCGGGAGCGGTGGTGGCAAGGCCGCGTTTCCACTGACGCGGAGCGGAGCTTAGCGGTGCCGAAATGACCAATCACCATGCTCGAAATCTTTGCTCCGCTTCGCTGTCATTCCGCTGGAATAGCACGATTGGTCAATTCGGGCACCACTAAACTCCGCTCCGCTTCAGTGGAAATGCACCCTTAGGGCGCGGGAAGCTGTCTAGCACGCCGCGTGCAGCTGCATTCGAGGTCAGTTCCATACTATAAATTTATCATTGGAACGCGCCGCTGCTCCCACGCCGATACCCAACGCCGCCACCAATCGATGGGCAGCAGGGCGGGCCCTGCTGCCCACTGATTTCGAGACTGAAGCCTTAAACAACGATTTCAAGCATCGTCACGTCACGTCGTGCGAGCTGACTCTAATGTTTGTCCACAGATACAATGCAAAACGTCATAGAACAATCAGTGTTGGACAACAACTGGCTGCCAACCGCGGAGTCGTCTGCGACTACCATCTCTATCTCCCTTCTCACTCTAACACTGCTCTCTCTCGCACCACAGATCATACTCAACTTTGGTTATGCCACATACGAAACCAATGTAAAATACACCGCAAGATGATAAACTCAAAGCTCAGAATTGACTGTCAATTTAATTATTTTAGGTTATAGATCATTGTGATTTATATGATAATTGAACATCAACAATGTTTGCCATTACGTGATAATATAATGTTCGGTTGCCTGAAAGAAACTGCTTCCAGCAATAAGTCTGTAAGTATTTTTTAGGATAAAGTTTTTTATTTATATAGAAATTTAAAAGATATCGAGATATTGCCCTGTACTGAGAATATTTAACTCATCAATTTTCGTTCACTCTGCTGACAAAATATCTGACCGCTAAGCTGTGTGTAGCACACTCTACGCGGCTAAGCGACTGCTACGCAAAAATACAATCACTTTTCTTTCCATATATATTTTAGTAGGGTCGATTTTTCACGAAACGTGATTTTCCTGGTCAGGTGTTATGGAAAAGTATATTTTATTTCTTGTGTTCTAGAGTCTTTAATCAAAAATATGCAAGCTGCGGCGATGTGGTATTTCTGTCAACCAAGAGCGTAAGGTCTTAAAACACTTGGCAAATAACCGACTAATGTCCAGAGTTTTTTTGGCAGGATCTATTGAATGCCATTGCCCGTTATATAATTGGCTAACGTCAAAATATCCAATCAACAACGCAATTGAATAGATTAACCTGTCAGAAAATCTTAGTAGCCGGGCTTCAATGCCTAATCCAGAAGGCCTTAGAACATCAAAGCCTATGAGCCATGAGTATTTCATGTAATTGTATTTATATCATTGTTTTGTTTAAACAATTTTCGTTGGAACTAAACAATTGGATTACAGTTCGCTCGTTGGTGCGTGTGGCCCAACTATTAGCAATTTACTCCGAATTCGGATTAGCTCTGTTTAACTTACTGTTGTTTCAGTAAATACCGAAATTAACATGAAATAGATTAAAATAAAGCATCGGCTGATCTATATAATATTATGTGAAGTTCTGTTGTTTTTGTTGCCTCCTCCGAATTGACTGGACCGTTTTTGTAACTTTTTGAGCCTATCGGATAAGTATCATATCTGAGATAGGTAAGGCCGGCAGCGCACCTGCGGCTCTTTTAATGTTCGCAACATGTCATGGACGATGGTAGTTGCTTTCCATCATTTGATCCGTTTGCTCGTTTGCCCCCTTATTTTATAAAAAAGAGCATTGGCCATATTTTCGTACCTAATACAAAGTATATTCAGCAAACCAACATTAAAGTATTACGTCTTCAGAGTGACTGAATTATTTTTGTGTTTGTTTCATAAATTGAAGTTTAAAGTTTGGGCTATGTTATTCTGTACCTTTTTAGTCAGATCAAAAGGAATTGAAAATAGAACCCTGGCATATGTTATTATAAAGTCGAAAATCGAATAGATGTAAAAATACTTACTGATTTGCTATGAAGCAAAATATTAACTATATAAATTCAATATACTTAACTAAAGATCGTATTATTCTTTATGTAATTTGGTGTTTTCTAACTTTTATTGCCATTTTTCATGAATCCATCTCTAATCGTCACTTTTTTTGGTAAGCAATTATTTAAATACTTATAAAAATCGAATAATGTACAAAATAAAAAAAATGTATTAACCAAGCATATCAATAATTTGTATAAACGTTACTTATTAGTTATTGTAAATATTAGAGGTTTGGTTACGAGTAAAGTAACATAGTTAGGGTTAGTTTTAAGCTACGAGTATTTGGCTATAATAGTTTCGATGTAACTTTACCCTTATCAAAATAATCTTCAGTTATTATAAAGGTGTGTTTACGCAAGTGTTTACGACATTTTTTTATTTCAATGTGAATAAAAATTAATATATTACTTTAAATGAATTTATCGTGTGAATAAAATAAAGTTACTATATAAAACAGCAAACTGATTATTTATAAAAAATAACATATTTTAACTTTTACGCCAAATCCTTCCTTTTTTGTTGTTTCAGCATACACAGACAACGTTGTCAATACCGTTTTTTGCGCTTGATAGAATATTTTATGTCGAGACATCAAATTTTTAGCGCAACTTTATACAGTGAAAGATATATCGTAGTAAAAGTTTGATTGCACATTTTATCTTTTAGAAGAACACACATAATATTGTGTATTGTTGTGAAAACTAAACATGAAGTAAAATAATATTATTCTATTAGTAAAAATTTTCTTTATCAACGGTTAGTTATTTTAATCGTTAGTTAATATTATGACAACGTTTATAGTATAAAATTTATTTATGACGTATGTATTATGTTTTCTTTCAGAAATTAATAAATTATTAAGATTAGTGTACTTACTACAAATCTCACTAGTGTGAACACATCTTTACAATGCTTGATTTGATTTTTGGCTATTCCTTTAACGTAAGCGTTATTTAGTTCTAGGATGTTGTGTACATATAACTTAATAATACGAATAATCTGTTCTCTGTAGACTGTATAATAATATTATCAATGTAAATATTATGTATCTACTAAATAACAATAAAATGTTTAATAATTATGTTGTTTTATTTGAAGAGACTATAGTGCAGTTCCCAGAGCGTAAAAATCGTGCAAACCTCCGATTTTTGCAATAGTGGATGAAAATTGAAAAGAAAAAAAGGAATGTGTAGCTGATAACATAAATAATAAAGTTTACCTATTGAAAAGTTGTGCTTTTGATTTTTAAATTATTCTCTTCCACTTCAAGTAAACTCATAAACTGTAAAATTTTGAAGAAAATTTGCTTAATTCTTTCTTTTAAATATATAGCATAATAATAAAATATATTAATATTTTTTTGATTTTTATCGTTGCTTATATTCCAAAGAAAGAAAATAAGTTGAAAAAATATATAATTTAGATTTAAAATTAATATTTTTGTATGTAGATGAGCATACCTCCAAATGTGCTTGTTGTGTGCCTCGCCAGGTAAATGGCGTTCCTATTTTTCTTTGGTTTTAAAAGGAAGTTTAAAATTATTTTTTAGGCTTAGCAAAGCCTTATATTTCTTAATGTGTATAACTTTTAGCTCTTACTTTATTACATTTTCTGAAAATGTAGCACAAACTTTTCACGGATATTTCGAAGAAAATCTGTATTTTATTTCTTTTGGTTAGGTTTTTACAGAATAAAATTGATTTTTATTTATTGACGTGACAACGTCTTATAATTCGATATGGGCTGCGCGCACGAAAAAACATGACGCAATATGCGGCGTTACCTCGCTCTGAGGCGTTCCATTTGAGTTGTTTAGCAGAAATGTACAGTCGGGGAAATGAGTTATTTAGCAGAAATGTACAGTCGGGGAAAATTGTGCAAAGCAGAAATGTACAGTCGGGGAAATTAGTTGTTTGGCAGAAATGTACAGTCGGGGAAATGAGTTGTTTAGCAGAAATGTACAGTCGGGGAAAATTGTGCAAAGCAGAAATGTACAGTCGGGGAAATTAGTTGTTTGGCAGAAATGTACAATCGGGGAAAATTGTGCTAAGCAGAAATGTACAGTTGGGGAAATGAGTTGTTTAGCAGAAATGTACAGTCGGGGAAATGAGTTGTTTAGCAGAAATGTACAGTCGGGGCAAATTGTGCTAAGCAGAAATGTACAGTCGGGGAAATGAGTTGTTTAGCAGAAATTTACAGTCGGGGAAAATTGTGCTTAGCAGAAATGTACAGTCGTGGAAATGAGTTGTTTAGCAGAAATGTACAGTCAGGGAAATGAGTTGTTTAGCAGAAATGTACAGTCGGGGAAAATTGTGCTAAGCAGAAATGTACAGTCGGGGAAATGAGTTTTGACGTGTTATTACACTTATTTTTAAGGCTTGAAGTGCAAGCGAGAGCGCGGAACGAGCGACAAAGAGGCACGTTTTCACGTTCAACTATCGTCAGTAAACCGAATTTACAGACAACCGTTTTCTTTTTTTTAATTATATTTGCTAAAACATACATAAAGGAAAAAATACAAATTAGGTTAAGAACTGATATTTTTTGTATTCAGGTAAGCATTTTCCAAACATAGGTCGCAGCATGCGTCTTTAGTATGTACGTGAGATTTGTAGCACCCAATTTTTTTTCTGGCTTTAAGTGGGAAGTTTAAACCGGCGAGAATGTGGTGAAAAAAAGTTACGCGAAGAATGAAAGAAAAATTCATACTGTGATGTAAATTATAGCTGTTTTATATAATATTTACTATTTTATTCAATTTTAGTATAGCCTTTATGATATAAAATAAAAAAAATATTGTATATTTATACGTATACTTATTAATTTTACCGAAAACAAAAAATATAGATTTAACAATCAATAAAAAGCATTGACTTCGAAAACTAAAAGAAAACATGAAGTAACTTCTCATTTTTTAGATAATATCACTTTTCACGTATAAGTAATCAGGTATTCTTATAAAAAAATTTAAACAACTATATATTAATTAGTCATAATTAAATTTTGTTTAGTCTTGAACATTGTGCTACTATATATAGCCAAAAATATTAAGTGTTTCTTACAATATGGCTTTTTTACAGTGCTTGCAACCATATTTAGTCTTCTAATATTTCTTATAAGGACAGTCACGACGTCTGACAGTTCTTCCAGGAATATTTCTTGATACTGAAGTTGAGGGTTCAGACCCAACTTTAGAGTCAGACTCGTCGAAAAAATCGTTTAAAACTTATTTTATCATAAATTCAATACGTTCGTCACTTATTTTGAAAAAACAAAGTAAAATTAATACTTAAAAGCCATATAAATTACACAAAATAAAATTAAAAATACATACACCAGCTATGTGGCAGGGTAAAATTTACCCGAAGTAGGCTAGGAAGCCTATAACTCCCGAGCAGGCACGCGCAACACTAGGATAACGCCACTAATACACTCCGCACTCCCTTGTCTGCAGCTACTGAAAGTCCCGTTGTTACTTAGCGCGAAATAAAAAAACTACGCGCATTTAAGCGATGGGCAGGGTGTAAAATACCCTGCCACATTCTCGCCGGGTTAAATATATTTCAAAGACTAGAAAAAGTCTTTCATTTGTCGATGCATTTAATGTTTAAGCTCTCACTTAAATAAATTTTCAACAAATATAGAAAAATATTTTCGGTCTATTTTACACATTTTTGGAGATATTTAAACGTTTTTAAGTACTTAAAAGTTATCATTTCTCTAAAAATTAAATACGCACAACAAGTAAGTTTAACACACTTTTCGTTACAACCCTTAAATCCACCCAAACCCTTTTATCTTGGTTACGACGAGTGTTAATCTCTAAAAACTTTGCAAAAACCTTATAGTTGTATTTAGCTTAGCAAAGCAAACTTTCTTTTTTTAAAAATTGTGTATTTGGTTAATTTTTAACGTAAACAATCGGATAAGAGTCATTATATAACAGGAACAAGAAAAAAAATGTTTTTTCTGGACCGGTTTTATATGGTGAAATATTAATTTTTAATTAAGTAACTAAAAAATTAAAAGCACAAAAAAATTTTTGGTAAGCTTTACAAGTTATTGTGTAAAAAAGAAAATGACACCTCAAAAACAAAAATCCATTCACTATTACAATTTTCGGAGGTTAAAACCTCTGGCGACTGCACTACTAGTTTTATGACGTCCTCAGTGGTATTATGAACCAAATCATAGTCCGTATGTCTTTATCTAAATAATCGTATTATTATTAAAGTCCTGTTGATAGAACACCATGGTATAACTCAAACAAAACGTAGTAACATCAAGTTTTATTTTCTTACTACTGTATTTTATACAATAATAAGAGACAATACTACGAGTATATATTCATTATAATAGAGTCGTTTAGTTGACAACGGCTACAAGTATTTCTATGAAAATGGATATGAAAGTTTTATGAAAAAATAAAGATATTTTTTTCATAAAACATTTTTTTGAGCGGGCTACTCAGGGCAAAGCCTAAGCCCTGGGGCTCCGTAAAGACCATGTAGGGGCTTCGTGAGCGATAAATGAATCGTTCTAATAAATGTCATTTTAGACACCAGCATGGTGAAAATTCATCCAAAAACAATTCAATTTTTGGGGGGTCCGTCAAAAATGTATATTCATAAAAGGGTTCCGCCACCAAAAAGATTGAAAACCGCTGCTCTATATTATAATATTAACACCAGCAACTTAAATATAATAACAATACCAATTACATTAAGTTTTTATGCCAACTGTTTGATACAAAAGGAACCTCAAGTTTTTACTTCTTCAATTATTATACACGGCACTTAAAGTTTTATTTTCTCAGTGCCCTAGTTTTACGAGCAAGTTTTTATCTTTATTCCACTCAGTAGACAGCTCTTACGTAATACTAAACACTTAGGTGAAGCGCCTCCGAGCTAGATAAGTTTTTGGCAAAGGAGTTTATGGCGCTTTTCTACGTTTCGTTTTTAGATTTTTAATTCTTTATAAGCCTAGTAGTTGGGGAGGGGAAGAGGGGATTTCGGGAGTAGCTCGAGCGTGTCAGATTAAGCTTGCATAGGCTTCCGACATGTGTCTAGTTATCATGGTATAGAAATCAGATTTCTCACGTGGTGGGTATTTTTTTTTATATTGTAATGTCGCCGGATCTGTCAGATTAAGATAGGGGATGTTTAGTATACCCCAGAGAAGCTTCCATATAAAGCACTGACGATTCAAAGGTTAGGTAAGCCTGTAGGGACATTTTAAAATATTAAAAAAAGCATCATATTTTCTTAACGAAGCTTCGCAGATATTTTATTTTGCTCTAAACTAAATGATTTAGTCCTTGTTGTCTAAAATATATATTTATAACCTACCTAAATAAGCAATTTTCTGAATATATTTTCTTTTTCAAAATTTTAAAATTGCTGCAGTTTCTGAACTCACCGCTTAAATAAAAAACGCTCTTAATATTCTTTTATCAGCTTTAGCTAACGTACAAAACCTACTAGGTCTCCATGACGCTCAAGTGTCTACATAAATAGCTACCCTCCGCTCCTCTACTATAGTATTTGCAAATAAATAAACAGAAGGTGTCAACTAGTCATTCTACTTGACTTGTATATTTTAGTATTTGTATATATTAGTTTCGTTACATCCTGCATTAATAACACTATACGATAAATTGATAATACTTTGGGGTGTGTGTACGGGTTTATATAGAGTTTACTGTGCAAGTAGCAACACTAACCCTAGATAGCTAACCTTCTGGGAGACCCTGTTTAAGCTAACCATCCGTCGAAACGACGGGTATTAAAAAATGAGTATTTTTATTGAGATTTTACCACTTTCTGGACCTGGATTTTTTTACAGACATATGATGAGCTTAGGAATAAAACAACACTTTGCATATTTACATTTTTTATTAACTTTTGAAACTAAAAAAATTTTTCTTAGACCTCTTAAAAAATAGGAACATTTTCAATCAAACTTTTCTTAAACAAAATAAAATAATACTCAAAATAATACTTACAATTATAGCAAAATATACTTTTGGTCATGCGCTTTTCTTGTAGTAGCATTTCCCACGTGTTTTTCTTTTCCGTTTTTGTCTTTTAGAATTTGGAAAAGACTCTTCTACGTTCTCTATTCCCTCCAAAGAAGCTTGGCCCGACGACAACAGCTCTGCGCACTATAGTCGATGGCTGTTTAGAAAGAACGCTTCTAAATATTTATTTTACTAAGCTCTTGGTTTAATAAATTATTTATAGCATCCTAAATTAACCCATCAGTCGTGGCAAAACGTGACACAATAGCTTTTTCATTGTTATCGCGGCCGGATTTGGCCGCTTGGGGCTTCATGAATTAACGAAAACATGGTAAAAATCTAAAAAATAAAAAACGGTTGTCTGTAAAGTCGGTTTACTGACGATAGTTGAACGTGACAACGTGCCTCTTTGTCGCTCGTTCCGCGCTCTCGCTTGCACTTCAAGCCTTAAATGGAACGCCTCAGAGCGAGGTACAGCCGGCTCCATCGAATTATAAGACGTTGTCACGTCAAAACTCATTTCCCCGACTGTACATTTCTGCTTAGCACAATTTTCCCCGACTGTACAAATGTACAAATGTACAAAGGAAATGAGTTGTGTAGCAGAAATCTGCTAAACAACTCATTTCCCCGACTGTACATTTCTGCTAAACAACTCATTTCCCCGACTGTACATTTCTGCTTAGCACAATTTTCCCCGACTGTACATTTCTGCTAAACAACTCATTTCCCCGACTGTACATTTCTGCTAAACAACTCATTTCCCCGACTGTACATTTCTGCTTAGCACAATTTTCCCCGACTGTACATTTCTGCTAAACAACTCATTTCCCCGACTGTACATTTCTGCTTAGCACAATTTTCCCTGACTGTACATTTCTGCTAAACAACTCATTTCCCCGACTGTACATTTCTGCTAAACAACTCATTTCCCCGACTGTACATTTCTGCTTAGCGCAATTTTCCCCGACTGTACATTTCTGCTCAACAACTCATTTCCCCGACTGTACATTTCTGCTAAACAACTCATTTCCCCGACTGTACATTTCTGCTTAGCACAATTTTCCCCGACTGTACATTTCTGCTAAACAACTCATTTCCCCGACTGTACATTTCTGCTAAACAACTCATTTCCCCGACTGTACATTTCTGCTTAGCACAATTTTCCCTGACTGTACATTTCTGCTAAACAACTCATTTCCCCGACTGTACATTTCTGCCTAGCACAATTTTCCCCGACTGTACATTTCTGCTAAACAACTCATTCCCCCGACTGTACATTTCTGCTAAACAACTCATTTCCCCGACTGTACATTTCTGCTTAGCACAATTTTCCCCGACTGTACATTTCTGCTAAACAACTCATTTCCCCGACTGTACATTTCTACTAAACAACTCATTTCCCCGACTGTACATTTCTGCTTAGCACAATTTTCCCCGACTGTACATTTCTGCTTAACAACTCAAATGGAACGCCTCAGAGCGAGGTAACGCCGCATATTGCGTCATGTTTTTTCGTGCGCGCAGCCCATATCGAATTATAAGACGTTGTCACGTCAAAAACACAGTTTACGTCAAAAATAAACACACGCATTTCAGTAGAAAAACTAACGGTAAAGCTAACCACCCGTCGAAACGACGGGCAAAGTCTGCATATACCGAATATGGCACTTACCTGTACGACGATTGCGCCACTGTAACGACCTCACCGGCAAATGAGTTAAATAGGCGAAACAAAATATTCGGATGCGACATAAAAAAAAATATGGCGATATTAGTTTGCACCGCCCGTCGATTCGACGGAGGTTAGCTATCTAGGGCTAAAAGAGCAAATTTTTTTGTGATTTGTATGGACAAGCGCCTCAGCGTCATGAGTTTGCCCATACAAAAGTAAAAAAAGTTACTATTTCAGTGGTGCTACTTTCACGGTGATGAGAGTATAGAAAGGACACAATATACACACCCTAAAATATTATCACTTATCACTATGTTTTGTTACATCCTGTAGAACCCGTAATATAAATGTGTTATAGGTGATATTACTTTAGGTCTGTATGCTTTGTGCCATGTATAGAGTTTACTGTGAAAGTATCAGCGCTGCAAGTTTTTTTTTTGTTCATAATCTTGCCTTGGAAAATTTCTGACGCTACTGCATTTCTCACAGGAATATGGATACAAAAATTAACTCTTTCAGCGCTGCTACTTTTACAGTGAAATCTATGCAAGAGACATACAAAAACAGAAAGAAGAAGGGACATACACAAAATATAAAAGTACTAGCCGTTGCCCGCGACTTCGTCCGCGTTAAATAGTATAATAACAAAGATGGATAGTTTTCCCATTTTGTGGTTCCTTATACAAAGGGTAAAAACGGGACCCTATTTAAGCAAACGTCAAACGCAAACGTCAATAAACTTTCATGTTCCTAACTCAAGAAATGACGGACTTTCATTGAAACTTTCTACCCCAATTTCACCCCCTTGGGGGTAGAACTACCAGAAACGCTTAAATACGTATCCATTCATTTTTAATCAGTAGCACAAAAATAAAGTTTCATATGTTTCTAACTCAAGAAATGACGGACTTTCATTCAAACTTTCAACCCCAATTTCACCCCCTTGGGGGTAGAATTTCCAAAAACGCTTAAATACCTATCCATTAATTTTTAATCAGCAGTCCAAAAATAAACTTTCATGTTTCTAACTTAAGAAATGACGGACTCTCATTTAAACTTTCAACCCTTTTTAACCCCCTTTGGGGGTAGAATTTCCAAAAACACTTAAACAAGTATCCGATCATTTTTAATCAGTAGCCCAAACATAAAATTTCATGTTTCTAACTCAAGAAATAACGGACTTTCATTGAAACTTTCAACCCCAATTTCACCCCCTTGGGGGTAGAATTTCCAAAAACGCTTAAATACGTATCCATTCATTTTTAATCAGTAACCCAAAAATAAAGTTTCATGTTTCTAACTCAAGAAATGACGAACTTTCATTCAATCTGTCAACCCCTATTTCACGCCCTTCGGGGTGAAATTGTCAAAATTCCTTCCTTAGTGGGAGTCTACTGAATAAAAGAACCCTACTCACCAAATTTCGTGGCTGTAAATTTAACAGTTTTTGCTCAGCGATGATGAATCAGTCAGTCAGTCAGTCAGAACACGTAATTTTATAAGTATAGATTAAGAGTAATTTATGATATACGAGTACGTTGTAAAAACAGAACTGTCTGGTTTCAAAGATAAACTTTTCTCTGAAACTCATGAATTTAATCTAATAATTGTTTGGAATACATATTTACTGAGTTAAATAAAAATAACCACAATAAACAAATGAACATATTAAACGGACTCGGGGGTTTTAAACATATAAAGTTGTATGATAAACTAAATAGAAGCGCTTTAGGGAGTTATAAAATTTATTTTAACTATCAGTGGTATTAAAATAATGTTAATGTATGTATTTTAAAAGTTTCGTAGAGATCATGGTATTTATTATTTGTTGTACCTATATTACATTAGCTATGTCCACACTGTGCCTTTTTTTGTTCATTAAGGCTATGCATTATAGCGCAGTCAACAGCGCACGAGAGGCATGCCCGCGACGCATCTCTCATCTGATCGTATCAAAAACTTTCGCTTTGTTCTTTTTTTTCTGGAATTTTTTATGACTAAAAAAGGCGCACATATTCAACCCAGTAAAATGTTCTCGTCGCACATAATATTATTGTTACAATAAGCTGACAGACACTGCAACTGAACAAAAATTGCAATGTTGGCGTTGCGTTCGTTGACGCATTCAATTATTAAATGCGCCAATACGAAAGTTGAACCAAAGAAGATGACGAAAATTGAAGATGAAAGTGCACAGTGTGGACATAACTATTCAGATAAATAAATTCATGGACGAACACAACACGAATACAAATTGATGTATATTTGGACATAAAATTGGGCGCATATATATAGCGTAAATTCTGAACTTTAAGTAGCAAAATAATGTAGTATGACGTCGCAAGCCCGTAAAACTTATGTCTGTGAAACTTACGCCTCTGTGGTCCAGTGGTTTAGAGCGTGGCTCTTGACTCGGAGGTCGTGGGTTCGATTTCCGCGTTGGAAACATGTTATTTCCAAGTTTGGTTAGGACAATGCAGGCTGATCACTTGATTGTCTGACAAGTTAGATGATCCATGCGTCGGATGGGCATGTAAAAAGTCGGTCCTATGTCTGATCTCTCGCCTGTCGTGTCGGTCTTTCGTCCCAATAGAGAGTAAAGTAATAAAAAGTGCTCTTGTGTACAGCGCACACACTTGGGCATTATAAAATTACTCCTGCGTAGGTAACTGCCTCGGTTTCAATGAAACCGGCCACTGTCACCGAAACGGGATGGGGCCAATTATTATTATGTGTTGAACCTGCTTGTTTAGGAGTTTATTTACTACTTTTCCGATTGACTAATGTTTTGACATGAACCATATCGATCCACCTCCTCGCGTCGTGTTAGTTCCTCATTGCTGGGAGTCGTGACTCGTGATTCCCCTTAGGAATTTGGTGGTGACCATATTATCGCCATCTGTGATCGAAGGTCGGCTTGGTTGTTGTTTTTTTTATGAGTACTTAGTTTAATAGATAATATGCTTAAAAAACTCAGAAGCCGGGTATAAAAGTGTCAAAATTACTCAAACGAGAAGCAATCAGATTATTATGATTCCCAGTAATGCTGAACCAGATGGCAGTAATTATACACAAATCAATTGTATGGCGCGTGCTAAGCAGATATTAGTAATGATTTTAGGTGGTGCATATTGTAATTATTACTAATCCACGTGTTTATAATTAGTATAATTAATTTTGGCATCCAATTGTTGTATTAGGAGTAATTGCGATCTCAATTCTAAGGTTAATGCTTCAGATTCTCCCGTTGATTATATCGCAGTTTTACGATATTATAATGCGGATTGCTTTCAAGTGTGATGTTACCTTTATTTATTATAGTTTTAAACGAGCTAACATAAAATTAGGTTGTAATGTATATAATATTATGAGTTTGCTCTTATTTTTTCCAATAGGGATACATATTGCAATGCCTAAAATCTAAATAGTAGATAAGTGGCATAATATAATTACTAGACAAGGTAATTGAGGGCCCATTCGAAATGCAGATTTTTTTATCACGCAGGAACCAAGATTTTAGGACCAGGTTATAGAAAATATCCTATTTAAGTTTCAAAGGTAACAGACACAGATTAACAAACATTAATTATTTTATAAGCATGGATGAAACAATTATACTGTGCTCGGCGAAACATGGCGGTAGCGGTCATTGACTTCCTGTCAAAAACTTGTCATTTTCTATATAAAGCCGCGATTGACAACATCTGACATTTCAAAGTCAATCGCGGTTTATATAGAAAATGACAAGTTTTTGACAGGGAGTCAATGACCGCTACCGCCATGTTTTCGTCGAGTACAGTATAGTGTATTTTATTCCCATCTGAACTTTAGCCTATAACCTAGGTAAAACAACGCTCAAAAGCTGGTACTAATAAATCTAGCATTATAGCCTTTTTATGTAAAGTCTTCGGAAACTTTATAAAATCAGTACTCCGGCAAAGTGCATCCATCTAAACTTAAAATACTGTAGTTTAAAGTAATAAGACTCTCTTTACACAATAATGCAGTTTCCTTTATGAGAGCTCGATCGATATAGTCTATTGGCGTTAAAACAATAAGTTTACATTGGATCGTGACGAGGCGAAGCAACATATTTTTAAGGTTCCGTAGCTCAATGGCAAAATAGGAATCCGTAAAGATTCCTCATGTCTGTCCATCTGTCCGTCCGTCACAGCCATTTTTCTCTGAAACTATAAGTAGTTTCGGAGAAATTATTATAAATTAAATAATTGACTATGACAGTACTACAATTAAATAAATACAATCAATAAAATTAAATAAATTAAATAAATGACTATGACAGTAAAACCTCTTGCGTATACTGTTGAGTATAAGTAGGTGTATTCGGTTAATATTTTTCCATAAAAATAGAAAATAGAAAAAAAGTAAATTTCGGGGCTCTGAATACTTACTCACAACTGTAACACTAAAACTAGCTATTTATTCCTTAATAACAATAAAATTCGGTACGGAACCGTTAGTGCGAGAGTCCGACTCCCACTTGGCCGATTGTTTAAATACCTATTCAAAACTGAACTTTATATTAATATTAATACATAAGGTGAAGCACATCAAGTTGATAGACTTGACAGACTTGCCGGTGTTACTGCCTTTTCTTACAAATTTGACAATCCCAAAGGAAGGGTAAACTGTCAGCGCAGCGTAGGAGAGGAAGTATGATCCCCCTTTTTACGTTCCTTAAAAGGTATGACTCTGCTGTGGCTCATTTACAAATTTGAAAATCCTGAGGGGGGAGTGGTAGACCGTCACCGTGTCGTAGGAGAAGAAGTATGATCCCCCTTTTTCACATTCCTTAAAAGGTATGCCTCTGCTGATTCGTTTGCGCGCCATAGTGTCGTTGTTTTTTGGCGCACGGGACCTCATTAGTAACGGACCACAGGGCCCGATTACACCTACCTACACCTACCGAGTAGAGTAGTAGTGTGGCGAGACAGTGCCCTCGGCCGAGCACATCCATAATAAACATACCAAGTGTTTGGTCGAGTTTATTGTCTGGCCTACAGACATAGATCAAGATAGATACCGCATGTGTATGTACTTCGCGTGCCATATCGCGTTCCCAAACGACGAGCAATGCTCGTCTTTCGAAAGTCTTTTCTTTAGTCCGCTATCGGAATCGGACCTCAATCGGAATTTTAAAAATGCCTAAATGCCTAAAAGTGCCGTATTGAGCTGTAGAAATTCAAATAGAAACGTTGGCCTTGATAATGGACACGTTTCTTACCATCGGTACGTCACAGTAAGTCTTGTAGTAAAAAAGTGGCACGCTCGTTTTCATACAAATTGAGCGACATGCGGTATATATTTTGATCTATGTTTGTGGTCTGGCCGTCTCCTCGGTAGGTGCAATCAAGCCATAAGCGCTGAACAATGCGATAAATCCAATCCTCTTTCTGTCTGGAGTTCTTTACCCTAAACTTTACCCTCCCAGCGTAGTGTCAAAGGAGTCCTTCAACATTAATTGTATTAAATCCCGTCGCATTATACAAATAGGCCATTCAAATGTAAGAGAACTCCAAGACCCTGCCCATTGTCCGCGCCTACCGGCCTTTGTCATGGTAATACCCAAGTAAAACAATTTAAATGTTAATTTATTAATCACAGCATTAAATTGCTTTTTGTTTATGGCCGATACGACCCCACTCCGATTGCCGTTCATTAGGATGATTACGTTTCGAAGGCAATTTTCGGTGATTACATAATACGAATGTTACGGCTTTTTTATAATTAAGTAACAGGGGTCCCTATTCTTATGCCTCGAATATTTTTCTTTACTTTTCAGTCGCACGCGAGTCAGGCGTTCGAAGCAAAAATAATTCGAGGATTGAAAATCGGCCTTATTGCCTATTTCGATCATAGATAGTAATAATATTTATTTTATACGATTAACATGTAGCGCCTCTGAATTTTTGCAAAATAATTATATTTATATATTTTAATTTAACATTCTAAAAGACTTTAGAATACATAAATATTAATATTATACTTGATAAATATACAAAGAAACCTTACCTAAAAAGGGGATATACTTTTCTATCCAAATACAATAACCACTTACAGAAACAAAACAAACAACTGAAAAGCAGCGTGGAAACGAAGGAAAAGGATGCCAGATTAAAAAAATAGAAATTGTAATAATAAAACAAATAAATCTGATTGTGAGCCATTTCAATCTCTTTATTCGCCGGGTGCGCGATGACAGCGCCAACTAGCGTTCACAATTATGGCGGACATTGAAATGTCAAATGGGCGGCTGACATTAAGTAAACAAACAAATAATTTCAAGAAAGTATCGTAATTTATATATATTCTATTCGATCATGTAAATCTATAGTGTCGATAATAACGTTGATGTTTTGTATTACCCGTCTAGAGTGACAATAAATAAATTACAGATAATATTATATCATAGTTACAGATAGTATACACCAAAGAGAATATAATCACTACGTTTGTATACACGGACTTTCTCATCGCTGACTTCACGAGAAGTAAGTACAGAAATAAACAAATGTAATCGAATAATGCATTTTATAAACTTTGCTGATGATTATTTATGACTGTATTGTTGTAAGTAATGAACTCTTTTTATGTATTTTCAGTTAAACATGGCCAAATTAATTATAAAAACTGGATTCCGAGCAATAACACACGACATCACTTTCCAACCACAAACGACAATAAAAGTAAGAAAATTAGCTTTAGCTCAACACGTGCAAAATGTGAAAGAAATTAAATCTGAAAACCATACGATTGAAGCTCATGTAATTCGTCAAACTTCAGTGACATCGACGCCTTACAAAACATATTTGAATGTAAGCTGTATTTTTTTTTGTTTTTGCAATCGTTGACGTAGTACATCCATACTATGATCCATCTAAATGTAATAGAAAGTAAAGAAACAATTCATTTTTTACAGATTGATTCCAGCCGTTATGTTACGAGTGCACAATGTGATTGTGTGTACAATCAGAGTGGCAGATGTAAACATATTGCGGCTGTCATATACTATATTAATCACGAAGATAGCTTTTCGAAGACCAGTGAAGAGCAGCAATGGGGCAGACCTAGTGCTAGACAGTTCGCCAAAGAAAAGTACTCTAAAGGGCAATACTTTGAAGAAATGTATCCACCAGCAAAGAAAATTAAGCCTGATCCTTTGCCCTTAGATGTTTCGGAATTGAAGGGAGAGTCAGCATTAAAGTTAATAATGGAGGCTGTTGCTTTATGTTATACGGAAGAAAATGATGCATGCATTACCAAAGTTGTTAAGAATGTAGTTGACCAGGTTGTGATTAATTTACAAATAGAAGATTGCATTGAATGTCTTAGAAGTTTTTGTATTTTTAAAGAAGATTTTGAAGTTTATAAAAGTGATAAGATAGAAATTAACTTAAATCTAAAAAAGTTTTATGAAGCAAATATTGTGATGGAAAATGAGGAAATTATTGATTTATGTTGCAAAACTATCAAACAGTCCACGATTAAAGAGCGGTGTACTACGAGGAGACTAAGAATCTCATCAAGTATCAATGTTCATCACATAAAAGTGCGAAAAACGAAATCAATTGATAGTTTGGTGCATAATATGTTATTTCCTAGGTGTATTAATTGTGAGGCTACTAATTATGGTAAACATAATGAAAGGCATGCGCTACAACAATATGAAAAAGTTCACAACTGTCGTGTGATAACAGTTGGAGTAATTGTGAGCAGAATTGAGCCGTGGCTATGCACAAGCATAGACGGAGTTGTGATACAAGATGGATGTATTAAAAAGCTAGTAGAATTTAAATGTCCAATATCTTGCCAGAAAAAAGCTATTGTGGATTTTGAAAGCGAGCTTTGTAATGTGCAATATCTGGAGTTTGTTAATGGTAACATAGAATTAAAGAAGACACACTCATACTATACCCAAATCCAAGTACAAATGTATGTTACTGGTATGACGATGTGCGATATATTTGTTTATTCTCCAGTGGGAAACGGTAGTTGCACAGTAAGAGTAGATAGAGACGAAAATTTTGTAAAGAATGCCATTTTGAAAAGTGAAGAATTTTATTTTAATCATTATTTACCACATTTGTATGTGATGATTAATCAATATAATGAAAATAATCATAAACAGATTCTGCCAAAGCGTACTTTTACTGGTAAGAACATAATAAATCTATGAAAAATTATAAAGTTAGGTGAATACTGTTGTTAATTATACATAATTTATTATTGTCTAATAAGAGTAAGAGTCTGTTAAAGTATATTGTTCTGTTCTATTATTGTGTTCTTAAATAAAAGTAAATTGTGTTATATATTTAGTTTTTTTTTTAATCATAGGTACATTTATTTATTAGAAAATATTGAGTTCTGCAAATTTACTAATACACAACAAATATGCAAAATATCATCTATATGGCAAAACAAGTTTTGAGGAATTTTAATTTTATTTAATATTTGATAAAGTCTCAGCCATTGCATTATCCTCTCGACATGAATCCTAACCCGAGCGATACTATAAGTAGCATCTGTCTCATCACTTGAAAATGCCCTTTTATCACTTAGAAAAGGTGGCATAACAACTCCTATTTCTTTTTCACTTTCATCTAAAATTTTCTCTAATTGTGGAAATCCTTTGTCAGCCAAAACAACGTCTCCATTTCCTAAATAATCAACTAATCCTGATTCAACTGTTATTTGAGCATCGCTTTTCCTTCCACCGGCCACTTTTGATTTAAATAAAATGAAGCCTCTTGGTGTAATACCTATGAGCACCTTTGCAGTAAATCCTTTCTTGTAGTGTGAATAGCACCACACACGATTATCAACTGTAGATGGTATTTCTACTTGAAACTCTGTACAATCAATAATGACTCTAGTGTTACTGTAATTTGGATGAAAGCAGTCCGGCATTGTTCTTTGTACAACACTTTTACTGGGCCAAAAAACCAAATCATATGTTGCAGATGCTAATTCTTCAAGATTTGAATAAAATATTCTTGATACTGTTGTTCTATGTACACCAAACAAGACGCTTAGAGCTGAAAATGACACGCCTAGTTTCATTTTCATCAAAAAAATAAGAAGTCTATCTTCTTTGACAACCATATACTTGTGATTGTTCACTATTCGTTTTAATAAAAACCGAAAATTCTGAAGAGTAACACCAGCAAGATCAATGAGTTCCTCGTCTTCCGTAATCGATTGAAATCCAGTAAAATATTTATTCTCTGTTAAGGTCGCTTGATGAGCGAAAGTCTTTACAATAGTATTACATCCTTGGTGCTTGGTTTTTTTGTCAAACTTGATAATCTTCGAATTGCTTGATATTTCAGTTTGAACTTCAGAGTCACATATATCTTTGCCACTATGTACATATCTATTGCAGATGAATGTTTTTCCTTCATTTCCGACACGCGAAAATATATTAACTTGGCATTCTTTGTCAATTTTAGTACTATGAATATTTTCCATCATTTCAATAACACTTGATTCGTAATGAATATTAGGTGAGTTTGCTGTATTTTTTTCTTTCTCATTATTGCGTTCCATGCATCGTTTGTATCTTGAAATGACTAAATTTGCATTAACAGCTGTAGAGGTGTATATAGTAGGAAATATTCTTGGGATGTAACTAGGACTGTCCTGTTCATCAGCTTTCTTGCCTCCAATAAAGTGTGCACTGCAAATCCTGTCATGTAGCTTTGGCGACCATGGAGATCCATCGGCACTGAAGTAATACAATAAATGAATTATAGTAATTTGACAATTGTAACGTGCTACTTCCTATAACATACAAAATCATAGGTTATCTTTACTTACTTTTTCCTTTTGACGGCGATTATCCATTTAATACGTTGTTCGCGTTTCCAACTTGCTTGTGGAAATTTATAAAATTTGTGATCACTGTTTCTTCCATTTTTTTTTGCAATTAACTACACAGCAGGTATCGTGACGCATGTTTGTTTATTTATTTTTTAAATGATACGTAAAGTAAATTTTGCTACTCAAACAAAAGTGACAATTTGTCTGCCGCCGAATGTTCCTTTTTTTGCCACAGTGCGCGCTGTGATCGATTCGAGTTCCCCCACCCCCTACTTTGCACCCAGCGAATTGGGGAACGCACTTTTGTTTTACAAGGAAATGAGAATTCGTCAATTGTTGGACGTCTTTGATTTTTTGTCGCCATTTTATATTGACATTTGACAGGCAATTAACGTCAATTTTGATGCCTATTTCGAAGCGTTTTTATTCGATGGATTGAAAATTAATTGTACCTATTAAACGTCAAGTATTATTGACCAATTTCGTTTTGATCAATTAAAGTTAATTGTTTTTTTTTAATTAGCCCCATAGCATTTGCTACAGTCAAGCGGAGATCGAGCCACAATCTAAAACGAATTCATCAACAGTATCTTTGTAAATAATATAATTAAGTGATAGCTAAGCAGTTCCTTTTTAAAATCATAAAATTGATTTATTTCTTTGTCTCAAATGTATAAAGAAAACATGAAAATGAATCAAAATTAATTCTTACCCTATGTTCCTGGGCTTTGAAATTGTGAAATACTAAAGATAGATCAAGAAGCTCTTGACAAATCCAATCTCAATAATCAACACTAAAATAGAAACAATATTTTTAACTTCATAATATATAAATAGCAACCGCCCAAAGTTGGAAATAAAAATGTTTTCAAGACATCAAATACTTTTATTATTTCTTTATTATTTCAATCCACATAAAAGTTCAAGAGATATAAGATTGAACTTCGATTAAAGGTTAACGGAATGAAACGTGAGTATTCTATTAATAAATGCTCAATTGTATGTACTCGTAACATGTAGTTTTTTATACACAAACCAACAGACATACCAACAAGGATTTATCTGTACATTTCTGCTTAGCACAATTTTCCCCGACTGTACATTTCTGCTAAACAACTCATTTCCCCGACTGTACATTTCTGCTTAGCACAATTTTCCCCGACTGTACATTTCTGCTAAACAACTCATTTCCCCGACTGTACATTTCTGCTAAACAACTCATTTCCCCGACTGTACATTTCTGCTAAACAACTCATTTCCCCGACTGTACATTTCTGCTTAGCACAATTTTCCCCGACTGTACATTTCTGCTTAACAACTCATTTCCCCGACTGTACATTTCTGCTTAGCACAATTTTCCCCGACTGTACGGTGCTCTGTGCGGTGTACTGACGATAGTTGAACGTGACAACGTCATAGCTTTAAATGGAACGCCTCAGAGCGAGGTAACGCCGCATATTGCGTCATGTTTTTTCGTGCGCGCAGGCCCCATCGTATTATAAGACGTTCTCACGTCAAAAAAGTACTCGAAAACATTTACGACATCATAATTTTTTCTTTACACTCTTCTAAACAATGTGCTCTCTGAGAAATTAATTTCTAGGCAGATGGCGGATCTTCATATTTTGGTCGTGTTAACATTGACTAGACAATAGACATAGTGCATACCGACCAAATAACGTTGTTCCGCTAATGCTACCCATAAATCATTTTAAATTGGCAAAAGTACATGGGCTAGTTTCTACAAACATCTTTATATAAAACTTTTATGTCTTAGGGCTAGACATAATATTATACTAGTAATTAACTCTCTCACAACTGAAATCATTGACGGTTACTCAGTAACGTCCAGAAACATTTCTTCTATAGGTCAAAGGTAATATGCTCTTTCATAACCTGAAATAATTAAGTCTAAGATTTCGTAAGAAACACGTACATGAAGATGAAAAATCTTAGCTTTGTTGATGCTACACGTTATTCGAGACACGGACAAATCTGCCAGAATCGTGATTCGACTCCATATCATTTACCTACTCGTATTCCCTCTCACAATTAGGGATTGTAAATAACGTGTATATTTCGACTTTGGCACTTCTCTTGATTTGTCTTACGTAGTGTTAAGTTGGTAGAAAGTTTTGAGAGTGTAAAGACAACTTGTAACAAGAGTCAAAACCGTAAGACCTGGCATGGAACTTTAAAGAAATGTTTTATATAATGTAATCAATTAAATCCGTTAAATACTCTATGATATTGCATGGGCTTGGCAATGACATGCTTACATCAAGGAGGTGACCATAGTAAAGGCTGCTATCGCTTCTCGATTTTCTTACCTGTAACAATAACAAGATATGGTTATTAAAAAAAAAAGTTTGTAGTTACAAAAAAAATTCCACGCAAAGACAGGTCTATCGTAAGCCCTCTTAAGCTCCGTTTAGACCAAACGAGCGAATGCTCATTCTAGTAAAGCTCTTTTGATGTAAACTAACAACGAGCATTCTTTCGTTGTTCTAGTGTGTTCGCCACGTGTTCGGCGGTAAATAGGTAGAATGCTCTAAGAATCTCGCTCGTTTGGTGTAAACGACGCAAGAGCGCTCGAGCAATTGCCTAGAGCGTTCTTTCGTGTTCGGACGTGCTCGCTCTTCGAGGCGGTCTCTTCAAAGGGATTCTAGTGTTCTTTATATTTTTACTTTTTGGCGGCTGGTTTTAGGTAGTTTATCAAAGGTTATTTCGTAAATATGGATTGGAGTAATGAAAAATGTTTACAAATGATAGAATTATACCATAACAAAAGATGTTTATGGGATCCAACCTTTGATGACTATAAAAATAAATTAACTACTTATCGTTGACGAATGAGCAATGAGCATTCGCTCGTTTGGTCTGAACGGAGCTATATGATTCTCATCTACAGAGCAAAAATTCTTATTCTTGATGTTCTTGTTGATTCGATTGGTGTAAACGATCTAAAGTATGTTGTAACGAATTATAGTTTACACTAAACGAATACGAAAGAATGTTCTTGTGCTGTTCTTGCTCTATGTTCTTTTGGTGTAAACCCACCTTTAGGCTTTAGAACCCATTATGTGTATACGAATGTTTAGTACCTCACCCAAAAACAAACCAGTATGACAATTGGTAATAATTTTGGCTCTAGAGTCTGGGCTAACACGTAATAATTTCTCGAAAAAAATACAATGTTTTCGTGGGACGCTGTATCTTCCTACTACTATGGCAGAGCCGTTAGAATAATCTTATGTAGTATAATTGCTAAGGTAAAGCCTACATTATTACAAGAACCAACAATAAACCAAATCTATAGCTTAAAATTTTATTTTATCTTTTTAGATCTAGATTTAGAAAACCCAATTAAGCCCTATAATCCATTACGTTTGCGTGTCAGAATTTTAAATTCCAATTTGACATAAATTAGTCAGTCAGAGGAATCGCGATCGACCGTCCTCAACCCGAATTACACACGAATGGAGCGATCACCCTTGTGGTGGCAGGACACGTATTTATTATTGACGGGAAAAGGTGAGCGTATTGGTCAGCTCAGAGTGCCGTATTTAAAACCAAACTGTCACTCATGGGGCGCTATTACGTATAGAGATTGGCTCGAAGTGAATATTGTAGGGGAATACGCAGATTCGGCTATGTTGTAAAGTGTTTTTGTCGATATAAAATATTTAAATTTGAAGTTTTTATTAAAACACACATGTTTGCTACTGCACGATATTCTGATACAGACATTAAGGCGATTTTTAAGGTCTAGTCTATAGGAACAAGGGTGACATGCAAAAATTAATAATGTAATAATAATCGTAATAATAATTATCATCACATATATTTAATTGTCAGTTTAGTAGTTTAGTAGTAGTAATAATTATTTAAGTTTATAATTATGTAATAACAATTATTATAACTTCCTTAGAAAGTTATTGTAAGTCATAACAACAGTTTCCTAGCTATTTATTATTTATTTTTGAAGTCATTCTAAGATACTATTCACACACGTCACAGCAATAGATTCTACGTATACGAAATAACCCCACACGTCGCTCTCTTCACGAGGCCACACTTCTGAATACTTTATAAAAGGATACGGATTTATTTTGATTTTTTTTTGTTACCTTGACCCTGGTATGACTGTGACTTTTTTATCCACTTCCATTAGTCTAGAAGGTTTTATTTTTAAATATGTTGCTAAGTATCTCGCGCACTCATGAAAATAATTGGATACTTTTGAAATAAAATAAGACCTTTATCCTTAAAATTAGACTCAACATTCGACTCAACACTCCTTCGATTCTGAGAATTAAAATTCAACAAAACCACGGAATATTATGAAGCGGGAATTCTTGATCAATTATAAAAACCTCGTTTCGACTGAATACAATCTTTCCCGCAATGATTTACCTTTATAATTACTTTATTTATATTTCGCCAGGAAAGCTATTGAAAAGTATGTCGAGTGCTTTATTGAGTTCATTGTTGGCTGGCTCAATATTTGACGGCAAATAAAGGAGAAAGATATTTTGAGACGTAATTTTACTACCTGTGTACACAGCTCGCGAAAAAATCTCGAACGAGGACTCCGTAGATCGAATTTAAAATCGGTGAATTTTTCAAGTGGGCCGGAGCGAGATCCGAAATCTAAATAAAAGAAAAAATACTGAAAGAAATTGCGAGCCCGATTTTTATAAAAACTAAAACTGCGTGATCAAATTTTTTACTCTCTACATCATATCATCATGAGCTTATAAAATGCTTATGGCCTGTTTCACTGCTTCCTGATAAGGTGCCCGATAGTTATTTGACAGATTTTCCATACTCCATCTGTCAAATTAAGTGGTGGATAGCCTTATCAGGAAGCGGTGAAACAGGCCCTATTAGTAACATACAATATCATTGCTCTACATAGAGTCAAGACACAAGAGTATAATAATAATAAGTGGCTTATAATAATAATTATTTATTATTATTTAGCTTGTTCCATGTAGTCAGTCACGCTTGCGCCTCGTTTTTAAAGGCAGCAATAGAGTCCATAAGTTAGGGCTTAGGACGTCTCTAGCTGCACTAATGGTCCCGACTGCTGGCAGTGAGTAATCGTGTCTACAGACGCTACACTAAATAAATTGCATGACATATTGAATGTAAGGCTCTTGAAACTTTAAAATTGTAAGAAAAATAAAGTTACAAAATCTATTTTACCCGCGACTGTAAAACACACTTTTATTAAAAACAGTAATAATGAAGCCGTCGAAAAACTATGGAAGTGTGACCGCGTTAAAGATATTATTTCACAAACCAAGGCGTAGTTTTAGTTTGTTTCATATACTCGGGTCGGTCATACAGTTTTCGTTACCCTAGCTTCCTGTTATTGACCGATTATAAACCTTAAAATATAATATTCTAAAAAACAATTCATATTTCAAACATATAAAAATAAATAGAAAATATACGACACAAAACATTCGATATCTCTTATATTCAACTTCAAGTCGTTATAGGGATTCAATAACATAAGGCAGATCACATGTAGTGATATCGCAATATCATAAAGTCGCCAAAGTTTTTCCCGGCACAGATGCATTTGATAAACGGCTACAGCATGAGAAATGTATATTTGATTCTCTATATTATTAACTGTTATATTTTTATTCGAGACTCTTTCAGAACCGAGATATTATTTCACTGTAAATGCGATAGAAGCTTGGGTAGTTCTGTATATCAAAAATAAAATAATCAAAATGGATGCACCCATTTTGATTATTTTAATACTACATTAATTCTTTATTCCTTTTTCAATCTAGTCTGTTTAATTAAACTTAGAAAATGGTATTTTCAATAATGTCAAACTATCGTTGGTTTGCCAATATGTTGTCATTGAAAAGCTCGTGCGTTCCCCAGGTCACCTGGTTTGAATCAATCCGACCACCAACATCGAAACCAATGTATACGGCGTTATTATTATTCAATTTAATATCCATACTAATATCATAAATGCGAAAGTGTGTCTGTCTGTCTGTTACCTCTTCACGCTCAAACCGCTGAACCGATTTCGCTGAAATTTGGTATGGAGATAGTTTGAGTCCCGGGAAAAGACATAGCATACTTTTTATCCCGGAAAAATTTACGGTTCCCGCGCGATAAACGAATTTTGGCGAAACGGAGTTGCGGGCGTCATCTAGTAATAGTTAAAGATGTGAGTGGAAGAACCAGATAACTAACATTTCATAACACAAGGACAAATACTGAAACAAAATTATCAGGGGAAAAAATAATAAAGATTTAAAACTAAAAATACTAATAAGATAACTTCATCAATACATAATATACAGTTGCATTTGAATCACTTCAATACACAACTCCTTAATGGCATTCGGAAAACGTGACTGGACTTAGGTAAACAAGATACTGCAGCTAAATATTTAACGAACCGGGGTTTTTTGCAAAGATTTTCTTATATAATATTAACAGGAGCTTTTTGTTTCTTATCCCCCGAGGAATTTTCAAGCGCTGCATTCATAAAATATTTGGTATTTTAACGAAAAAATTATAGACTGAAAATACCGTGATCAACTTTTTACCGAGATGAATTAAATATTCAAACCGTTGTTCGACTACATGGGAAAACATTTCTTTCCCTTTTTAACCTCCTTCGAAGCGGATAAAGTTTTATTTTTCAAATAGTTTTAAAAGTTATCCATATCCTGCGTTGCAGTAAAAGATAACGCAAATAGCCTCAGAAACGAACGTTTTAAACTTTCGTTAGAATACTAAATAACATTATTTGTAAGCTTAAATTAAACCAATTTTATAATTAAGTGTATTCCTAAGATTTATTTGACTCGCAGTTTATTTATTTAAATCCAATTTAAAGTTACATTGGGGTTATTAATTAATACAAATCTCATCGAAGCGGGTTGTAGCTGGTGAATTTATATCCGCGACACGTAAAGCCAATGCGCCCGGGCATTCATTTATCTTCCTCACTTTACATAAAGCCCTGTACATGAGAGCGGGCCCACGCCGCTGCGATTTTGTCGTAGGTACATTGCGTTTTTAATGCTTGAAAAGCGCCGTTTTCTAGCGTTACATTCGGATTCCATCGCCACTCGCGAGTATGTTGTGATTTCATCTCGTATATCCTACGATTTTGTCGCAAAAAGGGTACGCTTACGATTTAGGAGCAACATCAAATGTTTTTTTACACAAGACACCAACAGGTTGGGGTAATTTTTCTACAGTCTCTTTCAATTTTCTTGCGGCTTTTGCGTTAGATGTTATTCGACGAGTGACTATTAGTAGGGTCATAGCTAGTGAGCTACGTAGTGACGTAGCGTAGTTGTAAACGCACGTATCAAAACTCGCTTTGAGCGCTTGTCATCTAAACATAAATTATTCTATTTTAGAAAGCCGAAGCACCGCACTTTCGCTTACACTCGTGTACCCGGGGTGTAAGAGCGTCCCAAATTCACATTTTAATTTGGCGGGCGGTTCAATACGTCAGGAATATTACGGCGACGGACGCAATGATTTCTCCGAAAGCCTTTAATCTGGTTATTAATTTAATGCGATTTTAATTCGCAGTTCATTTGCAGTTTTACAAGTATATTTACGACTGCGATAAATTGCGATAAATCGCAGAAATTGTTAGTTTTTCAGCGGTAAAATTGGAATGGGAAAATATTTTTGTGTACAAAATATGTGCTGTGCAAATGCAGAGTCGAGATCACGGAACTAATTAGGAGAGCCACCACTAGTGTGAAGAATATTGCAATTTGCAACTACTATAAGTTGCTTACCAGTATAGTTCGTGCAATCCACGAAGACGCGCCCCACTATTCCTTCTAATCGTTTATAGTATAATATGTGTGCAAGCTTTCGCCAATGTTTGAGTGTTAACGGTACACACTAATAACCTATGAGTGCACGCGCACACTACAATAAATAGACCAATTAAGAGAAAGCGTCACGGTCAAAGGGAAATATTATGCTCACCCAAAAACTGGTGGGGTGCGTCTTCGTGGATTGCACGGACTATAGACTGGTTTGACTGGATTAGGACAAGGGAAAAAGTTTTGTTACTTAACCCATATTGGCCACTGGCGAATGGAACATTAAATCCACTCCTGACAAACATAATATTATGCTTACAATGACGTGAATCAAAGGAACATTAATTCGTTTTCAGAAAGTATTCCCGTTAATACGTTATTTAAAATTGTCTTGTGATTATTAGAGGAGACATATTTTATGCTAATTTGCTTAAAAATTATTATGACAAAGTACCTTTAGCTAAATCGGTCTCTGAAAAAAAGAAATGATTACATAATTTAATCCCATATATGTATATTGTATAATATATAAACGACTGTTTATATTCTTCGTAAATATCCAAAGGTGAATCTATTTGCCCCATTTCCCAACACCTAAATCCCCCCTGACAGACCCTATAAAGCATAAGACCCAATTAAAGCTACATTGACGTCCAAGTCAGTATTCCCAGCGGCCGGAGCGACCACGTTCCATACATTAAAACAATGTTACCTTTGAATAATTTACCCTAACTTTGCGGTAACACTACTAAAACTTCACCATATCAAACATTTGCAGGATATATCGGTGCACTGAAATATTACTAGTGTGCAACGTTAAGGTGACGCAGCGTTAAAGTAAGAAACCGTGTTGGATATGTTTTAGATTGCTTGTTTTCTATGAGAGGCCGGCCCGGCCTCTCATAGAAAACAAGCAATGGAACAGCAAAAAATGGAAAGGGCGTAAGCGACAAAATGGTTTTTGTCGCATAATTTAAAAACCATAAATACATTTCATATAAGCTATGCACAAATTAAAGTGCATGCTTGAACCAATTTATGTACAAATTTTGGAACCTTAAATCACTCTCCTCTGTTGGAAAAATAGGAATCCCTTTTTTTACAGAGGTCTTTTCGATTGATTATTCTGTGCTATAAAAGTTGTCCAATCGTGTTATGCTATGGGCAATTCAAAGACAAAGACATGATGAATACTGACAATGAACTTCAATTTCTTAGCTTTAGTCATTGCTGAGAAAAATCGGCATCGCTACAGCCAAATTATCAAGGCGTCGCCTTAAATACTACCCGGTATCTCAGATTTTTTCACTCAAGGGTATAATTATATTTGGTTTTAGTTTTATAACATTAAAATATTAACTACTAACGATATCAGCAACAGATGACGCCCGCAACTGTGTTGCGCCAGAATTTGTTATCGCGCGGGAACCGTACATTTTCCGGGATTAAAAGAATCCTACTTGATATTCTAGGATTTTCATAAAGCCGGTAATTAGCAGACACACTTTCGTGTATAATATTAGTATGGATTAATCAATTAATTCATGAAGCCCCAAGCGGCCACATCCGGCCGCGATAACAATGAAAAAGCTATTGTGTCTCGTTTTGCTACGACTGATGGGTTAATGTAACACTAAATCAAAAAACTGTAGAAACCAAGCACACATTGCGTATTTTACATATAATGTCCGTAATATACAGGGAGAATATTTATTCCATTTCGAGATTTTTCAGAATACACTCCTAATGACGCCAAGACTCCTGATCGCACAGATAGTATTTTACTTTTTTATATGAATGTATCAAACAGGCTAGGTTCCTAGCCAGTCTCGTGAATACTGTCTGATTAATAATAAATAAATATATTTTTATACAGTGTGTAATGGCTGGTTTACACGTATTAAGTAGATAAGTAGTTAACTTAATTTAAGTTATTAATTGCATGTAAACACAAAATTTAGTAGCAAGTAGCAAGTTAAAATGTAGTTAAGTATACTAAACAAGATAATTAGAATTTTGACTATTTTCTACTAAGTTGGCGGGCGGGGCTTGTCACTTGACACATTTTGGGCAGGCACTTCAAATTAAGTTACAATTTAGTTACTACTCATTAACTTAGTACGTGTAAACCGGCCATTAAACGTGTAGTGTGTTAATTGCCCGGATTGGCAATTTGTAGTGTGAAGACGACTTTTTTTAATTCCCAGCATTGTTCTCATAGAAAAAGTTGTTCATTTTGACGGGCTCATTTGATGGTTTCAAGGATAACGGTGTTTACACTAACATCTTGTATTTATTCTTTTTGGAAGACAGTAAGCTTTTCGCGATCTTTACTTTTATCTTTTTACAGATCGCTTAGCATCTTCTCACATACTGTATTGTATTAGCATTTACTGAAAGTTCCGCTAATACAATACTCCTGCATCCAACACCATCTCACGTAACGATCTAAAATATCAAAATGCTAATAAGCTTAAAGTTTCACCTGATCCATCCCGAGGAGGGGTAGTTTTGAAACAGTTTGGGGTTAATTTTACGTTAGCGCGCGTGCAAGCTTGTATTTATTACTCTGGCTCTAATGATGGTTGTATTACTTAAGCGCTTGCACTAAAGTTGAAGAGTTTTAAAACAGACTAATTAGGAACAAAGTTATTACTATAGTAAAGAGTTTTATCTTGTTTGTTAAATGTTTGGGAAGATTATATGACTATACGCTGGAAGTGCTTTCTAGAATGTAGTTGCACATTTTTGTTTTGCTTGAAAGAATATTAAGGTTAATCAATTATTATTATGGATGTGAAGTTTCAAAAATCCTGCTGTTTTAATTTTAAATGTTTTTTTTAATTATTTTGATTTTTAAGTATGTACTTTTCGTAATCAAGTTTTGGTGAAAACAAGCTATCATTTACAATTTAATTATTGCCAATTATTGCAATCTTGGTTTTGTAAGAAATAGCTCGTAATTGAAAATGTTTAAGCATTTTTACGGCGGTGTAGCTAAATGTGAATAACTCCTTTTTATGTTTTCAGCAAGCGTTAATAAATCTTAAAAGACTCGCAACAATAGTTGTGAAATGTAGGGATTAATCTTAGCCATTGTTCTAAATATGAGAATGAAACAAGAATAACGTACGCAAATTAAGCACAATTTACCTAACATTACGTTATACAGTACGTTCAACGTATACACAAGACAAATTATATGCTGACCTCTTAATTATCCTACAAGGCGCAGGCGACGACTTAGGCTCAGAACAGAGTTGCATTTCGCAGAGTTTCTAAGTGCAAGCTCTATATAGACTCTTGGGTTGCGTTTTCCACATTTTTTTCAGTCATTCACAGTCTGTGCCTATGTAAATTAAACCGTTACAAATGACCGGTTTACACGTATTAAGTAGATAAGTAGTAACTTATTAATTCTAATTGTCATCTAGTTTAGTACTTACTAAATTTTAACTTGCGACTTGCTACTGAATTTTGTGTTTACATGCAATTAACAACTTAAAATTAAGTGAAAATTTAGTTGACTACTTATCAACTTAATACGTGTAAACCCTAATATTATAAACTTATTGGCAACAATATTATGTTGTTCTACAACTTGCATTGACTTAAAAAATATTAAAATTTTTTGATATTATTCAAAATTCCATTGAAATGAGTTATAGCTGCAACACTAAGACCGCTAGTCTGAACGCAACCTTACAGAAATTATTATGAGCTTATTTGTTTAGAGCTAAGATGTATTGTGTTAAAGTGTTATCTAAGATCCCTTACGCTTTAAGAATGTTTTAACAGTATTTAAATTTTAAAGTGGAAACATCCTCAAAATTTAGATAGTTTGTAGGGAGCATGGTTGAACCACCACTTGTTTCCACCTGCAAGACAACTGTCGCGAGAAGTGTCTGACAGTCTGTCTGACAGCAGCTTGCAAGTGTAAACCCCGTAGCAATTAACTACTCGCAGGAAGCGCTTGACAATTTGTTGACAACTTATCAAGCGCTTCCTTATTGCAGCAATAAATTGCAGGAATTAGTATGAAATGTAAACAATATTGCAAGAAACTCACGCAAGACTACCGCGAGTTTGCTTGCAGGTGGTAACACGGCCTAAGGACATATTACGGTGCGTCCACCTTTGTATCATTTGCGCGATCAGATCTCCGTCGCGATCATCGCGCCGCGCCGTATCAAGTATGCGTATCATAGTGTGGACGCCTATTAGATCATTCTGCCAATCATGCGTGTATTTGATTCGACACGTACCAGATACGCGGTTAATAGCGATCGGGGCGTATCATGATACGCGACGGAGATCTGATCGGAGATCTGATCGCGCAAATGATACAAATGTGGACGCACCCTTATCTGCCGAACGTACGGCGCCGAAAGTTCAGCGGCTGAAGTGGTGTCTAACTGTCTAAGCCATAGAGGAAAATAATACACGGGGCAAAGCACACCATTCCGAAGTTCCCCGGCGGAAGTTCGGCATGATTCCGCCTGCAATGTATTTAAAATTACCGATGACACACCATGCCGAAATTCCGTCGCGTTATATTGTATGCGTTTGACATTGCTGACGTAATCATGCCGAACTTCCGTCGCGTTATATTGTATGCATTTGACATTGCTGACGTAATCATGCCGAACTTCCGTCGCGTTATATTGTATGCGTTTGACATTGCTGACGTAATCATGCCGAACTTCCGCCGCGGAACTTCGGCATGGTGTGCTGTCGCAATATTCAGTTATTATGAGTTTGTCATAACAACTTAATCACATCTAACACATTATAAAATATTATGTAAAATAAATGCGTTCTACAGTACAGAATTGAATTAATGTGCAAATAACTTGAAAAATCCAAAAAATATTGTACGAATAAATGAATGTGACTTGAGACATTTTTCTGTTTGTTTCAGGTAATTAAGCAAAAGGCGAAACTTAGGAGCGTTTTTCTCGAATATTTCCTTCGCTAATATTTAAAGAGGACTTTCTTTAGGATAGCGAAGTAAGACTAACTTTCATCTTCTGTGCTAGTTTTCTTCAAAACTGAGTTTTTATTATTAAAGTAAATATACAATAATATTATACAGTGAAAGTACTAATTAAATACGAGTTGCACTCGAGGACTGCCGCGGTAAATCTATTGCATAGCATTTTTTATCAACTTGCATTGTTTTGTTGCAACAGAATTCAAAAAAATTCAAACTCATTTTTTTTTATTCAGTTTAAGTATAGTCATTTTTTTCAAATATTCTCTGAACGTCGAACGAAGTTAACTACACTGGTGCTTACTACAGGTTCGGGTACTACCAATGCAATCATAATTCGCATACGTCTAGTCACACCCACACAAACACCGTGCCGAAGTCTGGCAACGCCGCACCGCT
The DNA here is from genome assembly GCA_963422495.1 of Polyommatus iphigenia. NCBI lineage: Eukaryota > Metazoa > Arthropoda > Insecta > Lepidoptera > Lycaenidae > Polyommatus > Polyommatus iphigenia. Next base: position 8,440,901 of record OY730182.1, read on the forward strand.
GTGCCATTGAAAGTGGGGGGTGTAAGGTTTTTTTCGTCGCGCACCGCGCAGTCGCGCTCAAAACTATGCAATAGCCTACGAATAATAAAAACTAAGGAAACGTAACTCCCATACATCAACCGTTTTGATTTTGGTTCTTTTTCACACACTTAAAATAATATTATGACAAAAGCTACGAATAACATTCAAATTTAGGAAATAAAGCCGTTGACAATAATTGTCACTGGCTGTTAATCGTAAACTATTCAATACTTGCAATCAAAATTCATACAATACCTACTAAAACTGAAATTAATATTTTATTTTATTTTTATTACTAACAGCGCATTTATTTTAAACGGGTGAATTACTTAAAACAATAAAAATGCGTTTCCCAATAAATTCTGAATTTGGAACGAACTCATTTTAATTTTTCGTTCAAAAACGATTATAATAGCGTTTCAAAAGATTTTACTTATAGAAGCTACTTGCATAAACTTTTTTTGTTGTTTTTATTTTTTTCTTTTGTTATTACAAGACATCTACCAGATATGAATGATACAATTAATTGTCGGACGGTAACGAATAAGTCTGAGATAGGTAAGGCCGGCAACGCATCTGCAGCTCTTCTAATGTTGTGAGTGTCCATGGGCGATGGTAGTTGCTTTCCATCAGGTGACCCGTTCACTCGTTTTCCCCTTATTTAATAAAACACGTCTTGTTATTCGTGAGCTGTTTTTATGGTCCAGCATTCCGCACTATAGTAAGAGTAGGCCTCACTCTTTGACTTTCTCCGCTATTTCGATTGCCAGCTTATTATAGGAATACTAACACTTCAAACATTGAATTAATGCTTAACACCCTGGGGTGTATGATGACCCCGAACTGGGGTCCGCTGTAATGGAGTCCTATTGAAGCTGCAGTGATTGGATCAAGTCTCCCGGGAGTTTTACGTAAGCTTTAATGATCTGTTTTTAGGCTATCAAATATGTTACAGTAAAATAATAAACAAAGAATAATGTTCAGGTGTTACCAGACTACCAAACCTAAAATATCACTAAAAAATACTCTCAACGCGCCTAAGGGTCAATTCAGATGGCAACGCAACGCGTAAATGCAATTTTAAATTTGTATGGATTTGACAGATTTTTTAAACACAATAAAACATAATTTTACGTGTAATTTTTCCACTATATTCATTAGTTACCAGACCGGTTTCGAAACAATTCATCATGGTGTGATTTTTGTTTCGAAACCGGTCATGTTTTTAGCTAAAATTTGTAATAACTAATGAATATAGTGGAAAAATTGCACGTTAAATTGTGTTTTATTTGTGTTTAATCCTTCAAGCCCCATAAGAGCACCGGTGATCGCGACAACAATAGAATACAATAGCATTTCCAAGAATCCGCGATCGAAGGATTAATATTGATTGAAATATTGATTGCTTGTGATCTCGCGGCGTAGCCGCTAAACCGCGCGTTCGTCTTTATAAATCGAGCCCTAGAACTTAATGGAACACGACTGCATTAATGCATAAAGTAGGATCAAGTATTACATAAAACCACAGGGGGAGTTTTGCCGGGAATGTAAAAGGGTGCTGTTGTGTTTTTATATTATTTTCCTAAAATTGTGTTAACTGGGTTTTAGTGTGTAATATTGGTAGAATATTAACCATTAGATATTCGTGTTCATGCACAAGTGTAGGAAAGTGATGTAATATCTAGAAACGTGCTATTTTGTGTTCCCTCCAAAACTCCATCGAAAGTTTCAGTAAAGCGTCTACCACTTTACTGAATCGACCGACTTGACTCCTTGACTGTATTGACTTTTACTTAGACTTTGACTAGACTTAAGTCCTGACGATACATGAAAACGATGATGAAAATTATAATAGGAGGAATGTGGTTTTCCCGCCATATTCCTTACCTTTTTACCTTGTCTGTGGCACAACATACACATCCTTTGTGTCAAGTTGCCAAAAAAGAAGAAGAAGAAGAAAACCACAGGGGTATAACTTAACCACAGTATCGAGTAGACAGTAATGCAATTACAAAAGCGCATTGCGGTCCAGTTTTTGCTGCAGCAGTGCCGCGATTTGAAACTGCAATCAATCTAACACGCATGTTTGTGATAGATGCAAATGTTTGTCGTACTGCACCTGAAATATACTACACATTAATACTAGGGTGCGGCCACACAATCTTATTTTTTTTTTTAAACTAATAATATAAATGGGAGGGAGAAGTGTGTAATGTGTAATATGTTTGTTAGTGACTGACATAGAAATCACTGTAGCGAATTTTATGTAATTTAATATGAAAAAAATATGTACTTTGAAAAGGGACAAAGGATGATTGAAGGAAGATTGTAATCGAAGCGACATTTGAGGTAATACTATTGTCCTGCCTGGCTATCTTTCGACCACAATCAGAGATATTCAATAACTATTAATGAAAATTTTGTCATAAAGTTCATAAAGTTTCTTTCAAGCTTTTTGTTAAACTAAAGTTAAGCAACAATATAGTGACTCTGAAGGTTGTCCTTATTGTTGAAAGTCCCCTTTTTGTTGTGTTACGGATACTTTTCTCCCAAAGAATGTCGCGGTAAGGTTTGATTTACATGCGTCCGTGCGAACGCGCGGCTTGGCCGCTACACCGCAAGATCACAAGCAATAATATGCAACGATTTATTTAAATAGCCGTACGGTCGCGCCGCTATTTACGTATAGGCTGGTTTTATCGTGAAGCGTTTCGGCAGCGCCGTTGGAGCGCCGCGCGTTCGAAGATGTATGGGGATAGTAGTTGCGTTTCAGGCCGGTATAAATAGTCAGTACTCAAGATGCATCTCAGTCTCAAGACACGGTTCAGGCTCTGTGATTGGTTGGCTGTCAAAATTTGGACCAATCACAGAGCCTGAACCGCGTCTTGAGACCTAGATGCATCTTGAGTACTGACTATTTATACCGGCCTCAAAGTCGCCCGCTTGAGCAGCGCTGTTCGTCCGTTCGTTTTCTTCGTCTTCAAACGCAAAACCAGCCATAATTACTTATGATCTCGCGGTGTAGCTGCCAAGCCGTGCGTTCGGACGCACATGAATCAAGCCTCGGACAGTTTTCTCCTAAAGAGATTCATGGATATTTTACGAGTCTCATATGCACCCACCTTAACGTCCATTACGTGTTCACCAACGGCACATTAATTTATGTTCTTATTGCGGTGTTTCAGCTGTTTAAAAGCACCGCTCAAAGCGTTGGAAATTATTACCGTTGATTTCATTTAACGCCTAACAATAGTTTCGGTGATGTTTTAATTTATGGTAATGGGTGTGAAATACATACGGTTAAACGGTATTATAATAGGGAAAGTGTTGTCAGGATAATGTTTTTAAATTGTGAAATAGTTTAACAAAAGACAGATTATAATCGCATATGATCATACACTTCGCGAACAACAATAAGAAGTTAAGGCAAGTGTAGTCAGTGTCATATAGTTTTAGAAAATCTTATATCTTTAAACGAGCAATTCTTATTTATATATATATATATATATATATATATATATATATATATATATATATATATATATATATATATATATATATATATATATATATATATATATATATATATATATATATATATATATATATATATATATATATATATATATATATATATATATATATATATATATATATATATATATATATATATATATATATATATATATATATATATATATATATATATATATATATATATATATATATATATATATATATATATATATATATATATATATATATATATAATTGGAATCTCGGAATCGGCTCCAACGATTTTCATGAAATTTAGTATATAGGGGTTTTCGGGGACAATAAATCGATCTAGCTAGGAATCATTTTCATAAAATGTCATTTTATGTGTGTTTTTTTAATTTTTTGAATACCGAGCGAAGCTCGGTCATACAGCTAGTTCTACTTTATACACATACGAAGAAATCAGTGATTTAATGTTCACAGTCCATCTAAATTCCAAATAGCGAATGAGGTACAAAACTTATAACAAAATCTTATAACTTGTATAAAATTCTATGCCTCGTTATTTTATCAAATTATAGTAGGTCAGCGAAATTCTCACCGAAAAGCGACAACAATCTACATTTTGTAATTGAATATGTTACTTACTGCTGGAAATATATTTCAGTATCTGCACTAAATAATTCGCTAGAGATAGGTGCTTATTCGACCCTCCATTTCCTGAGTTTCCTTCGCAGTCGGAAAGCGCCTTAGCTTAAGCCTTTAAATACCCAAGTTTCCGACTGTACCCCAGGTGTATCTTCTAGAAATATTCTTTACATAATATTTTACTTCTAGCTATAATATTGAAATGTTTTAAAATATAATATATTTCCAATACATTTTTATGTTTCTAAGTTATTAAATTGTATGTAGACAATGATATATCCAATAACATGAAGATTTACTTTGTTCGTTTACTCATTTCGTCATAAAGGTAGTACGAGCACATTATGGGCCCGCATTTGCCATACGTTTACTAACTAGATCATGACACTTTTATCCTAATGTAAACCGTCCCATATCTTCAACGAATAATTCAAGACTAAAATTAACCAAATTGGTTTAGCATCCTTGAGTTTTAGCGAGACTAACAAATTAAAAACTCATTTTTCGTTTTTTTCCTAGATTACTTGGTTACAAAAAAATATAGAAAATATGGCCCACCCGCTACTACATAATGTTATATTGCAATTTCTCGGGTTCCAAATCAAGTTTTCTTAACAATCTAATCAATGTAACATTTAATGTCAATATATTTTAATTAACTGCCAATTACAAAGGCGTCGTACACGGCATCAGCTGTTGCCCGAACTTAACTCTAGCAGGGCCTTATAGTGAACAACTTTAGGGTCAAAATCGCTAAATTTAGAGGTAAAATAACGTTGAACGTCCCGTGCGTGCGGCTGCGTTCTGCGGTCACGAGGAATCCAGATATTGGACACATAATTAAGCGTTCGTCAAGGATTAATTGCGGTCCAAAATACATAACCTATTTTGTATATTATCTCATCTACATAATATTATGAAGCGTAAATAATATTATAAATCTATACTAATATTACAACGCTGAAAAGTTTGTTTAAACGCGCTTATCTCAGGAAATACTGGTTCGAATTAAATATTATTTTTTTGGTTAGATTTAGTTTATTTATCGAGGAAGGCTTAGAACATCGCGCCGTGACCAATAGGAGCGAAAATCAATAGAAAACGTGGGAAAATAATTATTTTGTTGGAAATAACACGTTTCCAACGTGGGAATCGAACCCACGACCTACGCGAGCCACGCTCTAAACCACTGGACTAAGGAAGCGGGCAACAGAGCCTAGTCAATTGACAATTATATTAAGTAGGTATGCTTGACGCCTCCGTAGAGCGTATGAACTTAAAAATAAATCTTAAAAGGAGCGAAAATCAATAGAAAACGTGGAAAAAAAATATTTTGTTGGAAATAACACGTTTCCAACGTGGGAATCGAAGCCACGACCTACGCGAGCCACGCTCTAAACCACTGGACTAAGGAAGCGGGCAACAGAGCCTAGTCAATTGACAATTATATTAAGTAGGTATGCTTGACGCCTCCGTAGAGCGTATGAACTTAAAAATAAATCTTAAAAGTTTCTTAATTAAAAACTGAGCTGTGTAAATCTACGTTAGTTACTTAGCCTGAAACTTAAGTAATTATTTTAAAGCAATTCGTCCTTAAAATAAGTAAAAAGTGACAATTTGATTTAAATAATTGCTACAATCCGCGTATTTTAGATCAAGCTAAAATAATTTTAGGCCGTGTATTTTGGTTTGACCAGGTTAGTTGAACGTTAAACAACTTTCGAGCGGTACAACTATTTAACAAGTGTTCAACACTGGTCGATAGTTTGACTAACCGAAAGTTAATCTTGGTTCACAAGTGCTTGCGCAATCACGAATACCGTACTAAACTAGATTCCCGCAATTATTTGAGTACTAAAAACGATAGTCTTGTTTGTTTTATACATTCAACAGTGATTACTGAAAGCAGCTTCAATTATTTGTTATATAAATCTTCAATTATGTATATATTATGTGTGTCTGTCAGTGGCATCGTATTATCTAAAAACTTTAGTTTTTATTGGTTCGAACGAACCAATAAAAACTAAATCATGCTTTCGAGTTCTAGAGCAGGGGTTCCAATACTGTGCACCGCGGCCGCGCCGCGCGCCGCGCCCTGGGGCCCTGGCTGGAAAAGTTTGGGAACCCCTGATCTAGAGTGTTCTTAGGGATCTATTAAACAGAAAGCAGTCACGCGTTCAAGCGTTCTGCGTTCGCTAGGGATGTCGAAAATGAAAGAAAATATCGATATATCGATACATCGATATTTTAAAAAATGTCAATATCGGTCTCGATATATCGCGAAAAAAATATCGATATATCGATATATCGGTCAAATTTTTCTACAAATGCTTTTTTTTTTAAATTAATTTAGATCAGCCTAGCTCAGTAATAAAAACAGTTTATTTTCAGTTTTTTGAGAATAAAGTACTTAATGATTGGATAATTACTTTATTCTCAATTAAATCAAAGGGAATATGGAAATATTTCAGGGTTTTAACCGAAAGAACTGGTGTAAAATGTCAAGTGTCTATCCAAAATTTAATTGGGTTTTCTTTTCAGGGCAGATTTGGAGCATCCAAGAATTGTTTTAACTCGTCCAGCATTCTATTACTCCTGGAGGACATATTCTAGCGAATTTAGTTAGACCGTCATGAGATGATTGATAAAAAAATATCTATTTTGATACGAATTTCGATATTTGTTTTTTTGTATCGATGTATCGATATATCGGATCAAAAAATATCGGCTAAAAATATCGACATATCGAATACAAAATATCGATATTTCGATATATCGATATTTTTCCAACAAGCCTAGTGTTCGCATTCTACGTTCGAGCGGTCAGTCACACAGGAGCAATTCTGTCGCGGCCAGAACGCTCCCTGTGTGAGTATATCTCGTAATACAATACAAAGAACGCAAAACTGACCGCTTGAACGCTTGACCGCTCTCTGTCTGATAGGTCCCTTAGCTATAGTTCAGATTCGTCAGACCGCTCAGTGCCGAAAAATTTGGGTTTATCTATGTCATAAAATGTTGTGAGTAACTTCTAGGTATTTGATCGGCTCTGTATTTTGCATTCTGATTCCTGACACTTCCGTTTTTAATCGGGGATTGTTTTTCAATGTAACCTTATGAATGAAGTAACAGCCACTAACTGGGTTAATTACCTTAATCTAGATTAAATAATGAACCGAGTTTAAAACATAATGAAGTCGTGTTTTCTCGTAACAGCCACTTGCGTCCTACGGAGGGCTCTTGTCCTAACTGAACTAAATTTTCACGGTCGAAAGCGCCCCTTGTAAGACTGAAATCACTTCTCATTATTTTCAAGTGCCTCCTACAAAACTAATAATAATAGATATAATTATAAGAATGTGGTCGTCTGTTATAATATTGTGAGATTGTTCGAGAAAATATTTATTTATAATTAAAATAGTAGGACGTTATTTATCAAAAATTATATTTTGTTGTTATGTTAAAATTTTCTTATAGACATTTTGATACTCAAGTATTACTAAGGTATTTTAGTGCAATGACATAGATTAACTTTTAAAAAAAATAATAAATGTTTGTAGTTAAAATTTTCAAAACAGCACGTGTTACACAGAATATTATACAGATTTTGATATTTTATGTTAAGTTTTGAACCTCGATTCAGTGTTTGGATTTTAGATTGTACTCTGCAGATGACACTGTTATTTTTGCGGTTTATTTTACTGCAACCAAACAGCATTTTCCAATTATACTAATAAAGTAAACAATACCGAAACAATATTGTACGTGTCAATTATTATCATCGAAGCGTGCAAATATTTTGCCAATTAACGATTTTAAATATTTAAAAAAACTTAAACGATCATGAATAATTTCATTCTTTACACATGATACTCCGGTATTATAATAGAAAAAAATACCTGTGTATAAATAGTATTAATCCTTTCTGAACTAACAAATAGACAAAAACATTAAGGTGACGCCGCGTTAAAGTAAAAAACCGTGTTGGATATGTTTTAGATTGCTTGTTTTCTATGAGAGGATTCTAGGATTTCATAGAAAACAAGCAATGGAACAGCAAAAAATGGAAAGTAAGCGACAAAATGGTTTTTGTCGCGTAATTTAAAAACCATAAATATATTTTACACAAGCTATGGGCAAATTAAAGTGTATGCTTGAACCAATTTATCTACAAATTTTGGAAGCATCACTCTCTTGGCAAAATAGGAATCCCTTTTTTACAGAGGTATTTTTGATTGAATATTCTGTGTTATAAAAGTTGACCAATCGTGTTATGCTATGGTAATTCAAAGACAAAGACATGATGAATGAACAGTGAACTTTAATTTCTTAGCTTTAGTCATTGCTGAGAAAAATCGATATCGCTACAGCCAAAATATTATCAAGGCGTCGCCTTAAATTCGGCAAAGTAGTATTAGGCTCACGTAGGTATTATGTACTACGTAGCTACTACCACCAAATTCGATCAAATACCTTTCTGAAGTTTTTCCGTTAAAGAAAAGAAGTTTATCAAAAAAATCACAAAGTTTTGAAAACAGAGTATTTGTGTAAGATTTAAGACTAATAATTTTTATTACTGTGTCATATTTGCTAAGTAAAATTACAACCAGTAAAGCTGGCCCGTTCGTGCCAAAAGTACAAAAGCAACAACCAAGGATTATTCATAGTTCAATGAAAACTGTAGTAAAATGTTAAGCTTAATTATAACAATTAAAGTCGAATATTTAATTTTAACTACATTATAATCTGATTATATTCAGAATTTATCATAATGCAACAAAATGAAAATAATTGTGGAATAAAATACACAAGCGGCCAGCGTAATTGTATAAATTGTTTCAAAAGAACTCTGTAACACCAGTTACACCTAACGATTTATCGTCACTATTTAATGATTTTTACCAATCGCTACGATTATAAAGTTTGATTTTTGTACGCTTAAAATAACAGTTTAACTTGCGACGTCGAATGGTAACGTTTAACCGATTTCGAAGGGACGTTATATTTAAATTGACACAGTTCGAAAACATAACTGTTAAATCATGTAAAATATAAAACATATTCAGTATAAAATTATATTAACAAATTTAATTGAAACTTGATGAACTAACCTTTAATCTCTCTCTATCATAATTATTAGACGTTTACGAGCAAATAAGAACTAGGTCAAAATAGGTCCACCCGTTTGGATGCTACGATGCCATGGAAAGACTCATACATTCAGACACAAAGACACGTCAAACTTATAACACCCCTCTGTTTTTCCGTTGGGCCAAACAACGCTTGAGCTTACACCGTCATATCGTTACGATTAATCGTTACCTATGCAGCGGGCTCGGTACATGTGTGATATTTCAGAATTCATATTTATTATTTTAACGAATCATCAGAGGTGCGCGACACTGTATCCACACAAATATTATAAATGCGACAGTGCGTCTGTCTATCTCTTTACGCTTAAACCGGTGAACAGTTTTGATTTTAAGTATGAAGACCCTTTGAGACCCGGGAAAGGATATCTATACATATAATAAATCTGTAGAAATGTCAATTCTGTACATTTAAGATATTCAAAAAATAATAAGCGGAAGGTGTCACAATATCGCTATAGAAGCCGAAAAGTTAGTAAGTTTTTTTGTCTGTCTGTCTGTCTGTCTGTCTGTCTGTCTGTCTGTATGTTTGTTCCAGCATCACACGAAAACTACTGATCCGATTTGAATGCGGTTTTCGCAGATATATTTGTCTTCTTCCAACTTAACATCTGGTGTATAAAAAAAATTCTCCCCACCCCTCTGAAGGGACGAAAGAGGGGGTCAAATTTTGTATAAGACTTTTGCTTTAACACGAAAACTACTGATCCGATTTGAATGCGATTTTCACAGATATATTTGTCTTCTTCCAACTTAATTCATGAAGCCCCAAGCGGCCACATCCGGCCGCGATAACAATGAAAAAGCTATTGTGTCTCGTTTTGCCACGACTGATGGGTTAATATCTGGTGTATAAAATTTTTCCCCCCACCCCTCTAAAGGGACGAAAGAGGGGGTCAGATTTTGTATAAGACTTTTGCTTTAACACGAAAACTACTGATCCGATTTGCATACGGTTTTCGCAGATATATTTGCCTCTTTCCAACTCAACATCTGGTGTATAAAAATTACCCCCCCCCCTCCCCCACCTCTAAGGGAACCAAAGAGGGGGTCAGATTTTGTATCAAACTTTTTTCTTTAATGGACTTACTTCATATTATTAACTGTTTTTCCAACTTAACATCTGGTGTATAAAATTTTTCCCCCCACCCCTCTTAGGGGACCAAAGAGGGGGTAAGATTTTGTGTCAACTGATGAAGTAGAAATACTTTAAATGGCAAAACAACGTTTGCCGGGACAGCTAGTACTATAATAATTATAATAATTAGGATTAATTAATTAATTTTTGTAAGAAAAAAATTGATAAAATGGGACTTCAAAATATTTTGCTGCTCTTTGCAGACTTTTGTCAATTCTTTCTTCCTAGCTTGATAATGACAATTAGACTTAAGAGTAAGTAGCGTTTAAGTAAACATAACAAGTAACGATATTTATTATTTAGTAAATATCATGGGGCTTAGCATTTCTGATACAGTTGGATTCCGAGAATCCTTTATCGATGTGTAGCTGGCTTTAGTCTCACCGAACTTGGGAGAGTATTTTATTGAATCAGTGTTGTTACAGTTGCCGACAGGTTGTGCCATTTAGGACCTTATATCTTAAGTGATAAGATCCAAATGTGGTTTACAGGATCTGCCCACGACTGTACATCTTGAGGTCAGCTGCATTATACTTCCTGAAACTTAGCTGAGAGCCTCGGTGGGTTTTAATCGAATTTCGGGGGAGTTTCGAAAAGTTGTGGTACGGTGCACGTGGCTAATGACTGAGGATTTGTTTAAGTTTATTTACTGATGTAGGGTAAGCGGAAATAATTGACAGCTACGTATTCGTTACGTTCTATATTCATATGCCGTAACGGTGCGTTCAGACGTGCGCGTATTCTGCTATAGCTTTTGTCCTTTCTTATGCCATTTAATACTATGTAGTTTTGTCGTTGGCGTCTGTAACGCATTGAATCAGCGTATGAAATCCATACTAATATTATAAATGCGAAATGTCTGTCTGTCTGTCTGTTACCTCATCACACTCAAACCGCTAAACCAATTTTGCTGAAATTTGGCAAAGAGATACTTTGAGTGCCGAGAAAGGAAAAATTGCGGAAAAATGTACGGTGCCCGCGCGATAAACGAATTTTGGCGCAACGGAGTTGCGGGCATCATATAGCTGTAAAATATATCGCAGGTTTTTTAGGAAAACTTTAATTATAATGTATTGTTAATATATTTATACTTTATCATAACAATTCTAAACAACATGCAACCACAAGGTTCTTTGCTCATTCATATAATATATAATTGCAGTATGATTTTTATTAAAATCTAATTAGTGATTCGCTACATTTTCACCTCGATATTCGAGCGCTTTGTAGTCAAAGAGCCAGCAGCAAACTCTTTGGGCCAAGTAATTACTACTCCTTTGTAGGAGGCTACGCCGCTCTGATTGATGCTTTGTATGATATTTAGATTATTTCAGGCAAATGTTATTAAATTCCTTCACAATTGGCCGGTGGATTCTACTTCCTTGTTTGAGTTAAGACCTCGCTTCATGCTTGGCCTTGATGAATAACCATGATGACCAATCGCTTGCAATGGTCCATCTTTGGCTAACGTGGATATTAGATTTAATACATAGGTGCCTGGTGCCCTCCTCCCGACAGAATCAGAATCAAATCAGCTCGATCTCAAAGCTTTTGCTACTTCCGATATAATAATATTATATACTAGCGTAAAATAGTGCTGCGGATCAATTTGGAACTAATTCGATCTCAACGGCTTTTCCTACTCCTGACATAGCTAGTAGCTATATTACTAGCGCACGATCGTGCTACGGCTCAATTTGAAACTAATCAGACTCGTAAATCAAAATCCTATCCGTTTCGGAAGTTAGATGCAAAGTTACAAAGCATGGCTGTGTTTGTATAAGAATATTATATCATATTAAATAGTTTAGTATATCACTTAGAGTTAACATTAAAAGTAACAGCGCTAAAAGGGGTTACTCAAAATATATTGAAATAGCAACAAATAACTATGTGGGCGATTAATTTGACCATGATTTTCACCTTAAAATGCCAGTCATTTACATTATACGTCTATGTGCGAAAATCTTCTCAACAGTATAAAGATCGAAAGAATTTCAATCAACATCAGTCTATATACACATTTAGTAGATAAGTGCTGATCAAAAATATTTCGGCTACATAATATCATGCTATGGTAATACAAAAGTTACATGCATTTGATCGGCATCTCTGTAGTTTTATTCCCTTGTTGGATTTCCTTTTGATAATATATTCGTTGAGAGTCGGGCATTTTGAGCCGCGGTTGTAAAGTATTCTTTGGTAACTCTTTCGATTTAAAAATCTAAAATGCCTTGCATGTGATATTATTTTACACACATGCCTATTTCGTAATCAGCTGTTTCTCAAGAGACTTGTTTTTTTAATACAGCGTTACTTCCAATTCACATGGCGAAGAAATGAATGCGTTATCAAAGTCATAACGTATTTATGGCATGTATGATGTAGTTTTATTTATGTGATATGGAAGTATGTGGTGGAATATGTATGTACTTGTTATTGCGGTAATGATTCATCTCAATGCAGCGAGCAATCTTCGCGGAGGTCATCCGCGGTTCTGTTGGAAAAATGGTACATTATAATATCTTTATTAATAATCTATATTAATCTCATAATATTAAGTATTTTTATATGTTTTATTACGTTAGTAATAAAGTGATTATTACAACAAAACTAAGCTGAAATGTTCCATTAAACATCTTTAGGCTTCTTACGAACGGCACTCGTCGACGGCAGCCGTCAACCGTTGACGCGTGCCGTCGACAAGTGTCGTTCGCCTGTAAGCACTCTTAGATTGGATACATCTTTGGGTATTCTTCTATTTTTTCTATTTTTTCAGCGTCCTTACCACCGGGCACGCTTTGGCCCTGTGAATGGAGTGATGGGAGGATACCTTATACTTTTAATCTGTATTCACTAAGTATGTTTACAATCTTTTAATGTATGTGTATTGTACTTTACATGTTTCGTTCTTTCACGTAGAGAATGATGTTATTTTTGCTCCATAATCGTATTTAATAGAAAGTACGATATAGTTATTCGTGTGTTTATTACAGCTGATAGAGAAATCAATGGTCAAATAATAATTGTAATCCGCTATTTTTTTAGACAAAAGACGTCTGATAACACTAGTCAAAAGAGGTTTGAATGTATTAGAGCAACAATCGTGTTTGAAATTCGAAGAACGGAATCCAATGGAACTTGCGAATAGACATAACGCCACTTATTTAGTGTACACCTACTCAGAGGTGCTGGAACACTGCTGTAACCGATTATATTATAAGCCACTTGGAAGACGGGTAAGTAGGTAGATTTTTTTTTTGTTCTGTAAAAGATTTATTGCGACTTACGATTGTGGATGATTAAGGCGCAGCGCAGACGACAGACTATCCATGACGCATTTTTTGTCTGTGGAAATAGAACCTAATTTGTAATTATATGCGGACTTTTTGCACGTCCTGTGCGTTACCGCATGTAATTGCATAGGTTATATTTCCCACAGAATAAAAAGTGCGTCACGGATAGTCTGTCGTCTGCGCTGCGCCTTATACAGTATTATGAGAGCAAAGTAACTCCAAATACTGTGGTGCCTACTGCCTGGGACAAGATATTTAAATGTTCGTATGGTTGCCCAAGCACAATGCAAATTGCACATACGGCATTCTCGCAACATAGTCGGCCTAGTCCAGAGGAATGATACGTCTGGGATCGGCCTAGTCCAGAGGAATGATACGTCTGGGACCAATCATGTGCGGGTTTCCTCACGGTGTTTTACTTCACCGTACGAGACTGCAGATAATATTCGAAAACATGTCAAAATGAGCTGCGCCGGAGTGGTTTCCTTTTTGGCATTATGGCATTACACTACCTACCATTCAATTACGATTTAAACGCACATTTTATGTTGTCTGTGTTCTGTGTTTCATCTTTTTTTTGTTTTGTTTGCTATTATTTTTTTTTATATTAAGTAAGTAATTGTTTTTTGTTATAATTGTAATTTTTTTTCTCTATTGTGTTTTGTATTTCACATTGTAGTATATATTCTGTAGAATAGTATAATGTCCTATTGTGCCGAATAAAACGTTTATTTATTTAAAATATAAACAACTTTTACTATGAGAAAATAACTAACACTCAGCTGTGCCATATTAAAGCACTGAGGCACCATCGCACTTTTGTATACAACAGTTAATATCAAAATCATTTGTGACGAGATTGAAAACGCTATTTGAAATAGCCTATTTCGCTTAGTTCATGAGTTTTGCATTTTTGTCTGCGACATGGTTCTGCACTAAATGTAGCGCGTATATACATTGCCTTTTTCTGCCTAATTGATCTGCAAGAGCCGCGGAAAAGGGAGAAGTTTGATGCAACTCTCTGCGTGTTACTTCCAAACGGGTGAACCGATTGTGATTAAGTTCAAAAACTGTCAAGAAATAAGTTCTTCTTCATTATCATTACCTAGTTAAATGCTTATCAATTGTTTGAAAATTAATATAGTAATTAATATTTATTTTAAGCTATTGCATAGCTTTTATCGCGGGCTTCGAGCGCGGCAAAGTAATCAAGAAATTTCGTAACGAAAAAAACCTAGCGTAGCCCATTCCGCTGTGCGGTGTGTCGGTCGATGCGCCGTTGCCCTGCATCGTGTTTCAGTTCGGCACGGTGTTTGTGTGCGTGCGACTAGGCGTATCTATACTTAATATTATAAATGCGAAAGTATCTCCGTCTGTCTGTCTGTCTGTCTCGCTTTCACGCCAAAACTACTGAACCGATTGTAATGAAATTTTGTACACAGATAGTCTAAGGCCTGAGAAAGGACATAGGCTACTTTTTAACTGGACAAAGGGGTAGTAAGGGGGTAAAAATGCGTAAATTTTTTCAAATTAAGTTAGTTCCAAAAATTTATAATAGATGGCGCCGTGCGTCTCCTACATTGCGCTGACGCTTACTCAAACGTCTTTCTATAAGAGGTGGTATCATCTTGCATTGGATTTTTGATTTTTTCAATTACTATTAATTTTTTACGTTTTTAAATAACTCAGTAGGTACTTACTTTATCTATGCAGTGACCGGTGACGTAACCTTAAACCTATCAATGATAAATAGTTTATGGGTAAAGTTGTGTAATTGGGGGGCTAAATAAGCTTTAAAATTTGGCATAATTATGTTTAATTTAAAAAACGAAATATTATGTGCACACTGCACAGTTGTTTTTGGGTGTTTTGATTTAAGGGGTACCTGGGTTTTTTTATAAAAGCTTTTGACACCAATTTTGTTGACATCGCGCGCTACGAAGTCGCGGGCAACAGCTAGTGCTAATTATAATTGCATAAGTTGATAAAAAATGCTATGCAGTATGCAATAGCTTCACCGCAGTAGTCTCCGAGTGTCATACGTACTTTTTATAATTTCAGAATGTTCTGATAACTCCGCTCTGCAGCATGTCGGTAGAAATCGCTCATGCAACTCTACACGGTCTGGGCTTGTATCACAAAAAGAACGAGCCTTTCGACAAAGAGACCGCACAAAAATTCCTCTTCCTCAACAAATGCAAGTAGAATACTTTGCAAAACTATAAAGTTACGTTGTGAATAAAGTACGTTTTTGTTTTTGTTTTAATAATTTTAACATAACTTTTCCCGCGGTTTTTCCTGGTGCCATTATAAATAGCAACCTAGGAAAATAAACAAATATTTTCAGAAAGTCTACATTGGTATCCTACCACCAGTTCGGGAACTAACCCGGCGAGAAGAACCGGCGTAAGAAACTCGCAATGTTATTATGTAAAGCCTAAATATACGGTAACCGTGGGATAAACGAGTTTTGACGCAATGGAGTTAAGTGACCTAGTTGAAAAATCTAGTCAAATTTAGGGTGGGTTGCACCAACTTACTATAAGGATAACTGTAACTTTAACTATAACTACAATGCAGAATGTCAAATCTTCGGTTAAAGTCAATTATGGACGCCATATTTAACGATAACCATAGAGCTCGACAAGGCTTTAAATTAACGTGGCGAAAAAAGGAACTAACGCTGTTATCATACAAATACGCCATTTTTGACAGTTCTCTTTTACCAGCAGCGCCCCCGCCCATATTCATTTAAAGCTTTGTCGGACCAGCAACAGACATCTGTCAAATTCTGTGATCAAAGTTAAGCTGAAAGTTAAGTTAGCCTTAATTACAACCATAGCTTTGACCATAACTGTAACTATAACCACGCCTCTGGTGCAACCCACCCTTAATAACGTAAGTCTGCCAGCTGCTTGTAATTCAATTTATCTAACCGTAAAAAAACAATATCAGCTGTTTACATCAGATATCTTCCTTAAAACCTTACAAACTCACATACTTAACAACTTCATATTATTAATTATCGACATAGATATATCAGTGCAGACATAGATCAAAATAGATACCGCATGTGTATGTACTTCGCGTCACGCGTGCCATATCGCGTACCCAAACGACGAGCAATGCTCGCGTTTCTTATCATCGCGGCATCGGTACGTCACAGTAGGTAGTAAAAAAGTGGCACGCTCGCTTTCATACAAATGGAGCGACATGCGGTATCCATCTTGATCTAGGTCTGTGAGTACAGATAATACCATCACTTGAATCCTGCCATGTAAAATACAAATCAATTGCGCGCAAAACTTTTCCAAGCTCCATTTTCCTCGGGAAATCCACATAATTGTTTTCCTCTCGGTTACATGACAACGCTATGGAATCTCTTGGGCGGAAAAAATCTAAGAATGTAACTGGAGATGGCTGTCAGGCGGAGCACTTAACAGTGTAATAAACAGGCACGGGACTCCTGGTCTCGAGGGCTACCGGAATGGGTTTTGAGATTTTTGTTCATTTCCATGTTTACAAAAGAAAGACGTCCGTGAACAACACGGATATTCTGTATGTCCATACGATAATATTATAAATGCGATGTCGGTCTGTCTGTCTATCCATCTTTTACTTCTTTACACCCAAGCCGCTGAACCAGTTTTGCTGAAATTTGGTTAAGGAGAAACTATAAGTCCCGGGGAAGGACATAGGTTATTTTTATTCCGGAAAATGTACGATTGCAGCGTGATAAAAAAAATTTGTCTAGCATTATTATACTAGAATTTTGATGTTCCTAGAAACTCCACACGTTAAAAATAAACGGAAACCATACATTTTCCCGAGATTTATCATGAAGAGATAGAAATATGTACTTTGGATACATTTTAATGTATGCAAAGTATTTCCTTCACTCTTTTGTATATCTATATGCATGTTTAAATATCGTATCCGGAATATTGTAACTTCACGGGACAATGAAGCCCATGTGTGAATCGAAAACAACTTACATATTATACTTACCAAACTTCATCAAAATTTCTTTAGCATGTTTTCCGTTAGTTCCGAAGAGTTTACAAGTATACACGATTGATCAAAACTTTGGTTTTTATTAGAATACTTTGATAACAATGCAATAACTAAAATGTAACTTAAAAGAACTATTGTATAGAGCATTGAAGTGGCTCACTTATTGTCTCATCGTATTAGTTCGATAACAACTGTTGAAACGACATTTCGATATCACTAATGTTGAGCAAAACTTTTAAAAGAATACCTTTGTATCTGCTAGAAGACTGTATTAAGGTGATACCATATCCATCCATAAGGTTGTTATTATAAATGTATATAATAATTATTCCATACTAATATTATAAATGCGAAAATGTGTCTTTCTGTTACACGTTCACGCCCAAACCGATTTTTCTGGAATTTGGTACGGAGATTATTTAAGTCTCGGGAAAGGACATAAGCTATGTCCACACTGTGTACTTTTGTCTTAAGTTTTCGTCATCTTCTTTCATTCAACTTTCGTATTGACGCATTCAATAATTGAATGCGTCAACGAACGCCACGCCAACATTGTTATTAATCCTTCAAGCCCCATAAGAGCACGCGATCGCGACAACAATAGAATACAATAGCATTTCCAAGAATCCGCGATCGAAGGATTAAAGAACAAAGCGTAAGTTATGGATACGGTCAGATGCGTCGCGGGCATGCCTCACGTTCGCTGATGACTGCGTTATAACGCATACCCTTGATAAACAAAAAAAGGCACAGTGTGGAAAAAGCTATAGGATACCTTTCATCTTTTCAATTTTGAGACAACGGAGTTGCGGGCATCATCTAGTTTTCAATATAATATATTCAACATATATTTTGTTCTTTTCTGTTAAGCCCATTTAAGCCCATATAAGTAGAACGTCTCAACGTGTGGACCTTTTTAATAGTAGAGGCTAAAAGATGTAAATAAATTACACAAAATGGATGTTTATAGTGATTATGTTGAGCTTATCTAAGTCAAGCCGAAGCACAAAGAAACCACCAGCCAAAAATTACCATAAAATGATATCTACCATGATCAGGGCGTTTTGCGCCGACTGGCGGAATAAATAAGACGCTATCAGCATTTAAAGTCACGCCTGTAAGTTCACGATAACAGCTAATAAACAACTGCAGACATAATCCCAAATTTCATTACCTCAACATCCTATTTAGATGTCCCGATTAATTTTATCTTCGTTTTCGTAAAAAGAATTGGCTGCTCACAATTTTAAGATTTACGAAACTGCGAACTGGAGCCGTAGACAAAGTCCCTTTCGTTAAAAACGATGACGAAATTCGCTATCAAAATGTATGGAATTTGACACTAGTCTTCGCAAGCGAAATGTCATTTAGCGATGACTTGTGTCAAACCGCATACATTTTGATAACGAATTTCGTCATCTATACTAATATTATAAAGAAGTAAACTTTGTTTAATTGTAATGAATAGGCTCAAAAACTACTGGACCGATTTTAAAAATTCTTTCACCATTCGAAAGCTACATTATTAACGAGTAACATAGGCTACTTTTTATTCTGGAAAAAAATAGGGTTCCGTAAGATATTTGGGTTTTTCGGACGCACGGTGTAAAAAATCAACCAGAAAAGTTACTTAATTTGCGTACGCTGCCTAAACTATAAAAGATAGAACCATAAAATGTTCTAAGTAATTGTAGATCTTATGTACATATCTACAACAAAGTCCTCGACACACTATACCTGTCTATGTCGATTGTCGAGTGAGGCACAATAACCATTTTTTTATTTAAAAGTCTTGAAATTTTTTGCACTACATTTAAACGCGTTTATTTTACTCTTGCTATTAATCCTTATTAATTTACCAATTTCTTCACTAAGTACAGATTATCTTCAGTCTTTGAATGCTTAAAATTGGACGTTTGGTTTTGAAATTATGGTGAAATTTAAATATTACGATAGTGGGCGTCACCAAGGCGGGGATCCGCGTGTGGGAGGAAGACAATCTGCAGTGTACAGCCTGCGTATGATGACTGCGTCGCGTCGATGTTAGTGTTGGAGTCTGTGAATTGACCTGGGAATCAACGCGGGCGGAGCCGCGGGCGACTGCTAGTCGTTTATAACGAAAGATACTTTGTCTTAAGGAGGCTGGTGAGGGCAATAGGCGCATGTGAATAATATCTACGAATCGAACACGAGTCACGACTTTGAATACGTCATAAGTACTACAAGTATGTCCTATCCAGGTTCTCGTCTGTCTGTCTGTCTTTGATATCTTTACACTTTCACCGCTCAACTGATTTCCATGATTTTGAATATCATGCTGGTCTCAAGCCAGCAAAAGGTACAGTTCTTGCGTGATAAACGAAATAACGGAAACGAAAGTCGTGTTTACAATTAAAATACCTGGGGCAATATCTTAACGTAAAATGGTATGGTTAATGAAACATGCATGTTATATGGCTACAAAGCTTATAAAACGTTAAGCTGCTCCCTCACCGGGAGCATTCGCTTGTAATGTAACGTTACAGAGTCGAGCATTACATCATAAGGAAGAAGAATTGAGCATTACAATGCGCACCTTGTAATGATACAATGTGTAATGCAACTTGTAACATCAATGCTACGAGACAGTGAAGTCAGCTTGCTATGTAATGCTCAAACTCGAATCCATAATGTTACATTACACGCAAATACTCGTCAATCATTGAGGTAGTGTTGTAATGTAATGCTCAAAGTCGAATCTATAAGGTTTATACATTAGAAACGAACGCTCCCGGTGAGGGAACACCTTTACCATAATTTTCGTTGACTTGTCGAAGGCGAAAGCTGTTTACGCTAATTATGTCGAGCTACATAATTAACTTAGCGAAAGTTCGCGACTTGTTCCTGAATGCTAACGAACTCGCTGCAAGTGCAATACGTGTCTCAAATTACAATCTATCTGTTTTATACCGTTATACAAGTCTGTATAACTTTTACACTTACAAAACTTCCCCTCGTGTAATGTTTGAAAAGATTTATTAATGTTGTTTTCTTGTAATTTACAAATCGCTGTTTTTTATTTGAATTTGGTATTTTGTTTCTTAATTTTATAATATGCGACGTACTTACACCATGTTCATAAACATTAAGACTATTTTCGGACTAAATAAATATTATACCACGAATTGTGGAAACATGTTAATAGTGCATAGAAATTAATCATCTTTTTAATTTATGTTTATCACTGTATGTTTTCCGTGCAAATAAAAAAATAAAATAAAATAAACTTGGGGCGAATTTTCACGACTAATGCAAGCGATTATGAAAATTATAATATAAAGGGGCATAATATTATGAGTTTATATTTTCCATGACGGTGTTATTGAACGAATTTGTTTAGCTTTGTCCACACTGGGCCTTTTTTGTTCATCAAGGGCATGCGTTATAGCGCAGTCAACAGCGAACGTGAGGCATGCCCGTGACGCGCGTTGAAATCGTAGCGCTCGCTTTGACACTTTTCTTTCAACGCGGGTGGATTTTGACTCATTCAATTATTGAATATGCCATACGAAAGTTGAATAAAAATTGAAAATAAAATTGCATATTGTGGACATAGCTATAGATAAACTGCTGACAACAAACCTCAGAAAAGAGCATAAGGGCCTGTTTCACCACTTTCTGATAAAGAGCCGAATAGGCTATTCACAGCTTTTTTGACAGATTCTCCATACTTCATCTGACAAGTTAAGTGGTGACTTATCAGGAAGTGGTGAAACAGGCCCTTAACCCATATAGACCCGCCGTGCCCAAACGAGGACACTTTTAAAATTACTTATTTTTTTTGTCATTCAAGTTTATACTTATTTTTATTGTAAGTTTCAATTTGCTAAAAGTGTATATTCTTATAATTAGAAGGTACAAATTATATAAATATAGTTCACAGTGTTTTATAGTGAATTTTCTGAAGCTGTTTCTAAGATCCGAAATGACGCCAAGTTAGTATTTCTTATTTTGAAGTTTTTCTTCTAGGCATATAAATTTTTTCTCTTGAAAGAGCTCATTATACTATAACCTATAAAAAATATACATATTTGTGTGAAAAGCTTTAGTCTTTTTAAGATTAGGAGTAGTTTTATACAAGTGTCCCTATTTGGGGCCAATGGGCACATTAGATGTAAATTATTCCAATGTTTGTCCACCGATCAATTTCGTATAGTCAATGAACTGAAGGGTATTCAATAGATATGATAAATAATATGGACTTCAGGAAGTTGCCATAATTGAATATGATAGTGGAAAGATATATTTAGTCGTATTTCCTTCGCAACCATGTGCCTTTTTATCAGTTTTTCATTACTCCAAAGGGAAGCTGGCTATTGTGCAACTGATAATGTTGGCCAAGGCAGTACAGAGAAGTATCTTCTCGTATCCGTCAATGATATGAAAAATAAGAAAACGACGAGTTTGACTACCGTTTCCACCAACTAAATCAGAATTTGTTTTACATCGGCTGGATTATAATGTCCATGCAATCGGGGCAAGCCATAACAGCGTTTTTCTTATGGAAAAAGTAAACAGATGTATCACTGTTGAAAGAATGTGGATGTTAGCTTCCTACATTTTTATCAAAGCTATAACAAGGATATGCGTGGGGTCAAGTCAACTGGTCAATCGATTTTCTCGCACTGTTATACGAAACGGTAACTGGTAGGTACTGTTTACGCACATTCTGGATTGCATTGCCACTGCTGTAGTGGCAAACGCATGGCGGCTGTGTCATCAAAGTAATAAACACAATAATTGAATCAGCTCCAATTTCGGCGGAATTTGGTCGTCATTACTTGAGACATACAAGCGGTAGAATCCTGCAACCAGCAATACATATCTGTACTGCCAAACCTGCAGCATGAAGGGCCACTTTCCCGAAAAACTGTCCCAACAATTGCGTTGTTCTGATGGGCTGACATTACGTCATGAAAAAGGTCAAAGGCATTTGAGAAACGTGTGAAAACACGATACATTCATAAAGAATGTATCGAAAATTTTCACACCGTTTGATCCCATTGGCCCCATTTGAGGACGGCAATTTTTTTATATAAAAAATAAAAAAATATTAAGTATTTTTGTATTTTCCTAATAATTTTATTGGTTTCTATAAATTAATAAAGAAATTTCATATTTTCCACGGCTCAGTTTCATTTGGATCTAAATGGGTTAATCTACTTATTTATTCGAAAGAAAATATTGCTTATTTTGATGATTAAATATTTAACTCAACACAATAATAATTCAGCAACAATTTACCTAGAGCAAGCCGATTACATCAACCTAACACAAACTTTAATGAGAAATCTATCGGGGGAATACAATAATAGGAAACTAAATTACGCCACAATAACTGTTTAATTCTCTAGTGACGTTTTTGGATGTAAATTATAATGGGAATCATTATTTAGTATCATCCTTCATCCACTGATTCTATATTTGTTAAGGCACTGTTAAGCGTCATATGAAAAGGCTGAAAAAGTTAAAATGTACTAAGTAAAGTTATTCTTGAGTACAACATTTATAACAAAATACACGTTTAATTTTTGTCATTGTTGTAGCGAAAATGTTATCGTGTTACAGAATGTTTTATAACGTTATATAACTTCTGTCTGGGAGCACCTTATGACACACCGTATAGTATAAATTATATACAGTACTCTGTAATCTGTATATTATTTATATTGTGATACAAGTACCGCGTGAAGCCTGGCAAGTGAAAGACAGTTTTGGACTTTCGCCAGAACAATTTAGACAGATCTTCATAGCCTGCGGCCACACCATCTTTGTAGTTTTCATTCACAGCGCTTATGTTCTCGGAAATTCTGAATACAGATTTGTACTTGGAATACAAATCCGAGTGCGGTATATTATGTCATGACTCCATGAGTTTCACAATTTAGTGTTGCCAGTGGTCTTTCTAGATCGAGAACGTAAAAACATATTTTCATCTAAATTTAATAATGTAGTAATGTGGACAATAGGGATGTTGCCAAGGTCAAAGATTAGCATTTTTGAATAAAATAAAGGTATTACGGTAAGAAATACCATTTCCAATATTTCAGCTTCATAACTTATGTATTCTTTGAGCCTTCAAAGTTGGCCAGTCAAGACGATTTTTTGAATAAAATTTCTTAATATTTGTATACCATTCGATAAGTCAAGCAATTTATAACAATTTTTTTAAGAAACCACTTTCATAAACGCAACATTATAGAGATTTAGATACATGGCTATCGAAAAAAGGCTTCCCGCGATGCGTTTAAACTAGCTAGCGGTATTCATTAAAATTATTATTAACTATAGAGGATACTAATTATATATTTTTTATCTTTAATATCATACAAAAATAACTTCTTAATTGTTCAGCATTATAATATTAAATAGATGAATAATATTTTGGCGCACAATTAAGGGCGCGGAAGTCAAGATTGTTTTCTTCGAGGTCACGAGTCAATTAACTAACACGAGGATAAGCGCGTGATAACTACTCGTATTTAGAATATCCGGATCAATTATAAGTTTGTAAAAGTTTGATTGGACCTTTTGACCTGGTTATGACTTATGACAGATATATTATCTTATTTACTAATAATGTAAATGCGAAAGTGTGTCTGTCTAAATGTCATGTGTCTGTAATCTATTTACGCTTAAGCCACTGAACCTAGCTTTTATTTAACTTGGTATGGTAATACTTTAAAAAAAGGAGGAATAGTCATTATATCAGTAACAGATTATGAAATCTGAATAAAAATATGCTATTTATATCAATTTTACACATAGCACAGCACAGGAATCGAACATTTTTACATAAAAATGTACAAGAATTGTCAATAACACATATTATAACACACATAATTACATTACAGCTTGCTAACATAAAAGTCAACGAGTCGCTATATGAGCTCCGGAATCGTTATAGTTTATTATTATTCGACGTTCATACGAGTATGTCGCGATTAATAAAAACAAAATGACATTTTAGTGCCAAGATTAAAAGGTTCTAAATGGTACTTGGTGTGCATAAAATGACGCAGTTACATAGTTTGGATAAATACGAAGTTTTATGACAATTATAAACGTCATAACATATTTTAAAAGTTATAAGTAATTTTCAAAATTAACTATCTATACTTATTATAAAACAAAGTCGCTTTTTTTTCCCTCATGTCCCTTTGTTCCCTTTAATCTTTAAAACTACGCAACGGATTTTGATAATTCTTTCAGTGTTAGATAGCCCATTTATCGAGGAAGGCTATAGGCTATATTTTATCACGCTAAGACTAATAGGAGCGAAGAAATAGAGGAAAATGTGGGAAAAACGGGGAAAATTATTTGAAAGGGCTAACTTGAACGCGCTAATCTCAGGAACTACTGGTCCGATTTTAAAAATTCTTTCAGTGTTAGATAGCCCATTTATTGAGGAAGGCTATAGGCTTTATCACGCTAAGACGAATAGGAGAATGTGGTAAAAACGGCCGGGAAATTATTTGAAAGGGCTTATCTCGCAAACTACTGGAGCAATTTTCATGTTATTTGGCACAGATAAGAAGTAGACCACGTGAAGGATCATAGGCTATCGATTTTAATTATTTTTTCAGTGGCTATATATTTTATACCCGTGTGACGCCGGGGCGGGTCGCTAGTAATATCTAAAATAGAAAAACTATAAATATTTTGCTTTGTACTCATAATATATTATAGACTACAGAAGCTCATGTAACGCTATCTACTCAGCCTATGCCCACCGCACGTCGTAGCCATTAATTACGTCACGTCGCATCGTATCCCATGTATACGGTAAGTCGTAACTCGTAGCTCATGTCTACGGCACGTCGTAGCCCATATCTATGGTCGTAGCCCATGTCTACGACACGTCGTAGCCCACGTCTACGGCACGTCGTAGCGCATGTCTAAAACACCACGTAGCCCATGTATACAACTCGACGTGGCCCATGTCTACGGCACGTCGTAGCCCATATCTATGGTCGTAGCCCATGTCTACGACACGTCGTAGCCCACGTCTACGGCACGTCGTAGCGCATGTCTAAAACACCACGTAGCCCATGTATACAACTCGACGTGGCCCATGTCTACGGCACGTCGTAGCCCATATCTATGGTCGTAGCCCATGTCTACGACACGTCGTAGCCCACGTCTACGGCACGTCGTAGCGCATGTCTAAAACACCACGTAGCCCATGTATACAACTCGACGTGGCCCATGTCTACGGCACGTCGTAGCCCATGTCTACGGCACGTCTTAGCCTATATCTATGGCACGTCGTAGCGAATGTCATTCATCATGTTTCATGTTTGCGACAAAGACTTCTATTTAAAAATAGAAATCTTTGGTATGCGAATGAAAAAATAAATAGTCTACCTACGCCACGTCAAAGACAGAGCAAATAAGGCTTCTATGACAGCATTATTTTGTATCTAAAAACAACGAATGTAAAGCATAACTACATTATGTATATATTTCTTTCACGTGTTTTACTTGAAATGAAATGTATGTATGACAAAATTGAAATCATTATTGATTCAAAGGGTCAGCCTATTTCCATAAGTCCAATATAAACATACCTTTTTCTTCCTTATATTATGTTTTTATTTTATACTCGTGTGCGTTAAAATGGAAAATGAATATTCCGAATTTCGGTTTACCGATGGTTACAGCTAGTCTAAACATATACCGACAGTTACAGCTAGTCTAAACATGGCAATAACACCTTCGTAGTCCAATAGTTTAGATCTCCTGACTCGGGTGTTCGATTCTTGTGGTATTTGGTCGGGTTGTGATATTTGCTGAGCTTGATTCCTAAATATCACAAGCAACATTCATATGACATAATCGAACCAAATGATTTATCTGCTTTTTTTCTATGCCTCTATATCTCTCTATATCTACAATGTCGTACAATGTCGTACAATCATAGAAGGGATGTTACTTGGCGTTCATTGAGAGAGGCCTATGTCCAGCAGTGGACGAATATAGGCTGATATGATGATGATGATGATGTTACTTGATGAGAATGATTTCAAGTTCAGACGATAGATAAAGCACTATAGGGATATGTTGTGTCAACCTAAACACATACATATATCACGATCTGCCTATGAACCAACTTCTATGAAAGAATCAAAGTTGGTTCATCTAACTCGCAACACTATCTATGTAACTCGAAACACCAAACCAAACCAAAATCCAGTTTACTGCCGTACTAACGTTGCGCCATCGAAATAAAACACACTGTTCACTGCACATAATAGTTTTGACTGTCAGCGGCACAAAAACATAATAACAATAAAAACTAGAATAGAGTTAGGTCTGCAAATAATATTTGCGCCTGTGGTCATAAATTTACCAAATATTTATTTGAGCACGCTCGTCCGCGTATTTCAATGGAGGCGAAATATATTTCCACTGCAAAGGAAATACGATTATGTTTGAATAACAACCGCTCGACATGTAAAAGTATTTGCCTTTTAAATGAAGCGACGCGAACGGTTTATAAGCCACATTTGATTGGATAGCATGATACGACGTAAGATTAAAATAGTTCCGAATATGAGCCACGAGAGTGCGGAAAATATTTTTTTCTTATCGACGGTCTCATGTTCCATTCCATAATATTAATAATAAATAAAAATAAATACGGAGCGATATTAAATAACAAAAATGCTTCAGTGTACTGTAGTCTGTAACATTTTAAGCTTAAAGCTTTAAATATTCCGAGCTATAAAATATCTGTAGTATTCAAATTTTATTTTAATCCGTTTAGCATTGAGAGCCATAATGTAGGCCATAATTGATTTTGCAATACAAAAAAATATACATTTAACATTGCGTTAAAAACATTAAAGCCAATATAATATTAAAGGGATTTATAGTGACTACACACAGAACATAGATCTACAAGCACAGTTAACTAAGCAGTATCGTAGTGCATCCATTTGTGTCGCTATTTGCATAACATGACAGCCAGCGCCCCCGGTTATAAGAGGAATGGCTTAGAAATAGCTTATCCTCATATTATAAATAGTTAGAAGCCACACTGCGCCGTTGCGTTGCGGTGATGTATACCATAATTGCGTTGCAGCGTCGCACGACAACACAACACAGCAACAGTGCAACGCTTCATGCATCCTCCCACTTCGTGTGTTATCGTTCCGTTAAAATCATCGAATTTGTAGGTCGTCTGCTTCAGAGCGTTAACGCTGCGGCCTGCGACATCGCATCGCAATGTATATTAAAATATTAAAAATCGGCCAAGTGCGAGTCGGACTCGCTCACGAAGGGTTCCGTACCACTACAGAGCAAAAATAGGCTAAAAATTGTATTTTTTGTATGGGAGCCCCCCTTAATTATTTAATTTATTTAAATCTTATTATTAATTATTAAAGTACAAATACAATAAAGTATTTTGTGAACATTTCAATTGCCTATGTGCTGCCGTTATTGATTAAGAGCAAAAAATAGCAAAAAAATCACGTTTGTTGTATGGGAGCCCCCCTTAAATATTTAATTTATTTTGTTTTTAGTATTTGTTGTTATAGCGGCAATAGATATACACAATCTGTGAAAATTTCAGAAGTCTAGCTATAGCGGTTCTTGAGTTACAGCCTGGTGACAGACAGACGGACAGACGGACAGACATCGAAGTCTTAGTAATAGGGTCCCGTTTTTACCCTTTGGGTACGGAACCCTAAAAACTAAAGAAGAGGCTTTATTGCCCTAAAGTATAAAGCAAACAGTAGGCATATTGGAGTTTTTAAAATATTATTATACTTTTTATATTATAGAGACTATAAAAACGTACCGTATAAATTTGAGACCAAACGAAGAGCTCCTCAGATGCTATATCCTGTTCAGTCACACTTGCAACACTACAGGAGTCATCGCCTATATATCGAAAAAGGTCGAAAAATACTCAATCTATTTTGGTGAACACAGATACAGATTAGAATACAGGAAGAAAATATTGTTGTGGAAAAAGTTATATAGGTCTACCAGGATCTGATGGCAAATTTTGACAGCAGATTTTCAAAAAATATCCTTGATCAATTTCTTTTCTTACTTAGACCTATAGTTTCTGCGCGTTTAAGTTAGGAACACGTATCATCCGAAAACGCATGTGACGTGTTTCTAAATATCTAGATAAGAAAATTATGCATTATTATGCAATTAATGTCATAACATGATTTTCTGATTCCGTGGCAAAAGACCGCAACCAACATAAATTCAAATAAAATAAACTTTATGACCTAAGCCCTAGACTATAGTTTCATTACCTCTTCACCACTACAAAGCAGCGGCGGCATGACCAATGAAACCTATACACTGCTTACAAAGAGCTAAGCTATCACAAGCTTATTAGGCTCCAATACACGATACGAGGATCGACATGAAACTAATGAAATGCGACCCAATAACTGTCAATTAGGGCGCTTGTACATTACCATGAATTATGTAAATACCACTCGTCACCAACCTCATACTCGTTTGTCATGGTAATGTAACTTCTATTTCACTTTGCATTGTTTACCGAAACAAAAGCCCGCGATCGTAAGTCAAATTATCTGCTCGTTAGATGTTTGACATGACATAGATATCAATATATTTTAACTGACTTTAAAAAAGGACGGCATAATCATAAAAACCTCTGAAATGGGTGCTTTGCAATTTTTTTATAGAACAACTTTTTAATTGACAAGAAAATCGTATAGGTGATGAGTGATGACTTCAGTTAATGACTTTATTTTAACAAAAATAGTAGAAAAAGTTCCGTAGCTAACATAAAAAAGCAATTAACAAAAAAAATATCCCTAAAAAAATCATTATCCCCAAAAAATATCCACGTTAAGATAGACGAATGATTCGTAACTTATGGTGAGAAAAGGCGGCTGTCTCGAGGATTATTAATCAAATGCGTTTGATGGGAAAAAAATATTCCCTTTTCCTAGCAATGTTTTAATGATGTTTGCGTGAAAATTATTAATGATATCCATTGTGATAGAACAAATACTATTTTATTAACGGAGTACCCGTTTAATGAATCGCTTGTGGACTAAATCGAATTATTGAATAATTTATCTCACAATTAATACCGTTGTTGTGGTTGAATATTTTCGTGGTTGTATTAGGGAACAATGTTGTGAGGATAAAAGATCAGGGTAAATCAAATTGATGTTTAATGTAAAATTAGGATACCGATGTCAAGCCGGCCCATTCATGTCGAAGCATAGCTTTAACATTTAAATAAAACAATAATAACGGTAAAGCATCATGGCGAATGGCTTGTGTTTTTTTATAACTACTGAGTACTGACGTCTGACACACACAGTAAATAATCCCACCTAACACACACAGTTGCACAGTGCATACGTCATATCAGAATATTTACGGAATCGTTGTCAAACGTCGAAAAAACTTTTTGTTTATTATATTCTATGCTGATAGTGCTTTTGGCGTGAAAACATTGCTGTAATTGTATTGTATTAATTAGTAGCAACGCCTTTACCAACTGGCATTCACATTGCACCTATTCTATTAGTATAGAATAAGCAAATCCCGCTATTGTTCTGATATTTCCTTGTTTAGCCCAGAAATTATTGTTAACAAGCCTAAAACCAGACTGAGAACGTAATAACGTTGAAGTTCCTTTACGCTAACAGACTGATTACATCAATTTTCGTCTGTCGTTCAACTTCTGTTTAAGATTATTTTAGGAGAGGATAATTTCCTTTTAGCTCCGAAAGGGCTGTCAGTTGTCACACAGTGTAAATATTATCCAGTATGGTAACTCAGTCGTGTCCTTGAAATCAAACTCACTTTATACAGCTGTAGCGACCGTAGTAATACACCTTTTTGATTCCTTATGAATTGAAGCTTTAAACATAGTATTAATTCGATGTAACGGACCATCCAGAGCCCTGATACCAATAAGAGCTTTAACGCACTATGTCAATGGAATATGGATTGTTTCATTACTTCAATGTAACTAAAGTGACGGCAATGTGTGCGACCGACCAATGACCATTTTATTAGTATGTGTCTAGGATATTAATGTTGAGCTTTATTGCATATTGTACTGTGCGAATGATTGTCAATCATAAATATTGAATAATCTATTTTTTACATAATAAAACGGATTGCTCGAGTACAAAGTATGTCTGATGATGGTCTACTATATATAATTTATATTGTGGCTGACATTTGAGTTCGGATATTTATGACATTTTGTGTACAGTTTATAAAGTTGGCGTTGGTAAAGCTTAGCGCAAACCTACGCGACCAAAGCGACTGCGAAGCGGTAGCGTCTACCGCGCGGCGGACGCTGCCCATGTAATCTTATGGCGCTGTGCACACCTGCACGACCGCGACGCGAAATGTTCGCGTCGGCAAGCGGAACGTGCGCGTCAAGTTGTCAGACGCGTGTTTTGAAGTTTACGTAACTAGACTTCTTTTTTAAAACCTTTTTTATATTATTTTGTACTACTCTTTAGTTTATGATTTCTTGACTTGTTTACTTTTTGATAGATTGTGTCATGAATCAAATTGCCCGATGTATTATTTTTCTCTACGATCATGATATTAGTAGTCGCGCAGGTGTGCACGCCAAGTTTCGCGTTGCAGACGCTCCCGATTCGCGTACCGCGTCCCTTGTCACTGACGCGTAGGTTTGTTTTAAGCTTTATGATTGACGCGGAATTAAGCAGAGTTAAAAGTGTCTTAATAGATCGTTAAATTTGGCACATGTATATCATTGATTTTAACCGACTGCCAGATAGTGTATTTCCTTTTTAAATGTTTTAATATATAGCCATATATTCTGTATTTATGTTATATTTCTATATAATATAAATAAAGATTATATGGCTTATTTTATGCTATGTTAGATTGTATGTCTTTGTAACCATGTGACGTTTACTCCATCTGGATCTACATCGATTTAAAAAATCGTTAACGTTAGAGAACCTTGTAATTTGTGAGTGTCATAGGCAACAAAAATTCTCTTAGCAATTCGATGGTAAACGTTGGTTATTTTTTATTAAGGAAAGTAATAAAAGCCTAAGAAAAGGACAAACGGTCATATAAAACTATAAACTTCGCTGACTGCTAAACCCTTTTATTGTGACATAACACTAAAGTATAGAAATTGCCTTTAAAACTTGTCCGTAACTCTATAAAGTTACGATATAGCCAACAGAGGCCCTTGGCTACTAAACCTGCACTTTTTATGTATTCGTAGTTTATTTTGTTACGAAAAGCTCTTCGACCTAATGCGTCTGTGCCCATGGAAATAATGCAACTTGTCATCAGAAGTCAAGATAATAGAGGTTTACGCATTGCGCGGGAGCCGCACATTTTTCGTGACAAAAACTATTGTTTGTCCTTTCCCAGGACTCTTATCTCTTTAACCACCTGATTGGTTTAGCCGTTAAACAGTTATATTATTATTATTAACGGCAGAAACACTTTCGCGCTTATAATATTAGTTCGTAACAACCTATCTTTACTTGCGAAATCATTAGGTTCTCTCAAGTAAGGCAAGTTTATATGAACCGTAAAATTTGATTAGCCAAACTCCGGACATACCAGTGCAGTTAATATGCATACACGAAACTCATCGCTCCCAATAAACAAGTCAAACTACCAATGATCGGCATGTCAAAGTTTATACTTTAAGCCTCAGTTCGCTTTGTTCGACATAGCTAACATTTAATACGTAGCAATAGTAAAACTTGTTTGCTCTGATGGAAACCAATTCTAACACTTTAAGGTTAGTTAGATAAATAGCTAAAAGTCTAGCTTTGCGAGGGTTCGCGTCCTTTTTCTGCGTGGTAATACAAAAATACAACAATAAAATACAAAAATCTTTATTCACAAATTTAAAATACAATATAATAACAGTGTTTGAGACCCCCTTTTAAGTAAAGTTTACCTGTGTTAATCTCGCTTTGCCGAAAACAATAAATTTGGGAAATTTATAAGTGAGGCTAGTAGTTATTACAAGAAGAAATATAGAGCTTAGGTAAGTACCTTATTTTTTTTTTTTTTATAAAATTTACTAATTAATATCTTCAAATCTATTCGGAAAGCGAGCGCGTATGTACTTCTGTAGGTGAATGTGGGTGTGTGTTTGTTTGTGTGTGTGTGTGTGTGTGTGTGTGTGTGTGTGGTAATAATCTTTAAGACATGTTTTTTATATTTTAATAGTAGCCATACCTTAACTGACAAATGATAACACATCTACATATAAATAAAAATTACTATGTTAAAGCACAAATCAATAGGAGTGATCGTTTTTCCGTAAAGTGTACCACAAAAGTGCTTAGGTTGTGGGATAAAGTAGGGCCCGCTTCGCGCGCCCTGATAACATCGCATGCTTCCTCCATATGTAGCATTGAGAAAGCATGGGATATTTATATCTGAATTTTAACGACTCCACAAGAAGGCACATTAAAGAATGGCGAGTGGCGACACACCTGCAACGCTCCTGATGTTGCGAGTGTCCAATGAACAGAACACACTTTGACATTTATAACACTAGTATGGTGCTCCTAATAGCTTTCATAATTACACTTGCCTTAAAAAACGGCAATGATCTCGGAGAAAATATGACACAAAACTTTTTACGGATTCAATGAGCAAAAAACGCGGGTAATATCTGTTTAAGTTGGAAATGGATTTCTGCGGTTACGAAGGAAAGTTTTTATCTTATTCGTTGCTTGATGTTCCTTTGCATAATCTAAAGGGAAATAACAGATTTTACCGGTTTATTTAATGGAATATTTGATGGTAATTGAGATAGACACGTATTGTTAATATAATAATACTAGATGACGCCCGCAACTTCGTTGCGCCAAAATTAGTTTATCGCGTCGGAACCGTACATTTTTTCGGGATAAAAAGTATCCTATGTCCTTTCCCGGGACTCAGAGTATCTCTGTACTAAATTTCAGCCCAATCGGTTCAGCCGTTTAGGCGTGAAGAGATAACAGACAGACAGACAGACAGACACACTTTCGCATTTATAATATTAAGTATGGATTGTAGTTAACATGGTTATCAAATATTTAAAAAAATCACTGTTCAAGGTTAAAAAAATTGATAGTAATTCATATTAGTAACAAAGTAATAAGAGAATAAATAATGTCTAAAGCAAAATAAGCATCATTGAGTTTTGTAGCATTTTTTTAGGAAAGAAATCAATAAAATTGTTAAATTTTTGAACACGTACGCTGGCTTTGATGAGACAAACATAGAACAATCTACTAAAAAAACTAATAAGACACAATCATAATCATAATCATTTATTTGCCTTGAATGTAGGTTACAAAAGTTCTTAAAATATTTAAAAAAAAAATCTAAATTTTTTTAACTTCACTTTTAATATCAGACTTCAAGTCCAAATGAAACTTTGTAGGCATTCCGAGATTTCAGCCCAAGTCCCGCCAAACAGACATTAGTCATCAAGTCGACTCGTTTTAATATTTCATCTTTAATTAAATATTATAAATAAATGCGAAAGTGTGTCTGTCTATCTGTTACATCTTCATGCCCACACCGCTGAACCGATTTTGCTGAAATTTTGTTTGGAGATAATTTGCGTCCCGGGAAAAAATATTGTATACTTTTTATCCCGGAAAAATGTACAGTTCCTGCACGATAAACGAATTTTGGCGCAACGGAATTGCGGGCGTCATCTAGTATTTGTATATTTCTCCCTTATATTCGGCTAATTATTAGCCGGGGGTTAATATTTTGTAAGGGAACAACAGGGGTGAAAGACATGGGTTTAATCATAGAATAAATTGATATTATAGGAAAAATTAAAATATGAATATTCACGGTAGACACGGTCTGTACATAGTGAACAGATCTAAGGCCTGACATAATAGAGCACCTCTCGGTGAGATAATATTCCTTAGCAGCCTTCAAGTATTATATATCCCACAGCATATTATGTTAGAGTTCAAAAGATATACATTTTTTTATCATGGAAACAAAATGGTATTTCGATAAATTACAAACGGTGAATCGAGGCACAAACTTCATATTATTGTAAAATAACTATATCTAACTTTAGTCCTATCTAAACTTTATTTAAAAATTGCATAAAAATCGATACAAAAGATAAAGTCGCGAGTCAACCCTAGTACAAGAAAATACTCCTTATGTATTTAACGGTGGCGTTATTACCGCGGCATTACGAGGGGAAATAAATTAGCTATCAGCCCCAAATTGAATCGTGCATTTTACCAGATTGCTGCAGGGTTGGCAATTCTACGAGTTACCGAGGAAATTTTACAAGGAAGGTGTGTGAGGAAAACGTAGCGGGTGGCAGCCCTGTGCATAGCCTGTAGCACGAATTAGGGGTGAACCTGTCAGGTCAACCTGTGGGTCGCGACCCCCTGGAGGATCTACTATTTTAGTATTACTAGGTAGGTAGAACTATTTAAGCAAAAAGAACACACGGATTAAAAATATTGATAAATATAGTAAACATTAAAATAAAAATTATGTATTATTAAGTATCATAAACATATAAACATGATAAAAAGCAAGTGGGGGGAGGTCGCGGTATATTTTTAATACCAGGGGGGTCGCATCATTAAAAAAGGTTGAAAAACACTGTATTACAGTATTGCGTCGCTATATCCGTGTACGTTTACGTTTGAGATTAATAACGAATCTTAATCTTATTCCAGTCATCCATTTTCAATCTACTTTTGTACATTACACTTTTTATTTGAATTTAAGCATTGTTGTGTGTGTTAAATAAAAAGTATAGGCTCCTAAATTAGAACCAAAAATAGTTATTTACGATTACGCGATTAAATTACAAGCTAATACAAAACAGTATTGTATTTTTTATTTCGTATTGTAATTACGGGTATTAAACTGTTTACTACAAACGTGTTAGCGTTTAACAAACCTTTAAAAAAGTAATACCAACTTAAAAAGTAATAAACGAACTAAACTCGAAGGCGAAATAAGCTCGACGACACTTTACCTTAGAATTTTTAACAGAAAAAGTTTCATTATAATTCCATTTGCCTAAAAAAGTAAACAAACTAAATAAAGAAGGCAATCAAAAGTTTCGTAAACAACTTTCAGGAGCTTAGGCTAAGAGGGTCGCTTTTTGAATCGTATTACTGAACTGAGTTCAGCCAGTCAGTTCCTTCACCATATATTCAAATGTTTATTCTATATTACGTATTTCCGAAATCATTTCGAAAGTAAGGATTTTATCTATGGACGCTTTACACCAAGTCAGCCTCGACTCATGTTAGGTTAAGTTTTTTAACGGGATTTGGCACACCACACATTTCCACCACTGTATCTCCTGTGTCGCCAGAATCAACAGCGGTGTCTAACCACGAAAACCCTTTGATGATCTCAGGAAGCTCGAGGGACATGTTAAAGCTGTTTTGGGACACACACCGAAATTAATTAGAAGAAAATAATGTAATGTTAGGTTAATTTGTGTTACGACCGTGTACCAGACAAGGGATTTTTGAAGTGAAAACTTCTTTAGCGACGTTGAGCACTTTTGTGGGATGGGTAAAAACTGTGAAACTCGCGTCAGATGCTCGTGCTGATCGAAAAACCGTAAGACGGTTGGAGAGTAGTGTTGTAACATCGATCGAATCGATTAATCGAACAATCGATTGTTTTTTTCGATTGTCGATATTTTTAATCGATTTCGATTTTAATCGGGTTTCGATTAAAAAAATCGATTTTTTCAAAATCGATTTTCTGAAAAAATGGGTTAAAAATTTAATCGATTGTAAGGGTTTCGATTAATTAAAAAAAACGATTTTTTTTAAATCAATTTTCATAAAAAATGGGTTAAAAAAATGCACAACGTTAATAATCAAGTTTTCACTTCTGCCGGCACTCACGGAGTGCAACCCGTCTTTTTTTTATATAATATTATGATTTAAACTAAAATCTGCGACCCAGGAACATTGCACACTTTTTGCCCCCTCGGCGGGATTCAAATACACGACTCACTCACCAACCAAAGAGGTCGTCAAATAAATAAAGGAAGAGTTATATATACCAATATTTCTGATACTTTGTCAAATAATGTATTTATTGCATTCCCAGGTCACTCGCATCATCAAGACGCATTTGGCCGCATTGGGGCACAGACGTTAAAGACACTTTAGTACCTAGACCGAGCCTGTCCTTACGATAGACAGTCAATATATTACCCCCTTTTAGCCTCAATTCAGTCAAACCGAATCCATTTAAGCCATATTATTTATGTTCATTCCCCATTTTATCTGATTGCTACTAATAAATTGATGTAACAAAACAATCGCCTATCTAAATAAACGATCTGCGCTAAAAACAATTGCTGATTTGGTATGTTTAATGGAAGTTTGGAGCAATTTTGGTATCAAAATGGCTTTTTCTGTTTTATTACAATGAAATATGTGTTCTTTCACCTGTCCGACCTCATTTGTCGTTTATTTTTAGCGATGGTATGATATAAAATAATAAAATATCACAATGCAATGCAAACTTAAAAAAATCGACACAATAATAAAGAAGTTAACAGATAAATACTGTACTGACTTTGACCTTAACTACTTAAGGGCGTTCCTTACGGAGATACCGTAATTTATCATATTTCAATTCTTATAAACTCATAATTTGAAAGCTACAAAGTTATTATAAAAATACAGCAATAATCTTCAGTATGTCAACACTCCTTTCCCCGTTTTAAATTTTCTATTTTTATTTATATAACTCATTATATCGGCTTCCAAAGTAAAACCAATTTATTAAAATTCAAGCATACATTCAGCATCTCCTTAGGATTTACAAATTACTTTTATTTGAAACACACGCCAATAGATCGACAATATCATAAACTACATATTCCCCGTTTTAAATTTTTTTAGGACAATTTTGAACTAAGACAAGTAAAAAAAATAGGGTTTTGGTGCGATCTCGGCAACGTGGCAAATGTATGGCCAAGGTCGTTTGCTCGGGGGATGGCCTTGAAGCTAATTCACTAAAAACTCCTCTTTACGTTGAGCCACTGTGGAAAGCCATTAGCCATGTCTGTTTATAGCATACAATCGACACCAACAACGAGCAATCACAAACAAACTTCTCCCACGTTTTGACGACCTCTGTGGCTCAATTGGTTGAGTGTGTAGCAGCTCAAGCCGGGGGTCGCGGGTTCGAATCCCGCCGACGGAACAAAAAGTTTTCAATGTTCCTGGGTCTGGATGTGTATTAAATATGTGTATGATGTAATAAAAATCTTAAATATATGTATAGTATAAAAGTATTAAAGATATTTCCGTTGTCTGGTACCTGTAACACAAGTCCTTCAGGTACTTAGCATGGGGCCAGACTGACGTGGTGTGAAGCGTCCATAGATATTATTATTATCATTAGGTTCAATAAATTTTCAGCTAAAAAAAAAAGTTTGTCATCGCTTGTATTGGTTCATCATTGACCAACACGGAAATGCTGTAAATTTTCATATGATAAATTCTTTAATATAATTAGAAGGCAAACACTACAAAAAAAGCCTACCGTCTCATATGGACACTCGTAACATTAGAATAGTTGCAAGTGCGTTGCTGATCTTTGAAGCGTTTACTGTGCTTGGCAGAAAGAACTGTAAGAAACTGCATTGATTTCCAGATTTGAAGTACAATAAAAACACACTATGTATGAATTTATTTTATTGCAACTTACCTGCTAAAACGTTGGAAATCATTTCATTACGGACTCAGGCCCATGATCATTAAGTAAGTCACTATAGCATGTTATAAGCGATAAAATAATATGGAACTTTCCCGTCCTTCGGGAAGGGAATGCGTAAGTACACATTACGTAGCGAAAGGCCTAGAAAGGCCATTGGGTTTTATAACTCATATTGGCAAGGAAATAGTACTATGGAAAAATTATCAAGGGTGTATAATATTCCAATATTGCAGGCTATTGTAAAAAATAACAGCGCAATATAATATATAACTTTTCAAAATGCTTCGAATTGTGTTGTATTCCTAATTTTTTTAAACAAGTCCTTCTTGCTTAAATTAGCAACCAATAAAAATAATTTACCT
Source organism: Polyommatus iphigenia (assembly GCA_963422495.1). Taxonomy (NCBI): domain Eukaryota; kingdom Metazoa; phylum Arthropoda; class Insecta; order Lepidoptera; family Lycaenidae; genus Polyommatus; species Polyommatus iphigenia. The sequence continues at coordinate 8,479,797 of OY730182.1, forward strand.
CACATAATATGTGCTTTTCCTTTATTGTGATTACTCGCTGCATAAGTAATAAATATTAGACGCCCAAAACTTTCTGCTTTTTTCTTTCGATCAGTATGAAATTTGCCCTGGAGATCCTTTGAGTCCTGGTGACGGACACAGAAAAGTGTAGGACTAACATTAGCTTGACACAAAACCTGACCTAATTCTAATTTTAAAAACCGGCCGGACATTTTAAACTTTTTTTTTTGCAAAACAAATCATTCGATGTGGTAACACCGCTATCACCCTCTGATTGTGAAAATATTTACTCAATCGCGGACGAAAACCGGGACATATTTTTTTCATACCGCGGTCCGTGTCCGAATGTTTGGAACGTAAATACACACACAATTCGAAAAATTTGAAGCACATGTCATTCAAAGCGACTTCTAGAGATATTATATGTGATTTGTCTTTCATAAACTGCTTATTAAATATTATTTTTAAGGAAAAATGTATACCATGCTGATGACTGCTTGAGTCATCGTCGATCGAATTGGTTTGGCAGTTATGATTCAGTTTCAATGCACGTATAGGTGCGCAATTCAATTTAGCATCAGTACAATTTTTAAGACGTGATATTAGAGAGACATTATTCAGGAAGCTGTTATTTTCCCTTTTGTACTTGCATTATTACATCATTCTTTTTTTTTTCAACTTGTTATATTATTTTTTTATTTAAGCTTCTGTAGATAATTGTTATTGTTAATTTTATATTCTGAATATGTTACCATATTACTTATAACTTAGTATATACTTTATTGTATTTGAATTTACCACAATATAATGTACCTTTTTCAACTTAAATAATATAGAAGGTGTATTGAACCTAAATAATATAGAAGAGGGCATCTGTCTCAGGTCATTGATAATAATGGCAAATGATGGCGCAAAACTGAAAAATTGCATAGAATTTTCAAGACAAAAGAGAGTCGAACCAAAAGTAACAACTTTTATTCAATTAAAAGTTACTGTTGTGAGTAGTGAAGGCAATAGGAATTTATCGATGTTGTTTAAAAAGTGTCTAAAGAGCCTCGGCTGAGAGAGAAATCTGGTGGGTTGTTTCAGTTTCATTTATCATTATTTATTTTATAATAAAACATAAATTATGTCCACAATAAAACTAAATTAGTAAAGACGAAAAACAGAACAAATGTTTTAATAAAAAGGAAAACCATTTTGGCCTGACTTTTATTCATTTTCTGCTCGGAAAATTATCAACAATATTCAGGTAGCCATGTAAAAATGTGTAAGCAATTTCATAAATACAATTACTATGTAAACTACAAATGAGAAAAACTTCAATATTTTCCTTTGAATAATTCAGAACTTATTAGCTCAAAGCTTTCATAACATTTTCCTTCGATATTGAATAATGTAAATCACAATATTGTTATTTTAATAAAAAGTTATAATATTGTTTCTTCAGCAATCTGATGTCGTTTAACATCTTGTTTAATGGGGACGCAAACATTATTAAATTCGTACTTGAATTTATTTTCAAATATTATTTTATCTTAAATATATAAAAAATCTTGTGTCCCATTGTTATTAAAGTCCTCTAAAACGGTCGCACTGATTGTGTTGAAATTTTGTGTGCTTATCAAGTTATAGGTCTGAGAATATGACGACATCTTTTTATACCCTAAATATCAAACAACTATTTTGGACGCACCTATCAAAGTTTCTGAGATCGTCGTTATGTTAAATAAAAAATTAAAAACATATGACAACGTCTGAAATAATTAATGATCTTAAGCGTTTTGCAAGCAAGCACCGACAAAACAACTTGCTCGGCTAGTAGGCTTACGAGTATAACATTCAAAAACCTCGCTTGACCCCGCTCGATAAAATATTCCGTTCGTTTCGGATTTATCGACAGGTTGTCCCCTCCCTACTCACCATACTGACGTTTCATCGAGCTGCGCCTAATCTAGGATGCACCAGTGTTCTGTGAAGATAGCGGGCTCGCGCTAATACTGGCTAAGTCGGCCCGGCTCTAATGCAGATAGAAAACCGAACGGTATAAGTAATGAAAACGGTTGAAACGATTTAGCGGTTTAAGTGTTTTCGACTTACAAATAGTGCATTTCACAGAAGGCTTTTGAAAGAAGTCATTGTGTATTCAAAATGCTTTTCAGCTTTGAAATATGTGTGTGAGGATGTTGGATCTCGCTCCGTGTTGCGTTTTGTGTGAGGCATGAGTATCAACGTGGCGTTTGATAAGTTTGATGGCCATATATTATTATGGTCGCTGTTACGCATTTGTGTATATACCCACAAAAAAAATTGGTGTTAAGTTATAGTTTCGTTCTAAATGATCTCAAGAACATGACTGCATTCATATTAATCAATACGTATTTTTTTGACAAAATGTATAACATAAAAATAGGCCTTATTATTTTAAGCTGTATTTATATTAGACTTAAGATAGTAGATACATAGGTAAGCATACAAATATGTATAAGCTAAATGGAAGTCGACTAAAGATCTAAATTCAGTATGCCTTATCCATAATATATTCAAGTACATTAGAGAAATTATTTCATAAGCAGTAAAGGCCCGCAACGCAAATGCAACTCTTCTGATGTTGCGAGTGTCCATGGGCGATGGTACTTGCTTTCCATCAGGAGACTGGTTGCTCGTTTGCTCCCTAATTTTATTTAAAAAAAAGCAAATTGTAGGCCTACGTAAATGGTCGCGCTATATCGATGATTGTGGTCTTTTGAGCTGGACATAGCCCGGCCAAATAAAGAAGGTCTGACATTTATCTATGAAGCTATTTCTCTGTACATACCAGTTTTTGCCCCGACAACATGCAAATGCATACTATTCAAAGTAATTGAAAGCAATTAGCCAAGTGTGAGACTTCATGTTCCAAGTCAAGTAATAGCGCCTTCCTGAAGTGAACTATCATAGAGTTCTATTTGACAAAGTTCATATAATTGCTTTGGACAGTCAGACTTTCAGTAATAGGTATCTATTACTATGAACTAGACTTGTAGTACTAGATGTATTTAATTTCATCTTAATGGGATCTGTGATTAAAGTAAGAACCACGCTTAGATAAAGATATATTGTAAAGATCAATTTTGGTAACGCTGTTTATATAAATTTGATGAAAGATAAAATAAAAAAAGAACTTGTAAAAAAGTGATTTTTGCAGTCATTTTAATTGTGTTATTTCCCGTAATTAAGTCAATTTTGTAAGTAATATAATATTTTGACAAATCTCTTTATACCTTGTAAGAATTTAAACAATGAAAACCATTCTGTATGGAACACTAAAACCTAACGTTTTGGATTAAATTTGTATGCCAGTATATTTAGACTAAAGTGGCCAGCTAACTGCGCATTCAAACTTGCACGTTTAGTTTTCGACGTACGTTTAAAAATGGAGCCCAGTTTTTTAAACATGACACAAAAATATTATTCTCGCAGGTATTTTTGCAATATGTCACCATTTTTAAAAAACTGAATTATTTATCAAGCTGTTACCCGTGGCTTTGTGTGGTTATATATTTTTGAGATTTTTTTTTATTATACAAACTTATTTAGAGGTATTATTAGAAGACGGCCGAAACCCCGTTGCGCTAAAATTATTATATCGCGTGGAAATCGTACATTTTTCCGGGATAAAAGTATCCTATGTACTTCTCTGGGACTGGGACCAAAGAGTCAAATCGGTTCAGCTGTTTGGGCGTGAAGCGGTAACAGACAGACAGACAGACTCTCATATTTATAATATTATAATTATGGAAGTGTGAACTGCCAGCTAAGCAATCAATGATCCAGAGAAATATTATTTCATAGAGTTTACGATTTAATAATATTTTGGCAAAATAAATTGCATATAGTTGTGGTAAAATTTTAATAAATTAATCCATTTAATTCATGAAGCCCCAAGCGGCCACATCCGGCCGCGATAACAATGAAAAAGCTATTGTGTCTCGTTTTGCCACGACTGATAGATTAAATGACTTTTTACGTATTATAAATTAATTGTCATTTTTAAAATAATCTATCGTTAACACAAACATAATAATATTAGATATTAATCCTTCGATCGCGGATTCTTGGAAATCTATTGTTATTCTATTGTTGTTGCGATCACCGGTGCTCTTAGGTATCGGGCTTGATAGGTTATTAATATTTTTTATTTATGAATAATGAATATGATTTAAATCATAAAATTTCTCTGAGTGGGGTCATAAAACTTATATGTGTATTGTGTAACCTAAATAACTCTCTTTTCAATAATAAAAGTGAAATTCTTTACAGCATCCTACACAAAGATAAAAAAAGCGAAACAGAAAAATATTTTACTAGCACAGCAGGCTGTAATGAATGATGGGGCCACGGCTCACGAGCACTCACTTTTGTTACTTGGAATGAAATTCCGACGAATTATTAAAAAAAAAACTTGTAAAAAACCAACACCCTTTATTCACACAACATGGCTCCTCATTAAACATAGCCCTGTGATAACGGAATGTAAAATTCGGATTTTAATAGCGATTTTGTGCTATGGTATACGGTGGTAAATTTAGAAGTAAAAATTATAAAAGATTTTCTATTATATACTGTAATACAGTGATATACTACCGAATTTAAAAAAAATGTAAATTCAATGGTAAATTCAAATTTCTCGTACCATGCAATTAAAAAAATTGTCATAATATTAGTTTGCTAGTGTTTCTATCTAGATCGTCCCGTTGCTGACTAACATTTTAACGTTAATTTAATATTCTATGATTTTAATAAGTAAACTGCTGTTAAAACCAGGCATTAAACAAACATATAATTCTCAATGAAACAAAACCAAAGTGGCCGCTAATAGAAAACCACATTTGAATTAGGAACATCAAATGAGAGCCAATCATATCTAATCGGGAAACACAAGTATCACTGAAGTTGTCATTCAAAGTTGATTGTAATTACACCAGAATGGAGCTAAATAGACCGATACAGTAGCCCCAATTATGTTACTTCAATGCAACATCGTTGCAGCTTCGTTTCTTGTTCGAACTAGTTCTCTCCTACAGGCGCGGTTCCAGCATTAAATTTTGGGGGGAGACGCAAGATATTTGGAGGGCTCATGGAGAGCTCTAAGCAAAACCTATGTCAAAATAAAAAGCTTACATAGTAATTACAAAAATATAAGAGACCGTGTATACATAAACAAATAAAAAAATATTACAGGACCTTTGTAAAACTAATAAACATAACAAATACATATTTTGTACAAAAAACAACATAAGTCTCGACAAATAAAATAACTTTTTGATAGTTGTGAAATTAGGGACGACATTTTCCGTCTCTGTTATAGCTTGAATGTCGACTTAGAATAGCAGAATATGAGTACTGAATAGGGCTAAATAAGCCGATAACACGTTTAGCCCGATTACTGGAGATACGTCAATCACTTGTTTAACGTAGATTTGCTTTTATGTGAATACTAGCTGTTGCCCGCGACTTCGTCCACGTGGACTTCAGTTAATAGCGCGCGGTGTCAACAAAATTGTTGTCAAATTTAAAAGCTTTTTAAAACCCTAGTACCCTTTAAATCAAAATACCCAAAAACAGCTGTGCAGTGTGCACATAATATTTCACTATTTTAAACTTTATTTATGCCAAATTTTAAAGATTATTTATTAATTACACAACTTTACCCATAAATTATAATTATTTATCATTGATAGGTTTAAGGTTACGTCACTGCATAGATAAAGTACTGAGTTGTGAGTTTATTTAAAAGCGTGTAAAATAATCTAAAGAATCGAAAAATATGACTTGAGATGGTACCACCTCTTATAGAAACAAGTAAGAGCAAGCGATAGCGCGGTGTAGACGACTCTTAGCGCCATCTGTTATGAATTTTTGGAACTAACTTAATTTGAACAAATTTACGCATTTTCACCTCCTTACAACCCCTTTTTCCAGTTAAAAAGTAGCCTATGTCCTTTCTCAGGCTTTAGACTATCTGTGTACAAAATTTCATTACAATCGGTTCAGTAGTTTTGGCGTGAAAGTGAGACAGACAGACAGACTGAGATACTTTCGCATTTATAATATTAGTATAGATAGATTAAATATGAAGAAAAAAATTGTAGATGTCGATTGTGGGTTTTTTGTTCAAAAAATGGCATAATATCAAAGTATCTATGCTAACATACCAAATAAGTATATTGTGTACTTACGTCTATCGGTCTGTGTATCTGTAACCTATTCAGACTTGAATCGCTGAAATCTTTCTTCTCAGATCTTGATGTTTGTATGATTAAATGATACTTTGACGTAAGAAATATTTTGGGAAGCCACTTATTTTATTTAAATTTAGATCGGAATGAGGAGTACCTTCAAGTAACCTTAAAAAGTCTTCCTTCCGAAGTTTATTCACAACATAAAAGTTTGATGATTATGATCATTATATTCTTTATATTATAGTCGTAGTTCGTAGTATGTTTCGCCGCCAAGACGTAACATATATCACAATTACGTAGGAGTTTATCAGTGTAGATAGAGCCGGGATTTCTTTGAGCTATTCCAGCTAAATAGATCCTTTGTGCCAGCAGTTCTGTGTATAATGGTATAATAGAGCATTACCGACCACAATATATGCTTAAACTATATCGGGTATTTTTAAAATTAAATTGAAGCGGTGATTTCAGAAAACAGTATAATACGTTTTCTAGGATAATTTTATTTTCTCTATTATACAGTGTGTTAGTGTAAACACCGTTATCCTTGAAACCATCAAATGAGCCCGTCAAAATGAACAACTTTTTCTATGAGAACAATCCTGGAAACTCAAAAAAATGCCGTCTTCGTACTTCATTGATGGTTTCAAGGATAACGGTGTTTACACTAACACACTGTATGTATAATATGAATGTGATACCTATATACAGCCTATGCAATGTGACACATAATATTATGGCGCATTTTCACTGGTCCATAGGGCCCGCATGTGGGGTGCGGGAGATTTCTGAAACGCATTCCTCGACCAATCAAAATGCGCCATTGGTTGTCATAGACTCCCCGTATGCGTATACCGCACGAGTTAACGACTAATGAAAATGCGCCCTTATACAGTTATGAATAATAACATGTCAAACCAGACTAATCAAATATAATATATATTTTGAGGGTTTGGCTTTTGTGAACTTAGTATAAATAATCGTAAAGTTTTAATTATGCCAGCGATGTTTAACACGCGATAAAGCAAGTTTTAACGAGAACATTCAGCATAGATTTGAAAATGGAACCGCGCTCAGAACGTACGCATTGTTCAAACGTCTTGTGCAGGGTAGGGGATGAAACAATACTGCGTTCTACATTAAACAGTACAGGTAAACATTTATGGGATTAAAACAAATATACTTTTTGTGGTATTAAACGCAAGATATTACATTCGTGAATATTTTAAATTAATAATTTTTTGTATACGCACAGATTAGTTATTAAATGTGAGATACTAATAAATGTGGGACTTCATGACACGTAGCCCGTAGGTTAATACGAAGTTCATGCCAGTTTTCATAAAATACAGTAAAAGAAGTCAGCTGTGTCCTTGAAATTAAACTCCCTAAACACAAATCGACTTTTACACGCGTGCAATTTTCCAATGTTTTACTACATTACATACAGTTATCGGAAATTCTTGATCGATCCAGATTGACGCCCGCAACTGTGTGTGCGGGAACCGTACATTTTTCCGGGTTAAAGCATCTCCTGGATACCAAAATTTTAGCAAAATTTGTTTAGTGGTTTGGGCGTGAAGAGGTAACCGCAGACACACTTTCGCATTTATAATATTACGAGCTATTGCCCGCGGCTTCGCTTGCGTTAAGAAGTATTATTATATACAAACTTTCGTCCCCTATTGTAACCCCATGGGGGTAGAATTGATCAAAATCCTTTCTTAGCGGATGCCTACATCATAACATCTACCTGCATGCCAAATTTCAGCCCAATCCATCCAGTGGTTTGGGCTGTGCGTTGATAGATCACCATGTCAGTCAGTCACCTTTGAGTTTTTTAAATTATTTAGATTTAGATTAGATTTAGATGGATGTTTCCTTCCCATCAGTCAATCAACCCGCTCATTTATCATACAAGAAAATCAATACTACAAAATTTCTTATCACCTTAAGATTAGCATCACAAAGCTCCATAAAATATAGCAATCGCAGTAAAACACTTTTCGTACGTCTCAAAAGTTTCAGGGCGGGATCTTTTTTCAGACACGAAAAATGCATTTGGCCCCCGTCATAAACGCCGTAGCTACGTGGTGACGAACTTTACGACATTAATCCACGCTTTACGTTTCTTTTGTATTGATACATCACTCTTGGGATTTAGTGGAGGCAGTGAAGGTTTTCACCTCCGATTTCGTTGAACCTCCATCGATTTTCATGAAAATTGGTAAGTACGAGTAGGTGGAGGTTACCCTAAGAAACAAAAGTGACATAGTGCCAACTTGCGCTTTTGCCCTGTGGGTGGATGCCAACCCTTCTCGGGGGGTGAATTTTTTTAATAAAAATAACACCAGAAATCAATAAACACACAAATTCGAAGCAAAATTTGTTATATAAAGTTTTTTGAATAAATCAATACTTTCGGAGTTATTAAAGATCAAAGATCATGTTTTTGCGTGAGAAAAATACTTGTCTTAAAGCGGTTTTTCATAAATAACTAAGAAACTATAGGTTTTTACGAAAAATGTGTAATTACCAAAATTAAAGCCAATAAAAAAACAAACTAATATCTACTCTAAGATGCCTTCCTATACAATATTCAAAGAGAGCTATAGGTGATTGTATTTATATTTTCTTTCGGTGAGTACCTAAGTCTAAGCATTCAAACTTAAATAACGGTAAACCGATGCATTTTATGACATGTACTTTCTTACAACTTTTTAAAATGCTTAAAAATACCTTTCTAATAAGCATTGTAAAAAGTTAAAAGCATCAAAATTTAACAAGTTATGATAGAAATAAGATGACACTTTCAAATTATTTTGGAAAAATCGAAAAATAAAACGTTGACCATTTCTACAATAATTCAAATTTATGGTTATCCCCAAAGGCTTTTCTTTATTTTAGCATAAGTAATGACCTCATAAAAAATTCTTGGTTTAGAATGCTTAGTTTTTAAAAACAGAATGATTTAGTAAAATTGAAATTATTCAAATTTTCGTAAATATCATTTTGTTTTGAATATAATATCAAAAATATTGAAACTTCGTAAAAATTATAAAACGAGATTGGTGTCCACTTTTTAAGAAATCTTTTGATTTTCTTTTGATTTTTATAGGATGAAAAATAACGAAGATAGAGACGTTTAAAGCCTAACTTTTACTGCAAGAACCATGAAATCGGGACCTTTTAACCCTATTTTTTTTTAAACCAAGGGCTTTAAAAAGTATTGTTCAAATTGATCTTAAAGCTCTTAAAATTACCTTTAAAATGGTCCATAAATGAACCCGATAACTTAAAAATTAACAGAGCTATTGTGATAAAACAAAAATATTTTTTTTGAAAACAATTTTGAAGCAGAGATTTGGGATGCAAATATTGTAGGAAAACCTATCAATAGGTACATCTATACTAATATTATAAATGCTAAAGTGTTTTTGTCTATCTGTTACCTCTTAACACCCAAACGGCTCAACCGATTTTTCTGAAATTTAGTATGAAAATACTTTGTGTCTTGGGAATGGATATGGACATAGGATACTTTTTATCCCGAAAAAATGTACGGTTCCAGCGCGATTGCAGGCGCCATTATAGACGTTACTAAATATACGTTAATCTTTTCAAGTCTTTCAATATTCAGAAAGTAAACAAAACGGTTAAATGTCGACTCGATAAGAGAGGGGCTTTTTATAATGATGTGCGTCTATTAAATATTTCAGTCTAGCAGATTCAGCCTTTGCGTCAATTTTTTGCACAGAGGGTAGTTTGAAATCGTTGTTTGAATATTTGGGACTAAATAATATCAATGTTTGAAATATATTAATAAAATTTATCTTAATCTATGAAAAAATATTCGAACTCATTAAAGCTGATAAAAAACTTTAAATAAAAACTTAAAGCTTATTTTTCAGACATGGGGTAGTTTACAAGGGTGAAAAAAAACTAAATAAGAAATTAATACTAAGTAAATAAACTGAAAAAATTGGGTTCAAAAACATAAACTTATTAAGTTTTTGAACCCAATTTTTACCGTGATTCCGCAATAAAGGGGTACTTTTAGGGGTTTATATTTCAGTCTTATCCAAAAATTATATCATAAATACTAAACAAACTGTTTATACAAAGTAAATATGCGATTTTAAAGTCCAGAAATACAAAAAGTGTTTTTTCACGATTAAAGGGATGGTTGCCATAAGGGTTGAAAAATTAATTAAATAATCATAAAATATCATGAAAAAAACATTAAAACATTTTATTTTATCGAATCAAACCCAATTAGTTAAGCCAGAATGGTTAAATCTGCATTTTTTCTATTTTCAACAAAAGGGGTGGATTTCACCCCTAAAATAAAAAAGCGCAATACGAGCGTATGTCACTTTTAAAGTAGAGGGCTTAATGTACGAGGGCTGCTATTTATGTATCCGGAACTGGCCACTTACAAGAACAATATTTAAAAAGTAATTACAACATTTGAAAATAGAACTCTTTGGTTGAAGAATACATTTTGTTTCATGTGACTGTCAATTATTTTTCCATTGTGGCGTCATTTTGAAAATTGTGTGTCTTTATTTGCCATGGATTTAACGCGTGAACATTTTCGTGCAATGATTTACTACGATTTTCGGCGTGGGCTAAATCAACAACAGTGCTTTATTCAACTCACCGCAACTTTTGGAGATGAAGCACCATCAAAAACCACTGTTTATCACTGGTACAGTGAGTTTAATCGTGGGCGGTCTATGCTCACGGATGAAAATAAAGAAGGTCGCCCAAAAACAGCTGTTGTCCCACAAAATATAGATGCTGTGCGGGAACTAATAATGCGTGATCGTCATGTTACATATCGCGAGATAGAGGCGTCCTTAGGCATAAGTATGACGAGCATACATAAGATATTACACGAACATTTGGCTGTAAAAAAAATATGTTCGCGTTGGATTCCGCACAACTTGACAATCGATCAAAAACGGGCTCGTGTCGATTGGTGCAAAAAATGATAAAAAAATACAACCGTGGTACGTCAAAAGCCGTTTATAATATCTACACAGGTGATGAATCTTGGATCTATGCATATGACCCCGAAACTAAACAACAGTCAACGGTGTGGGTGTTCCAAGATGAGCCGAAACCAACAAAAGTTACTCGTGCAAAAAGTACTTTGAAGCAAATGGTCGCCTGTTTTTTGGAATTAATGGACATGTGGCTACAGTGCCATTAGAGAATCGTAAAACGGTTAATTCTGAATGGTATACGACCATTTGTTTACCAGAAGTCTTTGAAGAAATAAGAAAGGACAACCGACAACGCAGAATCATATTACATCACGACAATGCTAGCTGTCACACCTCAGCTGAAACAACTCAGTTTTTGGAGGGTCAAAAGATCGAATTGACTGGTCATCCGCCGTACAGCCCTGATTTGGCACCTAACAATTTCTTTTTATTTCCATACGCGAAGAACAAATTACGTGGTCAACGTTTTTCGAGCCGCGAAGAGGCTGTTGATGCGTTCAAAATGCACGTTTTGGAGATACCTCAATCAGAATGGAAAAAGTGCTATGAAAATTGGTTCCAGCGTATGCAAAAGTGTGTCGATCATCGCGGCGAATATTTTAAAAAGCAATAAAACCATATGAAATTATATATGTTTGTTTCTTTTTTTAATTCCGGATACATAAATAGCAGCCCTCGTACTTAATCCCAAATTTTCATCCAAATCGATGGAGGTTCAACAAAATCGGAGGTTGCGCCTGATTTTTGCCTTCATTTACTGTACTAATTCCATTAGATGTGACGTTTGATTTCGCGTGAAAGGAGGGAGAGACAAAATAACAGTAACTTCATGTAAAAGGAGAAGAGGTGGAGAAGGCGAGGAGATCCATACTAATATTATAAATGCGAAAATGTGTTTGTTTGTCTGTCTGTTACCTCTTGACACCTAAGCCGTTTAACCGATTTTGCTTAAATTATGTATGGGGTACTATCACTGACCTCTATAACACACTGGACTGGCTATGCCGTACAAAATGACAGCTATTTCTTGTGCCGATTTGAAGCGCCACCAGTGAACGTACTGTGAACTAATTACATAGAAAATTGCAACCGCCATTTGCAAAATAGTAGTTCCAAGTACACTCACTACTGCTTTCACATAGCAATCAGCGCCAATATGGCGACTTTCAAATAGGAATATTTTATTGATAGCGATCGCCTGTCCAGTGTATTATAGGGGTCAGTGGGTACTATTAAAAAGTTTTAAGCAAAATACAGATCATACTATCAAGAAAATATTTAGATTTAGATAGAATGATACAACCAGAATTCTGTCGTTCTATAGTTAGTCCTTTGACTCCTCTGATAGATATAGTCAGATCCGCGACTACATCTGACGGATATAGTCGAAGATCCACTTCAAATGCTGATAATGGCTTTCCGTAAATAATGCCTCGTATTTATCTTGTAGAGTAATGAATGAAGTGAAACTATTTCCACAGATTCTGAGGCAATGGGTCGCGGCGACTAATGATCGGTGTAAGTTGGATGAACCGTAATCATCTGTCTTTTAAATAAGAGCTGGAAATCTCGAAGTATCTTATTCAGTTTCGTACTCATAAATGGGATCGGATGTTCTTTCTGTGTATAGCTCGCTAGGTTTTATCTCGTGAATAGAGGAGAATTGTAAATAGATGTCTCTAATGATGTAATACAATAAATATCAAAAAATGAAGTAAAATGATTATATTTTATTCCCTGTCCACGCGAATTTGCTTTCATGCCTAGAAACGCAAATCATGGTACCAGGCGTCATGGCATTGCATCCAAAAACTATGCACTTAAATTTTTTTTAAAGTCGAATTAGACTTTTAGACAAACACTCAAGAAATCACTCTTAATGAATGGAAATTGGGCTTCTCTCATACAACATCCATCTACTAATATACCCCTGTTATAAACCAAATCCCTTTTACATTTCATAACCCAGCACTTACGTACAAAGTAAAATTTAACCCTGCAAACTTTAATTTCGCGTTACATTGTCATTGAAAAACAAACGTAACTCACGGGCGTGCGGGTTAAATAAAATTTTCACCAACTAGTTGTGCGATTACACTGAGCGTGGCGTATCATTTTATTACGTTGTAAGCCAACCCATTGTTTGACCGCATTCGTCAGTAGGGCTGCTAAAAAAAATTACCCCAATACTGTTTTGATATCAATAACACTGAGACTCTAGCCAGACAGTGCCATAGATATTTTATTAGATTAGGTATACGTTAATATTTTATATTCATAATTTATTGTCTTGAAAAAAGAGTGAATAAATAAATTATTTTAATAATTGCACAGCAAATACTAGACTGTTGTGCCCGCAACTTAGTTGCAACGAAATTGCAATAGATTGTCGCTGGAGCCTAAATTTTTCTCGGGCTAATCATCCTTTTCTGGGACTCAAAGGATCTATTTGCCTTTCATGAAAATTGGCTCAGCGATTTTTTAGGCACATATTCGCATTCACAACATTAGTATAGATTAGATGATAGGCAACCGCTACGCTACACACATTTTATTTAGTATTCACAAAAATTTTATAAGGCTGAATTTATAAGCGACCGCGCGATTGCGCGTATTGTAACGATAATATATTAACCTATCAATCCCCGTAAGGCCTAAGTGGGCCGCGATAACAAAAGATTTCCAAGAATTGGCGATCGAAGGATTAAGCAGGTTTTGTCACGATGTATCTCACTGTGTAGCCGCCAAACCGCGCGCTTGGACGAACGCACTTAAATCGAGCGTAACACGCTGATGAAAACGCCAAACGCCAAAAATTCAGTTATGACATTCTCAACGGTTATTTGATCATTGTCCTTACTTACCCCCTTATTTTACCCCGGCCATAAAAGGGGTGGCATAAAATTTTTCGACAACCCTGTGATGTAGGGCGGCCGCCTGCAGGTTATTGCTCAACCCAAAAAGCCTCATTTACAAAATTATTTTAGGTGTATTTAAAACAAGGGTAAACATAATTTGAATTCCACAAAGATGTGGTGAAGTTAAGGTACAATTAGGACGTCCGCAATTAAGCACAAGTCATCATGAAACGTTTCCAAAATCAATAGAGGTTTTTGGTTCATGACACATGACAGCCGTTTGACATGACAAAGACCCTATAGACACATTGGTGCGATGGAATATGAAAGTGATAGAAAGTTGTTACGAACTGCCGCACTCAGAAGAGATGAATATTTATAAATTAACTGTTATTAAATTATGATTTTGACATTAGCCCCATACATTATCCGTCAAACTCTTCGTTTAATTACAATATTTAAGTAATTAATATTCGACCTTGAGTGCAGCAGCATGAGTTTTTGAAACCACGAGTCCACCAGGCGGCGATTCGTAAGAAACGGTGTACAACTCTGGCTGGTTGGTTTTAAAATCTATTGTGACTTTTGTAAGATTTGATGTTGTCAGAAAAATTGTGACATGATTACAAGAATATATCGGTTTGCAACAAGCCGTGGTTTTTATCTTTAGTTTTTTTATGCAATTAGTTTCCAGTTAAACATTTGGTCGGATTAGAGCCGGATGGAAATATTATCAGTATGGATATATTACTAAGCATTCAGGAAGAACTGAAAGGGCAACTTTTAAAATTGAAAATAAACTTTAAAAAATGTTCCAAGGAAAGGATTACAAAAGCGTATGTAGAAACAAGAGTGCAAGCCCTAGAGACAAAATGGCAAAAATTTAATGATAATCATAATATACAAATTATATCAGTACGCGACAAGGAACAGGAATTGGCATATTTTTCAGACGATACGTACTCTGAGATGGAAGAATTTTTTTTGGAATTTAAATCGGAATTACAACACCATTTACAGGAATTTGCGACAATCTACAGCGATAAAACCATGAAAGAAGACTGCGCTGGAAATTCCAAACAGGCGTTTGTAAAGCTGCCACAGATCACTATTTCAATTTTTTCAGGCGTCTATACTGAATGGCTCAGCTTCCGGGATTTATTTATGTCACTGGTCCATAACAACATGGCAATAGACAAGGTTCAAAAGCTGCAGTACCTGAAGGCCCATCTCATCGGAGAAGCTGCGCAACTTCTAGTGCATTTACCCATTACTAATGATAATTACGACCAGTGCTGGATTTTGTTGGAAGGAAGGTATAATAATAAACATTTCTTGGCCAATTGTATACTTAGAGATTTTTTTAATCAAAGGGACCTTCCAACAGAGTCAGCTACGGCTGTTAAACAATTATTAGATAATATAACTGACATGTTGCACTGTCTCACAAATTTAGGTATTGATACAAGCACGTGGGTTATAATTGTCATATATGTAGTGAGTATGAAACTCGATAGAGAGTCAAGGAAACTGTGGGAGGCACGGGTAAGTGAGTTTACCAAATTTAATAGATTAGCTACTTTAGACCAATTTAAAGATTTTTTGTTAAATAGATTCCACGCACTTGAATATCTAGAAACAAATATGCCAAATTATGTACCAAAATTTCAAACAAAAACTAGCAAAATTAGGCCTGGTGGAGTAGTGCACTCCTTAAACTCCTACAAGATTCCTTGTTGCTTTTGTAAACAAAATGATCACAAAATAAGTAGCTGTCAAGAGTTCGTAAGGTTGTCAGTCGCCCACAAGCGTAACTTTGTCCAAGAAAATAAATTGTGCTTTAACTGTTTAGCTAATAATCATATTGCGAAAAATTGTCTGAGTTCAAATCGATGTCGATTTTGCAATAAGCAGCACCATTCGCTCTTGCATTTTATTAACGATGATGGTATGAATCTAGCGGGTAATAATCATAGTCCGAACATGGAGCCGTTAGGTAATGCTGCATCGGCACATATTGCATCGCAACTGTTAAACAATAGGGAGGAGCATTCAACAAATAGTTTTTTTTCTTAAAATAACGTAAGTTACTATTCATTACTAGCTACAGCCATCGTTAATGTGAAGTCTAAGACAGGAAGGATTTTACAATTACGTGCTCTGATTGATCCAGCATCACACATATCATTTGTGTCAGAGGCAGCTGTTCAATTACTTAGCCTAAAGAGATCAGTACTCGTAGTTAAAGAAAATATATCAGGAGTAGGAGGCGTTCCGTCTGTTGTAGTGAAGTCGAAAACCGAGCTTAATCTTTATTCAGCTGATAGTACAGTCAAGGTCGAAGCGTTCGTCTTAGACAAATTAACAGGCTTATTGCCACCTAGAAGAGTAATGATGGAACCGTGGCCGGTTCTGAATAATGTCAATATGGCTGATCCAGAATTTTACATACCTAATAAAGTTGATCTTCTGTTAGGAGCGGACGTTTATGGAGTAATTTTAAAGGAAGGTTTATGCAAGGGCGCGGTAGGATCTTTAGTTCTACAAAATACGATATTCGGTTGGATAATAACTGGGAGTAATAAAAAACAATCAATAGGAGATTTTTCAACCAGCATGCATGTTTGCGTTGATGAGCTTATTGAATCGTTTTGGGAATTAGAAAATGAAACTAATCTTAGTAAAGCAATTTTATCCGAGGAGGAGCAACGATGTGAAGATATATTTAGGGCTACTACCAGTCGCGATGAGAGCGGTCGGTACATTGTTAAATTACCCTTTAAGACTGATATACCGGAATGTCTTTACAGCCAATCGCGGAATATAGCACTTAAAAGATTTGTTTTATTGGAACGTCGTTTAGAGAAGGATTCTTATTTAAAGACAGAGTTTATTAAGACATTTGAAGAATATTTAAGTCTAAAACACATGGAAGCTGTTCCGATGGAAGAATATGGGCAAGGCGTGTATCTACCCTATCATCCAATTATCAGATCAGACAAAACTACTACTAAGGTAAGATTTGTGTTTGATGCTTCATGTAAAGGTGTGAACGGAGTTAGTTTGAATGACGATTTAATGATTGGGCCAAGATTGCAGTCTGAACTACGTCACTTGATAATGCACTGGAGAACTTATCCGATATGTTTTTGGGCGGACATTGTAAAAATGTACAGACAAGTGAAAGTTACACCAAGTGACACAAATTATCAACGAATTTTATGGCGAGCTGAACCCGAGAAGGAAATTCGTGAATATCGATTGCTTCGAGTAACATTTGGTTTGTCATCGGCGCCATATTTGTCTGTCAGGACATTGATGCAATTAGCAACAGACGAAGGTGGTAAATATCCACTAGCGGCAGAAAGAGTAAGAAATGATTTTTACATGGATGATTTGATGTCAGGTTGTCAAAATGTAAATGAAGCTAAACAAATATACAAGGAAATGAATGGTATAATGAAAGAAGGCGGGCTACAAAAATGGAATAGTAACAGTGAAGAACTAAGAGAGTATATGCAAGATAATGTAAGTGAAAGAAATGTAGAAAACGTTAAGTTAGAGGAACAATCTGAGACTAATAAAATACTAGGACTTACCTGGAATCGCCAGCAGGACGAATTTGAATACGTAGTAAAGTTGCCATTGAGATCACTGAATGGACCTATAACTAAAAGAAATGTTGTCGCGGATATAGCTAGATTATATGATCCGTTAGGATGGATAGCACCAAGTATAATTAGTGCAAAAAAAATTATTCAGAAACTATGGATATCAGGTATTGGTTGGGATGAGTACTTACCAAAAGAGCTTTCGGTTACCCCGCTGGATTAATTGTAAAAATGACGACCAGTTACTAGAGCTTCATGGATTTTGTGATGCGTCTTCATCTGCATATGGAGCAGTGATTTACTCTCGAGTTGTAGATGCTAATAATCGGGTTCATATTAACTTACTGACTGCCAAAACGAGAGTTGCCCCAGTGAAACAGATCTCAATTCCAAGATTGGAATTGTGTGGGGGGTGTTACTAGCGAAACTATTAACAGAAGTGTCTGAAGTATTAAACGTTTCCAAAACAAATGTCCACGCGTGGACAGATTCAGAGGTAGTGCTGGCGTGGTTAAATTGTCATCCTAATAAATGGAAGACATTTATTGGAAATCGTGTTGCAGAAATAATGATTCATCTCAATCGGAATCAGTGGTCTTATGTTAAATCTGAGGACAACCCAGCAGACTGTGCCTCACGAGGTATTCAGCCGTCAGCTATTTTAAATCATCGGTTGTGGATTGAAGGCCCTGATTGGCTGAAAAATAGGTCTATAGAATATTGTAATCCAAGGAGCTCCACAACTTTAGAAGAAAAACAAGTTGCTGTCCATGTGGCGACAATGAGTGCAGATGATGATAAGGTTTGGCTTAAATTTTCATCATTATGCAGACTTTTACGAGTTGTAGCTTACTGTAGACGATTCATCAGAAATTGTAAAAATACGGAGAAAATAAATTGCTCTCATCTACTAAAAGATGAAATTGATGAAGCGATGGAAATCATGATTAAGAAAAGTCAAAGCCAAGAATTTTATGAAGAAACGGAAAACTTAAAGAATGGAAAGGGACTTAATAAAAGGTCAAAAATTATTTCCTTAACTCCGTTTTTGGATAGTTCTGATATTCTTAGGGTCGGAGGACGAATAGATAACGCGCATACTGATGTCAACAATAAACATCCAATACTTATTCCTCATGATTCGTTTTTAAGTAAGCTTTTGGTCGCTGACTCCCACGTTAAGACGATGCATGGTGGCCCGCAGCTCATGATTCATTATTTGAGAGCCAATTACTGGATTCATCGAGTAAAAAATTTAGTTAAACTATGTTGTCGAAAATGTGTTGTTTGTGTTCGCTATAAAGGGAAATCTAATAACCCTTTGATGGGATCTTTACCACCCGAAAGAGTTGCTGTGAGGAGAGTTTTTTTATGCAGTGGAGTAGATTACGCGGGACCCCTTAATCTAAGGCTGTCAAAGGGTCGAGGAACTAAGTCCTATAAGGGGTATATTTGTCTTTTTGTATGTCTACCAAGGCTGTTCATCTTGAAGCGGCTAGTGACTTGTCATCTAAAGGTTTTTTTATGGCTTTTAGGAGGTTTGTTGCTAGGAGAGGGCATTGTAGTGACTTGTATAGTGATAACGGGACAAATTTTGTAGGAGCATCGCGAGAGTTAAAAGAAATGTTGAATAATCAAAACAGTAACTTTACTACTGAGGTATCTGATTGGCTAGCGACCAACGGTACTCAATGGCACTTTATAATACCTCGAGCACCAAATTTCGGAGGGTTGTGGGAAGCGGTAATTAAGTCTACAAAGAATCATTTGAATAAGGTTATGGGTAATTCCACCATCATTTTTGAGGAACTTACAACCATTTTGGCTCAAATTGAGGCGTGCTTGAATTCACGGCCACTAAGTTGTGTGCGAGGAAATGAGGAGTTTGTACCATTAACACCGGGGCATTTCCTCATTGGTGAGCCACTATTATTGCCTCCTGATTGTAAATATGAACAGTCCACAGTAAGCACTTTACGTCGATGGCAATTATGTCAACGAATGGTGCAAGATTTTTGGAGACGATGGTCCAAAGAATATTTATCCTTTCTCATGCATAGATATAAATGGAATACAATTAGTCCGGAACCTGAGATAGGGGATGTGGTGGTTATAAAAGAGGACGACTTACCTCCTGCAAGATGGCTAATGGGTATTATCCTTAAGAAACACACCGGGCTGGACAAGGTTACGCGGGTGGTAACCGTAAAATGTAAGGATACGTGTTTAAACCGACCAGTATCAAAAATTTGTGTTTTACCTACTGCCGAATAATATTTAGGTCTCTGAAATATAATAAATATTATTGTCACTATATAAACCTGATAATTAGCAATTGGTTTGTATGTCTAATTGTGAGCATTAGTATTGTTTTATTTTATTTTTTTGTGATTTTGAATATGTATGTTTAAAGTTAATTTTATTATTGTTATACTACTGTTAAAGGTGTTGTTAAGGTACATATTGTTAAACTAATATGATTCTTTTCCAACCTATCACTTGTATGGTAAGAAGTAGTAAGCGACCATATTTTCATTGAGATTTGAGATACAGTCCACTTAATTACTCTTTAATATAGATATTTTATGTTATCATTTTCATCTGTGGGAAATGTTATGTTAAGTTTATCTTCTACGATGTTATATCTTTAGTTGCTATTTATCTTAGAGTGATATGGGCTATGTACAACTCTGGCTGGTTGGTTTTAAAATCTATTGTGACTTTTGTAAAATTTGATGTTGTCAGAAAAATTGTGACATGATTACGAGAATATATCGGTTTGCAACAAGACGTGGTTTTTATCTTCAGTTTTTTTATGCAATTAGTTTCCAGTTAAACAAACGGTTATGTATTATTTCAGTGTAACAATAACAATGATAATTTATAAATTATTTTAGACCAACCAAGATTTGAAATCATTAATAATAAATTTAACAATTCAATTAATAATTTTCCAAATTCAATCTCAAGTTAAAGTCATCAATAATTTTCCGACTTAATTTTAAGGTGTGTTAACGGATATTTTGCAGATTAATTAAATTTATTGCATTGCAAAGATATTATATTTATAATATCTTTGCAACACATTTAATTAATCTGCAAAATTTTAAGTGCACTTTTTATAAAAATATCATACTCAATAAGTAATAAATTATATCAAAACTTGGCGTCTCTTTTCAAAGAAAAAAACGTAAATTGTATTCTTAAACTTTATGACGTAAACAGTTGATCATGAGAAATAAATAACTGTAGTTGATTATACCATACTTAATTATTTCCTAAAAATACATTTAACTCACCATAGTAATAATTGGTGGTAAAACCATTATTTAAGTAGAGCTTGTCGTGTTCCATTATAAGAATGCTCTCGCCGCTCGTAGCAAAAATATTGTAATAACATTCTGCAGATCATTATCCGTAACAATTTCATGATGGAATACACGGAATTCCCATTATAAGAAATACCAAATATCCAATATTCTAAAAAATTAATGTGATCATAATAATTCTAAGAAAAACCACTCCAAGATGAAACTGGTCCCACACTTCGGGTAATCGTGTAAAATACACATTACTTATAATTTTAGAAAGATTAATCGCGTCAGAAGCTTCAAAATTATTGGGAAGGGATATGGATAAATTACGCAAGGCATATTGTTTTAGAAGTAAAGATGAGACCGTTCAAACTTATTACATAAAAATAAATTTAATTTTCATTCTACTCAGCTTACTTTGTCTTGTCAATGTTGTCTGCACTATTTCTTGTCGCTAACCGTTGGTGACGAGTCTCAAGTGCGGGGCACTCACGTTAAACACATTTTACGGTTAAATGAGCCTGTCCTTACGTCAGCAGTTTAAAGTCAATGTAAGGTGTGGAGTTTCTGGAGAATTCGACGAGGCACTTTGTAAAAACATAAATCTTAAAACTTCATTACTTACGCTAACCGCAAGTTGGTTTTTCCTGCAAGCACGCCTGTGTTCACGATTTAAAAGGTTCACGTTGATGTGGAAAGCTAGATGTTGTACGCGGCTTTGTCTGTCAGAGAGATTACTATAAAAACTTGGTCTACATTTGATAAAAATAAAAAATTAGTGGCTAACGAGCAAAACCGGTCACCTGGTGGAAGGCAACTACTGACATCCAAGGACAAAATATAAGTAAATATTTATGACTCTAAATTGAGGTATATTAATCTATACTAATATTATAAATGCGAAAGTATCTCTGTCTATCTGTCTGTCTGTCTGTCTGTCTGTCTGTCTTGCTTTCACGCCAAAATTACTGAACCGATTGTAATGAAATTTTGTACACAGATAGTCTAAAGCCTGAGAAAGGACATAGGCTACTTTTTAACCGGAAAAAGGGGTTGTAAGGGGGTGAAAATGCGTAAATTTGTTCAAATTAAGTAAGTTCCAAAAATTCATAATAGTTGGCGCCGTGCGTCTCCTACATCGCGCTATCGCTTGCTCATGCATCTTTCTATGATGGTACCTTTCTATCTTAGGTGGTACCATGTCGCGAAACGCTTTTCGATTCTTGCGATTGTTATGCACGTCGATAATGAATAACTCACTACTCAGTACTTTATCTACGCAGTGATGAGTGACGAAACCTTAAACCTACCAATACTAAATATAGTTTATGGGTAAAGCTAAAGTTGTGTAATGGGGGGCTAAATAAGCTTTAGGTTTAATTTTAAAAAATGAAATATTATGTGCGCACTGCACAGCTGTTTTTGGGTATTTTCAATTTTGATTTAAGGGGTACCAGGGTTTTAAAAAGCTTTTAAATTTGACACCAATTTTGTTGACACTGCGCGCTATAAACTGAAGTCCACGCGGACGAAGTCGCGGGCAACAGCTAGTTATGTATAAAGTACTTACGTACTATAATACATTAAATGAATGAATGAAAACATTTTATTTCAGACAAAACAATGTGCCTGTAGTGGTGTTAGTGAAAAAAAATTTTGGTCTTTCAGCGCTGCTACTTTCACAGTGAACTCTCTACAAGGAACACATATTATACACCCTAAAGTATTATCACATAATTTTGTTACATCCATAAATCTAGATTATATGAAAATTAATTGTATTTGCAGTTAAATCTGCGGATCTATGATTTTACATCTACGTTAACGGACATAAAATATTGCAGTTGCCAGCACTTTTTACAGCTTTTTTTCACTTTTTGTTTATTGGTTAAGTCGCTGTAGTATTTTAGGCTTAAATATCTTGTAATGGTATTAGTTTACACAAGTAAATTTAATCTGCAATATTTTATTACTGCACTTTAAAGTGATATACATTAAGCTTGCTTACTCGATACAGAAGTTCTTTTTTAATATAATAATATTTAGTTTAATTTCTTCGTAAATCAGTTTTGAAGGAGAGGTTACATACACACAAATATACATAATATGTATTATGTACTGAGTTTGATTGCACTTCTACAAGTATAGATTTTTTTATCGCGTACACTCCATTATATTGTAGAAGTGAAATAAAACAGGTTAATTTTGTCCTACCATACATACACAACATGTGGAAAAGTAGGCGTAGCCACGGTGAAAATGTAGTATACAAATACCATACAAATTTTTTTTTTGTTTTGCTTTAATGTGGCTTTGCTATTTATTATAAAACATTGTAATGCAACACTATGCTACTGATAAATATAATTGGAAATAAAAGTTTTATGTATTTTATTTAGACCATAAATAAAAATTCAAAACAGTGATTCTATTTTGCTTTTACGTTTGTTTAATATTTGAAATATGGCCGACGTTTAAGGATTGCGGTTTACGGGCTGTCATTACAAATCTCGCGGTTTACGAGCGAAGGTGTTTCACGACCTTACGCCGCGGCGCACATAAAAATAATGGAAACGCAGAATTATTCACGGGTTTAACGAGCGTAAGCCTTATTAAACAATAATAAGGCCTATCGTGATTAATATGGCGAGAAAATCAGTGTCTGCTGAAACATTGTAATTTATGTTTATGAGGGGAAGAAATGGGTAACTAACGTTTTACAAAATAGGGGCAACTACTCACTGTTTACCTTATAATTTGGAGAATCCTTGTAACTTGCTTACTTCATCATCTAGCTAATATATCATCTATGCATGTCTTCGATTATAAAAGAAAATCAGCGAAGTTACTGTAGAGTATAGACGCTCTTTTTCTAGAATAAACTATTCTGATTATTATTGACACTGACGAATATAATATTAATGTTTCACAACACGTCAATTTGACGTGGGTGAGATATTATTTAAAAAAAATTGTACTCTGGGAGCAAAAGTGAAAACGAAGCACTGCGTCTTACCAATTTTCAATCATATCACGTGATGCCAGATGACATAGTTATTTTACAAAAGAGCACAATGTCTCTAAAGAAATTTTCGCTTCAAAAATGTAAGAATGTAGAATAAACAAAACGGTACAGTGAAAAATAAAGGCTTAGTAGCTCGAGCAAAACGAGTCAGTCACACCGTAATTGTGTAGGACAAAAAGTTTGTAATGCAAATTTGAGCTCAAGTGTACGAAGTTTCGGAATTGAACGACTCCACTGTACCGAAGTTAGACAATTTCTAAATTCGAATGATGCGAGTTCAGACGAAATTATACAGTCGCTTGGCTGTTTTTATTCGTAAACACACAATTTGATATTCGTAGAAATCATCTTTTCCAACGAATTGCTTTAAATAATATATAATATACATTTATATCTTTGAATCGCATAAAACCTCTATGAAACTGCGAATATAAATAACTAGCTGTTGCCCGCGACTTCGTACGCGTTAACATAGTATAATAACAAAGATGGATAGCTTTCCCCTTTTTGTGGTTCCTTATACAAAAGGTAAAAACGGGACCCTATTTAAGCAAACGTCAAACGCAAACGTCAAAAAACTTTCATGTTTCTAACTCAAGAAATGATGGACTTTCATTGAATCTTTTTACCCCAATTTCACTCCCTTGGGGGTAGAATTACCAGAAACGCTTAAATACGTATCCATTCATTTTTAATCAGTAGCACAAAAATAAAGTTTCATGTTTCTAACTCAAGAAATGACGGACTTTCATTCAAACTTTCAACCCCAATTTCACCCCCTTGGGGGTAGAATTTCCAAAAACGCTTAAATACCTATCCATTCATTTTTAATTAGCAGTCCAAAAATAAACTTTCATGTTCTCCTAACTTGAGAAATGACGGACTTTCATTTAAACTTTCAACCCCTATTTCACCCCCTTGGAGGTAGAATTTCCAAAAACGCTTAAGCACGTATTCAATCATTTTTAATCAGTAGCCCAAACCTAAAATTTCAAGTTTCTAACTTAAGAAATAACGAAATTTCATTCAAATTTTCAACCCCAATTTCACCCCTTTGGGGGTAGAATTTCCAAAAGCGCTTAAATACGTATCCATTCATTTTTAATCAGTAACCCAAAAATAAAGTTTTATGTTTCTAACTCAAGAAATGACGGACTTTCATTCAAACTTTCAACCCCGATTTCACCCCCTTGGGGGTAGAATTTCCAAAAACGCTTAAATACCTATCCATTCATTTTTAATCAGCAGTCCAAAAATAAACTTTCATGTTCCTAACTTGAGAAATGACGGACTTTCATTTAAACTTTCAACCCCTATTTCACCCCCTTGGAGGTAGAATTTCCAAAAACGCTTAAGTATTCAATCATTTTTAATCAGTAGCCCAAACCTAAAATTTCAAGTTTCTAACTTAAGAAATAACGGAATTTCATTCAAACTTTCAACCCCAATTTCACCCCTTTGGGGGTAGAATTTCCAAAAGCACTTAAATACCTATCCATTCATTTTTAATCAGCAGTCCAAAAATAAACTTTCATGTTCCTAACTTGAGAAATGACGGACTCATTTAAACTTTCAACCCCTATTTCACCCCCTTGGAGGTAGAATTTCCAAAAACGCTTAAGCACGTATTCAATCATTTTTAATCAGTAGCCCAAACCTAAAATTTCAAGTTTCTAACTTAAGAAATAACGGAATTTCATTCAAACTTTCAACCTCAATTTCACCCCTTTGGGGGTAGAATTTCCAAAAGCGCTTAAATACGTATCCATTCATTTTTAATCAGTAACCCAAAATAAAGTTTCATGTTTCTAACTCAAGAAATGACGGACTTTCATTCAAACTTTCAACCCCGATTTCACCCCCTTGGGGGTAGAATTTCCAAAAACGCTTAAATACCTATCCATTCATTTTTAATCAGCAGTCCAAAAATATACTTTCATGTTCCTAACTTAAGAAATGACGGACTTTCATTTAAACTTTCAACCCCTATTTCACCCCCTTGGGGGTAGAATTTCCAAAAACGCTTAAGCACATATCCAATCATTTTTAATCAGTAGCCCAAACATAAAATTTCAAGTTTTTAACTTAAGAAATAACGGAATTTCATTCAAACTTTCAACCCCAATTTCACCCCCTTGGGGGTAGAATTTCCAAAAACGCTTAAATACGTATCCATTCATTTTTAATCAGTAACCCAAAAACAAAGTTTCATGTTTCTAACTCAAGAAATGACGGACTTTCATTCAAACTTTCAACCCCTATTTCACCCCCTTCGGGGTAAAATTTTCGAAATTCCTTCCTTAGTGGGTGTCTACTTAATAAAACAACCCTACTCACCAAATTTCGTGGCTGTAACTTTAACAGTTTTTGCTCAGCGATGATGAATCAGTCAGTCAGTCAGTCAGTCAGTCAGTCAGTCAGTCAGTCAGTCAGGACATGTAATTTTATAAGTATAGATTTTGTTACATTTCGTAGCTGCCTACGCTGCGTCTACGGACGTCTACGCGCTACGGAGCTACGAAAAAATATTATTACGTTAAACAGAGCTACGAAAATATTTGTAGACTGTCTGATCTTCTGTATGATGTCTTTTTGTAGACATCATATAGAATTTAAAAAATCGGCCATTTGCGAGTCAGACACACGCGCACAAAGGGTTACACACGTGTTTTTTATATGGGAGCTCCCATTTAGTATTCATTTTATTAAAATTGTATTATTAATTAGTAAAGTACACATATCATTGAGTAATCCGAAAATGTATCTGTTTTACTTTATAATAACGTATTGCAAGTCCATCTGTAAACTGTTATTGAACCCATTTGGTTTGAGCAATAAGCGAATTTCTGCCAGAATTTTGCAGCACCGATTTATAGTATAACATAATAAAACTATAATTTAATAATGATATTATAATATACCTTTCTTAATGTTGATGATTAAATACGTCGAATGGAGTAACAGCTGTGATGAAACATTACGAGTAGATTCAACGACCTCAAACTTTGTACAATAAGCAGATGGCGCGGTATTGTTACAGCCTGATATTTTAAAAACTTACCAGTTTCACTTTTATCAGTTATTCATATTACATAACGCCCTACTACTTTCCTTGAGTTTTTGGACCTAAAAAGTGGTACCTACCAGTTTTTACAGAGAATAATAATAGACACAGACACACAGACAAACAAACAGACACGTAAAACTTATAACATCCCTCTTTTTTGTCTGGGGTTAAAAATCTGCTTTGTCCTCGGCAACATCCCTATTGTAGTTATTAATAGTCCTTGAAGCATGTTGTGCCATTACATAACAAGAGCGTGGGTGTGCCACGGGGACCCTAAAAACTACCTATATTGATAACTTACAGGATCTTTATAGCGATACATGGAGATGCTGTGAGTATGAATGTGCGAGTGTTTGCAGTTGTGTCTGAGATACGGGTATGCTTAGGACGACTAGCTGTGTGAACGCCTAGTCCTTATGAACATTGTGTTAGTTTTCGTGACAAAAAATGCTATTAACACCTTCACTGCGGCAAGTAAAATCTTAAACCTTCGTCTGGTGCGGCGGCGGACCAAAGTGTGCCCCCAATGATTTTTCCGCCAGTGCGGGGTAGGCCTTTCTCGACCCACCTTCGACCACATCGAAACTTGATCAAAACTTGATCAAAACTTGATCGAAACTTGATCGAAACCTTGATCGAAACTTGATCGAAACTTGATCGAAACCTTGATCGAAACCTTGATCGAAACTTGATCGAAACTTGATCGAAACTTAATCGAAATTTGATCGAAACTTGATCGATACTTGATCGAAACTTGATCGAAACCTTGATCGAAACCTGATCGAAACTTGATCGAAACTTGATCGAAACCTTGATCGAAACCTTGATCGAAACTTGATCGAAACTTGATCGAAACCTGATCGAAACTTGATCGAAACTTAATCGAAATTTGATCGAAACCTTGATCGAAACTTGATCGAAACTTGATCGAAACTTGATCGAAATTTGATCGAAACTTGATCGAAACCTTGATCGAAACTTGATCGAAATTTGATCGAAACTTGATCGAAACCTTGATCGAAACCTTGATCGAAACTTGATCGAAACTTGATCGAAACTTGTTCAAAACTTGATCGAAACTTGATCGAAACTTGATCGAAACTTGATCGAAACCTTGATCGAAACCTTGATCGAAACTTGATCGATACAACTTGATTGACGATTTTTTTTAAATCGATTTTCATAAAAAATGGGTTAAAAAATGCACAACGTTAATAATCAAGTTTTCACTTCTGCCGGCACTCCCGGAGTGCAACCAGTTTTTTTTTTATTATTATATTTAAATTCCTGTCTTTAAAACACAAAGCCCGTTTTTGTTTGCACATTCTGCAGTATGTTTTATTTTTTTTATAATTTATTTTTTGATTCGACACTCCTCATGGTTTCTCCCAGTTTTTCATATCACCCTGCACAATTTCGCCGTTTAACGCTCATCTCAAGGACATGATTTTTTGTTTCCTGCTATCGTGCGTTGTTAGTTTTATAAAATGAATAATTATTGTATTTTAAAAAGATAAAACCGACTTCAAAATCGTACGTAATTGGGAATCAAAATTACCTATTTTAAACACTACTGAACCGATTTTGATGAACAGTATTCCTGAAGTTAAATAGTACCCAGTACAAAAAAAAGAATTACTTTAATCGGACTAGTAGTTCCGAAGATGTGCGAACACAAACATAAAAACATACATGAATATGTATGTCACTTTAGAAATTTGTCACATTTGTTCAGATGCTGATAATATAGAGTAAAACATATCAAAACTAGGCAGTTCTGAAAATAATACATACAATATATTATTTTCAGAACTGCCTAGTTTTGATATGTTTTAATAACCTTTTTTCGAAGTCGGTTAAAAAACGCGACGTACGTCAGCTACGACTTACGATAGATTGCACATGTATCGGGTCGCCAACCGCCTGCTTGTACGGCGGGCCGCAATAGGCCCACTGCCGCACTGAGTTGATTTTTGACACCTCCAGTGCGTGGTGGGTCGATAACGACCTGCCATAATTTTTTATAGGAAAGACCTATAATTTTAAACACAATCTCAAATATAATATATTTGCCTCTGTCGTACCTTTACAAACACCTGAGATAATCGTTCCGCACCGAGTGAGAGAACATAGTTTTCTTCGTCCGCACCAGCTGAAATTCCGCGGCGGGCCGATTTCGGCCCGCCCCGCAGTGAAGGTGTTAATTAATTACAATTCTTTGTTATATATTATGTCCTACAAGTCTGTAACTCTTACAATGTGACAAGTCTGTGATTTGATAAAAAAAACTATTCTAGTGCGGATTCGAATAAATCCCTAAATCTCACCTCAGTGATTCCGGGCGACGGGCGAACTTCGAGCAGTAAAACAATTTGTATACGCTCCGATACAAATCCGATGGAAAAATTCCGTTCAAATCAAAGAACACGCGCAATAAAAAACTTATCCAATTTGTAACTTCTCAATTTCAACTGTATGGATATAGAAGAACGTATTTTCGCGAAAGACTACACAACCCCTAGCCAACACGTTTTCTTTGTCGCTTCTCAATAGAATTGCCGATCAAAATGTATAGAATTGACTTATGTCTTAGGCCGGCCATAGACCGCATCTTGCAGTCGAAACCGATAGCAAAATGCGCTCGCCGCACGGCGATCTGCAGTTTTCACTACTTACTTTACTAAATTCATTATATCCGCAATACATACATACAATGCATACTAAATTTATATCCGCAGTAGTTAATTTAATTTAAAAATATGACCTGGTGTGTGGTTGCGATAAAGATTTATTTATTTGATACACGGACCGCTCGAGCAGTTCTTGAGTGGTCGGTTCAGTCGCGATCGCTCTTGAGCAGTCTGTCCCGACTGCAAGTTGCAGTATATCTATAGCCAGTCTTATGTCTTATTCCATAAATTTTGATGGCAATTCTATAAAGAAGCTATAAAGAAAACGTGTTGGCTAGGGAGCCAGATTCGATACGAAAAATGTGGATGTAATTAAAAGTTTCCAAATTAAAAATCTTTTGCAAAAGTTAAAAAAATACAAAACAGAGTTTCTGTTGTTGTGTAGAATACTTCTTATATCTTACTCATTTTCATAAGCTTCACTTCCATAGAGCTGATGTTTGTAAAAGTTAGTTTTATGGAAGTGAAGTGTTGCGTCGTTTATGTCGCTTTAGTTCGGTCTCGCTTTAACTTCTTTTAATGAATACAATAATTCTCGTTCTCCTGGGCCAATAAAGAAAGTGTGAGGCTATCTCTAAACTGGCACTTTACACTATAGCAGCGCGAGTTCCTTGGTTATTGTGTCCGAACAGCCTTTGGCCGGACTTACACGCACAAGAAAATTGTGTAACGATCCATAGGAATAGAGGCGCGGCCGCGTTACATACGTTTGCCTGTAATTGTAGCCGCCAACTCGCACATTCGTGCGGACGCATAATATAATTCCAGCCTTATAGCTAAAGTAGGTAAACAATTTTCAGTACGCGTAATTGCTCAATTATAATATTTTCTGATATCTTAACTTTCCCTTATATTACAGTTTTAGCTTTCTATGCTTTTTGTAATGTCATTGATAATAACTTGTCTTATACTTGATAATAACTACATCAGTAACACGACGAATTTCAAAACCGGAAAACATTCAATTTCCCCGGTCGTACAATGGAACAATATGGCGGCGTACATTGTGAACCGACCGTATTTAACTTGCGGAAATGCTAACGAAGCCAATCCATTGTCTTAGTTCGAACAAGAGTATTTTAATCGCATCGGAATTGTGTTAGGGTCGAGATGGGATCGGGATCCATAATGAATTGAATTACCACTTAGTTTTGGCGTTTTTGTGTCTATTTGTGGAGTCGAAGAAACAAGAAATTGTGGCGGACCAATTAGCGATGCTGAATCGCGCTGTCAACGTTTTCTGAGCGAAAATATACCTTATCTTAGGTTTCTTACAGACGAATGGTACTTGTCGACGGCAAGCGTCAACGACTGCCATCGACAAGAGCCGTTCGTCTGTAAGCAGCCTTAGTTGACAAGTTAGAAGATTGCGGCCTGACCAAGCTACTACGTCGCTTGGTCAGATTAGGTTTCCCACTCTTAATTCGGAAAACGATTTAAAATAATATATTATTACTAGCTGTCCCGGCAAACATTGCTTTGCCATAACATAAAGTTAAAAGTATTTCGCCCATATTATTTTATTGAAGTGACTAAATAAGTATGTCGCCATGGCAACGTCGATCGCTATCCCGTCGCATAAACAATGGTCGCCATCAGTCTCAGGTTGTAATAATTTACTATTATTTATCCAACAAATGCACTTATCAATATATAACTGGGTACTTTATATATTGATAAGTGCATTTGTTGAATAAATAATAGTAAATTCTCAGACCTACTGAATATGCATATAAAATTTGGTAAGAATCAGTAAAGGAGTTGTTGGACTAACATTGTGACGCGAGAATTTTATATATATAAGAAGATAATAATAGTTACGAATATTATATCTTTTTACTTCAAACGGGGTACGTGTGCGTGGGACTCCCCAATCGTGGGGTTTACCCCTTAAACACCCATGGTGCCCCACTCTCCTCTAGAGACAATATTGCGGGAACGATAAAACCACCACTACAACGAGTAGGTTACATCGAATAAATTGATTCATAGGCAGTTGACGGACCTACGTATTTTGGTCGAGTTATGTCAAACCCAGCCGAGACATGATTAAACCTTAAGTTCACATTATTCAACCAATTGACGTAGGTCCGTCAACTGCCTTTGAATCAATTTCTTCGATGGTACATAAGCTGACACTGACATTAACTAAGATTGTGGGTGGGCTGCGGCATGACCAAGCAAGCCACCTCGCTTTGAAACTTCCACTTATATTCCCATGAAACGATCCAGCAAATAATAGTGACTTGTACCATTATTTTAATCTCCAATATCCAATGTCGTGTATCTGAGGTATTACAGCGTCCAATTTATAAATGTTTTCGGCCTGACAGCGGTGTAATCGGCCACAAAACTGTGTTGAGGGGACGCAATTAAAATGTGGGAATAATTGAACAACGGAGCGGGTCGATGCGTTGCCTGAGGCGGCAGTGATTCTGAATTTAAATGCAATCATTATCTATAATTACAGGGTTCTTCTGTAAGGTGCCAACTGCCATCGAAGAAATTGATTCATAAACAGATGATGGACCTACGTCTTTCGGTCGCATTATGTCAAACCAAGCCGACATTTCACAAGTTAAATTGAATTGACACAATTTGTCTAAAGGTACGCTTAATACGGGCAATTAAAAAATAATTGCATTTAAATTCATTATTTCTCCACTCCAGTCAATTTTCGTCAACTTTAACGTCACGACTACATCAAGCAATTTTCGGCAACAAGCAGCAACAAGCAGCAATATTGCGCAATGCATCGCAATACAATTGAGCGATATGGCGCAACTTCATCAACTAGTTACTACTTAATTACATATATAATACTTAACTACATAAATACTAGGCAAACTTAAAGTTTGACTAGTAAGGCAATACTGACGAACCCATCGGATATTCGTCAATTCGACGACGACGACGATATCGGCGACATTGAGCGATATGAAATATCTGGAGCAATATCGCCGAAATAATTGCCGCAATTTATTGAAATTGCCCCATATTGCTCTACTGATTGCTCCAGATCGGTCCATTCGTGTCGCCGGGCAATTATTGCCGCAATTGTTGCCCGTGTAAGCGCTTCTTTAATGGCGTGCGTGGGTAAATGGCAGCGTTGACAGACGTCCCGATTTTGGCGGGACGTCCCGATTTTTAAACCAAAATTCAATGTCCCGCGCGGGACACGCTCAGTCCCGCTTTTCGGGGATATTAGAGTATGGGAGATTATAGAGGGGTGGGTTTTTTGGGGCTACTTTTGCTATCTACTGTCAGATAAAAGTAATTTTAAGTCAAATAAAGAGATAAAAATTCGAAAACGTTTGAGGGCCGGGACACAAAAACACGGCACGACGTCGTACGGCGCCGTGTCGTGGGAATCCACGACGCACATCGTAAGAAACCACGACACGGCGCGACGTCGCATCGTAGAAACTCATCTTGAATTTCTACGTGAGTTTCTACGACGCGACGTCGTACACGACGATTTGGGGCTCCCATACAAAGAACACAATTTTTTGCCTACTTTCGCTCTATACACCGGTAAGGAACCCGTCGTGTGCGAGTCCGACTCGCACTTGGCCGATTTTTTTACTATGTCCCGCTTTTGACAGAAGAATCCCGCTTTTTTCACTCAAAAACTGCCTAAGTCCCGACGTGGCAGAAAAAAAATCTGGCAACGCTGGCAAATGGGTATGTCAATTGTCTACGAATCAACTTCTCTGATATATGAACATAGGACAAAATATGTATCTCTTGACATATCTGTCCTATTTGATAAAAATAAGTAACTGACAGGCATGACAGGCTTACGTTCACGTTTTCAAAATATAAAATTTCAAAAATATTGAACCCCTTGTGTTAAAAGTTGGTATAATGTAGAGAGACAGGAAGGAAGGAACTTCTAGCGGTTTGTTATGGACGTGGCGAGGCGGGGGTGACGTACATTTACTACCGAGGACCGACCTATCTAGTATGTATCTGAGTAGTAACTTTTGCTGAAAATTTTTCATGCAAAATGCTAAAGTATTTATGAAATAAATCAGTTAGACATATATACCTACCTATTTACTTAGTACATTTTATGTTATGCCTGAAAAGTAATTAGCACAACTCACACTCGAAATAAATCTTTTTTTTATAATTTGAGCAAGCTTCCGTCCCGTTGCAGCAGTCACTCATTAGCTATGTCCACACTAGGTGCTTTCGTCTTCAATTTTAGTCATCTTCTTTCATTCAACTCTCATTTTGGCGCATTCAATGATATGATTGAATGCGTCAACGAACGCAACGCTAACATTGACATTTTTGAAGTTTTGGATACGGTCAGAGGGCATGCGTCGCGGGCATGCCTCGCGTTCGCTGTTGACTGCGCCATAACGCATGCCCTTGACGAACAGAAAAAGGCACAGTGTGGACAAAGCTATTAATTAGGTTTTTTTTATTTTGCATACGGCAACTACTTTCTTGACTAAATATTATGATTAATTAATTAATCTCTAATATAATTAGCGGTAGAAAGATTAAAATGAGTATTATTAACTTTATGGCTAGAAAAAAAAAAGATAAAACCTGAAAACACATTAACATCCCAGTCAAAAGGATAGATAGACTTAGATATAGATAAACAACCACGACGGCATACCAAAATAAATTAACACAAACAAAGTCTAAACTCTAAAGTATAAGGTGCAGCTAATATTGTTTAAGTATTCATCCTTCTAGCTATCGAAGGCGGGTCGAGACTCGAGGGTGCTCCAGGGCACATATTCAATTAAGCTAGTCAAAGAACAAAAGACAGAGGCAAGTGACTACAAAGAATATTATATAATGATGCCTCCGCCTCGCATGTTCACGAGGTATATAAGATTAAAGACAAGCGTAATGAATACTGGTATAAAATAGAATGTTTCTCGCTATTTAATTTGCACTGATATTATTTAAAAATTAACGCGTTTTGCCATTGGAAAAATTAATTGTCAGGCAAATGGCGGACCTACGTTTTTGGTTGAGTTATGTCAATTCAATATAAGTCGTGATCTGTCGGCTAGGTTTGATATAACGCCACCAACTTACGTAGGTCAACCATCTGCCTATGAATCAACGTATTTGATAGTACAGTTTACGTTATTTTATATTTTAAGTTTAAAATGGCCCAAGCAGCCCCAAAATAGACATTTTGTCTCGAAAAGCAATAGACAGTAGGCTATGATGGATTACTATTACCACGAAGATTGCGAAGCTACCTGTAGATAGCTACAGGTAGCTTCGCAATCTTCGTGGTAATACGAGGGCTGCTATTTATGTATCCGGAATTAAAAAAAGAAACAAACATATATCATTTAATATGGTTTTATTGCTTTTCAAAATATTCGCCGCGATGATCGACACACTTTTGCATACGCTGGAACCAATTTTCATAGCACTTTTTCCATTCTGATTGAGGTATCTCCAAAACGTGCATTTTGAACGCATCAACAGCCTCTTCGCGGCTCGAAAAACGTTGACCACGTAATTTGTTCTTCGCGTATGGAAATAAAAAGAAATCGTTAGGTGCCAAATCAGGGCTGTACGGCGGATGACCAGTCAATTCGATCTTTTGACCCTCCAAAAACTGAGTTGTTTCAGCTGAGGTGTGACAGCTAGCATTGTCGTGATGTAATATGATTCTGCGTTGTCGGTTGTCCTTTCTTATTTCTTCAAAGACTTCTGGTAAACAAATGGTCGTATACCATTCAGAATTAACCGTTTTACGATTCTCTAATGGCACTGTAGCCACATGTCCATTAATTCCAAAAAAACAGGCGACCATTTGCTTCAAAGTACTTTTTGCACGAGTAACTTTTGTTGGTTTCGGCTCATCTTGGAACACCCACACCGTTGACTGTTGTTTAGTTTCGGGGTCATATGCATAGATTCATCACCTGTGTAGATATTATAAACGGCTTTTGACGTACCACGGTTGTATTTTTTTATCATTTTTTTGCACCAATCGACACGAGCCCGTTTTTGATCGATTGTCAAGTTGTGCGGAATCCAACGCGAACATATTTTTTTTACAGCCAAATGTTCGTGTAATATCTTATGTATGCTCGTCATACTTATGCCTAAGGACGCCTCTATCTCGCGATATGTAACATGACGATCACGCATTATTAGTTCCCGCACAGCATCTATATTTTGTGGGACAACAGCTGTTTTTGGGCGACCTTCTTTATTTTCATCCGTGAGCATAGACCGGCCACGATTAAACTCACTGTACCAGTGATAAACAGTGGTTTTTGATGGTGCTTCATCTCCAAAAGTTGCGGTGAGTTGAATAAAGCACTGTTGTTGATTTAGCCCACGCCGAAAATCGTAGTAAATCATTGCACGAAAATGTTCACGCGTTAAATCCATGGCAAATGAAGACACGCAATTTTCAAAATGACGCCACAATGGAAAAATAATTGACAGTCACATGAAACAAAATGTATTCTTCAACCAAAGAGTTATATTTTCAAATGTTGTAATTACTTTTTAAATATTGTTCTTGTAAGTGGCCAGTTCCGGATACATAAATAGCAGCCTATGTAGTAATCCATCACCACAATCGACGTAGATTGTGACAGCTATAGGTGACAATCATACCTCTAGATATACGTTCACTTAATTTAATGGTCCATCGTGGACCAACGCGCAATCATCAACGTAAAATGCAACTAAAATTGAATAACAATGATAATACGAAATGGATATGTCCGCGCAAATTGTCACAATGACATATCGACGATTCTGTTAATCTGTTCGAGATTGTTCCTCTCCGAGGCCAATCCGCCTCTGATTGCAGCTCTCATGTTACATCATTGTACAAAAATTGGATGACGGCTGATACGTTCAATTGGCCGTTTATGTTGTTCTGTATATTGGTATTGTGTTGCAATATTTTTTACTAGATGACGCCCACAACTCCGTTGCGCCAAAACTCGTTTATCGCGCGGGAACCGTACATTTTCCTGGGACAAAAAGTATCCTGTGTCCTTTTCCGGGACTCAAAGTATCTCCATGCCAAATTTCAGCAAAATCGGTTCAGCGGTTTGGGCGTGAAGAGGTAACAGACAGACAGACAGACAGACACACTTTCACATTTATAATATTAGTATGGATTGGTTTATGCCTACGAATTATAAAAACTAAGGAAGAGTAACTCCGTCAAAAAACATGTTCTACAATTTACGTCTTGTCAAAAATGTGTACCTTGGTAAACATTTTCAATAGATTTGCAATATTTAGGTGGCCTTGAGCGGTATCAGGCTGACGTTACATGCCAGTTCGAAAGGAATCAAATTTATACGGTAATAGTATGGGAGTTACGTTTCCTTAGTTTTTAGGGTTCCGTACCCAAAGGGTAAAAACGGGACCCTATTACTAAGACTTCGGTCTGTCCGTCTGTCCGTCTGTATGTCACCAGGCTGTATCTCAAGAACCGCTATAGCTAGACTTCTGAAATTTTCACAAATTGTGTACATCTGTTGCCGCTATAACAGCAAATTTATACTAAAAATAAATAAAGTTCATATTTATCCCATACAAGAAACGAGATTTTTTGGCCTTTTTTTTCTCGTAATCAATAATGGTAACAGCTAGGCACTTGAAATTATCCCAAAATCGTTAATTATATTTGTACTATAATAATTAATAATAAAATTAAAATAAAATAAATATTCCTATACAAAAAACACAATTGTTTGTCTATTTTCGCTCTATACCGGTACGGAACCCTTCGTGCGCGAATCCGACTCGCACCTGGCCGATTATTACTATTCGTAGGTTTATGCGCAGTTTCTTGCAATGTCTATTACTATATTATAGTGACCGACCGAACTTTCGGTCTCGGTTTCGGTTTCAGCCAGTTTCGGCCAAAAAATCCACTTCGGCCTTAGTTTCGGTTTCGGCCAAAATATAGCCGAAACTTTCGGCCTTGCCGAAACTCTAGTGTTCGTGTGTCGTTCGATAAACTCATGCTTGCTCGCCGGCGAGACCCCAGCTCATCTCGCCACCGTCCATATTTTAATCGTGTTTTGAGGTTATGTTTTGCAAATAACTGCCAAATTACTAAGTATTTACTTTGTTTTTCTTAGTACTTCGTTTTATTTTCATCAAATGGGGATGGTCCATTTTTTTTTTTTAATTTTGCTCATTACAAAAACATTTCGAGGAATAAGGTCAGTGATCGTTTTTCTGTATATAAACGAAAAAGATACTCATTAGTTACTTATATTTTTGAGCAAATATGTTTAACCTTGGTTTGACCTTCAATGGCGTTAAATTAGCAATAAATTCGACCAAGATTACGTTTCGAACTTTTGGTGAGCTTCTCGTATCAGCTTTCACATAATGAGAACTTGCATTTGACGAACCAGCCATTATAAATAAGATTGAAAGGAAATTTAAAACATACTGCAGAGGTCAGTTGGCCGCCGATGATGACGTCAGAGCGAAACTTTAAAAATTTATTGAGAAAATACTAGCCAATGAATTTCAAAATAAATAGATTCGACCAAGATTACGTTTCGAACTTTTGGTGAGCTTCTCGTATCAGCTTTCACATAATGAGAACTTGCATTTGACGAACCAGCCATTATAAATAAGATTGAAAGGAAATTTAAAACATACTGCAGAGGTCAGTTGGCCGCCGATGATGACGTCAGAGCGAAACTTTAAAAATTTATTGAGAAAAAACTAGCCAATGAATTTCAAAATTATTTAATTTATATTCTTAAAATACCCTATTTTAACGAAAAAAAATATATAAAAAGTACATGTGATTTTTTTTGGACAATGCCCATTGTCTAAACCTATTCTTATCGAACATGAGAGGTTTGAATTTTATTTCTAAACGACAAACGGACGTTGGTGAATTACGTGCTATGTTCTTATTTTAACAATGTTTCCCAAACAAAGGATTAAGTAAATAAAATAAATTGATTAAATTGTGTGTGAACTTTGTTTACTAAATAATTTTGTTTGACTATGAGATAATAGGAAGATAAAGCTTGCGAGATTTATCTAGTCTATCATCTCGCCTCATTCTTTTCCTTTTACCACGCGTTTTATTTATATCTAAAAAATCATAATCCTTCCTGGCAGTCGGATAATTATAATTAACCTTAAACTATGGACGCGCAGTCTCACAGACCGTTCCCACTCTGCTAGAATCGTATCTACCCCACTTCCCCCTAAGCTTCACACTTGTAGCCCTCATTACACAAGCCGACAAAAATATTTTTTCTTGTGTCTGTTACTCATGGGCGTGCAGTCTTTGTAGGCAAAAAGGCAGTGCTTGCCATTCACAGATAACAGATATTTTAATTTAACTTTCGTACTTTTTAAATAACTCATGACGTTAATTTTTTAATAATAATAGTAAAAAATATAGTAAAAAAATAAATAATACACATTTAAAACGCCTCAATTTATAAAATAGCAACATGTAATCAGGTACACGCGCGAACGGGTTCACGAGAGGTCAAGATAGGCTCAGTGTTGAGGTGCCTGCCTTGAGCGTATGTGTGAGTGTGTCCGTGCACAGCCGAAAACGCACACAACTATGAATATCGAATGCGATTATGTACTACTAGATGAAAACGTCGGGTAAACTTGTAACTCAATACACATCTATGTACAAAATGTAGGTAAATATTTGTGTACTCCTTGAGACGGCCGAGGAGAAGACGCGCACCACGGAGTGGCCGCAGCGCCTTGCCTTAGCTAGGATACTCGGGGTGGCAGTGTGGGGACACCACCGCCCATTGCACCGAGTTCCAGAGAGAGCCGTGATACGCATGGTGCTCCTGCATATCGCGGCCCCCGTGTGGGCTTTTCTAGGCCACCTCGCGAGGCGACCTAGAAAAGCCTGCATGTTTTGATGAGTCTGGCACAGACAACCGTTGGTAAAGTTGCGGTGGGTTGATCGTGCCCGTAACTTTGCCTAAGCGGTGAGTGGAGCACCATGGGGTTTTAGTGGGTAGTTCCTCGGAGAGTCCCACATACCCCGGCCGATGTCCCCAACCCGCCGGGGATGCGTAATGCATTTCCCCATGTAAAAAAATGGTAAATATTTGTGTAGTCTTCTTTTCTCAAGAAATATTAAAGGAAAGCAAGACTCGTAAAGATTAGTATAGCTTAGTTCATTATATTTAAAAATAGTAAATTAAACTGCAAAAGTTTTACATACTTAAACATTTTTATTTCAAATCAACATTATCTAAGGTTAATAATTTCTCTTGCATTCAGTCTTTTTCTCTACATTGGCAGGTAGGTAAGTACCTACTTACTAATTTATAAAAACAATAATAGTAGGTAGGTATAGTATTTTTAACCGACTTAAAAAAAAGGGTTATCAATTCGAATTTCGAACCGTATGTATGTAAAATTTCCAGAATTGCCTCGTTTTCTTATATAATATCTGTTGTATGTAAGTATATTGTATGTATGTATTAAGAATTAAAATTCCCTAGATGTCAAAAACAAATTAATTGCTAATTGTTGAGACGCTGATAACTGATAAGTGATAACAAACAAAAGCTACAAAAAAGGGTGCGCTATGGTGCGCCATGACTGCTAGCAGGTAGAAAATGAGCAATGGCATGTGTCAGTTTACAGCAAGATGGCGCGTGAAGTTTGTTTGTCAGTGCCCACGTCAGTGCCATTAGAATTTAACGAAATACTCCAAAATCCGAATTTTCCGGATATAAGTTGTCGACTCGAAATCAATATTTTTTTATTTTCTATTATTCACCTAAGGTTTCGATCGAGTCTACCGTACCCCTATACGAAATTATTAATATAGACAAGCTCTGCGGCAGACCCCAGCAGTGTTGCCAACTATGGGGATATCCCACTTTTAGTAGGGAAAAATTAAATATATAGTGCGTATTTTAGGGAGTAAAAATATTATATTATATTCCTGGGCGTGAAATTCTTTAAGCAAAAATGTATATTTATTTGGTTTTTATTACTGTTTTTATATAAATAATGACATCATGAGTGACGTTTTTGCCGCAAACAATAATTGCGGTCGGCTGAAGTAGTATTTTCAGCGTTTTGATCTCTCAGTGGAAAGTACCCCAAGTCATAAATAATATATTTAAATAATAGTTGGGGAGTTCTGGTTGAATTTCAATGGCATCACTGGCGCCGCGGCCGGCGCGGGCGCCCGCGCCATCCATGCCGATGGCGATCGGAACTACTCGTGAATAGTCGTGACCAATCGGATATAATCCGAGTAAAATGAATAGACACAAATCTAACTAATTACGTATAATATGTACATTATGCATTTTTGTTTTGTGAGGTTTATAATATTTGTTTACATTTTACATAGCTGAAATTTTTTGTGTTTTGGGAGGCCATTTGCTTTTTTCATGTGATCGATCACTGTTAGTACTATATTATATTATTATTTTTGGTTTTATAGTTTTCTAAGAATATTTTTGATTTTAATATTTGAAAGTTTGTATAATATTTAACAGTTTAACATTAATAATTGCGTACATTCATAACTATCACTCACTTGGATAAGATAATTTGTGGTGACCAAAATTTTGCATTTATTTACATCGGATTATGGATCGGATCTCAAGTAACCGGAACCTTGATTATGTGAAAAGACAAAAGTTAAGCTGATTAGGTGAGTACTTAAAATATACTAGATATAAAAATGAAAAAGTTGTAAAAGAAAAAGTTTTTGTTTTGTTTTGTTTCACGCCAAAACTAATGAACCGATTGTAATAAAATTTTGTACACAGTTAGTCTAGAGCCTGAGAGAGCCATAGGCTACATTTTGATGAGGCAAAAATATATTATCTAATTTCCATGGAAATATCGATGAAAATAAATTCACATTGTATTTCTAATACGTAACAATAGATGGCGTTTTTATTTATTTTAGCTTAGCGCACAATATTATGTTGTATGATGATTGGTATATTTCCATGGGTTTCGATGAAATAAATTCATTGTAGTTCCAACGCATGACAACAGATGGCGTTTTTTTTATTTCTTCATAACAGAACGTAATTATACTAATAGTTTAGAAAACATAGTTTTTAATTTATATCCACACTATTATTATAATTTATGCGAAAATATCTCTTTTTGTCCGTTTGTCTGTCTGTTTTGCTTTCACACCAAAACTACTGAACCGATATCGCTGCATTACCAGTGTCAAAATCTTGTGCACGCCGCTGCTGTTACTTAATAACTATTAGGTATCCGATTATTTGCATTGAAAATTGACCAAAAAAATAAATTTAAAAATAGAAAGTATGCTTTTATAGTCTAGCTCTA
The DNA here is from genome assembly GCA_963422495.1 of Polyommatus iphigenia. Taxonomy (NCBI): domain Eukaryota; kingdom Metazoa; phylum Arthropoda; class Insecta; order Lepidoptera; family Lycaenidae; genus Polyommatus; species Polyommatus iphigenia. The sequence goes on from OY730182.1 coordinate 8,521,916, forward strand.
GGCGAAGAAAAATAAAAATTTAAGATTCTAAAAATTCTCAGAGACGCTCGTCGTGACCAAGATAAAGGGGTTTGGGGATATCAGAGTTGGAACGGGAAGTTTGCCGCTGGCACTTATTGTGCGTGATTAATTTTTAGAGAAATTATGAGTTTTTTATGTACTTTAAAGCGTAAAAATATCTTCAAAAATGTGTAAAATGGGCGTAAAAAATTTTTGCTGTATTTGCGGAAAAATTAAAGTAAGAGCGAAAAAGTTACTTGCACCGTCAAATAAAAGGATTTATCAAAACCTTTGAAACAAATTTTAAACTTCCAATTGAAAAAAAATGGGTGCCTCATATCTCACGTACAGTCAACGTTCAAAAGTCCAGTAGCATCGTAACGACTATATTCGTGTGCCGGTACAGTGCATATTTATGTGTGCGCCATGTTACCGTGTACACACTTAAATGTCGTACAGTATCAATACAAGAAAGTTGCGTGTAGTGGATGAAAGACAAAGATAACATATATTATGTTTGTCTTCTTAATTAATTCTTCTTCATTTATTGCACTGCACTGTGTCAATAAATGCAAAAATTTCACTAGACACGTAAGATAGTTCGTAGCTCCACCGGTAAATAGTTGGCCTCGCATCATAGCTAGGACGAAAAATGGTCACGGTTCAAATCTCAGAGTATCATATTATTTTAAAGTTTTCATATTGTTTTTATTATCTGAACATTTTTGAAAACTTAATGAAATGACTATTTTGAAAGTTTTATTTAATAAGAATAATATTAAATTATAACATAGTGATAAGATAATATTAAATGTAAAAGTATTTTAGTTAGATAATTATACATATATTATAATAAAACAACACTTTCAAAAAATATATTTTTATTTCAATGACATATCAATTATTAATTGAACAATTGAATTGATTGACGGATGACGGTAAAATCTTTGATTCACAGGTCTATCAATATAATAATACCTATATCTATTGTGTTATCAATATTTCATATTGTTGAGGTTATAGTTTAATTATTCGTTTTCCGAGGAAAAGAGGATTAAAACTTAACCTCAACCTTAAAATCTTAAACCTACCAATTACTGGCCAGCACGTTCCTTTGTAGAATGCCCAATTGAAACTTACGAAATATAAATATTATAACAATTACTTTACACTTATTATTGCGACATAGAAATACATTTTTAATTTAATAATATAAATAATGATTCTTTATATTTTGTGTAACCTCCATTATTTTCGATACAACTAAGAAAACGTCTGCGCATGGAAGCCACAATATTCTTACAGATATCTGTTCCACGTAAATCCTCCCACAACTGCATGCAATGAGATTTGAGCAGCTCCGGACATCTATCATCGCGTGCTCGCCATCTTTGCACCATTAAACCCCATATATTTTCAATCGGGTTTAAGTCTGGGGATCGTGCTGGCCACGGAATAACTTTTAGAATGTTCACTGAACCAATTGCGAACTATGGAGGCTCGGTGAATTGGACAATTATCATGCACAAAACTTATTTCGACATCACCATACACATTTCGCACAGTAGGTAACATAATGTCCTCTAACACTTCTACATAATTTGCACTGTTGGCTCGCGTAGGTATAAATTCAAGTTCACCCGGCCCTTGAGCACTAATCCATCCCCACATGTTCACACTTATTCTGCCAAATTCAGTGTTTGACACCACGTTATTTTCACACCAACGGGTGTTACCTTTACGCCATAAATGTAGTCTTCCTTTTTGAGAGGATTTAAAAGTCTTCTCATCGGAAAAAATTGTTGTTTCCCAATCAAAATCTAAATACTCTCGTGCAAAGCGTATCCGTTCGTCTTTATGCCTTTGAGTCAAAAACGGTTTTTTCGCCGGCTTTCGGTGGTGTAATCCCTCGTCATGAAGTGCACGACGAACGGTGACCAATGACGTGTTAAATTCATCGGCAAAACGACTTGTCGGTATGAAACCACATGTTTCATACTCCGCTGCCATATAACGCCGCTGAGTCTGGTTAATAAGAAGTGGCCTTCCACTTCGTTTACGACTCTGCAAGCCACCTTCTTCCTCGTATCTTTTCACCCATCGACTTACAGTATTTCTCTAAAAAAAAAGAATAAATTGTAAAAGACGATTTTAACCAATGAAAAAATACACATCACAATAATAATATAATTAATTACTACTTACTGAGAAGCCAATTTCGTTAAAAATTTGAGAAATATTCAGGCCATTCGAATATAGGGCCACAATTTTAGCTCTTGCTTCAATAGTAATATTTGCTTGCATATTGGTTAAATTGTATCGCAACAGTAAGAACACAAACACTCGTAGCTGAGTTCACCAACCAACAACATTTTAATATTTTGTTAACTTCGAGCAATCGTTCCATTTTATTTTAAATCTACCCTCACATTCTTTGCTGTGACTAGAATGTTACGTTTCTAACTAAACGTCACTGTGCTTTTAGTTAGAAACGTAATTTTTTATTCTACATAGTTGTATCAACATTCATAATCATAATAATTTATAATTAATATTTCTCAAAAATAGTTTTACGTAAAAACGACGCAGACTCAATACGGATCGGATTCGATCCTGCAACTTAGCTGATGCAGATGATCTTAGAATAAACACACGCACTTGCTTAACCACTAGGCCACGGCAGTGCTCACATGTTGAGACGAAATTGACGATATGAATATACAGCCAAACAAAGTGTATGTGTGTGTGTGAATTGTCTTTATAGAAAAAGGTCACAAGTAACGTTAAGTGTTGACGCTATAGCTGCGTACGATTGCTACTGGACTTTTGAACGTAACTGTACTTATGAAAGAGGCATACAGCTATAACCTAAATACAAAAATATCAAATTTTCAACCTAAATTATATATTTTTTTTCTTCTAATTCTGTTTTTATTTGTGTTAAATTGCAAGTTTACTTAGTAATTTCGTTTTGAACTTCGACCGTGGTCTGTGAGACTGCATGTTCGTGTTTCCCATACAAAGAATATGACTGCACTTGATTGTTTTTCAATAGTAAATGTCTTGAAATAAATTCTGCTCATGTTTTTAAGGTTATACTTCGTTCTAATACATTAAAACTTAGAATCGTATAAAAAAACGGAATATGATATAAGTTTCTAGGAAACATATTCGAGTCTAAGATTAATAACATTTATTTTAACAAATGTCACAAAAAGTAAAAAATCCAATTCGGCACTTTTTCTTATGTGTTCACAAATGTTACAGAATAGTAAATTTCAGTAAATAATCGTCATTTTAAATGTTTTATCAAGTTTCGGTTTCGGTTTCGGCCGAAACTGAGAGCGAGGCCGAAAGTTCGGTTTCGGTTTCGGTTGCGGCTGAAAAATGAGTTTCGGTCGGACACTACTATATTATAAAGATTTCAAATGTAAGACAACTGATATTTAGATAATACTAGCTGTCCCGGCAAACGTTGCTTTGCCATACTATATTTGCCATATTATTTTATTGAAGTGACTAAATAAGTATGTCACCATGGCAACGTCGATCGCTATCCCGTCGCACAAACTTAATGGTCGCCGTCAGTCTCAGCTTGTAATAATTTACTATTATTTTTATTCAACAAATGCACTTATCAATATACAAAGTACCCAGTAGCCGATTCTCAGAACTGCTGAATATGCATATAAAATTTGGTTAAAATCAGTAAAGCCGTTCCGGAGGAGTTCGCTATCTAACATTGTGACACGAGAATTTTATATATAATATAAGACTAGCTGTCCCGGTGAACTTCGCGTCACTTTAAAACCTTCCCTGGACTTCTACGAATATTTTAAGACTAAAATCAGCCCGATCCGTTCAGCCGTTTTCGAGTTTTAGCGCGACTAACACATTTGAAAATCCATTTTTATATATAAGACTAGCTGTCCCAGTGAACTTCGTGTCACTTTAAAACCTTCCCTGGACTTCTACGAATATTTTAAGACTAAAATCAGCCCAATCCGTTCAGCCGTTTTCGAGTTTTAGCGCGACTAACACATTTGAAAATCCATTTTTATATATAAGAGATTACGAAATTGGGATAAGCTTTTCTGACACTTCTATGATAAGTATTCATTTCAGGTCTGGAAGAGATTGCTTATTAGCAATTTAAGTTCGCCTTTTGTGCATCATTATACATGCTGTTTATAGTAAAATTGTTTTTATTTTGTATTTTTTGGTGTGCAATAAAGTGTTTTTGTATTTTATTTTATACTAGCGACCCGCCCCGACGTTACACGGGTATAAAATATATAGCCACTGAAAAAAATATTAAAATCCGGTGGTCTACTTCTTATCTGTGCCAAATAACATAAAAATTGCTCCAGTAGTTCGCGAGATAAGCCCTTTCAAATAATTTCCCCCGTTTTTTCCACATTCTCCTATTATTCTTAGTGTGATAAGATATAGCCTATAGCCTTCCTCAATAAATGGGCTATTTATTATCTACTAGAACTACTACACTGAAAGAATTTTTTAAATTGGACCAGTAGTTCCTGAGATTAGCGCGTTCAAGTTAGCCCTTTCAAATAATTTTCCCCGTTTTTTCCACATTTTCCTCTATTTCTTCCTAGATAAATGGGCTATCTAACACTGAAAGAATCGTCAAAATCCGTTGCGTAGTTTTAAAGATTAAAGGGCACAAACGAAAGGAAAAAAAGCGACTTTGTTTTATAATATATGTATAGATATAGAAGTAAGTATGAAAGTGAAAACGTTAAAAGTGACAAAAAGAAGCTCAACCTCAGATCCATAATACTATGTAAATAATAAAAGGACGCTCTCTAATCCACTAACCATACTGATGATGTCAGTAAACCAAGTTTAAGCTCTTAGAGCGGGTCGGCTGACTAATCGCATCTAACTGTAAAGTGCAGACTCGGTCTCTAGATAGCAGGGGACTGAGGCAAGGAAAGCAGTTAGAAATAAAATATTGTGGTGCACGCTTTGTGCGTTCTATTTTATTTCTACCTCCGCGAGAAACTCTTTTGCTAACGTATATTGGGTTACTTGTAGGGTGACGATGAGTTTTATGGGAAGACGGACAGATGAAATAATGGTCAAACACAAAGTGTAGCACACTTTCGTTTTTATTGCATTCATAGAAGTTTCAAACAAAAATCTGAGGTGCCTTTATTATGATGACTACCATGGAGAAGTTGCCCTATATTGTATACTTTTAATTCACAAGTATTACTAAAAAGCCACTTAAGTATATTATATTATGAACTGATTGTACAGAAGAGATTCGTAAAAGTATACGTCCTATCGTGATCTGATTCACCAAAATTCTGAATATAAAAACTTGAAAGGTGTCAAGGGACACCCGGATGGAACGAAGTTCCAGTTTATTATTTCTTATGTACAAAAAAACCTGTATACACTCAAAAAAAAGAGAGAGAGAGACAGAGAGAGAAACACGCGCTACCGCACGGCTTACAACTAGTATTTTTGCTATAGTTGTAACTTGTAAGCCATGTCAACTTTTTCTGTCTAGCCCCCTTTTGCAACGCGCGATAGGGAAATTCGTTCCAATACTTCGAATATCCTATGGACCTTAAGCCCCAAATGGTCTTAAAAAACTTTCTGCTCTCGTGTTGCTTATGGCCGTATCCAGATACATAATATAATAATAACTTAACTTTAATTTAATGAAAAGTTTGACTGGAAATGTATGGAGAGGAAGAGTCTCCGTCAAAAAACATGCTCCAAAATACTTGTCAAAAAAGTGTACCTTAGGTTACACATTTCAATACATTTGCAATATTTAGGTGGCCTTGAGCGGTATAAAAGCTGACATTACATGACAGTTCGAAAGGAACCAAATTTTAAACGGTAATAGTATGGGAGTTACGTTTCCTTAGTTTTTATTATTCGTAGGTATGGAGTTATCTCATAACTTAAAGTTCAGTATCATGGGTCTCTACACGGTCGTGTTCTATAGAACGTTTTTAAACCAGTCAATATTTCTAGAAAACGCTCTTTTTTTCAAAGTACATACAGGAAGTAAAGGTTTGAAATCTTTCTAGAGAACACTTCTTTTTCAAAGTCCATATAGGATATATAATTTGGCCACTTCTATAGCCATGGCCCAAATGATATAACGGCCCCATTGTACACAAACCACGTATTGAATCCCGTCAGTCCACTGCAATCAATTATCTTGTCCCTCACACCGGCCGCCTCAAGTGGGGTACTGATTTTTCCTTTCTTCATCATCACCATGTGACTTTCATGTTCACAGAAGTGTATTAATATGAGAAGATCCAGTATAAATTCTTATAGAGCTCAAAGAATCCAAATCAAGTTACGTTATAAGCTGGGGCCGATATTATTGAGCTTCTATTTTAAGAAGTTTTTTTTTTTCATTAAAACTCGCAAAATTATACATGAAGTGTTAGAAAAATGTATAAAGTGAATGTATAAATCTATGTAGTATGAAAATAGGTACATTTAAAAAAAGGTTTAATTCTAAAACAATAATTTGATACTTCATACTCACACTTTACAAAAATGTATTATCATCAGTGTAGTTCTCTAGTAACAGAACTACACTGATGATAATACGTAGAAAGTTACAAAAGTAAACATTTGTATTTTAGCAGAATGCGTTTTCATTTGCCACGTTACATTACTTCCATCAAAGCTTTTAATCATTAACCCGTTTTACGAGCAAGAAAACAATTATTTTCTTATTTAAGGAAGAAAAGGTTTTTCTTTCAGATACGCATGAACCTTCCCCGTAGTGGATAAATAAAAATTCCTCTCGGAATTCCCTTGTTAGGTAACGTACCCATCAAATGATGCGTGCTGGTCCAATGCTGATTTATAAACTTCACGGAATTTTATTTTGAGAACAATCAAACGTTTTTCAGTGATCAAATCTGATTTTAGTTACACTTATAAGATTTCGGTAGACATAGGATTTGATTTCGCGGAAAGGCAATTATCATCTTAAGCAAAATACTTAGTAACAAGCCTTTATGTAGATTGTAGAGGTTTAATAAGGCACGAAAACAAAAATATTTTACTAAACTAAGTAAAACTAAGAAAACTCAGACTTTCATAATGCCCCATACTAAATTAGGCATCCATACCACTTATTAAAACAGCAAAAAGTTTTTGTCAGTTCACGCTTAAGCCTCTGAACCAATTAAAAAAACTTGATGAGAAGTAACTCAGTAGATCAACAGAATGCATGGTTTTTACGAGATGAACAGTTAGGGTGCGTCCACATTTGTATCATTTGTGCGATCAGATCCCCGATCAGATATCATCGAAGCGTGTCAAAATGATACGCGTATCATGATACGCCCCGATCGCTATTAACCGAACCGCGTATCTAATACATGCCGTATCAAATACCAGCATGATCGGCAGAATGATCTAATAGGCGTCCACACTATGACACGCATACTTGATACGGCGCGATGATCGCGACGGAGATCTGATCGCGCAAATGATACAAATGTGGACGCACCGTAATAGGCGTCCACACTATGACACGCATACTTGATACGGCGCGATGATCGCGACGGAGATCTGATCGGAGATCTGATCGCGCAAATGATACAAATGTGGACGCACCGTAATAGGCGTCCACACTATGACACGCATACTTAATACGGCGCGATGATCGCGACGGAGATCTGATCGGAGATCTGATCGCGCAAATGATACAAATGTGGACGCACCGTAATAGGCGTCCACACTATGACACGCATACTTGATACGGCGCGATGATCGCGACGGAGATCTGATCGGAGATCTGATCGCGCAAATGATACAAATGTGGACGCACCGTAATAGGCGTCCACACTATGACACGCATACTTGATACGGCGCAATGATCGCGACGGAGATCTGATCGCGCAAATGATACTAATGTGGACGCACCGTAATAGGCGTCCACACTATGGCACGCATACTTGATACGGCGCGATGATCGCGACGGAGATCTGATCGGAGATCTGATCGCGCAAATGACACAAATGTGGACGCACCGTAATAGGCGTCCACACTATGACACGCATACTTGATACGGCGCAATGATCGCGACGGAGATCTGTTCGGAGATCTGATCGCGCAAATGATACTAATGTGGACGCACCGTAATAGCCGTCCACACTATGACACGCATACTTGATACGGCGCGATGATCGCGACGGAGATCTGATCGGAGATCTGATCGCGCAAATGATACTAATGTGGACGCACCGTAATAGGCGTCCACACTATGACACGCATACTTGATACGGCGCGATGATCGCGACGGAGATCTGATCGGAGATCTGATCGCGCAAATGATACAAATGTGGACGCACCGTTATATGCACTAACGAAGTTGTGGGCAACATCTCGGAACTTATGCGTTGTTAATTTTGAACTTCGTTATCGCGGACTCCAAATGGCATCTTAGGCTGGATTTATATGCGTCCGCGCAAACGCGCGGTTTAGCCGCTACACCGCGAGATCACAAGCAAATGTTAAACTAAGGGCCCTTCCACACGACTTTTTTTTGCGCGCGTAATCTGCGCGTTATCATCGCGTTTTGGCAGATATTACACGTTTTTTTGACGCAAATGAAACGCGCGTTTGTATCGATACAAACGCAAGATGAACGCTAATGAAGCGCGCTTTTAACGCGCGTTTGTATCGATACAAACGAGCGTAAAAAACGTCGTGTGGAAGGGCCCTAACTATTTAAACAGCGGCGATCGTTTACATACATTTGTTTTTTATCTCACTTAGGAGTAAATCACTCGAGTATCGATTGAAATCTAAGACGATACCTTCAAGTAGTCAAAAATAATAAAGAATATCCCTAAATATTCAAAATCATACTCGCAGCCATTAAAAGTATAGTTGTCAAATAAAACCAACATATTCTCCTTGCAGCGGCAGGATGTTGAGTCACCTCGTATGACACTACAAGCTTTATTTTGTACAATCTTACTAGTTGTAGTGTATAAACTATAAAGTGTGCAGGAGTCGGGAAAAATTATTTGATATAATTTACACAAGAAAAATAGTAATCGCCTGAACATAATAATATCCTTTTGGAAACTCGCTTCAGAAAAAATATTGTAAACATAATTCTGGATAAGATGTATTCTATCCTAATATTTAACATATTATATTAATTTCCTTACAGATTACAATGCCTGTCACTTAAGTGCCACAGCATAATAATATAATCTGAGACACGGAAAACAAACAAGTAACATCCTCAAAAAGTACCCCCCAATACAATCCACAAATCTTATTACACATAGAAACAAATAGAACAATCTTAGTTGGCGCTAATAATGATATATGTGGGATATTATGATTTAATTAATGATTGTTATGTCGTTAAAGGAATATCACCTCTATTGTGATGAGTGAAAAGGTATTATTTGCGTGATTGATTTAATCTTTGGCTAGGCCGTGACGTGTACAAATGACACACAGATGGACACAGGGTTAGATCCACAATGACATGATAATTGATGGCCCGATGTCTTGGGATCGCAGACTATACCTAGTCTAGGAAATAATGGGCTTAATAAACGCTTTTAAAATATAATATTTATATATCTATGGACCTTTCACACCAAAATAAGTCCCATGCTAAATTCGCGTAAGTCGTTCTGGTAACACAAGTTGTTACGGGAGACAACATAATATCGAAACCGCGACCTCCGGTCTGAGCTGTAAAGGTCGTCAAAAATGCAACTAGTGTGTGTGATATTATGCGTCTCTCTTCGTTGAACCATGATAAAAATCTATAATTATCTTAGCACAATAGACAGCTGAACGACCGTCGTTCATAGACCATTCCTGTCTATTGTATTATTACTCGATTGCACATGAGTAACGAAATACAATAATAAAATATTGAAAGAGAATACCATCATCAGTTCGCTTAGATATTTAAAAAAACAACGAATTTTGGTGTCGTTTTGGGTTCTAAATAGAAATAATACAATAAACTGATCGCAAGTCTATTGTAGCCCTAATTAGTTTTACTCGTTTTATAGGTAAGTCCACAACAAGACGCGATGTGTAACGATATTTTTAATTTACTTATTCAAAACTATACTTTTTTACACCAAAATATTATATATTTTTTTACAAGAAGTGAAGGCGTCCTTGACAACAGAGCCTCAGTGTGACCTGGCCCTAACATAACAAGTCTTCATGAATATTTACAAAGGCTATCTAGAGACAAATGTAAGTGACCGACAAATAATGTGTGTTTACTCAGTCCAGTCGACACCCGCGCCCCCATCCGTCAAGCTTTGGCTGCTAAAATATTATCTTAGGAAATGTCTGATGTAACTGATCCTTGAAAGAGATATTCATTGCATATAATTTATGATTGCTATAGAATATATTCACGGCTCTATATGAGTGTTAAAATGCGAAAGTTTATCTGTCTGTCTGTGTAAGTATCCATCTATCTGTTTCTCCTCTTTACGCTTAATTCGCTGTACTTATTTGATTATATTTGGTGTGGTGACACCTTAAATCTTAGTAAGGGGTATAGGACAGTTTCTATTCAGGAAAAGTGTACAATTCCGCAAAATAAACGAATTGCTGTGAATTTAAGATGTTAAAATTATTGTACAACTAAAGGCCTATTTCACCAGTTACTGATAATAGTTCCGGATAGGCTATCCACAACTTGATCTGACAGATAGTGTATGCTCCATCTGTCAGATAAGTTATGGATAGCCTATCCGGCTCTTATCAGTAAGTGGTGAAACAGGCCCTAAGTTGCCAAAACCTTCTGGTTATGTTAGCTAAATCTGACAATTAATCGACAAAATTAAACTAGCCCAACTAGCTTTCCATTTGGTGCTACAACACTTCACGCACTCCAAACAAAGCAGGTAGGTTTTACTTTAGACACTTCCAAACTCCACTTTTACAGCTTCACATTATTTACGAGGTATAAGGAATAAAACGCAGTGTTACACTTGGTAGGTAATAAAGTTGACTGGAACAGAGCGCTGGCAGCGACCCAGTCTGGATATATCCTCGAGAGCTTTTGTTGAGGAATGTAACTCGCAGCATTATCCGCTTAAGAATGAAACGAATGCTCTAAACCAAAGTGCCGAGGGTCGGATGTATTTTTTCTATTGTCTGCCATTTCCAAATCGGTTTGTTGCATTTTAGTGGGTTGAAATATATTTTAGTAGCCAGTAGCTTTGCTGCACCGAATTTTTTAACACCTTAAATTAAAACTTTAAAATATTAAAAACATCACCTTTATACAAGGGTCAAATCTGGTAAAATTCAATCAAATGTATATTTAAAACATCCAGATAAAACTAGATGACTCGGTACTCTACGTATCATTTTTAGGGTTCCGTACCCAAAGGGTAAAAACGGGACCCTATTACTAAGACTTCGTTGTCTGTCTGTCTGTCGCCAGGCTGTATCTTAAGAACCGCTATAGCTAGACTTCTGAAATTTTCACAGATTGTGTATATCTGTTGCCGCTATAACAACAAATACTAAAAACAAAATAATATTAATATTTAAGGGGGGGCTACCATACAACAAACGTAATTTTTTTGGCCTTTTTTGCTCGATATCAATAACGGCAACAGGTAGGCACTTGAAATTTTGACAAAGGCCTTAAATATATGTGTACTTTGATAATTAATAATAATATTTAAATAAAATAAAATTAATTTAATTAAAATTCCCATACAAAAAGCACAATTTTTGGCCCATTTTTGCTCTATAACGGAACCCTTCGTGCGCGAGTCTGACTCGCACTTGGCCGATTTTTCTTATAATATTACCCTTTACTCAAACCTTTCCTGGACTGATACGAATATTTCAACACTAAAATTAGCCAAATCGGTTCAACCGTTCTCGAGTTTTGGCGAGACCAACAAAATTAAAATTCATTATTTATATAGATCACACCAACTCTCTGATCCGGAAAAGCGGAGTTTCCCACTGTTTTCCGAACAGATTTAATCTCAATATGTAATCATTAAAATAAATGGTTAAAAACATTTTAGTAGTAAGCCGCTGCTTAAATAAATTATGGTGAAATCGAAGCACAATTAACATGAATAAATTTAAATTTAATTACACGAATGTAACTCATGCGATAAATCACATACACCATATTTTTCTGCTTCATCGGAAACCGTATTTCATTAGATTTTATATTTATCCGGACAAATTATTATGAATTATTATTGTTGAATTACATTTGTAAACTTCATATTCCGAAGCTTCTTTAAAGTCATTAAATACACTTATACATATTATTAATTGTATCAATAAACTGTCGGAAAAAGGCAGACGATGTTGTTATTTCTTTATGACAACATAAACAAATCCACAACATCGGCGTATTTTAAAACCTGTGTCTAAACACTCTGTTTAAACTCTTTATGACGAAAAAAGTTAAAGTGTTGCTTTCCTAGGGCGTAGGGAGGCGAAAATTTTATTTTCTGCGATCTACTAATGAAAAGATCTATGCTGTTTATAAAGACGTTGTAGTTATACAAAGTTTTTGTTATCCTATATAATATTTTATTTTATTAAACAAGGACAAAACCGTACGCATCTTACTAACACGGTGTGCATCCAGTATCCACTAAGAAAGAATTAAAAATCCCATCCCTAAGGAGGTTACAGTCATAAAGCATACATATTATAACGTGGTTGAAGCCGCAAGCAAGAGCTAGTCTTGTAATAAGTGAAGTAACTAGCGTGGAGTTTTGCATGTAATTTCTAGGAAGCTTGTAAAGCTTGTAGTGGGTATGTTCTGAACGTAAACATGCAGGTCGTGCGTGATAAGCCAAAGGCAACCTGACTAGAGCACTGCCAAACTTACACTTAATGTATGCGCCAACATAGTAGCCATAACTCACAAGTCAATGTTTTTAGTATCCACAACCCACAATGTTTCTGTTGCCACAATCTTATATATAAAAATGGATTTCCAAATGTGTAAGTCGCGCTAAAACTCGAAAACGGCTGAACGGATTGGGCTGATTTTAGTCTTAAAATATTCGTAGAAGTCCAGGGAAGATTTTAAAGTGACACAAAGTTCACCGGGACAGCTAGTCTTCTTCTTATATATAAAAATGGATTTTCAAATGTGTTAGTCGCGCTAAAACTCGAAAACGGCTGAACGGATTGGGCTGATTTTAGTCTTAAAATATTCGTAGAAGTCCAGGGAAGATTTTAAAGTGACACGAAGTTCACCGGGACAGCTAGTCTTCTTCTTATATATAAAAATGGATTTTCAAATGTGTTAGTCGCGCTAAAACTCGAAAACGGCTGAACGGATTGGGCTGATTTTAGTCTTAAAATATTCGTAGAAGTCCAGGGAAGGTTTTAAAGTGGCCTGTGACACGAAGTTCACCGGGACAGCTAGTCTTATATATAAAAATGGATTTTCAAATGTGTTAGTCGCGCTAAAACTCGAAAACGGCTGAACGGATTGGGCTGATTTTAGTCTTAAAATATTCGTAGAAGTCCAGGGAAGGTTTTAAAGTGACCTGTGACACGAAGTTCACCGGGACAGCTAGTCTTATATATAAAAATGGATTTTCAAATGTGTTAGTCGCGCTAAAACTCGAAAACGGCTGAACGGATTGGGCTGATTTTAGTCTTAAAATATTCGTAGAAGTCCAGGGAAGGTTTTAAAGTGACCTGTGACACGAAGTTCACCGGGACAGCTAGTCTTACTTATAAAAATGGATTTTCAAATGTGTTAGCAGTAAAAAAATAGGAACTTTAAGGAGCAATTTAAAATCTATATATATAAAACTCAATGGTGACTGACTGACATGGTGATCTATCAACGCACAGCCCAAACCACTGGACGGATCGGGCTGGAATTTGGCATGCAGGTAGATGTTATGACGTAGACATCCGCTAAGAAAGGACTTTGATAAATTCCGACCCCAAGGGGTTAAAATAGAGGGTGAAAGTTTGTATATGATAATACTTCTTAACGCAAACGAAGCCGCGGGCAAAAGCTCGTATATTATAAAATCAATTATCTTATTCACTGAAGCAAAATTCTTATACCGAATTGCATATAAATCGATACAACAGCTTAAATGTGAATAAGTAACATACAGACAGACATTGCATATTTTACAAAATGATGTGTAAGTATAAAGTAATATATTGATCTGAAACATACTCTTCACACACAAACTTGCGATAATGGTTTTAGCAAGCGAATTGCGGGCGTAAAGTCATTACAAATGTGAACAAATTTTCATTTCGGCGCGAAACATAAATTCATTACAAATATTAAGATTCATTTAATAAACTTTCCCCGCCGTATTAAAACATATTAATATACGGATTTCCAAGTTAAAATTTACGCGCCAGAGACGGAAACTCTATTTTAACTTATAATTAAGTAATAAGTGTGACGCGAGTTAGACGCGTGTCCCGACCCTTGTCGACGGGTTAATACGTGAAAGAGATCATTTGTCATGTGGCAAATTTAAAAAAATAATCGTTCTCGTGCGAGTCGGACTCGCGCACGAAGGGTTCCGTACCGATATTGAGCAAAAATAGGCCAAAAACTCTGTTATTTGTATGGGAGCTTTTCTTACATTTTTATTTCGTCGGAAAAACGGACAGACAGCGAAGTCTTAGTAATAGGGTCCCGTTTTTATTCTTTGGGTACGGAACCCTAACAAATTAACCATTCCGAAGGTAAGGCTAGGTTAGTTAGGTAAGAACGCAAGTAGACAACAGGAGCTGGCAGACATTTTCACCGGGTGGTAGACGGAAAGATATTACTTTCTTTCCTACGCCTCATTGGCGGTCTACCCTACTTCTGCTCTACAAAGTTTAGATCAGATGACGCGTCCTAGTGGGAGTTTAACATTTTTAGCCATCCAAAAAGTGCTCAAAGATGCTAAAGAATTTCACTACAAAAATTACCTTTCAAACGCCACAAAGATATTTACGTTTGTGTTTCTGAACAAAAATAACATGCCACGTCTTACATGTAACTTGTTGGCGCCAACTCAAATTGTAGTTATAGTTAGTTATATAGTTTTATTTTAAATTGATATATTTCATTCCATCAATCCGGCTCGATCCGGTTCCATCAATCCTTCGAGCGGCTCGATGCGAGCCTTCGAGCTGTCAGTTTTGCGGTCCACACAGTAATTATTACTCGATTTGGAGTAAAACTGTCGAGCAAAACCGTATGTCAGTACTTAGCATTATGGTCAATTCACATCAAATTGACGAGGCGACGCGATACTTTATAATGAAAAATTTAGTTTGTTATTATTTTTAGCAATATTCCGCGAAATAAACTTCCACCTTTAAGTAAATGAGTGAGTGTACGCATAGGCATGCGTACAGCACCTCCCTCCTCCCACACTGCCTATGCGTACACTCGCATGCAAGAACTTGCAAACACCACCACCACACAAGCAATAATGTTGGCAAATCCGTGCAAGGCCCCTCACCACCATGCAGGTTGAAAACCTCGACGCGCGTTTCGCTCCAACACCGGAGCATCCTCAGGATGTGGACTCTACGAACAACGTCCGTCAAGTCACTTGACGGACGTTGTTCGTTCTTGCATGCGAGTGTACGCATAGGCAGTGTGGGAGGAGGGAGGTGCTGTACGCATGCCTATGCGTGCACTCACTCATTTAATTAAAGGTGGAAGTTTATTTCGCGGAATATTGCTAAAAATAATAACAAACTAAATTTTAAGCTATGGATTTCCGCAAAGTAACGCCTGATTCCATTAACTTTATAATGATTCAAAATTGAAACAAGCAGGCAAGTCTGTTATTTCTATGTGTGAATATATAATAAATATGTATGTACTAGAAGTTTTTTCGATTCAGTTACAACGCATAGCATCGTACCGTCGCGTCACGTTGCAATGTGAACCGATCCTTACTGATTATCTCGCACTGCCTAAAAGGTACTATAAAATTTGAGACAGTAAAATAGAAAATAAAGTTTACATAGAACTAAAAAAATACTTTAAATAATTGTAGATGCTAAATCACGATCTCTATTCACACGTAATAGTTCTTATGCTCCTGTGTCCGTATTGCTCTGTCGTCTGTCAATGATATTTAATTGGACTATTTGTGACACGTTATAAGTACGTTATTAAAAGTTTCACATCTCATTACGACGACGACTAACTTTTAATTTGATTTATTTTACTGCGCAACCTTTTTAATTACTCGATAAATGTTTTATGTTCGAATGAAAATTAATTTTAACAAGAATAATAAAGGTTCTTTCGGGGTATAATTAAATAGCATAGTTATAAAGTTTTTATTTTACATAAGACGTAAAAATCAACTACAATTATTATTTCGTGTATTTTATGATCTAAGTACAATTTTTTTTATAAAAGGTAAAAATGTTATTCTCGTCAGTATGTACAATTCTACACGTCTATCAAAGGTGATCGCACATTTATCAGCACGCACGCGCCGAACGCGCCGCATTTTAGAATTTGTTATATGATAAGAAACCTCGCACATTCGTCCGCAGTTTACGCGCCGCATTTCGTGTACTATGCGGTGCTTTCCACGCGAACAGCGCGTACGGTGCTGACAAATGTGCGGTCAGCATATTGTAGTCGAGTACCAGTCTTTCGAATACTTAAGGCCATCCCCCGAGCAAACGACCTTGACCATACATTTGCCGCGTCGCCGAGATCGCACCAAAACCCAATTTTTTTTACTTATCTTAGTTCAAAATTGACCTAAAAAAATTTAAAACGTGGTATATGTAGTTAATGGTATTGTCGATCTATTGGCGTGTGTTTCAAATAACAGTAATTTGTAAATACTAAGG
Source organism: Polyommatus iphigenia (assembly GCA_963422495.1). Lineage (NCBI taxonomy): Eukaryota > Metazoa > Arthropoda > Insecta > Lepidoptera > Lycaenidae > Polyommatus > Polyommatus iphigenia. The sequence continues at coordinate 8,538,791 of OY730182.1, forward strand.
AGATGCTAAATGTATACTTGAATTTTAATAAATCGGTTTTACTTTGGAAGCTGATAGCATTAGTATAATAAACAAAAATAGAAAATTTAAAACGTGAAAAGTAATGTTGATATGCTGAAGGTTATTGACGTATTTTTATTATAACTTTGTAGCTTTCAAATTATGAGTTTATAAGCCCCTAAATACGGTAAATTACGGAATCTCCGTAGGGAACGCCCCTCTTTTTTAACCGACTTCCAAAAAGGAGGAGGTTATATGTTCGGCTGTGGATTTTTTTTTGTATGTTCAACGATTACTTCGCCGTTTGTGAACCGATTTTCAAAATGTTTGTTTTGTTATTCAACTTCGTGGTGAAAATATATTATATGTCTACCGTGCTATTTCGTTTTTCGTTACTACAGGGATCTTTTGGCTTGTAGCTAAAACAGACCTTTTTTTTTCAATAATCAAACCCATCTTATAACCCGAGCAATGAATAAGCAACGATAAGACACAACTCATATAGGTTTAACGCAGACATAAAAGTTATTTGCACGTTATAATATTATAACTCTTATAAGGTCTCCATCCCGCGAATATATGATAGTCGTTACTCCAACAGAAGTAACGTAACTCTCCACCCGGTGCAGAATATATAAAGACAGAAGACGAATTCACGTAGATATTATAGTTATGAACTATAGAAAACAAGAGTATAATAAGCATTAAAATCGATCTTTTCTAAATCATTTAAAATTTATATTATGAATATCCTCAAAACAAAATACAAAGTAGGCGTATTTATTAGCAAAACACGATTAATGAATAACTTAATTTAAAAATAGAAGTAAATTATATATGTATACTTGGCCGGTCGTCATTTTCTTTTCTGAGGTTTTATACAGGTGTTTATACTTTTAACAGCTAGCAAATTGCAAAACTTAGCTATTAAAAAGCGCTAGCAAATAAATAAACTCGAGTCATAAACCTCAAAAAACCCGGTATTAGTATTGTACTAAACGCGATGTATTTGAATCTCATCTTCTGTCCTTCTATTCACTAGACCGGGGGTTCCCGGGGGTTCGCCCGGGTCGGGCGGCGAGTCCCCGGATTACCGGTTCAATTTACAAGCTACGGCTAATTTGCTTGCTCTTCACTCACGTGCGATAACATTTTAAAAGCGTTACTCGAAATTGATTGCACTTAATGAAAACTAAACGCTTCCTATCGCCTATTACCTGACGTTGAAACTAGTAAGTTTTGGTTCTTGAATAACTTTTACTTTCGAGTACGATTAAAGCGTACAAGTTCACTTTATATAAAGTAGAATCACGCTTACACAAATCGATGAAAAACCATGTTTATACACGCATTTAAATAACCTCCAAAACTATCAGTATAAACCTTCCGATTGAATCACCTCAATAATTTATTTAAAAATCAGCATATAAATCCTTTGCGCAACTTTAAAGACTTAAACATAATATCATGCAGAGGTAGTCAGCGGGGAACGATTGTATGTAGTTATATTAATGTTTAAGTTCCAATACTTCTAAATATCAGATAAATTAAGGCATATATTTAAGGCGGTAACCAAGTGGCAATTGGCAAATAAAAATGCGTCCACTTGCGTCGCTTTGAATAATCATGATATGAATCATAATATGATTAATTTTTTTTAATCGCAAAATGGTCATTGGTCACTCTGCTTGCTATTCATGCCTAGTAATTCGTACTAATTTGACATTCGTCAGTTTGTGAGTTTTGACAATTCATTTGCTGAATTGATTGAGAGGAATTGCTAAATGTGGCCATTTTAGCCCCGCTGGTTTTCTAAATTAAGAATTCTAAATCACAAATAAGTAAAATCAAAACAATTTTACCGCCAGACGTGAAATGAAAATACCTACATGTTTTAAACACCGAAAGAGTTCTTAACTTATAATTACCTTCTGCTCTAGTGAATTTTATCGAACTTTGTCTAAATTAAATTCCGTGTTGACTTAACGCGATTGTTCTCAAAACAGGTTATATTTGATTGAACGAAGTTGACTTATTCCTCTTTGTTTTAGCGGCTTTTGTTCGAACGCATTTCCTTAATTATAAAATATTTCTGGAATCTGGGTAAATAATTTATTGGTGTCCCGCGGATTATGGACCAGAAAGGTTCTTACGTAAAATATCAAAGTAAATTCAAGAAATTAAGTTCTAAAGTAATAAAACGTATACTTTGAAATTTCAGTAACTTTTTGCCGTAAATATTTTGTATATGAAAAATAGATGTTGGCCGATTTTAGACGTTTTAGACGACGACTTGACAGATAGAGTATGGAGAATCTGTCAAATAAGCCTATCCGGCTAAGCTTATCAGGAAGTGGTGAAACAGGCCCTTAATTTTTTTATATTCAAAACAATTAAATTATAATAGCTATCTTTTTCTATTCAATAAACGTTAAAACAATATGAAAATCGCACTAAAATGCATCGCAATATGCCCTAAATCCAGCAATTCGTACCAAACTGAATAGGTAGACTAAAGGCTTTCGCTGTCTAGGGACTAGTCTTGACAAATGTGTCCCAGTGACATTTTCATAGCTCCATACGTCACCTCAAATTTTGCGAAAGGGTTACCCGTGCCCAAATTAATCTAACATTTGTAACCATCAATCCCTTTGGGTAACAAATCGTAAGAACCTGGGTGACCGCAACCAGCCGACCACATTCCCTATTGATTTGTACTTGTGTATTCGGTCGGGAGAATTTTATCTATCTGTTCGAGTGTTAAATAGTTTTACGAGCTTTCGCCCGCGTTAAGAAGTATTATTATAAACAAACTTCCACCCCCTATTTTAACCCCTTGGGGTTGGAATTTATCAAAATCCTTTCTTAGCGGATGCCTACGTCATAACATCTATCTGCATATCTGCATGCAAAATTTCACTATAGATTTACGATTAGATTTAATAGATTAAATGCAATTAATCCGTATAATTGATCGTACAAATGCTAATTATTTAAATGTTTTCTTCACGCTCACGCTCAACTGATTTTGTTGTGGTAAATACTCGTATAATAATTGAGATACTTTGAGTTCTGAGAAATCTCTTAGGATACCTATATTATTTAGGACAGGAAAAAGTGCACAATGCCGCTAAATAATCTCCATTTCAAATACTGCCCTACGTAATATATAAACATTTAACAGTGATTACTCAAACCAAAGCAATAACTGTAATACGAAAACCACAATTGTAATTATTACGGTAATTTATTACAAGATTACATTAATTTCGTCATTCTCGTCATTCGCGAGTTGTGCTTGTGAATTATTGCGTTGACAATTTCATTCAATTACATTTAATGTCTGAATTAAGGCTCTGCTCTACTGCGATAGCGAACTAGGTTCATTTTCCATTAGGTTTCTTGCAATGTCGAGACGTCAAAACGTCACCAGACTATTCGTGAATTTGCAGGCTATTTGAACATTGTAATAGCGCTTTCCCGCAAGAAAACCGTCATTTAGTATAGCAATTCAACCATTGTAGAATATATATTCTGTAAAATGGAGCATTTTTAGTTTCCTAGTAAATTAGGTATATTGTTGATAGCTAGTTAATATTTTTATTTTAAATCAATATGATTATAATACTAGCTAGCTGTTGCCCGCAACTTCGTCCGCGTGAATACCCTATACCCTGGGATATGCCTTGGTGCAAATCTTTCTTTTTGGTGGCATGTTATGTTGATTTTACTTAAAAAAGTGAAAATTACTGTAATGTTTTTGTTGTAAAGGAGTTTCGTCCTCGGGATCGGGAGGTCTCCTTCCGATCCCGAGAAAATCATTATTAAGTCGCCGTTTTTGACCGACTTCCAAAAAGGAGGAGGTAATACGTTCGGCTATATGTATCTTTTTTTTTTGTATGTTCAACGATTACTTAGCCGTTTGTGGTCCGATTTTCAAAATTCTTTTTGTGTTGTATAGGGTTTGACTCGAATTTGGTACCACAAAAATGGTGATCTGATGATGGGATCCTTGAGGAATCGAGGGAACTCCTTGAAATTTGTATGGAAACATATAGTGATTTCGATTTTTTCTGAAGCACTCGAGGTAAATGCTACCAAAAAGTAAGACTTCGCAACAGTTTATACCCTGGATCCGAAGGTACCTCACAGAACTTTTGAATGCTTATAGGTACAGGTTCGGGGATTTTGGCGTTGTTTAAACAACTGAAAACATAAGCCAACACATCAATTTGATTGATCATCATCATCACAACCATAATTATACCATGGGTCATCACACTATGACCCAATTATTGGTACTTTTTGTGATATTTTGCATCGAAGCAGATGTTTTTGATGATAATTTCGCTGTTTGTGGATCGATTTTCAAAATTCTCGTGTTGTTGTATAGGATATAATTTTAATTTTGTACAACAATTACGAAAGTGGTGAGCTGATGATGGGATCTAATGAGCAATCGAGGGAAACCCTTGAAATTTATCAAAACACTCATAGTGGTTATAATGTTGTTTCTAGTAAGTTAAACATATGTAACGAATAAGAGAAATTTCATACGAAGGTGTCTTTTGGTCCCAAGGCACTGAACAGAACTCCTGAACCTTTTAAGATAAAAGTTTGTAAATTGCAGCATCGCTTAGATAACTGCAAGCATTTACCACAATTTCGCTTACAATAACATAATGTGAATAGTTAACATTCGTATTGGTTATTTACGCATAAAGCCTTATTTTGTAGATATAACTAAAAAGAGTGAAATTATTATTTTTAACAAAAAAAATTAAATCCGACTTCCAAGGTAAAAACAATAGTAATATGAACTAAAAAGTATAAAATAACTCTTACTACTTAATAGTGCCTTTTTCAGAATTCGTCTAAATCTCAACTATTTCTGTACATGATACTACAGTCTTCATTACCTTGAAGTCGGTACCAGTCCCAAAAGTTTCAGATATTCTGACATTAAGTACTGACTCACGATTAAATTAGGTGGTACCTACTTCAAAATAATGAAGACTGTAGTATCATGTACAGAAATAGTTGAGATTTAGACGAATTCTGAAAAAGGCACTATTAAGTAGTAAGAGTTATTTTATACTTTTTAGTTCATATTACTATTGTTTTTACCTTGGAAGTCAGTTTTAATTTTTTTGTTAAAAATAATAATTGTAAACATGGTATCAAATTCGGGTTAACAATCTATACAACAAAAAAAGAATTTTGAAAATCTGATCCACAAACAGCAAAGTAAACATTAACTCCTCCTTTTTTGGAAGTCGGTTAAAAAAAAGTATCTAAGATGGGATGTAAGGTATCACCATGCCAAATTTCATTGAAGTCGGTCCAGCGGATTCAGAGATCAGCGTGTACAAACAGACAAACAGATAAACAGACAAACAGACAGAGAAACAAAAATTTCAAAAACAGTTCAAATATGTTCTACTACTCTTCTAACATGCCCCTGACTCGTTTTTTCAAGTTTATTTTCAATGTACAAAAATTTTACCTCTAGGATTTTATTATAAGTATAGATATTTTACTAGCGACCCGCCCCGTCGTCGCACGGGTCTAAAATATATAGCCACTGAAAAAATTATTAAAATCGATATCCTATGGATCCTTCACATGGTCTACTTCTTATCTGTGCCAAATAACATAAAATTGCTCCAGTAGTTCGCGAGATAAGCCCTTTCAAATAATTTCCCCCGTTTTTTCCACATTCTCCTATTAGTCTTAGCGTGATAAAATATAGCCTCTAGCCTTCCTTAATAAATGGGCTATCTAACACTGAAAGAATTTTTCAAATCGGACCAGTAGTTCCTGAGATAAGCGCGTTCAAGTTAGCCCTTTCAAATAATTTTCCCCGTTTTTTCCACATTTTCCTCTATTTCTTCGCTCCTATTAGTCTTAGCGTGATAAAATATAGCCTATAGCCTTCCTCGATAAATGGGTTAACTAACACCGAAAGAATCATCAAAATCCGTTGCGTAGTTTTAAATATTAAAGGGAACAAAGGGACATGACGGAAAAAGCGACTTTGTTTTTTAATTTATGTAATAGATTATATTTGCAACTTTAGAAAAGGAGTAAAATCCCAGCAAAAAGTTTTTCACGTAGTTTGTAAGACGATACCGCTGGTATGATTAATGGCTGGTAAAATTAGCCACATCGGTTCAACCGTTTAATCGAGTTATTGCATTTTTATATAGTCCGTCAAGAAAATTAAAAAGTAGCAACATCGTAGTGTCATCCCTTTTTTCTTAGATTGATTTGAAAGGGACGACACTACGATGTTGCCACTTTTTAATTTCTTCACTATTATTACTTACATACATTTATACATAGCGCTACGAAGTTCTACAGTACTACTTTACTGCCACATATTATAACGCTACGACTCCGTAGCACTACTACATAGCGCTACGGAGTATTACAGTGCTACGCTACTACCTCGTAGCGCTAATGTAATATTTTAAAACTAGCTGTTGCCCGCAACTTCGTCCGCGTGAATACCCTGGGATATGCCTTGGTGCAAATCTTTCTTTTTGGTGGCATGTTATGTTGATTTTACTTAAAAAAGTGAATATTACTGTAATGTTTTTGTTATAAAGGAATTTCGTCCTCGGGATCGGGAGGTCTCCTTCCGATCCCGAGAAAATCATTATCAAGTCGCCGTTTTTGACCGACTTCCAAAAAGGAGGAGGTAATACGTTCGGCTGTATGTATCTTTTTTTTTGTATGTTCAACGATTACTTAGCCGTTTGTGGTCCGATTTTCAAAATTTTTTTTGTGTTGTATAGGGTTTGACTCGAATTTGGTACCACAAAAATGGTGATCTGATGATGGAATCCTTGAGGAATCGAGGGGACTCCTTGAAATTTGTATGGAAACATATAGTGATTTCAATTTTTTCTGAAGCATTCGAGGTAAATGCAAAAAGTAAGACTTCGCAGCAGGTTATACCCTGGATCCGAAGGTACCTAACAGAACTTTTGAATGCTTATAGGTACAGGTTCGGGGATTTAGGCGTTGTTTAAACAACTGAAAGCATAAGCCAACACATCAATTTGATTGATCATCATCATCACAACCATAATTATACCGTGGGTCATCACACTATGACCCAATTATTGGTACTTTTCGTGATATTTTGCATCGAAGCAGATGTTTTTGATGATAATTTCGCTGTTTGTGGACCGATTTTCAAAATTCTCGTGTTGTTGTATAGGATATAATTTTAATTTTGTACAACAATTACGAAAGTGGTGAGCTGATGATGGGATCTAATGAGCAATCGAGGGAAACCCTTGAAATTTATCAAAACACTCATAGTGGTTATAATGTTGTTTCTAGTAAGTTAAACATATGTAACGAATAAGAGAAATTTCATACGAAGGTGTCTTTTGGTCCCAAGGCACTGAACAGAACTCCTGAACCTTTTAAGATAAAAGTTTGTAAATTGCAGCATCGCTTAGATAACTGCAAGCATTTACCACAATTTCGCTTACAATAACATAATGTGAATAGTTAACATTCGTATTGGTTATTTACGCATAAAGCCTTATTTTGTAGATATAACTAAAAAGAGTGAAATTATTATTTTTAACAAAAAAAATTAAATCCGACTTCCAAGGTAAAAACAATAGTAATATGAACTAAAAAGTATAAAATAACTCTTACTACTTAATAGTGCCTTTTTCAGAATTCGTCTAAATCTCAACTATTTCTGTACATGATACTACAGTCTTCATTACCTTGAAGTCGGTACCAGTCCCAAAAGTTTCAGATATTCTGACATTAAGTACTGACTCACGATTAAATTAGGTGGTACCTACTTCAAAATAATGAAGACTGTAGTATCATGTACAGAAATAGTTGAGATTTAGACGAATTCTGAAAAAGGCACTATTAAGTAGTAAGAGTTATTTTATACTTTTTAGTTCATATTAATATTGTTTTTACCTTGGAAGTCAGTTTTAATTTTTTTGTTAAAAATAATAATTGTAAACATGGTATCAAATTCGGGTTAACAATCTATACAACAAAAAAAGAATTTTGAAAATCTGATCCACAAACAGCAAAGTAAACATTAACTCCTCCTTTTTTGGAAGTCGGCTAAAAAAAGTATCTAAGATGTTGACCAGGGATGTTGTGGGATGTTGACGTCGTTCCTTATTCAACACAGTCTGTTTACTTTATGGCAAAATAATATTCTAATATTAATTAAACAAACGTCAGAGGACTAACTTTACGAGTTTTGATACGGAATGATGCAGCTACGTTCCGTAATCGACACAGTCTGTTTATTTTATAACAAAATAATATGCTAATATAAATCATACAAACGTCAGAGGAACTTTACGAGTTTTGACCAATCAGAACGAGTTTGGTGTAAGTTTGAAACGTGAGAATGCATTGTGTAGTTTGATGAGAAATGAACTGGATCGAGCGAGTGATGCAGCTGCATTAATCTTACATTAAAATAGTAAAATAGGAGCACAGAGTACATCGTTCAGTTATGGTGTAAAGTTAGTTTTAGGTGAGTTAAGTTGTAACCTGGCCTTGTTGTTAATAACTAGTCAGAGTACGAAGCTCTGCGTAAATTACTACAAGAGAGCGCTGCTATGTTGTAGTCTATACTTATAATAAAATCCTAGAGGTAAAATTTTTGTACATTGAAAATAAACTTGAAAAAACGAGTCTCTAGGATTTTATTATAAGTATAGATATAGATGACAATTTTATATTACAAAGAAATATTTAGACGTTTATATTACAAAAAAATACATCACTTCAGAATTTAAATTCTCGCAGTGCGGGAATTTAAATTCTGAAGTGATGTATTTTTTTGTAATATAAACGTCTAAATATTTCTTTGTAATATAAAATTGTCATTATTATTAATTATCCTGTTTTCAATACTGCCGACACTTCTAGGGAGCAAGCCGTCGTTATGTAGATATGTAGAGTGTGGGTAGTTTTAGTTGAAGTATGTAGCTATTATGAGTATGAGTACAAAAAGATACATATAGAAAAAGAGGAGAATATTGCTTCCTCTCGTACGCTGCGCCGGCAATCGATTTGTTGTATACTTCCCCTGACGCGAGTTTAATTACCAATATTTTCTCACTTTATAGTTTTCAAAAATCAATTGACTTTTCAAAACCTTTTCATCGTAAATATGATAAGAAGTGAATCCTTGACTTTTCTTAAAATCCCTAAGGCAACCTTAAACAGATTGACCGTACCTTATCTAATGTAACTGCGCCTTTACTACTATCTCCGGCACCTCTGACGTTGATGGATTACGTGTTGTAGGCAAATTGTGAACTTGGCACAAATATTTACAAAGCCTACGCGAATATTACCATGCTATTCTCTACCTAGTTGCGGTAGCATACGGTTTATTATCGAATGAGTCACTCCAAGTTGTCTTTGCGCAATTGAGCTCGAAATCACCTCTTTAACGGTGATCTATTATTTTTATGATGTACTGCGACGCATATATTTTCCAAGAAGTTTCTATTGTTAAAAACATACAATAGGGGGATCGTTTTTAGCGTTCCGTACACAGAGGGTTAAAACAAGTCACACTTGCTAAGAACTTGATTTCTTCCTTTTTGTATGTATGTCTGTCTGTTCCTCTCTGTGATAACAATTATTATATTATAGTCGAGGTTTTCGCACATCCTTTTTTGTTGTCAGTATAACTAATAAAAAGCAGTTAGAATTAACATTAAAGGTGTGGTCATATTATACATATAATAAACGTTCAAGCATTTTGTACGGAACCCTTTGTCTCCGAATTGAGATTGCACGTGGCTAGTTTTTATCAAGAGAGGTTCTTTTATACTTCAAAATAGATAAAAATGTTCTGAAAATAAATTAATAACACGCAAATAAGAAAACTTGCAACCTTAAGTATAACGAATAAAACCATACATATTTTACTATAGACCATAATAATGTTATACTCAATTTATCTAAGAATTGCAAATTTCTTGAAAATAACACACCAACATTGGCATAAACAAGATAAATAAAAAACGTAATAAAACGGTTACTAACCCACTTCGATAAATTCCACGTTCAAAATTATTTGATCGTTCGGAAAACATTACGAATACGCCTCAATATGCAACATAAATATTGGCCGTCAATAAATGCGTTAATGGCAATACCAACTCTCGTAAAATTGTCATAACAACATCGAATGGATACCCATAAATGAACCCTTTGGGATAACATAAATAAAGGTGGTTGAAATTTAAAAAGCAATTGCGGAATAGACGTTCGTTTCGTCTAAATAAACCTGAGACACAATCATCTCGGGTAAAAAAAGGCTTTTACCTTACTCTACCTTTAATGCAAAACTCTTCCGAGAAGTGTCCTTATTTTTAAGAATGTAAGAAAGCAGAATTAGAACATATAAGATTAGACAGAACTAAGTTCTGTTTACTCTGGTTAGAATGAATACAGTTGAATTAATGGCACAATTTCACTGGTCGATATGCGGGGTGCGGGAGATTGCTGAAACGCATGCCACGACCAATGACAATGCGCCATTAGTTGTCAATTAGTTGTCATAGACTCCCCCCATGCTGTATACCGTACGAGTTAACGACTTTAGGGCGCATTTTCATTAGTCGTTAACTCGTGCGGGGTGCATACGGGGAGTCTATGACAACTAATGGCGCATTTTGATTGGTCGAGGCATGCGTTTCAGAAATCTCCCGCACTCTGCATGCGGGCCCTATCGACCAGTGAAAATACGCCATTAATTCAACTGTAGTCATTCTAACCAGAGTAAACAGAACTTAGTTCTGTCTAATCTTATCTGTTCTAATTCTGCTTTCTTACATTCTGCGAATGCGAATGAATAGAAACACTGACAGATTTAAGGGACAAAATGACAGATTTTCTTTGTCAAACTGCTATTTAATAATAATAATAATATATATGGACGCTTCACACTACGTTAGTCTGGCCCCGTTGTAAGTACGTAAAGGACTTTTGTTACAGGTACCAGGCAACGGTAATATATTTAATACTTTTATACCATACATAATATATATAAGATTTTTATTATATGATACATATTTTATCTATTCTTTCATAGAAAGGAACATTTTTATGACGGTCATGCTAAGTGTTGTCTTCTTTTCTTTAATTTTCGCCCTTTACAAAATAATGAAACGTCAAAGTCATTCAAAAACTGAAAGGGCGATAGAAAATAATCGCGAACGCTGAATTCGCAAAAATCACAACGTAAATATGATTCGGGGAAGTTCCAAAAACCTCATTATATTCGGAACACCATTTAAAGTTAGCGCCCGCCTCTGGACCTTCTCGCTTTCAGCCCTGAATAAACACATTTTTATTCTGATCTCATGCTAATAAAATGCAAATTGGCCCTTTAGGCTTAGGGTTCAGCAATTTTCTACAAATGTTTCCTATTCAATTTTATTTGATACCCTTAATTGGTGGTCATTGTGTCCCGCTCGGTCCGCTGCCAATTCAATGTGCTTCGATGCGTTGGGGGTCGCAAATGGTCCCTCAGACCATGCCAATGCGACGGTGTTAACAGCGTGGCATAATTGTATTCTAATCGAGTTTCAGACTTGTAAACTTCTACATTATTTAGCCATTTATAATTTAAATTTGAGACCTACAAACTTAGAATTCTGTAGTGCCGTGGTGGGATTATTTAAATGTGCATTCTTGCATATAGTCGGCCTAGTCTAGAGGAATGGATGGGTCAATACTTCTATGCCCAACCAAGTGCAATTCTCCTCATGATGATTCTCTTCAACGTACTACCGTCCATATTTGATATACCTGGGATCAAACCTGCACCCTCTCGAGAGCAAATTTTCCACCCACTAACAATTTCACACCATTTTCAATCTTATCGAAAAAATTCCAAATCATGAGACCCTATGCTAATAGCAGAAGGTAATTCTCATAGATTTAACATAAACTTCCACACATCCGGATATAATGCTACCCGGGAATATCCGGGTGTTGGCGTGATCCGGGAAATTGTTATGCACCATGTGGTCTCTACGGCCTATCGAGTGCGATAAAGTCAGAGTGTTCCATCGGCTGGCATTGTGCGAACGAATCCAATTTAGATTTCACCAAGTGTTTACACTCTTTTACTCGACTGGGGAAGTTGGATGCTGTTTTATAGCTCTTTTTTTTCTTTATTTACCTTGTACAACGTACATGTTATATGTTTGTTAAGCCATCGCAATTCTTTGTGATCCAAACTATCATAATCGTCGTCCAAATTAAAAATTATACAAAAATAACTCGGTATTGATATTTCATAATAAATTAATTTAAGCTATTCTTTAAATAATTATGAAATATTTTAAGAAAATTATTACTGCAATGATAGGTGTAATTTTTAGAATTAAATAATTTTTAACACAAAAGTAAAAAGCATTCTACTACCAAAATTCCTATTTCCATCTATCTTTAATTTGCATCTCATAAGTTATGCATTAAAAACTTTCGTTATAAGATTGAGAGTTATACGAAAAGATTTGATATCACAAACAAGGTCGCATCCGCCAGACTTTCATAAACTAAGTGTTCTATAAAAGTTCTAGTGAATCGTGAATATGAAATGCTCTAGTGCTGGAACACACTGACGGTTAAAACTCTTGGATTACTATAATATTACCTCTATGTATATTTATTTAAAAAAAACTTGAGAGGTGTCAAAGGACACCCAAATATAACGAAGTTATTTCTTATGTTCAAAAAACCTGTATCTGAGTATTATTAAAAAAAAACGCCATCTATTGACGCCCAGGAATACTAACAACGCGTCGCTGTTTATTTAAAAAAACGCCATCTAGTTGACGCTTAGGAATACTTACTATCAACGCCCTCTGTCCCTACCATGCAGGTACTAATAAAAAAGTGTCGAGGTCAAATCAAGGTCAATTATCGTTCTGTCTAGCCTTCAAGATTTACGCCGAACGCGAGATAAGGAATTTCGTTCCAATTAGATTACAATAATGATGAGGATTAAAGCTTGAATTTATCTTATCTTCCATTAAAATCTACATACACCATTTTATTTTGAAGTCTGCAAAAACTTAAAAAATAAAATTAGACGATAGCAAGCGAACATTATTATTGACTATATAATTTTGTAGGTAGAATAAATTTAAATATATCCATACATATTCTCGATTAATACTATTATATTATCCATTGTTGGATCCTAATCGGTTTAGCAGCTTAAACGTAAAGAACAGACACACTATCGCATTTAAACTACGAATTCATACAACCCATTCGTGTGTCTCCTCACTAAACTGGATCAAGGTTTGAATTATAGTTGATAAAGAGGTATTTTCTGTTTTATACCTCCATTGGACCTGCAGTGAATAGGCTCGTTATTCATAAATATCCGAAGTCGTTATCCGCCATTCAGGCGCAGCCGGCAATTGGCAGGACAAGCGCGAGTGTCCGGATACCAGTGGTTCTGTATCAATTGGTTATATTTAATTTAGGTTACAATAAAACAACATGTTTGTTACAAAATCCATATCCATACTTCCATACTTTCATACTAATATTATAAATGCGAAAGTGTGTCTGTCTGTCTGTCTGTTACCTCTTCAAGCCTAAACGGCTGAACCGATTGGGCTGTTTAGTACAGAGATACTTTGAGTCCCGGGAAAGGACATAGGATACTTTTTATCCCGAAAAATGTACGGTTCCCGCGCGATTAACTAATTTTAGCGCAACGGAGGTGCGGGCGTCATCTAGTTACCAATATCTTAGGGTTGCACTCCGAGGGTGCCGACACAAGTAGAAGATGAAAGAAAATAAAACAACAGAAGCAGGCATACATTTTCGCCGTGAAATAGAAAGAGGGGGGTACTTTCTCCCCCAAGCCACGCCCGTGGTATACTCTTATGACTTTTTTATACCATCAATATTTTTGACCCATGCAAAATTTTGCACAACGCTAGAGAAGTTTTCACTATAAAAAATTTATTTATGTATTTTGGTGGTTTATGGCCACATTTCTAATAATTAATATATACATCTTATATATAAAATTCTCGTGTCACAATGTTAGTCCACGAACTCCTCCGAAACGGCTTTACTGATTTTTACCAAATTTTATATGCATATTCAGTAGGTCTGAGAATCGGCTACTGGGTACTTTATATATTGATAAGTACATTTGTTGAATAAATAATAGTAAATTATTACAACTCGAGACTGATCTACTCGTCGCTATCTCGTCGCACAAACAATGGGCGACAGCGATAGTCGTTCCGAGACTTCAATTTTATATATATATATATATATATATATATATAATTTCTTTTTTTGATTCCGAGATTTCAATTATATATATATATATATATATATATATATATATATATATATATATATATAATTGAAATCTCGGAATCGGCTCCAACGATTTTCATGAAATTTAGTATATAGGGGGTTTCGGGAGCGATAAATCGATCTAGCTAGAAATTATTTTTAGAAAATGTCATTTTATTCGTGTTTTATCGAATACCGAGCAAAGGTCGGTCAAATTGCTAGTAATAATTATAAGAGTGAGACCGCTATGAATTATCTTATTTTCACAACAACGCATTCTTTTGTGAAAAAAGCTAGACATTCATAATAATGTAGCTAGCAGATATTGAATTCATGGGAAATACGGATATAAATATAGAAATATTCTGGGACAAAAATTCTTTGTCAAAAAAGAAAATCAAAAACGTTGAATCATAAACCTGTAGTTGCTTTGCTGTAGTTGAGTAGAAATATAATGAAGCAACTTTAAAAAAGGCACACAGTACGCACATAGTAAATGGACTGAATGGTACAGGAAAAGGTTAAAAATTAATTCACATAAAGCTTTGCTTCCCTACCAAATCTAAAATCAAATCCAGTTTTGAACGAAGTGGGAAAAATATTTTGAAAATGTGTGTATAAATAAAATGAATCCATATTTCTATCGCTCAAGACGTCACGCGTGAACGGCTAGACCGAAAAAAAAATTGCACTGAATATAAAGTACACCACATCACCACATGGGTAGGTATCCATGTGGTGATATGGTGTACTCTATATTTAGCTTATGCCGTAGGTTACACGGTCAAATTTTCATCGACGAAAATTTGATCGTCTAACCCATGGATTGATGGATTGATCGTATTTTTAATATGAACTTTTTATAACCATCAATATACCGTCAATCAGATTGATGGATCAGATTGATGAAAATTTGACCGTCTAACGGCTTACATACGCTAATTTTTGCGCGAACATAGCCTTGAAAAAACTTTCAGCTTGTAACGAAATAAAACTTTCGAGATTAGGAGTAGGTACTATTAGAGAAATTGATTATTATTAGACAGATAGCGGACGCGGACCTATGTTATTTGGTCGTGTTATGTCAAATTAATGATGATAAAATTATTTAATGATCAATGATCATCAGGATAGTCATAAATCATTAAATAATTTTATCATCAATTTGACATAATCCGACCAAATAACATAGGTCTGCCCTAGCCTATACATCAAATCCTCTGAAGGTATTATATTCACACCTATATATTTTTCAAAATCAAAAATGAAAATCAAAATATTTATTTCTAGATAGATTAAGTTAACACTTTTAGAACGTCAACATGTGGCCTACCACCGGTTCGGGAACTAACCCGGCGAGAAGAACCGGCGTAAGCAATTCGCTCGGGGCCATCTTTTACGAAAAAGATGGAAAATTACAATAGTAACTTAAATTCGTATGCTGAACCCTAAAATGTTGAAAATTTTTAATATTTTCCTCTCGCGGAGGTTAAGGATACGCTCTTCAATAAAACAGATTCAAGCGCGCCGCTCCAAATGTAGCACTTTCGAACATTTTCATCAATCGAATTTCGGCATTACATTTTAATGCCGTAACGCGAATTTTATTGCCGTATTGTTTCATGAGGTATGTTTATATGTGTGTTACAATATCAACTGATACTTTAGCGAAGCTTAACATTTGCAACAGAACGTAGGGTGTCCGTTAGTAATTACTAGAAGTTCATACTAATAATATTATTATAAATGCAGAAGTGTGTCTGTCTGTCTATCTGTTACCTCTTCACGCCCAATCCACTAAACCGATTTTGCTGTTTGGTATGGAGAAAGTTTGAGTACCAAGAAAGGACATAGGACGCTTTTTATCCCGGAAAAATGTGCAGTTCCCGCGCGGTAAACGAATATTGGCGCAACGGAGTTGCGGGCGTCATCTAGTATGGTCAATAGTATCCAAGCTTTCGTAAGTGGATGAAATAGGTAAGTAACAATTTGATTTATTTTTTTGCATAAATGGAGGCTTTGGGACAGGAAAAATGGTTTGAAATTAAAACATGTCGATTTTATGTATAGTCGTACATGTTAGCTAGATGATGAAGTGGTTACAAGGCTTGTTTTACAAACTGTGGTTACAAATTATAAGGGAAAAATGAGTATTGCCCTTATGTTATAAAATGTTAGTAAACCACTTTATCCATTTACTTCTTCAATTACTAGTGCAAAATCTACCAACTTTACCTGTAATTTTTTAACTTTTAAGCAATAAAAAACAATTTGCTGTTACATTTACTTATTCAAAATTAACTCAAAAGTTTCTTTTGTTGCATTTGAATAGCCTACTTAGGCGCTGCACCTCATTTAAAATACTATTTCATGGCATAGTTTTCATTAGCGTTTTATTTGGTATATTGTGTGCTACATAGCTGAATAAACTAGAATTACGTAAAAGCGTTTTGGTGTTAACATTAAGGTGTATTATTTCGTTCGATAAAGGTCAGTACACAACACGTCACTATTCGATATTGAAATTTATTCACTACACAAGAAGATACATGTTTTATTACAAGAGTTCCAAACTTAACTGCTCAGTGTTTTGCATTGCATAGCGCTGCTTTTGCCACAACACAATATAATATTAGGATTGATTCAGACCGCAACGAGATGCGTAGATGCATTTTTAAATTTATATGGATTTGACAGATTCGCAAGACGTCTCATGCAATTGAAATCTGTCAAATCCATACAAATTTATGCTGCGCCTCGCCTCGCCTCGTCGCGTTGCGGTCTGAATTGACCCTTATTCTTTTACGTAGTAAAAAAAGTCTTATTTTGTATCGCTACATACGAAAATTCGCATCGTGTCTCAATGTGAAGTGAGCCTTATTGTACACGATTCAGTCTTGATTTATTTTCTGAAAATACTTTTGATTGCTTTTATAGGTTTGAGCGTCCATTACAATGATCTGTCTAGTAAATTAGATACGTATGACCGTAATTATTGTCTACTTTACGTACTAGACTATAGTATTGTAAAAATAACATAATATATCTTGTAAAAGTAAAGACCTGCAAAAATAATTTATTTGGGCTTATTCAAAAATGAAATGTAATATATTTTGAGATAATAAGGCTGACTTGGATTGCGTCTAGACGCCCAGACATTTCAATCACATAATATACCCATTATAGAAAATTTCAATCATGTTGATAGAATATACGAGGTCAAATTTATAGAAATGTAATATTAACGTGTCTACAATATGATAACGTTATTCCGTAAACAAAATGTTATTACGTATTATTACTAACGTTAACGTAGTCAAAATAATTTAAGGTGGATCATTAAGAACGAGCTGTCAAATTTTGCTGTGTTTTTTCATAAGTATTACGATCCCGGAAGACGATTGACTTAAATGAAATTGAGTTTTATTTAATCATTGTATATATATTTTATCTGATATTAGCCTAACGGAAAACACGATTCGCTTATTTTGACTCGATAGTTATATTTTTCGAAATTATGAATATTTCTGGGCTCAACAAATATGTTAGTCTTATTCAGTTACTATCATTAAATAACTTGCACTACTACAATCATACACTTTGTAAAATAATGGCTAAAGGAAATATTAATATTGTATTTAGTTTTTAAGTAATCATAAAAAAAAACCAGTTTTGGGACTTACGACCTTTACTTTCGTGCTATTATGCGGGAACTGTTGTTACGCGATATTGCTCACTATTAACTGCGGCGCAAAGTACAATTCATGCGGGCACGATTCATGGAATCATTATATCACGATTGGAGGATAGCGGGCTGTGTAGGCGGGGCTAGCGTGTTTTCATATTTTTGGCAGCCCGGTCTTAACCTCACTAGTCTGAGCTATGTGAAAAATGTTCGCAATGTAAATCGAGCAAACCTGTATATAAATTTATCGTCATTGCATTATATTGTATACTTCAAACAGTTTTGCAAAAGTTCCCGATTTATCGGGAGATCTACTGATTTTGGCGTCTCCCTCCCGATATCCCGATTTAACTGTCCTATCTCCCGATTTTTACATTGTATGCAACGAATGTTTAAAATATAGTATTATTTTGCATTCTCAAGACGAGAACACTCTTTAGTAAGGGGATTCCCCAACTGAAAGAGACAGCGCCATACTGGGAAGTGAGAATGAAAGGACATTTCTTTTCTCAGTATAGTGTTGTCCCTTTCATTAATTGGTGGTTGATAGTTGATACCGACTGAACATTTCAAACCTCTACAGTTAAGCGCATCACACACGGTGAAGATAATATAATATTTTATCTTAAGATGCCCAAATATAAAATATTATAGTATCTTAAGCTATCACACACGGCTAAGATACGATAATATTAAAAATCTGTTCATTTCCTTACGAGTCTGCGTTGGTGCCACACGTATTCCTTGTTAGAGTTATATATACAGGGTGATTGACTATGAGTGATAACTGATACTGCCTTACTTCTTGATTTGTTAGACAACTCCTCAGACGATGATTCTAATATAGAATGTGAAATGCAGATTGCAGTAGCACATTCCAAAAGGAGAAACATTTGGATAGAGCCTCACATAAAAAAGAGAAAAACCTGCGGCGAATTTAACCTTTATCAATATATTCTGTCAACGAAGAAGTTTCAGGAGTATTTCAGAAATTCAAGAGAAACATTCATTTCGATTCATGAGCTTTTTAAGCTAGCAATAAATTATAAGTCAATTTTATTTAAAATTATCCGAAATGTTACTTTTTCCTCAAAATGTTACTTTTCGAATGAGACTTGAGAGTATGTAACTTTCTAATATCGTTTTCGGCATCTGCACTGCCCCGGGGCAGGGTGGGTCGACAAGATACGGAAACAGCCGAAATTTAAATTAAGAACATAAACTACGTATTGCACTATGATGATCCACGAAGCACGTGGACTTAGTACTATACAATATACATAGTTTATGTTCTTAATTTAAACTTCGCTTATTTCCGTATCCTGTCAGCCCACCATACCCCGGGGCAGTGCAGATGCCGAAAACGATATAACATAGAGCACTGGCAACACTGCATCTACTAGAGCGTCCGATCACCGTTGAGCCCGCTGCCCGACACAAAAACACCCTATATTCATAAAGATGTATATATTTCGCATCTTAAGATAACATATTAAGATACGAAATATATATTTCCATATCGCTCGGTATCTTAAGATACAAAATATAAAATATAAATTAACTTCGTCGTGTGTGATGGTTCATAGGATTTCTATGGTGAGCGATATTCTAAAATATGCTCTAAGATAATATATATTTTATATTATCTTCACCGTCTGTGATGCGCTTTATAGTCTGAAATGTTTTTCGTTCGTCCGCACGGTTGTCATAGAAAGAAAGAAAGTTTAAATTTTATTTGTGTTATTTGTTAAGTGCGCTATAAGTGACGATGTCCGACTCCGATGATTAATTAGTAATAGTCCAAGAACGAGTACCTACAGGAATTAAGCGAAGAAAATACTCACAAAATTTTAAAGAATGTTTGCAAAAATAGCAACCAAAAAGTGGTATGAAAATGAATGATTTGCCATTTTCAATGTATCTTATATGTTTTTAATAATATACTTTAATTAATAGTGTAAAATATTGTTGTGTTATTTGGAAAAAAAATCTCCCGTTTTCTCCCGATAATTACCTAAAAATTTACCCGATTTTTGAATTATCACTTTTGCAACACTGACTTCAAACTTTTTGGTCTTCAAAATCCTACCACTAACACAAATGCATTTCTCTCCGTCGGTATTTTGTAAGGCCGCCCTTATCCAAGCTGGCCGATTCGCGCAGATTACGAAAAATAAAATAAATACCACACGCATTTGTTACATCTTCTAGAAGGTTCGTGAGTTATTAACGAAGTAATTAACAAAATAATTACATAAGGCGAGGGTTGCGCCCTGTTTGATGTATGTTTTTTCTCAATGTAATTAATCCATAAAATATAAAACTCATTTGGGAACCTTAAGACTTCGTTTATACGATCCGATACGATATTCATATTTTAATATCTCACGTAATATTCAAGAAGTATTTTTATGAAATGGCTACGTAAGTCAAAAATATCAATCAATAAAAATACTGTTTATGTTAAACAGAGATGCGTTGAAACGTTTGTTTACGTCTACAGGGTTACATACGATGATTGGCCGATATATTTTAACTAACTTTCTCTAATGTAGTGTCGACTATTCTAATAAGTTCCCAGTCTCACTCAGAATATGGTTTTGTAATATTATTATATCATATTTTACACTTACCAACACAGCATCCAACATATCCCAAAACCAGCCACAAAATTTCAATACCCACGATACGACCGACCGACGATATAATATCGTATCGTGGGTATGAGAATGAAAAATATTTTTTGACCCTAGGTATAAAAAATGATACGACTGATCGTATATCGTATCGTACCACGTCAAGAACTCTTTAATTCGCTCCACAATTAACGTACTCAATTATAAAGTTTTAAGTAACGCCGGCGTAAGACGGCACAATCTATTACCAGACATGTTTAACTTGAAGCACTTGTAAATTTGTTTTGCGGATCAAACAATTATAACTATAACCGAACTGAAGCTGATAGAATTTAACGAGTGGCACTGGAGTGACAGAACTGGTGAACCTTAGTACCATGATGAAAAGTTTAGAGCATAGCTCTTGGCTGGGAGGTCGTGGGTTCGATTCTCGGAAATAATGGCTGATCACCTGATTGTCCTGCGTAACTAGCCTGGTTTCGATGAAACCGACTTCTCTTATATTAAGCACTAGATGACGTCCGCAACTCCGTTGCCCCAAAATTAGATTATAACGCGGGAACCGTACATTTTTCCGAGACAAAAATTATGATACGTCCATTCCCAGGACTCAAAGTAGGCAGGGTTGCCAGACGTACGAGAAATCTCGTACCATTACAAGATTTTAACAATGACGACTTCTTTCGTATACCTATATCAGCCAAAAAGTTAATTTAGTTAGTAGTAGTGGTAAATAATATGCAAAATCAAAGTCTTGGCTTTGCCTCACGCAAATGCAGACTGTGAGCGGGTATTTAGTAATAACTAACCTAATTAAAACAGATTTAAGAAATCGTCTTATCACAGATACAGTACCTAAATGGTACACTTTTAGCTTCCGAAAGCGCTAAAGGCCCAAACCGCAAAGGTAATTGCGTATTCGAACCATCAAAAGAAATGTACGCCAGAATTAGTCTGCCAAAGTCATGATCGGCACATCTCTAATAATTAATAAAAAATATGATTTTTAATTGTTTTGTTTGAATTTAACAGCATCAAGCGCAAAGAATATGACTACACAAGTTACATAGTACAGTAAATAGCATAAAATCATTAATTTTATTTGAGTTTCTTTAAATTTATGCTTTTACGAGATTATCTGTTGAAATTACGAGATATTTAGCAACTCTGGTACGAGAAAAAAAAATTGTCATCTGGCAACCCTGAAAGTAGGTATCTCCATACCAAATTGCAACAAAATCGGTTTAACGTTTTGGGTGTGAAGAGGTAGCAGACAGACAGACACACTTACGGATTTATAATATTAGTATGGATATACATAATATACAAGCTACTAGATCATTGTAAACGAGCTCATTAAAACCAATATAATTAGTAATCGTGTGAAATATGATTGCTACAGCGGTATGAAAAGTCCTCGAACAAATACGAAACAATATCCAGTTTTAAACGCGTTAGCCTAATTATCATCGACGTTAAATCTTTAGATGTTACAGGTTATAGTAAATTAAGTAGTTAAACTTAATACAAAATATAATAAGGCTCGTACTAGCAAAATATACATGGTCTTAAAATAATCTTAAAACCACGTATCAGTTTAGAAATAAAGTGATCGCTAAGTTTGTGAGAGAGTTTTTTTATCTTTAACTATACCATACTTCACGATTTACGAATCCTGGCACAGCGATGCGGCGTTGAAAGCCGTGCATCGCCTAACGTCGTTTCAGTTCGGCAAACTTCAGCACGGTTTTTGTGTGCATGCGACTAGACGTATGCGAATTATAATAGCATAAGTTGATAAAAAATTATATGCAATAGCTTTACCTCGTCAGTCCCCGAGTGCCACACGTACTTCAATTTTTTAACCGACTTCCAAAAAGGAGGAGGTTATACGTTCGTCTGTTTATATATATATATATATATATATATATATATATATATATATATATATATATATATATATATATATATATATATATATATATATATATATATATATATATATATATATATATATATATATATATATATATATATATATATATATATATATATATATATATATATATATATATATATATATATATATATATATATATATATATATATTTTTATGTTCAACCATAACTTCGACGTTTATGGACCGATTTTCATGATTCTTTTGTTGTTGTACAGGGTTGAATCCGAGGTTGGTACCATGTTCACAAAAGTGGTGATCTGATGATGGGATCCATGAGGAATCGAGGGGACTCCTTGAAATTTATATGGGAACATATGGTGATTTCGAATTTTTCTGAAGTATTTCAGGCATATA
Source organism: Polyommatus iphigenia (assembly GCA_963422495.1). Classification (NCBI taxonomy): domain Eukaryota; kingdom Metazoa; phylum Arthropoda; class Insecta; order Lepidoptera; family Lycaenidae; genus Polyommatus; species Polyommatus iphigenia. The sequence goes on from OY730182.1 coordinate 8,561,793, forward strand.
CTACCAAAAAGTAAGATTTTGCACCAGGATATACCCTGGTTCTGAAGGTACCCAACAGAACTTTTGAATCCTTATAGATACAAGTTTGAGGATTTTGGCTTTATTTAAACTACTCCAAGCAAATCCTACATTATTTGTGCTGAAAATAGGCTAAATTTTATTTTGGAAAAATAGGGTTTCGTAAGATATTTGGGCTTTTCGGACGCCAGGTGAAAAAAACAACCAGAAAAGTTACTTATTTTGCGTACGCTGCCGAAACTATAAAAGATAGAACCATAAAATGTTCTAAGTGTTGTAGATCTTATAAATATCTACAAAAAAGTCCGCGACACACTATACTTATCTATGTCGAGTGAGGCACAATAACCATTTTTTTATTTAAAAATCTTGAATTTTTTTTTGGACAACATTTAAACGCGTTTATTTTACTCATGCCATTAATCCTTATCAAAATAAATTATTTCATCACTAAGAACAGTTTATGTAGATAAAATTTGGTCTTTGAATGATTAAAATTGGACGTTTGGTTTTGAAATTATGGCGAAATTAAAATATTACGATAGTGGGCGTACTGTACACCCTTCGAATAATGACTGCGTCCGCGTCGTCGATGTCAGTGTCGGAGTCTGTGAATTGACCTGGGAATCATTTTGCTGACCGAGTCTTTCCTGGGTAGGCTTTTTGCAGCCGTAACCGACATGGCCACGCGGGCAGAGCCGCAGGCGACCGCTAGTAATATATACAACTCTAAGACAACAAGCTATAATATTATAGCCTTGTCGTCTCATATTATGTAACTAAAAAGGGTAAAATTATTATTTTTTAACAAAAAATTAAAACCGACTTCCAAGGTAAAAACAAAAGTAATACTTATTCTTAATCTAAAAAGAATCAAATAATTCTTATTCCTTATTATAGTGGCGTCTTCAGACTTCGCCTAAACCTCAACTATTTCTGTACTCAAACTTCATGCTTTTGAAGTCGGTACCAGCTTACCTTAGCGTAATTGCTATGTCAAGGATCTCAGAACTTTTCCGGGCTGGTACCGACTTCAAAAGTACGAAGATTGAGTACAGAAATAGTTGAGGTTTAGGCGAAGTCTGAAGACGCCACTATAATAAGGAATAAGAATTATTTGATTCCTTTTAGATTAAGAATAAGTATTACTTTTGTTTTTACCTTGGAAGTCGGTTTTAATTTTTTGTTAAAAAATAATAATTTTCAGTGCGATGTCCTTTGATTTGTTACGTCAATGCTTATTATATTTATCGGCGTAATGAGCAGTTCTGATGAGAGAATATTTAACATCGATACTGTTTAAACTTATTAATGGTGCTTTGTTTTATTGTCTTGCATTATTTATGTTTTTTTTTTATATAAAATTAGGGGACAAACGAGCAAACGGCTTACCTGACGGAAAGCAACCACCGTTGCCCATGGACACTCGCAACATCGGAATAGTTACAGATGCGCCGGCCTTCTAAAAGTAAAGTGTACGACAAAAGTGCTCAGGTTGTGGGATATACCATATACTAGGGCTCGCTTTGCTCGCCCTTTTTTACGATGGAAAATGCATTACGCATCCCAACGGGCCGCCGGGGGGATGGTCGTTGGGGTATGTGGGACTCCCCAGGTGCTGCGGTAAGGAGAAGCACCCGGGGTTACTCACTAAAACCCACCGGTGCCTCCTTACTCCGCTACGCTGCTGAGCCACCGGACCCGCCTACGAGGGCGATATCTGCGGCAGCCCAGTTAGCGGCGTCTGCTTGAGCAGAACGCTTTGCTCGCCCAGACAAACTCCAGTCAACTACCTCAGGAACCGCGCATTAATGATTTTACGTCGAAAAATACGCAGGCTTAATAATATCATAATATATTTTCTTCCGTTTATTAAAAAAAATGGAGATTGATTAGGCGGCTTCATTTTTTTCTTCCTTTGGATTGGCTAGGTGTTTATAAAATCCCTAAAGCGTTAAGCATACTAAAGACCGGAAAGATATGAAACTGCACCACTGTCATGAATATTGCCAATATAAGATAAGAATTTCAGAACAATAATAAGACGCTGTTTATTGGAAATCTCTCACACTAAAAATGTTATTCTGTATGTAGGAGTTATACCTTAGGAGTTATTACCTACATACATAATAACATTTTTGAGATGACACCCGGAACTCCGTTGCGCCAAAATTAGCGGGAACCGTACAATTTTCCTATCCCGGGACTTATTATAGCCGATTTTGTTGAAAATTTGTATAGCGATACTTATATCGCTATACAAATTTTCAACAAAATCGGCTTACCGGTTAGGGTGTAAAGAGGTAACAGACAGACAGAGACTTTCACATTTATATTATGAGTATGGATTTTCCATCTTTTTGGTGACCTAAATGGCCCTGAGCGAGTGTCTTACTGGTTCTTCTCGCCTAGCTAGTTCCTGAACTGGCGTAATAATACTCGACGTTAGCAAAAAGACTTTAATAATGCCAAAAGTGCCATGTGCATTGTGCATGGCCAATTCCAGTATGGGATATGGATTATTTAAAAAAATATACCTTCAAACTGGTAGGAACTTCCAACTGCATTTTTATCAGAAAATATCCGAGCTTAAAAGTATATGATGAGACTCAAATACTAATTATGAATTATCCTTCCATTATATAGCCTTTAATATTTATGTTATCTATAAGAGGTATTTACTCTACAAAAGCTTTTATACTTGTAAACTAGTTATAATTATATTTGTCTAATAATAATCGAAAAGTTTACCGACTAGACTTAAATAAAGCTTTTTATAATAAAAGCTTAATGAAGTTTTCGTTTAAAAATGTAATTATTGGCGGGCGTTAGAGCTCCCATACAAACAGTCCGCATCCAATTACGTTCAGTTGTGAGGCTCTCTACAGACAGAGCAAGATATCGAATGAAATCGTGATGAAACATTAGAGATGAATTTGTATGTTTTTTGTTGATTATGTGATGTTTTCGTAGTACAAATATCTGGGGGCACGGCAGTGCCCCAGCCAAGCTTTTTAGCAAAGGCACGGCCGTACCATACTTTTCTCGAAGCGGTTTGCGGCTATTTCACACCCTCCTTATCTTCGATGTTAACAAAGCTAGAGATTTAGAATTTCGATGACTAGGAGCAAGTATTAAAACTAGCTTAACCTCCAAATTACATTATATTCTGATTAATAGTTTACTAGTTACGGATGGTCAAAGTTACTACGTTTTGTCACTGACTGACAGATCATCAAAATTCTAAGGTACTTCTAGCAGACTTAGAACCTTGAAATTTGGTACCCGGATAGGTCTTTATTCACAATGAAAGGAAAAATTATGAAACCAGCCAAGTTCGAGTCGGACTGGCGTAGATAGGGTTCTGTACCGTAAATTTGTATGGGAGCCCCCCTTAAATAAAAGGTTTATTTAATTTTTATTATTTATTATTAAAGTTGAAATACAATTGAGTATTTTCTGAAATTTCCAAAAACCTTACTGTTACCATTATGAAGATAGAGCAAAAAAAGCAAAAAAATCGTGTTTGTTGTACGAGACCCGCCATTCCTAAATTATTTTATTTTAATAGGACTATTATATTTTATAGCGACAACAAAAATAAATAATTTGTGAAAAATTCAACTATCTAGCTATTGCAGTTCTCGAGATCCAGCCTGGTGACAGACAGACAGCGAAGTCTTTGTTAATATGGTAGAATAGTTTTAACGTGACCTGAAAAGAAAAAAACCTTAAAAAAAGAAATGAAATCCCACCAAAACATTAAATATAAAAGGAGCCAAGCAAAATATTGCATAGGTATGCAATACTTCTGTCGTAAAAAGTTTTCAGATCACATTCAAGCCAAGCCTTCAACTTATTTTGTAATTGAAATCAACATTCAGTGAATGTATCAATAGTTTTCTTTATTTTAAAATTATTACAGTGGCTTGGCAATAAGCACTAGAGAAATAATCAGCGACTAATTGGATTTATATGGGTACCTGCATCGACCAGATGCGTCGTTACGATAAACTAAAAAAACACGTTACGCTTGCCGTCTGTGTAAGTATGAACTCCACCAAATATGCAGTTTTATATTTGTTTCTTAATAATTATGTGCTCATTGCCGAGCAACTATAATAATTTTAAAATAAACAAAACTATTGATACATTCACTGAATGTTGACTTCAATTACAAAATAAGTTGAAGGCTTGGCTTGAATGTGATCTGAAAACTTTTTACGACAGAAGTATTGCATACCTATGCAATATTTTGCTTGGCTCCTTTTATATTTAATGTTCTGGTGGGATGTAATTTTAAAAAGTTCTAATATAACAAGTTCTAATAACTCACATTCAATTAGTGTAAGATCGAAGTGATGCGATGTTTTTCTAAATGAGTGATTTAAAATTGGAACAGTCAGCAAAAAATCGTGGCAAGTCTATATAATTCAAAATCATGTGCAAGAAAAATTCATTTGAACTTATTAACGAAAAAATGCAAGTTGGAGTTGTTAGAAATTATTTCTTCAGCTGTTATAATATTATCTCATATTTGCAATCCGTAGTGATATTACTAATGACTATGTTACATCAAACTAATCCAGGACTAAACTTTTGGTGAGTCATGACCAATCATAGACAAGTGAGATTCATGTTCGTAATCACCAGTTAAGGCCACCCCCTGAGCAAACGACTTTGACCATACATTTGCCGCATTGCCGAGATCACACCGAAATCCTATTTTTTTACTTATTTTAGTTCAAATTGACCTAAAAAAAATTCAAACGGCGAATATGCAGTTAATGAAATTGTCGATCTATTGGCGTGTGTTTCAAATAAACTTAATTTGTAAATATACTAGGGAGATACTGAATATATGCTTGAATTTAAATAAATTGGTATTACTTTGGAATCTGATATCATGAGTATAATAAACAAAAATAAGAAATTAATAACGGAGAAAGGAATGTTCAAATTCTGAAGATAATTACTGTATTTTTGTTATAATTTTGTAGCTTTCAAATTATGAGTTCGACGACTCTAAAAACTTTCTTTAAATTTATGCTTTTACGAGATTATCTGTTGAAATTACGAGATATTTAGCAACTCTGGTACGAGAAAAAAAAATTGTCATCTGGCAACCCTGAAAGTAGGTATCTCCATACCAAATTGCAACAAAATCGGTTTAACGTTTTAGGTGTGAAGAGGTAGCAGACAAACAGACACACTTACGGATTTATAATATTAGTATGGATATACATAATATACAAGCTACTAGATCATTGTAAACGAGCTCATTAAAACCAATATAATTAGTAATCGTGCGAAATATGATTGCTACAATATAAACAGCGGTATGAAAAGTCCTCGAACAAATACGAAACAATATCCAGTTTTAAACGCGTTAGCCTAATTATCATCGACGTTAAATCTTTAGATGTTACAGGTTATAGTAAATTAAGTAGTTAAACTTAATACAAAATATAATAAGGCTCGTACCAGCAAAATATACATGGTCTTAAAATAATCTTAAAACCACGTATCAGATATCAATTTAGAAATAAAGTGATCGCTAAGTTTGTGAGAGAGTTTTTTTATCTTTAACTATACCATACTTCACGATTTACGAATCCTGGCACAGCGATGCGGCGTTGAAAGCCGTGCATCGCCTAACGTCGTTTCAGTTCGGCAAACTTCATCACGGTTTTTGTGTGCGAATTATAATAGCATAAGTTGATAAAAAATTATATGCAATAGCTTTACCTCGTCAGTCCCCGAGTGCCACACGTACTTCAATTTTTTAACTGACTTCCAAAAAGGAGGAGGTTATACGTTCGTCTGTTTATATATATATATATATATATATATATATATATATATATATATATATATATATATATATATATATTTTGTATGTTCAACCATAACTTCGACGTTTATGGACCGATTTTCATGATTCGTTTGTTGTTGTACAGGGTTGAATCCGAGGTTGGTACCATGTTCACAAAAGTGGTGATCTGATGATCTGATCCATGGGGAATCGAGGGGACTCCTTGAAATTTATATGGGAACATATGGTGATTTCGAATTTTTCTGAAGTATTTCAGGCATATACTACCAAAAAGTAAGATTTTGCACCAGGATATACCCTGGTTCTGAAGGTACCCAACAGAACTTTTGAATCCTTATAGATACAAGTTTGAGGATTTTGGCTTTATTTAAACTACTCCAAGCAAATCCTACATTATTTGTGCTGAAAATAGGCTAAATTTTATTTTGGAAAAATAGGGTTTCGTAAGATATTTGGGTTTTTCGGACGCCAGGTGAAAAAATCAACCAGAAAAGTTACTTATTTTGCGTACGCTGCCGAAACTATAAAAGATAGAACCGTAAAATGTTCTAAGTGTTGTAGATCTTATAAATATCTACAAAAAAGTCCGCGACACACTATACTTATCTATGTCGAGTGAGGCACAATAACCATTTTTTTATTTAAAAATCTTGAATTTTTTTTGGACAACATTTAAACGCGTTTATTTTACTCATGCCATTAATCCTTATCAAAATAAATTATTTCATCACTAAGTACAGTTTATGTAGATAAAATTTGGTCTTTGAATGATTAAAATTGGACGTTTGGTTTTGAAATTATGGCGAAATTAAAATATTACGATAGTGGGCGTACTGTACACCCTTCGAATAATGACTGCGTCCGCGTCGTCGATGTCAGTGTCAGAGTCTGTGAATTGACCCGGGAATCATTTTGCTGACCGAGTCTTTCCTGGGTAGGCTTTTTGCAGCCGTAACCGACATGGCCACGCGGGCAGAGCCGCAGGCGACCGCTAGTAATATATACAACTCTAAGACAACAAGCTATAATATTATAGCCTTGTCGTCTCATATTATGTAACTAAAAAGGGTAAAATTATTATTTTTTAACAAAAAATTAAAACCGACTTCCAAGGTAAAAACAAAAGTGATACTTATTCTTAATCTAAAAAGAATCAAATAATTCTTATTCCTTATTATAGTGGCGTCTTCAGACTTCGCCTAAACCTCAACTATTTCTGTACTCAATCTTCATGCTTTTGAAGTCGGTACCAGCTTACCTTAGCGTAATTGCTATGTCAAGGATCTCAGAACTTTTCCGGGCTGGTACCGACTTCAAAAGTACGAAGATTGAGTACAGAAATAGTTGAGGTTTAGGCGAAGTCTGAAGACGCCACTATAATAAGGAATAATAATTATTTGATTCCTTTTAGATTAAGAATAAGTATTACTTTTGTTTTTACCTTGGAAGTCGGTTTTAATTTTTTGTTAAAAAATAATAATTTTCAGTGCGATGTCCTTTGATTTGTTACGTCAATGCTTATTATATTTATCGGCGTAATGAGCAGTTCTGATGAGAGAATATTTAACATCGATACTGTTTAAACTTATTAATGGTGCTTTGTTTTATTGTCTTGCATTATTTATGTTTTTTTTTTATATAAAATTAGGGGACAAACGAGCAAACGGCTTACCTGACGGAAAGCAACCACCGTTGCCCATGGACACTCGCAACATCGGAATAGTTACAGATGCGCCGGCCTTCTAAAAGTAAAGTGTACGACAAAAGTGCTCAGGTTGTGGGATATACCATATACTAGGGCTCGCTTTACTTGCCCTTTTTTTACGATGGAAAATGCATTACGCACCCCAACGGGCCGCCGGGGGGATGGTCGTCGGGGTATGTGGGACTCCCCAGGTGCTGCGGTAAGGAGAAGCACCCGGGGTTACTCACTAAAACCCACCGGTGCCTCCTTACTCCGCTACGCTGCTGAGCCACCGGACCCGCCTACGAGGGCGATATCTGCGGCAGCCCAGTTAGCGGCGTCTGCTTGAGCAGAACGCTTTGCTCGCCCAGACAAACTCCAGTCAACTACATCAGGAACCGCGCATTAATGATTTTACGTCGAAAAATACGCAGGCTTAATAATATCATAATATGTTTTCTTCCGTTTATTAAAAAAAATGGAGATTGATTAGGCGGCTTCATTTTTTTCTTCCTTTGGATTGGCTAGGTGTTTATAAAATCCCTAAAGCGTTAAGCATACTAAAGACCGGAAAGATATGAAACTGCACCACTGTCATGAATATTGCCAATATAAGATAAGAATTTCAGAACAATAATAAAACGCTGTTTATTGGAAATCTCTCACACTAAAAATGTTATTCTGTATGTCGGAGTTATACCTTAGGAGTTATTACCTACATACATAATAACATTTTTGAGATGACACCCGGAACTCCGTTGCGCCAAAATTAGCGGGAACCGTACAATTTTCCTATCCCGGGACTTATTATAGCCGATTTTGTTGAAAATTTGTATAGCGATACTTATATCGCTATACAAATTTTCAACAAAATCGGCTTACCGGTTCGGGTGTAAAGAGATAACAGACAGACAGAGACTTTCACATTTATATTATGAGTATGGATTTTCCATCTTTTTGGTGACCTAAATGGCCCTGAGCGAGTGTCTTACTGGTTCTTCTCGCCTAGCTAGTTCTTGAACTGGCGTAATAATACTCGACGTTAGCAAAAAGACTTTAAAAATGCCAAAAGTGCCATGTGCATTGTGCATGGCCAATTCCAGTATGGGATATGGATTATTTAAAAAAATATACCTTCAAACTGGTAGGAACTTCCAACTGCATTTTTATCAGAAAATATCCGAGCTTAAAAGTATATTATGAGACTCAAATACTAATTGTGATGAATTATCTTTCCATTAAAGCCTTTAATATTTATGTTATCTATAAGAGATATTTACTCTACAAAAGCTTTCATACTTGTAAACTAGTTATAATTATATTTGTCTAATAATAATCGAAAAGTTTACCGACTAGACTTAAATAAAGCTTTTTATAATAAAAGCTTAATGAAGTTTTCGTTTAAAAATGTAATTATTGGCGGGCGTTAGAGCTCCCATACAAACAGTCCGCATCCAATTATGTTCAGTTGTGAGGCTCTCTACAGACAGAGCAAGATATCGAATGAAATCGTGATGAAACATTAGAGATGAATTTGTAACATTCAAGCCAAGCCTTCAACTTATTTTGTAATTGAAATCAACATTCAGTGAATGTATCAATAGTTTTCTTTATTTTAAAATTATTATAGTAGCTTGGCATTGAGCACTAGAGAAATAATAAGCGACTAATTGGATTTATATGGGTAGGTACCTGCATCGGCCAGATGCGTCGTTACGATAAACTAAAAAAACACTTTACGCTTGCCATCTGTGTAAGTATGAACTCCTCCAAATATGCAGTTTTATATTTGTTTCTTAATAATTATGTGCTCATTGCCGAGCAACTATAATAATTTTAAAATAAACAAAACTATTGATACATTCACTGAATGTTGACTTCAATTACAAAATAAGTTGAAGGCTTGGCTTGAATGTGATCTGAAAACTTTTTACGACAGAAGTATTGCATACCTATGCAATATTTTGCTTGGCTCCTTTTATATTTAATGTTTTGGTGGGATGTAATTTTAAAAAGTTCTAATATAACAATTTCTAATAACTCACATTCAATTAGTGTAAGATCGAAGTGATGCGATGTTTTTCTAAATGAGTGATTTAAAATTGGAACAGTCAGCAAAAAATCGTGGCAAGTCTATATAATTCAAAATCATGTGCAAGAAAAATTCATTTGAACTTATTAACGAAAAAATGCAAGTTGGAGTTGTTAGAAATTATTTCTTCAGCTGTCATAATATTATCTCATATTTGCAATCCGTAGTGATATTACTAATGACTATGTTACATCAAACTAATCCTGGACTAAACTTTTGGTGAGTCATGACCAATCATAGACAAGTGAGATTCATGTTCGTAATCACCAGTTAAGGCCACCCCCTGAGCAAACGACTTTGACCATACATTTGCCGCATTGCCGTGATCACACCGAAATCCTATTTTTTTACTTATTTTAGTTCAAATTGACCTAAAAAAAATTCAAACGGCGAATATGCAGTTAATGAAATTGTCGATCTATTGGCGTGTGTTTCAAATAAACTTAATTTGTAAATATACTAGGGAGATACTGAATATATGCTTGAATTTAAATAAATTGGTATTACTTTGGAATCTGATATCATGAGTATAATAAACAAAAATAAGAAATTAATAACGGAGAAAGGAATGTTCAAATGCTGAAGATAATTACTGTATTTTTATTATAATTTTGTAGCTTTCAAATTATGAGTTCGACGACTCTAAAAACGCTAAATTACGGCATCTCCGTAGGGAGAGCGCCTTAATGGGCCAACGTAAAAATAGCTTATAGAGCTCAAATAGAATATTTCGCCTCATGTGAAGCAAGCTTACTTGCAGCGTCGATAGCTATCTGGGAGCTCTCTTGTGACAGCGTCATTAGTTAATTGTCTTGATACAAAGAGATTACAGATTAATAACTAGCTCATGACTCTATGTTGATATTAATCCGTTACTCGTAGCAATTTTTGTTTTCTATTTATAAGATACTAGTTGTGCTTCGCGGTGTTACCCGCGGTTTATTAGTGAAGGTAATTGTATTAACAGTAGATTTCGCGAATTCATTTTAATTTATTTTTCCATAGGAATAAGAGAAGAGAAGTAAAGTCTAGCCTATATGTTATTCTAGCTCCATGCCATATTTTATCAAAATCACTCCAGCCGTTTCCAAGCCAAGCCGTTTCCAGCCAAGCGTGAAGAAGTAACAAACATACACACTCATACATTTACAAACTTTCACCTTTATAATATAAGTATAGTATGATTATGAATATGAAATTCACAAATAAAATCCATATTATCAATTTCTTATATCAAAAATTCGAAAGAGTGTCTGTCTGTTACTTCTTCCTATTTAAACTGAACCGATACAGATTAAAGGATATATGTTTTTATCCCAACCCAACGCACTTCAGTATAAAAAGTTTCAAGCAACATTTGCAGGCACTTCTTCCAAAATTGGCTACCGTACAAAACACGTTCCTATCATAACTACGTTATATTTCCAAGTTGAGGACAGTACGTGATTTACCGCGTAACTTCAAAGCTTTAAACGTAACATATTTACTATACTCGCGCACCGAAATTGATATATTGCATGTCAGCTGACCTAGATTATTTATAGGAATCTAGGATTATGCGAAGAAATATCAACAACTTTATATGTAGTCACCATCTTTCTTGTAGTATTTTTATTTTACTACATTTATTCTGCAACTTCGTTGCTTTCTCGAGACTCTAAGGTAATTCCATACCAAAACACACCAAAAACAGTACAATAATATTTAAGTATGGATCGAAAAACTACTTAGGTAATTAACTAATTATTATGAATCCTCACTGGCCCATATTGGTACCGTAAAATACTTTGTATCAACCAACTTTATTTCCCTAAAACACATCCTGTAAATTAGAAGACCAGTCAAATTAAAACTCAGATTTTTGTTCTTTTTAATATCGGTTTATAACATAATATCATAGGGTTTACTAAACATTTTTCGATGAATTGTACAATATAACACTTCGATATCTTTTCCTTTCAACTTTTTTGAGATAAAAAATATCCAGCATACTCTCATAATAAAAAACGTTCTCAAGTACTGCGATACTCGGAGAATATTCCACGCAATAACCACGTTCCGGCCCGATGATACTGTAATAAATCATAAAGCGAAAAGTTTCTTCATTTTGTTAGCGCGGAGAAATTGATGGGTACTTATCTGTGGATTTTTGTCCGTCAGTGTAACTCGTTCGATCGATCACTGTCCGAAACAACGCCAAAGTGCAGTTTAATGTTATGTGACATGGGAATGTTGCATGACATGCCGGAATTGGGAACGTAGACCAGTCATCGGCCTATTTTTGATGGCGGTCATCTTAACCCTTAACCACTGACGTGCAAATAAGTTACATTACCACTGACGTACGTATGGGATACGTATGCTATTTTGAACACCTCCTGATGTGTCTATAAAGTTTAGTTCTAGTAGTTAGCAGTCTATTTATTCGGATACTTTCAAATGACATATAGATATTTAAAAAAATATATTTATTATAAATAATTTTTTATGTAACAAAAACATTAGTGACTTAAAAAGTAGGATAGACTTTTTATATAAAATTAACAAAAAATATTTTCCAAACATAGGAACTTTTCTTTTGGTTTATATTAATTATCAAGAATTATATTTAATAGGAAAAAATCACAATCACCAGAAATCAAATTTTAAGGCGCTTTTTAATGATAGTTGTTGCAGGTCGACTTAGAGCACCGCAAGCAAACCGATTTATTGCAAGCAATTGACATCCGTTTCGGGTTCTGCGACGTGTTTCTTTGAAATATATAATGGCAAATTTTCATTGTTGACTTTTTTTGCATTTTTGACCAACTTCATCACCCTTATCCTTGGCCAACCAATAAGGCTAGAGAGTTCATGTGAAAGCTACGGTATCAATACAATTTGTTCGTCGTTTTTGGAAATATTCTGTTCAACTGGCCTATTTTACACGTAGAGGGTTCCCAAGATGAATAAGACAGTCTACAATTCATTTTTATCTACGGACAAACAAAAGTAATTACTTGAAAAAAGTCACACTAACACTGACGCTACGTACCTCATACGTCAGGTCGTCGAAGTCACCTGCTTGCAGATATACACTGCATCCGATCTCCCCTGCCTTCGATGCATCACTAGCAACTAGGATACTACCAAATAGGACACGCAGAAATTCCCGCGAAATTTTGAGTTTTGAATGAAAAACCGCGTGGGTGACGTACCACATACGTACGTCAGTGGTTAAGGGTTAATGAAAGTTAAAACCAGATCATACCAGCATTAATTAATTTTGTAAATCAAAAATATGAATAGATAGATTTCATTCCGAAGATCATACCGCAAAAAAGTAACCGCGCCAAAAGCGAATTTAGGCACAATAAAGTTTCGGGCAGTATCTCATACTGCCATATGCAATTATATTACCGCTAGTTCTTCGCATCACCTATCATATAAACCATTTTAGTTTATCAAGAAACGAACAGGTTCAAACAAGGAACGAAATAAGCAACTTGATTGAAACAGTAGAACTGCTTAGACTCGATCTTTATGTGTCCGCCCGAAAGCGCGGTTTGGCGGCAACACTGACATAACAAGAAAATGTATGCAAAAGACAACGCGATTGCGCCGCTATTCAAATAAATCGTTACATACTATCCGGTGTAGCGGCCAAAACGCCCATTCGCGCGGAAGCATAAATAAATCCAGCCTTAGTGCTTCCGTCTTAAACTAGAGTGCTGCTTAGTGCTCTTGAGCTGTCAGAGCCCTGCGAGAGTCATTTTGAGTTTAGCATAACTATTCGTGCAGATCATTTAAGCATGCGTTCATTAAGTCGGCATATTCGCGCAGAACGGGCTAATTTATGTGAGGTGTTGCCAAATTACTATCATCTAATTTTCTCAGCGCACTCTGCACATATTAATGAGCATGCTAATTTTGGATTGAGTAATAAACTTGGATGTGTTGTTTCAAGGGAATTATTATGATCTTCAGATGTTTTTTAACGAGTGAAGGTAACATGGCAAATAAATAAAAAAAAAACTGGTTGCACTCCGGGAGTGCCGGCAGAAGTGAAAACTTGATTATTAACGTTGTGCATTTTTTTAACCCATTTTTTACGAAAATCGATTTTTAAAAAATCGTCAATCAAGTTGTTTCGATCAAATTTCGATCAAGGTTCGATCAAGTTTCGATAAAGTTTCGATCAAGTTTCGATCAAGTTTCGATCAAGTTTCGATCAAGTTTCAAATTGAGTTCGAGTTCGAGTTCGACACAAAACACTACTCTCCAACCGTCTTACGCGTTTTGTATGGTTTTTCGATCAACACGAAAATCTATCGCGAGTTTCACAGTTTTTACCCATCCCACAAGTGCTCAACGCCGCCAAAGAAGTTTTCACTTCAAAAATAAAAGTTTAACTAATAGAGCCTTTTTAATGTTAATATTATTACCCTTTATGCTAGCTACCTATTCTTAATTAAAAACTTCTTAATAGCTATAAAACAAAATAATGATATGTAAATTTTAGAAACTATGTAGGTATGTACCTACTTGGGATTACAAATCGAACTTTTAAGTGCTCATGATGGTGATTAGTAAAAACAAATTGAAATATTCAGGTAAGTAAACTTTTTATATTGGTGATGTTACTGTCTCAACGTTAAGTGTTACAATAAGTAGTATTCATACTACTCTAATACCATCATCATTCTTTATAATGTTAGCTAGCAATTTAGCTACATATAGGCTATAGATGATTCATCAAAAAGCTGCAACTTTATTGACGCTCCTTGTTTGTCCATTAAAAAGTTAATTTTTCAACCTGTCACGGTGTCCCAGGCCGGCCATCTCGCAATAAAACTTGACGTCAGTCTTCATAACTGTCGACGGGAGACGCTAAATTCTATTTTATTGTCCAATACTGCAGGCATAAGCTTCTTTATGCATATTGACGGTTCTGTTATGAGAGTTCGACGATTTACGGTTATCGGCTCTCTTATTTGTTTATTTCAATTTTTGTGGCGGAATCGCAAGCGGCAAGATTGCGCTTTACAGATTATTTTTCGAATGTTACTACCGTACTTCCATGTTTCCATACTTCTATTCTGATGTTATTAATATAAAAATGTGTATATCTGTCGCTTACCATATACCAGAAAGGAAGCAAATCAGAGCAGAAGTATCTCCATGATAAATGTTCCATACATTTTATTTTTTTTAATTAAAAATTTAAAAATATTACATTTAAATTAAATGTATGGAGGTACTCTGTGTCCTAGGTAAAGGGCACGGGAAAGTTTTTTTATTCTGGAAAACTTTAGTTACAAATTGCAATAAAAAAAACACAATTTTTATTATAATAATTTTTATGAGCTAATTGCAAACGAGCAAACGGGTCACCTGATGGAAAGCAACTACCGTCGCCCATGGACACTCGCGACATCAGAAGAACTGCAGGTGCGTTGCCGGCCTTTTAAGAGGGAATACGCTCTCATACGTTTCAAATTTTAAGAAATTATTGCATCGTCGTTGACTTTTAACACGTATGCAAACTTTCGAGTTAATTAGACAACTAGAAATAGGTAAAAATCGTGAAGATAAAAAGTGGAAGATTCCGTTACGTATATACACCCCAAGCTTATAAAAGCGCGTTTAAAAGAATAGATGCAAATGAAACGAGAAATGCGGTGTGGATAAAATCAATGGTCTAACTAATAGAGTCGGAAGTGCTGGTTCTATTTGAGATCGGATAAAAACGATGACGCCGCCTTCCGCAAGATATGCTGGTACTTCCAATTACCGATTATACAGTTCAAATGTTTGAGTTCCACAACTATTGTCGGCGGGATGGCGAGAAATCTAGAACTTTACACTTTTTTGCCGATTCTTGTGGCAAAAAAGTTAAAATTTCTAGAATTTAAAAAATCCTTTTTATTAACAAATAAATCCGTTTAATTAAACTAAGTTCACTTTCGAATATACATAACCAAATTGGTCGTAAAATTAATAAATCAGAAATAAAATTCATTGTTATTATATTTTGTAGAGCTATAATATGAATGCTACGTCGCCTGCCTACATGTGTCGGTGTTAAATTTAAAAACCATTTTAATTTGTAATGTACGAGTATGTAATTATTATTACAAATAAACGAAATAATAATCTACCTTGCTATCTTCATACATCTTAGACTTAACAATCTGTAAAACAGTCACGTATGTCATGACTCATGACCAACGACAATTGATTACATCAGCATTTCAATTAGTCTGTTCTTAATTACCTAGATATTATTATTAGTGTTTACGTGGAGACAAGTAAATTGAGATTTAGGTTATAGCCTAGCAAATCAACAGGGTGTAACAAAACTATGTGATTATAATTTATACTTTAAGGTGTGTAATGTGTATGTATCTCTTATGTAGAGTTCACTGTGAAAGTAACAGCTCTAAAATAGTTTTTTTTTTTATATGGTAGAGGCAAATTTATGACGCATTTCTCACAGATAGTTAAAACTTAAAAGTAACTCCTTCAGCGGCCAGCGCTGCTACTTTCATAGTGAACTCTTTATTATGTAACAGAACACATCCACACCCTAAAATATTATTAAGTACTTTGTTTTGGTTCACTCTGTGTAACAGTTAAAGCCATGTCTAAAGAATAATATTACCAGTGTCAGAAGCACATCTAAAGTATTCAGTTCTGAAATTGGTCATGTAATTTTCAAGCAGCTTTTCAAATAAATACCCAAATTCTGCAACTTCAAATCAATATCAACAAAGCTTCGAAATAGTTCTCCCATTCAGTAGCAGTAAACTAAATAAAATAAACGTTAAAGTTATATTATAACTTTAACGTTTACTTTATTAAAGTCGTTTGACGTATATGTGAGAATACAATTTTGATAGGTTTCTGTCTAGATCGAAGCTGTATCAAAGTTAGATTAAATTACGGAATAGGAGTATTGGCCTATATTCAAAATTGGAAATTCGCGTTCATTAATATAAATACTAAATATTTTGGCCGCCCAACATAATGCTATTACAGTTGAAAAATTGAAAATGGAATTATGACACATCATGTAGCCAGAATGCCAGCGAACGCCAACTTGAATTCACGTATAAAGTTATAATCATTTTATTCTATTATGGCGCTACAATAATGCTCTTTAGATATGATGCAGTGCGCAATTCCTCGGAGCTTTCTAGGTATCTTGCGCCATTTTGATTTTTCAGACGAACATTAATTTCACTTTGCAATTTACCGGTTGAAGTTGAAAATGTTTATTGTTTAAGATGTTGCCCGCAAATTTGCTGCACAGAAAGTCTATACGAAACTGTATATTTTTTAGGATAAAACTATTCTACGTTATTACCAGGTACTCAAAGTAACTCCATTATACTTTTTTATGTATGTTTAGCGGCTCAAGCGCAAATAAGTTACAGGCAATCAGACAGACGATAAAAAGTACCTTCCTACATTATCTTAGCATATTGTATTCGTCATTCGTTCTATAGATATAAAAACATGCAGCATCTAAGTAGTACCTATTAAGTAATAACGTACATAAGGGCACAGTAATATTTTACTCTGAACAATGTCGCGGCATTCGATACCATAGGTACTTGATGTTTGTTCTCGGTAACTCGGATTTATGTTCAAATTTATCGCTATTCTTCTCGATTTTCCACGCGGCTGGAGCTCCGATAGTGAGATATTATGTACCGTATCAACTCTTTTTTACGTTAAATTGATTTTTATCGTACGCATTTAATCGACTAGGGCTCTTTGTGTGCAAAAATCGTAAAATAAAATCGATATTCGTTATACATTTTGAGTTTGCCCATGAATCCATGTAAAGAGGCATAATATTATCACACTAAAAACATAAAATATTATGTAAAAATGGAAAGCCAAGTTCCGTACAAACATTATTCTTGTCTATGGACTTCGCCGTAAAAAGGATGGAGATCTAAATGAGTGCCAAGTTCCATGGAAAAACGAAATATGTATGTATACGAACCAAATACCATTATGAACAAATAATAGAGTCTATTTCTTTGCTTTATTGAATATCTATAACAATTAATGTTATTTAAATAATGTGAGATCTTAAACTAGATTAGATTTGACTTGGCTAGTTTTCATTACATCAGTCATTTCATAAAGTTATTGAACATTTTAATTCTGATGAAAACTAGCCAAGTCAAATCTAATCTAGTTTAAGATCTCACATTATTTAAATAACATTAATTGTTATAGATATTCAATAAAGCAAAGAAATAGACTCTATTATTTGTTTATAATGTTATTCGGTTCGTATACATACACTAGCTATTGCCCGCGACTTCGTCCGCGTTAACATAGTATAATAATCGGCCAAGTGCGAGTCGGACTCGCGCACGAAGGGTTCCGTACCGTTAGATATAGAGCAAAAATAGGCCAAAAATTGTGTTTTTTGTATGGGAGCGCCCCTTTAATTTTTATTTTATTTTAATATTATTACTACTCGTAAATATTAAAGTAAACATATAATTTAGGCTTTTGTGAAAATTTCAAGTGCCTACCTGTTGTCACCATTGATACCGAGCAAAAAATGTTTGAAAAATCACGTTTGTTGTATGGGAGCCCCCTTTAATATTTAATTTATTTTGTTTTTAGTATTTGTTGTTATAGCGGCGACAGAAATACACAATCTGTGAAAATTTCAACTCTCTAGCTATTACCATTCTTGGGTTACAGCCTGGAGACAGACGGACAGACGGACAGACAGACAGACAGACGGACAGACGGACAGACATCGAAGTCTCAGTAATAGGGTCCCGTTTTTACCCTTTGGGTACGGAGCCCTAATAACAAAGATGGATAGTTTTTTTCCCCTTTTTGTGGTTCCTTATACAAAGGGTAAAAACGTCGGGACCCTATTTAAGCAAAGTCAAACGCAAACGTCAATAAACTTTCATGTTTTAACTCAAGAAATGACGGACTTTCATCGAAACTTTCTACCCAAATTTCACCCCCTTGGGGGTAGAAATACCAGAAATGCTTAAATACGTATCCATTCATTTTTAATCAGTAGCACAAAAATAAAGTTTCATGTTTCTAACTCAAGAAATGACGGACTTTCATTCAAACTTTCAACCCCAATTTCACCCCCTTGGAGGTAGAATATCCAAAAACGCTTAAATACATATCCATTCATTTTTAATCAGCAGTCCAAAAATTAACTTTCATGTTTCTAACTTAAGAAATGATGGACTTTCATTCAAACTTTCAACCCCAATTTCACCCCCTTGGGGGTACAATTTCCGAAAACGCTTAAATACGTATCCATTCATTTTTAATCAGTAACCCGAAAATAAAATTTCATATTTCTAACTCAAGAAATGACGGACTTTCATTCAAACTTTCAGCCCCTATTTCACCCTCTTCGGGGTAAAATTTTCAAAATTCCTTCCTTAGCGGGTGTCTACTTAATAAGACAACCCTACTCACCAAATTTCGTGGCTGTAACTTTAACAGTTTTTGCTCAGCGATGATGAATCAGTCAGTCAGTCAGTCAGTCAGGACATGTAATTTTATACGTATAGATATTTCGTTTTTCCATGGAACTTGGCACTCATTTAGATCTCCATCCTTTTTACGGCGAAGTCCATAGACAAGAATAATGTTTGTATGGAACTTGGCTTTCCATTTTTACATAATATTTTATGTTTTTAGTGGGATATCATTACTTTTTGTAAAGAAAACTTTCCGAGCAAGGGTAGACAGTAGACATCTTAATCTTCCCAGTTCAAACATACAAAATATTCGACTATATTCAATCGCAACCTTAAGGTGTTGTTTTACCACTTCCCGACGAGCGTCGGATATGCTATCCGCAACTTATCTGGCAGATACTTCATCTTTTTTTTTTATGTAATAAGGGGGGAAACGAGCAAACGGGTCACCTGATGGAAAGCAACTTCCGTCGCCCATGGACACTCGCAGCATCAGAAGAGCTGCAGGTGCGTTGCCGGCCTTTTAAGAGGGAATAGGGTAATAGGGGAGGGTAGGGATGGGAAGGGAAGGGAATAGGGGAGGGTAGGGAAGGGAATAGGGTAGCGGATTGGGCCTCCGGTAAACTCACTCACTCCACGAAACACAGCGCAAGCGCTGTTTCACGCCGGTTTTCTGTGAGAACGTGGTATTTCTCCGGTCGAGCCGGCCCATTCGTGCCGAAGCATGGCTCTCCCACGCATAAATATCATCTGTCAGATAAATTGTGGATAGCCTATCTGAAACTTAACTGACAGACCCTTCATCTGTCAGATAAGTTGTGGATAGCCTATCTGAAACTAATCTGGAAGTGGGGAAATAGCCCCTAAGCCTTGTTGAGTATCAGACGAATAAAACAAAGAAAATTCAAGCGAATGGAAAAAGCAGCTACCATTAGGAGGCATTGGAATAATACGGTATATAACACAAGACATGTATTGCCAACCATTAACTATAGGGTACAGCTTATTGTGCGGAAGTAAAGTAGCTATTATTATAGCTGTCTAACAAACAGAAAGACAGACGGACGGACGGACGGACAGACGGACAGACAGACGGACAGACAGACGGACAGACGTATTAAAAGAATTCTATGTCTATTCCCGGGACTCAAACTATATCTCCATACCAAATTTAAGAACAATCGGTACAAGCAATTTGGGCGTGAAGAGGTAACAGACAGACAGACACACTTCATAAAGTCACCTTCTATTAATTTTCTAAAGTTTTTTCACTTCACAAATAAATATTTACGGGGAGCTCCCATACAATAAATGTGATTTTTTGGCCTTTATTGCTCAAATTATTAATGGCAGCCGGTAGATACTTGAAAATTTCACAAAATCTTTAATTATATTTTTATTTTCATAATTTATAATAAAAGTAAAATAAAATAAATATTAAAGGGGGGTCTCCATACAAAAAACACAATTTTTGCCTAGTTTCGCTCTGTCCGACTCGCACTTGACCGATTTTTTTTGTTTTCTGATTTTTCCCTATGCTTTCACACAATTACCGAGCTGGATTCCAAATTTCAGCCTTCTAGGTCATCTGGAAGTGGGTTAGAATTTTGATCTATAGGTCAGTCAATCAGTCAGTCAGTGATAAAAATGTAGATTTTAGGACGTTAATATCTTAATAACCGTTTGAGCTGTGTTTATGAAATTTAGAGCATGTAGTTATCTTGCAAGTCTCATTATATGAGCCAAATTTGAAACGTTTATATGAAATAGTTTCTGAATTATGAGAGGGTCAAAAGTACCTGCAAATGGTTCGTGTAATATTACACACGGTGCTGCTCACCATTCTGTTATACTGGATCTTGGCTTGACACGCTACCGCGTGTCTAGATAAATAAAGCACGTATATATTACTTACAATATTTAACTTGTTTCTTCAGAAAAATAAAATAAAATCAGGCTATACTCTATATATTATGTACAAAAGTTACTACTGGTCCTATAATAATTTAGCCTTTTCTAGAAGCTCTTAAATGCCCTTAATGCGTTCGTATGATAGAGTTGCAAATAAATGACTAAAGTTTCGCAACGATCGTCCGCAGATGTTGGCTTCGTTTTTTATGTTGCTAACTTCACAACGTGCCGAGAACTTGTTAACACTAATACCGAATTATACAAAATGTTATTGAACCGTGGAATTTGTATTGCAAAACTTGGAGAGAAAACTTTATACTATTAATGATGAGCAAAAGGTTGTTTCGAGAGTAGGGTCGTCTAAAACTAAAGGATTCTGATGAAATTTGGCGCTGTTATGGAGTAGTAAAAACGCAATATTATTTATTACGGATTACTAACAATGAGACAATATTAGAGTACGATATATTATGAGTACGAGCCATACCTATTTTATACAACTATAGATATAGAATAGTTGCAGATTCTATCAATTCGGTATTTTTTTCTCATTTGATTTACGTGCATGATCACAAAATACCTATACCCGTGTCAACACAAACCATAAGACGACCTAATAATCCCTTCAGTATCGAATTCACCAAACGCCAAATTAAAAAACTGCCTATATAATAATTCCACAAAGCGAATTCCCGTCCAAGCCCGACAATTGGCTTTACCCGAAAATGGCTTTTTTCCTCACGGGTGGAACTTCGCTACATTTTTGTCAAAGGGGTTTTAAATCACATGGTAGCGATGCCGTAATTAAATTTCATGCCGTAATGCATGTGCCGTCAAAGGGATGACCACGAGCTCTGCGGATAAACGGTATTATGATATTAGGTGATAACTGACACCACGGGCTATGGAGACTTCCGTTCCCCATATTCGGTGTCCATTTTGTGGTAAATGCTATAAAATAGTCGTTAGGGGATTTAAAACATACGCAGCTCGGAACGGTAGCGTGATTAGCAAACTTTAGGAAAGGTTTTACAAGCCTACAAGAAAGGTTTTTTTTAATATTAAATAAGGGGGCAAACGAGCAAACGGGTCACCTGATGGTAAGCAACTACCGTCGCCCATGGACACTCGCAACATCAGAAGAGCTGCAGGTGCGTTGCCGGCCTTTTAAGAGGGAATACGGTAAAAACGGGACCCTATTCATGAGACTTCGATGTCTGTCTGTCCGTCTGTCTGTCTCCAGGCTGTATCTCAAGAACCGCTATAGCTAGTGTTCTGAAATTTTCACAAATTGTGTATTTCCGATGCCGCTATAACAACAAATACTAAAATAAAAATAAAATTAATATTTAAGGGGGGCTCCCGTACAACAAACGTGATTTTTTTGGCCTTTTTTGCTCGTAATCAATGATGATAAGAGGTAGGCACTTGAAACTTTCACGAAGGCCTTAAATATTATTTTAATTTAATAATTAATAATAATATTTAAATAAAATAAAAAATTAAGGGGGCTCCCATACAAAAAACACAATTTTTGGCCTATTTTTGCTCTATAACGGTACGGAACCCTTCGTGCGCGAGTCCGACTCGCACTTGGCCGATTATTATAAAAATATGCACGTGACATTCTGGACAAGCGCTACAATTTGTCATTAAATGATCCGACTGGTCGTTACCTGTTTATTTCTGGTTTAATTCGTAGTATAGGGAGCACAAAATGTAGATTTTATTGCATTAAAAAGTAGCCTATCTACAACGAAATTTCGTCATGTTTTTCCTTTCACGAAAGTCCGTCGCGCAAATTCGGAACACGAAACAAAAAAACACTTTAAATGAGTTATGGAATTATTCGACGTTTTAAGCTATTGCATAGCTTTTTTCACGGGAACCAAGAAATTCCGTAACGAAAATAAACCCAACACCCCCTACTCCGACCGGCACAGCGCTGCGGCTTCGCCTTGCATCGTCTAACGTCGTTTAAGTTCTGCAAACTTCGGCACGGTGTTTGTGTGCGTGCGACTAGACGTTTAAAGCAAATTATAATTGCATGCGTTGATAAAAATGCTATGCAACAGCTTTACCGCGGCCGGCAGTGCCCGAGTGCCACACGTATTTATTTACTTTTTCCTTTCTAAACCGGTGGTCACATCAATTGTCCATCGATCAGGGCTTTATTTTAAAAACAATAGATTTTACATTGTCAGCGTTGAAATTCGATGGCTGCCGGTGCCCCCAGTTAGATCCGTCCCTGATCGATAATAAAGCTCACGGGTAATTTATTATGGCCGTCGGAATTGGGATGCTTGAATTTGTTTTTACGGCAATCATTGATAGGACAAGTGTTATTTATGTTTTTGGTCAAACTTTTCGTGGGACGTGACGGGAACATGCCTTTTTAGGTGCAAGCTTTGGTCAGAACTACAAGACTAATTAATGGTAATAAAAATGTGATGACCCCATTAAAACAAAACTTTTTTTTCTACACATATTATGCACATTAAGGCCGTCCCCCGAGCAAACGACCTACGCTTGGCCATACATTTGCCGCGTTGCCGAGATCGCACCAAAACCCTATTTTTTTTACAATTATCTTAGTTCAAAATTGTCCTAAAAAATTAAAACGGGGAATATGTTGTTAATGATATTGTCGATCTATTGGCGTGTGTTTCAAATAAAAGTAATTTTTAAATACTAAGGAGATGCTGAATGTATGCCTTAATTTTAATAAATTGGGTTTACTTTGAAAGCTGATATCATGAGTATAATAAACAAAAATATAAAATTTAAAACGGGGAAAGGAATGTTGATATACTGAAGATTATTGCTGTATTTTGTTACTAGCTGTCCCGGCAAACGTTGTTTTGTCATTTAAAGTATTTCTACTTCATCAGCATACAAAATCTTACCCCCTCTTTTGTCCCCTAAGAGGGGTGGGGGGAAAATGTTATGTAGCACCAGATGTTAAGTTGGAAAAGCAGTTAATAATATAAAGTAAGTCCATTAAAGAAAAAAGTTTACTTAATACAAAATCTGACCCTCTCTTTGGTGGGGGGGGGGGGTGATTTTTATACACCAGATGTTGATTTGGAAGAAGGCAAATAAATATATCTGCGAAAACCGTATGCAAATCAGATTAGTAGTTTTCGTGTTAAAGCAAAAGTCTTATACAAAATCTGATCCCCTCTTTCGTCCCTTTAGAGGGGTGGAGGGATTTTTTTTTATACACCAGATGTTAAGTTGGAAGAAGACAAATATATCTGCGAAAACCGCATTCAAATCGGATCAGTAGTTTTCGTGTTAAAGCAAAAGTCTTATACAAAATCTGACCCCTCTTTTGTCCCTTTAGAGGGGTGGGGGGAAAAAATTTATACACCAGGTGTTAAGTTGGAAAAAGACAAATATATCTGCAAATACCGCATTCAAATCGGATCAGTAGTTTTCGTGTGATAGTGGAACAAACATACAGACAGACAGACAGACAGACAGACAGACAGACAGATAGACAGACAGACAGACAGACAAAAAACTGACCACATTTTTGGCTTGTATAGCGATGTAGTGACACCCTCCGCTTATTATTTTTTGAATATCTTTAATGTACAAAATCGTCATTTCTACAGTTTTATTATATGTATAGATAACTTTGTAGCTTTAAAATTATGAGTTTATAAGGCTTTAAATACGTAAATTACGGAATCTCCGTAGGGAAGGCCCTTAAATTGACAGACTTGCTGTTCGCAGTGTCGGGCTGCCTGTTTCGAATGACTCTTTTAAAAATGCACCGCAACGCCTCGCAACTCATCAATGTGAATGGAACTTTATGCTTAAAAAAGCACAAAGACAGACAGCTAAATAGACAGACGCACATTCACCTGTATAATATTAGTATGGAAAGTCATGGAAAGTCATGTTGGGTCCTACATTTTTCAGGAAAAAACTCCACGAAATTTTAAACAGTCTTTGCTTTGCAACTCTGTATTGTTCGTGTTAAAAAACTGTAACATACATTGTTGTGGAACAAAAACATTCAATTAAGTATTTTCTGCTAGTTTTAATAAAATCGGAACCACGTTTAGCGGTTTTCGAGCAGAGACCGCCAAGACTGAATGAACCCTGATTCTCTCACTTACGAATGCAACAATAATGCAGTTTCTGTTGCTGTATGACAGGAAGTTGCTGATTAATAAGAATAGAACTACAAGCGTTTAAGTCCAAACTGATTTTTAGAGTTTTGAATCACAAAGCATTTGACGTTGGTTCAACATTTCAAAAGAATACCGCAGGATGATTACAGGATGATTTTCGGTAAAAAAGAGCGAATTTTAAATGAGGGCGCTTTTCTTTTATTACAGACAGCCTTACGCTACGCTTGAACGCACTTTTAACACAATATTATGTACCTACAGCTAGAGTTGATAATGATGACAATGACATGTAATGTTGTCATAAATAAAAACTTTTAATTCCTGTACTATCTTGAGATATTATGTATCAAACAGCAAATATTGTGCAGTATTAAGCTTACCTGTCGGAAGATACTCGCCCTCCCGTCTTGTTGTTTCATTACAAATTATACTGGATCCAACAAGCAACGAAGCTGCATCAATGTTGCATTAAAAAGTAGATTCGGGGTACATGTTCGAGATCTCATGTGCTTAACATTGGCGTTGCTATTTAAAAAAAAGAAAATATATTTTAGGGTTCCGTATCAAATTGTAATTACCGAATCAACCAATCGAGCCTTTACGAAGGGAGCGTATTCCCTCTTGGCAGCAACGCACTTGCGACTCTAATACGATGATTCGAATGTTCATGGGCTACTATATTAGCTTTCTATCAGGTAATAAGTTCGTACTTCAAAAAACATCTTGAATACTTCCAGGTCCATTAACACATCAATCCCCAAGCGGCAGCCGGTTGCCGCATAACAATTAAAAATCGATTGTGTCTGCGATACCCGCGATGGAGGTGCTACAGATGATTTTACTAATGAGCAAAATTTCCCTGTCTGTCCGTCCCCATGTTATCACTTGGTTTCACTGTAAAACTTAGCCTCGTTGGAAAATCTAAATTTTTACAGATGATGTATTTCTGTTGCTGCTATAATAAAACAAAAGATATACTGAACATCAGCTTCTTCTGAGGCTCCACAAGAAACGCAATTTAATAGGTTTACACGAAACCCTCATTGTACGAGTCCGACTCGCACTTGGCGGGTTTTTCTTGTCTGTAATGCGCCAGTAAATGCGAATTCAGAGACTTCTAGAACAAAAGACTTGTAGTACATTAAAGAAACTTTTAACATTCCAATATCGTGATGTAATTTTCTTTAGTCTTCTATTGTTCCGTTTCGTTCGTTCATTTAAAAGTAGTGAAATATATATTAAAATATTTATGGACTTTAAATTTAAAATTTTGATTTTGCAAATAAAAATTCTAATACACTAAAATAGTTATATATTTTATTTAGTTTAGGTTTTATTAGCATCTAAAATTGGAATTTAACAAAAAAGTTATATTAAAAATAGAAATTCAGGTTAAAAACAATGCAACCAAGGTTTATTTAAAAAAAACTACACAAATTATATTACTCTTTTACCGCCGTACTCAGAGACATTTAATTATGATTAACCTTCAATTTAACGAAGAGTTTGACAGATAATGTATGGGGCTTTTGTCAAAATTTTGAATGAATTACATCTAAGTAATTAATGTTCCACTCTGAGTGCGACAGGCCTTGTAAAAATAGCTTTCCAGTAAATAAAAGAAATAAAATTAATCATCTAAACTGTTCTTGAACGTTCGAGAAACAATTGGAGTGGCGTAATCTACAAAGTGTAGCGCTAATTTCAGAATAAGTTTGTGCATACTCTACAATGTCTCTAGTTACCCGGTTAGGGTCGGTTCACACCGGGATGCGACGCGAAATTAAAGTGTATGTGTCTAAACATACTATGCCGAAGTTCCGCGGCGGAAATTCGGCATAGTATGTTTATAAACCAGCACGAGTCGGCGCATGAGTACCGAAAACTATTCCACCTCAATTTTTTTATGCGATCCTCTTCAAATTGCCCTCCTGATGATATAAATGCATGTTGTCATGGTGCAACCCGGTGCCATATTGTTTAAACAAACATTGTTTAAACAATTGCAAGGAATTGTTATTTTTCAACCGGACAATTTTTTTTATATATTCTTTATGAAAATACCAATAAAAAAGGTCCTATGACTTTTTACGATAAAGTTAATATTTTTAAAGATATGAATTTTAAAGGTTCGAAAAATCTCAAATTTGGGTACACTCGACCCATGAAAAATATATTTAAAAAAATAATAATGTCTAAGTAATATATATTTTTAAATTCTGTATACAATAGTTAATAATATCGTTAGTAGCTCAGATTAAAAAAAAAATCATTGTTTATATCTTTTTTTATCTTAGCAAAAGTGGACAAAAAATTGTGTTTTTTTGTATGGGACAACTTAACCCCTTAAACATTTACTTTATTTTAATTTTATTATTAATTATTATAGTACAAATATAATTAAGGATTTTGTGAAATTTTCAAGTGCCTAGCTGTTACTATTATTGATTACGAGCAAAAAAGGCCAAAAAATCACGTTTCTTGTATGGGAGCCCCCCTTAAATATTATACTTTATTTTATTTTTAGTATTTGTCGTTATAGCGGCAACAGATATACACAATCTGTGAAAATTTCAGAAGTCTAGCTAAAGCGGTTTTTGAGATACTGTCTGTCCGTTTGTCTGTATGTCTCCAGGCTGTATCTCAAAAAACGCTATAGCTAGCTACTTCTGAAATTTTCACAGATTGTGTATATCTGTTGCCGCTATAAGAACAAATACTATAAATGAAATAAATTTATTGTTTAAGGGGGGCTCCCATACAAGAAACGTGATTGTTTTGGCCTATTTTGCTCGTAATCAATAATGGTAACAGCTAGGCACTTGAAAATTTCACAAAATCCTTAATTATATTTGTATTTTAATAATTAATAATAAAATTAAAATAAAGTAAATGTTTCCATACAAAAAACACAATTTTTTTTCTACTTTTGCTAAGATAAAAAAAGATATAAACAATTATATATTTTTTTAAATCTCTATTAACGATATTATTAACTATTGTATAGAGAATTTAAAAATATAGGGTAAGGCCGCCAGTAGTCAGCCCCACACCAGTAGTCAGCCTTTTCCAGCTAAAAACCTATAGAAATAGCGTTCTATTGCAAATTAACCAATCAAATTACTTTTTTAAAAAGTTTGGCCTTCTTATTGGTCAGTTCAGAACGTCACAATGACGCTGAGTGGCTGCAAGAAATGGTAATCTGATTCCAATTCGACGTTGTCACTAGTCGAGCCAAGATGCGGCGTGCGCGCCAAAATTTTCTTAGTGGGAAGTGCCCGACAAAAAGGTGAGTTATTGTGATTTCTTATTAACTTTTGTGTCATGTTTTATTAAAATATATTGTTATTACATTTTTTACGTCTAAATCAAATGAGTTATAGAACAGTTTCTTTATAGTTATTTAAATAATGAGGTGGCTGACTACTGGGTATGCGTTTCTTGTACATTATCTAGTGTTCGGCCACCCCCGGCTGAGTACTGGTCATACAAAATTCCATATAAAAACCAGTAGTCGGCCGCCTAACTAGATACGGTCGAACCACGGCTGAGTACTGGTGAGGTATACCCAGTGTTCAGCCATCAGTAACTTACGCTGCTTAATTTATTCATTTATTTATGAAGCACCTACCTACCAAGTAATTTCTTAGTTTTTTGGCATTGTCAGCGACCAGACATGCATTGTTTATTTGTTTTAGTTCCATAGGTCTCTTTCGAGGCCCATCAAAGGAGAGGCTGACTACTGGTAGCTATTTGGCCGAGAACTGGGTTGTGACGGCTGAGTACTGGGGAAATGTGCCTTATTTTGAAAAATACTTTATTTTCAATACTTCTTAAGAAAAATTATCTAATATGTTAATTTCATAACAAAGTTTAATAAATGATTAAGTGAATGAGAACAAAAGGTTTTTGATTACTATTTTAAATAATTTTCTATCCACATTTAAACTTGCGCTGTCCACTAAAAGGCTGACTACTGGTGCCAATACCCTATATAACTTAGTCGTTATTTTTTTTTAATATATTTTTCATGGGTCAAAAGTACCCAAATTTGAGATTTTTCGAATCTTTAAAAATTCATATCTTTAAAAATATTAACTTTATCGTGAAAAGTCATAGGACCTTTTTTATTGGTATTTCAATAAAAAATATAAAAAAAAAATGTCCGGTTAAAAAATAACAATTCCTTGCAATTGTTTAAACAATGTTTGTTTAAACAATATGGCACCGGGTTGCACCATGGCAACATGCATTTATATCATCAGGAGGGCAATTTGAAGAGGATCGCATAAAAAAATTGAGGTGTTTCCGGTACTCATGCGCCGACTCGTGCTGCACTATTAGTAAATTCGGCATGTTTACGTCAGCAATGTCAAACGCATACAATATGACGCGACGGAATTTCGGCATAGTGTGTCATCGGTAATTTAAAATACATTGCAGGCGGAATCATGCGGAAATTCCGCCGCGGAACTTCGGCATAGTGTGTTTAGACACTATAATTATTGCTTTAAGGTTATAAAAGCTCTAATAGGGTTAATTTAAATAAATAAATTTAATTCTAGTAAGATTTCCACGTTGGGCAACGATTACCGTGATTATTACCAGTCACCATGATAGTAAATGCTAGAATGCATAATCGACATCGACTATGGGTAATCATAGTCAAATATGCGAGAGGCATTTATATATTATTGGTCCATCATATTAATTATGTCATCGTGGAAATGCATTATATCTTTTTAATTACCACACTGCGCTCCCAAACAGATATCAAGGATGGAGGAGCTAAGACGGAAAACTAAAATGGGATTGGACTGGCCACGTTAGCCGCATGCATCTCTACCGCAGCCCAGTGGCTGGGCAAAGTTAACGACTGCATAGGTAGGTACCCGAAGACGGACGACGCAACCGTGGCCGGCCAAGGAAGAGATGGCGCGATGAGCTGGAGGTATACCAGCCGGGCTGGCCAACGGTGGCGCAGGAGCGAGAAAAATGGAAGACCCTGGGGTTGCCTTTGCCCAGCAGTGGGACAGCATAGGCTAATATAAAAAGACATAACTATGCTTAAATTCTTGGAGTAAATAAGGTACAATAAAAGCTATAAGAAGTTCTAAGAGCTAATTAACAACGAGTAGGTAATAGGTAACTATATTACGTTTTTAAATTGACCTAGATCTAGATAGATTGATCTAGATCTTCAATATAGTGACGAGGCGGTACAGCTATCGCCACAATCCTCCATCGCGCTATCAAAGCTTCTAAGTACGTCGGTACATAAACCACAGCTGAAAACAATCTAGTGATCTTCGGCCTGATCGAGTACACCACCTCGCTCGGTCGAAAGATCTTTCTTTGCGGCTACCAAGCATATTCCTATATGAATTGATCCTTAGTTGAAAACTATCCCGACATTATATTCCCAGTTTCATCTCGACTTAATCCCTATGGACGTCGCGGGCAACCGATCCGTTCAAAAACTTCGCTGCTAAAAACTTTCAAGACAGCTCCGGATTTTAAAGAAAAGTTCCATTTGTAAAGTAGCATTTTTAAGTGCACAGCTTTGACCAGAGTGCGGTTAATCAGTATTACAAAGATTTTTAACGGGAAAATGATAAAGTAATTTTTATTTTTTACACATTCTGAAATGCTTTCTTTTTCTGCAAATAAGTTATCTACCTATTTGCTTTTACCTTCCTATGTTATAAATAAAATGTCTATTTTTCTATCCGGCTGTTCTTAAGTCTAAGCTAAGCCGGTTTAGTCTCGATCTAGTCACAATGATTTGGGAAAAAAAAAAGTCTTAGAAAGAAAATCTGTCGGTATTTATCTTCATGGCAAAAGAAGAAGAGGTACCACTTGATAAACCACTAAAAAGTCTTTAGATTTTTTTGAAAGCTGCATGAGTCCTTATTTTTAAATTGTAACAGATACACAGGGTGTAACAAAAATAAGTGTAAATACTTTAGGGTGTGTACGTGTTCCTACCCTAAAGTATTATCATTTATTTTTGTTACACCCTGTATTCAAAACCCTCTTTTTAAAATGGAGTGGGTAATTCCTGACAAACATGCAATTTTGATGTCCGAAGAAATAAATTAATAAATCTAAAGCATTTAAGTGCTTTTCAAGGATTTATTGTATTAACGTCATCTTTTTCTTTATACAAGATGTTTGTGTAAACACCGTTGTCCTTGAAACCATCAAATGAGCCCGTCAAAATGAACAACTTTTTCTATGAGAACAATGCTGGGAATTAAAAAAAACTGTCTTCATACCCATACAAATTGCCGATCCGGGCATCCATATTATGGGTATGAAGACGGCATTTTTTTTTTGAGTTCCCAGCATTGTTCTCATAGAAAAAGTTGTTCATTTTGACGGGCTCATTTGATGGTTTCAAGGATAACGGTGTTTACACAAACACACTGTATAGCTATAACGAAATGTTGTATTTTAAGGATAATTTTAGATAAAATTAAATTTAAAAGTGCCGAAATGTCATTACCGTGGGTGTCCCAAAACCCGAAAATTAACCATTATAAAAAGATTAAACAAAAATCACATCTTTTACGCCCAGTTTAACATAATACTAGCAAACTTCAATACTTGATCTACCTAAATAAGTCAATCCTACATATTTTAATGAATTAAATAACACACAAAATAATTTTAAACTGTGTCCCAAGAAAAAATCATCATTACCGTGTCATGACATGTCGCGATGTGTACAACTCATAAAGTTACTTTGCATATATGTATTGATGTACGTCCCCCGTATTGCGGCAGCCTTAATCGATCTATCAGAGTTTACACGAGTCACCTGTTAGCGCCAGAAAAATAATTAAATATTGTTTTCTGTTTGAGTTTTGGTGTTTGTCACGAAGACGCGTCATCTACCTGGATCTCAGTACTCACTAAGTATTGACGTAATCATAACGTATTTGGTTTATAATAAAAGAATGATGGTTTAAAGAGTCCTCGAATGAAATAATGTTCCAGAAAAGTGTTTCGTTTCATATACAATCCGGATAAACAGCATTTGTCATTACCATGTTCGTAATTACCATGTTTTACCTGTATTTTTAACCACGGTAATGAGCAATCTTACACGGTAATGACGTAATATTTATTTTGGATTTTATATAGGAGGGGATTAACATAAACTAACATATTATTTTATATCAAAATTGTATATTGTTCGCAGATTTAAGATGGCAAGACACAAAAAACTGACCACTGTGCTGTAAATTGTCATTACCGTGCTTCAAATGATCATTACCATGTCTCCTAAACTTTGAGGGAGTATAGCTCTTTAGGTTATTAGGATAAAAGAGGGCCTCAAGTATAAACTTCATATCGACATAACAACCTGACATAATCCTGTATAAAAAATACAAAATAACTATTTTTTTATTTTTTTTTTACATTTTCATCAAAATTGCATGTTTGTCAGGAATTACCCAGTATATTAATACAATGAGTCTTTCTGGTCAATGAACATTTCCAATACTTCTATTAAAAATTTTAAAAATATCGGGGTCATTAGAGGTTTAACCAGTTTCACTAACAAGTTTGGAACGTAGACGTACAAAATAATTTAATTAAATTTATTTGGAAACGTTGGCCTGACTAGACGTCCTAATGGGCTATTAGTAGCTAATTTTATTTGAAAAAAGCAATTGATATAATTCTATTTCTAACTTTTCTAACTCAGCGAACAATTTGTTGATAATTTGAAGCATGGTTGCCTGGAATCATTAATTGAGAAAGCCTTTAGACGTCAACTTCAGCCAATCTATTTGACTCACCATTTTCAAAATAAAGTTTTCGATAGAACGCTAACCCACAAAATTGTGTGTAAGAAGCACGTTTTAATCATAGTTTAATCTGCTACAAATGAATCTCAAAAATAAACTCAGCCTTTACCCATCTGTTATAACTTCAAGCATCGACATAATTATTACTAACTCATCAACTCGAAAGCGGCACCCGGGCGCCGCATAACAATTGAATATCTATTGTGTATGCGATTCCCACGATAGAGGTATTAGTAGTCATTGTAATAATTGTACTAAACTTTTACAGACTGATAGTGTAATATCACTCTTCCAGGATAAAATTAACCAATAATTGTTACAAAAGCTACTAATTTGAGCAGCTGCGAACCATACAATATGTTTTCAACAAAACACGCTAAAGTTTTGTAAAGGGTACCATATTATTATACTATCTTGACAAGATAGTATAATATGGTTAACCAAACAGTAAGTTCGACATATATAAATATATGTCGAACTTACTGTTTGGGGTCATTCTAATATATGTCGAACTTACTGTTTGGGTCATTCTAATATATGTCGAACTTACTGTTTGGGGTCATTCTAATATATGTCGAACTTACTGTTTGGGGTCATTCTAGTATATGTCAAACTTACTGTTTGGGGTCATTCTAATATATGTCGAACTTACTGTTTGGGTCATTCTAATATATGTCAAACTTACTGTTTGGGGTCATTCTAATATATGTCGAACTTACTGTTTGGGGTCATTCTAGTATATGTCGAACTTACTGTTTGGGGTCATTCTAATATATGTCGAATTTACTGTTTGGGGTCATTCTAATATTTGAGGTACCAAACCGATGTACCTTTTCTTTATATATATTTTACAATTTATTCGTAATATATATATAAAGAAATATACGCAAGGTTCATATTATTATGATGGGTTCATATTATGATGATGAGTAACTAACTTCTTAATGCATGACGTAGCAATAAAATCTTCTCATGTAACAAATCCTTAGCTAAGTTTTAACATCTCCATTTACAAAGAGATACTTTACCGTTATTTGTAGTGCTTAGAAATCTTAGGATACGTAACCTCATTTGAGCTCTATTGCCCTAGTCATAAGGGCGATGTGGTGAAATGTGACAGTACAGATTCTCGAACATCATGCCGAGCCGCAACGTGTCAAAGAGGAGCGCAAAAATCTCGAGTATAGTTTACTGCTAGAATCCACTTGCTTAAGTAAATTAATCCTTGGATCGTGGATACTTGGAAATCTATTGTTATTCTATTGTGTCTCGCTCACCGGTTGCCTTGACGGGTTAATGACGGCGAGCAGCGTGAGGAGCGCGGCTTCGCGCGGAGGCAAATCTGCCTAAAGGTACAATACCGTGCATCGCGATCGATCGCGGTCGTGCACGACCTACAACTGTCGTCGGACGCTCGCGACCATAGTCAACGTATGAAAATGTATGGCACCGCTTCCGAGGCCCGCGACTGACGCGCGCGGCCTACGACTGTCGTAAGCCGCGCGCGATCGTGTCTTGAAGTTATGACAGTCGCGCACGACCGACGACAGTCGTAGGCCCCGCGCGACCGTGTCAAAGTTATACTCGTATGGCACGATCGCGCGCGGCTTACGACAGTCGTAGGCCGCGAGCGTCAGTCGCGGGCCTCGGAAGCGGTGCCATACATTTTCATACGTTGACTATAGTCGCGAGCGTCCGACGACAGTCGTAGGTCGTGCACGACCGCGATCGGTCGCGATGCACGGAATTGTACCTTAAAAATAATGCGGATCGCTGCTGCCAGACACAATGTAAAATGTGTGAATTGTCATGTTCCAAATCCTCGTTAAATTTATCATAACAATTGATACATATTGCGATTCAGGTAGATTTTTGCGTTCGACATTCTGCGACCCGGCATCATAATATTATTGTCATATCCTCGGTGTTGCCGTGAATTCTTTTTATTTACTTGAGCGGATTTTAGCGAGCCGACTGCGACTCGACATAACATGCGCATTGCGCATACCTTACTTACTTGCTGATGCCGTTCGACAATTACAAGAAATTGTATTTACGAAGTCTTCAGTGCATTTTTATGCGCCCCGACTGCGACTTGACATAATATGCGCATACTGGTGTTGCCGATTTGTTGTGTTTTAGTTTCCCAGTTAAGCGTGAGATATGAGCTTGCCAACGCCGTAAGCTTATTAGCAACCAGATGTCTCCGTCTGGAGGCGGAGTTACAGGGGAATAACTTACGTTTATCGCACCTACAGTTGCCAAGTCTTATAGCGATAGCAATCAGCAATCATCTCATCCAGAAAGTTCTTTGGAAGAATCATGGATATCTTCATTTGATCACTGTCTAAAAGAGTATGGATCAGTATTCAGTACAACACTATATAGTACATAGCTATTAAGAAAATCGCGTCCCGCTGTCTGTCCCTAGTATAATATACTTATTTGCTAGTTATACGGTAGATGACGGAAAAAGATGTAAGCCTTTTTTATTCAGCGAAAATGCACGATTTCATAGTTTTTCCTTACAAACAATTTGTGAATACTTATTCGTTTAATAATAAGGTGAGCAAAGAAAACTTAAACCAAAAATGTAAATGCTCACAGCTGTATAAGAAAACTAGACTCCATTTCATTACCATACTTGTAAAAACTTCATTTTTGCGCCAACAATATAATAGTCTTCCAAAAACAAACTGATTTGCGCCTACCGAAGAGTATAAGATTGAAATTGAAGCATATCGAATCCATAAAAACAATTTCCCTTGTTGATATAAGGGCGAGGGTAGTCGGATATTTTTCGGCGCCATTCCGTTCCGAATTGTACGAAAGTACGTGACTGCGTATAGAATGAGATTCAACGCAGAAACGTTTGCGACCTAAACTTAATTTGAATATAACTTGGTGCTTATAGAATACTAGCTGTCCCGGCAAACGTTGTTTTGCCATTTAAAGTATTTCTACTTCATCAGTTAATACAAAATCTTACCCCCTCTTTTGTCCCCTAAGAGGGGTGGGGGGAAAAATTTTATACACCAGATGTTAAGTTGGAAAAACGGTTAATAATATGAAGTAAGTCCATTAAAGAAAAAAGTTAGATACAAAATCTGACCCCCTCTTTGGTCCCCTTAGAGGGGTGGGGGGGGGGGGGTTTTATACACCAGATGTTGAGTTGGAAGAAGACAAATATATCTGTGAAAACCGTATGCAAATCGGATGAGTAGTTTTCGTGTTAAAGCAAAAGTCTTATACAAAATCTGACCCCCTCTTTCGTCCCCTTGGAGGGGTGGGGGAATTTTTTTTATACACCAGATGTTAAGTTGGAAGAAGACAAATATTATATCTGTGAAAGCCGCATTCAAATTGGACCAGTAGTTTTTGTGTGATAGTGGAACAAACATACAGACAGACAGACAGACAGACAGAAAACTAACCACATTTTTGGCTTCTATAGCTATGTAGTGATACCCCCCGCTTATTATTTTTTGAATATCTTTAATGTACAGAATTTTCATTTCTACAGTTTTAATATAACATGGAGAGATAAGCTCAATGAGCGTCCGTGGCCTAGTGACTAGTGGATAGACCTTTGGTTACGTAGTAACTATTTAGTAATCAGTGCCTTTGGTTCCCACTCGAGAGGGTGCAGGTTCAATCCCGCGTGGAATTCGATCTCGAGTACATAATATTAATACTAACACTCGTACAGTGGAAAAACATTGTGATGAACTTCGATCAAAGAAATATTTGATCGAAGGTGATGAAACCTCTCTTGACTAGGCGAGGTTGCCGTGTTACTTGGGCAACTTCAGGAACATTTAAAATCTTGTCCCAGGCACTAAAGTATTTCAAAAGTGGTTACTTCGCTCTATAATGTATAAATCATCAATAACGGATGCAAAGCCCTTATTTTTATAGGCTAAATCAGTGATTCCCAAAGTGGTCCAGGTCTACGTTGGCCCTGACAAAAAATGGGGGTCCACAATTGTAGGCGGGGGTCCATGTAAATTAATTTTGTGTAGGGTCAGGTCAGGGGTCCGCAGTATGCACCACCAGCACCTTTAAAGTGGGGCACGGAACAAAGGAGTTTGGGAACCTCTGGGCTAAATTGACACTGCTTACTAAATAGTAACTAGATAAGTAAGCAATAAGAATAGATGCTTTCTTATGCGCCCTCTTCACGACCCATGGACAAGATAACGAATGTGTTGGCAATTAGCATGTTCGTCGTTGATTGCCCATGATCGACGTTATAAAAGCAGCGCTGCAATCATGGTGACGCTTGGTTATCCATCATGGTTCAATGTCTAGAAAGAGAGAGAAACCGAAGCCGAAGATTTAATAACGTTATAGCTTGAGAAGGCTATAATATTTTTTATAAATTTTTTAGAAGACCAATCAAAGACATATCGCTACAAATTTAGTTACAATATAAATTATTATTTATTATTGTTTGTTTACCTGTACATAATTCATTAAAATATGAGCTATTTATGTTACTCCTACGCATAATACGTAGATTTAAGATACAATTTCCATCAAAAAGAATACCTGTTCTAAAAGTAAAGACTTTTTCGTTTACAATTAATAGAGTTCGAAGTTTAAAATCCGCTGACCACAGCTAAAACCTCCATCGTACACATGTTTTATTGTAACAGACCATTGAAAGTTATTTTACCTCGGGCTATACGAAAATGACTCTTATTTCCTCGGCATAAAGTTCTGTCAGAGATATCGAACGATCTGTACCGCTCGGTTGCAATCAATTTCGACTTCTCACTTGTTCATGAATATGGATTTGGTTTCAGGGCCTGGGATGAAGGACCTATCTGCAATCGATATTTTTACGGTTCATGTTCTTTGTATTGAACTTGAAGTACACTACTTTAAAGCAACAGAATGTCTGCTATAAGGCAAGCGGCATTAATCCTTCGATCGGGGATTCTTGGAAATGCTATTGTATTCTATTGTTGTCGCGATCACCGGTGCTCGTATGAGGCTTGAAGGTATTTATACCTCTGAAAATATTAAGACTTATTTTGAATATTTCCTACACGTTTGCAAATAGTAAGTACACCACAGACAAAGTACAGTACACCCTAAAATATTTTCAATAATAATCATAATAATTAATAATCTTCCTTCCCACATATTTTAATTTAGAAAATAAGAATAATTTCTTTAAAGTTATTTCCTTTTGACGACGCCGTCTATTTTTCTGCTTAACAAGAAGTTAATCATAGTTTTATTAAGAAGCTTGGATGTTACAAGAATTATCATAAAGTCAGCTGTGTAGTGTACGGTATTCTTCTGTTTCGATTAAAGAAGGATTGACTAAATACGGACATCAGTGTTTAGAAGATCCTCAAAAATAGATATGTGTAACAAAACTTTAGCTGTGTAAATTTTTCTAATACTTTTCTCCGCGTAAAATCTTTATTAACCAGATGTTCTTCTAAATCCAGTGGATGTGAAATAAGAAAATAAAGTATGCATCGACCTTACGAATATTCGAGTAGTAGAATCTAAAACTAAATGCATTTTTCATGTAGTGTGAGAAGTTCGCTCGTAGTTTGTCCCCTGCTTCGATACACCAATGTATGCTTTCAACTGTAGTTTCCTTTTGTTTATTAGCCTTCTTTTCATTGTGTACAACAAAGTTTTGTATACATGCTATTATTACATGTGATTTTTTCTGAATTAGGGTATTACGAGATGTAGTGCTAAATGACGACCGTAACTCCGTTGCGCCTAAATTCGATTATAGCGCGGGAATGGTATTTTTTTCCGGGATAAAAGTATCCTATGTCCT
Organism: Polyommatus iphigenia; assembly: GCA_963422495.1. Lineage (NCBI taxonomy): Eukaryota > Metazoa > Arthropoda > Insecta > Lepidoptera > Lycaenidae > Polyommatus > Polyommatus iphigenia. Next base: position 8,600,584 of record OY730182.1, read on the forward strand.
TTCTCGGGACTTACAGTATTTCAATACCAAATATCAGCAAAATCGGTTGAACAGTTTGGGCGTGAAGAGGTAACAGACCGACAGACAGACAGACGCACTTTTGTTAGCATGGAAGTATGGATACTTGAGTAGTATAAAAGTCAAATCCATACTAATATTATAAATGCGAAAGTATCTCTGTCTGTCTGTCTGTCTGTCTGTCTGTCTGTCTGTCTGTCTCCCTTTCACGCCAAAACTCCTGAACCGATTGCAATGAAATTTTGTACACAGATATTCTAGAGCCTGAGAAAGGACATAGACTACATTTTGATGAGGGAAAATATCTTATTTCCATGAAAATATCGATGAAAATTAATTCGCATTGTAGTTCTTATACGTGACAGCAGATGTCGTTTTTAATGCCGATGGCTCCGTAGCTCAGTTAGTTAAGCGCGTAGTCAGCGCTCATCCCCGGGGGTCCTGGGATCGAGTCCTGCCGACGGAACAAAAAGTTTTCAATTTTCCTGGGTCTTGGATGTGTATTAAATATTATATAATATGTATCATAATAATATTTCAAAAATCTTAAATATATTTTATGTATAAATATTATAAAAGTATTAAAATGTACCAATATTATTTCCGTTGTCTGGCACAGGTGTAAGCTGTTTTTAAAATTTAAACTGTCCTGTAGGCTCTGTATTATTTTAGTTTTACTATATGACAACAGATGGCGCCATTTGGACATTTATTAAGTTAATTTTAAAATTAGAATATTTTATTTTGGACATTTTATCACGGCATTCCCACGAAAACGGGAACCACCGTACGCTATAAAGTCCACGCGGACGTAGTCGCGGGCAACAGCTATATAAAGTTTAAAAAGTCTAAAAATTAAAGTAAATTAGTACTTAAATAAATGAGCCAAAAAAGAATCTGACCGATAGCTCATAATTTATGACTAAAAAGTTACATATTGACTATTGTATAGAAAACTTATCAGTCTTGAATTCAAAGTCTGTCAAATTAAGTTAGTTCCAAAAATTCATAACAGATGTCGCTAGCATCGCGTCTACATCGCGCTATCGCTTGCTCATAAGTGTTTCTATAAGAGGTGGTACCATCTTAATTCTTTCGTTGGTTATAAACAGTGTTGACAACCGTGGGGAATTTCCACTAGATTTAGTGGGAACAAAATACATTTAGTGGGTTTTTTTTATAAGTTGTAAAATATTTAGGGGATATTTTTGGGGGTAAAATTTTTGAAGAATGGAATATTTTTTTAATAACCATAAGGTGGCTATCGGATCTTTGCCGCGAGCGACCGCGATGGACAAAAATTCAAACGAAATGCCACTTTATGACATTGGCTATATGTTTCATTTTACTCTACTACTAGCTTTTACGGCGGCGGCAGCATGGGTCGCCACGCAAATTCTATGACATAAAGTAGCATTTTGTTTGAATTTTTACAGGTCGTGGTCGCTCGCGGCAAAGATTCGAAAGCCACCTTTCACTCACCAGACAGACAGACAGACGGACGGACGCACGGACGGACGGACGGACGGACAGACAGACAGACAGACAGACAGACAGACAAAAAACTGACCACATTTTTGGCTTCTATAGCGATGTAGTGACTCCCTCCGCTTATTATTTTTTGAATATCTTTAATGTACAGAATCTTCATTTCTACAGTTTTATTATATGTATAGATAAAACCAACGATGACAATACGAGTTCCGATTTGCGGTTCACTTTTCGGCCACTTTCCACACAATTTTCACGTAGCGCACTTTTAATTGAGGGCCCGATCCGCGTGCCAAGTTCCGTTGGCAGACCACTATCTTAAGCCGGCGATACCGCACCGGAATATTACAATTTCATTAAGGGAATCTGATCAGGCGAGTAAGCGTTTCTAGATGATTCTGATGTAACGGGATTTGTCACGAACTTTTATTTGGAAAGAATTGCTTACGGTGAATAGCTTGGAAAAGAATCGATGTTATGTTATAAATAGAAATGGTTTTGTTTATTGTATCGAATACACTACTATACTCCGAAGCTGCTGGAGTGATTTCTATGTGAAATAAGTAGGATCACACTGCACACATATTAAAGTTATCTACTTAGTTTTTCCAATTATTAAGGTACTAGTTGGAAGCCCGCTACATGATGCGGCAGCAGACGACGTGTCGTCGCGACACTATATACTGATTTCTATGTATTTCCATGAATAAGTTTCGCTATGCTTCGTGTCGCTAGCTGCGGAGGGTATTTCATAGAAATAGATAGAAAACAGTAAGTGTCGCGAAGACACGTCGTCTGAAGTTGTCGCGTGATGCTCGGTACCTTTACTGTTTACAGATAACTGAAAAAATATATGCGGTTCATACGAGATTTTTTTTGCGATCGCGGCACTGACAACATCTAGTAAAACATAACAGTATAACATCATATTTCTTGACTTCTACGGCAATTATTGTCAATATAGGACATTAGCGACCCGCCCCGGCGTCGCACGGGTATAAAATAATATATAGCCACTGAAAAAAATATTAAAATCGATAGCCTATGATCCTTCACGTGGTCTACTTCTTATCTGTGCCAAATAACATAAAAATTGCTCCAGTAGTTCGCGAGATAAGCCCTTTCAAATAATTTCCCCCGTTTTTTCCACATTCTCCTATTAGTCTCGCGACAGATCTCGCTGCGGGTCACCGCAGATATACGGTCTAGTTTCGTATCCGCGAGCTTCTCGCACGACATTTATTGCAGCAATAAATTGCAGGTATTAGTATAAAATGTAAACAATATTGCAATTCGCAAGAAACTCACGCAAGTCTTCCGCGAGTTTGCTTGCAGGTGGAAACACGGCCTAATATACAACAAAGCTACAATAACAAATCCCCCGTATGCATTTCATTTTAAACTCATCACTTTAGACACAATTTGAATGGGATCCGCGTAATAGGCTCGTAATGAACGTTTTAATATTTGGGCAGTATCCCTCCGGGCCGGCGCGGCGGCCTGGGCGGCACACGAGCTGAATTTAATTTTTATTGCGCCTGTCACTCGACTCAGTCGAATGGATCTTTTGGGAAATATCATTTTTATTGTTAAAATTTTGTTCGTAGTACGTACCTACGCTAAAGTACTTTGTCACCAGTGCGCTTAGCATACGCCAACGAGATATCTCACTCTCGAGAATCGAGATGATCAAAAACTAATCGTCTCATAATGTCAAAAATCTCGACATTATCTCAACAAAACTCGATAAAAATGTGTTATTTCGATGACAGATCTATGCACGAGAAAAAATGTTTGTCATGCTAGGGTCAATAGAGATGAAGAAACACACCATCAAACATCGAGAAAACATGTACTTAGACAAAATTTTCTCGTTTGCGCATCTAGGCCCGCTGGTAATTAATTATAGCACTCACTGCCGCACTCAAAAACATATTTTCATATGATTATGTATATGATTATGTACGTAGATTATGTCAAAATGTTCATTTATTTATGTGCGACACGAAATAATACTTTATCGTCGCAGGTCGCTGCAGAGATAACAACTTTTCCCTATAGAATGCGCTTCAATACCCAGTGATTCCTTAGTGGTAGAAAAGTACACTCACCTTGAAACTGAAGAATAGGTATCCAGCGTCGCTTCGTCGGCCGGCTACCAGAACACCAGTAGGTAGGTACACCTTGGTAACACAACAACTTTTTCACAACACACTTTTAACACACACTACACAGAATTTTCACCAATATAGTTTGGGTAGGTAACACATTTTTTTTTTCACAACACACTTTTAACACACACATAATTTTCACTAATAATTGTATACTAAGCACAATTCAGTCACTAAACCTCTAGCTAGGTTTCTAGGTTTATTGTTTTGAATTATTTTTTAAAACACGAACATACGCGATCCGCTTCAGGCGGACATATTATGCGCCCGCGCTTTGATTGGTTAGCGGGCGAACGTAAGCGATGGCCATTGGCGCAAATATATTTGAATGGTTGGTATAGTGCGTTTCATCGAATAGTTTTTTTGCCGTCATGTTGGTATTCCTTGCTGTCAATAATGTAAACAAGGTTGACAGCTCTGCGAGTTTTCATAAGTTTTACTGTGATTTCGTGAGAAAATTATGCCGAAAACATTAAAGAGTGGTGAAAGAAGTGCTAAGAGTGAAAGAGTTTTGAGAACGTGAAAAACGTAACTTGGCCCCAATAATTCCATTAAACTCGAGTTGCCGCCATTACGGCTTAGTGAAATAGGGTTACCAGCGTCAGTTTAATCACCCATAAATACTCGTACAGTATAACTTATGAATACTTGCAGAGCGTGTGTACCGTGTTTACGTTATTATCAGAGAATGCCAACATGATGGCAAAGGAACTATTTGATGAAACGCACTTCTAGTAACGAAAACTACATACACACGAACGAAGGCGCGGGTAAAAGCTAGTACAATAATATTATCAGGGCGAGCGAAGCGAGCCCTAGTACTTCTCACAACCTGTACATTTTGTGGTACACTTTACGGACGAACTATCACGTCTATTGATTTGTGCTTTAACATAGTATTTACATGTAAATGTGTAATCATCAGTCAGTGAAGGTGTGATGACGCGAGCCCTCACAAAGCTCGGCTTTTAGCTAGTAAATTTTTAAATTTTAAAAGTTCAAGTTCAAGTACTAAGCAAATCAGCATAAAACTTTCATAGTTACACGTTGTCTGGAGTATGGAGAAGGACATAGGGTACCTTTTATCCCGGGAAAAAGAACGGTCCCCGAGGGATAGACGTTAACGTAGGCAGAGCAGCGGGCGAAAGCTGTTAGAATTATGTACAATTTTCTTTAAGTACATTTTGTGATAACATAATATTATTATCTCCCCTAATTTAAGGTAGCACAGTAAGGGTAATGTGGCAACATTAATTTGCATTACTGCCAACATGGCGGCAAAGGAACTATTTGATGAAACGCACTCTAATGAGGCATTTTCTTATTTTTTTAATTTGATTGTCAAACAGTTTCCATTTTAGTAACTAGATGGCGTATGGGTAGACAACTATCGGTAATACCAGGGAATACCATCAATAATTGCTACAAAACTGTGCAAAAGAATGTAAAACTTGATACATTACATTTCAATTAGAAAAAGACGCATTAATATTCCAATGAGTAGGATAATAGAGTTAATATAACGATGTTTTAGTTAAAACTCACGGAAGAAATAGCCCTATTTACCGATATTTACACCAAATGTCACAGGAAATATACATTTTGGTTTTGACAACGTCTTACCTGCACTTGTGCAAGATAACGGATATTTAATGGCTAATATTTTACCAATAATGAACATCAAAAACCTAAATAACACAATTTGGGAAAAAATAATAAAAACCACACCAACAATAAAAAGTAGAAGAAGTTTGAAAGTGATATGCCCGCCAAAACTCTCTTTCAGTTGTCAGTTTTCAGTTTGACAATTTGCGTGTTCCTAAACTGTTACCAGTATACTGGCCTAATCGCTTAGGCCAATGATCGCTTAGGCGTATGCTCTTCGTGACTTGACAGTGCCCTGATATTTTTTGGAAACACAGACCGTATGTAGTCAGTGATGCCAACCTGCAGATAATTTCAGATCGGTGGGGAACCAATAGAAAATCTAGAAGTGTCGGAAAAACTGTACTTTAAAGGGCGCAACAAGAAGTCATAGAAAGAAAAATGGCGGCGAGAATTGCTGCGCTTGAAGAGCAATATTCACACAGAAGTCACAGAAGTGCAAGCTCAGAATGCTCGTCAGTGCTACCAAACAAGGTCGAAGAATGGCTTGAAAACGGCGAACGAAATGTCGATGTTATTGTAAATAATAATTGTGTAAATAGAAATAATAATTTTCTTCAAAGCGTGGACGCCATTTTGTCCACCGCGCATGCGCGGAGCGAGCCGGCCGCCGCCGCCGCCCGCGCCGAGCCGATCGAAGTCGCGCGCTCGCCAATCGACGACGCGAATACACAATTCAGTAAGTTAGCAGAAGCGCTAAAGGAAGTAGCTGTGGCCGCTACTACTAATTCCGCGAACGTGGGAATGGTTAGCCGATTGTGTACCCCGAAGGAGCTACCCACATACTTCGGCGACCCGATGGAGTGGCTCGCCTTCAAACAGGCGTACGAGGAGTCGACGGAGGTCTGCCAGTTTACCGCCAAAGAGAACATGTGGCGCCTGCGAAAGTGCCACAGAGGAGCGGCTCGAGAGTCCGTCACCGCCCTCCTCATCAGCGCCGCCGACCCCGAGGCCGTCATGTCAACGTTGGAGCTGCAGTTCGGCCAGCCGGACGTCATCCTGCCTAGGATACTGAACGAGATACGGAAGCTGCACCCTGTGGGCCCGGAGTACCACCGAGACATCGTCAGCTTCTCGATCAAGGTGAAGAACTACGTGGCTGCAGTCAGGTGTCTGTCCCAGGAGGAGTACCTACGTGGAGTCAACATAACGTCCCTAGTGTTGTCCAAATTGCCCCCCATACTATTGTCTAAGTGGAGTGACTACAGTTATCCCATTATAAGTCTAAATAGCTCCATGTGTCGACTCGAAATTCTCTCTAATTTCCTAAGTGAAGAGGCCCTCAAAGTGTCCAAAACCTCAGTGTCCCTCTGTGTGTCAAATGACTATTTTAAGAACCGTAAGTGTGTGTCTAGTGACTCTAAAAATGTAATGTTTGTGCATAGCAAAGTAGGTAATAATAGTAGGTCTAAGTGTAAATATTGTAATATAGGTGTACATTGTTTACCGGAGTGTAAAAAGTTTTGTAGGTCGCTGCGCAAAGACAGGTGGGACTTTGTGAAACGTCAAGGTTTGTGCTACAAGTGTCTGAACGGCCGCCACAACCGGGAGACCTGCCCAGCAGCAGCGTGTGACGTCGACGGCTGCAACCAGTCGCATCACAGGTTGTTGCACTTCACCTTGCCGCAGAATAATGTAAGTACTGCACAGTTGTCTAATGTAGGGTCTCAGGTACAAGATGTCGAAAATATAAACACCTGTAGATCTGAACAAAGTTTACATAGTGTAAATACAAACAATACGTCGCAGGAACTAAATGTGTCTAATGTAAATACCTGCAGTACAACACAATGTCTGTTAAAAGTCGTCCGTGTAAATATTCACGGCCCTAATGGTGTCATAAATTGTATAGCCATGTTAGACGATGGCTCTAGTGTTTCTTTAATAAGTAGTGAGTTGTCTAATAGGTTAGGTTTATGTGGAGATAAACAAACTTTGCGTGTATGCGGCGCGTGGAATAACACCGCGCTAGAATGTAACAGTACGGTGGTACGGTCGTGTATCTCGAACGCTGACGGACAGAAGTTTGAATTTACCGCGCGCAGTATAGACGAGTTAAAATTACCGGTGCAAAACTTAACGTCTGTAGATTTCTGTAAATATAAACATTTAAGTCAAGTTCATAATAATTTTGCTACCGGAATGTGTAAACCTGATATTTTGATAGGTCAGGATAATTATCATTTGATTTTGCCGCTAAAAATTATTAGGGGCAAACCTAACGAGCCTTATGCGACACTGACCCCACTAGGTTGGTGCATCCATGGTTTTGTGTCGAACTTACCTCACGTGCCCCACTCGGCGCTGCTCATCTGCGATGACCTTGCTGTCCCCTCGGCTGCCGAACTTACCTTGCGCGAGATCCAGGAAGACGTCCGTCGTTCTTTCACTCTAGAGTCAATGGGAATCGGTACTAAACCGCGAGAGAACGCCGAGGACGCCCGTGCAGTCGCCCACCTGGAGCAGACGGCCACGCTCATAGACGGGAGGTGGTACGTAGGGCTGCCGTGGAAAAATGTACATAGTAGGATGCCGGAGTCGCTTCCGCACGCTGTAAATAGGTTAGTTAATGTCGAAAAGAAAATGAATAATAATGCTGAATTCGCTGCTAGGTATACTGATAGGATTCAGCACCTGCTGGATAACGATTTTGCAGAGGAATTGCCGACGGATAGGCCGGCACGACGGACGTGGTACCTACCACATTTTGGGGTCGACAACCCTAATAAAAAGAAGCTGCGCTTAGTGTTCGATGCAGCCGCTAAAAGTCACGGTGTTTGTCTCAATGACTACCTACTACAGGGGCCGGACCTCCTTATGTCGTTATTCGGTATTATGTTACGGCTTAGGGAAAAGAAAGTTGCCATGTCAGCTGATATTAAAGATCAGTTTCTTAGAGTAAAAATTATACGCGAAGATCAAGACGCGCTACGGTTTATATGGCGAGATCCCGTAACTAAATGTATAAAAACTCTTGTCATGACGTCCTTGATTTTCGGCGCGAATTGTTCACCATTTATAGCTCAATTTATTAAAAATAGAAACGCAATAAGATTTCAGTCTACCATGCCGGACGTCGTTTACGCGATATGTAAGCAACATTACGCAGACGACTACATAGATAGCGTAGAAGACGAGGACACGGCGATTGAACTCGCAAAAAACATAATCCATGTTCATAGTCAAGGTGGTTTCGAAATTAGGAACTGGACTAGTAATAGCGCCGCGGTACTAGACAGTCTACCTACCGAGTCGCTCGGTGCGTCTGCGGTAAAGTTCAATCTGGATCATATGGACGAAGGTGAACGAACTTTAGGTTTAATATGGCACCCGAAGGAGGATAGTTTAGGTTTCGATGTTTCTTTTAAACGTATACCGGTTAATATTATAAACGGGATTAAAACTCCTACAAAACGCGAAATGTTACGCGTTGTTATGTCCATTTTCGATATATACGGTTTTCTGTCGCCTTTTACAATAAAAGGTAAAATATTACTTCAAGATACGTGGCGAAGTAATATTCAATGGGATAAGGAAATTCCTCAATTAATTAATATTAAGTGGAACGAGTGGTTGCAAATTTTAAAACGCGTCGAAACGATACGTTTGCCGCGTTATTTTCAAAATGTAAATAGTCCTAGGAATGTACTCGATGCACCGAATAGCGAGTGCCCCCCGCCTCCCCGCGCGTCCCTCGCTTCCCCGCGTGCGCCCGCGCGCGCCCCGCCGCCCAGGTCGCCCGGGTCAAGGACACGAACAGCTGACGCGTGTACTTATGTTTCGGGCGGTTACAATAATTTAGAATTGCATTTATTTTGCGACGCGTCTACTAAGGCTATGTGTGCTGTCGCTTACTGGCGCTGGATGTCTAATAATAATATTCGCGTTGCGTTTATTGCCAGTAAGTGTCGAGTGGCTCCCTTAAAACTTACGTCGGTGCCACGCTTGGAACTACAAGCTGCGCTTCTCGCGGCTCGGCTCGCCGACACTATTGGAAAGGAGCACACTATGAAACCTGTAAATAGATATTTTTGGTGTGATTCTAGTACGGTTCTACATTGGATTAGGAACGACGCGCGCTGTTATAAAGCTTTTATTGCTCATCGTCTAGGGGAGATAGATGAACTAACAAATATTAACGAGTGGAGGTATGTACCTACCAAATTAAATGTCACAGATTTGGCCACAAGAGATTCTTGTGATTTTTCCGTTTTTAACGTCGATAGCGAGTGGTTCCGTGGCCCGAATTTTTTGTATAGTGATGAGTCGTTATGGCCAGCGGATTTCTTGGAACTGAAGGTCAATAAGGTAGATCTAGAGTTTGTAAATACAGTCCACATAGTCGAAAACAATCTACCTGCTGTGCCCGATCCGCTGCGTTTCTCATCGTGGCTACGGTTACTTAGGTCTACTTGTATAGTTATTTCGTTTGTAAATATTAAATGTAAGAAGCTTACCGGTACTATCGACGGTGACTTAATGTCTAGGGCGGAACAGCTGTTAGTTAAATATGCGCAGCTACAGAGTTTTCCCGAAGATGTACATAGTCTGAAAAATAATAATTTTGTAAATAAGAAAAGTAGGTTACTTACCTTGTCTCCGTTTCTCGACGAGCACGGAATCCTGCGCGCCGGTGGCCGCATCGACGCGGCGCGCGACGTCCCGGTCAGTGTGAAACATCCCATCATACTCGACGGCAGGCACCACGTCGCGCGCCTTATTGTCAAACATTTTCATGTTCGTGCTGCCCATGGTAACCATGAGACAGTAGTCAACGATTTGAAGCAGAAATATTGGATTCTGCATATTAGGCCGACCGTAAGACGTGTAGCTATCGAATGTATGCTTTGTAGGATTAGGAAAGCGCAACCCAAACCACCAAGAATGGGTGATCTACCGGAGGCACGCTTGGCGCATCACCAAAGACCGTTTAGTTACTGCGGGCTCGATTTATTCGGTCCTATCGAAATTGCAATCGGTAGAAGAAGGGAAAAACGATACGGTGTATTATTTACTTGTTTAACTGTCAGAGACATTCATATTGAAATCGTATCGTCTCTAACAACGGACTCGTTGATAATGGCTCTCCGTAGGATGGCGGCTAGACGAGGATGGCCGCTACACTTGTATTCTGATAACGGTACGAATTTGCGAGGTGCCGATACCGAAATTAGAAAGTCTATTCGAAATTTAAGTCCCAACACATTACAGTCGACCGCGATTAATTACGGCACAACCTGGACCTTCATACCTCCCTCCAGTCCGCACTGGGGTGGGGCATGGGAGCGTCTCATTCGAACTGTCAAAAGTTCACTTAAAGTTATATTAAATGAGCGCACCCCCCGTGAGGAAGTTCTACTCACACTGATGGCTGAGGTCGAACAGATAGTGAACGGTCGTCCGTTAACACATGTGAGCGTGGAGCCAGGGTCGGAGGAGGCCCTCACGCGGCTGAGGTCGAACATATAGTGAACGGTCGTCCGTTAACACATGTGAGCGTGGAGCCAGGGTCGGAGGAGGCCCTCACGCGGCTGAGGTCGAACAGATAGTGAACGGTCGTCCGTTAACACATGTGAGCGTGGAGCCAGGGTCGGAGGAGGCCCTCACGCGGCTGAGGTCGAACAGATAGTGAACGGTCGTCCGTTAACACATGTGAGCGTGGAGCCAGGGTCGGAGGAGGCCCTCACGCGGCTGAGGTCGAACAGATAGTGAACGGTCGTCCGTTAACACATGTGAGCGTGGAGCCAGGGTCGGAGGAGGCCCTCACGCGGCTGAGGTCGAACAGATAGTGAACGGCCGTCCGTTAACACATGTGAGCGTGGAGCCAGGGTCGGAGGAGGCCCTCACGCGGCTGAGGTCGAACAGATAGTGAACGGTCGTCCGTTAACACATGTGAGCGTGGAGCCAGGGTCGGAGGAGGCCCTCACGCGGCTGAGGTCGAACAGATAGTGAACGGTCGTCCGTTAACACATGTGAGCGTGGAGCCAGGGTCGGAGGAGGCCCTCACGCGGCTGAGGTCGAACAGATAGTGAACGGTCGTCCGTTAACACATGTGAGCGTGGAGCCAGGGTCGGAGGAGGCCCTCACGCGGCTGAGGTCGAACAGTTGGTGAACGGTCGTCCGTTAACACATGTGAGCGTGGAGCCAGGGTCGGAGGAGGCCCTCACGCGGCTGAGGTCGAACAGATAGTGAACGGTCGTCCGTTAACACATGTGAGCGTGGAGCCAGGGTCGGAGGAGGCCCTCACGCGGCTGAGGTCGAACAGATAGTGAACGGTCGTCCGTTAACACATGTGAGCGTGGAGCCAGGGTCGGAGGAGGCCCTCACGCGGCTGAGGTCGAACAGATAGTGAACGGTCGTCCGTTAACACATGTGAGCGTGGAGCCAGGGTCGGAGGAGGCCCTCACGCGGCTGAGGTCGAACAGATAGTGAACGGTCGTCCGTTAACACATGTGAGCGTGGAGCCAGGGTCGGAGGAGGCCCTCACGCGGCTGAGGTCGAACAGATAGTGAACGGTCGTCCGTTAACACATGTGAGCGTGGAGCCAGGGTCGGAGGAGGCCCTCACGCGGCTGAGGTCGAACAGATAGTGAACGGTCGTCCGTTAACACATGTGAGCGTGGAGCCAGGGTCGGAGGAGGCCCTCACGCGGCTGAGGTCGAACAGATAGTGAACGGTCGTCCGTTAACACATGTGAGCGTGGAGCCAGGGTCGGAGGAGGCCCTCACGCGGCTGAGGTCGAACAGATAGTGAACGGTCGTCCGTTAACACATGTGAGCGTGGAGCCAGGGTCGGAGGAGGCCCTCACGCGGCTGAGGTCGAACAGATAGTGAACGGTCGTCCGTTAACACATGTGAGCGTGGAGCCAGGGTCGGAGGAGGCCCTCACGCGGCTGAGGTCGAACAGATAGTGAACGGTCGTCCGTTAACACATGTGAGCGTGGAGCCAGGGTCGGAGGAGGCCCTCACGCGGCTGAGGTCGAACAGATAGTGAACGGTCGTCCGTTAACACATGTGAGCGTGGAGCCAGGGTCGGAGGAGGCCCTCACGCGGCTGAGGTCGAACAGATAGTGAACGGTCGTCCGTTAACACATGTGAGCGTGGAGCCAGGGTCGGAGGAGGCCCTCACGCGGCTGAGGTCGAACAGATAGTGAACGGTCGTCCGTTAACACATGTGAGCGTGGAGCCAGGGTCGGAGGAGGCCCTCACGCGGCTGAGGTCGAACAGATAGTGAACGGTCGTCCGTTAACACATGTGAGCGTGGAGCCAGGGTCGGAGGAGGCCCTCACGCGGCTGAGGTCGAACAGATAGTGAACGGTCGTCCGTTAACACATGTGAGCGTGGAGCCAGGGTCGGAGGAGGCCCTCACGCGGCTGAGGTCGAACAGATAGTGAACGGTCGTCCGTTAACACATGTGAGCGTGGAGCCAGGGTCGGAGGAGGCCCTCACGCGGCTGAGGTCGAACAGATAGTGAACGGTCGTCCGTTAACACATGTGAGCGTGGAGCCAGGGTCGGAGGAGGCCCTCACGCGGCTGAGGTCGAACAGATAGTGAACGGTCGTCCGTTAACACATGTGAGCGTGGAGCCAGGGTCGGAGGAGGCCCTCACGCGGCTGAGGTCGAACAGATAGTGAACGGTCGTCCGTTAACACATGTGAGCGTGGAGCCAGGGTCGGAGGAGGCCCTCACGCCTAATCATTTTCTTTTAGGTTCGTCGTCAAATTTACCGGTGTTAGGGGGGTTCGACGACTCCGATTTATTTTTACGTAAGCAATGGCGTATAGCGCAACGCCTTGCCGATATGTTTTGGTCTCGCTGGGTAAAGGAGATGCTGCCGCAGCTGATCCCTAGGAGCAAATGGACCCAGGAAGAGCCACCTCTGAAAGTAGGGGATTTTGTTATTATCGTGGACCCAAATTCTCCACGAAACTGTTGGTTGCGAGGTACAGTAGAGGCGGTCATGCCAGGGAAAGATGAGCGCGTTAGAGTGGTGGACATTCGCACTAGGGCTGGAATATTAAGACGCTCTGCGGCCCGCGTCGCACGTGTGCCTATGGGCTAGGAGTGCTGTTCCAGCACTGGGGTGGGGAATGTTGGCGACGCGACCGCCACCGTACTGCACCTTGCCACATTTTAGATATGTAAAAAAGTTAATGTTTATGTTTCTCAGGAAAAGGAAGTTATGTTTTTTGTCTATGGCGAAGCGACGCCGCGAAGTGCAATTGTCTTTTGTTCAGTTGTTTTAAAATAAGAGGAATGTCGGCGGATAGTTTTAGTTTATAAAAAGTGTATTTTGAGTTTTCCGTGAATATATGGACTTTCTCGTGCATCAAGAATTTTATTCTGAAAATTCCTCCTCCTGTAGCCTACAGTAGCCATACAAATGTAGTCAGACAGGAGTACGTAAAACGATCTCGACTGTAAGAGCAACAAACGATGACTGACATTTCCAGGCACACGACGCATAAAACAAAATGGCGTCGTTGCGTTTCGCTGTTGCACAGTAGAAAGTAGAAACACGATATTTCATTTAAAATTAAATTATTAATCTTTTCAATAAATCACACGTAAATACATAAAATTTTACATTTCAAATGTATTTACAACATAAATACCCCAAAAAGACCCCAAAATGTTGTCTACATTGACTGCATAGAATTAACTTTCACGTAAAGAAACGCAAATGACAGATCGTAGTTTTATAAGGTTGGTAGTCAGTCATAGTAGTGATGGTAGTGACGTAAATTAATCAAAAATTTTGATCTAATTTTGAGATTTTTAATAATTTATTTCTCGAAAACTACTAGGTTGCTTCAAAAACCGACTTCACCGAAAGACTTCTTGCATTGTGTAGTTTCTAACAAATAAATATGAAACGCCAGACCCGGCGTCCCGTAAAGTACAGTTTATCCAGATGGGCTCATGTTGGGCTCATATCTTTACTTTTCCAGTGAAATTTGAAAGTGATGGCTAAGATTATCCAAAATTAATACCTCCCGGGTAACAAAATAAGATAGGTAATATTATGTCATAATATAATTGATTAAGATCTAACAAAACATCTACCAATATTTCTTCGTACATAAATTACTATACTAAATTGCTAATAAGAAAGGAAAATACTATTTAAGTGTTTTTATTTTGTTAAATTATGTTTTTTATTAATTTCCACAAAATAACATACGCATAATAATATATCCCAATGTCGCTGTCCACAACTAAAATGTCTTATCTATATATATAAAAGAAAGTCGTGTTAGTTACACTATTTATAACTCAAGAACGGCTTTACCGATATGGTTGAAAATTGGTGAGGAGGTAGCTTAGAGCCAGGAGACACTGCACAATAAACTTTTATGACTTTCGCTTAAACTATTTAATCTATTTTGATGAAATTTGGCATGGAGATACTAATTTTAATCTATTGTTTTCTTAATTTAGGGATTGCAATCCCGCAAAGCGGGATCCCGCTATCCCGCGGGATCCCGCGCCAATTATTAATCTGCTGGATCCCGCACCTACAAAACGCGGATCCGTGGATCCCGCATGACCCATTTGCATAATTTCTCGGGGAGCCCATATGATGGTAGCTTTGATAGCAGCGCTTTGTGCCAAACCCGATCAAAGGCCTTCGCAATGTCCAAACTAACAGCCAAAGCCTCTCCCTTCGACACAATCGCCTGAGCCCAACGATGAGTTAAGTACGCCAAGAGATCACCAGCCGAGCGACCCTTACGGGACCCGTACTGTTTGTCACTTAGTTAATCCCTGGCCTTCCAAGTATCGAAGGAGCTGGCTATTGATAATTGATTCGATTTTATTATAAATTGGTTATAGCGATTGGTCTGTAATTGGAAGGATTTGAGCGGTCACCTTTTTTGGAGATCGAGTACATCAAGGCTGTCTTCCAAAAAGGCGGTACAGTTCCAGAAGAACGGGAAAGCCGAAAAAGACGCGTTAAAATCAGAGCCAACTCTGGAGTACAAATTTTTACACACAATTATAGGAGGGATTCCGTCAGGCCCACTCGACTTTTGGATATCAAGGGTAGGGAGGGCAGAGTTGCACTGAGCGCTGATGAAACTAAAAATATCCGACATGACGCTCGTACATCGTGGTATGGTCGTGGCTCGGGTCAAGTTTGACGCAAAAAACTTACCCAGAAGATCGGCTTTGTCTTTTGCGTCATGGGCCAACGATCCATTTTCGACGTGTAGGGGATGGTAGGGTTGGCTTGCAGAAATTCCCTTCAATAGCTTTGGCCAGAGACCAGAATGCACGGGTTCTCGAAAGGAGGCGCTCGAGTCTCTCACCAATTCTATTGACGTGCTGTTTCTTTTCCCGAGTGACCTCTTTCTTGAGTACTTCATTTTATATGTGCTGGTATTTAAATCCCGAGCAGACACTGCATTGGCCCAGGATTGGTAAGCCTTCTGCTTCCGGCGATAAGCTTTTTTGGAGGATGAACCAAACCAGGGACGAAATCTGCGCCAAGTTGACGCTACAGAGGACGGAATGAAAAGCTTCATCCCTTGCATCACCACATTGGCAACGAAGTTGGCAGTACTAGGCAAGGCAATGATCCGATCAACCAAGTGGTGCGGTCATGGATGCTTGGTAGCCATCAGAATTTGAAGTCAGCAGAAGGTCCAACAGAGAAAAATTCTGACCGTCTCCATCTGGAATTCGCGAAGGCGTAGCAACACTTGTGTTAAGTCGTTCGCAAGGGAAAAGTCCAGACAGATCTTTTCATCCAGAATTGAACCATTCGACGTGGTGGGCGTTAAAAGTCGCCAAGCATTGTGATCTCTGCGAATGGCATCTGCTGCTGCAGTAAATCTGAAGAAGCTTGCAGGTGTTCAAAGAGTCAGTCCGTCTCGGGGTCACCACTATAGGACCTATACCTATAGGCACGCATAAACGCGAGGGTTGTCGTCGCAATCAATGCGGAACCATAATGTTGAGAAGTCCCTGACTTCAAGATTTCTGAGGCATTAAAAGCATTTTAACTTTAAGATCTATCATCTAATAAGACTAGAGTGATTACATAATTTCATTATTATTTTGTTACAAAAGAAATGTTTTTGTGGCATAATATGAGACATTTTCTATTAATAAAGTTGATTTTAAGTAAAATATAAACCTGTAGTTTCAATTTATTCAATTTTATAACTTACATTCAAATATGCGGGATCCCGCGGGATTGGCCAATCCCGCAAATCAATCCCGCGGGATTGTAAAAGGTGCGGGATTGCGATCCCTATCTTAATTATACCAATTCGAATTAAATAATCATCGTTAAGACAGGACGTCTGTCGGGTCAGCTAGTAATATGTATTTTAATTTTATTGATTCATAATTTTAAATAAAATGGATATTTTATTCGTCACTCGTGCCGGCTTTTAATAAAGTAGCCTTTATCAAGAGTCGTCAACTGGTTCGGCATTTCAATTAAATATTGTAACGAAGCTGTAAGGTATTTTATTAAATTTCGACACGACTTGATTTTATTTTACATCTATGGAACATCATTTTTATTTTTAACAGACTTATAAAATAGGGATGATGTTTTTGAGTCGTATTTAAACAAAAATGCTTTGTATAAATGTTGATGGTAGATACTTTCTACGTCTTATTGGGAACGTGTTGGCAACTTTTTTATATTTTATCAACTGAAATAAGTGAAGTGTAATATAGTCAAAAATCAATATTATAACAAGCTTTCTTACTCCCGACAGAATCAGAATTGAATCAGCTCAATTTCAACAACTTTTGCTACTTTATACCTACTGCGCAAAATCATGCTGCGGCTCAATTTAGAACTAATTCGATCCCAACGACTTTTCACACTGTCGCCAGCTATACTAGCGCACTATCATGCTGCGACTCAATTTGGAACTAATTCGATCCCAACGACTTTTCACACTGTCGTTAGCTATACTAGCGCACTATCGTGCTGCGACTCAATTTGGAACTAATTCGATCCCAACGACTTTTCACACTGTCGCCAGCTATACAAGCGCACTATCGTACTGCGACTCAATTTGGAACTAATTCGATCCCAACGACTTTTCACACTGTCGCCAGCTATACTAGCGCACTATCGTGCTGCGACTCAATTTGGAACTAATTCGATCCCAACGACTTTTCACACTGTCGCCAGCTATACTAGCGCACTATCGTGCTGCGACTCAATTTGGAACTAATTCGATCCAAACGACTTTTCACACTGTCGCCAGCTATACTAGCGCACTATCGTGCTGCGACTCAATTTGGAACTAATTCGATCCCAACGACTTTTCACACTGTCGCCAGCTATACTAGCGCAATATCGTGCTGCGGCTCAGTTTGGAACTAATTCGATCCCAACGACTTTTCACACTGTCGCCAGCTATACTAGCGCACTATCATGCTGCGACTCAATTTGGAACTAATTCGATCCCAACGACTTTTCACACTGTCGCCAGCTATACTAGCGCACTATCGTGCTGCGACTCAATTTGGAACTAATTCGATCCCAACGACTTTTCACACTGTCGCCAGCTATACTAGCGCACTATCGTGCTGCGACTCAATTTGGAACTAATTCGATCCCAACGACTTTTCACACTGTCGCCAGCTATACTAGCGCACTATCGTGCTGCGACTCAATTTGGAACTAATTCGATCCAAACGACTTTTCACACTGTCGCCAGCTATACTAGCGCACTATCGTGCTGCGACTCAATTTGGAACTAATTCGATCCCAACGACTTTTCACACTGTCGCCAGCTATACTAGCGCACTATCGTGCTGTGACTCAATTTGGAACTAATTCGATCCCAACGACTTTTCACACTGTCGCCAGCTATACTAGCGCACTATCGTGCTGCGACTCAATTTGGAACTAATTCGATCCAAACGACTTTTCACACTGTCGCCAGCTATACTAGCGCACTATCGTGCTGCGACTCAATTTGGAACTAATTCGATCCCAACGACTTTTCACACTGTCGCCAGCTATACTAGCGCACTATCGTGCTGCGACTCAATTTGGAACTAATTCGATCCCAACGACTTTTCACACTGTCGCCAGCTATACTAGCGCACTATCGTGCTGCGACTCAATTTGGAACTAATTCGATCCCAACGACTTTTCACACTGTCGCCAGCTATACTAGCGCACTATCGTGCTGCGAATCAATTTGGAACTAATTCGATCCAAACGACTTTTCACACTGTCGCCAGCTATACTAGCGCACTATCGTGCTGCGGCTCAATTTGGAACTTGGTTGCTGAGTATCTATGACAAAAATATATTTACGTCTATACCACGGAGCTAATATTAGCTCCGTGGTCTATACGTAAGTAAAGGTACGAAAACATACACGTTAAAAAAACGTAATAAGTGACCGGTCACCTAAATTGTCACCGAAAATATCCATTTCTCCTATTGAATGGGTCTGAATCTGATAATCAAAATAAATACTGATTGGCAACCTTTTCGTCCTTTTCGCCTCTACGGACACGATCGAATTAGGCTTATTTAAAATTATTTCATCAAACAGCTCCGATATGATTCGCTTTGATTGAATCAGGCCTTGTTAACGTTTTTAAATATCTGTTGATTTCTGATGAAGCGAAAATTTTAAATTTTGTTCAGCATAATCGGTTCAGTGGTTTGGACGTAAAGAGGTAACAGACAGACAGACAGGCACACTTTTGCATTTATAATATTACTATAAAATATTCCTATAGAAGACGAAAAGTTAATAAGTAAATATGTATCACGTTTAATACATTTTGAGTAAAAGCAAGTGTGTCATAAAAAGTGCGGAGCCTCAAGCAATATTTAAGGGGTAAAGATGGTTATAAAAACCTTTGCTGCTACGCTTGAAAATTTAATTACACTCTGTCTTGTAGCCTAAGGCCGTTACATTACATCGTGTAATAGATGTGTGCCTGTTTGGGAAGGTGTTGCTAGACAGGGGTAATTAATTTACCCATTACACCGCTTGCTTGCCCAAATATCGTGTAGGGTTGCCAGTTCAAGAGGTATGTGCTACACATAATTAAAAGCTTAAGTGGCCGATACTAGATAGGTCACTTTGAGGCATGATAATTATTGTCTAGGGCATTATGGGGAAACTTTTTCCTTCGCGTGCCAATATAATCCTAACAAAATATATGGCGGGCCAAGTTGTTGCATTTTTGACTATGTTAATTACTGAAATAAAATATTGATATGTATTTTCTGAAACACTAATTTATTGTGCAAATATTACAAAATAAATGTTGGAATAAAAAAGAAATTAGAAATTATAATTAAATTAAACTTTTTTTACTAACAACTAACAATACGAAATATTCTCTTGATTTTTGTTTGATGGTCGCGAGCCGGATTTGAAGCCTTCGCGGGCCGGATTTGAAGCATTCGCGGGCCGAAGTTTCCCCATCCCTGGTCCAGTACCTAGATTTTGCTATTTTAATGCAACATTAACGTAGCTTCGTTCCATTCAGTCCGTTTCTTGTAAATCAGCAAAATAATGTACTGAAATGAAAATTGGAATCCAGTCTGAATTTAACAAAAACAAGTCTTTTGATATATTTAGTTACACTTGAAGTTCGGTAATCGTATAATAATAATAATAATAAACTCTTTATTTGCACATCTTAAAATACAAAAAAGAAAGAAACAAAATGGTCAAGAGTGCAAATTGGCGGTCTTACCGCTATAAGCGGTTTCTTCCAGACAACCATAAAAAAAAAGAAACGAAAGGATTATTATAAACAACAGCTCTTCCAGACAACCATAAAAAAAAAGAAACGAAAGGATTATTATAAACAACAGCTCTTCCAGACAACCATAAAAAAAAAGAAACGAAAGGATTATTATAAACAACAGCTCTTAAAGCTAACAAAATATTCTTAAACTAGATTTATACATAAAAGTTATAATAATTATAACACATAAATGAAATATTATATAAAATAGACTACATACGTTTTACACAGATAAAAAAATATAAAATAATAAAGTATACATAAATATAATACTTAAATTAAGTAATATCCACATTTATTAATATGTTCACATTGAAAGAGCTATGTCCAAGAAATAATATTTTAATCGTTTTTTAAAGATATTTATGGATTCCGAATTTTGGATAGATTCGGGTAATGAGTTCCAGAGACGGATGGCAGAGACGGTAAAAGAAGAGTCATAGAATGAGGTTTTATGAGAAGGAAAGGCAAGAGTGCGTTTATTAGCTGAACGAAGAGTGGGATTATTATGGCCAAGGAAATTAAATTTATCTTTAAGATAGACAGGAGTTGTAGGATTGAAAAGAATATTGTAGAGTAGGTGAAGAATATGAGAATGACGGCGTAACTTGATCGGAAGCCACTTAAGCTTCGATCGATGTTCTGATACATGGTCAAATTTACGGAGGCCAAATACGAAGCGGATGCATAGATTTTGAAGACGTTGGAGGGAAGAGAGAAGGAGTTCGTTAAGGTCGGTGTAACAAACATCAGCGTAATCGAGGATCGGGAAGAGTAGAGATTGGGCTAGAGTGATTTTAGTTCCGACAGGGAGAAAATTACTCAAACGTCTGAGGGAAGCAGAGGCAGCAGATATCTTTTTGCGAACTTCTTGGACTTGAACATTCCAAGACAGAGTGCGGTCAAAATAGACCCCAAGGTTACGCACTGATGAACTATAGGGAATTATTGATTCATTGAGTATAATATTTGGTAGGTTGTTCCAGTCTATTTTGGCTATCAATTGTCTACTAATTATACATTGAGTCTTATTAGGGCTAAGGTCTAAGCCATAGGCCTTGCTCCACTTCAATATTTCTTCTAAATCGGCGTTAACTAAACCAATTCCATGAGTCAGCAAGGGAAGCAAGATTTGTCTATAAATCTGTAGATCATCAGCATACATATGAAAAGAAGAGGAGATGTGACGGGAAACAGAGTTAATAAAATTATATATTATGTCTCCGCGATAGAAAAGATGCAATCATGCAAACAAACAAACTTTTCCACTATTAGTAGACCTGGAGCCAGTGACAGATTTTCATGACCAAGTCCCTCCCAACCGAAACTTCGTAAAATGAATAAGGGACTTATACTATGAATACTAGCGACCGTCAGCTGCGACTCCGTTGGTGGGGTGGGCAGTGGCAGCCTCCCAAAGATGAAGAAAAAATTTTTTTTTTCAGTCATTTCCTCTCATTTGAAAATTTATCAGAGTATTGTGAAAATACTCTAGTAAACAATTTAAATAAAGAAAAATCGGCCAAGTGCGAGTTGGACTCGCGCACGAAGGGTTCCGTACCGTTATAGAGCAAAAATAGGCCAAAAATTGTGTTTTTTGTATGGGAGCCCTCCTTAAATTTTTATTTTATGTTATTATTATTCTTAAATATTGAAGTAGACATATAATTAAGGCCTTTGTGAAAATATCAAGTGCCTACCTGTTGCTATTATTGATATCGAGCAAAAAAGGCCAAAAAAAATCACGTTTGTTGTATGGGAGCCCCCTTTAAATATTTATTTTATTTTATTTTTAGTATTTTTTGTTATAACGGCAACCAATATACACAATCTGTGAAAATTTCAGAACTCTATCTATAGCGGTTCTTGAGATACAGCCTGGAGACAGACAGACGGACAGATAGACAGACATACAGACGGACAGACAACGAAGTCTCATGAATAGGGTCCCGTTTTCACCCTTTGGGTACGGAACCCTAAAAAATCAGCTAGCTGTAAGTCAGTGGAAAAGTCGTCAGCTGATAAGTTTTAGTAAGTATAGATGCTGTTGCCTTAGGTACACCTTTCAAGGTACCAGCTGACAAACTTTCCACTGAGATACAGCAAGCTGACATTAATTTTCATTCATAGTAGCATATAAACGATCACCAGATAAATTTTTAGCTAAGAGGAAATCATTGAAAATATAATTTATTTTTTCATGTTCAAGGAGCCAGCTGACGTATAATCCACCGTGTTATGGTCAGCTGACTATGTTTTTCTTTCAAAATACTACATAAACTATACTCTGATAAATTTTCAAATGAGAGGAAATGACTGAATTTGTTTTTTCTTCATGGGTGGGCCGTGGGAGGCTGCCACTGCCCAGTGCCCACCCCACCCACGGAGTCGCAGCTGACGGTCGCTAGTATTCATAGTAGGTATAAGTCTCATAAGCATTGTACAAAGTTTCGCCCGGGAGGAAATCATTGACCAAAAATTTACCTGGCTCCCGGGCCATAGATTAAATAGTAAAATCATAGTAGACGTATTTTTTTCAAAGTTTGTAAATAATGCATTTTCAAAAGTAGCCTTCAACTTACCGAGGTTCTTGCTCGCTTATATTTATTTAAATTGTAAAGCACGGTTTTGGCAATCGACTAGCAATTTAATATTCACTAGATGTTTCACGCAGCTTTACCGGCGGCGTTTGCTTTACAAGTTTACCGAACAGCCCGAAATCCTCTGTGCCTGCCTTCACGCTACAGCCATTTTTGAACAAAATTGCGTTTTTAAATTTAATTTTTCACAAGAATTTGGTGTTGGCAACAAACAAGTTTTTTGCACAATTTTGCTGTACGTCAATTCACATCCATACTAATATTGTGCAGTCGCAATCGTGAGCATAACTGTATGTCTGTTACCTACCTCTTCACCGCATTAAAGTAAAAAACCGTGTTGGATATGTCTTAGATTGCTCGTTTTCTATGAGAAGCCGGCCTGGTCTCATAGAAAACAAGCAATGGAACAGCAAAAAATGGAAAGGGCGTAAGCGACAAAATGGTTTTTGTCGCGTAATTTAAAAACCATAAATACAGTTCATATATTATTGTGCTATGGGCAAATTAAAGTGTAAGCTTGAACCAATCTATGTACAAATTTTAGAAGCTTAAATCACTCTACTCTGTTGGCAAAATAGGAATCCCTTTTTTTACAAAGGTCTTTTTGAGTGTTATAAAAGTTGACCAATCGTGTTATGGGTAATTGAAAGACAAAGACATGATGAATACTGAAAATGAACTTTAGTTTCTTAGCTTTAGTCATTGCTGAGAAAAATCGATATCGCTACAGCCAAATTATCAAGGCGTCGCCTTAACTCTTAAACTTCACTTTCAGACTTTCAACATCGGAAAAGGACATAGAATAGTTTACGCAAGATATCAAGTAAGTAAGTATTTATTATTTTTATTTTTTATATTATCTTTTAGCATTATTTCTTCAAATATCATTAATTACGTCTTATTGCAAATGAAATTAAAAAAAATCGTTGTTTTAACATTTTATAAGGATAATAGACTTTGTTGTTTGATAGGAAACACTTTCGGTCTTACCAAAATATTAAACATCTGTTGAACAGTTGTTTTGAGACCATTTTGTACTGATTTTTTCTCTAATCAACTGTTCAACGGGTGTTTAAATCTTTTGTAGTAAGACCGCTAGGATCGCATAGAATCGTTCTACACTCTACAGTTTCCAATTAATAAAAATGAATTTTTGTATCAGCAACAATTTTCATTTCAACGATGACGTCACAAGATGGCGGAAGGTATAAACATGGTATAAACAGTCATCGCATTCACAAGGTAGGTAATCTGTTGTTTATGGTACAAGTGGCCAAATCGCCGCGAGCTCGTGATCCCCTCAGTACTCTGCTCACGTCTGTCCACCTGTGAGCTAGATTTGTATGGTACAAACGTAAGCGGAGGCGGATTTAGAAAAATTTTGTTGGGATTGTGTGGAGCAAGAATACGCGGAGGCGTGAGTTAAGAAAACTTGAGCTAGGATTTGGAAACAAGCATAAGCCGGGGCGCATTTAGCAAAAATTATGCTAGGATTTATGTGAAGCAAGCATGAGACTGCTTACGATGTCCATTTATATGGCATAAGCGTAAGCGGGGGCTGAATTAGCTGGGAATTGTGTGGACCAAGCAGAAGCGGTGGTGTAACGTCTGTCCATCTGTAATAGCATTGTGTGGTACAAGCTTAAGCGTATTGCAAATTATGCAGAAATTGAGCTTTGTGGAACAAGTACAAGCGGAGTTGGTAAAAATGTAGCTAGAATTTATGTGAAATAAGCATAAACGGAGGCGGAATGGGATGAATTTAGTGGATATGTGTTTTGAACAAACATAAGCGACGGAGCACTTCGCTAAAATTGAGCTAAGGTTTTATGTGGTACTAGCATAAGCGTAGGCGAATTCTACTGAAAATGAATTTGGTATGAAGATACTTCAAATTCCGGGTAACGACTCAAACACAGAATACATATTATTAGTACAAGTACTCAATATAGATTTCATTTAAAAAAATGTATAATTTCCACGCGATAAACAAACGTTGTAACGAAGTTGCGGGCAACTTCAAGTAGTATATTATTTATTTTTTTATCCTGCTGTCCTCTTGACCGTCCATTCCTCATTATTCATGGGAATCTTGCATCACATACCAGTTACCACACTTTGGTTACACAATAAATATTAATGTTTTCGGCTATATAGGTCACGTTCTTTTCTCGGCCCATTACTCTGAAACTAAGATTTCAAAATTGACTTAATTTCGGTTACAATGTCGACTTAAGAGCCCATAACATTTAACAGCCTTGTTGGGTTTTTATGAGTAGTAATTAGATAATGATTTTGTATACGCGGCCATCTTGGAAAATTAAGAGCTTAGCTTCGTTATAACTTATATTCGTATACTTCGAAAGTTTTAAGAATTAACCCTTGTCTTCAGTTATTAAAACAAGGTGTAGAGGTAAACAGTTTAACCCTTATCTACACCGACGTTCGACAAATTGTTTCAAACATCTAAAATTTGTAGTTACATAGATACGTTTAAGTGTGGGTGTAATATTATTCCAGGATAGTTCTCTCTATTCCCGCCGAAAACGCAGTAAAAACTTTATTAAATCCCGCTCTACAAAGTTATATACAGAGTGTTCAATTTCAGCCATGACTAAGCGTTAAGTCATAACTAAATTTTTGGACATTTTTTTTTAACTAAGTATAAAGTTTTACACCATACAACCACAATTATTATAGACATAACTACGCCTACTCTGATACAACCATAATAATTATTAATATTTTAAATTATAACTCACGAAAAATAATAAGATGTGTCCCTGTGTTTCAGTGTTACTGCGAACATAATGCTACAATATACATCACGAACAGCCAAAACTCACCCTACAAAAATATATTTTTGGCGTTACGACGCTACGCATAGTCACTGTTGATATTACCTACAAATTGAGTGTCGGAAATCAAAAAGTGTCGGGGGAGTGACGCGACTAATGACATTCAGCGTCGGGACTACCTGAGCCCGTCGCTAATAGGTAGGATAGGGCAGGTACGACGGGTCCAGCCCCCAGAAATTAAATTACAACACCCTATATTTCAATCTAAACGCTATACCTAATTTCGTCCCTTTCTCCCCTTAATTATAGTTTATGAACAGCTTTGTCGCGTATACCCGAAGAGCCAGCGACAGCCAGACTTGCGTCATTTTATAAAAGCTGAAAGTTTTCTGGTATAATATTATGAGTTATGACTTATGAGTTATGACCCCTATAAATATAACAACGACACCCCTAAACTTTATTAAAGTATTAGACTTCGAGGTGGTCTGGCAGTGAGAAGCGACTGTCAAAAATTTCCGGCAGTGGAAGACGATATTCCTACAGTTACGCCTAAGAAAATAAGTGAGGGTGACCAACAAAACTGGATACCGGTAAAACATGCCAACTTTGCCACATAGGATAACTTTGCCCTAAGATCCATTCTTAAGCAATTCTTTGATGTACGGAGGTATTTTAATATTATGGCAATATTTGTTTAATTTGGCGGAAAATCTATACTAATATTATAAATGCGAAAGTATCTCTGTCTGTCTGTCTGTCTGTCTGTCTGTCTGTCTGTCTGTCTCGCTTTCACGCCAAAACTACTGAACCGATTGTAATGAAATTTTGTACACAGATAGTCTAAAGCCTGAGAAAGGACATAGGCTACTTTTTAACTGGAAAAAGGGGTTGTAAGGGGGTGAAAATGCGTAAATTTGTTCAAATTAAGTTAGTTCTAAAAATTCATAACAGATGGCGCTAATAGTCGCCTAAATCTCGCTATCGCTTGCTCATAAGTCTTTCTATAAGAGGTGTCACCATATTGAGTTAAGTTGTTCGATTCTTTTGATTGTTAATACACGTTATTAAATAACTCACTACTCAGTACTTTATCTATGCAGTGACGTATCACGTAATCTTAAACCTACCAATGATAAATAGTTTATGGGTAAGGCTAAAGTTGTGTAATGGGGGGCTAAATAAGCTTTAAATTTGGTATAAATAAAGTTTACTTAATTAAAAAAATTAAATATTATGTGCACACTGCACAGCTGTTTTTGGGTATTTTGATTTAAGGGGTACCAGGGTTTTAAAAAGCTTTTAAATTTGACACCAATTTTGTTGACACCGCGCGCTATAAACTGAAGTCCACGCGGACGAAGTCGCGGGCAACAGCTAGTAGGTTATATGACTGATAACATTGACATTACCCCGTAGTGCTAACTTTATTCAGTAACTTGTTGGAACTTCTGAAAAACGGTACGTATTTTTGAGGGCAAATTGTGGTGCAGATTTGTGAGTAAATTGTGCGTGATGGTGAAACCATAGGTTAGTTTGCTTTTGATATATTATAAAATAATATCTATAAAGTGTTATAGTGATAATGTAAGAATTATACAGGGTGACCGGTAATAGGTCTGTTTCATTTTAACATGTAAAAATACATCACTTTTGCAGCCTAAAAAGCTATATCATACCCTGTCCAAAAGCTAACGGTTACCGAGATATTCAAGATTTTGTATTTTTTTCAAAAACACCCGATTTCAAAGGAAAACTTTAAATAAAAAAAAATCTTCCTATTAATTTCTTAATCTTTAACATAATTTTAGTTCTTAGGTAGATAAACTACAAATACAAAAGTTATTTATCCATCTAAACAGGAAACAAAAATTAGCAGAGTGTTTCAAAAGTCTTAACAAAAAAAAATGAAAATGATTTTCCCTCATTTCACCCCTTATTGTTTAAAAAATCAATAAGACATTAGTCGTACAAATTACTTAATTAAATTCCTTATTTTTTAAGCTATCCAAAAAGGTATAATTTGTAATGCAAAAATCTAAATAACATCTTACTTAGGGAATATTAAGGACCCTACGCCGATTTGTCCAAATGAAGAACCTGCTAACTACCTGAACTAGCAGGTAGTAAAATTCTAATTAGCAAATTGGAAAAGTCTAAATAAACATTTGCTACGTCAGGTTAAGTTAAATAAAAGTCTTTGAATAAAAATTAATATTTTATTTACATAATAAGTTGATAATTATTACGGTAAATCCTGTTCGAATTGTCGTCCTCGATTTCTGATGCACTTGCGTAATCTTAAGCGAAAATTAGATCGCGTTACTCTACTTGTTAAAGTTTCTCGGATTTCGTTTGCTGCATAAATTATTCTTCTCCTCAGTTCATGTACATCGCTAATAGGTGTTGCGTATACTAAAGACTTCATGTGGCCCCATAAATAATAATCGCAAGGAGTCAAATCTGGAGACCTTGCGGGCCAAGGTATTGGACCGCCGCGGCCAATCCAACGCTGCGGGAAATTTTGATCCAGCCATTGCCTAACTGTCACTCTGTAGTGTGCCGGGCATCCATCATGTTGGTATATCATACCTCTTCGGGTTTCAACTGGTATATCTTGCATGAGCTCGTGAAGATTATTTCTCAGGAAATTTTCATACGACTCCCCGTTTAAATTGTCCGGTAGAAAAAACGGCCCAATGCAATGATTATGCAAAATTCCCATCCAAACATTCAGGGAAAACCTCCTTTGATGAGCACCTTCTTTTGCCAAGTGGGGGTTTCCACCCTGGGGAGCCCAAAAGTGCATGTTGTGGTAGTTTGTTATGCCGTCACGCTCAAACTTCGACTCGTCGGTCCATAAAATCTTTCTTAAGAAGTTATAATCGTTTTCATCGGAGTGCAGCATAAAGCGGCAGAAATCGAGCCTCCTTGCAGGGTCACCTTCTTCTAATGCTTGTACTGGTGTGTAGTGAAAAGGGTATAACCGAGCGCTATGTACGGTGAACCACACTTTCCACTGCGTTAAACCCAGTTGCTTCGCTACAATTCTTGTAGAGGTGGTCGGATCTCTTGCAAAACGTTCCAATATTCTCTCTTCGTCTTCTGCAACATAACGAGGAGGTCTTCCTGCATCACGTCGCCTTTGATGAACAGAGCCACTTTCCCGCACGCGTTGGTACGCCGCGGAAAAAAACTCCAGCACTTGGTACATTAATTCGACGGGGAAAACGACGCCGGTACTCTTCCCGTGCAGCGGCTGCGTTGCCATCACAAAAACCGTAGCAGTACAGTATGTCAGCGTACTCTTCATTGCTAAAAGATGCCATTTTTGATAAACAAACTTGATCAAAAGGAATCGCAAATAAAACGTCAGCGCGCTCAGGACGAGAAGCGTTAACTAAACAAAAACTCTACATATTGCTCTTTAGACAGACCCGAACTGTTACGAACCGACGCGAACAGTTACGAAGAAACCGGATTTTTTTAAACCGACCAATAATAGATCGCTTCTTCCTCCGATAACAAAAGAATTTGACTACCTGGCAACCTAACCCTGAACAAATTGTAAGCCAAAAAAATTGTGCTGAGAGTTATTATCTTACCTTACCAGATGTTTGTGAATTTTTTGCACACAAATTATACCTTTTTGGATAGCTTAATAAATAAGGAATTTAATTAAGTAATTTGTACGACTAATGTCTTATTGATTTTTTAAACAATAAGGGGTGAAATGAGGGAAAATCATTTTCATTTTTTTTTGTTAAGACTTTTGAAACACTCTGCTAATTTTTGTTTCCTGTTTAGATGGATAAATAACTTTTGTATTTGTAGTTTATCTACCTAAGAACTAAAATTATGTTAAAGATTAAGAAATTAATAGGTAGATTTTTTTTTATTTAAAGTTTTCCTTTGAAATCGGGTGTTTTTGAAAAAAATACAAAATCTTGAATATCTCGGTAACCGTTAGCTTTTGGACAGGGTATGATATAGCTTTTTAGGCTGCAAAAGTGATGTATTTTTACATGTTAAAAGGAAACAGACCTATTACCGGTCACCCTGTATAATAAAACTTATGATGGTGGGCAAACTAACCCAGCAGTGTTCCGATCATCGATTGACAACATTGCCCGGTATCAAAAAATCCTTAGGGTTGTCAAATCGGACATATTTAAATACTTTACTAAAAATCGATGTCATTTTTTATTACTGTATGCCTTGCTCAGCCAGGCAAATAATATAATGATGATAATGGGTTTATAAATAAACAGAAGCAATTTAATATTTATAATATATTCCTGATAATAATGTAAAAGATGATTAAGTAATTTTATAGATATGTGGCAGCCCTAGTACTCTTACAGACCAAAATGCAAATTGTATGGAAAAGGAAAAAAATGTAAGGGTAACATTGCCCAGTCAATTTAGTTGGATATTATTCGCGATATCGTTTAAATGTCTATAGTAAACGCCATCTTTTCCAAAATTCTTTCACTGGATTTTGATGCCACCTGCCCAAAGTTCATATTTACGTGAAAAATCAAGGTGGGCAATGTTGGCTACAAGTCCAGGTAACTTTATCCGGCATGAAAATCAATCATAACTAGAATTAAATGAACAGAAGTAATGTTTTTGACATTCCTACACCTGCACATGAAGCCTTGTAGTTGCAGAGGGCAAAAAAAAACTTACACTTCCATACATTTTTTTTTACAGGAATTAAAATTATTCGAAAAAAGCTGGCAAAGTTGGCATGTTTCGCGGTACCTCCTACAGTAACCGCGACCGAAACTATAGTCGCTGGTCGTTCTAACTTCATAAGCAGCCAACAGGTAAACTTTCAGCTTCTATAAAATGACGAAGGTCTGGTTGTCGCTGGCTCTTGGGTTAGTAGAGGGGAGGTAAAGATTTAAGACAAATACGAATTCAAACTTTTGTTTTAGTGTTCATTAAAAGTGAATTTGGGTTTGTGACGTTGTTCCACAGTTATTACCGCCACGTTTCAACAAGCTCTAATTTGAGGGGTCGTGTTGTAAATCGCATATTGTTGCGAAGTTATAGTCCACTAGATGTTACTCACGTAGTAACTTTTTAGTAATCTGTGGTGGTGCTGGCAACTTCGCGCAGAAATTCGTTTGTCGCGTAGCATTATCATTAGGTATGTCCACATTATGCAATTTCATCTTCAATTTTCGTCATAATTTTCTTTCGTCATCAGCCCCCCTACCATGAGCTCTTATAGCAGTATTACTTTAATATTCCTTTTGATTTTCGCATAAACAAACATGATCTCTATTTATATAAACATAGCTATGTTTTGTGTTTGTGCGAAATCTAAAAGTAATATTAAAGTAATACTGCTATAAGAGCTCATGGTAGGGGGGCAGGCGTCAAAATCCACCCGCGTTGAAAGAAAAGTGTCATAGCGAGCGCTACGATTTTAGCGCGCGCCACGGGCATGCCTCACGTTCGCTGTTGACTGCGCTATAACGCATGCCCTTGATGAACAAAAAAAAGGCACAGTGTGGACAAAGCTATTTATCATCGAAATATCCACTTATATAATATTACGTACCGTGTATTATAATAATATCATGACGTGTAATATTATATTGTATTGTTTTAACCCATCAGTCGTGGCAAAACGAGACACAATAGCTTTTTCATTGTTATCGCGGCCGGATGTGGCCGCTTGGGGCTTCATGAATTAAATTATATTTTTGTATATTATAGCTGGTACTATCTCGATTAAGAGATCCATGACTCCATATGGCGCGTACACTGAACGCAGTTCAATATTGTTCCGTTAATGGTAAAAACACCCTCAATTAATAAATATTGAAAACTTTTTTGCCTTGTATTCCCAAAAATTGAAGATACGGTCTACAAAGATGAGTTTCACTGAATAATATAAAAGATACGATTTTATAAAATACGTCTGAATTATTATTTAATGACGTTGTAATGTTGTCGCATTATAACATATCCAAAAGGCATCATTAAAAGTAACATGGCATTTGCAAGGGAATAATAAATATTTGTTCGCATAATTGATATAATAAATTTATAATAAGTGAATCACAATAAGCAGAAATATTTTTTCGATAAAATCAGACAGAAGTCTGAATAGTGAATACTGCTGAAGACTCATTTATAATTTTGTTTTCAACAAAAAACAAAAATGTCACGTGTATGCCTAGCGTGTATGTCGAAATAGTCTGGCCGCAAACGTACTGGACCAAGAGCCTGCGACGGCCAGACCTTTCTTTGCTTCCCACTGCTAGACACCCACAAAGTCATATTTTAAGAAAGTGTGGTGTCTGGCAACTGGCAAAAATGTCCGGCACTGGAAGACGAGATTCCTCCACTTACCGCGAAGAATATAAATTATAAGCTATGAGCTTAACACTTTCTCGAAGGGTAGACCTTCAGAACTGGATACCTCCTAAAGTAACCGCGACCGAAACTCCATAGTTGCCGGTCGTTCTTACCTCTATAGGGGTCATGTACAGGAAAACCTTCAGCCTTTATATTATGAAAAGACGAAAGTCTGGCTGTCGCTGGCTCTTGGATTATAATGAAAGTTAAAACATAAATAACATTTTAACGACACTAGAAATAATCGAGCGGTCATCACCTGATGGAAAGTAACTTCAGTCGCCCATGGACACCAACAACATCAGAGGAGTACACTTTTACAAGTCACCTCTTTAATGTATATAAGACAGTATTGTTCTTGTTACAAATAAAACCCCAGTGTTCATATCATATTGTATTAAACACTAGAGACCCGCCCCAGCATCGCACGGGTATAAAACATATAGCCATTGAAAAAATGATTAAAATCGATAGCCTATGATCCTTCACGTGGTCTACTTCTTATCTGTGCCAAATAACATAAAAATTGCTCGAGTAGTTCGCGAGATAAGCCCTTTCAAAAAATTTCCCCCGTTATTTCCACATTCTCCTTTAGTCTTAGCGTGATAAAATATAGCCTATAGCCTTCCTCAATAAATGGGCTATCTAACACTGATATATTTTTTCAAATCGGACCAGTAGTTCCTGAGGTTAGCGCATTCAAGTTAGCCCTTTCAAATAATTTTTCCCTTTTTTTCCACATTTTCCTCTATTTCTTCGCTCCTATTAGTCTTAGCGTGATAAAATATAGCCTATAGCCTTCCTCGATAAATGGGCTATCTAACACTGAAAGAACTTTTCAAATCGGACCAGTAGTTCCTGAGATTAGCGCGTTCAAGTTAGCCCTTTCAAATAATTTTCCCCGTTTTTTCCACATTCTCCTATTAGTCGCGTGATAAAATATAGCCTATAGCCTTCCTCAATAAATGGGCTATCTAACACTGAAAGAATCATCAAAATCCGTTGCGTAGTTTTAAAGATTAAAGGGAATCAAGGGACATGAGGGACTTTGTTTTATAATTGTAATGTCCAACATATTTTGTCATGATGCTAGTGAAAGACCATCTCGAAGATGCAAGGTGATTAATCCGGTGCAGTATTATGCGTTTATAGAGTCACGGCGGCGATGCAACTTGGGCTCGTAATATAGGGGAGCCCAAGAGATGACTTTTGAGTAGAACAATAGATTAAGACAGGCTGTGTTAAAATTAGAAGGAGAAAATTAAAAGTCATCATTAAAAGTATTTAAAAAGTAGATTTATAAGCTCGTAGTTTTATTTAAAAACTAAAAACACAGATTGAGCTGGTAGTTACAACTTGCAAGTTTTTTTACTACGTCAAGTCAGTAGCATGCGCCTGATGATAGATCACAGAACGTTTTTACGTGGACTGTCGCAGCTTAAATTCTAGCTTTTTCAAACTTCTAAACCTCCATATCACTCGAGTAACTATCTAGTAACTACATGTTTAGGAATCTACATAATATTATAGGCTTGCTAACTCACAAAAGTCTTACTCAAATGGAACCACATTTTAGCGCTTTAGTTTTGATAATAATTCACTTAAAATTGACGAAGACGATGCATCTTTTCCTAGTTAAATATATTTGTGACAAATGTACGTTGTAGCCCATCCTTATTTCAAAATGATCGATCAATGGCCTCCCCAGCTCCAGCTAATGGCGAGTAATCCAATTGCGCCTCACTACTCGGCAGTTCCTATAATGAACCCCGGAGTATCGCCAACAACGGATTTATAACTTTCTTTTTTGGCTTTTTATTTTGTAAGAGCATTTTTTGCAACGGAAGAATGTTTTTCTCGTTTTTTTAACCACGACAAAAAAGTGGTGTTCTAAGTTTGACGTTGACTGTCTGTATGTGTGTATAATATTATGTTTGTATTCTGTGGCATCATTGTGGATACCTAAAACTTATCTGAACATTACCCATATTAAGTATACCAATTTCAATACAGCACACATAAATATAGCCTTTGTATACACTCCTAAATTCCTTTGTATAGATCACTCATAATTCGGTAAAACCGCATCCAGATTCCAGAGTATACCATAATACATAATACATATAATACATTTGCATAATACAATTTAGGCGTTATGTATTCCATCGGCGTGAGGCCTTTGTCCGATAGTTTTTGTTATGAAAATCCCGTGCAAGGGTATGGTCATAGCTTTACAGCATTTAACCCTCAGATCTTCAACCCGCTTTTAAAACTACGGGAACCGCACTGCGAAATGCCTATGTTCTTTATCGTACTCTTGACTTAAAAATCGGTATATTTTTTTACAAGAAGGACCTGGTATCAACTAGTCGTAGTACCTACTAGCTATTTTGCGTATCTTATTAGCGTCGAGGCATGCCTCGTGAAATCCTAAAGGTATAATTTCAAAAAATATACATAGATACTATTTCCCTTACATTATGTCGATGAAAATGTCGATTGATTTTGGAAGTGTATAAAGTTAGCTGGAGGCCATATTTTATGGTGATTAATGGCTGTACACGCATAAACAATATTGTTACACCCAATAATCGCATTATTGCCATGTCAACTCATTTACGCTACAAAATATATTATATAATGCTGAGTTTGTGTGTACCAGGAACAGGCCAAATTACATAGGTCGTGAATTATTGTCTCTGATAGTAGCTCTGATAGAAGTTAGAACAATAATAGTCTACTATTCTAGTAATAAAAAATACTTTCCCCTTGGTTAAATACGATTTTTTTTTTTATTTATACATACCACGCCAACGTCAAATTAAAATTATACCTAAATATACCTAAGTACCCTTAATAATATATTAAGGCTTCATTCAGGTCCAGACCTAATAAATATTAAACAGAAAATCAATTTTTTACGCGAATTTGTGTATTATTACAGCGAATTTTATTGCTCGCAACAAGAAAGCCACTTAGGAAATTCCCTTCGAGAACGATCGTTTTAAAAGTGGGTTTTTCAAGTTTTAAGAACTTTTTTCATTACACTTAGCAACCGAGTATTTCTTTGTTGTGAAAACGACCGCGGAGCAAATTGTAATTAAAGAAGTACAGTAATAAGTGCTGCTTCACAAAATTCATTAAAAAATACATTGTATTAGACGTTTATGGGATTTTTAAACAAAGTTGTGTTAGAGTAGTTAGTTTATGCACAATTTGGATAATGACCGTAACAGAGCTTAATTTTACGGCGGCTACAAACTACAAAGACGTTTTTAGTTCTGTAGAAATGAATAGGTGACTACTGACTGTATACTAGTTGACATTTTAGGTTGGGTTGCACCAACTAACTTTAACTATAACTGTAACTTTAACTATAACTTTAACTATAACTATAGTGCAAAATGTCAAATCTTTGGTTAAAGTTAAATATGGCGTCCACGGACGCCATATTTAACCATAACCGCTCATACGTATATCTAAATTTTTCGTGAAAATTTACTATGTTTTACAGTGTTATATTTTTCCTGACAATTTTTACGAATAATAAAATTTTTTATACTGTCAATCCCGTTACCTGTAGCTTGAATAAGAAAATAAACGCAACAGACATCTGTGAATTTCTCCAGTCAAAGTTAAGGTTAAAGTTAAGGACACCATATTTAACTATAACCATAACTATAACCATAACTTTAACCTTAACTTTAACTTTAACCACGCCTCTGGTGCAACCCATCCTTAGTATAATGCGTTCCAAGTTGACCCATGAGCATTTACGAAGATGGAGAAAGCTGGGCTTTTTTCGATGATTGACGTTGATTGATGTTTTATGCAACGCATTTAAAATCGAATATCTCCTACTCCTCCTACCTTTCTTCAGGTTAATTTCGTTGCGGGTCCCAAGACAGATTTAGCTTGTCCCTCGGGCACCCCTGAGATCATATCAAAGAGTCATCGTGGTTGGTTACCACTTACCACTGTTGATTCTGGCGACACAGGAGTGGTGGGCCAATCGCCCGTTTTAAAAGGCATTTAAAATGTCAATCATGGCTGTCAATCCAATGGTCCAATGGTCCAACTTGGAGAGGGATTGAAATACTAGCTAACTTATGAATTTATGAAAGCTGAATCTAATAATTTCGCCGGTTTCTCGTAGCAATAGAAATGTTTAGAATATTGCATTAACTTAAAGAGCTAGTTAAAAGTTAATTTCGCTCCAACAATATCGCAAACGCCGTTTAAATTCTAAAAGCACTTATTACTTTTTATATGAATACTAATACTTTATCTCGTCACATTTTCTTTATTGCTTTCGGGCCATTACTCCAACCTTTATAAAGCTGTTTAAGCGTCTAATATTGTTATTTTATTACTTCGGCCGGCACTGAGAATAGAATCAATTCTGAAGGCGATGTTTTATGAAGGAAGGCTGAAAGGGGCGTGTGCACTGACGACGTGACTACGTTTGGAATGCTGTTAAAATTGTACCGGACCAAACAGCGCACAAACCTAAATCACACTATCGATGTTTTTGAGATAATCACGACGTATTCAACATCTGAAATGACAACACTGACTAACACTAACCATTGCATCGGCCTGACCTACGGCACTTTGTTCGAATGTTTTCCTTTGTGGGATGTGGCCACTCAGATTCAAACAATTCTCTTGACGCTACAATAATTTTATTCATATAAAGCTAACTAGTCGTGTGCGTACAAGACAAAAAATCGAGGAATACGGCTTTTGCTGAACCAAAGATTTCCTTTGGTAGGATTGATCTTTATATCCCTAAGATGGGTTTACGATGTGGAGCCACCTGAATATTTCATGCAGGTGGGGGAGGGGGGGTTTTTTAGCTTTAACAAGGTATGAGGTTTAACTGCGTGGGATTTAGGTATATAGTCGAGTTTGGTATCATTTTCGATTGAATCGAATGTTTAATTGCCAATTTTGGAATAATATTTAGATAAAAGATAGTAAAAATAAAATAAAATTAAAAATTTAGAATATATGATTTTCAACCAACGAAAACGCTGTTGATAGGGCTTAATTAATACAAGGAGGCTGATAGCCGCATTATTCTGCATGCCAAAGACATGGTGATGAATGGACCAATAAACATATTAATAACACTAGACGTTCCGCGCGGCTTCGTCCGCGTAAGTCTGAAATTTCACGGAAACCGTATATTTTTCACAAATAAATAACCCATGTCTCACGTAGTCTACTATATATTGGTGTCAAATAACATAAAAATTGCTCCAGTAGTCTGTGAGATATTAGCCCTTTCAAATAATTTTCCCCGTTTTTTTACATTTTCCTCTGTATCTTTGCTCATAATGGTCTTAGCGTGATAAAATATAGCTTATAGCCTTCCTCGATAAATAGGCTATCAAACACTGAAAGATTTGTTCAAATCGGGCCAGTAGTTCTTGAGATTAGCGTGTTCAAACAAACAAACTGACCAACAAACTCTTCAGATTTATTTTCACATTTTCCTCTGTATCTTTGCTCCTATTGGTTTTAGCGTGATAAAATATAGGCTATAGCCTTCCTCGGTAAATAGGCTATCAAACACTGAAAGATTCTTTCAAATTGGATGAGTAGCTCCTGAGATTAGCGCGTTCAAACAAACAAACTCTTCAGCTTTATAATATTACTAGATGTTGTGACGCGTAAATTAGATATTTCACAGACAAATTAGTCCACAATAAATAACCTATGATCCTTCACGTTCCTACTTTTTATCTGTGCCAAATAACAGAAAAATTACTCCAGTAGTTCGTGAAATAAGCCCTTTCAAATAATTTCCCCCGTTTTTTCCACATTTTCCTCTATTTCTTCGCTTATATTAGTCTTAGCGTAATAAAATATAGCCTATAGCCTTCCTTGATAAATGGGCTATCTAACACTGGAAGAATTTTTCAAATCGGACCAGTAATTACTGACTCATACTAAGATTTGCGCGTTTAAATAATGCTTCTTCTTCTTCTTCTTCTTTTTACGTTGTTTAACATCTTTATCGTGCAAATATGAGTCCTAAAATGAATTAAGCATTCTTAAGTCATCCGAATATGGTACCGAACTTGGAATAGTACTATAATTAATATCTCTATACAGATTGAGACTCTATTTTCCTCCAGAGCAGAAGCTGCTAAAATTTGAAAGAACTAACATCAAAAATCGCGGTGGCTCCACATCTTAAATCCATCCTTGGGTCATAAGGACCAAACCTACCAAAAGAAATCTTTGGTTCAGCAATAGCCATATAATTCACCGTACACACGCAACTAAACATGTTTTTCTAATAATAAAGATAATTCACTGTAATGTATAAATAAATCTTTATGATTTAAGGTGGTCCGTTTCCCATATAAAAAAACAATCGACATTAATTAGCTAATTTCATACTATTACTACATAAATTTATATGCACATGGAATTTATAAAAAGTGACATAAGTCACAAATGTCACTTTTATAAAAAAATCAATAAAAATGTGACTTCTGTGTGAAATAAAGTATTTTAAATATATTTCGCGGGAATGGTATTGCAAAATAAATAGATGCATATAAATTTATGTAGTAGTAATAGTATGAAATTAGCTAATTAATGTCGATTGTTTTTTTTTTTTTTTGTATGGGAAACGAACCGCCTTAAAAACCAACAGCAACTATGAAGTTTGTTGCATTGTTTGTTGTGACTTATGTCATGAGTTATGAACTTATGGGTTTTTCAACTTTTGTGTCAACTAACGCGACTCCTGCAGCCCCCCGAATCTGATATGAGTTTGATTAGTTTCAAATTGAGCCGCAGCACGATCGTGCGCTAGTATAGCTGTCAGAAGTGAGAAAAGCCGTTGAGATCGAATTAGTTCCAAATTGAGCCGCAGCACGATCGTGCGCTAGTATAGCTGTCAGAAGTGAGAAAAGCCGTTGAGATCGAATTAGTTCCAAATTGAGCCGCAGCACGATCGTGCGCTAGTATAGCTGTCAGAAGTGAGAAAAGCCGTTGAGATCGAATTAGTTCCAAATTGAGCCGCAGCACGATCGTGCGCTAGTATAGCTGTCAGAAGTGAGAAAAGCCGTTGAGATCGAATTAGTTCCAAATTTAGCCGCAGCACGATCGTGCGCTAGTATAGCTGTCAGAAGTGAGAAAAGCCGTTGAGATCGAATTAGTTCCAAATTGAGCCGCAGCACGATCGTGCGCTAGTATAGCTGTCAGAAGTGAGAAAAGCCGTTGAGATCGAATTAGTTCCAAATTTAGCCGCAGCACGATTTTGCGCTAGTATAATATTATATTATGCCAGAAAAGGTTTGAGATCGAGCTGATTCGATTCTGATTCTGTCGGGAGTAAGGCAGCTGATTTGACTCGTAAGTTGTATAGTCGGATAGTGTAAACGAGGCTTATTCCTAGTAAGCCTACGATATTGCTTATGCTTATAAAGTGACCCCCTATAATTGAATTCCGTGACCTTTACAACTACTTTTATGATCACAGCTTCTTTCATAACTTGTTTGGGTTGCCATGAATTTTATAAAAGTGACCAAATTACGGAGGATTTCTAACGAAAAGTCACAAACTTGGTAGTCGCTTGAGAAAATGAGGTTTTTAGAAATTTGTTGGCACGACAGGCATTAATAATTTGTGACTGCAGGATTCTTTTCTTCATAACAAAACTGCTATGCAATATAATACTAAAGCAATCTTTCTCTAACTCATATTTAACCGCATTCAGAGGTTAATTTAACCCTTAATTGGTCGCATGGGGTCAGATCACTTTCAAACCGAAAAAAAAAATGTGCTAGAGTTCCAAGAATGCAACGACGCTTTTGTTAGTTTCCTAACTCATATTGAGGTATCCTAATAAGTGGTAGCCGGTCAGCTAACGATGGTGCATGTGTCGCTACTCTCTTGAGCGCTGACCCCATGCGACCACTTAAGTGACTTTTTTTGTCACAAGACAAGTTTCCATTTTTGTAATATTATGTTTACTTGTTAGATTATTTTTATATAATTTAGAATGATCTATAAATATATGAGTATGTCATTATATTGACAACCTTATTTTATATAATTGCTCTGTAAAAAATTCAATATAGATCAAGATAAGGAAATACACTGGCGGCTGGAAGGTTTCTGTAGACAATAGAGATTTTGCGAGCCTATAGCCTCCAAACTTCAAAACTATGCACCGATTTGTGATGGGCATGAATCGGTAGACAAGATTTAAGAGCCTAGAGATGCCTAAAATAATCCCTGACCACTGGATGATGATGATGATGATGATGAGGGGGTGATGACTAGAAGTGCATAAAAAATCATACAAATGAGGAAAATATGTTTGTCAGTATTAGCTCAGGACCTACTTCCTTCGGTGCTGCAAAAAAAATCTGGTCATCAAAGTGAATAATAGATTTTTTCAATCTCGATCTTAACCATAGTGATATTTATGAGATTTCGAGACAGAGCAGTAATTGATTGATTTTTTTAGTTGTATAGAAGCAAATGAAGGTTTTTGCTTATTAAGATTAATTATCATAAAGCATTCTAACAATTCACATAATTAATACTTCGTTTTATTCATTCCTTCAACTTAATTTTCATTTTTTTATTTAGGGTCAGTGGAGAACCCATGCGACTACTTGTGTGACTTTTTTGATGCGCCTAATTAAGGGTTAATGATGAGTTTAACAGTAATATACTGTGGTAATATTGAATGGAGTTTAAGTAAGTATATCAAAATATCCATTGAATCAAAATAATCGATAACGAAATTAATAATAATTTAAAGAATGTACCTAGATCGAATTCATTCGGCAAACGTCAAATAGTTGATTTAACTCTAAATCCACTGACCAAACTCAAACACAGGCACAAAAAAGCAATCCTAATTCAGTAGTTATTACGTTTCTGAGCAAACCGCCGAAGTTTCCCCAACAAAGTGCACTTTGATTTACACTCGCTTGCATGTGAAGTGTTTGTGCTACCACGCCACAGACTTAGGTATGAGTAGGTGCGGCAAGTTTGTTTATAATATAAACATTTTGTGTCATAAAAATAATTAATAATTAAATAACATCCCTATCAGAAAAATAAATAAATTTAAATCATTAATTTTGTATGTCAGTTACGAAAACAAATAATTATAATCAATGAGGCCTCTCCTGTCTCCACGATAGGTCATTATAGAGAGCAGAGACTATGTAGAGGGGCATATTCTTCTATGATTGCCTATAATTACTATTGACGTCGATTGTACATGCAATAATTAGTTACTTCAACAATCATGGCATCATGGTATTTAATAAATTCGCAGGTTTCTCTCATTGCGATGGCAAGGTTAACTTAACAATTGAGTCTTGAAGAGCTAATTAAAACGAAATTAAGACAGTATATTGCTATACATACAACAAAACGCGTGAAGATACATACATACAACGATAAAATTATGTATTACAATAGTCAGTCTTAAGACTTTCATGTCTTCAGTGAGCGCGAGTATGTATCTCGGTTCCAAAAATTGCATCATTAATCCTCTACGGTCTATGCCATGTCTACTATTTCGTAGCTCTGCACCAGCTGCATATTGGTGGTGACGCGAAGTTTCATTTCCGCGGCATTTTCCACGTTTTACTGTCGACTGTGTGCTGGTTAGTCGGAAACAGACACAAGTATCGATACTTAATGAGACTTCTCCTGCAGAGACAAGTTGGGAATCTGAAAGGGTTCCGATAAAAGACATGTCATGCGGTTTAAGTGTGCCCCGATTCTGGAAAATAATCTAACATTAATAATGTAGCATCGATCCAGTCCAGATTCTTTGAGAGAGCAAAAAGCTGTAAAATTGTTAGTATTCTTTTTAACTCTGATCGAACTTACTAACTTCCACCGGATCCAGCAAAATGTTTAAAGTGGTCTATGAGAAAAAAAAGTTTGGGAACCTCTGGTTTAGACGTTACAGAAGAGACACCCGAGATACCCGAAAAGCATACAGCACAATCTAGGTTTAGACCTATTGTGCTGTATCCTTTTCAGGTAGGCCTGACAATAGACCACTGGCCAACATAAATTTTTCATAGCCAATTAATAAAGGTATGTTGCAAAACAACGTTTGACGTAGCTAAAATATGTAATAAGAACGTCCAGCATTCAGCAATGAAAATGGTACTATTAACATAAAACATTTTTGCCGCGCTTAATGAACAATTACGTTTTGCTGCGCTGCCCGGAGGGGCTACTTACAACTTCTGTTTAATAGCGGCTTTATGCGCTTAAATAAAACTGTCATATCTGCCGACCGTAAAAAGACTGCTGGTTTATGAGCTATACGCTGGGAAATAAGGGGAAATTCATACGAGAGAAGCTAAGCCCTGAAACACACTATGCTTAGTTTCTAACATTTTTGACAGGAGGTATTTTCAATAATGTTATTGTTGGGTATAGGCATTAGACAATACGTATCTTACGACTGCTTTCAAGTAACACACGTTTGACAACAGATATTGCACATTACCTACTGTAAAACCTGTCACAAGAAATGGAGTTGGTTGTCATTCTTATCGTAACGCATAAATTGGTCAATGAAACTATTAGTTGTCCTATCTTAAAAGAAATTGTATACCTAAGGTTAATAACTACTTATTTTGATTTACCTACTACCTTTAACTCGGTGCGGATTGACGCTTACATAAAGATTAACCGAGTTATCCTTCATTGCCATGCCGTCGAATCGCGGAGTTGCCAAACTACGGAACTTCTCATCTTAAAACTAATAATAACTTTCCTTACGTAACAATGAACAGGTAATCCTGCACTCCTGTCTTAATCTTTATTGTGCGCGTTGGAAATAATTATTTATATTTTCCTCTGTAGTTATATTAGGTACATATTTTGGATATAGTTAATTAACTACCAATACGCATTTTCTGTTTATTATGATGTTTTATGTAAGCTATGTACAAAAACCACACACATGGTCACGTGTTTCTAAATTCTATCAGGGTAACTGGTGAGACCAGTGCAATTTAGAGATTTGATTGGCTACCGAAACCTCAAATTGCACTGACCAATTCACTGAGATTAATAAAGGAACGTCTACTTGTAGGAATGTCTACTTGTTTACGTCGCCGTATCTACTGCTTCTTAAATCTGCAACAACTGTTTTTCATTCCGAAATGTGTACGCAAAAAAGATTCCCGCATAATTCATATTAAAACTAAATCGAGTTCCAAATTCAAAACTTATTTAACTTGAATCGGGAGTTCGTGAAACTTGTGAATTAATTCGGTACGAAATGAAATTTGAGATCAGTTTGAGGACAGATCGGATCCATTAATGTGCCCGATTCCGTAAAATGAAATAAATTATTCATTTTTCCTTGGAGTGAGTACACCATATTTTACATAGTAGGCCTCTGCGAGTTGCGACGCGAAATACAGTCGGGGTAATCCTATCTATCCATGATTTATGCCAGAGGGTCACTAGAAAATTATATAAGCGATATATCATCGTTCTATGCACAATTATGAGTTATTACGACTTTATATCAAAAAGTACATTGAGTTTTCATTACCTTTAACTACCTATAATAAAAGGCTTCTTAACG
The DNA here is from genome assembly GCA_963422495.1 of Polyommatus iphigenia. Lineage (NCBI taxonomy): Eukaryota > Metazoa > Arthropoda > Insecta > Lepidoptera > Lycaenidae > Polyommatus > Polyommatus iphigenia. The sequence goes on from OY730182.1 coordinate 8,644,078, forward strand.
CAAACTTATTCTCAGCAGTGACGGAATAAGACTACCTACTCGATGCCCTAAGGCTTAGGGCGCCCGCAGGCATAGATTGCTTAGGGCCTAAGGCCTAAGCAATCTATGCCTGCGGGCCCCCATATCCATATGCCTAGGGCCTAGGCAATTGCTTAATTTGATTAAGGGTTAATCCGTGACGTCACTGGTTCTCAGCTGTAACCGTAAAATATTATGTTTATATTAATATTAAGTAGGAGTTTTTTTTGCACCATAATAATTTAGAATTATAACTCGTGGCATTTTATCAAGGATTAATAATTTGTTACTGAGTTACTAACCATAATAATAATAAGAGTGTTCAAATTCACAGACCACAGTCTGGTAAGTACCTTAAAAAATAGATGATAGATACTTACCAGGTTCATCTACTATAGCTAGCCTTCTTATACTGTAGACTGTAGAGTGTAGACTGTAGAGTGTAGACCAGTATTTCCCAAAGTGTGGGTCGCGACCCACTGGTGGCCCTGAAACTATAGGACGATTGTCGTACTTACGTACGTTTCTTAATTGAAATGGGTGTGGTGACGAGCTTTAGAAAAGGCCCAAGTCCAGCAGTGAACGTCAGTAGGCTGACGATGATGATATGGTGGTGAACTACGATAAGAATCAACGGGTAAATACAGCGACAGCAACATACCGCTGCTTTTTTGTCTTCATGACACAAGGTGGGCCGCAAACTTTAAACTTTCTTGTAGATTGGTCGCGGTTCCGACAAGTTTGGGAAACACTGGTGTAGACTATTGTGACACATTTTGTGTAGAACATAATCCTCGATCGAGTGGGGTGGAGGTCAGCCGCATACGGATTGGGCTCCGCTGGGAATTCGGCGGTTTACGAGGTTAACGCTCGATTACGAGTTCGATTCGAGTTCGACATTCAAAAAACTTTTTTTGTGGTTCGATCATAGACTAAGGTTTTTTCCATATTTGAAAATTTAAAAAGTAAAAATATATTGTCGCTGATAGACTGTTGCACGTGCTTTAAGCTAGCGCGGGACCCGCGTGGCTCAGACTCGAAATTATCTTCTGGTTCAATATCGTTTCACAAACTGTACGATTAAATGATGTAACTGCTTACTAGCACTTCCTTCCTGGCAACCTTATCTAAGACTATTAATGAGGTAATTTAATCTGTATCTAGTTGATTGCGTTTATGTTATAAGAAATCAACAAAAAACTTTTTTTTTATTATACTATAATATTATCCTATCCTACTTTAATCCTAGGAAAACACACGCCATCTAACGCAACCTCAAACGCGAAACATTGTTCAAAATCCAATGTTTTGCCGACAAAATCGTATTTGCGGAGTTCACAATACGTTTTGCACTCGGTCCCGTGCAATATCTAGTTTTTGTTGAAACATCGACGAGATTTTGTCTGCGAAGTTTTGTTGCGATCAATACTGATACGATAGCACACCGCTTATTGCTGGTACTTTAAGAGGCTGTATCGTTGGTTAACTAACTGTATCAGGAATTTATTGTGGGCACTATTAATTTATAGTTACTTGTAATATGTTTGTACTATGTTTTTCAGGGCCGGTTCTAGCATTAACAACGCTCTGGGCGAGATTTCTTCGGCGCCCAGGGTGCTGATAGTGCTGAAAAAATTGGGCGACCCTTTTGTTTGCCTTCAGCACCCCTTTTTATCCAACGTCCTGGGCGGTCGCCCAGCGTCGTCCCCAAATGCCACTACTGATGTTTTTTTTCACCGTACGAATAATGTCTCATTGTTTGGGAATGTCCCTCGTGATTGCGAGATCAGAGGTACAGATGACTTATACGGTATGTAACCTACCTATACGGTATGACACCGCGGACGCTCTCCATAATAGCTCTATCTTACATTTAAATCTTTGTCTTAAAAGACACATAATTTTAAGTCCGGTAGTTCCACGTTATCTCCAAGGCAGATTTTCTCTAAAGCTGTATTGTGAGTATTTGTGAGCACGATCATGGATCTGGGCCAAATCGCCAGTGTGACACGGCCTTAAAATATACTTTGTACTTAATTCTAATTTTAAACTGTTTAAAAAAAATTATAAAAAGAATTATTAACCTCCAACTTCCTGCACTTAAGCTTCAAGTTTCGAGTTCGACATTTAAAACATTCAATTTGGAATGCAGCTCGAACGTTGGCAAATGGCAGGTAAGTTTAAATTAACCTAAACTAATTCCAACCCTGATTACGCGAGTGTTGAAGTCGCCCGTAATTGAAACACGTAGCTAAGACGCGACTTGTGTTTTCTTTTTTAACACTGTCTCGTATTTTGTGCGCTTATTTTCCATTTAAGTTTTCGCGCAGTTCTTTTTTCTCGAGATAAAATGCTAATTTTAAATGTACGTCGCATCATTTTTCGTTTAGCTCGAGAACATGAGAACTAAATTATTGACGTGTTGCTACATAGAATATGCATTTAGTGCCTAATCTGTCCTTAAAACTATAGTCGATATTTAATTTCTAAATAAAGATTTTAACATAATCTTCAATGAATTAAATTAAGGTTATCATTCCTATATTATTATGTCTCTGAGTGCGGCTGAAGAACGATAACTTTAAGCACCTATTCTTACTAAATAAGCGGTTCTCAAACTTTTTTGGTAGCAGAAACCTTTTAAAAAGTGACGGACCCCAATAAAATATGTCTGATGACATATTTTCTAAAAGTACCTACTTCATATTATATCGCTCGCGGAGCTCCTACAAGGCCTTTGAAGAGCCCCAGGGCTCCGCGGAGCGCACTTTGTCAATTGCTATTCGCTGTACTAGACGCTGCCCGCTACCTTGCTTGTTCCGTACCGTAGGTACATTTTTTTGGGAAAAATTCAAAAATATCTAAGCTTGTCAAAAAAGAGTAGACACCGAACATAATTTTTAAATCACAGAAAAAACACAAAAACCTTATTATTGCAAATAAAAAATGTGTCAGAGCGTTAATATTTAAAGTGTGCAAACGTTCTCTGTGATAACTGATAATACAAGGCGCAAAAACTACCATTTGATCGTGATTACTTAATATGTTTGGAAAATTTATTTCAGCGTCTACTCTTTCTTTTTCGTATTCGAACGTATCTCCAATTCTCCATAATATCATAGAGAACGTGCACAACGATGGAGCTGCGAACTAGTGTCGCAAGTACGAAACTTAAAATTGATTATTTACAAGAAAAGTGCTGCCACCTATAATTATTGCACGGTCCTTAGACTACATTTCCAAAAACAAACATAACAGAGCATGAATAAAATCAGCTTATTCTGCGGGGCAAGATTGCACTAAAGTACCCTGTTAACGATCAAATTTGTTTCACAAACATGTTTCCTGTAATTTACGTTTTCATCAAACAGCAGCCCAGACGAACAAACGTGCATCAAACAAGTTTGTCAAACAATTAGCTAGAATCGGTTTGAGATCATGAGATCTTGTTTGACAAATACAGCGGAACACGTTCAAACACGTTTGTCAAACGCTACGCCAATCCAAATTTTCTTCAAACAGGTCAAACACGTAGTTTGTTTGACAAAAGCTTCAAACAAAGCTGTACACTATCAAATTGTTTGACAAGCACGTAAAATTTGACAAACAATTTGATCGTTTGCAGGGTACTTAAAGCGACACGACACGACGCAATACTTCACGTTCGTTCCATAGAACTGATGTTCTACACACATGAATCTGACGTTTTACAAACTTTAGGGTGGGTTGCACCAACTTACTATAACTGTAACTTTAACTATAACTACAATGCAAAATGTCAAATCTTTGGTTAAAGTCAATAATGGACGCCATATTTAACGATAACCACAGAGTTCGACAAGGCTTTAAATGAGGGTGGCGAAAAAAGGAACTAACGCTGCCATCATACAAAAACGCCATTTTTGACAGTTCTCCTTTACCGGCAGCGCCCCCGCCCACATTCATTTATAGCCTTGTCGGATCAGCTACAGACATCTGTCAAAATCTGTGGTCAAAGTTAAGGTTAAAGTTAAGTTAGCCTTAACTATAACTAGAACTTTGACCGTAACTATAACCACGCCTCTGGTGCAACCCACCCTTATCGTTTTAAATACTTCTTAATTTTGGATAACATAAAAATTCAATAAAAAAAGTACATATTCTGCTTGGAACTATTTTTTTATTAATTTCTTTTATACTTACTTAAATAATTAATAGATAACATTAATTTACATTTGTGCATTAATTTATTAGAGGCTATCTAAACCCATCGATTATCGAAACAACATGGCACTAACGAGACCTCATTCTCAAATACTGATTGGAAATACATAACAAAAATGCACATTATACCCTCTTGCTGATAAAAATATTTTACAGAGTCCCAATCCAACATATCCAATGTTCCTGGTTTTCATTCAACGTACCATCGAGGAAATTGATTCCTAGGCAGTTGACAGACCAACGTCATTTGGTCGGATCATGTCAATTCAATGTAAATTGTGATCGGTCGGCTGGGTTTGACGTGATGCGACCAAACTTCGTAGGTCCAGGAATCAACTTCTCTGATAGTACTATGGTTTCAATGCGGTCTTGGTGCAATAATACTACAAAATGTAATAAAACCGTTGATTGACGTATATGAAAATAATATTATTTAACTTAATATTATTCAGCTGATAGGAAAGGACTGGATTGAACTAGAAACGAAGCTGCAAAATGCATTCAAATAGAAAAATCTGTGTCTTTATTAACCCATCAAGCCCCATAAGGACACCGGTGACCGCGACAACAATAGAATAACAATAGATTTCCAAGAATCCGCGATCGAAGGATAAATTCAGAGTAAGGCAGCAACATTCAGTGGGTTATCTGCAGGACATAATATATTTTTATTATATGGGGTACTAAAAATATATATTTCAGGTATGCGACAAACAGCGCGACCGCGACGGTCGCCGTTGAACATCGTGTAATAAAATTGTAGTATCATCAGTTCATCACAATCAAAAAAAATGACGGGTTGCACTCCGGGAGTGCCGGCAGAAGTGAAAACTTGATTATTAACGTTGTGCATTATTTTTTTACAATTGATTAAATTTTTAACCCATTTTTTATGAAAATCGATTTTCAAAATGATCGATATTTTTAATTAATCGAAACCCTTGCAAATTTTTTAACCCATTTTTCATGAAAATCAATTTTTAAAAAATCGATTTTTTTAATTAATCGAAACCCTTATTATATATAACAATAGATTAAAAAATATCGACAATCGAAAAAAAAATCGATTGTTCGATTAATCGATTTCGATGTTACAACACTACTCTCCAACCGTCTTACGGTTTTTCGATCAGCACGAGAATCTGACGCGAGTTTCACAGTTTTTACCCATCCCACAAAAGTGCTCAACGTCGCTAAAGAAGTTTTCACTTCAAAAAAGTTAGGTATAATTTTTGCCGAGGACCATTAACAAAGAAACCAACCGTGTAACCATTTGCATTAGTGTGGATTAAGTTTATCATAAATTTACTTTAGTGTTGCCCCTCTCTTTCTTCGTATCAAGAAAAAAAGACATGATATTTGGCAAGCAAAGATAGTTGCCTCATTCAAATATTTTCATATTAATTAAGGCTTGAAATCTTTATAATTATTTTTTATGTAACCAACATTATTAGTCAGTATTTGAGAATCGGTTACAATACAATAAATCGTTGTATCTAGTTAAATGCCTAACAAATAAATAGCACCTGACTTCACAAAAACATTCGTAAGTACCGACGGTTAGAGGATTATTCTAAAACTTAAAGTGGATCAAAGATTGTATCTCTTCTCTCTTTTTCGTTTGTATCTCTTTCTTTGTTTATTAGAATAAATTGTTTCAAAGATTCTTTTATCTCTTTACTTTTCTCTCTCGTATATATTAGAATCTCTTTTCCTTCTTTATTTGAAAGAAGTAAGTTACATCAAAGATTAAATCTCTTTTCCTTTTTCTCTCACAGTCATTGGATCCAAGATTGTATCTCTTTTTATTTATCTTGTATGTATCTCCTTGTCATTGATAGTGCATATTCTTGGATTTTTTTACTTTTTTACTTCTAATTTCGTTAAAAGGTAAAATATTTAAAATGTTGATATTTTTTTACGAAATAAAGAATCTCAAAAAGTTACTCGACTAGGAAATATATCAAAAACTACACCTTCATTTAGCAACACTAGTTGACATAGTGCACACATACATACAAGCGTGTTCTAAAATTGACTTTGTTTAGTATAACGCATATTTCCATACAAGAAAACTTTTTCTATTATATTTATCTTGAGATTTGTCGCCTGATACAAAATGTTTGTTCCCCTGGCCCGAAAAAAAATTCAAGATTGTGCGTGTATAAAAATAATCCATACAAAATTTTATTTCCTTGGGTCAAAAATGTAAAAAGAAAATATTTATCTCTAATAATACTATAGAATAACCTTCTTCCTAATAAAATATTATATTTTACACAACATATAGCTCAAGGTCCACTGCCTCTGTCTATAGATTAGTAACTTTTCCAACGTGGCAGACAATAGAACCCTATAAAATTATTCGATGTATAAATATTTTTATTAGGATAGAAGTCCAAATTAACAAAATGCGTTGACCCCCCTCAACTAACCTTTTATAAAAAATTCTAATTTCATAACTGGCCACATTTTCTTGTATGGAAACATAGAATAACCCTCTAACCTAAGTATAAAATTCAAACTATGACTCCAAGGCCCACTGCAAATGCAACGATTTTAAATGTTCGTGCGCGCGTCTAGTTATATTCAGCGTGGGTACAATTTCTAGTAAATCCGTCTCCCCTATCAAACTCAACCCTGCCAGCCCTAAATAAGTGTGCATAGGGTCTGTACAGGTATCTGGCCACTTTGAGAACCCACCTACCACTATATCTTGGGTCTCATATACGTAGCTTCTATTGCTTTTATAGTTTGACAGGTGCAGTGCGTCCAGAATTTTCAGGGATGCCCCAACCCAGAAACTGTAGCATGTATCCACCGGTTTGTTAGGTCTGCCCTGATATCCGTCGATTTGTCGGAAGAGCAGCCATCTTTTTAGATACTCTATCTGTTCCTCTGAAAGTTTGTCGAGCTGGTTGGTGAGGCTTAGGGTTGCTAATGCGCAGAAAGTGGTGCCGCCGTGAGATTCTAGTTCTGGACATTGTGCGATGCCGTAGTCGTAGCCCTGAAATAATAATAAAAACCACTTAGTTTTTAGGTTTCTTTGGGTTCTGAGCATGTTAGATTGGACTATCTCATAAAACTAGCAGTCAATGACTAAAATTATACAAAACGGGTGTGGAGCGTTTTTAACCAGCAAGCTTTTCTTAAAGGGTCCATTCACTATCCTGCATTGCAGTCCGCCGTGCAGGCCTGCAACACCATTCACTATCCTGCATAAGCCGGCGAACTGCACGGCGGCTTATGCAGGATAGTGAATGGTGTTGCAGTCCTGCACGGCGGACTGCAATGCAGGATAGTGAATGGGCCGCTTAACTTTGATAAGATGACAACATTTTAACGTTTTTACTTTTTAAATTGACTTAGATGTTTGACTAATTTTTTTTACATTTAAAATTTTAACAACAAATTTCAGTTCCTTAACGCTAATGTGCTTCCTTTTTCCTTTTCTGAGTAATAATAGAAGTATGAGCTTTCAGCTTATCTGGTAATACTAGTACATTTACTTACTATAGACTTAACCCATCAGTCGTGGCAAAACGAGACACAATAGCTTTTTCATTGTTATCGCGGCCGGATGTGGCCGCTTGGGGCTTCATGAATTAAGGATGTAGTCCGTAGCTCGTTGCACATCAAAGCTGGACCAGTCGTTTAATATATAGCTAATGCACGCCGAGTACGCGAACCGTATGTGTCTTAATATCATAGACATAAAGGCCATAATCGCCTATACCACAAGTAGACAGTTACACTCACTATAGACTTGAGGATGTAATCGGTAGCCCGTTGCACGTCGAAGCCGGACCAATCATTTAGTATGTAGCTAATGCAGGCAGCACAATACACGAATCGCATGTCTGACTCACAACCGGATAGAGTCGCTGAGAAGTTCCCCTCCTCCCGTTGAAGTGCTTTGATACCTGAAAAACATAAGTAGATATTTAATTAAAAAAATAAAAAAGGAATTTTGAAAATTGGGCAAGAAATAGTGGAGTAATCGTCGAACATACAAATAATGTAGCATGTAATTCTCTCACTCTGGACATCTTTTAAAATCATTATTTTCAGTATTTACTAAACTTACAAATATCTTTTTGAATACTGATTTATACCATAACCTTACTGCTAACAGAAAATATGTGTGAAATACAGCTAGTTTCATGATGTTATTTTGTCTTTTTCTGCGAGATATCACGTGAAAATTAGATATTGAGAAACCTGTCATGTCTAAGGCCGCATTTCCACTGAAGCGGAGCGGAGCTTAGCGGTGCCGAATTGACCAATCACCATGCTCGAAATCTTCGCTCCGCGTCGCTGTCATTCCGCTGGAATAGCACGATTGGTCAATTCGGGCACCGCTAAGCTCCGCTCCGCTTCAGTGGAACGCCGCCTTATGCATAGGCTTAATATTCGGGTGCGTTTCGACTGCCGATGAGCTAAGCAGCGTTACGACTTACGAGGAATGTGTTTTTGAGAACCAACAGAAATAAAGACTCTCGTAATTAGGGTGTTATACAGACGCGCCGCCGCGGCAGCGGCACGGTATCGCCGCCGCCGCCGCCGCTGCGGCTAAACAGCCTAAGCGTCTAAACACACTAGGCTGAATTACGCCGGCGTAAATTCCGCCGCAATAATTGTCAAACGCATATAAAATACGGACGGAACGCGACGGAATAGTGTGTCGTCCCTCGCGTTCCGTCCGTATTTTGTATGAGTTTGAAACGCGGCGAAATTAACGCCGGCGTAATTCGGCCTATAGTGGAGTTCCCAGAGCGTAAAAATCGTGCAAACCTCCGATTTTTGCAATAGTGGATGAAAATTGAAAAGAAAAAAAGGAATGTGTAGCTGATAACATAAATAATAAAGTTTACCTATTGAAAAGTTGTGCTATTGATTTTTAAATTATTCTCTTCCACTTCAAGTAAACTCGTAAGAAAATTTGCATATTTCTTTCTTTTAAATATATAGCAAAATAATAAAATATATTATTATTTTTTTTATTTGTATCGTTGCTTATATTCCAAAGAAAGAAAATAAGTTGAAAAAATATATAATTTAGATTTAAAATTAATATTTTTGTATGTAGATGAGCATACCTCCAAATGTGCTTGTTGTGTGCCTCGCCAGGTAAATAGCGTTCCTATTTTTCTTTGGTTTTAAATAGGAAGTTTAAAATTATTTTTTAGGCTTAACAAAGCCTTCTATTTCTTAATGTGTATAACTTTTTAGCTCTTACTTTATTAAATTTTCTGAAAATGTAGCACAAACTTTTCACGGATATTTCGAAGAAAATCTGTAATTTATTATTTCTTTTGGTTGGGTTTTTACAGAATAAAATTGATTTTTTATTAGTTTTTTTTTCATTAATTATATTTGCTAAAACATACTTAAAGGAAAAAAATACAAATTAGATTAAGAACTGATATTTTTTGTATTCAGGTAAGCATTTTCCAAACATAGGTCGCAGCATGCGTCTTTAGTATGTACGTGAGATTTGTAGCACCCAATTTTTTTTCTGGCTTTAAGTAGGAAGTTTAAATATATTTCAAAGACTAGAAAAAGTCTTTCATTTGTCGATGCATTTAATGTTTTAGCTCTCACTTAAATACATTCTCAACAAATATAGAAAAATATTTTCGGTCTATTTTTCACATTTTTGGAGATATTTAAACGTTTTTAAGTACTTAAAAGTTATCATTTCTCTAAAAATTAAATACGCACAACAAGTAAGTTTAACACACTTTTCGTTACAACCTTTAAATCCACCCAAACCCTTTTATCTTGGTTACGACGAGCGTTAATCTCTAAAAACTTTGCAAAAACCTTATAGTTGTATTTAGCTTAGCAAAGCAAACTTTCTTTTTTAAAAATTGTGTATTTGGTTATTTTTCAACGTAAACAATCGGATAAGAGTCATTAAATAACAGGAACAAGAAAATTTTTTTTTTCTGGACCGGTTTTATATGGTGAAATATTAATTTTTAATTAAGTAACTAAAAAATTAAAAGCACAAAAAAAATTTTGGTAAACTTTGCAAGTTATAGTGTAAAAAAGAAAATGACACCTCGAAAACAAAAATCTATTAACTATTACAATTTTCGGAGGTTAAAACCTCTGGCGACTGCACTACTAGTGTGTTTCGACACTTAGCCTGACCTCACTCAACGCTGCGATTCTATTGGTAAAATAAAAACACATTCCTCACAAGGCAGCTTAGCTCAACTTCAGTAGAAATGTGGCATTATTGTAATAAAAGCTATGATTGTTAATACCTGCAACCAGCGCCTTTCTGTTGATCCTCGTGAGATCATCCCCCAGTGTCAGCAATATGCACAAGCCGGTGTAGGTCATGGCTAGATGGCCGCACCGGTAGTGGGAATTGGGAGGACCTATGTCTATGTTCACCGTGGAGGAGCCTTGAAAACCGCACGCTGACATGTCGCCGGCTAGAATTAGATTTAAAAAAAGTTTATAATAAAAAAAATAAAAATGAGTTTAATATATTATTAAAAACTAGATGACGCCCGCAATTCCGTTGCGCCAAAATTCTTTATCACGCGGGAACCGCACATATTTTAAGGGATATAAAGTAACCTATAATATTCTTTCCCAGGAATAAAAAGTATCTACATACCTTTCAGCAAAATCGGTTCAGCGGTTTGAGCGTGAAGAGGTAACAGACAGACAGACATACAGACAGACAGGCGGACAGACAGACACACTTTCGTATTTATAATATTAGTATGGATAAAAAGAAAAAATTGAAAGAAGCTTTGGGATATTATTATTGTTTAAAATGGGGTAGCTGATGTATTGAGATTAATTCATGAAGCCCCAAGCGGCCACATCCGGCCGCGATAACAATGAAAAAGCTATTGTGTCTCGTTTTGCCACGACTGATGGGTTAATTATTACTTAATGGTCTAAGCTACGACCCTATAGTCCAAATAATGATGGGCTACCAAAATCTACACAAAATTTTAACATTGTATTTTAGTATGATGTTTTGGAAGTCGCCTCAGAGTTTGGGACCAATTACAAAGTCTCATCGACATAATATATATTAGTATACAGAAACGCAACAACCAATTATTCATAATCGCTAATGATATGGTTTTATTAAATAATTGGTTGTTCTCAACCAGTGCGGAATTTCACGCTCTATAACAATACTGTAACCGATTTGATTAGGTGTAAGTAGTAAGTACAATACGCTGAAACTAACTTGATACCTGTTTCCATAAAATTTCCTTAGAACGAGGTGCCTACTTAACTTCCGAGTTCTGCATGTTATAATAGAATGTTTAATCAACTTGGCAATTAAGGTAGGCAAAACAAAATTGAGGTCAATTAAACACCATCAACTAGTATTTCTTGCCTAGCAAATGCCATTGGATTAAGACGACGCCTTGATAATTTGGCTGTAGCGATGCCGATTTTTCTCAGCAATGACTAAAGACTAGAAATTGAAGTTCATTGTCAGTATTCATCATGTCTTTGTATTTGAATTGCCCATAGCATAACACGATTGGACAACTTTTATAGCACAGAATAATCAATCGAAAAGACCTCTGTAAAAAAAGGGATTCCTATTTTTCCAACGGAAGAGAGTGATTTAAGGTTCCAAAATTTGTACATAAATTGGTTCAAGCATGCACTTTAATTTGTGCATAGCTTATATGAAATGTATTTATGGTTTTTAAATTAAGCGACAAAAACCATTTTGTCGCTCACGCCCTTTCCATTTTTTGCTGTTCCATTGCTTGTTTTCTATGAGAGGCCGGGCCGGCTTTTATAGAAAACAAGCAATCTAAAACATATCCAACACGGTTTCTTACTTTAACGCTGCGTCACCTTAACGACGGACGATGGACGAACGACGACTAATTAAATATAGGGTGCAATCTACTTATTGATCGCTTGCCAAAACTCGAGGGGACAATAGACTGTAGATATTCTAATTATTGTGTAAAATATCTCCCATTAATGTACCATCGAGAAAACTGATTCATAGACAGTTGACCAGAACTACGTAGGCAGATTCCTAGGAATCCACTTCTCTGATAGTACCATCGAAGAATTAATTGATTCGTTAGCACTTGACGGACCTACGTAAGTTGGTGGCGTTATACAAAAGCCATTCGATCTGTCGAACGATTAACATTGAATTGACATTATCCGACCAAATGACGTAGGTCCGTCAGCTGCCTATGAATCGATTAATTCTTCGATGGTACAATATCAAGGCAATAATAATAGCAGCAAGCACACGGCGTGGAGCCTCCTATTTGGGAATCTATTGCGGCACTAAATTAGTGCAACTAATGGTACAGTATCGGGAGCATGAATGTAATAGTATAATGGTACCTATAACTCAATGATCGGGAGTTTTCCCCGTAGGCTGTAACAGAAATTACTGTTCACTGTGCATTATTGACATCATTATTGACATCGTCATTATAACGTAGACTTAAATACGTACACCAGTACAGTGACAAAATGCTTACGAAACTCTGATATGTAAACTTTTCGTTGACTAATCGATCGCAAAAAATTCATCAAGTTTATTTTTAAGCCAAATCATAAATGTTTTGTTAAGATAAACATTTGTTATTCATTAATATGAATGGAATGTAGATATTGAAGGAAATATAAATCAATTAAATATATGTGTATTGAGATCAATGTATTTCGAAAGTCATAACCAGTCTTGCGACCTCATTTGCTTAAAGGCGAACGAAGGATACAAACTTGAACCACGCAATTGCTTTTTAGGCCGCTGAACATTTTTTGATTGTATTTAGTACGTCAGCCAGTTCAGTCCCGGGAAAACACTTACGATAGTTTTTATCCAGTAAAAATGTACCCGCGCTAACGGCGCAACAAAGTTGAGAGCAACATCCATACTATACCTAATCAATGCAAAAGTATATCTGTCTGGCTGTTACCTCTTCATAGCAGACAGAATCAGGAGATACTTTGAAGTCCCGGAAAAGGACATAGGATACTTTTTATCCCGGGAAATGTACGGTTCCCGCGTGATGAACGAATTTTGGCGCAAAGGAGTTGCGGGCGTCATCTATCTTATGTCTTTAAGGGCCAACGCTAAAACTCGCGCGGGCGCACGCTCGCGTGTGTACAAACGGAAAATAGTATGAGCAGCGCAGGAGCGTGCGACGGAGGGCGGACGCGGGCGACGGACGCGGGCACGCTCGACGGACGGGCGAGCACACGGCGCGGGCGCACGCTTTTCGCAATCGACGTTGTTTCCGTTGACGTCTTTTTGCCAAATAATAAATTAGTAAATAATACATGGTAATCCACTGGACACAACTGTACGCGCTCGAGATAAAAATTATATCAGCAGCGCTAAATGAGATGGGCGCACGCGACGGGTGCCCGCTCGCACGCGGCGGTCTTCCGACGCGTGCGCCCGCGTCCGCGTCCGCCGTGTTTTAGCGTTGGCGCTAAACGAGCAATTCTTGTATATATATATATATATATAGACTGACGGCGACAATTGTTTGTGCGACGAGATAGCGATCGACGTTGCCATGGCGACATACTTATTTAGTCACTTCAATAAAATAATATGGGCGAAATACTTTATATTATGGCAAAGCAACGTTTGCCGGGACAGCTAGTATATATATATAATTGGAATCTCGGAATCGGCTCCAACGATTTTCATGAAATTTAGTATATAGGGGGTTTCGGGGGCGATAAATCGATCTAGCTAGGAATCATTTTCATAAAATGTCATTTTATGTGTGTTTTTTTAATTTTTTGAATACCGAGCAAAGCTCGGTCATATAGCTAGTAATCTATTATAGTCATATCATATTTAACTGAACTTCAATGCCAAGCCCTTGATATTTAATTAATCTTAAAATACTTCATCAACTTATAAGCTATAAAATATGTAAATACGACATTATCTGTTTAAAAACGTGTATTTACATTTATTATCATTCCAGGTACAGTAGTTAGTCACGTAGTTGTGCTATATTTAATTCTCTTCAAACATACTTATCTAAGTCTCCCATAATAAGGAAAAGCTTGACTACTACTAGGCTAAACACCTATTTGAACATGTTGTCTGTACCTTAACCTTGTTACATTTAACTACATGTGATGTACATTGTACAGTCAAAAACAGATCTATTGTCTCACTTTTGAACTTTATTGCCTAGTCATAAAGTTGAATTATGATATGCAGCATGCTGTAAAATGTGTCTACAACTTTACCTTCATGTTTTATTTTATTTATATTTTATTTAATACTTAATTATTTTTGGACCCAACTACATCAGAAGGCGCTTTTTGTTTTAAGTGTATGAAGTGTGCACATCCATACTAATATTATAAATGTGAAAGTGTCTGTCTGTCTGTCCATCTGTCTGTCTGTCTGTCTGTCTGTCCATCTGTCTGTCTGTCTGTTACCTCTTCACACTTAAACCGCTGAACCGATTTTGCTGAAATTTGGCATGGAGATACCTTGAGTCCCGGGGAAGGACATAGGATAGTTTTTATCTGGCGCGATAAACAAATTTTGGCGCAACGGAGTTGCGGGCGTCCTCTAGTATCCAAATAAATAGTAATTTATTATAAATAAGTGTCTGGCCTGTAGCTGGCCAACCTGATAAATTAATTTGACGAAATTTGATATGACAATGTTTGAAGCCAAGGAAAATAACAGAGGCTAGTTTTTAATGTAATATGGTTATTGTGCGAAATATTACAAAGTTTGAAAGTTATCTAGTGTTACATATTTCTTTCACATATAAAATTTTTTGTGTTATAATGTAGATATTAATTGCATTTTGAGTTTGAGTGGTCTAAATTTGTCATGAGTAAAAAATGTACCATGATTCCCCATAAGCCTATGAATCTATTTACATGATACCACCTACCCAGTCTTACTCTCAGGAGTCAGGACTTACACAAAATGTGTGTCACTGGGTACATACATTAAGAATAGTTTTTTTTTTTCAACTTACTTTCAGAACCAGTCTGATAAATTAGGAAAAAGCACTAGTAGTCATTATGAAAAGGGCTTATTAATGCTTCAAGCCCCAAGCGGTCACCGGCGACCGCAATAACAATAGAAAGGCTATTGTGTCTTGTTTTTACACGATCGAAGGATTAATTAACTAACAATTAATAAACAATGTTGAGTTAGAACAATGTTAGCCAAAATAATTGCATACTCACCATTACTCAGAAATGACTAATTATAATATTATTGAAATCAATGCTTGTTATAATGTTTTATATTGTAAAAGGATTCTCGAGGAACATATTATAATTAGAGATGTGCCGACTAGCCGCCGACTAGTCGGTAAAGCCGACTATCCGGCCACTTTTGTAGTCGGCGACTAGTCGGCGAATAGTCGGCAAAAAGCGCCGACTAATCGGCTTTTTACTGTTTTGCTATTATTGAAATTACATTAAAGAAATACCTTGATTATTATTAATAATTATTATAATGTGTTCATATCACACTCGAAGTATCAGTGTTACACATTTTAAAATTGAATGAAGTGTTTCTGAAATTACTTACTAGTAAAGAAATTATTTTTGTAAATATAATTTAACAACAAACTAAGTATGTATGTATTATTAAATCGAGATATCATGTGCATAAAATATTAAATGAAAACCATTAACTGTATCATAGAAACAAAATAAAGTAATGTACGCGAACAAAAATTCGACACGTTTGCAGACGACGGTGTGTGCGACTTACCCACGAAACAGCAGTAAAAGAGCATTACGGAAACTTCTGAAATCATGATCGGCTTGGCCGACTAGTCGGCTGATTAGTCGGCTTCTTTGCAGCCGACTAATTGGCTAGTCGGCTAGTCGGCCAAAGTCATGATCGGCACATCTCTAATTATAATACAATTTAAATCAAGCTAATACTTACTTTCTTTATTAGGGTGTACTTGCAGACGATATATCCATTCTATAATCCTTGATTGGAGCTCCAGTGTGATATTTGTTATTGACCCTAGCACATCTAATCCTGCCACTGAAAAATATGCTATGGTGACTCTGAAAAGGTAATATAAATTATGAAACAAATATCACAGTGTCATGAATATATTATTAAAAAAATGAATTAAGTATAGTTCTTTAGGAATTATGTTGTTTTTTTCTGAAAGTAACAGACTAGTCCATGAAACATGAATGGTTCTTACTTATTACACTTGAAAAGTAAGATATTCAAAATCCTTATGGATAACTATTTACCTGGTAGTATCGTGTGAAGATAGAGAGGATGGTAGAACATTCAAAAATCTCATAAAATATTTAACATGCTGCCTGTGAGCCAAAATTTTGCAATCATCACCATTCATTTTTATAGATTTTTTAACCCAAAGGTTTTCCTTTTACAATGAATTGATCAAAGTTATGAAGTCATTTAAAGACCATAAGTTATTCCGGAAATATATACATTTAATTTAAATAAATTTAGTCAATTTATTCAGTGAGAAATATTCTAAAACCTAAACAAGTTATTGAGCGAAACGGTGTACACTCAGGTCAGACCGTCAGAGTAATAAGTGAGGACTGAGGACACTATCACTGAGGATTTCAAAATCAACTTTAAATTTTTAATAGGAAAATTGATAAAAAATATAATCATAAAATTATCGTTCACCGAGCGGACTGCAAACCTTTCACAAAAATTTTAAAATGAGAATTGTCAGTCATGACAGTGACATTGACTTTTTTTTTCTTATTATGGCGCTCGGCTTTTTAACGATGGCCAGCAATGACAAATCAGGGCTTCAAATTGTGTGATCGAGTCTGCGGCTAACATACAGTCCGCATGACGCGCGCCATGCAGACTAGATCACACAAAAAGTGTGACGTCTGTGGCACGCCATATTACAGGATTCCCTTTGTGCTATCGTTTAAAATTGAACCACATACATTAGGGTTTCTGTGTGTTCTGTCGTAGTGTATCGTCATTCGTCGCATACGACCTTTCGACAGCGTGCGTAGGCCGTAGCTAACAGCTGATTGTACGAACGTATTACGAACACGAGATCGTTGACCGCGCGCGGCACGCTTCTGCATAATTGGAGTAAAAATAATAAAATTTTAAAAAAATATTTTCAATTATTTTTCTATGTGATTTATTATTATGTTTAAAAGGTATTAATTATGAAAAAAAATTAAAATTAAAATTTTAAAAAATAAATAAAAAATACATTTTCGTAATCAGAAAATGTAGTATTTAAATCATACCCCAAAGTTATCGGAAGTGGTCTTATTACACCCTGTATACAGTGTTTTGCTTTTTACGGCCCATTTTTAGTCCAAAACAATAACTATTATTTTTATTATTTCTCTATGTATTAAACTCCTAAATGTAGGTAAGCACAAATCTCGCAAAAAAAGTGGGCTGCGAGTGAGATTTAGTGCACCGTGCACGATCGCATACCTGATACCAGAAAATAACGTTATATTTACCGTTATTATTATAACGATATTTGTTCGTTTATACATAATGAAAAAATATCGTAATAATAATAACGGTAAATATAACGTTATTTTACTAGGTATCGTTAAAAAAATAACGTTATCTGGCTACCATTATGAAAATAACGGTACGTAACGATATTTTTTCTGATATTGGATAACGTTATGAAGCCCTGTGACAAATTGATGGCCAGTGTCAACTGTCATGGAGGCGCTTCATATGGCTATTTGTATTTGCTATTGGCTATTTGTTGCATTTGGCAAAATTATTGACGTATACACAAACAAGCACTTAAAGGCAAATACGGCCTTCCACATATGGACGTCAAATACCAAACTTTTACTTGATTTTGTTTACAGTGCGACAAGGTTTTATATATGAACGTGGGTGGTGGCGCTGCTCGTAAAGGAGAACTGTCAAAAATGACGTTTTTGTATGATGGCAGCGTTAGTTCCTTTTTTCGCCACGTTCATTTAAAGCCTTGTTGAGCTGTACTATCCGTAGTATGAAGTATCTCTTATTAGTCTGTGGCTGTACTTGCCTATTTGACTCTTTTGATGTGCGTCAAAAACCGATAAAGGTAAGATACGTGTATTTGGTATTGGTCATATTTGTCAAAGAGGCAAATAAGGACAATACTTGTCAAAAATACCGTCTACACATGGTGATTGTTTGGCGAATACATCAAATATACAAATACAAATAGCCATGTGAAGTGCCTGCATCAAGTAAAATATGGCGGGAAAAAAAATCGTTAAAAGTTTACAAAATTTAAAGTCGTTTTTCCCAGATTGTCGTCAAGTCGAAAGTCTATGTACAGCTCGACAGTCGACAGGGCTTTAAAAGTTTAAATGAACGTGGCGAGAAAAGGAACTAACGCTGTTTTCATACAGGCTATGTTCCGAAATGTACTGCGACCACTGCAGAGTGTGACGTCATTTTAGTTTACTGTGAAGACGTTCCTTTATAGTTACCTAGTATACTGTTGGTATACTGGCTACTATTTAAAACGGAACGCAATCCAGTATACTATCATCCGCATTTTTGACAGCTCGTATTGAACATTTTCAACACAGTCTAATAAGGTTAATTTTTGCAATTCTTCCAGTGTTTTATTATTATTAATCCAAATTAATTACAGAAATTTATAACTTTGGGATTAAACTGTAGGTATTGTTTTAAAACGTTAGACACTCGAGTGGTTTTGACACTTGACAGTTGACTTTTGACAGTTGACTGATCACGTGATCAAAGTACTGCGAGTGCCTTACCTCGAAAATGCCACTACGCCAGTGCTCACAGTACAATATGGCGACGATTGATGACGTCATATATTTCACTAGGGTACTGCGGCAGTGTACTGCAACTCCATAATCCATTACGGAACGATTTTTTCTACAGTGATAGCACTGTGCAGTGGTCGCAGTACGTTTAGGAACATAGCCTCAAAGACGCATTTTTGACAGCTATTCTCCTTTACCAGCAGCGCCCATTGACATATTCATATAAAGCCTTGTGCTGGCGCCAGACATGTGTTCAAATACGCAAATACCTACAAATGCGCCAAGTGTGGCACTAACATTTGCCTATTTGTGCAAAGTTTGAACACACATTTGTAATTTGCCATCATGAGTCGGTTTTTCTACGCACATCAAAGTAAACAAACTTCCCACAGATTAAGGCATATAGTTACTAAGGTATATTTTTTATAGTTTATTATAGTAACGCGCGCGCCGCTGAACGGAGCAGTTGTCTAGACATTTTGAACGTCAATAATTATTATGGAGTGGAGTAACGACGTAGTTATCGAATTTCTTGAGCTACTTCAAGCAGAACCCTCAATATGGAATCCGAAAAACAGGGATCATAAAAATCGTAACCTTGTAAACGACGCATCACGCATGGCATAGTATAAAAATAGTTTCTCCGTCCCGTTTACAGTAGAAGAACTTAGAAAGAAGAGAAATAGCCTATTAACCCAGTACAGAGATAAATAAAAGAGGGACAGATGAAGTTTTTTCAACTGTGCCGTAAAACATTTGAAACAAGTCTGGCAGGCATATAATTGTGATCCTGTTTGTGCACGAAAAGTTTTCAAAAAGTTTGCACAAACTTTGAAGCATATGTCTGGCGCCGGCTTTGGAGGTTGGAGCACTATAAGTTTAAAGTAAAACTCATTTCACCCTGGCTAAGTTCCGAAATGTACTGCGACCACTGCAGAGTGTGATGTCATTTTAGTATACTGCGAAGCCGTTCCTTTATAGTTAGTATACTGTTGGTATACTGGTTACTATTTAAAACGGAGCGCAATCCAGTATACTATCAGTCGCATTTTTGACAGCTCGTATTGAACATTTTCAACACAGTCTAATAAGGTTAATTTTTGCAATTTTTCCAGTGTTTTATTATTATTAATCCAAGTTAATTACAGAAATTTATAACTTTGAGATTAAACTGTAGGTATTGTTTTAAAACGTTAGACACTCGAGTAGTTTTGACACTTGACAGTTGATGACGTCATATATTCCACTAGGGTACTGCGGCAGTGTACTGCAACCCCATAACGGAACGATTTTTTCTACAGTGATAGCACTGTGCAGTGGTCGCAGTACATTTCGGAACATAGCCCCTATCTGCTACTGTTGCAAACTTGCAACGATCTATTAGCGCTTTATTTCGTCGTCTTAACCGTTAATCAATAAAAAAATTAAACGAGAAATGTGTAGCTGTCAGTTGTCAATTGTCATCAGCTGTCATTGCTCTTTTTCATGGCTGACGTTCTAGGGAGCTAACTGCAGTCATGAAGGTTAATAAAAAGTCCTTTTATTTTATTATTTTATTCTATATATCTTTAAAATAATAATGGCGTGAAAAACGTGGTATATTTTACTATCCAGTTTTAGTAATACAACGCTCATTGTGCCCGTGATTATGTAGAAAAACATTGATAAATAACCACTTACCGTGGTTCGCCTGTAAATCTCACGCTACGAATTCTGTTTGATTTGTTTGTGACCAGCTTTTCGCGTTCCATTCGCGTTGCCTTGTTTTCAAGAATAGCCTAAACTAGTTATAGTGTGAAGCAGTAACTTGGTGTTTTTCAGTTGGTATGTCGGTTGTTGTGTTATAACCTCAATACTTTTTTTTAGTTGAACGTCTCGTTCCCGGCAACGGGATGCCAGAAGTTATTCGAAGTTGTGGACGAGCATAAGCTCCGTATCTTCTATGAGAAGCGCATGGGCGCTGAGGTCGAGGCCGACCAGCTAGGTGATGAATGGAAGGGTTACATCCTCCGTGTTGCCGGCGGTAACGACAAGCAGGGATTCCCCATGAAACAGGGTGTCCTGACTAACAGTAAGTTCTTGAAAGTTTGTTAGAATGACTCAAATATTGTGATAATAGTGCTTAACTTTGGGATTGTTTGTGTTACCTTTCTATGAAATGCTAATACAATTGAAATTCTTTTTTATAGTAAAGTACCGGGTTTTTTTCCTATAAATTTATTTATTATCCAAGATACTTTGTTTTAATACACTGTATTGATTATAATTACTATTTATCTTCAGGTCGTGTGCGTTTATTGATGTCCAAGGGACACTCGTGCTACAGACCACGTCGTGATGGTGAGAGGAAACGCAAGTCTGTCCGTGGATGCATTGTAGATGCTAACCTTTCAGTGCTCGCCCTGGTCATTGTACGCAAGGGAGCTCAGGTAATCATCCATGTTATTTACTTTGTTTTATCATTGTCGTGGATGGAGCTTTGAATGTATTATGTCATTTTAATGCTTCAAGCCCCAAGCGGTCACCGTGACTGCGATAACAATAGAAAGGCTATTGTATCTGGTTTTTCCACGATCGAAGGATTATAAAGCATGAAGGTGCTAAAAGGACTGATAGTAAAAACACAGTTTTTTTTAATAATCTCTGATTGCTTGGAAAATATTGAACTAAAAATAAAAATATTCAGCTTGGAAAATTTCTCATCCCTGTTCTTACTGTTTCCCAGATCCTCAAATCTGTGTAATTATATGCGGCAGGGTATATCACCATGGTGTTAGTTTGTAGCACTGTATTCTATAATACTTTGCATTTATACTTTCACCAAACAATTTTACTAATATTACATGTATTACTGTGGAATGTAAGGCTCAGAATATTAAGCATTAGTCTTACCTGAATGCTGCTGCATTTCTTTGAAAGCTTTCTGTTCATACTTGATACTAAGTTAATAATTTATATACAGCCAAACCTGAATAAGCTAGAGTTCAAGGGAACACGATTTCATTCTCGCTCATAGAGGTTTCTCACTAACCCGAGTTTCTCGCTTATTCAGGTACAAGGTTAGCGTTTCTCTCTTATAGAGGTACGCTGAAATGACAAGTCAAAAATTCATGCACTATGTAATTTTATTTTATTTAGAACTTATTTACATTTTAAAAAATCCGTCAATTTCTTTTGATTTTATATTTTTATAATAGGTTTAGTAAGGATTCTGGTAAATTTATCATTCGATTGCGGATTCTTGGAAATTATATTGTATTCTATTTTTGTCGCGATCACCGGTGCTCGTATTGGAGTTGATGGGTTAAACTCCCTCTGAATTTCATTTCGCGATTTTCCGGATTCAAATGCATTCACTATTTTAAGTTTATCACTCAGTGACAGTACTTTAAGTTTCCGTTTTGACATGATACAGAACAGAACTTTCCTTCGCAATTGGTTAACTAAAAACTGAGTAAGTCCGTTCGAAAAGAATGCGATAAAAAAAACAAAGCTTTTTAGCTCAACAAAATAGAATGGGTACAATATTGACAAGAAAACAATACAAAAACAATTCTTAACTTTCGTTTAACTTCCTACAGTTAAACGAAAGTTAAGAACTAGTCATAAAATAGCAGATGTTAAATTGTAGCAGACATTCAATTTATAATTTGTTTTCTCATTTGTTACTGTGTATGTAAATAAAAAAAATAAACCTCGACTGTCTCGAGAGAAAAATGACTCTCTCTAACAGAGGTTTCTGTTTCTCGCTCATTGAGGTTTTGGGAGCTTAAAATGACAGATCCTAGCTATTACTCTCACTTATACAGTTTTCTCACCTATCCAGTTGTCACTTATCCAGGTTTGGCTGTACTTAATACACAATAATATGTAGCTTGTTAGTCAAGTGGCTTTTCAAATGTATCAGAGAGCAGTTGTAAGCAGGAAGCAAATATTTTCGAAGTAATTTCCGATCGTGGGGATTGCAGACACAATAGATATTCAATTGTTATGCGGCCCCGGGGTGCTGCTTGGGAGTTGATGGGTTAATGGGGTGGGGGAGCATGTTCTCATATGTTCTGAGCTAAGCATTCTGTAAGTGTCTTTACTTTTTATTCCTAATGAAATTGTTTACTTAACAGTATGGTCTATCATTTTCAGGAAATTCCCGGACTCACCGACGGCAATGTGCCCCGCCGTCTAGGACCCAAGCGTGCGTCCAAGATCCGTAAACTGTTCAACCTGAGCAAACAGGACGACGTGCGCCGCTACGTTGTCAAACGTGTCCTCCCAGCCAAGGAGGGCAAGGAGAACTCGAAACCCAGACATAAGGTAAGCTATTTTTACCCTTCAACTAGATTAAAACTAATTTGACTATATTATGTACTACTTTTTTTTTACTTGATCAAAATACTTGTTTACTGTAGTGTGGAGCTTAAGAAATTTTGTGGTTGGTTCATTGCTTGTCCTAGTCACACATGTATATTATACCTAATGCTATTACACCAACACAGGTATGCAATTAGCTATAGCAATGTTTGTGTGCAAGTGAAAGAAACAAATAGCAATAAATCAATGTACAATTAATATCTATGTATGTATGTCTACAAATGGAGTTCCAAGTCAAGAAACTTTAATGTTATGAGTATGCTTCCCTGATCAACTTTTTAACTGTGTGGTTTTTTGGCCATTCAAGTATTTGTCAGGGTATATTAACTAGCTCCGAGCAGAAGACTCAGATTCCTATATCTGTCTACTTTTACAGTGAGCTATACAAAGAATCATGGCCAAATTTGTATAGGAGCTGGACTCGACTTTTATTTTTGATGTCCCAAAATAAACTATAGTTAGATTTGGTTGTTCTTATGCTCTAAACATAATTCCGTTTGAGAATTATGTCTAAATAGCTACGGTTTTTTACAATAATTAATAACGTGTACAATTATTTCGAGGTTAGACTTAAGAACTACCTTTTTCCCGACTGCGGTGTAGCCTAACAAGTGTATATTCGGCGATCTCGTTTCAAATTTTTTCAATTTTTCCTAGAGTATTACCCAAAAAATAGAACGAATGCGAATGATCGCCGGCTGTCAGAACATATGACAGACAACACTAAAATATTGATCTTTTTTTTTGTGGCTATTTAAAGACACATTTCTAATGTTTTTCGATGCCTTAAAATATTAGGGAGTTTTTGCTACTAATGGCATATCGGGACGCCTTTTATCATCTGGTACGATTTGGCCATTGTTCCTTATCAGATTCAAATGCTATAAAGAATACCATAATATATGACAGTGATATTATTCATTACGTGTGTGACGTGTGTATGCTGGCTTTTCACGGCGCTATGGAGTGTAGATGGAGGAGAACTATCTCTGTATGTAAAAAGTGTCCGCTGAAATGTGTTAAATTAGGGTGGCGCTATAGTAGCAACAGGGTAAATTTTAAATCATTTAGCAGCTTTTATTTCAGCTATTTTAGGTTATATTTTTCAAAATATATTTGTATTATTAACTAGTGTCCGACCGAAACTCATTTTTCAGTCGAAACCGAAACCGAACTTTCGGCCTTGCTCTCAGTTTCGGCCGAAACCGAAACCGAAACCGAAACTTGATAAAACATTCAAAATTACGATTATTTACTGAAATTTACTGTTCTGTAACATTTGTTAACACATAAGAAAAAGTGCCAAATTGGATTTTTTTACTTTTTGTGACATTTGTTAAAATAAATATTATTAATCTTAGACTCGAATATGTTCCCTAGAAACTTTTCAGTATCATATTCCGTTTTTTTATACGATTCCAAGTTTTAATGTATTAGAACGAAGGATAACCTGAAAAACGAGCAGAATTTATTTCAAGACATTTACTATTGAAAAACAATCGATTGCAGTCATATTCTTTGTATGTATGGGAAACACGGACATGCAGTCTCACAGAACGCGGTCGAAGTTCGAAACAACATTACTAAGTAAACTTGCAATTTAACAGAACTAAAAACATCAAGAAGGAAAAAATATATAAATTAGGTTTAAAATTTGATATTTTTGTATTTAGATGATACTTTGTATGAATGCCTCTTTCATAAGTACGTGAGATATAAGGCACCCATATTTTCACATTTTTTTGTTTTTAATTGGAAGTTTATTTCAAAGGCTTGATAAATCCACATTTTTGAAGATATTTTTACGCTTTAAAGTACATAAAAAAACTCATAATTTCTCTAAAAATTAAACACGCACAATAAGTGCCAGCGGCAAACTTCCCGTTCCAACTCTGATATCCCCAAACCCCTTTATCTTGGTCACGACGAGTGTCTCTGATAATTTTTAAAATCTTAAATTTTTATTTATCTTCGCCTAGAGCTAGACTTTAAAAGCATACTTTCTTTTTTTTTAATTTATGTATCTGGTTAATTTTCAATGCAAATAATCGGATAATAGTCATTAAGTAACAGGCACAAGAAAAAATATTTTTGTCAGCTTGTGTAATGAGGGCCGCAAGGGAAGTGGGGATACGATTCTAGCAGAGACCGTTCCTACGGTCTGTGAGACTGCGCGTCCATAGTTAAAGGTTAATTATTTTAAATATAAATAAAACGCGTGGTAAAAAGAAAAGAATGAGGCAGTGGCGTGGGGTGAAAAAAAATAAAGGTAAAGCCGGACCAAAAAACGGCTAACTCGTGAATAAGCAAAATTTCAATTCTTGTAAAAAAAACGTGCAATAAATTACATACCTGTATTAAGTGTGTTAGTTTACCTTTTCCATAACTACTAGGGTGCTTTGCTTGCATTGTGTGCGTTGCATGCAGTGTTAGTGTTGTTAGTATTCACCACCTTCACCATACATGACATCACTGGTATTATATGAACAGTGCATGTCGAGTATGATAAAAGTGGCTTTAAAAAAAGCCGTTTTAAGCACACGTCACTCACACTCACACACCAAAAATAAGTGAATCCTGACTTGCCAGTGTAGATGTTTGTTACTCAATCATGCAAAAACTGGATTTAGATGAAATTTTGCATGCATCCCATGTCAAACATGGAAAGGAACATAGGCTACCTGTCTGAAGTCCACGCAGACGAAATCGCGGGCAAAAGCTAATAGCAAAGAAATATCAGCAGAAATACGTACCTAAATGTTTAATTTTGTTATTTGTCGTCTGTCGTCGTTATTTAATATTCCTATTCTACAATCTGAAAAATTACCTAAGAATTATTATTTATATCATTTCTCACCTAACCGTGTCACGACAAATTACAAAGTAAGTAAAACAAACCAACCTTTACGATGTAACAAACAAAAACACAACACAACACTTGGCAAGTAAAATTTCACTACTTTCGATTCTTTTAAACTATATAATATTACAATCAAGCTAGCCCACTAACTTAATAAATAAAATTTTGCATATTACAATAATAACAGTACAAAATGAGTGCAAATAAGCGCGTAATATAATTGTTTAATTCATGAAGCCCCAAGCGGCCACATCCGGCCGCGATAACAATGAAAAAGCTATTGTGTCTCGTTTTGCCACGATCGATGGGTTGTGAATTGAAATGACAGCACGCGCCGGTCGGCCGCTGCAATTAGCTCTGTTGTGATTGGACGAAATCTTTTAAAGCGAAACATGCGAAACTAAACCTTAACACATGACAAATAAAGACTAGGTAGGCTATGTGGGATCGGCTATGTGGGATCGGCTTGTTGTTCGACAATATCGACGAGTCGTTTGCATGTAGTAGTAATGTGTATGTGTGCGTGAATTTCATACATTTCAAATGTTTGGATTCCCGATGTTTTGAGCGAGTTCCCCGGCCACCGCACACTATGGAGCAGTACGTACGCGTCCTGAGTGCGATCGTAAAAACGGGTATGTGTGCGTTTGCGTGATTTTAAATACATGGCGAATTATTTTTATGAAATTGTAGGAAGCGGGGTAAGCTATAATTATTAATAATAAAAAATGTATATATTAAAATTAGCCAAGGTAAGCCGGTAGGAATCGTGTTCTATGGAGGCTTCGCCACTGGAATGAGGCGAGATGATTGACTAGATAAATCTCGCAAGCTTTATCCTCCTATTATCTCATAGTCAAACAAAATTATTTAGTAAACAAAGTTCACACACAATTTTATCAATTTATTTTATTTACTTAATCCTTTGTTTGGGAAACATTGTTAAAATAAGAACATAGCACGTGATTCACCAATGTGCGTTTGTCGTCTAGAAATAAAATTCAACCCTCTCATGTTCGATAAGAATAAGTTTAGACAATTTGATGAAAATAAAACGAAGTTCTAAGAAAAACAAAATAAATACTTAGTAATTTGGCAGTAATTTGCAAAACATAACCTCAAAACACGATTGAAATATGGACGGTGGTGAGATGAGCCGGGGTCTCGCCGGCGAGCAAGCTCGAGTTTACCAAACTACACACGAACACTAGAGTTTTGTCAGGGCCGAAACTTTCGGCTATATTTTGGCCGAAACTGGATTTTTTGGCCGATACTGGCCGAAACCGAAAGTTCGGTCGGTCACTAGTATTAACCCAGTAATTCTGTGACTCGGCTATTCGGCTTACTTCAATTTATATTTTGTCACCAACGGCTACATTAATTCCATACCCTTTGCTGCAGCTAGCGCCACTCTCGGAGGATTTTTCAACTTATTTACTGCGTACAGCTGGACACTTTTTCAAATATCCCCCATATAAGATAGTTCTCCTCCATCTGCCATCCATACACGGCGCGTAATATCACGAGCCGCGCCTTTGAAGTTACCCACTTCAATAGCCGCGTACTGACCAAGCGAGCAGCCTCGCCCGAGCGTGCCGCGGCCGAGCCAAAAGTTGTCGGTTTTTGTCGATGCTCAAAGGCGCCTCGGTACGTTTGCCGCGCACTAACACGTACTGACCGACCGAGCAACTGCGCGCGAGGCTGCCGCGGCGAGGCGGCTCGCTTGGTCAGTACGCGGCTATTCGGATCGGACGCGCCTGCTCGGACCAGTTCGGTGCGTGGCTCGAGCTAGCGCGGCGCGGCTCGTGATATTACGCGCTGTGAGAAGCTAGCATTACATGTCAAGCACTTTTCAGACAGTGTGCCTTGTGGTTGCCAACATCATATTATACCAATCTATTCTATGAAGTTGTACTTATTTGTAGCATTTTAATCTGATACAACATTTCATATCATCAAACTAAAAGACGTTACAAAAGAATCCTCTATTCCTTATAAAAATTATTGAAGTCTATTGAAAAACTATTACTTTTTAGGCACCTAAAATCCAAAGGCTAGTAACACCTGTGGTGCTGCAACGCAGACGCCACCGACTGGCCCTCAAGAAGAAGCGCTTGGCTAAACGCAAGGCGTCCGAGGCCGACTACGCCAAGCTGCTCGCACAGAGGAAGAAGGAATCTAAGGTACGTAGCTATTTTTATCATATTCTTATTTACTCCATGATTCTTATTAATTTTTATGTCACAATATGTAAAATCAGAATAGTATTAATTATGTGGTTTTATTGTCGCATATTCATCTTGCCATGTAGAAGAAATACAATATTTAGCTAAAGTTTTAGAGTTAAATGTTGTTTTTACGCATGTTTGATCTGGGAGTAAATAGATGAATATGTTGTTTAATTTATTTGGCTTGCTCAATCACACATTTTGTAACTTTAGTTCTTGCAATCTACAAGCGCGCGTAGCCTTTATTTGTAGTTGTAATAATTAGGTTGTAATTAGACATTTTCGTTAGTGTGCGTGCCTGACAGAGCAGTCACTAGATATGGTCACTAACACAACTAAGGGCGCCGCGCGCTCGTAGATTGCAAGATCTGTACTAAGTTACACAATGTGTAATTAAGCAAGCCAAATAATTGGATGTTGAGAGATCTAATAGCTATAAAAAATATTATTTTCAAGGGAAATTATTATTAAAATAAAAGTTATATAAGCTTAAGCTATAAGTATGTACAGCTTGTATCATATGACTATAAACTGTTTTGTAGTAATCATACAAGGCTGTTAGAGTAATAGGCTGTGTCTTACCCCTCGGTATTTTGTTGATACTTACTGAGGTATTGAATCAGCAACAAGTCACCAAATAAAGCTTCGGCCAAACCTACGCGACCAAATCGACTGCGGAGCGGGATCGTCTGCAACGCGGGACTTTGGCGTCGGCAGTTCGGGTATAATCTACGGTTTCGCACCGTAGTCGCGCAGGTGTGCACACCAGTTTGGCGTTGCAGACGCTCCCGTCCCGCGTAGGTTTGTCTTTCTCTCTGTCTCATCCGCCACACCACAATGCGTTATGGCCGATTTACACGGGTGACTAAAGCCGCACGATTTACGCCGCATGACGAAAATCGACCGTGTAAATGGCAATTCGACCACGCCGCATGCGGCTAAAGTCGCAAGCCCCAAAATAAAATCAAATGAAATCAAAATCAAATCATCTTTATTTCGGGCATCGGAGGCCCATATAACAAATACCTTAAATCCAACATACATATTTATAATATAATAAATACCTTAAAAGCTAACATACATATTCGTGACAAAGTCGTGCGGCCAATGGCTGCATGTGGCTGGTGACTAAAATCGACCGTGTAAACGCTCAATCGCAAGCGATCGCTTGCTGCGAATACTACTGTAGCGAGCGCAGACGCGACATTTTCACGCAGAATGAACTAGTCACAGGCGATTTTTGTAAATGGGGTGGCGATTCGACTTGGACATTCGACTTGACTAAAATCGACCCGTTGGTCACCCGTGTAAATCGACCATTATTATATTGCATCTCGCTCTATTCCTGTTTCGCATTGTTTTCGCTGATATTTCGCAGTTGGCAGCGTTGGTGGACTAGAGGCATAAAATAATAATGAAACAAATGAAAACTAACCAATTTTTTTTTGCAGGCGAAACGCGCAGAAGAGATCAAACGCAGGCGTTCAGCTTCCATGCGGGATTCCAAGAGCTCAAACACGAGTGCACCCCAGAAGTGAAAGACTTTAACCAATAAAAAAAGTTAAAAACCGTAACTTGTTCCTTTCATTTCATGCCTGAGGTCTGTAATTGAACAATGTGTAATAATAAAATTCTCAGGGAATGTTTATTTGTATTTAAGACTCTACAGTAACATAGAACATATTATTTTTAACAAAAAATTAAAACCGACTTCCAGAGTAAAAAACAATAATAATTATTATATGAACAAAAAAGTATGAAATAATTCTTACTCTAATTGTCTTATGCAGAATACTCCTAAACCTCTACTATTTCTGTACACAATCTTCATTATTTTGAAGTCGATCTTCCTTTTGGTAACAATTATGCCTGGAATACTTCATATGAAACCAAAAAAACTATATGTTTCCATTTGAATTTTGAGGAGTTCCCTCGATTATTCATGGATCCCATCATCAGGTCACCACTTTTGTGAACATGGGACCAAATTGAAGTAAAACCTAATACAACAAAACAAAAAATTTGAAAATCGGTTCACAAACGGCGGAGTAATCGTTGAACATACATAAAAAAAATATATATATCCACAGCCGAACGTATAACCTCCTCGTTTTTTGGAAGTCGGTTAAAAATAGGCAGTGAGCTGCAATTACTATCACCTCTTGGACCACAGTTGCTCATATTTTTTTAACATATTTATTATTTAGGTAGGCACATGAATACGGAATGTTTTTTTAGATTATTATAATTGTTATACCACCACAAGTATCGATATTATACTATACAGAAACTGTTTATTGCAATAAAAATTACCTACTTTTATTGGTTTAGAGCAGCTGTACTCAACTCGCGGCCCGCCAGGACTTTATCAGTGGCTCTTTTAAATTCACGCCCACTGGCAATATAGTGTAAAGTAGTCGTGAAAATATTGGAGAAATTAATTTTTTAAAATAAAACGTGTTACGCCTCTAGTACACCGACGCTGCAAAACGCGAAACAGCGGCGAACCGATTTGCTGTCTCACTCGCCATACGGCAACGCGTTATAATATTTTATGGCATCTAGCTCTATTCCTGTTTCGAGTCCGATAATTAATCTATCTTGTTGATTTCAGAGAGTCATCTATTAGCACTCATGTTATTTTGTAAGAGAATCATGATCTGGAATGGTTGATCTTGGATTACAAATGTAAAATTGTGAATTGAATGACGATGTTGAGTCTTAGGTACAGGAGTAAATGATAACTCGACTGTCGGATCAGAAGTGTGTTTTATTCATGAAAGTTACGGCTATTATACTAGATGTTTGTGTAAACACCGTTGTCCTTGAAACCATCAAATGAGCCCGTCAAAATGAACAACTTTTTCTATGAGAACAATGCTGGGAAATAAAATAAAAACTGTCTTCATACCCATACAAATTGCCGATCCGGACATCCGTATGGGTATGAAGACGGCATTTTTTTTTTGAGTTCCCAGCATTGTTCTCATAGAAAAAGTTGTTCATTTTGACGGGCTCATTTGATTGTTTCAAGGATAACGGTGTTTACACAAACACACTGTATACAAAATTTTACAGACTAGAAAGAGACGATACATATTTAAACAATATGTACTATGTCACCACAACGATATGAAATGAAACATCGCTTGAGTTTCAACTTTCGCCCTGAGAATGATAATAAATTATCCCGGTGACACGGAGCAACTAGATCGTGAGGAGTGAGCATCATTAAAATATGAGCTACACAAATGCATCCATTGACGACCCTTCTGCTCGAATTCTAGTTCATCAAATAATAAAAAACCCATGAGGTGGCCACAAGAAGAATATATAAATTTAAAATAAATAATTATTAAAAAAATTTAGAACAGCTTTACTCAACCTGCGGCCCGCGGCGCCTTTAATCGGTGGTCCAAAAAGCTAAATTAAGTCAAAGTCAATAGTCTTCATGAGAGTCGTGAAAATGTTTCCACTTTATAATGATATCGCAAATGTTTAAGATCGTTATTTATTAATCCCAAAAAAATTTGGTTGTGGCCCGCGACACCCAGACCAATACGCGTCCGTGGTCCGTATTAATTTAATTTAATTTAATTTAAAAAAAACATTTAATTTAAATTTTTAATCACAATATAATAATTTTACTAACACTAGAATAAGGACCCTTTGTTCACTAACACTATGTTAAAAATTTTACAGTAAAATATGGACGAAAGTTTAAAATAAATAATTTGAATAAAAAAGGTTGAGTACCACTGGTATGGCAAAAAAATTGTGGCAAGTAGTAAAAAAAAAAAAACAGCTGATAGTGACATTTGACGTTTGTTCTGTTTGAAATTAATTTTTCATAATAATTTTACATAAATACCTACCCTATGATAAATTACGGAATTTCCGCTAATTAGTAATTATTGATAGATAATTTATTTTAGCTAACTTAGACATGTCGGCCGCCCAGGAAACTAAAGGGATAATTCAATATGTACCTTTCAAATCTTTCGTTCATCCAGCCTTTTGGCATACGCTTAGTGAGTTGAAACTGAATGTAGACAAACTAAACGAGACGATGAAACAAATACACGGCATTTATTCATTTAGAGACGATATTGACGGCATATTCGAAGTGGATGGAACATCTTTCAACCAGTAAGTTGTCAAACCATTACCCCTATTCTCTGTTTAAATCAGGTTTAAATTCATCTTTATATAAATGTAAACAAAGCTACTGACCTTACATAGCCCATAACGATAAGCGGCTATAATGCTACTCATTTAAATGCCACATTAGCTGTGTAATGAGTTCATGACTCTAGTATATTCTTCTCATCAAATCAAACTCAGTAATGTGAATGAGCCAATAAGATTGTTATTTCTGTTTCTCATTTATAATTTTTTATTTTCTAGGTCAACAACAGAAGATTTGTTCTCTATAGATGTTATTGGTACATTGATAAACAAGAACACGATTGAAGATTTTAAGAACATTGACAAAGCTGCCCTACTCAATAGCATAGGAGAAGTAATATGGACTAACATAAAAACTCGGTCCTGGATAGATAAACCTAACTCCCTTGTTACTTTTATTATATTGTCATTTGCTGTAAGTATATCTGTTATGTTGATTTGTAAAGTATTTGCTCTTTGCTCATCAGCATTGTGTAAAAAAGAAAAATCCATTTATTTACCAATTTTTTTTATTACAAATGTCTGCAAGGTTTTTTCTGTTTTGTGATAAGAGACAATATAACTGCACTGTTGTGTATTGTACACAATATATTAACACCTCGATCGGGGATTCTTGGAAATATTTTGTTCTCGTGGTCGCATGCGACCACTTGGGAACGAAAGCGTTAAGGGTTTGCCAGAGTGGTGGTGGTTGCCACTAGCTACTTTAATTTAAACTAAAATAACATAGATTGTATATATTTTGTATGCTTTAGATTTTAGAATGAGACAAATATAATTGTCTCTTTGTCTTGTTTCAGGATCTCAAGAAATTCCACTACTATTACTGGTTTGCATTTCCAACACCGAATCAACCTACTGTTTATTTGAAACAAAACAGTACCTCAATAACTGATTACTTTAGTCAAGATGAGTTGAAAAGTCTGACTATTAGTTTTAAAAATCTAGATATGGCACAGAAATGTTTCTTCTGTATCACCAAAGATGATAAAGTTTCAGTGGACTTGCTATCAACAGTTTTAAAAAGAAAAAATGGTGATGAATTAGACATTGACTTCTCAAAGACATTCTTTGCTTTTGCTGATCCAAGCAGCTGTGAGAACCCCGGATGGCCTCTCAGATTGTTTATAGCAGCTCTTTTAGAATATTCACCATCATTAAGAGAGAAGGAGTTTAATGTTATTGGCATTAGATGCAAAAGATTAGAAGGTATTGAAGTCAGTAGAGTGTTCTCAATAAAAACATGTGAGGTAAGAATAAAAAATGAAACCTTTTACTTTTAGGCTCATTTAATTAAAACTAGCTATTTGACCGAGCTTTGCTCGGTATTCGATAAAACATGAATAAAATGACATTTTCTGAAAATGATTCCTAGCTAGATCGATTTATCGCCCCCGAAACCCCCTATATACTAAATTTCATGAAAATCGTTGGAGCCGATTCCGAGATTCCAATTATATATATATACAAGAATTGCCCGTTTAAAAATATAAGATATTGCTTTTAAAGTCCCTGTGTAATGTTACATATAATATATGTACATTAGCATGATTTAAATATTTTTTTAAATTGCAGTAAAGAGAGAAGAGACTACTATCAGATGAATTAATGTTATATATCTAATTGGTATCACTAACCAGCATTCACTTGCCATATTTCAAGCAAACAATGTAGGCCTGCCTACTAAGTACTAACCCATTTCTCTGTTGGTTTATTAATACTATTGGTACTTATATTGAAATACAAATTGAAACTAGAAAATATTTCATTGTATGTTACAAGATATTGCGGTAAGAGTTAAATTTCATTGTATGTTTTTTAACAATAGTGTTCTCAAGTTCCAGAATGTTCAATCAGATGGAAAGATCGGATGGGTTGGCTGGGAGAGGAATGACAAAGGAAACTTTGGACCTAAACTTGCTAACATGTCTGCTTCCATGGATCCTAAGAAGTAAGTCTTAAACAACATCAAATATTTACTGCATACTTATGTATGTTGCTACTTGCTGCCTTTGTCTAATATATTCTAAAAGCCACTACGAGGGCTGCTATTTATGTATCCGGAATTTAAAAAAGAAACAAACATATATCATTTAATATGGTTTTATTGCTTTTCAAAATATTCGCCGCGATGATCGACACACTTTTGCATACGCTGGAACCAATTTTCATAGCACTTTTTCCATTCTGATTGAGGTATCTCCAAAACGTGCATTTTGAACGCATCAACAGCCTCTTAGCGGCTCGAAAAACGTTGACCACGTAATTTGTTCTTCGCGTATGGAAATAAAAAGAAATCGTTAGGAGCTAAATCAGGGCTGTACGGCGGATGACCAGTCAATTCGATCTTTTGACCCTCCAAAAACTGAGTTGTTTCAGCTGAGGTGTGACAGCTAGCATTGTCGTGATGTAATATGATTCTGCGTTGTCGGTTGTCCTTTCTTATTTCTTCAAAGACTTCTGGTAAACAAATGGTCGTATACCATTCAGAATTAACTGTTTTACGATTCTCTAATGGCACTGTAGCCACATGTCCATTAATTCCAAAAAAACAGGCGACCATTTGCTTCAAAGTACTTTTTGCACGAGTAACTTTTGTTGGTTTCGGCTCATCTTGGAACACCCACACCGTTGACTGTTGTTTAGTTTCGGGGTCATATGCATAGATCCAAGATTCATCACCTGTGTAGATATTATAAACGGCTTTTGACGTACCACGGTTGTATTTTTTTATTATTTTTTTGCACCAATCGACACGAGCCCGTTTAAGATCGATTGTCAAGTTGTGCGGAATCCAACGCGAACATATTTTTTTTACAGCCAAATGTTCGTGTAATATCTTATGTATGCTCGTCATACTTATGCCTAAGGACGCCTCTATCTCGCGATATGTAACATGACGATCACGCATTATTAGTTCCCGCAGAGCATCTATATTTTGTGGGACAACAGCTGTTTTTGGGCGACCTTCTTTATTTTCATCCGTGAGCATAGACCGCCCACGATTAAACTCACTGTACCAGTGATAAACAGTGGTTTTTGATGGTGCTTCATCTCCAAAAGTTGCGGTGAGTTGAATAAAGCACTGTTGTTGATTTAGCCCACGCCGAAAATCGTAGTAAATCATTGCACGAAAATGTTCACGCGTTAAATCCATGGCAAATGAAGACACGCAATTTTCAAAATGACGCCACAATGGAAAAATAATTGACAGTCACATGAAACAAAATGTATTCTTCAACCAAAGAGTTCTATTTTCAAATGTTGTAATTACTTTTTAAATATTGTTCTTGTAAGTGGCCAGTTCCGGATACATAAATAGCAGCCCTCGTAAACACATAGTGACAGCAGCAAAGTACAAAGCTTTTATGATATAAACACTTCCTCTTGCGCAAGAAAAAAAACAATATTGTTGTGTGAAAGGGAAAAGTAGCTTCTTGTGCCTGACGCGTACCTCACGTATTGGTGAAAACGAGATAGCAATATATTGGTGTGAAAGAGACAAATAGCGATATATGTACGATTTCTTTAACTTTCACAGATTGGCAGATGCATCATCCAACTTGAACATTCAACTGATGAAATGGCGTCTAGTGCCAGATTTAGACGTGGATATCATGAAAGAAACAAAATGCCTTCTATTGGGCGCTGGTACGTTGGGCTGCCATGTCGCTAGAAATTTGTTGGTATGTAGACTCAGCATGAATATTTTTAAACAAAAAAAAAATATATAAGCCCCAAAATTTTAATGCAGTAAATTAGCTAACGATATAGCCAAGAATATTCGCAATTTCGCCAGCTTTTTAAAAATATATTAACTAATATCATAGTTCATAGTCAAAAGATTTTGGGACCTAACTTCGCGGACACTTCGGTTCATACCTTTTCTTAAACTATGATACACACAAATGCGCCAAACATTATTTTTGTGTATTTTCTAGACGTTAGTTATAATATCTCGTTATATTTGTAAACTTTCAGGCATGGGGCTTTCGTCACATAACGTTCATAGACAACGGCAAAGTATCGTATTCGAATCCAACGCGTCAAGTTCTGTATACGTTTGAAGACTGCTTGAATGGGGGCAAGAAAAAGGCTGAAACTGCTGCCGTGAATCTCAAGCGCATACTACCGACTGTGGTAACTTTTTTATACGCTTTTTATTAGCTTCACCTGTATGTTTGTTTGTATGTAACAGACTTCTTTGGGCGCGATTTTGACCCACCTTAAACGGCTAGATTTCGTTAAAACTTTGTATATTTATCGAGGACCGATGACAATACACTAACTTGATAATTATAATTATTCCATTTTTCAATTTGTATGTTTGTTTGTAACCGACTTCTTTGGGCGCGATTTTGACCCACTTTAAACGGCCAGATTTCGTTCGGAAGGTACTGCACAAGCGCACCTGGTGGAATAAATGTACATAATATTTATAGATATAGATATAACCAAACTAAAAAGTAAAAAAATAAATAATAGTTTTCAATTTTTTAGTTTGGTTTTCTATAAAAAGCGTGTTTTTAGTTTTTTTTAACTATTATATTTTATTTTAAATCTGTTATGTGGATACTAAGACCAACCTCTGTTTGTTAAATCCTAACAAGGCATTACTTATGGACCCTAGAAAATTAAACAGACTGTCAAAATACTTATGTCCCACAGTAAAAATTTAACAGCGGATTAGTAAATGCAATGTTTAGTGAACAACTATCAATTCGTTCGTTCTTGTTATAAGGCGACGAAATTGCAATGTATTATCAGAGAAGTTGATTCCTAGGCAGATGGGGGACCTACGTAGTTTGGTCGCGTTACGTCAAACCCAGCCGACAGATCACAATTAACATTGAATTGACATTATCCAACCAAATGACGTTGGTCTGTCAACTGCATAGGAATCAATTTCCTCGATGGTACGACATGTTTGCTGCAATGTGTCATTTTCTAATTTCTTCCTTATTCAACGTCATCTGGTAGATAATGCGACCAAATTAAAATATCACTGATCGCATACATTTGTTACGCTACAATAGTTATTTTTAATATACCAGGTTAATAATAATTATTATCTGTCAAAGCTGAAAACATTAATCATAATACAAACTTTTATTTACTTATTTCGGTTTGGTAATTTTGATACAAGTATTTGCAATGTCAAAGAAAATCCGAGGGCTGAATTTTTGTCAAAATTAAAATAAATAATTATTCATCACATGAAAAATAATAAATAATATTAAGGATATGGCGGAAACACCCAAAAGTCAAAACAGATTCTTTTATTCATATTGGATATTGTCTTTGACAGTTGTTGTTTTGACTAATATAACGGCCTGTTAAATAACTAACGGACCTATAGCGCAGGAATTAAAAATTTTACACCGTGTTAGGGAATATCATTGGTGTTAGGTGATTTGGTATGACATTAGCGCAGGGTGGAACGCTCGATAGCTCTAACAGGCCGTTAATTACTGATTTAACAAGCCATCATTTATTTAACATTGCTTGATAAATTTAGGTCTAATATTTTGCTTCATGATAAATTACTTGAATAAAAGTGCGTAAAGTTTATTATTAACTTAAAGTAGTAATAAATAATTTATTGCTTAATAAAGTGTGTCTAATAAATAATAATATTGTCTTACACAATATGTATTTAAAAGTTTACTACTAACATCTAGCTTTTTTTTTAATTTCAGCACAGTGAAGGTATATGCTTACACATTCCAATGCCTGGTCATCCAATTGGCGAATCTCTCAAAGACGAGACAATAAACAATATAAACATTATCACAAAAGCCATAGCGGATCATGACGTCATTTTTTTACTGTTGGACACAAGAGAGGCAAGATGGCTGCCTACTTTGATTGCTGCTAAGATGGGAAAGGTAAAAAAAAACACACTTATCAAAAATATAAATAAGAAATGTGCCTGTCTGTTAGCTCTTGACACTTAAATCGCTGGACAGATTTAGATGACACTTTATGTGGATACTGTCCCAGTCCCAGGGAGGAGTGGGATAGTTTTTATCCCAGATAAATGTGCGATTCATGTGCAATACTTAAATGAATTTCGGCACATCGGAGTTACGGCCTATTAGTAGTAATATCTGAGTCTTATTTTATTCTATTACAGAAATACCCGCTAACTCGCTAAATTATAATTTTTTTAGCCAGTCTTTAAAATACAATCGAATTTTTTCAGATAGTAATCAACGCGGCGCTAGGATTTGACAGCTACCTTGTGATGCGTCATGGCACAAGCGCGCACGCAAGCACGCAAGCAAACGCGCACGCAAGTACGCACGCAAGTACGCACGCAGACGCGCACGCAAGTACGCAAGTTACGAGCGTGCGTGGATCAATGCTGGGATGTTATTTCTGTAATGACGTCACTGCGCCTGGCAATGTAAGTATTTTTTTGACATGATTATTTAATTAACATTTCTAACAAAATATTTTATGACACTGGGAATATGCGTGGAGGCCGCAAAGGAAGATCTGCCGACCGAGCGAGGTGTTGTGCTCGATCAGGCCGAAGCCCACGTGATTAATGATTTATTTCACCTGTCGTATATATGTCGCAGTCATCTAGTTTAATCTGCGATTCGATTGAATGACTAGCGCATTTATTGAATTACGTTAAATGACACCATTCAATCGAATGACTAAAGGACAACTTGTCAAGACGTTGACTGTGACGTTTAACGTCTTGAATAAAAGTCATATTATAGTGACGTTGTTAAATGGGATGCTATAATTTTTTAAGTAGCCACTGACGGGGTAGTTATGGGTAAATCCACGCTGTCATATTATTTTATTACAAATAAAGCCCTTTAAACTTTAAAGTAAATTTAATCGACAAAATATCAACACAGTGCTATCAGCTGTGTGAGACTGAGCCTGTTTGACGCCATATTTGTTTTAGTGACTACTAGCGCCGCAGTGGGAAAAATGAAATACATTCAATTACCTGACTGATTTCAAGTCCGCTATCTTCAAAGGGCTATGTTACAAATCGCTACCTAGATGGACGTTGAGTGACAATCCTTCAATCGACATTCGGCCGAGTCATTCAATTGAATGGTGTCATTCAATGAATGCACTAGTCATTCAATCGAATCGCAGATTGAACCAGATGACTGCGACATATATATTATACCGTTGCACTTAGAAAACTTCGTTAGCGTGATGCAGGAATGTGGCCTTATTGAAGGTACCGCCACAACACCAATATGCAGCAGATGATGTGCCTAAAATATCCGTAGGTGATTTTACCACAACTAACCTTTGCTAAACCCCTTGCTAATAAAAAAAAACACAGCAAATTATATAAAAATATTTTATTCAAAAAGTAGGCATGATAAAATAAACTAGGGATATTATGGGCATATAATGCATATTGCTATTGGTAATTAATTGTAATTACATACATATTGTAATTCCGATTGCCTTGAATAGTTGTATTCTACCTAGTAATTTATAAGTAAGAGGTATATTTAATAAAAAAATTAATTGTTATTTATATTGTCAGTCTGTGTCGGACCGCACGCTGGACCAGCAGTGCACGGTGTCGCGGCCGGGCGCGGCGGCGGCGGCGGGCGCGCTCGCTGTTGAGTTGCTGGTGGGAATGCTGCAGCATCCTGACAAGTATGTACTATCAGAGAAGTTGATTTACAAGCAGATGACGGGCCTATGTAATTTGGTTGCGTTCGTTACGTCAAACCCAACTGATTGACATAATCCGACCAAATGACGTAGGTCCGTCAACTGCCTATGAATTGCTTCGATGGTCAGCAGGCACTGACCTCCATTATACAAGTTTTGGCAGCTGTTTTTTGTGCCTATTTAAGCGGAATCAGCGCCCCAATGCGAGGGAAGAGAACTAAATCTGACGTAAACATGACGTTTAAAAGTCGTAGTAAGTCACATTGGCGCTGATAGCAGTAGTGGGAGTACTTGGAACTAATACTAGTTTCTACCACCGTAGTGATTATATTTCTCTTTGGTTTCTACAACCAATAGCGATTGAGCGGCCATTTGCAAGTTACATCAGATTTAGTTCTCTTCCCCCACATTGAGAGCGCTGATTCCGCTTCAAATAGTCACAAAAAACAGCTGGGTATCTTAGGCTCAAAACACACCGGAATGGCAGAGGCGAGGCGAGCAGTTTCAGTGTCATATGATTTTAAACTTTATCTTCATTATTGTAATACATAGTATCGCTTGAGAAATCGCCGCCGCCGTCCACGGGCGGCCGTAGATTTCTCAAGCGATACTATGTATTACAATAATGAAGATAAAGTTTAAAATCATATGACACTGCAACTGCTCGCGTCGCCTCTGCCATTCCGGTGTAGATCGGCCCTTATGTCCAGCGTACTTGAATAATGGAGGTCAGTGTCAGCAGGATTTGTAAGCTATAACTAAGAATATATTAATTAAGAAATATTTCAGCTATGAACTACTTAAAATAGAAATAGAATAACAAATGAAACAAACATTTAAACAGGAACAGCCTGTCAGCAATTGATTTATGACAAATAGAATATATTTGGGTCAAACCCACGAATAATAAAAACTAAGGAAACGTAACTCCCATACTCCAACCGTTTTGAATTTGGTCCCTTTTCGCAAACTATAGTTTGTGCGTTATAAGATGATATGGGTGACAGTTCTCATATTCCTTGCTACGGATTTTTTTACCAGAAAACAAAAAAATCAAAAATATTTAATAAATTATATTCCATCTACAAAAACAAATGTTTCCTATAACTGTAAATGAATAAAAATGAAAAGTTGCTAAATGCTAACTTATGAATATAAAATTATAAATATTAACAGTGAAATAGGAGTATAAAATTATTGATACGAAAATATTTGAAAAATGTCAGATGCATGAAACGGAACTTTAGCCGATAGAGATTGACGCTGTTTAATCGAAATCAAATCGATAAAAAGGGCGGCCATCTTAATTCGCTAGCGCCACTCTGAAACGTCAGTACGAAATCGATAATTTCGATTGCAATTCCTTTACGAAGTGATTCGATATTTTTAAATTATCGACTAAAATATTTAGGTAACTTCCCTACTATTGTCAATTATAATGTGTCACCCATATCATCTTAAAAAGCACAAACTATAAAATATGACAATAGCTACGAAACATTGGCCGTGTTCGTCGGCATAATTTTTGGCGCATACGCCACAAAACCATTTATTGTGCATGTCCAAATCATATCATGCCATGGCACTGCACACACGACTGTTCTGAATACATGCATAAAGTGTGCATATATTCGGGTCTTATTTTGTAGACTCGCGGAACAATTTAACACAGTTAGTCTTCCTCAGTTTTTTCTTATTCGTCGGGTCAAACCTAGTTTATAATATTGTCGTTACATAAGCCGAATAAATAACCTATCAGTTGAATTCATTTCTCTCAGTAAGAACGTAATTGCAGTCCCAAAGAGGCTCGCACTTCCTTTTAGCAGGTGCAAGTTATCAATGTCTAATTATTAATAATCTTTTATTACTCCTTATAACAAAAATACATATTTTTCATTCAGGATAGACGCACCCGCGCCATTCAAAATGGACGATGAAACAACAAGTCAAGGCATATTGGGGGCCGTACCGCATTCCATACGCGGCTTCCTACACAACTATCAGACAGTGCTGCCGACTTGCGTCAAATTCCGACAGTGTATAGCCTGCTCAGACACTGTCATAGACATGTATAGAACCGAAGGGACACAGTTTCTACTCGATGTCTTCAATAGTGGGAAGTATTTGGAGAAATTGACCGGCTTGACTGAGTTGCAGACGCTAGCTGAAATGACTGAGGTATTTTTTCTTTAACTTTCTCACTTATGTTAAGTAGCCCGCAAACGATCAAATTGTTTGTCAAATTTTACGTGTTTGTCAAACAGTTTGATAGTGTTTGACAGATAGCGTTAGACAAGATAGCGTTTGACAAACGTGTTTGAACGTGTTCCGCTGTATTTGTCAAACAAGATGTCATGATCTCATACCTAATTGTTTGATAAACTTGTTTGATGCACGTTTGTTCGTCTGCGCTGCTGTTTGATGAAAACGTAAATTACATCAAACATGTTTGTCAAACAAAGATCGTTTGCGGGGTACTTTATGTTCTTGTCATTTCTCGCGACAACTTTTACTACATCGAATTAGTTACCAATCAGAACTTTTGCATTTATTTTATCACACAATGTCTGTTGTTTGCCACTAGGGGCCAGGCCATAATACTGCGTTGCGGCGTCGCATCGCAAAAACAATCTTAGAAAAGCAATGTAGTTTTTTGCGATGCGACGTCGCAACGCCACTGCGTTGCCTGGCCCTAGGGGCGCAGTTTCAATATCATAATTCATATAAATTAAAGCTTACGTCCGAAAGTCACACTCAGCCCACAGATTTAAATCAATTT
Source organism: Polyommatus iphigenia (assembly GCA_963422495.1). Lineage (NCBI taxonomy): Eukaryota > Metazoa > Arthropoda > Insecta > Lepidoptera > Lycaenidae > Polyommatus > Polyommatus iphigenia. The sequence goes on from OY730182.1 coordinate 8,687,171, forward strand.
TGGATTTTGGTAGAGTAGTATTAATTGATTCATATATCAACATAGTGTATCACCAAAGAAACTGATTCATAGGCAGATGAGTGATGACTGATGACAGACCTTCGTCGTATTTTGGTCGAGATACGTCAATTCAATATTAGTCGTGACTCGTGATTTGTCTTCTGAGTACGTAATCGGTAATGCAACCAAATTACGTAGGTCTGTCGTCTGTCTATGAATCAACTTCCCTGATAGTACTATCAGAGAAGTTGATTTCCTAGTCAGATGGCGGACCTAAGTAATTTGGTCGCGTTAAGTCAAACTCGTCCAACCGATAGCTGCAAGCATAGCTGTGTATGAGCTAACATTAAATTGACATAATGCCGACCAAATGACGTGGGTCTGTCAATTGCCTAGGAATCAATTTCCTCGATGGTACATAAATTATTATTATTGTCTCGCGACGTTTTCTTTACTTTAATTATGTGATGACTTATTGCTTTACTCTTATTTACAGATTGTCGCGTTGTCCGACGATGACGAAGATTGAGAATCGTCGCCAAACCTGGGGTTTTTATAAAAAAAGTAGACAGATTTATACTATATCTTGAGACTTGATTTGATGAACATCATTCCAGCTAAGTCTATATTTTTACTGGGCTGGTCTTAAGATATCAACAACATGGTTGAAAAGCTAGTTATTTTAGAAATATGGCTTTCTTCGTGGTTTAAACTAAGTAGTGCAATATGCTTTTAGAAGTTAAGAGATGCTATGTGCAGATATATCCTATATTACGATTCATTCCATTACTATGCTGTACCTGTAAAGTACCCCGCAAAACGATCAAATTTGTTTGACAAACATGTTTGATGTAATTTACGTTTTCATCAAACAGCAGCGCAGACGAACAAACGTGCATCAAACAAGTTGTCAAACAATTAGCTAGAATCGGTATGAGATCATGACATCTTGTTTGACAAATACAGCGGAACACGTTCAAACACGTTTGTCAAACGCTACGCAAATCCAAATTTTCTTCAAACAGGTCAAACACGTAGTTTGTTTGACAAACGCTTCAAACAAGGCTAGGTACACTATCAAACTGTTTGACAAACACGTAAAATTTGACAAACAATTTGATCGTTTGCGGGCTACTTAAAGGTGCTCCCAGATAGAAGTTATGTAACGTTATAAACTACGTTATAAAACATTGTGTAACACGATAACATTTTATAACATCGTGTAACATACGCTACAACATTTCAAAAAATAAACGTGTATTTTGTTATAAATTGTTAAAAATGTTATATAACGTTATATAACTTCTGTCTGGGAGCACCTTAAAGCCTTTCAATCTACACGACCTACCATGCACCAATGTAGGTTTTTAACCCTGAACAAAATATTGTTGCTCTCTATCCTCGTCGCAGTCGCATAGACTTACCGATTCAATGCGGCGCACATTTTTTTAAATTTTCAGTAGTGGCGGCATACAATTTTCTCGTGACACGTTAGCCGTGTCATACATAGTGATTATATTCTCTTTGGTGTCATACGCCATATAAGTAGATGACACGGCTACCGTGTCACCCGCCATGTTCGAAAAGGTTTATTGTTTTTCTTTATTTTTACACGTGTATTAACTTGCTTTATTTAGTTGAACCCAAACCATTGATGTTAACGGAAGGTTACGTTGTTTTGAGTTGATTTCGACTAGTTTTACTAAGTTTTAACCTGATAATGGCTAGTAAGCGATTTTTGAATTCAGATGTTGCAAACCTTTTGTAGGTTTCAAAGTTAGAAAAATGAGTAAGCATATTAAATAGATCTGGGTTTCCGATGTAAATTATGCGTTCGTAGATAAATTTAAAGAAGTTTGTTGTTAAGTTAATACTTTGATGTCAACGCAAGTATTTTTCTACATTATCGTCAAAATAATCGCAAGAACTTGAAAGTTAAAATAATTTAGAATAATATGGACTCCCAATATTAGGTACTTCTTTATTTTCTTTAATGTGTCGATGGTACTGTATTCAGATGTAAAATGTCTCTATTTAAATTTTTGTACTATTAAATAAACTATTTAAAATCTATTCATCTTATTTTCTGTTGCTGGTTGCCTATTTGAATACCGTTTGTAATTTGTTTACAGAAGTCTAATATTATTTGTACGCAACTTACAAAATGGTTTAATTTAAACAACAATGCTACACAACTATTTAATTATAAAACTCAATGGTGCATTGTCATTTGTACAGGAGGTGGCCTTTGGTCGGCCTTAGCGTGTATTTCCTTTACTGGCTTCGGTGGTTTTATCTTTCTCCCGTGTCTGCCATCTTTCCTCTTCCACAATCCAGATCTTGGTCTGTTCCCTAGCCATCTGTTCCTCTGAGCTGACCCTATAGGTGTCGATCCGTGCTCTACGTTCGATAGACGACCTAAAAAAATATAAAAAAACAAATAAATTATGTGCAATAAAAGACTTATTTTTACTACTTTTAGGGTATATTTTTTGGTCGAGTTTCCTGCGAATTGTGCTAAGGTTGGTAATCACATGGGATAAAGACTATCCTCTGTCCTTTTTCAGGTTACAAAGTAACTCAATGGACAAATGGCAAATAGCCAAATATCATACAGGTTTAACAACCAATTGATGAAATTAGTATGGTTAATGTAAAAATACATAAAAATAGTTTACATACCAACCACAGCCATACAACGCTCATCAAAGCTGAATAGCATCTTTGACGGCATTTGAACTATAATTCTATCATCCTGCCTCCGCAGAATTGTCCCGTATGTCCCTGCTGCGTTTACATAAACTCCTCCTTTTCCTAAAATAAAATTAATAATGGGTTTTTAATAAAGTTATAAATATTTATTAGCTGTAGTCTATGAATAATAAAAACTAGTAGTTAAAGTTTTTACACTGTTTGTAAATTCACACTCAGAGAAAAAAGACTACAATTCTTTTCATCACCGGCTTTCATGTTCTACCACAGAAATTGAATCCTATGCAGATTGCAGAGGGCGAGTCCAGAAAAAAGGAGACTAACACCAATGTAATTAACATCAGATGGCCAAGCCTAATAAATATGGTAGTTGATATAGTTGCTAAAATTACCTGGTACTTTTTCTATAGAGTGCACAAGTGTCCCAGTAGGTAAGGCACCCAAAACATAAGCATCACCTTCATTTGCTCTCACTGTAAAAAAGAAGATACAAAAAGTTATTGAAAATTTACAAACACTTAAATATTGCCTACACTTACAGTTTGACCCCTACTATTTAAAAAAGCCAGAAATCAATAAAAAATTAGCAAGGGGGAATAAAATCCTTTCATGGTCTATTCAAGCAAATACAACAATTTACCTGGAATTCTGGGCAAATGCCTGGAGGTTTTGATGATGTCACCGGCTTTCATGTTCTCCGTGGCCAGAATGTACTTCATCTCCTTCCCCACTGCAACCAGAGCCACATGGGCAGTTCTACATCCACATTCCAATACCTAGAAACAATTGACGATAAAATATGTACCAACTACCATTATCAAGCAAATTATATAGGTGCTATCAATGGAGGAAATGTAAGTAATTGGTGAATTGATGATGAAAAAAATCGACAATAAATGTTATGCCAAATTTTATCAAAATTGGATAAGTGGTTTGAGTGTAACTTGGAAACAAACAGACAGACAGATAGCAATACAGGTACACTTTTGCATTTATAACATTAGTATTGTTTTAAAACAATCTTTTAAAATTTTTGCTAGCAAAGATGAAGAAGCATGAGTGTAAATTATACCCACCTCAATAACTTTTTCTTCCTGTGGTGGTCCTTCTGATGGCCCGTCTCTCAACCACTTGATCCAATGAAACTTATGCTTAATACCACCACCTATTCCTTTAGCTACAATTCGACCTGTAAAAGAAAGAATAAGAACAGTAAATATATATGATTAGTTACAAATAAAAAGTTCAATGCAAAATTCAATGTAAATATTCTTGGTTGACTTTCTTCAAAGTCGTATTTGTAAATAGTTGCATCTTGAAGAAAAAAATAGTAAAAAAAGTTAGTATAAAATGCAATTAGACAGACCTGACACTGGATCTCTGCCAGCGAGATTAGTCACTTCCAATGGTTTCACTGTGTATTCCTCAGGGTAATGTACAATTCTCCTGTAACTTATACCAAAACCAGGTTTTGGTTTCACGAGATTTGGTTTACTTATCAACAAACTGGGCGATACATGAATTGACCTTGTAACTATACTAGGCGAGGTACTAATAGTTAGTCTTGAAAACAATTTATGAAAAGCCATATTTTTCTAAATTTTGTATTTATAATTCTCCGTTGTATTATAATTCTAACATATTTTGTATTAAAATTATAACCTCAAAAATCAAGTGACAAGTGACGCTGTCAATTGCAGGTGGACGAAAGTTCCGAACAAAAAAAAATTGGGTTCCAAATTTAAACGTACCTACTAGATATAATCGCACAATCTGTACAATTTTTAAGCACGGTCGACTGATTGACTGATAAAAAAGACCATAGAGAATATAAACTACATGAGAAAAAAAAGGAAGAAGAAGTTTAAAACTCAAAGTTCGAATTTCATTTTGTGAAAATTATTTATTACAAAAATACAAAAATTGTAAATTAAGTGGATTAATTATTGAAAAACGAAAGGTAAGCCATTGTAAAATGTAAATGTAACCGTAAATTGATAAATTGAAGCAAAACATAACGATATCATATACCATGTTCTAATACAAAGTATGTCGTAGTATTATTTGCTTAATTGTACAATAATTTACAACCTAAACTATATTAATATGAAAAAGATAGATTATTATTTCATAGAAATTATTATCTATACTTATAAAATTACATGTCCTGACTGACTGACTGACTGATTCATCATCGCTGAGCAAAAACTGTTAAAGTTACAGCCACGAAATTTGGTGAGTAGGGTTGTTTTATTAAGTAGACACCCCCTAAGGAAGGAATTTCGAAAATTTTTTGATTAAAAATGATTGGATACGTGCTTAAGCGTTTTTGGAAATTCTTCCCCCAAGAGGGTGAAATAGGGGTTGAAAGTTTGAAAGAAAGTCCGTCATTTCTTGAGTTAGAAACATGAAACTTTATTTTTGGGTTACTGATTAAAAATGAATGGATACTTATTTAAGCGTTTTGGAAATTCTACCCCCAAGGGGGTGAAATTGGGGTTGAAAGTTTGAATGAAATTCCGTTATTTCTTATGTTAGAAACTTGAAATTTTATGTTTGGGCTACTGATTAAAAATGATTGGATACTTGCTTAAGCGTTTTTGGAAATTCTACCCCCAAGGGGGTGAAATAGGGGTTGAAAGTTTAAATGAAAGTCCGTCATTTCTTAAGTTAGGAACATGAAAGTTTTTTTTTGGACTGCTGATTAAAAATGAATGGATAGGTATTTAAGCGTTTGTGGAAATTCTACCCCCAAGGGGGTGAAATCGAGGTTGAAAGTTTGAATGAAATTCCGTTATTTCTTAAGTTAGAAACTTGAAATTTTAGGTTTGGGCTACTGATTAAAAATGATTGAATACGTGGTTAAGCCTTTTTTGGAAATTCTACCTCCAAGGGGGTGAAATAGGGGTTGAAAGTTTAAATGAAAGTCCGTCATTTCTCAAGTTAGGAACATGAAAGTTTATTTTTGGACTGCTGATTAAAAATGAATGGATAGGTATTTAAGCGTTTTTGGAAATTCTACCCCCAAAGGGAGTGAAATTGGGGTTGAAAGTTTGAATGAAATTCCGTTATTTCTTAAGTTAGAAACTTGATATTTTAGGTTTGGGCTACTGATTAAAAATGATTGAATACGTGCTTAAGCCTTCTTTGGAAATTCTACCTCCAAGGGGGTGAAATAGGGGTTGAAAGTTTAAATGAAAGTCCGTCATTTCTCAAGTTAGGAACATGAAAGTTTATTTTTGGACTGCTGATTAAAAATGAATGGATAGGTATTTAAGCGTTTTTGGAAATTCTACCCCCAAGGGGGTGAAATTGGGGTTGAAAGCTTGAATGAAAGTCCGTCATTTCTTGAGTTAGAAACATGAAACTTTATTTTTGTGCTACTGATTAAAAATGAATGGATACGTATTTAAGCGTTTCTGGTAATTCTACCCCCAAGGGGGTGAAATTGGGGTAGAAAGATTAAATGAAAGTCCATCATTTCTTGAGTTAGAAACATGAAAGTATTTTGACGTTTGCGTTTGACGTTTGCTTAAATAGGGTCCCGTTTTTACCCTTTGGTTGGAAATATCCATCTTTGTTATTATACTATGTTAACGCGTACGAAGTCGCGGGCAATAGCTAGTAATGTATATCAGTATGCAGTTAATTTGGAAAATAATGAAATGTGTATCATGTGTATATTGTTTTATTGTAACAATACATTAGGTTATTAACTAATAATTTATGTAAACTGTATGGAAATGTAGTAAATGAAAAATGTTTCATTAATTTCAGATTTTTAGGTCCCTATACAGCTAGTTTGCAACATTTTAGTCTGCAAGCAATAGCTGTTACCTCGATCGTGGATTGTAGGAAATCTTTTGTTCTCGCGGTCGCATGCGACCGCTTGGGAACAAAAGCAGCAAAGAGAAGGAAGGTATGGGATTATGAGTGGTACGGCCACCAAGGAAAAATCCTCTGATCAAATGAGGTGGTATGCAGCTGGCCTGAGCCCACGCGATAGATTTCAGCTGTCGTATACAGGGTGCAAGAAAACAAAGTGTGTATGTATAAAGGTGCGGTCCACTGGATCGGAATCGGAGCGTAGGTACGCAGTGGACGGATTTGTTGCTTTGTATGTATGGTACTGACTACTATGAACTGCACTAGAAGTACTGGAACGTCATTCTGCGCCTGACAAGTATATGACGACACGACGTGCCGTCCGCACCGTACGTCCCGATTCCGACCTGGTGGACGCGCAGCTTTAATCCCCTCCCTATATAGAGTTTACTGTATAAGCCAATCAAGTAGTTAGTAGAGTAGCATATACAGCTATTCTATTATATTTATAAATAAAATACATAAAACTGTACTGTAATATTATAATATTTAATAATAGAAATTAACAAAAGCTTGTGGATTAAATCTGTTTTATTGGTTAATTTACCTTATTACCCTATTTATTAAGTTATGTACAATATTTTTTATTGAAATAAAACATTTATTTGAGCTCATATCTTTTTTATTTTTTTAAATTTTTGGTATGTTTAGAGTGAAAGGTTTTGCACTTAAAAATTTTAACTTCAGTTTCAAATTAAAAAATAACGGATGTTTATTTTTTTTCTTCTAAGTCCGACCTCTTGTTACGTAGTATACAGTTTACATCCTCTTTGGTCAATTGCTGTCAATTGTCAAACAGTTTTTTTTTGTAGAGAACCGAACCATAATATAAAAATGTAATGGAGGCACTACACAAGTACACATGGCTATTTGTTGCATTTGGCAAAATTATTAACGTATACACAAACAAGCAAAGGCTAAGGTTCACAAACCTACCCCAATTTTTTGGTGCTCACATGGGTTGAGGAAGTATGTTTTGGGTCAGAAAAACCTCCTCGTGCCACTTCCACCCACGGAAACCCCCCCACCCCCCATGTAGGAGAAATTTACATTTGAAATTTTCGTAATCTTGAGATAAGGTCATCTGTTTTTTATGTGTTACTTACTTACTAAGTACCTACTAGTTACTACCTACTGAAGCGGGGGCCAGGGGGGGCACAGCCCCCTTGAAAGGGGGGTGGCGCAGCCAATATTAATTGTCAAACATACCGTCTACACCAGTGGTCCCCAACCATTTTTTCATGCGGGCCACAAACATGTTTAGGTCTTGGTGTCGCGACTCGCGGGCCGCAACAAAAATTTTTTAGGGTTAAAAAATAATTTTCTTCAAAATTAAAGATTTAATATTATATTTAATAATATTTTTAATGATATTTAGACTTTACGTTATTTTGCCGGTGGGCGTGAATTTCAAAATTGTTTAACATCACGCAGGCCACAAATAAAGTCCCGGCGGGCCGCACGTGGCCCGCGGTCCGCGGGTTGGGGATAGCGGGTCTACACAATATGGTGATTGATTGGCGAATACATCAAAATTCAAATACGCAAATACAAATAGCCATGTGAAGTGCCTCCATAACAAAATGTACAAATAATTGCATTGCTTTATTTTATTTTGGTCACCTACCCAATGATAAAAGAAACACTTGTTTCTTTGGTCAATGCACCTACCAAATAATCTGAATAATAATATTATTTTTTCTTTATAAAAATAAACATTTTGGTTAAACCATTAACTTGCTTACTTTTGCTTGCATGCCTCAAGTAATAAAAAAAAACTGAACGCCCCCTAGCGGCAATTTTCTGATAAAAATACATCGTGAATGTGGCGTGTGTTGTTTGGAATATCATGAGTCGTAAATAAAAATGCATTTACTGGACAACTATTTCTTGATATAAGTGAAAATTGTATGTGTTAAAATAGTTATCGATCAAAAAACCACAAGTGAAAAGCAAGAACTAAACGTGGGAAGTGGATTTCCTATCGTATTTTGTCATATGTTGCACGCCTGCCTTGGGGTCTTTATGAGGACAAAAAATAATCAGTTATTCCAATGCTAAATTGATAATGCAGTAAGTTTTATTGTATTTTTTGTAATAAAATTCATTGTTGATACGTAAAAGTGCAACTTTTGTAGCAAAACAACTCTTTTACGAGTGAAGTGTATGCAGCATAATATTGCCGTTCTATTTACGATTCGTATATTATTGGATCTCGTGGTGATTATTTAACACTAGTATTAATAAAACGCGAACGTTACCGTAATACGATACGTGCACGGCGAGCATTTACTACTATTCCTAGTAAATGTACTTTTTTGTTACAGAAATAGACACAAGCAGTCTTCCGGCACGTTATTGCGCTTTCTCGTGACAATGCGGTGCCTTAGTCGTCAATATATCTTCTAAAATAATTCTCGTAGTCTAATACCATGGTCGTCGAAGCTGTATGAGAAAAATATAAAGATGAGTCACAATCTGGCGGGTATGCCGACGTATAGGCTGCCTGGCCCCGGGCTAGGGCCGCCGGACTTCAAGCCGCCCATGGAGACCCCCACGCCGCCGGCGCCGGCGCCGAGCAACCCCAAGAAGAGGCGAAAAACGTCCAACGCAAACAATGCTCTGAGTACCCCGCAGCCTCCTCCCACTGCACAAGACTTACTGCCCCCACCGTTAACCGGGTACGGGGATACTATTGTGGCTTCCAACCCTTTTGATGATTCACCGTCGACTGTCTCCCACAATGGACCCATGATGAACCAAAATGGGCCCATGATGAGCCAAAATGGACCCATGGGAATGATGGGGCCCATGCATGGCATGGGAGGGCCACCCATGAGACACATGAGCCCTTTGCCGCACAACATGAGCCCTATGAATCAACCGATGCCCCCGAGAGGAGGAATAAGTCCCATGGGCAATATGAGCCCAATGGGACATATGGGAGGAATGTCACCCATGGGTGGACCGAATATGGGCATGAACAATCACAGTATGGGTCCAGGTATGGGCCCCAATTCCAGGTCTATGGGTAGTCCAATGAGCCCGATGAATGCGATGCCGATGGGATCACCAATGTCTTCAGGGCCCATGGGAAGTCCTATGAACATGGGATCGATGGCAGGAAACCATATGAGCAACAGTCCCATGGGCCCGCCCATGCACAGTCCGTTAGGTGGAAGCTCAATGAATGGCCCTATGAATGGACCCATGGGAGGAGGTGGTCCAGGAATGAATGTGCCTCGAATGAATGGCCCGATGGGCCCCAGTTGTTCAAATGGGTCAATGGGCCCTAACAGCTCAATAATGTCACCCAGTCCAATGCAAAGTGGGGGCATGGGTCCCGGACACTGTGGACCGATGAGGCACGGCAGTCCGATGGGTTCCGGTATGGGCAGCGGGCCTATGGGAGGAAATGGTCCTATGACGTCCATGGGCCCTGGACCCCCATACTCAGGAAATCACATGGGCCATGGAGGTCCAATGGGGCCTATGAGCGGTAGCGGCAACATGGGAATGGGTCCCGGCCCAGGTAATATGGGCAACTGTGGGCCATTGGCAGGAATGAGTGGTATGGCAATGGGAGGCCCTGGGGGCCAAGGCGTTGGCCCTATGGGGCAGGGCATGGGTATGTTTGGACCAAAACCCATGCCAGTTACAGCCGGGAAGGTGTACCCTCCAGATCAGCCGATGGTGTTCAATCCCCAAAACCCGAATGCACCTCCCATATACCCGTGTGGGGTTTGCCACAAAGAGGTGCATGACAATGATCAAGCGATCTTGTGTGAGTCTGGATGCAACTTCTGGTTCCATAGGTAAGACAAAATTATTACCAAAAACCTAATCAATAAGTAGTATTAGCACAGAAAAATAAACTAAAATTCTTGTAGGTACCTATATTGTAAACAGCACAAAAACAAGATAGTATTGTTGATATTGTCACAAAAATCCTCTTGGCTCCACCTAAATATACATTAGATATGCAATACAATTATCCTTAACACAGCTTAAGTTTTAAGATTTTTTTTATATTAAAAAGCGAGATTTTTGTGTAAGACCAGACATTTTTGATAGACATTTAATATAAAACAATGTTCTAAATTAATTTTGGCAAGCATACTTATGATTTGTTTAACTTTCCAGGGGCTGCACGGGACTCACGGAGCCGGCTTTCCAGTTGCTGACGGCGGAAGTGTACGCCGAATGGGTTTGTGATAAGTGCCTACATTCAAAGAACATACCCCTCGTGAAGTTCAAACCATAGCGATGCGCCAACTCGCCTCTCCTATCACCCATATGAACTGGGCTCAACTATGTATCACATAATCATTTGTTTTAGTGTCATGAGTTTGATATTTGACTGCTTAATTTTACGAAGATGGATCTCAATGAAAACATTTAAAGGAAACGGTATTTTTAATTCGATTAGGAAACTCGAGATCAAACCATGTTCTAAAATCATTGACTAGTCCTTATTTATTTGTGAGTGAAGGCGCGTGCCTGTATCGAAACGATGCTTCTTATTGTAAGATTTTCTCAATTTTGAAGTATACCGTCGTACCATCGTATAGGAAATTGTGTAGGCGTATTTTTAAAGTGCTTTCGCATAATATCTGCTGAAGCAATTATGTGGGATATCATCACATAGGAATTTTTGTGCATTTTAACTTTGAAACCAAGCAATATAGGCCCCTAAAGTCTGGGCATAAAGTATGCTATGTGTATATTGTAAATATACCTAGAGTAATTTTTAGTCTTAAATTTCCGCCTTAAACTAAATGTGGGCTAAGAAGCATATTTTAGATGTTGCATCTTGTTCTTATATTAAAAATGGCAGGCACATACTTTTTTTGTGGGAATCGAAACTTCATTTTAGAAGTCGACATTTTAATTACTAATTTATTAGTAAAGAACCAGTGAATGCTATGCACAGTTATTCTATATAATTACTTAGGAATACATACATACACAGATCTGTTTTATATATAAAAATTTACTAAACTATAAAATGATAGATTTTTTTGTAAATAACAATTCAGACGTAAGGTAAATCGAGAACGATTATGTAAAATAACTGTGATAGTTCTTATGGAAAAATAAAAAGTTTATTTTTCACAAAAGGTGTAAAATGAATAATATTATTATAAGTCATATTGTATTTTTTATATGACCTACATAGCTAGATTAAGGTAAGACGGCACTACGCGGCAGCGGTGCGACTCGATGCGACACGTCATAGGCCACTGCAGTGCCGCGACGCGCCGCTGCCGCGTATTGCGAGAATCTCGTACAATTTCATACAAAGAATGTTTGGCCGTGACGCATCGCGTCGCATCGCTGTGTAGTTACGCCTAGTGCGGTCTAGCCTTAAGCAAGCTTGCCTTTACCTCTTATATTGCAGCACATAATTAACATAAGATTTACTTTAACGGTAGCTTAAGTGGTGGTTGTGATGTGTTTGAAGGCAATCGAGAGCCCGGTGGCTCTAAAAATGTACTTATTATTTGGTGCCCTAGAGTTTGCATGTAACATAGTATGCGTTATATTTAATACGTGTAAATACGATGAATCCATACGCTTTGTTAAAAAATAAGAGTTAAGATGTGTTTTTTCAATTTTTTAACTTTCGAAAGAATTAAGTGTACATAGACTAATGCACTGAGATTAAAATCTGCCACGGAAAAAAAAACTATTTAAGTTTAATTCGCGAGAGGCGACTTCTTGCTAGAGAAAGGCTCATTTCTTCCCGAACGGTGACGCAAACATCGAATTCGTTGCGCTACGAAGCGCTGTATATTATTGCCGCGATTTCGTCGCACCACTCGCCTCTCGGTGTTAACTGACCTGAACTTTGCTTGTTTAATATTGAAGGTTTAACATATTATTACTATGCTAGTACATATAGCCTAGTACTGGTATGTTATTCAAAGGATTTATATTTCAGTTTCTAATAATGTGTTATTTTTCACAAAATAGGACATTTATAGAATCATAGAAACATTTTAATTGAAAACTCAAATTGGCACAACCTAACCCACAAACCAAAACATTTTATGTTCTTCACACACAGTGCCATCAGCTTAAAGATGTACTTTTATTTGTAATAATTTAATAACATTATTCTAATACTTATGTAATTCTATCGTATGCTACTTTTCGGTTGTGAAATAAAAATTTAAATGTAAAATTTTGTATGCTAACATTTTAAAATTAAATAGAATGTAGGATTATAAGATCAATAATTGAAATGACCTAACCCACATTGCAATCTTCTGACGGAGCCGACTTTTGTTATGAATTTACATTTTGTTAATCAATTACAGAGTTTGTGCTCATTCTTCTAATAAAAATCGAAGTTTGAATTTAGATCTGTCTCTTAATCGCGTACAAAGAAAATTGCTCTCTCTTTCTATCGCGTAACTGCGAAAACGAGACAGCAACATTCTCTTGCGCGAAAGAAAGAGACAAGAGCAATGGGATGTGCTTAAAATGTGTTGTGTAATTGACTTGCAAGAGAATATAATATACATTATGTTATAATAATATTATGTATTAAATATTATATTTTTACAGTATGAAGATGTTAATTTAGTTTATCTGAGCCCACTTTCGCCAATCTGAGTTAGTTTTATTGTGGATTAAGTATCATGTTTTCTCTCTCGCTCTATGTATAAGAGAGGTTATGTTTTTTAACAAATGATTAGACAAGACCCAGACTGGTAAGTGGGTAATACAGCATCGAGAGTAGGTATAAAACACCATGACATTTTATCGTAATGTTTAGTGTATTAACACATAGTTAATGATGGACTATATTCATATGTTTGTATTACCAAATTTTATGTTAGTGCATAATATTAATCCTTCGATCGCGGATTCTTGGAAATGCTATTGTATTCTATTGTTGTCGCGATCACCGGTGCTCTTATGGGGCTTGAAGGATTAATATTGGCATAATATTGTCGAATTATTACATGCCATGCTGAGGGCTGAGGCCTATCTGCGCTAGTCTGGGATTTACCGTGAAATGAGGGCTATCTCAATTATTATGAATGAGAAGGTATGGCATTTTAACGAGTGATTATCTACTAATCAGCGCAATACTGAGTCATTTTTATTAGTAAAAACTCAGACTGGCGCGCGTGGGCCTCTCACTAATTTACACAAATGTTTTTAATGGTTTTTCTCGTACATTTTTATTTAATGCCAATTACAAACAATACTAAAATGTTTTTTATTAATACAATAATTAAGTCGGACATTTTAACTTACAATTTATTTTAATCTCATATTTATTAATTTTCATTCTGAATTCAATATTTATAACAACAGGCTCTATATTATTTATTATTGAAATAGACAATTTTAATTCCTTTTTTAACCACCAGAGTGCAGGCCTAATGTGTTCGACAGACTTTTATGTATTAACTTTTCCTATCTGATTGCATGTGAAATTATTTTACCCTTTTTATTCTCGGTTGTGGCCATACCTAAAGGTTTTCGTTTGTTTCGTGGGAATGTTTAGACGTAGGTAGTCTTAATGATCTAGAAATACGGGAGAAAGATTTTCTAATACATTTTGTAAATATATTTAATTACAATGACTAGGTACTGCTTAATTGTACATACTAATTAGAGATTTTACAGTTTAGGAGTCGCGGCCATGTGTTACAGTAAGAACATCACAAAATAATTTTCAGGAGACTGTTACTTTGTATATTGGTTTGCCTGTTGTTGACATTACCCGCGCAAAACTTGTATTTCTAAATATAAAGTCAAATAGAATTACAACAGTGGTCTTATACTTGTGCATAGTTTATTTTGTATTATGTGAATAATAAGAAGCAATAAAGTTGTTATCAAGTAATTTGTATTTTCTTTCCTAAGGCCAAATAAAAAGTATTATACTTACTTTGATAAACAACAAAATTCTCCTCGCCTCGTTTCTATATTGTGTCTGTGAGCTGTTTTTCGCAGGCCAGATGACCATTAACTATGCTGGAACTTGGCTTGACATGCTACCGCGTGTCTAGATTAGGCATGTGTGTGTGAGCGTAACATACAATATATCAACTGCTGTTTTGGTATCTTAAAATATGTCTTTCCAAGTTTCAACTTTATTTGTTTAGGTGTTTTTAATGAAAAATGTTTGTAGTTTACAGTAATAGTTTAATGTAGAAGGTATAATTTTCTTCACTTACAATAACTTATAAAAATCACATGACTTCCAATTAATGTAAGTTTAACTTTTAAACTCTATTATTAAATCATTAAAACAAAGTTTTTTATGTCTATATTAATGTTCTGCAAGCTTAAAAAAGAATAATATATTTACTTACTTAAAAATGAATTAACTTGTTCATAAAAAAGATACTTATGAAGAAACATTACAGAGTAAAAGCTACTATATAGTATATTATTTCACATAAATGTAATAACTACTTATTATTATTACAAAAAAAAAGAGATTACTATTGCACAATAAACTAAAATAAATAATTTTTAGGAATAAACAAAAAATGGTATTTCACTATCCAGCTCCATCTGTTATGGATGGAATAAATAGGTACCAGAATCTGATGGCAAATAGTGAGAAAAGAAATTGACTCTAGCAATACCGGGGTAGTTGGAATAAATCATTTTGATCCTTTATTTGCCTTATAGTGGCGGATTCTGTATGTGAAACATGCAAATATAAAAATTTATCCAATGATCAAGGATATTTTTTGAAAATCTGCCATCAAAATTTGCCATCAGATTCTGGTAGACCTATATAGGTACAGTTTTCACACAGTTCAAATTAGTTTTGTACCTGATTGACACACCTTATACATAAAAATACCTAATCTACGTAGCGAAATAAAAATATAATTTGCAAGAGGATATATTGGAAACCAAATGTATGTATTTTATTTCGTAAGACATTATGATCTGAGTTATAATAAAAAGAAAAGTGAAAACTTAACTCATACTTTACTCTGTCTAATATCAAGTTTATTTAAAAATTAAATTAGCAAATAAACCTGATAATAATAAAAAAACTTACACAATGGAACAACATTTCTATATAACAATCAATTTTTTATAGTCCTATCACTAATTAAGAATGTGATGCTCAATAGCTGAATTTTTTAACACCAATTAAAGTTAGGAGACCTCCTATTTACATTCTGTCACTTTCACAACCAAGCAAAATGATAAGGCTGGATAAGAAGGGTCACTTTACTATTGTTTCAAGTACTCAGCTATAATTTTTTATATTTGCAATATATTTGCAATATATTATTATGTATGGCAGTATATTAATATAATATCTTAGTAATATGTGAGTATAATAACCAAATAGTGTATTTAAAACCTTAAAACATACATGTTAAGTAAGGATTTGTATTAATAATGGTACTCAATAAGAGTACAGAACATTGAAAATTGTTTTTCAGTGTACACAAAATACACTATGCTTATAAAGAATTAAAGTGACCTCATTAATATTACTTATGAGAAAACACTAATGGAAATAATATAAATTTACCCAAAAGACCCAAAATTTTGGGTTAGGTCTCTTTAATTCTGAATGAGCGACTATGACTTAGTTTTATAGTTATTCAAGGCGTTTTTTGTCTTACATTTAGCAATTCTATCCATAATCAGTACCATACGAAGTCAGTCCCTTGTACTGAATAGCGAATGATACAGCAGTATCTAGGAAGTCATAATGACTATTATCATTATCACTATAGTTATTGTTGATGGTATCAAAATCATCACTTATTTCATTTTTCTTGCTATCACATGGTGAGTATGCATAATCTTGTGATGTGTTTTTTGATATGTCATCTACATAAACATTATCATTTCTAAAACTGGTGCTTGAATCCAAAATTTCTGGTTGTGGACTACTAGGAGGTGATAAAAATGATTTTGAATCATTATTACTAGTATTAGTATTGTCGGTACTATATTCACTTGAAGCTGATGCATTTTGTAGGCCGTGTGCAGAAATAGCCATGAGAATTCCTTCATTTTCAATGCTATCATCATTGTTGTCTTCTAAAGGTTCCGGATCACCAAAAACTGTGAATCTATCATCATCAATATCAGTGAGAAGTGGTCCTCTCATCCAGCCATCAATTAGACTATTTATTGTATTGTCTAAAAAGCATTTTGTCATCTGAAAAATATAGAGATATTAATTGTAAGTATGATTGTAAGTTTTTGAAGAGGGAAGACCAAAGAATACATTAAACCAATAAGAGACACAACTTATTACAATAGTAACCACAATATTCATTATAATGTTTAAGACATATTTCCTATCCAATAAGACACAAAATAATTGATACTTGACAAATACAATATTATGTAAATAAACACTATAAAAACTATAAAAATTACCTGTCTGGCCTGCCAGCTGGCTATGCATTGGTCTTCTAATTCAATTCTGGAATTTATATTAGATTCATATTCAATAATATCTACATTTTCTGTGCTGAGTGATCTAGGATATGGTAATTTTTCTTCAGAGATTCTATTAGGTAATATTTGTTGGTCAGACTTAGTCACTGAGTCTAAAGTACACAAGTCTTGTTCAAACAGATTGCCCAGTATTTCAAGGTTTGGTTCTACAGTAGAGCACATTTTCTTACATTTACTTTCATTTTCTGAAAATGTACCGGCGACACTAGCTTCGGGGGTCGATTTCGACGATTTATCAAGAGATATTTCGTTCTTCAGATGATATTTTCCTTTTACTTGCCAAGCAAAGCGTGCCTTCTTCAAGGGGCGATCTGTTTCCGTCGTCGAGTCGCCATTTTCATGCCTTTTACACGAACTACAATTCGATTCATCTGCACTTTCAGAAATATTCATAATTATAAACAATAAAATGTTCAACAAACTTTTAAATCTGTCATTAGTAAACAAACAATGACACCGTTAATTAAAAAACATATGATTGACTGACAACTGGGCTAATCACTTTCTTACTACGTAAACGTCTTTTTTAATGTGGCAATGTTTTTTCAGTTGTGTTTATCATTTTCATTATTAATTATAGTAAATTATTAACGGTAACCTCTAAAATGATCGATCTATCCGTCAAAGATCTTTCGTATTTCTTACCAAGATTTTATAGGTTCATGCACTGTTTATAAAATATTATGAAAACAGAAGAGGTCGATTGTGTTTTATTTGAAATGGTAACACTTGACGCCTAGCTTGCGGCTTGCCTACCTAGTGAACCTACGCTACGCAGTACGCTGCCGCGCTGCCCGCCCTCTTTCGTAATTCCCCACTTTCGTTGTTTAGTGCATAGACTAATATATAATATGGTTTAGTGTTTCCGAAAGAGCTAGCTCACATTTAACATTTAAGCTGCTGTTTTTAAAAATGATATTAAACAATATCTTAATCATTATTACTGATATAATATTATGCCAACTGTGGACCTTACAACTACTGCGTTTCTCAATAATTTTTTACTAGTTTTGAATAGGTAGATACACAAATGGGCACTGCGCTCTGGGGTTTGTCACAGTACCGAACAAAGAAGTCCTCATATTTTGAGAAGTGCAGTGAGCGAATGTGACATAAGAAAATATACCAATCGTTGAGAAATAATAATTATAACTATACTGTACTCGGCGAAACATGGCGGTAGCGGTCATTGGCTACCGCCATGTTTTGACCGCCATGTCAAAAACTTGTCATTTTCTAATTGACAACATCTGACACTTCACTGTCAATCGCGGTTTACATATTTCATATTTTATAGAAAATGACAAGTTTTTGACAGGGTGTCAACCATGTACCACGTAGAGATCAACTACGATAACATGTCGCGCCCCTCCAAATGACTGTTTCTATGTGTGTAGTCACATCCTTATGAAAGAGTTTGTATGTAGTAAGTATTCAACCAATCACAGTACACGTAATATTTCACTTAATGTCACTAAGCCGACCGCGCAAGACAACACGCACTTCAAACGTTTTGACAACGCACTTCAAACGTTTTGAATTTTGGAGGGGCGCGCCATGTTATCGTAGTTGATCTCTACAGGAATTGAAAGACTTTATTAGAGCTGTTAGTAAGTTGTTATCTCAATATTAGTACTAACTGTATAGTAGTACCTATCTATAGGGACCGTGCACAGCGATGACACTGCCACTAGTGGCGAGTCAAGGCGAGCTAAGGAAAAATATAAGATTTCTTGAGAAATTTCAGTATTTTCAATAATTGAAATGCATTGTTGCATTCCTGGATGTTACAATACGTACAAGAAAAGTAAAGGCAAAGCAAAGGATGTAAAATTTTTTACTATTTTCCGGTTAAAAGTATACACATGCCATGGCTTACTGAAAAACGAAAGAAATGGATAAAAGTCGCTAAAAACATACGTAACTATTTTAAAAGTTCCATGAATGTTATGTGTAGACTCGTAAAAACACTGAATTTTGTAGATTATAACCTAACCTAACCTATATACGAGTAGGTATAGCAAATTCACTTTTGATGAACACAATATGAACCTAACCTATAACCGTTGCTTCTTTCAGTAAACATCCAAACTGGCTTCCATCTAAATTGATATTATACATACCTCACCGCACCGTTCATTTAATTGGCATAAAGTTGCATCAAAAGTAAGGATAATTTGGAGAAGTCCTGCCAGAAATTCAACACTGAGGATAGTATTGAACTTGAAACATCTTGTCAAAGTGTTGGTTCTCAAAAAGATGATTCTTCAAGTAGGAAAAAGATTAATAATAGTGCAGTCTTTGTGTGTTATTTGTTTGCACCCATGAGGTCCAGACTGAAATTAGTTAAAAATAGTGACAGACAAAAGTTGTGGAGAGATGGAATCGATCGAATCGCAAAGGTTGATGAAATGAAAGCATTTATTTTAGTGAGCTTGTATAATTTTATTAATCCACAAGCATTTTAAGTAATTATAAGTATTTTTTGCATCTTCATTATTTTATTGAAATATTTATCAAGTTTTTACTTTCTATGCTGATGGATGCTACTACATGATTACTTTTCAGATATTTTCTTAGTTAACTAGATAAGCTTTATACATTTTTATTCACGCTTTCGATCTTTTTTTTACGGGTAGAAACCACTCTATACGTCTTATTATTATAAATGCGAAAGTGTGTCTGTCTGTTAGCACTTCACGCCCAAACCGCTGAACCAATTTTGCTTAAATTTGGTATGGATTTACTTTGAGCCCCGGGAAAGGATATAGGATACTTTTTATCCCGGGAAAATGTACGGTTCTCGCGCGATAAATGATTTTTGGCGCAACGGAGTTGCGGGCGGCATCTAGTCTTTTACTTTATTCCTTCGATCGCGGATTCTTGGAAATCTGATGTTGTTCTCGCGGCCGCATGTGGCCACTTGGGAGTGTAAGTATTAAATCATTTTATACTCTAAAACATAAAAAAATCACTTATAAACTATCCGGAGTCAAAGAGAATGCGAAGCCAAAGTCACTCACAAGCTACTTCTTTTACTCGCATCGTGTCGCTGCTGTCGAATTACGACGCCCTCTATAGTTTCTGTACGGTCCCTATATGCCTTAGGGCGCATTTTCATTAGTCGTTAACTCGTGCGGTATACAGCATACGGGGAGTCTATGACAACTAATTAACAACTAATGGCGCATTTTGATTGGTCGAGGCATGCGTTTCAGAAATCTCCCACACCCCGCATGCGGGCCCTATCGACCAGTGAAAATACGCCCTAAGGGATACGATGGTTCGTATCTTACTTACGTACTTATTATCAGGTAATAATTATTATTACCTTCATATTTTTAAAAATAATACCAACATGTAGCTGTAGAGAAAGCCTACCGCGAGAGAAAACATACTCCGGCTTCCGACTTCCGAGTCAGTGAACCTTGTTAACTTAACCATGAAAACAAGGGTTTTCCCAGCAGCTAGCACTGTATACATTTTCTATAGAACCAGTGCCGGTTTTAGCACTAGGTACCAGCGCTCTGGGCGAGATGTCTTCGGCGTCCAGTAATTGGTAGTGCTAAAAATGCGGGGTCCTTGTTTGTTTGTCTTCGGCGCCCATTTTCCACCGGCGCCCTGGGCGGTCGTCCAGCGTCTTCGCCACCCCCCTGCGATATTGTCCCAGTGAAATATACTATAATATAAGTAATAGGTCTTAAATAAAACATCAGATAGGTATATGTATTTAGGTATAGAACAATAATACCTACGCATAACGCAAGTCGCGGTGCACCTACTTGAAAAACCACAAACGACCTTCGAAGTTTAGGCGTCTAGGGCTAATATGCATCCCAAACTTTCACATTCTTATTTCAAAATAATGGGACCACATTCCCTATACATATTCCCTACCCATAAAACGTTATCACTCGTCTCATAAACAACAAAGACCACCCGAATTTCTGAGTAACGAGATATTTATTGTGGTAATCACCTCACAATGCGAGGGACGGTTCCCAGAATTATTAGTTTAATGCGATGATTGTAAGTCAGTCGTCTGTCGGGGCCTGCGTAGGCAGTGTGTCTGGACTAGGGACTCAGTTTGGGACAGTTTTGGTCAAGAATGCAGGTATGTATTAGTGTATAATTATTATGAAGTGTGTTAAAGTGAATAGTAGTGAGTACCTACGAATCTTCGGTGGTTGTATAGGTATCAGGATTCTGTATTTTGTGGTTTGAAGTTAGAAATTGCTTGAAAAGTTAGGTAATTACCTCTAATATTTGAAATATACTTACAGTAATTTTAAATTTCTTGACTTCATGAACTCATGTCTAGCCCTGTTTTCAGCGACCGTTACACAGCAATTTCATTATCAGTCGGACCAGCCCCGGATGGCGGATTTTTAAATAGGCCGTTATAGATGCTACGGGCTACGGCTGGGCCCTACAGATTTCGTACAGGGGGTGGCGGAAACAAAGTGGCCTATAGTCTTATAAAAATATAAATTCGGCACTGACTCGGGCCGTTTATGTAATAAAAACTATCCCTGGAAAGTACCTCCATATAAAATTTCATCCGTTTCAATCAATCAGTTCAGCGGCTTAATGGTAAGCGTGAATAGGTTACTGTTAGCCAGACAGACTGCAGGCCGCGCTGACAAACTTTTTAATTCATAATTCGTAAAACGGGCTTACTTAGGTATTTACGTTTGCTGGTTGTCCTAGTATCTTATAGGCTTCTTACAGACGAGTACGGCACTTGTCAACGACATATAGGTCATAGGTACAACTGCAGCCGTCGACGGCTGCCGTTGACAAGTGGTAGTAAGAAACCAAACGGTTACCAAAATGATACCTACCAAACTTTTCCAGGCATCCACCATAATCCTGCTGGCGCTAATGGGCCTGGCGCTAGTGGGCCTGGCGCAGAGTGCGCCGGCGCAGATGTCTGACGCGCAGCTGGAGCGGGCCCTGACCGACCGGGGGACGATGCAGCGCCACTTGCGGTGCGCCCTCAACGAGGGACCCTGTGACCCTGTGGGGATAAGACTCAGAAGTAAGTTATTGGCAAACTTTGATTCAGTGGCGTAGCTACAGTTGGTTTCCCTCAACACCCCCGTGGGGATAACACTCAGAAGTGTAGAATTAAGAATACAAACGCATATTTGTAAGAGCGTTTAGCATTGCTGCCATAGAAACGTAGGCTAGCAGCTGACCAAGTGTTCCGTGACAACAACGTGACAAAAAATAAATTATAGAGCCCCACCCAGTTTTAACCAGTAATATTGTCCCTCTGTGAGCCTCGAGGCTCGGACTCGGACTCGGACGGAGGAGGGACTCGGGGAGCCTAGAGAGGGACGGAAAGATTTTTTTTTCAGCAGCAAAGAGAGAGTGGGAATTGGCGAGGTAAATATGTCAGTTTGTGCCTGCCTGTTGTTTTTATTCTTTTGCATTTCAATTGTGGCTAATGCTGAAATCTGCTGATTCTGTTAATTTGAAGGGAGTGCCTCTGCTGCCGGCGCCGGTTTCCGAAACGGCTGCCGGCGCCGTTTTCCGAAGTTTGCCGAAGTCACGCGATGTTTGCCGATTAGGCTGCCCGCGCCTATTCGGCAAACATCGCTTGTCAAATTACAGAATAATAATCAAAAACATCAGTCTTGAGCTAAAGGACTATGAAAAGTACAAATAATAAGGTCATAATGTAAGGATGTATATTTTAATGGTGGTGATGATGATATTGATAAATGTGATCTGCATAGTAGCATAATATTATTATAAGTACCTTTGCTTTTTTAAACAACGCTGAAACTCTCTAACATGTATAAGGATTAAGGAGTCTGAAGTTCTGTTCAGTAGGTATCTTCAGAAGTATACCACGGGGTTTATAACTGTGGTGCAAAATCTTACTATTTGGTAGCTGAAAAAGGTAGCTAAGGTAGATGAAAATGCATCACAAAAAACTAAAATATCCATAGACGAACATAATAATATAACCTTCACCTTTGGTTTCCATTTTGAGTGCCAGCGCCGGCAGCCGTTGTTTTAAAACTCGGCTGCCGGCAGTATACTTACCGCCGGCTTTCATTACTGATATTTTTGGGAGCCGGCGCCGGCAGCGGAGGCACTCCCTAATTTGAATACTGCACAAACCCAGGTATTCTATTACCCGAGTTTAAATTAGGTATATTGTCGAAAATAAAGATAAATCACACAACGTTTAAAATTATTATAATATCTAGCCTTGCGGTTTGGACTTTTCACTTTGGACCATATAGTATAGACCGTGCTGGTAAGTAGGTAAACTGCAACATATTATTGTCATACCAAAATCCTGACAACGATGGAACTTGGATTATACGTCCATGTTGGAAGGTTCTACGTTCATGTTGGAAGATAATAAAATTCTAGGCCAACCTAGTCGTTCTAATTTGTGACAGCGATAAGACAGTTCGTCGTACAAAGCGACGGTTTATCACTGCAAAGACCTACATTATCTATACTTATAAAATTACATGTCCTGACTGACTGACTGATTCATCATCGCTGAGCAAAAACTGTTAAAGTTACAGCCACGAAATTTGGTGAGTAGGGTTGTTTTATTAAGTAGACACCCACTAAGGAAAGAATTTTGAAAATTTTACCCCGACGGGGGCGAAATAGGGGTTGAAAGTTTGAATGAAAGTCCGTCATTTCTTGAGTTAGAAACATGAAACTTTATTTTTGGGTTACTGATTAAAAATGAATAGATACGTATTTAAGCGTTTTTGGAAATTCTACCCCCAAGAGGGTGAAATTGGGGTTAAAAGTTTGAATGAAAGTCCGTTATTTCTTGAGTTAGAAACATGAAATTTTATGCTTAGGCTACTGATTAAAAATGATTGGATACGTGTTTAAGCATTTTTGGAAAATCTACCCCCAAGGGGGTGAAATAGGGGTTGAAAGTTTAAATGAAAGTCCGTCATTTCTTAAGTTAGAAACATGAAAGTTTATTTTTGGACTGCTGATTAAAAATGAATGGATAGGTATTTAAGCGTTTTTGGAAATTCTACCCCCAAGGGGGTGAAATTGGGGTTGAAAGTTTGAATCAAAGTCCGTCATTTCTTGAGTTAGAAACATGAAACTTTATTTTTGTGCTACTGATTAAAAATAAATGGATACGTATTTAAGCGTTTCTGGTAATTCTACCCCCAAGGGGGTGAAATTGGGGTAGAAAGTTTCAATGAAAGTCCGCCATTTCTTGAGTTAGAAACATGAAAGTTTATTGACGTTTGCGTTTGACGTTTGCTTAAATAGGGTCCCGTTTTTACCCTTTTTATAAGGAACCACAAAAAGGGGAAAACTATCCATCTTTGTTATTATACTATGTTAACGCGGACGAAGTCGCGGGCAACAGCTAGTTATGTATAAAATATAGAATCCTTAATCTTTATATAACCTAAGTATTAGGCCACTTCAACAGCTCTGGGTTAAGCAAGAGACCAGACATACTTTAAGTCCATCATTTCTTGAGTTAGAAACATGAAACTTTATTTTTGTGCTACTGATTAAAAATGAATGGATACGTATTTAAGCGTTTCTGGTAATTCTACCCCCAAGGGGGTGAAATTGGGGTAGAAAGATTCAATGAAAGTCCATCACTTCTTGAGTTAGAAACATGAAAGTTTTTTGACGTTTGCGTTTGACGTTTGCGTTTGACGTTTGCTTAAATAGGGTCCCGTTTTTACCCTTTGTATAAGGAACCACAAAAAGGGGAAAGCTATCCATCTTTGTTATTATACTATGTTAACGCGTACGAAGTCGCGGGCAACAGCTAGTTCTTCATATATTAAGTCATACCTTGACACGTAGGAAATAGAGCACAATTTTGAATAGCCGAAATAATACTAATAGCTCACAGATTATTTATTTATTTTTCACTCAGAGTGTGGTCAATGTATCAAAGGTCATAACTAACCAAACTTCTTCTTACAAAAGTATTCTCTAAGTCATCGAAATACGTAATATAATCGAAACAAAGAACGCGGCCCAGGTGGGCCTTACGGTTGTTGAGAGACTTGAGAGTGTAAATTGAACGCCTCAGAGCTGTCAGCGAGGTAACGCCGCATGAACTGTCATGTTTTTCGGGCGCGCAGCCCAATGATATTGTATGTTACTAACGTAACGCAGCCCATATCGAATTATAAGACGTTATCACGTCAAAAATATGTTTTAATAATTTTTGAAGTTCTTATACTTGCCTCGTGTCCGTGTACAAAATATTATAAGTACAACATTCTAATCCTACAATGCCTTGCTTACTCTATTATGACAATATACTCGTAATATAAATCGGCTCTCCAATTGTAAAACATTCAACTCATCTCGACAACACGTGTCTATTCCAGCTCTCGCACCGCTGGTCCTCCGAGGTTCCTGTCCCCAATGCTCGCCACAGGAGACTCGTCAGATCCGCCGCACCATGGCGCACGTACAGCGGTACTACCCTTGGGAGTGGGCCAGGATCATACGCCAATATGGATAAGGAAGAGATGGGAAGAAGAAGGGAAGACCGAAGATCCACGTAATATCGACAAAGCCGCTTGAACGATAAACGCTCAGCAGACGCACACATACGAGATGCGTAGTTACAACAACATCTATAGCTGTAGACTGTAGTGTGTGTCACTTACTTTGCTGATAATATTATGAGGCGTCCTCTTGCCCTTGAAGGGCCCTTTATCGTTTCTTTATAGAATCACCGATCAAAATGTATGGAATTGACATTAGAAGAGATAAAGCTGGTCAACGTCATATTAACGAACGCTTAATATGTCAACTCCTTAATTTCGATCGGCGATTCTATAAAGAAGCGACAAAGAAAAGATCTTGGCTAAAGGGCCAGGTCGAGCAGGAACTTTGTCGATATTACACTGTTACAGTCATCTGTTAATTACTGCCATACACTGCCTACTTTAAAGATTACTTACTCATATTCTAAGCAGCAGCAAGTCTTTTTGAGTCAGAATAAAATGCTGGGTCAGCATACTTGATCACGTCTAGGGTCTAATTCTCGTATTTCGAATCTTGAAATGAGGATCATTGGACCTCAGATGATACACGTAATTTAAGAGCATCTCAAATGTGTTATCAGGCTCCGCGAGTAGATCTATCTTTTTAATTATTTACCTGGAATAATTAATATTATGTATTGTTAAAATCAAGTAATACTGGTATTGGGTAATACTCATTTAAAACGCATAAAATAGTTAAACATTTTATAAAAATTACTAAGAAATAACTCAAGTATTTAATTAATTATTTAATTAAGGAACTATGACAAATATTTTATGACTTTAGTTAAGGCAATAAAGAAACTATTAATTAAATTATTAAATTATCATAGCTTTGTTTATAATTATTTAATTACCATTAAGTTAAGTCATTCATGTGTATAATAACAGTTTTGTTTTCATCTGTGTAAAATATGATATTACCTACTTGATGAAGTAATCCATGCTAATGCGAAAATATGTCTGTTGCCTCTCCACGACCAAACCACTGAACCGATTTTGCTGAAAGGCATGGAGATACTTTGAGTCCCGGGAAAGGACATAGGATACTTTTTGTCCCGGAAAAATGGGAGGCGGCGTCATCTAGTAATAGATAGTAATTATTATTATTTACTTACTGGCTGTTGCCCGCAACTTCGTCCGCGTGAATGTATGTTATTATAAGAGAGATTTAGAAAATTGAACACCCATCTACGACTACTTAATTTGCAGATGCAAATAAAATAGTCGTAGATGGGTGTTATAATATATAATATAGATATATTACACACAAAAATTTTAATTTACATCAAATACCCAGGAAACTTAAACCACAGATTCTTATCGTTTTGAAAAATCCTTTCTATGAAGACCGCTCGGGGCCACAGGACAGGGGAAAGGAACATGTGACGGAGATAGAGGATAGGCTACATAAGACCGGATTTAATGTAGGCGTCTATCCCTCTTTAGCCTACCTCTTACTCTCAAATTCCTAACCTACAATTAAACCAGAATAATTTCTTTATGGGCGTTGGCCCACCGGCCACCACACATTTTGACCACTGTATATCCTGTGTCACCAGGATCGACAGCGGTATCCAACCACGAAAACCCTCTGATATGATCTCAGGGAGCCCGAAGGACATGCTCATTGCTCAAACCGGTTTGGGACCCGCAACGAAATTAATGAGAAGAAAATAGAAGTATGAAGAATTATTGTAATTCCTCTTTCTATTCAAAGCGGAGATAGCAAAATGTTTGCAGTGACCGAATGTCAAATAACTTACGGGAAGCACCACGAAAATAAACTTGAAAATAATTGTGACTACTAAGCTATAGCTAGATTATTAATATTGGAATTTGTTGTGTTAGACTGTTGCCTATAACAATTGTGACAAAAACGTTTGAAGACACGGAAGTTTCTATAGCGCTGTCCACGATATCACCTTAGTATGCGACATCAGATTTACACTGTAGGTTGTCTAGCATTGCAGTTCTTTCGTCTTGGCAGAAAAAACTCTCCCAGAGAACATGATGAGTGGTTTATTCAAACATACTACCTTCAGCCGAGCACATATTCTACCTATGTGCTCGACTGATGCTAGTAATTTAGATCCGTAAAGTTTGACTTTAAAATTTCAATGGCCGGTAACAAATTGAGATACGCAGTGGTCAATATTCAATCACCGTGGTAATCGTTTACGAATATTAGGGATAAGTTTTAAAGATCGACCTTTGCTAGAATTGGTAATCACTTTGTGTGTCGTTGTAAATTTCGATGAGTTCCTTCAATTCCATTAAGTACTCATAGTTCCCATTATGAAATTTCCACCTTCGCGATCATAACTACGAAAGTCACACTTTCTAAGATTCGAGGAGTTTCTTCAATACCTCATAGATCCCATTATGAAATTTCCACTTTCACAACCATAGCATCAAATACAAATTATAGCCCTTAAATTAATAAAAGAATAATTTATTATCAACTAGCTGTTACCCGCGACTTCGTCCGCATGGACTTCAGTTTATAGCGCGCGGTGTCAACAAAATTGGTGTCAAATTTAAAAGCTTTTTAAAACCCTGGTACCCCTTGGTATCAAAATATCCAAAAACAGCTGTGCAGTGTGCACATAATATTTCATTTTTTTAATTAAATAAACTTTATTTATACCAAAGCTTATTTAGCCCCCCATTACACAACTTTAGCTTTACCCATAAACTATTTATAATTGGTAGGTTTAAGGTTACGTCACTGCATGGATAAAGTATAACTGAGTAGCGAGTTATTTAATAACGTGTTACATAACAATCGAAAGAATCGAAAAACCTACCTTAATATGGTGCCACCTCTTATAGAAAGACTTATGAGCAAGCGATAGCGAGATGTAGGCGACTCTTAGCGCCATCTGTTATGAATTTTGGAACTAACTTAATTTGAACAAATTTACGCATTTTCACCCCCTTACAACCCCTTTTTCCAGTTAAAAAGTAGCCTATGTCCTTTCTCAGGCTTTAGACTATCTGTGTACAAAATTTCATTACAAACGGTTCAGTAGTTTTGGCGTGAAAGCGAGACAGACAGACAGACAGACAGACAGAGATACTTTCGCATTTATAATATTAGTATAGACTAGTATAGATTTCGATTCTGATCCTTTTAATGCAAAATAATACAAAAAAAAAAACAATAAAAGCATCATAATGTGGTTATGGATGGTGTAATAATGGTGGTGATGTGGTGTGCCACCAGTATTTTAAACAACGCTTAACCCCCTACAGAGTATATAAAATATTATAATATTATCTTCTTATAAGGAATCAGGAGTTCCGTTCAGCAACGGAACCTGCGGAAGCCCTGTACCCTGGGATATGCCTTGGTGCAAATCTTACTTTTTGGTGGCATGTTGTGTTAATTTTACTTAAAAAACCGGCCAAGTGCGTGTCGGGCCACGCGCAATATAGGTTTCGACTACCTTAGTACCGCTAGTTTTTTTTTTTAATTTTTGTATTGTCAATGAACGTACATATTGTATAACATGTTTTACACTACTAACAACATCATCTCAGTTACTTTCAAAGGAATTTGAACGAAAAGTTCCTTTATATTTCGCCGAATACATTTTTTTTTGTTTATCGACTATTACTCAATAACTTATAAAGTCTTCTTAGCTGTGACAGTTTTCCTTTTAAATTCAGCATATTTCCTACCCGCGTGAATTTTTTCACATTTCCAGAAGCAACCGTTTAGCTGGCAGGCAGGGGGGGACACTGGACTCTAACGATTTTTTCCACTTTAAAACTTAATATTTCACAAACGGATCCGTAAATCGAAAAATGATCTATGAATACTCATAATATTTTTAAAAAACCTATCCAACGACAACCCACACGATGGGGTGGATGCGAAAAAAAAAATCATCTCCGCTTCATGTATAGGGAAGGTACCATAAAAAATATATATTTTAAGATTTCATGTACCATTTTGTCGGCATCATTAATATGTGTATCATGCCAAATTACAGCTTTGTAAGTCTTAAGGTCTCAGAGCAAAACCGCGAACAGACAGACAGACAGACAGACAGACGGACAGACAGACGGACAGACAGAACAGACAGATGGACGGACAGACCGAAACTATAAGGGTTCCTTGCTAACTACGGAACCCTAAAAAGTGAAAATTACTGTAATGTTTTTTTTGTAAAGGAGTTCCGTCGATACCTCCCGATCCTGAGAAAATCATTATCAAGTCACCGTTTTTGTAAACATGGTATCAAATTCGGGTTAACAACCTATACAACAAAATATCTTTTAGATGTGGGATGGATCCTGAGTTGTTTGCACATGCCTAGGTCTAATGCAGCTTTGGCTATTTATATGTACAGTTATATACAGTTAAAATGTATTATATTACTCCTCTAACATGCCCCTGACTCGTTTTTTCAAGTTTATTTTCAGTGTACAAAAATTTTACCTCTACGATTTTATTATAAGTATAGATTGGGAAACCTATAATAAGTATAGTATAGTGTGACTCTAAAGTATACGGATTAAGATTTTGAAAAATCTGCTTAACGATACTTATATTTTTTTAATGGCTCACCGTCCAGAAAAAGGAAAAACGTCAAGACCGAAACATTGCCGAAACAGCATAAAATGTTTACGGGTGACAATAAGGCCCATAAGTAGAGAATACAATACCTAAGCCTTTAAGCCTCGTCCAAAATTCCTGTCTATCCAACGACCAGAACTTAGATAAATCATTGGACCAATGATTTATCTAAGGACCAGAATAATATGTTACTGTATTACATAAAAAATATTGTATTAAGCTTCAACCTTCGTAAAAATTGGCTGTCATCAATTGTAAACGTATTGTATTCACTATTCTTATGAACATGCGACAAAGAACAATAAACGCTTATTATACGTTGCGTTTTTGTGGGAAAAAATTAGGGACAAACTTTTTGGTGGATAAAGAAATAAGATTGCTTGTGGATGAAAGGAGATTAGCCTAAACAAAAGAAGGCAGAGAAATCTGTTATGTCACATGCATGATGGGCCACAAAGACACAATGAAAGAAGATAATATAGGTAAGTCGTAACCACTAAGTTATGGTAACAGCTCATTCTTTAATATGAATATAGTTCTACAATGACTTCTACATTGGTGTATTGAAATTCTTTTATTAGTTATACATATTGGGTTCTGTGGTTTTTGTTTATAAACACTTATATATTATATAACAATAATAATTCCGTCATGTCCGTCCGTTCGTCTGTCCACGGTCACATTTCAAAGTCCGTGAATAACTAAGCGTAGGTGACTATTTATTAATAAACTGTACCCGCTAAGAACACCCACAATAAAAATGCGAAAGAATAGAGAAAGATTTTAGACATAAAATGACCGATAGCCTTTGCTAATCAGTCACTTTTTCTATTCTTCCGTGTAAAGAAATATGTCTGTTCTTAATTCTGAGTCTCTTGTCATCATCATCCGGTACCTACCGGTGATTTAATTCTTCGCCCTTCATCCATGACGGTGACGCTAAACCATTTCCATTGGGCGATTTGTAGGCTCGTCTATACTTATAATAAAATCGTAGAGGTAAAATTTTTGTACATTGAAAATAAACTTGAAAAAACGAGTCAGGGGCATGTTAGAGGAGTAATAGAATACATTTTAACTGTTTTTGAAATTTTTGTTTCTCTGTCTGTTTGTCTGTTTGTCTGTACAAACAGTACAGTCTAATCTCTGAATCCGCTGGACTGATTTCAATGAAATTTGGCATGGTGATACCTTACATCCCTGGTCAACATCTTAGATACTTTTTTTAACCGAGTTCCGAAAAAGGAGCAGTTAATTTTTACGTTGCTTTTTGTGGTCAGATTTTCAAAATTCTTTTTTTGTTGTATAGGTTGTTAACCCGAATTTCATACCATGTTTACAAAAACGGTGACTTGATAATGATTTTCTCAGGGTCGGAAGGTATCGACGGAACTTTTTTACAAAAAAAACATTACAGTAATTTTCACTTTTTAGGGTTCCGTAGTTAGCAAGGAACCCTTATAGTTTCGGTCTGTCCGTCTATCTGTCTGTTCTGTCTGTCCGTCTGTCTGTCTGTCTGTCTGTCTGTCTGTCTGTCTGTCTGTCTGTCTGTTCGCGGTTTTGCTCTGAGACCTTAAGACCTACAAAGCTGTAATTTGGCATGAATACACATATTAATGATGCCGACAAAATGGTACATGAAATCTTAAAAATATATATTTTTTATGGTACCTTCCCTATACATGAAGCGGAGATGAATTTTTTTTTCGCGTCCACCCCATCGTGTGGGTTGTCGTTAGATAGGTTTTTTAAAAATATTATGAGTATTCATAGATCATTTTTCGATTTACGGATCCGTTTGTGAAATATTAAATTTTAAAGTGGAAAAAATCGTTAGAGTCCAGTGTCCCCCCCCTGCCAGCTAAACGGTTGCTTCTGGAAATGTGAAAAAATTCACGCGGGTAGGAAATATGCTGAATTTAAAAGGAAAACTGTCACAGCTAAGAAGACTTTATAAATTATTGAGTAATAGTCGATAAACAAAAAAAAAATGTATTCGGCGAAATATAAAGGAACTTTTCGTTCAAATTCCTTTGAAAGTAACTGAGATGATGTTGTTAGTAGTGTAAAACACGTTATACAATATGTACGTTCATTGACAATACAAAAATTAAAAAAAAAACTAGCGGTACTACGGAAGTCGAAACCCTATATTGCGCGTGGCCCGACACGCACTTGGCCGGTTTTTTAAGTAAAATTAACACAACATGCCACCAAAAAGTAAGATTTGCACCAAGGCATATCCCAGGGTACAGGGCTTCCGCAGGTTCCGTTGCTGAACGGAACTCCTGATTCCTTATAAGAAGATAATATTATAATATTTTATATACTCTGTAGGGGGTTAAGCGTTGTTTAAAATACTGGTGGCACATGCCACTATGTCAATTATATTAATCATCATGATCACCACCATTATTACACCATCCATAACCACATTATGATGCTTTTATTGTTTTTTTTTGTATTATTTTGCATTAAAAGGATCAGAATCGAAATCTATACTAATATTATAAATGCGAAAGTATCTCTGTCTGTCTGTCTGTCTCGCTTTCACGCCAAAACTACTGAACCGATTGTAATAAAATTTTGTACACAAATAGTCTAAAGCCTGAGAAAGGACATAGGCTACTTTTTAACTGGAAAAAGGGGTTGTAAGGGGGTGAAAATGCGTAAATTTGTTCAAATTAAGTTAGTTCCAAAATTCATAACAGATGGCGCTAAGAGTCGCCTACATCTCGCTATCGCTTGCTCATAAGTCTTTCTATAACAGGTGGCACCATATTGAGTTAACTTTTTCGATTCTTTCGATTGTTATGTAACACGTTATTAAATAACTCGCTACTCAGTTATACATTATCTATGCAATGACGTAACCTTAAACCTACCAATTATAAATAGTTTATGGGTAAAGCTAAAGTTGTGTAATGGGGTGCTAAATAAGCTTTGGTATAAATAAAGTTTACTTAATTAAAAAAATTAAATATTATGTGCACACTGCACAGCTGTTTTTGGATATTTTGATACCAAGGGGTACCAGGGTTTTAAAAAGCTTTTAAATTTGACACCAATTTTGTTGACACCGCGCGCTATAAACTGAAGTCCATGCGGACGAAGTCGCGGGTAACAGCTAGTTGATAATAATTATTTCGCTGTCTCTGTGCGATTTCTTTGTAAAATTATTCTTTTATTAATTTAAGGGCTATAATTTGTATATTTTGATGCTATGGTTGTGAAAGTGGAAATTTCATAATGGGATCTATGAGGTACGAGGGCTGCTATTTATGTATCCGGAATTAAAAAAGAAACAAACATATATCATTTAATATGGTTTTATTGCTTTTCAAAATATTCGCCGCGATGATCGACACACTTTTGCATACGCTGGAACCAATTTTCATAGCACTTTTTCCATTCTGATTGAGGTATCTCCAAAACGTGCATTTTGAACGCATCAACAGCCTCTTCGCGGCTCGAAAAACGTTGACCACGTAATTTGTTCTTCGCGTATGGAAATAAAAAGAAATCGTTAGGTGCCAAATCAGGGCTGTACGGCGGATGACCAGTCAATTCGATCTTTTGACCCTCCAAAAACTGAGTTGTTTCAACTGAGGTGTGACAGCTAGCATTGTCGTGATGTAATATGATTCTGCGTTGTCGGTTGTCCTTTCTTATTTCTTCAAAGACTTCTGGTAAACAAATGGTCGTATACCATTCAGAATTAACCGTTTTACGATTCTCTAATGGCACTGTAGCCACATGTCCATTAATTCCAAAAAAAAACAGGCGACCATTTGCTTCAAAGTACTTTTTGCACGAGTAACTTTTGTTGGTTTCGGCTCATCTTGGAACACCCACACCGTTGACTGTTGTTTAGTTTCGGGGTCATATGCAAAGATCCAAGATTCATCACCTGTGTAGATATTATAAACGGCTTTTGACGTACCACGGTTGTATTTTTTTATCATTTTTTTGCACCAATCGACACGAGCCCGTTTTTGATCGATTGTCAAGTTGTGCGGAATCCAACGCGAACATATTTTTTTTACAGCCAAATGTTCGTGTAGCATAGACCGCCCACGATTAAACTCACTGTACCAGTGATAAACAGTGGTTTTTGATGGTGCTTCATCTCCAAAAGTTGCGGTGAGTTGAATAAAGCACTGTTGTTGATTTAGCCCACGCCGAAAATCGTAGTAAATCATTGCACGAAAATGTTCACGCGTTAAATCCATGGCAAATGAAGACACGCAATTTTCAAAATGACGCCACAATGGAAAAATAATTGACAGTCACATGAAACAAAATGTATTCTTCAACCAAAGAGTTCTATTTTCAAATGTTGTAATTACTTTTTAAATATTGTTCTTGTAAGTGGCCAGTTCCGGATACATAAATAGCAGCCCTCGTATTGAAGAAACTCCTCGAATCTTAGAAAGTGTGACTTTCGTAGTTATGATCGCGAAGGTGGAAATTTCATATTGGGAACTATGAGTACTTAATGGAATTGAAGGAACTCATCGAAATTTACAACGACACACAAAGTGATTACCAATTCTAGCAAAGGTCGATCTTTAAAACTTATCCCTAATATTCGTAAACGATTACCACGGTGATTGAATATTGACCACTGCGTATCTCAATTTGTTACCGGCCATTGAAATTTTAAAGTCAAACTTTACGGATCTAAATTACTAGCATCAGTCGAGCACATAGGTAGAATATGTGCTCGGCTGAAGGTAGTATGTTTGAATAAACCACTCATCATGTTCTCTGGGAGAGTTTTTTCTGCCAAGACGAAAGAACTGCAATGCTAGACAACCTACAGTGTAAATCTGATGTCGCATACTAAGGTGATATCGTGGACAGCGCTATAGAAACTTCCGTGTCTTCAAACGTTTTTGTCACAATTGTTATAGGCAACAGTCTAACACAACAAATTCCAATATTAATAATCTAGCTATAGCTTAGTAGTCACAATTATTTTCAAGTTTATTTTCGTGGTGCTTCCCGTAAGTTATTTGACATTCGGTCACTGCAAACATTTTGCTGTCTCCGCTTTGAATAGAAAGAGGAATTACAATAATTCTTCATACTTCTATTTTCTTCTCATTAATTTCGTTGGGGGTCCCAAACCGGTTTGAGCAATGAGCATGTCCTTCGGGCTCCCTGAGATCATATCAGAGGGTTTTCGTGGTTGGATACCGCTGTCGATCCTGGTGACACAGGATATACAGTGGTCAAAATGTGTGGTGGCCGGTGGGCCAACGCCCATAAAGAAATTATTCTGGTTTAATTGTAGGTTAGGAATTTGAGAGTAAGAGGTAGGCTAAAGAGGGATAGACGCCTACATTAAATCCGGTCTTATGTAGCCTATCCTCTATCTCCGTCACATGTTCCTTTCCCCTGTCCTGTGGCCCCGAGCGGTCTTCATAGAAAGGATTTTTCAAAATGATAAGAATGTGTGGTTCAAGTTTCCTGGGAATTTGATGTAAATTAAAAATTTTGTGTGTAATATATCTATATTATATATTATAACACCCATCTACGACTATTTTATTTGCATCTGCAAATTAAGTAGTCGTAGATGGGTGTTCAATTTTCTAAATCTCTCTTATACTAACATACATTCACGCGGACGAAGTTGCGGGCAACAGCTAGTTTGCTCCTATTAAAAAAAATATAGATATATATGTCTCTCTGAAGGTAGTTCTTGCGTAAATCGACTTCGGTGTTTTTTTTACTCAATTCGTATTAAGACGGATCTGTTGATAAATTTTGGGGTTTTACTAAAATCCGTTGCAGTACCTATTACCAGTTGCCTTAATGACAAAAAAATGGAAAGTTATTATGTAACACTGAATAAATTCAGCATAAATGTAAAAAAAATATTGTAATAATAATTTTTCATCATGTAATAACAGTGGGAAAATGAAACATATTTAATTTGTTCGGCCTAATTTCGTCATAAAACATACGAGTACAGTTGAAAATGCAATGAAAATTTGAAAGCTACTCAAAATTATTCATAACTTACTCTGACTCCAAAGGAAAATTATGGATTTTTAAATAACCCAAGTGATTCTCTACAGCAAAATAATAAAAATCTTTCATAACGTATTACCACGCCCACGATATGAAAACATTGTAAGAGACATTAAATGAAA
The DNA here is from genome assembly GCA_963422495.1 of Polyommatus iphigenia. Lineage (NCBI taxonomy): Eukaryota > Metazoa > Arthropoda > Insecta > Lepidoptera > Lycaenidae > Polyommatus > Polyommatus iphigenia. The sequence continues at coordinate 8,723,530 of OY730182.1, forward strand.
ACTTTGATAGGGATTTAACGAAGATTTCAACAAAAGTGTTCGTCAATAAGTAATATGTAACTAATTATAAAAAATATACAACTTAATATGTCAAAACCTTCTATTAATAAGTGCAGACGCTACAAGATATGAGTTTTAATTAAAAATTTGCCATTGTAGTTACAAATCATACGCAAATTGGATTTATGTTTCTCCCCGATCTCTATTTTTGATTTCACGACTATTGATAACCATTATCAGCCTGTACCTACTCAGTGCCAAATTTATATTTTTATGAGTGTTGGCCACATTATTTCCGCCGCCCTAGGATACCGCCGCCCCTAGGCCGCGGCCTATACGGCCTATTTATAAATCCGGGGCTGCCTGTCTGCCAGTATTAAAGCTCTGTGCATTGTGAAATATGTGTCTCTACGTGGCCTCACATCAATTCTCAACATTTACCAACAGGAATATTCTTTATTAGATGATGCCCGCAACTCCGTTGCGCCAAAATTAGTTTATCGCGCGGGAACCGTACATTTTTCTGGGTCAAAAAGTATCCGATCTCCTTTCCCGGGACTCAAGGTATCTCCATGCCAAATTTCAGAAAAATCGGTTCAGTGGTTTGGGCGTGAAGAGGTAACAGACAGACAGACAAACTTTCGCATTTATAATATTAGTATATGGTGGATTTCGACATGACATTTTTACATGAAAAATCTTAAATACCTATTACCTACTGCACGTCACTGAACCAATGCCCCAAAAACTCCAAAAAACAACCACATCCGTGCGTTAGAACCCCGATTATCACGTAACCAGTAGAGGGGGGGTTGGGTAAGCGGTTACGCGACCAGCAACCAGCCAGCCGACATTCACTCTCAGCGTGCGAAGTGGTTGACGCGAATCCGGTTCTCAATAAAAGTGTTATCATGCAGGTGAGTACCAGTCTAGGTTATTCTAAAAATATAGATAGTTAATCAATACTTATAGGTTATTTTAAAAAATCTAGATGGTTAATATGTAAATGATATTGCAGTGTTAAGTGACAAGATTTTAAATAATTCAAAACTCAATATTCGCAATCAAAAATATTAAGTAACACCAGTCTAATAAGTCTGTTTAACCTGGTTTAACCAAACAAAAATGTTTTCCTAAAACAATCTTTATCTTCTTACAAATTGTTTATTGAGATCTATGGTTTAAATGAGATCCTTAATATTCTTACTAATAAATTTCGTTTATAATTAGTTTGTATTATGACACCGTTTAGGAAGGTCTACATTCGACATTTGCATTCAAATGAGTTTAAACGTGTGAAACGTTTTGAACTGTGCTAAAATACTTCTGTTAGCTGTTGATCGTAGTTAAAACTTATTAGACAATAAATAGTAATTGTTATAAGGAAGATTTGATTGTGTTTGTTTGCGTTGTATTAGCTCCAAAAATACTGAACTGATTTTGAGAGAATTAATGGCACAGATATCAGATATGTAAAACTTACTAAAAATAGCCCAAACTTGGATAAAGTGTTCTTCGAACATTCTTTCTTGGTGATTAATATTAAATTGGTCCACGAATTTTATGCAAATGCTAAAATGCGCAAAAAAAAATACAAAATATATCTTGTAAAGTGTTTAAAATGTAAATATATATTATGTTATATACAAAACTAATATTTGTGCAAAATACTTTATTTGTGTAGATACACAAAAAAGTACACAAAAAAAACTTATGAAGAAAAAACTTTTCCTACACTAGATGACGCCCGCAACTCCGCATTACATCAAACTTCATTTATCGAACGGAAACCGTCCTATGTCCTTTCTGGGATTTGGACTTTCCGGGACTCAAAGTATCTATCCATACCAAAATCAAATCAGCGGTCAAGCAAAGCAAAATCAAGTTTGTGCGTAAAGAGGTAACAGACAGACAGATAGACAAACTTTCGAATTTATAATATTAGTAGGTTAGCCTTTTGCCTACAAAGTTACAAAAGAAGGTTTCGATATGGGTTTGGCCCGAAGTCATAACTTTTCGCAATCCTTCACGCTATAAGCGTTTGGAAAATCCCGATTTATTAGATCTAGCGCAATCGTTTAAAGGAAAGTTATCGTTCTGTTTTAAAATAATATGAGTTTTTACTTAGAAAAAAGGTCCACTATATGATGTATTTATCGACAAATTGGCTCTCAAATTTTTTCTTTCTCTTACTTAATACTGAATACATACACAATGTGATTCTTTTTTTTTTATAAAAAAGAACAATATTTACATGATATTAAATAATAATTAACCTTCAAATAATCTTACACAACTAATATTATGCAATAATAATGATAAAATTAAGCGATTATTAGGTTCTATACAAAAGACATAAACGCGCGCAAATGCCACTTTCATTAGAATTTAATTTGTTTGGAGCACAGCTCGCTTCTCCGTTTAGGTTTAGTAGAACTTGACTGCACTCAAAAGTGTTTTATAACTTTATGAGTTCTTCAGAAAATGGAACTCAAAGACAATTCTAATGATGACTAAACTTCAATTTAATGACGAATTTGACAGTGTATGGGACTTATATCAAAATTCTAAATCTTCATTAAATTACAGCTAAGTGATTAATATTCGTCTCTGAGTGTGGCAGCATTCGGCAGCAAACCTGGATCCTGTAGTAGACTGTACAGAGTTTGATCTAAAATCGTCTTTAACAAATCTTCATCCAACAGACAGAAAAGATAAGGGAGAAGGGGAACCTTTTCTGATTGTTGGAACTTCAAAGGAGCTTGGCTAAGGTGCCATTTAAAATTCTCGTTTTACGATTTAAAATTCTCGTTAAAAACATAATATGTACAACATTAATTGACTTTGGGTATCTAGTTATTTGCGATACTTCATGTCAAATGACAAAGGTCATGTATTTTTTAACTTTAATATTGGGTGTAACAAAATAAGCTGATAATCATATTAATATGGGTATTTATATGTGTATTTTATAATAGTAATAGTCAATAGGTATAGAGTTCACTTTAAAAGAAGCAGCGCTGAATAATTTATTTGTGTTTTCTATCAAGCGTATCACCCCTGCAGTATCATGAATGTGTCCATACAAAAGAAAAAATAAAGTTACCCTTTAAGCGCTGCTACTTTCACAGCGAACTCTATGTATAGCGGACTCAAACACACCCTGAAGTATTGTCACTTAGTTTTGTTACTCCCTGTATAATGAAACATACATCTTGGCTAAAAACCCAACAATATCAATAACAAAATTAAATACGAACACAAGTTTAAGAGTTCACATCGATGCCAAGGGCGTAGAATCCTGTTCGTCCTGAGTATTGTTTGTTACTGACTACTTCTGAGACACGTCAGAGTATCATCACCATCATCACTAACGCCTCCGTGGTCTAGTGGTAGGTATAGAGCGCGGCTCTTGACTCGGAGGTCGTGGGTTCGATTCCCGCGTTGGAAACATGTTATTTCCAAGTTTGGTTAGGACAATGCAGGCTGATCACCTGATTGTCTGACAAGTAAGATGATCCATGCGTCGGATGGGCATGTAAAAAGTCGGCCCTGCGCCTGATCTCTCGCCTGTCGTGTCGGTCTGCCGTCCCACTGGGTTGCTCCTGTGTACTGCGCACACACTTGGGCACTATAAACTTACACATAGCTGGCCTGGTTTCAATGAAACCGGCCACCATCACCGAAAACGGTGTGGGAGCAGGGAGCTATTATTATTATTATATTATAATCATCTCCAACATCATCATCAACATCATTATCATAATGATTGTCTGTTAAAACCTGATAAAGCCAAAGGGATGTTGGTTATCTTTGGCATATCCCTCAAACAGATAGACCGATACGAATTTTTCTACTGATCAAGAGTATTCTTTGCTATAATTCATCATCATCTGCTCTTACTGCGTACATTGCTAAATTTTTCTTAACATTTTATTTTCTCTTCTTATAATAATATGTAGTAAGAAACTTTAACATAAGCATACAATAATAAAAGAAATGTCACAATATTTTGATTTGTGGGGCTATATCTTATTACCACGGACGTAAAAAAATACTTATTACATTTACTTTTCCTCAACAATTTTAAATTTTAATATCCAAATTCCGTCGCTTTTCTTGGAATACTTACCTGAGACACAATACATTTTAAGCCACAGAAGGTCAAAGGAGATAATAAATCTCACACCATACATTTATTTTCATAAAAAACGAAGCTTGTTTTAATCCACACTTTTTTTGTGAGAATCAAAGGAATTATTCAATAGTAGGTAAATCGTGCCAAATAAACTTGAAAATCTTGTTTATCATCGCATTCGCACGTCTTGTGAGTTAACAGAAGTTATTTCATCAGTTCAACATTAGTTCAACTTAAGAACTAAATTTTTCTTGGTCAATTAAATTCATAATACATTAAAGTTCGTCCGTGGCCTGATGGGTAGATACTGGCAGAGGGTGCAGGTTCGATCCCGGGTGAAGGCGTGTTCTAATGAGACATTTTCAGATCTCAAGTACTTAGATATAATGCGGTTGCTCGTTCGGTGAAGGAAAACATCGCGAGAAAACCCGCAACGTATTGTGTTATTTATTCCTCTGGACTAGGCCGCAAGCAACATAGTCGGCCTAGTCTAGAGGAATAAAAGAATGCCGTATGTGCTTGGGCAACCACACGGATATATTTTAATAACCACTTTTTTGAAGTCGGTTAAAAATCATGTCCTAAGCACTTCAATAGTAGAAGAGTAGTTTTACTTCGCTCGAAAAAAACTGTATTTCTAAACCATCCACAACGGATTCTAAGGCTCAGAGGCCATTTATGATAAATCGAAAAGAAATAAAAATAATAAAAATAAAAAAATAAAAAAAAACCTGCAATGATTTATGATTGGTCGCCTTAAGTATGGTCAATACGTTGTCTGACTTTAAAGTTAAAGGCAACGCGTCTTTGAAGATTATCTCAGACACGCAGGTTTTCCTCAACAGATTGCAAGTTCGTATCTTAATTAGGAATCATTTGCTCGCAGTAGGCCATTGACTCTACTCGTATATGAGTAATTATATTATATAACTGTATATAGCACCTAGACCTATTATGTACCATCAGATGTATTGATTCTTAGGCAGACGGCGGACTACGTAAGTCTAGTTATGTCAACTCAATATTATGATCGATATTATTTTCGTGATCTGTCACCAGCGGGCCGATTCTGTATCGTACATTTGTGAGTTAATAACTGAGTTAGTAACGAAACCGAGGAGTGAGTAACGGAAAGTGCCACTTTTTGTATTCACTTGCATACAAAAGTGAGACTTTCGGTTGCTCACTCCTCCGTTTCGTTACTAACTCAGTGATTAAATCACAAATGTACGATACAGAATCGGCCCGCTGGGTTTGACATACATATATGTAACATATCTGCAATTTCTCTGAGAGTACAATAATTACTGTGTCCGACAGTATAAGGTTGTGTTTCAGATACAATCCTTTTCTGGAGCTGAAGACAGGCTTCTTTTATCGCGCCTAAATATAATATTATATAATAATATAATATAATATCTATGGACGCTTCACACCACGTCAGTCTGGCCCCGTGGTAAGTACCTGAAGGGCTTGTGTTACGGGTACCAGACAACGGAAATATATTAAATACTTTTATACTATACATATATTTCAGATTTTTATTATATGATACACATATTTAATACACATCCATGACCCAGGAACTTAGAAAACTTTTTTGTTCCGTCGGCGGGATTCGAACCCGCGACCCCCGGCTTGAGCTACCGACAGCCCACCCATTGAGCCACAGAGGTCGTCAAAATGTAGAGTCTATATATCTAAATGTAGAGTTACTGCGATATTTCGTAAGACTTTTAGCACTATGATATAAGTAAGTATATAGTAATCACACAAACATCCATTGAGAATGTGGTTTGGTTTTATTACCATGATGTGGTCGATGACAGTGGTATACCAATCATACAACTGTCATCGACCACAGATGACTCAGCTGTTTACGATTACTGCTAAGTACTGACATACGGTTTTGCTCGATAGTTTTACTCCAAATCGAGCAATAACCACCGTGTGGACCGCAAAAACTGACAGCTCGAAGGCTCGCTTCGAGCCGGCTCGATGGAATTAAATATGTCAAATATGTCATTTCCTTCGATTCGGAGTAAAACTATCGAGCAAAACCGTGTGTGAGTATTTAGCAAGACCGATTTGCAGTAAGTAATACGCTGCAAATCAATCATTGAAAGGTAATGAAAAATTTGCTGATCCGGCTCCAGAATACTTACAAGGCTGGATTTATATGCGTGATGCGTCCCCAAAAAAGGAACGTCCGCTAAATCCAGACTTATGCTGGCCAGGTCACCGGTGCAATTAGTTATTAGATAGTGTAAATTGTAATAATATAACACCCCAACTATTTGATATTTCAATAATTTATATTGCCTTAAATATTGATGCATATTGCATTGTCATTTGTCTAGTCGATTTTGTTTTTATTTAGAACTTTATATTTATGATTCTATAGTCCATTTGGAATTGTATTACCACTTCTGATACATAAATATTATTATAGGTAAAAAACGCTGCTTAAATAACGCAGTATATAATATGCAAAATTTAACCAGGCACCTCGTTTCAAGTTTCAAGGAATCTCTATATAAAACCAGGTGCCAAGTATGTTATAATTATTGTGGGTTTTTAAAGTTAATTAGCTATCTAGCTTACTTGTGTAAAGCAGCTGTAGCCGGTTTTTAATGGTCGAATCATTTAAATGTTGTGGTTTAAAGTAGGCGAAGGTCGAAGTACTTTTCGCAAGTTTTCGTTGACGGGTTTATCCTATCTCAATAATTTTCTATGCTGTACTCGGCAAAACATGGCGGTAGCGGTCATTGACTCCCTGTCAAAAACTTGTCATTTTCTATATAAATCGCGATTGACAATGAAGTGTCAGATGTTGTCAATCGCGGCTTTGTACAGAAAATGACAAGTTTTTGACAGGGAGTCAATGACCGCTAAATTGCATAATTAGTGGAGTTCCCAGAGCGTAAAAATCGTACAAACCTCCGATTTTTGCAATAGTGGATGAAAATTGAAAAGAAAAAAAGGAATGTGTAGCTGATAACATAAATAATAAAGTTTACCTATTGAAAAGTTGTGCTTTTGATTTTTAAATTATTCTCCTCCACTTCAAGTAAACTCATAAACTGAAAAATTTTGAAGAAAATTTGCAAATTTCTTTCTTTTAAATACATAGCAAAATAATAAAATATATTATTTTTTTTTAATTTACATCGTTGCTTGTATTCCGAAGAAAAAAAATAAGTCGAAAAAATATATAATTTAGATTTAAAATTAATATTTTTGTATGTAGATGAGCATACCTCCAAATGTGCTTGTTGTGTGCCTCGCCAGGTAAATGGCGTTCCTATTTTTCTTTAGTTTTAAATAGGAAGTTTAAAATTATTTTTTAGGCTTAACAAAGCCTTCTATAATGTGTATAACTTTTTGGCTCTTACATTATTAAATTTTCTGAAAATGAAGCACAAACTTTTCACGGATATTTCGAAGAAAATCTGTATTTTATTTCTTTTGGTTAGGTTTTTACAGAATAAAATTGATTTTTTTTTCATTAATTATATTTGCTAAAACATACTTAAAGGAAAAAAATACAAATTAGGTTAAGAACTGATATTTTTTGTATTCAGGTAAGCATTTTCCAAACATAGGTCGCAGCATGCGTCTTTAGAATGTACGTGAGATTTGTAGCACCCAATTTTTTTTCTAGCTTTAAGTAGGAAGTTTAAATATATTTCAAAGACTAGAAAAAATCTTTCATTTGTCGATGCATTTAATGTTTTAGCTCTCACTTAAATAAATTCTCAACAAATATAGAAAAAAAAATCGGTCTATTTTACACATTTTTGGAGATATTTAAACGTTTTCAAGTACTTAAAAGTTAACATTTCTCTAAAAATTAAATACGCACAACAAGTAAGCTTAACACACTTTTCGTTACAACCCTTAAATCCACCCAAACCCTTTTATCTTGGTTACGACGAGCGTTAACCTCTAAAAACTTTGCAAAAACCTTATAGTTGTATTTAGCTTAGCAAAGCAAACTTTCTTTTTTAAAAATAGTGTATTTGGTTAATTTTCAACGTAAACAATCGGATAAGAGTCATTAAATAAAAGGAACAAGAAAAAAATTTTTTTCTGGACCGGTTTTATATGGTGAAATGTTAATTTTTAATTAAGTAACTAAAAAATTAAAAGCACAAAAAAAATATTTGGTAAACTTTGCAAGTTATAGTGTAAAAAAGAAAATGACACCTCAAAAACAAAAATCCATTCACTATTACAGTTTTCGGAGGTTAAAACCTCTGGCGACTGCACTAAATGTATCTTGTAATTTCTCCTAGTTTTTACGTTGTAAGTAGGTACTAAAGTCACGAGATTGTAAATGTAGGGATTTAGAATATATTATAAACGCTGGAAAAAAGAGATGGTTTTCAATTTCTCTCCTTCTTCAACAGCATTGAAATGAAGATAGAGATAGGAGAGTGGTACTTATATAATTAATGTCACTCTACATTATCGAGATCTCTTGCGTTATGCCCATATTAGGTCATCTGTGTGATATATTAAAACAACGATTTAGCTATTTTAAAATAATATTACAATTTAATATAAATTACCTATGTAGAGGCTAGGTGCAGTTTTTATACATACAATCTTCCAAACATCATAAATATCACATAGTTACTAAATAGCTCAAGCAAGATACCTACCTACGCTCCAATTTTTCCACCATTGAAAAGTCTAGAAGAATTTGTTGTTAATTCTTTGTAAAACATCGTTAAGAACGCTACAAGATACAATCTGCATTGTGTTCGAATTACCCACCAATTACGAGTCCAAACACGTATCAGTCGTTGGCTTCGACTTTTCAATGCTATGATCAGCTGGCCTTGGTAGTTTCCAATTTCGGAACATTTCCTGATTTTCGCCCGGGCTTTTGAGGTTATGTTAATAGGTTAAAAGGTTATAAGGGTGAATTATTATTAAATGGCACGCTATGTATATTAATGAAACAGTGTTTTGTTTATTCAATGGATAATGTATAACAAGATAAAGTGACTCCCTTATATAAGAAAAAGAGTTCACTGTGAAAAAAGCAGCGCTGAAAGAGCAATTTTTTGTAAGAATTTTTATGGGAAAGCGCCCCAGCATCATGAATTTTCCCATAAAAAAGTTTAAAAAGAAATATGGGCGAGGCCGCCAATTATTGCTGATTTTGCAATTATTTTTCTCCGCTCTTTGTATTTTAAAAAGTATTGTGTTTATCTTAATATGCTCGAAAACTGATTCTAACGAAGAAAACAAAGTACTCAAGCATGCACTAGAATTATTTGAGTTCCAATAATAGTCTCAAAATATATTTACAACTAGCTGTTGCCCGCGACTTCGTACGCGTTAACATAGTATAATAACAAAGATGGATAGCTTTCCCCTTTTTGTGGTTCCTTATACAAAGGGTAAAAACGGGACCCTATTTAAGCAAACGTCAAACGCAAACGTCAAAAAACTTTCATGTTTCTAACTCAAGAATAAATTTTTTTTAAAAACTAATTTCACCCCCTTGGGGGTAGAATTTCCAAAAACGCTTAAATACGTATTCATTCATTTTTAATCAGTAACCCAAAAATAAAGTTTCATGTTTCTAACTCAAGAAATGACGGAATTTCATTCAAACTTTCAATCCCGATTTCACCCCCTTGGGGGGTAGAATTTCCAAAAACGCTTAAATACCTATGCATTCATTTTTAATCAGCAGTCCAAAAATAAACTTTCATGTTCCTAACTTAAGAAATGACGGACTTTCATTTAAACTTTCAACCCCTATTTCACCCCCTTGGGGGTAGAATTTCCAAAAACGCTTTAGCACACATCCAATCATTTTTAATCAGTAGCCCAAACATAAAATTTCAAGTTTCTAACTTAAGAAATAACGGAATTTCATTCAAACTTTCAACCCCAATTTCACCCCCTTGGGGGTAGAATTTCCAAAAACGCTTAAATACGTATCCATTCATTTTTAATCAGTAACCCAAAAATAAAGTTTCATGTTTCTAACTCAAGAAATAACGGACTTTCATTCAAACTTTCAACCCCTATTTCACCCCCTTCGGGGTAAAATTTTCGAAATTCCTTCCTTAGTGGGTTTCTACTTAATAAAACAACCCTACTCACCAAATTTCGTGGCTGTAACTTTAACAGTTTTTGCTCAGCGATGATGAATCAGTCAGTCAGTCAATCAGTCAGTCAGGACATGTAATTTTAAAAGTATAGATTAAACATAAAAAAAGGTAAGAAAATAGCTTAGGGTTGGACCTCATCTGGCAGCACGGAATCGCATTTGTTCCGCCTGTGCTACCACGTGCTGCAGTGTGCTGCCGCATGCGAACGCGCGCTATTGCATTCCGCAGACAAAAAAGGCGATCGCACGCGGCGGTGAAAGGATGCGTTAGCATGCTATCGCGCGCTTCAGCGTTCCGGAGTCTCCCTGCCGACCATTGCATTTTGTCCGTGATGCCGATCGCCTCGAGGATTCCGCCGTGTGCTATCGCATTATGCTTTCTGTCTCGGTCTAGCAAATGGCAGTTCTAAGCGACAGAAAGAGAAAGGGCGACGGAAAAAGGCGATTCCGTGCTGCCAGATGAGGTCCAACCCTTAAAATATACAATCCGCCGTGGAAGAGGTGCACTTTAACTGTCGCTGTAGCAGTAAGTATGACAGATTTGAAGATAAATCTGATATGTTATGAATACTTATATAAATGGCTATTACCTCATCTAATTCTTATTGTATTTTAAGATTACTTTCTTTATAAACTTTTTCAAATCAAATGAATCCTTAGAAACATCAATTCTACCCCACATTTTAAACGTCATCAATAATACCGATTTATTGTTATCGTTGGGTGTTAGGGAAGGTAAAATCGGGAAGTGGCAACGCTGAGTTTTTACGTATTCTATGGAAAATCTCGTAATATTCGCCATTTCTCGACAGTTCACATTTGAACCTCAGTCGGGCTGTGTACACAGTTTTTTCAAAGGAAGTTTTTTTGTGACACAAATGTAAGTATTACTGTTTCATATAAAACTATCAATGCATCATGTGAGTTGTCAAAAGGGCCATGTTTGGGGCTATAATAAAAACCACATTGTGTATTATTTACAGAGATAAGTTTGATTTTCTCAATGCTATGATAGCTTCTACGCTATCATTTTGGTGCTCCAACGACATATTTCTCAACGCTATGATAGCGTAGAGGAATAAATTCCCTACAATTTAGGTGCTCCAACGTCACAAGCAGCGTAGATTTTCTTTCTCTCGCAAAAATTTTCTGCGTCATATCAGCAAAAATTGGCGGCCTCACCCATATATACTTGATACAGGCAAACGTAACGACTAACGAAGTTTCAGTTTTTGGTATCAACAATAACTAATAAGTGAGGTGAAACCTCCGGAATGTTTCCGAAATTGTGGAAGTTTTCAGGAAAGTTTCAGGAAGTTTACTCGAAAACTTTCTGAAAACTTCCAAATATGGAAGTTTTGAAAACTGTCATTTATCTTATAAAGATAGTTGTGACGTTTAGTTTTGGACGAAAATGACACTAAAATAATAGCTTCTTTTTATAGTTTTGATAAAATTTAACATACTTTAGGCAAATTATAGGTATGGATATAAAAGCAGATATTTTGTCCAAGTTATTATTCACTCGCATGATTCAGATAGTTGTTATAAATATATTTTATTACTAGATGACGCCCGCAACTCCGTTGCGCCAAAACTCAACTAAAATAGTATTTTTTAGAAAAAACTAGAATAGTTTTCTAATAGTAATACAGAAATCTCATTATAGAATGGAATAATTTACGAGCTAAATTTTTTTAATACCGTACCTATAACTATTAAGTCGCCGTTCGTTCGTTAATTCGCCCGCTATTTAGGGTCGAATTAACGGTTAAACTTCTTTCTAAAGTCAATCAGGTGATTTGATCTAATCTGATTTGATCTGATTGAAATCTGACTCTGACTTTTTATTATTATTACGAGTCGAGGGTCGTTGTGTAGACCAAATTTTTGGTAACACTTCGAAGGAGTGACGAGTAGGGGGTAAATCTTGTAGGGAAAGAAACATTTTTAGTTTTTTTCCTGAGGTAAATTGTTTAGATTTTAGGTAGGTACAATCATGATTCATGCCTGGTAAATTTTTTAAAAAAATATTCGGCATGTCATATATTTTTAAAATTTATTTTATTCTATATCGTCATAATTATATTATTTTAAACGTTTCAAAGAAAAATAATATAAAAAATCTAAAAGTGTAAAGCAAAGTCAATCCTGAGCAACATAATGTTTGAAAATAATGTTATCCATACTAATATTATAAATGCGAAAGTGTGTCTTTCTGTTACGTTTTTTTTTCTTTACGCACATACCGCTAAACCGATTTTGCTGAAATTTGGCGTGGAGATACTTGAAAGGACATAGGATACTTTTTGTTCCAGAAAAATGTACGGTTCCCACGCGATAAACGAGTTTTGGCGCAACGGAGTTGCGAGCGTCATCTTGTTTAAGATAAATGTTTGTCACAACTATCTGAATCATGCGAATGAATAATAACTTTGACAAATCATACCTATATTTAATCAATTATACCTAAAGTATGTTGAATTTAATCAAAACTATAAAAAGTACCTAATTTTAGTGTTATTTGCATTTAAAAATAAACGTCACAACTGTCTTTATAAGATAAATGTCAGTTTTCAAAACTTCCAAATTTGGAAGTTTTCAGGTAGTATTCCTTAGAAAAGGAAAATTTCCGGGGAATTTTCATCTCAGTCCAACTCCTTTCAGCATTTTTCGCTCTTTCTTAAAGCTTTGGTTTTTACCTTTCGTTCCTTTTTATAAAAAATTAAATATCTTTAGAAATACTTTGGTAGTTGCGCCGTTTCAAAGGCAATGACGTCGATAATTTTCGAAGAAGAAATTAAAATTTGCATAATTTTGTTTACCTATTTGACTTGTGTGTTGACATTGAACAAAAAATTATGAATGGTTGAGGAAAATAGTTTCAACAAACGACAAACAAAAAAGTGCGAAACTCTATCTTTCGTAAACCGTGCAACATTTTTGATGGAATTAGTCTTAGATGCGCTTACACGGGCAATAATTACGGCAATAATTGCTTGGCGACACGAATGGAGCGATCTGGAGCAATTAGTGGAGCAATATGGAGCAATTTATTTCATATCACTCAAATATTCGATACTCGTATTGCTGCTTGTTGCCGCAAATTGCTTGATGTAGTCGTGACGTCAAAGTTGACCAGAATTGACTGGAGTTGAGCAATTTAAGTTGCCCGTATAGGCGCACCTTGATTGGTCTTCACGCGCTACGACCGGGTGTATAATCTAAGGAAATTATGCCCGTTTTCACCAACAACACCTAAAATTTAGGTGTCCCTTAAGCCAATATTCCAAGTTTTGTTCTTGACAACCCCGTAACTCTTAGGTGACGTTTATTTGAAATAAAACAACCTATTATGCGATTCATCCGTCAAACCATTAGGTGACGTTTATAATTTACGGGATGAATTGACGACCCCGTACACTTAGGTGACGTATGTGGCGACGACGACGGTTGCCTTGACAATGAATCTGTTATAGAATGGCCGTCTGATATTTTACTTGTAAAATAGCGAACTCCCATAATTAATATACATATTTATCACAAACCTTCCTCTTTAATCGCTCTATCTATTTAAAAAAACCGCAATTAAAGGGAACAAAGGGACATGAGGACAGAAAAAGCGACTTTGTTTTATACTATGTATAAAACAAAGTCGCCTACGTCCTAACGTCCTACGTCACCTAAGAGTTACGGGGTTGTCAATTCATCAAGAACAAAACTTGGAATATTGGCTTAAGGGACACCTAAATTTTAGGTGTTGTTGGTGAAAACGGGCATTAGTATTTTAAACAATTTTATTATTTTATATTTTAAACGAATTAACTTGCTTATATTATGGATAATCAGTTTCTTGGCATTATTTTTTATGGGTCTTTCGAGAAATAAACAGACGGACAGACTGAAACTATAAGGGTTGTTGACTACGAAACCTAAAAACGATCTAAGTAGCTCTAGTGTGGCTCTAGTAATAGGTTCTATCCCCCTGCGAAACCATAAGTATTTTTGAGTTATGTACTTGTATTTTTGTTTTTTATCTGTTATGTCGTCAAACAAACCACATAGCTCTTTAGATGTTTACTATCGAGACACCTTAAAGTCCCGTGAAAGATATACAATTTATTATCCCGGAAAATTTTGTGTTCCAGCGCGAGAAAGTAATTTCCGCGCATATCTTTAACCCATCAGTCGTGGCAAAACGAGACACAATAGCTTTTTCATTGTTATCGCGGCCGGATGTGGCCGCTTGGGGCTTCATGAATTAACTTACACTCAATACTTTCTTGTCCATGACATGACATCAAAACCAGGGCCAGATTTTATGAGTAGATATATCTAGGCCACTTTAATTTTGCCGCCCCTATGTACGAACTCTGCCGCCATCCTAGGACGCTGCCGACGCTGATGACGACATAGGATGCTGCCGCCCATAGGTCATGGCCCATAACACAGGGGACATCAAGACATACCTATACACCAGCTCCGAATTTATGTATGGCAGTATACTGCCTCCCACAGGAAGCCGCGCATTACTGCCTATACATTAGTCCTAGCTGATTAAAACTTAACCATTTTCTTTTTAATTTCCAGTTCACATACATCCTACTTCTGTGCGCGTTGGCGGCGGTCTTCGCTGAGGAGACGACTCAAGACAAAAGGCCTGAGGTGTCCGATGGAGCCCTGGACGAAGCCCTAAACGACAAGAGGTTCATCTTAAGACAACTCAAGTGCGCCCTAGGAGAAGGACCCTGCGACCCTATAGGGAAACGGTTGAAAAGTGAGTATTTATTTACAATCTAGACAACTACGTTGCGCCAAATATTTTATCGCGCGGGAACCGTACATTTTTCGGGGATAAAAAGTATTCTATGTCCATCCCGGGACTCAAAGTATCTCCATACCAATTTTCAGCAAAATCGGTTCAGCGGTTTGGGCGTGAAGAGATAATACAGACAGACAGACAGAAGAAGAATTTATAATATTAGTATGAAAGTAGTTATATTGAGCTTTAGTAAAAATGAATCAATGTTAGTCTCTACAGTCTACATGCCCTGTGTAAAGGTGCTATCGAAGAAATTGATTCCTAAGCAGTTGACGGACCTAAGTCATGGGCTGGTTTACACGTATTAAGTAGATAAGTAGTTAACTAAATTTTAACTTAATTTTAAGTTACTTATTTGCATGTAAACACACAATTTAGTAGCAAGTAGCAAGTTAAAATTTAGTAGTACTAAATTTTAACTTGCTACTTGCTACTAAATTGTGTGTTTACATGCAACCAGCCACTCATTACTCATTTGGTCGGGTTATATTGTCAATTCAACATTAATTTTATTAGTCATGCCCTGCCGGCTGGGTTTGACATAATGCAACCAAAATAGATAGGTCGACCCCACTCCTCATCTGCCTAGAAATCAACTTCTCTGATAGTACCATCGAGGAAATTGATCGCTATTGGCAGTTGACAGAACAACGTCATTCGGATCATGTCAATTCAATGTTAGATAATTGTGATCTGTCGGCTGGGTTTGACGTAACGCGACCAAATTACGTAGGTCCCTCAGCTGCCTAGATATCAACTTCTCTGATAGTACATACCTGCTTTAGTATACCTAAGCAGGGCTAAAAACAAAAATACATTTTCGCATTTATTATTGATACGGATTCCTCGTATTTAAAAGGATGTATTGTGGACTTGTGAGTTGTGAGTCAAGTATTGTATTTACTTACTTACCTTCCTGTTATTTACCAACAAAAGATACTGCAGAGTGGTACAATGACATCTTTTATGTATTGAAAATTATGGTATGCCATAAGTAAACATAAAATATAAGTATATTCACTCTATCTTCTCAGATTAACACTGTATATAATATTTTTTGGATAATTATTGGTAACTATAAAGATATCAGATAAGGACAAAACATTTAAAAATGTAGGTAACTCTTCACGCTCAAACCGCTGAACCGATTTTGCTGAAATTAAGCAGGGGGATACTTTGAGTCCCGGGAAAGGACATAGGATGCTTTTCGGTTTGTACGGTTCCCGGACGTAAGCAGAGTTACGGGCATCCACTAGTATTATATCAGTCAGGTCGATTATATGTAATCGTCACAGACCTACATTATTCGATTTCTCGTTGTGCAATTAGGTTAGAGTTTAGACACTAGACAGCGCTGCCTGTATAAAATTTAGTTATTATAGTTTGGTAGAGTTGCATAAAATGTTTCAACAACCCTTGTTTTTATGCTCGGCAGTGTGGGCCAAGGATTTGTTATAACTTTACTTTATGTTAATGTTAGTTAAATTTGTCCCCGCAGAAATTCGCATATCGCGTAGGGACCGTACATTTTTATTCAACGATTTTATGTCCTTTCCCGCGACTCAAAGTATCTCCGTACTTTCATCGTAGTTATAATATCGTATAATTTCATCGGTTTGGCGCTATAAGCTTGAAGCGGTAACACACATACATTATTTATCAATTAAACACATTTATTAAATTATTAATTTAATTTTAATTTATTTATAATTTAATTAAATTATTAATAATTTAATAAATTTATTAATTTATTAAATTATTAAACACAGTTATTAAATTATATATTCAACGAAACCTAATTCCTTTGTCTTATCTATAATCTTAACCGATTCAATGCGGCGCACATTTTTGAAGACTTTCAGTCGTGACGGCATACAATTTTCTCGTGACACGTTAGCCGTGTCATACGCCATAGAAGTAGATGACACGGCTACCGTGTCACCCGCCACTTTCAAAAAGGTTTATTGTTTTTTTTGTTTTTTTTTGCGCGCTTTTGGGCTTTTTGAATTTGGAACTTCGAAATATACCTGGGCACAGAATACCTATATATTAGTTTAACAAACCTGGGTAGATTTTTTGTTTAAACTTATTATATAATAATACCATAAATCTACCTACCTATAATAATTATAAATATTATATTGCGTGGATGATGTAACCACCTTTAAACATAACTTTGTGGGTAGCAAGAACTTCGTATTTCGAACTTTTATAAATATTTAAATACGTCGTTATAAACTTATGCTGTTTTGTACAAAATATTAAATGACATGAGCTAAAATTGTTAAATGTGATAAATTAAATGAATAAATAATAAATATATTATGAATTATGATACATTTGTTTTGTTATAATCAATAATCAATATTAATATTAAATACCTATCTAAGTATTTTGTCGCAAATCAAAATTGATTTAGAATAAAATAATAATATTATATAAAAAATCAACACACAATTTTGGAAACGGTTAAAAGCGGTACTTGAATCCTATTAATTTAATGGACAAAGAGCCTGCGACGGCCAGACATTCCTCATTTTGAGAGTAAAGCTCAATTTCATAACTTATTTCATGAAAAATATAAGCTACTAGCTGTTGCCCGCGACTTCGTCCGCGTGGACTTCAGTTTATAGCGCGCGGTGTCAACATAATTGGTGTCAAAGGCGACGGGTCAATTGTGACCCAGGCCCGACACAAAAGAGACATATCCCATTTTTTTCGTTATATTATGGGTATCCAAGATATGTGATTCTTATATTCAAAATAAGTGGCTAACATGTTATTTTATTGCTTTCTTTTTTTCTTCAGGCGCAATAAGAAAAGTGCTAATACGAAGAATAAGAATCGTTATTTGCATGTAATTCTATACAATATCTGTGGACAACACTTAGAAATATATTATTTTTATACCGTGCCTAAAGAAAAACACAAAACCATAATAAATATTATTTTGTTTACCTAGGTAGGAACAATTAAAAACAAAGGTTTTTTTCACTACCTTCTACTAGTATGTTTCAAACAATTAGAAACGTCATGTCTCTGCAGCATGTTCAATACGGTATTTGTTTATTGATTTTACTTACCCAGATAGACATGTGCACATTAACCCGCCAGCACCCGCGCCCCAAAAAATTACACAAGCACTCGCGCGTAGAGACAGCAACTTGCAAGTGTAAAAGGGTCCATTTGCAGTCCTGCACGGTAGTCCGCCGTGCAGGACTGCAAATGGACATAGCTTGGTTTGGTTGGTTCACACTCGGTGTTTCCGGTTGTGTGAACCAATGAGTGAGCTATGTCCATTTGCAGTCCTGCACGGCGGACTGCCGTGAATGGACCCTTTTAGGCCGTGTTTTCACCTGCAAGACAACTGTCGCGAGAAGTGCCTGACAGTCGGTCTGACAGCAGCTTGCAATTGTAACTGTCGCGATAAGTGTCTGACAGCAGCTTATAAATGTCATTAAATGCAGGTTTTACAAAGTAATATTCTTACTTTTTTTCATTATATTAAATAAAAATTATATTAATTTATTTTCTTTTATTTTTTCAGCTCTCGCTCCCCTCGTGCTACGCGGAGCCTGCCCCCAGTGCACACCACAAGAAACTAAACAAATACAAAGGACATTGTCATACGTACAGAGAAACTACCCACAGCAATGGGCGAAGATCGTCCGGCAGTATTCTGGTTAAATTTTAGTCTATAAGTTATTTAAATATTATTAAAATGTTAAAAAACTGATAAAACGCCTTTTTAATAGATAAGGCCAAGATAAGATGTCTATCACTCATTCAAAAATCTCAGCGCGCTTTTGGGCTTTTTGAATTTGGAACTTCGAAATATACCTGGGCACAGAATACCTATATATTAGTTTAACAAACCTGGGTAGATTTTTTGTTTAAACTTATTATATAATAATACCATAAATCTACCTACCTATAATAATTATAAATATTATATTGCGTGGATGATGTAACCACCTTTAAACATAACTTTGTGGGTAGCAAGAACTTCGTATTTCGAACTTTTATAAATATTTAAATACGTCGTTATAAACTTATGCTGTTTTGTACAAAATATTAAATGACATGAGCTAAAATTGTTAAATGTGATAAATTAAATGAATAAATAATAAATATATTATGAATTATGATACATTTGTTTTGTTATAATCAATAATCAATATTAATATTAAATACCTATCTAAGTATTTTGTCGCAAATCAAAATTGATTTAGAATAAAATAATAATATTATATAAAAAATCAACACACAATTTTGGAAACGGTTAAAAGCGGTACTTGAATCCTATTAATTTAATGGACAAAGAGCCTGCGACGGCCAGACATTCCTCATTTTGAGAGTAAAGCTCAATTTCATAACTTATTTCATGAAAAATATAAGCTACTAGCTGTTGCCCGCGACTTCGTCCGCGTGGACTTCAGTTTATAGCGCGCGGTGTCAACATAATTGGTGTCAAAGGCGACGGGTCAATTGTGACCCAGGCCCGACACAAAAGAGACATATCCCATTTTTTTCGTTATATTATGGGTATCCAAGATATGTGATTCTTATATTCAAAATAAGTGGCTAACATGTTATTTTATTGCTTTCTTTTTTTCTTCAGGCGCAATAAGAAAAGTGCTAATACGAAGAATAAGAATCGTTATTTGCATGTAATTCTATACAATATCTGTGGACAACACTTAGAAATATATTATTTTTATACCGTGCCTAAAGAAAAACACAAAACCATAATAAATATTATTTTGTTTACCTAGGTAGGAACAATTAAAAACAAAGGTTTTTTTCACTACCTTCTACTAGTATGTTTCAAACAATTAGAAACGTCATGTCTCTGCAGCATGTTATATTTTATTACGCGTGATAATTATAACACCGAGGGCGAGATAAACCTATAGATCCTACATGAGTTTTACCTAAGCTAATGAACGTGAAAACGAGATGTCTAGCCCACCCTAGGCTATAATAATAACACTTATCACGTGTGCACAACTTCCTAATGTTGGCTTTCCATGATAACATGTGCGGTAATATTCATCAATAGAATATCTTCCATCAATGGTGGGATTGTGCATTACATAAGTGTAATAGTCAAGGAGCCCTAGAACATATTTTTTTTATTACTAACAAGCTAATTTTTGTGAGTTGCTTCATTTTGATATTATGACAAACAACATATTTTGTATTTGAAAAATCTTGAAAGTGGTAGCTAACAGAGATAGAAAGGATTTCATACTTTGATTTAATGTTACTCTTAAATTATATAACTATTAACCTACCAATATACAAAAAATCAGCTGGTTAGGGTTCCGCTTTAGGGTACCGTATGTTAGATTTATGGAATTTATTTATTTTATTGACTGACATTTTACAACATTTTTATAGCTTCAAGTTATATGAGTTTTAATTTTAATCAATAATTTTCATAATTACATCCTAAAATAAATGTTGAATTTTATTTTTAAAACAAATAAATTGCAATAATTATTTTATTGATTTTAGTATAATTATCTATAAAGATTTGTTGGTTGTTATTTAAATAATTTAACAGGAAGTTATGCTTATTAAAATTGAAAATTAACTAAGAATGTATAATTGTTTTGTACGTGTATATTATAAATCTTAATTTATTCTGTAAAGTTATTTTAACATGAGTAATGATTTTTTGTAACAAGTGTTTGGAAATAATGAATTTAAATGATATTGGAATGTCATATCCGGTAACAGATCTTTGGAGGGAAAAGTGAGGGGGAAATGCTATAAAAGTTCCTGCTTCACCACAAACTGGTGTTGTTTCATCCTGAAATTTTTGGAAGTCGTGTCTCCAGTGTACTAGTGTTTAACAATAAAAGTTTAACAGTGTTAAATAGTGTGTACAAGTGAAAACAAGTGAATGAATTGTGACAACGCGAATTATAAAGTGTGAAGCAAGGAATAAATGAATAAAGTGTGCAGTGAGTTTGGCTGTTTTTTTTTTATTTCACGTAGTCAACCAAGTTTTGTTGATTACAGAACCCTAAAACGGAACCCTAACCAGCTGATTTTTTGTATATTGGTAGATTAATTGTTATATAATTTAAGAGTATCATTGTCCAACAAATAGAACAATCCATATTTTAGGACCATCAAATCAAAGTATGAAATCCTTTCTATCTCTGTTAGCTACCACTTTCAAGATTTTTCGCAGATACAAATGTAGTTTGTCGTATCAAAATCAAGCTACTCACAAAAAATTAGAGTGTTAGTAATTTAAAACAAAATTGTTCTAGGGCTCCCTGACTATAATGCTACGTTTTTGAAGAAACAAGTCGTAATGTCGTGATTGCATTTTACATCTAATAACTGCATTTACATGTTTTTTAAAAATTGCTTAATATTTGCACTTTTCATACTGCGCCTGAAGAAAAAAAGAAAGCAATAAAATTACATGTTAGGGTCAGGCCGCCAATTTTTGCTGATGTGGCGCAGAAGTATTGCGTAGGTAGCGTTGACACTTCTACGCAACGGTGACGCTGGGTGGCGTAGAATAGTGGCGAATAATTGTAAGGGTAGTAATACACATTATTTTTTTTGAAAAATATATATTAGTCAACTAGCACTTAACACTCACACACACTAAAATTTATTTCACGGCAATTATATTTACTCTAAATTCATATTTTTTACTTACTTCGCCTATAATTAATGCGATAAACATTTATAGCACTTTTTTTATATATTTTGGTATTTACAATATACATCTTCTATCATTTTAAAATATAAGTGAATACTAACCCTAATTTTGGTAGCGTAGTGGAGGTGGCGAATATCTGCGCCACCGGTGGCGCTGAAGCACAAATTTGGTGGCGTATGTTGAATCTAACGCCACCGTCGCGTAGATATTTCACAAGATAACTCTGGAAATAACGCACAATTTGACTTGAATGATAACTTAAAAGATGGCTATCACTTTTTCTCACATGGTACATTGAAAGCGGTTTGTTTAAAAGTTGTACTTACATTTTTATGCTCAAAAATGTTGTCTCAAAAATTCTGTGTACACGCGCCGACATTCACGTTCACATGACATTGGCATTCTAAATGACGTCCAGCAAGGCACTGGCCATACACTATAGAAGCTCAATTATGCCACCTATCAATTATTAATGCCCCGACTTCCAACTTTAATATATTATTTATTTTTTAATATATTATATTTTTAATATATTATATTATAATTATTAAAGTACACATATAATTAAGGCATTTGTGAAAATTTCAAGTGCCTACCTGTTGTCATCATTGATACCGAGCAAAAAATGTTTGAAAAATCACGTTTGTTGTATGGGAGCCCCCCCTTAAATATTTAATTTATTTTGTTTTTAGTATTTGTTGTTATAGCGGCAACAGAAATACATAATCTGTGAAAATTTCAACTCTCGAGCTATTACCGTTCTTGAGTTACAGCCTGGAGACAGACGGACAGACGGACAGACATCAAAGTCTCAGTAATAGGGTCCCGTTTTTACCCTTTGGGTACGGAACCCTAAAAACGAACATAACACCTCCTCCATTTTGAATGTCGGTTAAAATTGTAAGCTAAGTATACCTTTTA
Organism: Polyommatus iphigenia; assembly: GCA_963422495.1. Classification (NCBI taxonomy): domain Eukaryota; kingdom Metazoa; phylum Arthropoda; class Insecta; order Lepidoptera; family Lycaenidae; genus Polyommatus; species Polyommatus iphigenia. The sequence goes on from OY730182.1 coordinate 8,746,238, forward strand.
TTGTAAAGTTTCATTAAAGTCCGTTCAGTAGTTTTTGCGTGAAAGAGTAACAAACATCCATACATCCATACATACTCGTACATCCAAACTTTCGCCTTTATAATATTAGTAGGATATGTATAATACCTATAACATTTTTTTATAACACCGACACTGTAAAAATCGTCTGCCTAAATACCAAAATTAGGCAGTCTATCATCAAAATTAGGTACTTATTCCATAGCTGAGGACGAGGTACCTCATTTCGTTACCTTTCGTTACTGAGTCTAAAAAATACTAAAAGAAAATTTTGCATTCTGTATATTATATTCTAATAATAGGCTTGATGACATTTTTTTTTTCTTATTGGTAATTGAAAGACCCTTAAAAAATAGAAACATCGCTGAAAGAATGACTCTGATAGTTTAAAAATTCACCAAGATATGACAATTCAAACATCTCATAAAATAGACCTGCCCGAAACGCTCCATACAAAGTGCTACGAAAGACTGACGTCACTCTTTCGTAGTTTGTATGGATCGGGAGAGAACTTTGTTCGGTAGGTATATTAAACATTGCGTTTATGAAAGTGGTTTCATAACAAAAGTTGCTTTTAATTGCATAAGTTATGGAATGGTAAACAAATATTAAGAAATATAATTGAAAAAAAAATCGACTTGATTATCCAACTTTGAAGGCGCATAACAACAAAAATACAAATGCTATCCAGCTGAAATTTTGGTAACACTTATTTTTTACCGTGATTTCTTTATTTTATTAACAAAATTCGCTAATCTTTGACCTTGTCATCATCCCTATTATGTAATTTTACTTTCATTTATACTGGTTATACTTAAAAAGAACATAGCTTATACTTAAAAATATCATAAAATTAAATAATAAATAAAGAAAAACCTTAAATAATTCAATTCTGGTTGGTAAAACATAAATACTCAGTTAAAAGTAAATACTGAGTGTCTAAATTCATTTTTACTGAGTATTTACTCGGGTCTGAGTAAATACTCAGTGGCTTACCCATCCCTGACTCAGCCACAGATGAAGACTCCGTCTGAAGTCCCTGAGGGTCTCGTCACCGACATAAGTGCTGTCTCTGTACAATCCAGAATGATGCCATTTTGGAGGCAACATCCGCGCGCCTGGTTCATACATTTTGAAGCTGTCGTCGACCCCCTGAAGACGTCCGACGACCAGAAATACCGTTACCTGCTCCTACAACTGCAGCAAGCCGATCTGGAGCACATCTCTCCTGGTCAGCACGTAGCATCGGCCCCGCACGGCAGCTTATCCGACTCACTGGATCCCGTGCAACAGCTTATAGTTGCCAGCAACTCTCTGGCACTGGCAACTCAAGCGACAAGACTTCAAGATCCGACCTCCGGTCTTCGGGGGGAGTGATGTGGCGGTACCCACAATTCGCCTAACATTCCTGCATCGCGCTATCGAAGTTTTCTAAGCACGTCGGTATATATACGACAGCTGAAATGTATCAAGCGGGCTCCGGCCTGACCGAGCATAACACCTCTCTCGGTCGGAAGATCTTCCTTTTCGGCCGCCACTAACAACGTTAAATTGGTGACCACCGACAAGAACACGCATCCTTCTGGACATCAATCATCATCAACACTCCCCGCCCCTCCGCACCACGTCAGCAGACATCAAGCATAACCGGGTCGCCTCGACCATAAGCCGCGTTGGGCGTCCGCGCCAGTCGAACTCATGTCTGGCTTGAACGGGGCAGCCATAGGCTACAACGACCGGTCAGCAAGCAGAGCACGGGGTCCCTCTCCTGGTCATTGCACGCGTAGCTTCGGCCCACACCTGACAACACAAGCGCATAGAAGAATACCACAGGTCTTCGGGGGGGAGTGGTGTGGCGGTACCCACAACTCGCCTAACAATCCTGCATCGCGCTATCGAAGTTTCGGAGAATGGCAAGATATATACAACGTCTGAAATGACGTCAGTGGGCTTCGGCCTGACCGAGCATGCTGCCTCTCTCGGTCGGAAGATCTTCCTTTTCGGCCGCCACTAACAACGTTAAAGGCTAATATCTCACAGACTACTGGAGCAATTTTTATGTTATTTGACACGAATATATAGTAGACTACGTGAGACATGGGTTATTAATTTGTGAAAAATATACGGTTTCCGTGAAATTTCAGATTTACGCGGACGAAGCCGCGTGGAACGTCTAGTATTATTAATATGTTTATTGCTCCATTCATCACCATGTCTTTGGCATGCAGAATAATGCGGCTATCAGCCTCCTTATATTAAAGCGCATCACACACGGTGAAGATACTATAATATTTTATCTTAAGATACCCAAATATAAAATATTATAGTATCTTAAGCTATCACAGACGGCTAAGATACGATAATGCGTTGGTGCCACACGTATTCCTTGTTAGAGTTCTATATACAGGGTGATTGACTATGAGTGATAACTGATACTGCCTTACTTCTTGATTTGTTAGACAGAGTCCTCAGACGATGATTCTGATATAGAATATGAAATGCAGATTGCAGTAGCACATTCCAAAAGGAGAAACATTTGGATAGAGCCTCACATAAAAAAGAGACCTGCGGCGAATTTAACCTTTATCAAGATCTGTCGACGAAGAAGTTTAAGCGTCAAAAGCGTGTAGTGTTATGTCCTACTTACTCGGACATAACAAAGGAGTCGGTCTGCATATTTCATGTCATAAAAGTGTTAATAAAGGTTTTTAGTAAACATTTTATGTTAGATATTGTTGAGTTTTGTGGTTCCACTAAATAATAAATCCTAAGAATGGCCAAAGAATGCCTCAAACACGTGGATTTCACATTAAATACGTAAGTTTTGAACAACGTGTTTTGGGCTTTTCAATCGGTATTTTTGTAAGCTAAAAAGATAATTTATAAGTTTAATAATCCCTTATTCGTGCTATATAAGGCATTAGTGCTAAAAATGTCACATCAATTAATAATTTGTCTACAAAAATTGCATAGCTTTTTACGTGTGTTTACGGATTCTCATTACTTGAACTATAGTTTATCGATATCATGAAGTAAATGACTTTCTTTTCTGTATAATATTGTGCTTCGAAATGATCGACAAATAGAAATATTCAAGAAAATAAACGCACACTACTTGTATGAAAATAAGCACAAAATGGCCACACGATGATGGGCTAAGGTTATATATATATATATATATATATATATATATATATATATATATATATATATATATATATATATATATATATATATATATATATATATATATATATATATACATAGCAATTACCACAGATTAAGGATATATATATATATATATCCTTAATCTGTGGTAATTGCTATGTCAAGGATCTCAGAACTTTTCCGGGCTGGTACCGACTTCAAAAGTACGAAGATTGAGTATAGAAATAGTTGAGGTTTAGGCGAAGTCTGAAGACGCCACTATAATAGGGAATAAGAATTATTTAATTCTTTTTAGATTAAGAATAAGTATAAGTTTTGTTTTTACCTTGGAAGTCGGTTTTAATTTTTTGTTAAAAAATAATAATAATTTTTATCATTGGTTAACACCAAATAAAGACAGCACTGGACAATGTTCATTGTTCAAAAGCTCCAGTAACCCAAGGCCCACCTCACCGGAAAAGCTGCGCAGCTCATCGTCCATATACCTATAACTAGTTATAATTACGACCACTACTGGGCTTTGTTGGAAGGTAGGTACAACAACAAACATTTTTTGGCTAATTCTGTGCTTAAAGATTTTGACGTGATAACGTCTTATAATTCGATATGGGCTGCGCGCACGAAAAAACATGACGCAATATGCGGCGTTACCTCGCTGATCGCTCTAAGGCGTACAGCCGGCTGTACACTCTCGCCGAGACACAGCGAGGCGGCCCGAGTGGGAGAGTGTAAATGGGTGCGCTCGCCTCGTCTCGCCTGTCTCGGACCCTCTCGGTCCGTTGTCGGTATTTTGCGCCCAAGACAAAGGGTCTCGCGAGGAAAACGAGCGCACTACTGTACACTCTCGCGTCTTTCAGTACTAGTCCCGCCGTTGGACAGTGTAGAACAGAAAAATAACAATAATAAACGTCATTATTAGTCATTATGATCTGTGAGAAATAAAATTAAATATTATGATTATAAATCTTTGGATTACAATGATATCTTTCGATGCATGGTGAATGGTGAACGGTCGTTTTCGTCCATCTTCTCTGAGTTCTTAACTGCGATTGAACTAAGCGAGAATGTACATGATCGCACTCGGGCAAGGGGCTCTCGCACGAGACTCTCGCCCGAGAGCTCTCGGCGAGTGTACAGCGGGCACAACATTTATCCTCTCAACAACCGTAAGGCCCACCTGGGCCGCGCTCTTTGTTTCGATTATATTACGTATTTCGATGACTTAGAGAATACTTTTGTATGAAGAAGTTTGGTTAGTTATGACCTTTGATACATTGACCACACTCTGAATGAAAAATAAATGCGGACTATTTTTTCTTTGCAGAGGAGTGTCCTAGCAAGTGTGTAGTTTATTTTTATACATCTCAACATCATTCGTCGATTTGTTTACAAAAATAGTTAGTATAGGAGTTTATCATTGAGATAAGAATAAAGTATTCGTTTATTTCTTCTGAACAAGTCACTAATTATAGTTTCGAAAGTTTATAATTGAGAAACTAATATCACATCGGACTAAATACTATATTATGATGGCTTGATAGATAGAAAATTTAACATATATTATAATGTAGTTCACACAAACATAAAATATGGATTGTATGTAAGGATATTACATTAATTTTACAAAGAGGGTAGGTCGGGCGCCATTTTTTTTTTGCACATTGACCTGCCAACTTTTTTGCATAGATTTTTCCCGGAACTGAGGGGTTAAGGCTATGACGTTGTCACGTTCAACTATCGTCAGTAAACCGACTTTACAGACAACCGATTTTTTTTTTCAATCAAAGAGACCTTCCTACAGAGTCAGCTATGAGTTATGACTATCAAACGATTTCACAAAATATAATATATGCTACATTGATTGATAAATTTATGTATTGATACAAGTTCGTTTGAAATAATAATTATTAATATATACCTAGCATAAATAAACAGCCAAATAGAAAAAATATTTTTTTTTCTATCAGACTTAAAGAAACCCTTACCTTGGTTTCGGACAGCCAGTGACAGCTATTCTTTTTAAACTTGAATATATAGCATAAATATGTATAGCTTATACAGATGTGTGTAGCTTATACAGCCAAATAGATTTTTTTTTCTATCAGACTTGAAGAAACCTTTATCTTTATACTTCTAGAAGAAACCACTTTAGCGGTAAGACCGCCTTTATTTTGTACGGATTCTTTTATCGTTTTTCTTCTGTAGTTTAGTACAAGTACAAATAAAAAAATCTATTCTATTCTAAAACCCCAATTATTTTAAAAGTAAAGACAGGAGCCGTAAGTAATATTAAGTTTTGCGTTAAATTTATATAACTACAATAAATATTTTTCCTTATATATAGGCATATATTTGTTAAATTGGCAACACTAAGCCCACGTGTCAAATTTGACGGTCCGCTGCGAACTGCGAAGAAGTGAAGTAGCTGCATACGAGTTTGACAGCTGTCAAACTCGCCTACGCCTATCTTCACTTCGTACCGGGTTCGCCCGTCTGTAGAAGCCAGTCACAGAGTACTTGAAGCCAATACTCTATGCCAATTAGGGATGTAGCTACGTGTAGTTTGCACTCATCGACAAATCGTCGCCTATCTGCACGGCGCAGATGGGCGACGAGTTGTTTTTTATTTCAAAGAAATTAGAATCAGGAAAGTGTGCTGAACAAACATTTATTCCACATGTTTGGTTCAAAATCCGTTTGTTCTAAATATACTACTGTTATTAATACTCAAAGTTCTTGTTCCACTTGTCCTAATTTAGTAACTAAATCAGTTGTGACAACGTGGCGATTTTGGCCAGACGTCTTCTTAATGGCTCCAGTTCTGTCAAAGCAACAAAAAATTATCGGTCTTCTCATAGTTTAGTGTTAAGTTCTAATAATTGTAATACGCTGTTGGTATTGAATAAAGAAATAGAAATAATAAAAAAAAGAAATAATAAAAAAATAGGCTTAGCTGTTGGCTCAATGAAAATCAAAATAAATAAAAGGTAAAAAAGATTGTTGAAAGATTTTTTGCTCCACGAAAAATTATGAATTATGAACTTTCTGAACTACTTGGAACCAGCAGACTTTAGAAACTACCTACGAATGGATTCCAGATCGTATAATACAATATATATTGACTTTAATACAGATTTAGCAGTTCCCACTACAGATAAAAGGTTGAAACCATCTGGCAACACTGATTTAGTCAGTCAGAAGCCACACTTTCTCCGATTTACCTAGTACACTAATTAGGATCCCAGCTTTCTTAAATATGTTATTTCACTTGACTAAATTTAGTTACTAAATCATTTAGACGTCTTAATTTAGTCAAATGGAATAAGCGCTTTAGTCAGTCAGAAGCCACACTTTTTCCGATTTAGAACACTAATTAGGATCCTAACTTCCTAAAGTTATTTCACTTGACTAAATTTAGTTACCTATTGAATCATTTAGACGTCTAAAAGTAAGGTGGAATAAGGGCTTAATGTTGTAGAGTCCACACCTCCGCTAGGAGTAAATTGTGTTCTGTGGTCCACAAATGCTTATAGCCTTGTTCGTTTGGTTTTTCAACTGCGCATGCGCGGCTTTTTTGTGTGTCACTTGTCAGTGGGAATGTCATAATATTCTAAAATACCGATCAATTTCTGACATGCGCAAAGTTATAAATTGATGTCAGTGTGAGTGTCATGTTCTAAAATATCTGTCAGATTTTCTAAAATCTGACAGATATTGATCGGTATTTTAGAATATGACATTCCCGCTGACAAGTGACATACAAAAAAGCCGCGCATGCGCAGTTGAAAAACCAAACGAACACGACTCTTCTAAAATACCGATCACAGATTATGGATATAGGTAGATGGCTTCTTAGCTCGCCAGCGCGTGGCCATTTTATGCTTGTGTGCAATTGCCGTAGTGTGCGTGTAGGGATGGGCGATCTGCTTGTATATATCGATAAAAATATAAAATTAGACTACAGCTATCGACCAATAGTAGACCATAATTTTATGTTATAGATTTTTATTAAATGACACCAAAAATAGCAGGTTATCAATTCGACCCGCATGTTCAATTTAGGATATAATATCATGATCATTATATGAAAATACTTATATAAATAAAATATTTAAGTATATAATTACACAAATAGTTAAAAATATACATAATATGTATATTTTTCTAGATATTCCATAAGTCACGAAGGCTTGACCGGAGTGTAATATCAATAAAATCAACAGTTTTGATAAAAAACAAAAGAAGATCAAATATACTTTATTATACTCAATTACTATTAAACAACAATTTTGTAAAAATAACAATTATTATGTATTATCGAAGAAATAAAGGCGTTAAAGCATTGGATACTTCATACTGGTGACGGGACACATAATAATATAATGTGTCCACTGTCCCAACACCAGTGGCCGATCCTTCAGTCAGTAAAATATGCCATACATCATAACATATTATAAGGATTGGATACCGGTGTTAGGAGTTAGGACACAGTGTATAAAAACACATTTATTAAAAACACATATATTATACACACATATTAAAAATTAGAAATTACGGGGCCGGGTGCCATCGAAATTCTCATACAAATGTAATACCAAAATCATTTTCTCATACGAAAATATTTAACCTGGTTGAGTTATTTTTCAGATTAAAATAGTATTTTTTTTTAATTAAATAAGGGGGCAAACGAGTAAGCGGGTCACCTGATGGTAAGCAACTACCGTCGCCCATGGACACTCGCAACATCAGAAGAGCTGCAGGTGCGTTGCCGGCCTTTTAAGAGGGAATACGCTCTTTTCTTGAAGGTTTGCAGGTCGTATAGGTCCTGAAAAACTGCTGGTGACAGTTCGTTCCAGAGTTTTACAGTGCGCGGCAGAAAGTTACTCGAAAAACGCACTGTGGAAGACTGCCACTCATCAAGGTGATGAGGATGGTATGTTTTTCGCGTGGGACGACGGCGAAAAGTTGCATGTGGTATGATTCCGAACAATTCCTCAGAGCACTCCCCGTGATACAACCGATAGAGGATGCAGAGTGAAGCTACATCTCGGCGTAATTCCAGGGGGTCCAAGCTGTTTGAAACACTATGGCAGTCAACAATTCGAGCGGCCCTTCGTTGGATACGATCCAGAGGGAGCAGTTGGTATTTTGGCGCCCCTGCCCAGAGATGAGAACAATATTCCATATGAGGCCGAACCTGCGCCTTGTAGAGTTGTAGGCGTTGGTCCGGACTGAAGTACTGTCTTACCTAGGTTTCTGCACAAAAATTTACTACAAAATATTTAAACACTAAAAATATTTTTAGTGTTTAAATATTTTGTAGTAAATTTACTACTAAATATTTAAACACTAAAAATATAGTAAAACACTAAAAAATATATAAATAAATAGTAAATTTACTACAAAATATTTAAATAGTAAAAAAAATTTTTAGTTTCAATATTTTGTAGTAAATTTACTATTTATTTATATATTTTTTAGTATTTTACTATATTTTTTAGTGTTTAAATTTACCACAAAATATTTAAACACAAAAAAAATTTTTAGTGTTTAAATATTTTTTGGTAAATTTTTGTTCAGGAACCTAGGTAATTACTATTTTCAGCTGAAAAATAGCTCAAACATGTTAAATATTTTCGTATGAGAAAATGATTTTGGTATTACATATTATGTATGAGAATTTCGATAGCACCCGGCCTCTTAAATGAAAAATATTCAAACAATGAAAACAGTTGACAACAGTCTTCTTAAAGGGGGTCTCCTGAAGGTGGTAGTGATAAGGGGGGATTTTCCTCACTTAAACCATCCCTCCTCACTCCATCTCACCACCAGAATACTCGGTTATAATCTAAGCTTCCTCCATTATTAACTCCATCCTTAACTCCATTATTATAGGTCTCTCCGTCATCACCATCATATTGAACTCTTTGATTTTGTATCAACTGATGAAGTAGAAATACTTTAAATGGCAAAACAACGTTTGCCGGGACAGCTAGTAATATATAATATTGTATACGGGGCAATATGCTTTATGTAAGTTTTCCATACTTAACCCATCAAGCCCCAAGCGGAACTCAAGTGCCGCATAACAACTGAATATCTATTGTGTCTGTATCCGACGATCGAGGTATTAAATTTATTTTATTAAATGATTATTTAATAAAATAAATTTATAATGACTTTAGCCATAATTAAAATTTTACATTTTATTAAAAAAAAGAGTAATGCCAGGATAAAATTTCAAAAAGTATTAGTGCAGTCGCCAGAGGTTTTAGCCTCCGAAAATTGTAATAGTAAATGGATTTTTGTTTTTGAGGTGTCATTTTCTTTTTTACACTATAACTTGCAAAGTTTACCAAAAAATTTGTTGTGCTTTTAATTTTTTAGTTACTTAATTAAAAATTAATATTTCACCATATAAAACCGGTCCAGAAAAAAAAAATTTTTCTTGTTCCTGTCATTTAATGACTCTTATCCGATTGTTTACGTTGAAAATTAACCAAATACACAATTTTTAAAAAAGAAAGTTTGCTTTGCTAAGCAATTAATACAACTATAAGGTTTTTGCAAAGTTTTTAGAGATTAACGCTCATCGTAACCAAGATAAAAGGGTTTGGGTGGATTTAGGGGTTGTAACGAAAAGTGTGTTAAACTTACTTGTTAATATTAAGTAATTCTTAGAGAAATGATAACTTTTAAGTAATTTTTAGAGAAATGATAACTTTTAAGTACTTAAAAACGTTTAAATATCTCCAAAAATGTGTAAAATAGACCGAAAATATATTTCTATACTTGTTGAGACTTTATTTAAGTGAGAGCTAAAACATTAAATGCATCGACAAATGAAAGACTTTTTCTAGTCTTTGAAATATATTTAAACTTCCTACTTAAAGCCAGAAAAAAAATTGGGTGCTACAAATCTCACGTACATGCTAAAGACGTATGCTGCGACCTATGTTTGGAAAATGCTTTCCTGAATACAAAAAAATATCAGTTCTTAACCTAATTTGTATTTTTTTTCCTTTAAGTATGTTTTAGCAAATATAATTAATGAAAAAAAAAATGTTATACTGTAAAAACCTAACCAAAAGAAATAAAATACAGATTTTCTTCGAAATATCCGTGAAAAGTTTGTGCTACATTTTCAGGAAATTTAATAAAGTAAGAGCTAAAAAGTTATACACATTAAGAAATAGAAGGCTTTGTTAAGCCTAAAAAATAATTTTAAACTTCCTATTTAAAACCAAAGAAAAATGGGAACGCCATTTACCTGGCGAGGCACACAACAAGCACATTTGGAGGTATGCTCATCTACATACAAAAATATTAATTTTAAATCTAAATTATATATTTTTTCAACTTATTTTCTTTCTTTGGAATATAAGCAACGATACAAATCAAAAAAATAATAATATATTTTATTATTTTGCTATATATTTAAAAGAAAGAAATATGCAAATTTTCTTCAAAATTTTACAGTTTATGAGTTTACTTGAAGTGGAAGAGAATAATTTAAAAATCAAAAGCACAACTTTTCAATAGGTAAACCTTATTATTTATGTTATCAGCTACACATTCCTTTTTTTCTTTTCAATTTTCATCCACTATTGCAAAAATCGGCGGTTTGCACGATTTTTACGCTCTGGGAACTCCACTATATATCCAAGTAACGATTTGAGTACTTACAGGGGGGAGGTGTGAGAGCTGTTGATCATTTTACTCTCTGTTAGAACTTTTTTATTTCAATAAAATCATTATTTCAAATTTACGTTTGAAATCATAATCCCAATATTGTGATGCCTTCATGAGGGAGTAAGGATTAAAAACTTGCATGAAACTTGCGTCTAAATATTTTAGTAGGGGAGGTCGCGCTCAGTTTGAAAAGTCATTTCATACCGAGCGAAAATCGTTACAATAATAGTATTCCACTAATACATAAACAGCTTTGATAGTCAGCCACTTCATAATGGGTGGAATAAAAATTGAGAGCATCTCAAAGTTGTTGTTGGGAATCGTATTGAATTGACATTAAAAAGATCCCAATTCCCACCCAATAAAGGTTCATATCTAGATTACACACGTTTAGGTTAGGTAGGTGTTATTTTAGTTTTAGTATATAACAACAGATGGCTCTTTTAAAGTAAAATGTATATAATTCTTCTTCACAAATATTGACTATCGAATTAATTTCTTAAAATTGCTATGTGAGATAATTTTATGGTTAATTCAAACGAAAATCGCCGTTAACTGAATGTTTGCAGGTGGAAATGTCGTCTACGCGACGCCCTAGGATACATTGAGCGCGAAGTAGGGCTATATTGGTCATAACTTATATCGCTGGCTGACGGTTTTTCCACCATCGTATTAGCGACTGATGGTTTTCTTTATTATTTACAAAGTAGAAACATTCACCTGTATCAATTTTTTGCGGTATAAAATGACTTTAAAAATTTTTTACATGTTCAGTAACGCGACTGACGTTGAATCCCCTGTCTGCAATACGGCTGACGGTGATTTTTTGGTTAAACATGACCTCAATAATCATCCATCAAAGTTTCATTCGGTATAAAATCACTTTTCGCAACTATTTTTTTTTACAACTTTGAAATACTCTCAGTTAACATTCCACCACGGGTGCGGCGACTGACGCTGATTATATTGATTGATAAATATTAAGCTACCGCTGCACAAAATTTTGGTCGGTATGAAATTACTTAGCAAACGCTAGCACTACCTCCCCTACTATTTCTGTTCGTCGTCTATTTTGAAGCATTTTCAAATCCTGAAAAAAAAATCATTTAGTCCATGACAATATTTTTATCGATGAACTATACTTCAAGTAAAGTGCATCCCTAAAGTACATGTAAAAAGTTGTGCAATATTTGTAGCCAAATTATTACTTGATGTGACATTTTTATCACTAATGCCTTATATAGCATGATTGAGGGATTATTAAACTTATAAATGTTCTTTTTAGCTTACAAAAATACCGATTGATAAGCCCAAAAAACGTTGTTGAAAACTTACGTATGCTATGTTAAATCCACGTGTTTGAGGCATTCCTTGGCCGTTTTTATGGTTTATTATATAGCGGAACCACAAAACCCAACAAGATATTGCATTTAACGTTCACTAAACACTTTTATTAGCACTTTTTAAAACATGAAATATGCAGACCGACTCCTTTGATAAGTCCTATTATAGTAGGGGAGGTAGTGCTACTAAGTCATTTCATACCGACCAAATTTTTGTCCAGTGGTAGCTTAATATTTATCAATCAATATAATCAGCGTCAGTCGCCGCACCCGTGGTGGAATGTTAACTGAGAGTACTTCAAAGTTGTAAAAAAAATAGTTGCGAAAAGTGATTTTATACCGAATGAAACTTTGATGGATGATTATTGAGGTCATGTTTAACCAAAAAATCACCGTCAGCCGTATTGCAAACGAGGGATTCAACATCAGTCGCGTTACTGAACATGTAAAAATTTTTTGAATATAAAGTCATTTTATACCGTACAAAATTTATACAGGTGAATGTTTCTACTTTGTTAATAATAAAGAAAACCGTCAGTCGCTGATACGATGGTGGAAAAACCGTCAGCCAGCGATATAAGTTATGACCAATATAGGCCTATATAGCCCTACTTCGCGCTCAATGTATCCTAGGGCGTCGCATAGACGACGTTTCCACCTGCAAACATTCAGCTGACGGCGATTTTCGTTTGAATTAACCATAAAATTATCTCACATAGCAATTTTAAGTAATTAATTCGATAGTCAATCAAAGCGCCATCTGTTGTTATATACTAAAACTAAAATAACACCTACTGAACCTAAACGTGTATAATCTAGATATGAACCTTTATTGGGTGCGAATTGGGATCTTTTTAATGTCAATTCAATACGATTCCCAACAACAACTTTGAGATACTCTCAATTTTTATTCCACCCATTATGTAGTGGCTGACGATCAAAGCTGTTATGTATTAGTGGAATACTATTATTGTAACGATTTTCGCTCGGTATGAAATGACTTTTTAAACTGAGCGCGACCTCCCCCACTATTAGGTAGGACATAACATTACAAACTTTTGACGTTTATACACCGATATGAGCTTTCTCTTTCACTCAACTTACTGCATCGTTAGTTAGAAAGAGTAACATGATCAACTGTCAATTTATAAGGCGCCCTCCAATAGTGTGCCTCCATGATACCGATCAATTTCTGTCAAAATCTGACAGGTATTTTAGAACATGACATTTACCTGACAGAAATTTATCAGTACTTTAAAATATGACACTCACACTGACAAACAAAAAAACCGCGCATGCGTAGTTGAAAACTGAAACGAACAAGGCTTGTGCCTTTTTTTGTTCAAGGGCATGCGTTATTTATAGCGCAGTCAACAGCAAACGTGAGGCATACCCGCGACGCATGCCCTCTGACTGTATCCAAAACTTTCGCTTTGTTCTTGACTAAGTTGAATGAAAGAAAATGACGAAAATTGAAGATGAAAGTGCACAGTGTGGACATCTATTGGCAAATCACCTAGTTGTGGCAAACATCTCAAATGCTATAAAAATTAAAAATATGAAGTACACTTTTCTGTTGTGGTAACATTAAACATTTTCTTTAGTTTGGTACTGCGCGCTGACGCTGAACTTATGTGCATTTCCGGTAATCTTGTAATAACTTTTATTGCTAAAATAAAATAATAACTGCATTTTAATAAATATAACGTATTCAGTACTTTTCCCCCTAATTTTGAAAATCAATTTTTTTTCAAGTAACTTTTATTTTGTGGTTGAGTGTTTCTAATTTGATACAATATTCAGTTCTGCCAACCGTAGTATCTTATGAAATAATTTCCTACGCAGTCGGTGAATTTATTTACAAGTACTATTTAGCAACTTGTTTGACAATTATAGAAGCACAATATAACACATTTATTTCTAGGATCTCTGTTACACAAGTTACTGTAACAATATTATCAGTTTTTAGGACGGTCGTCCATGTTATGGTAACAGGTACCAGGCAACCTATGGTGGCTATGGAATAAAATATGGTAGTGCGTGTCGTCTGAGCATACAGTGGTGATGTGTGAAGAAAGCGAAATTACTTATTTGGACGGTGATGTGGTATGGGTCAAACTCGGATCTTGCTGGTGGCCCGGGGAGGTCGTGGGTCCGGATAAGTTGCCACCCGACCTCCTGGCATCATTCAAAAAGCCACCTATTGCTGTCGTGAAGTTTTACCAGGAGGACACATAGTAAGTTGTAAACACCATTCCAACTCTTGTTATAAACTGAGGAGGTGCCTAAAATTCTTATGAATAAATTATGCAGTGTAATTTATATTTACTGGCAATGCTCTGTTTTACTGGCTGGGTGGTATTTGTGACGCTCTAAATATTGTTTTTCTCATAGAAAAGAAGAAGCAAATTTTCCCAAAAATGTATTAAACATATTATCTACTTAATTTTTTTATAATATTTATTTATTTCAAGAAACTTAAAAACTAAAACATTCAAACTCGCCAAACCAAGGTCTATCGGCGAGATACACTCATTAATATTTTTTATAATATCTATTGTGTATAACTATATAATTAAACTATTGTGGACTGAGACAATATACCAAACATCTGCTAGCTTTCTCAAATCTATTCCCATGGTAGTTTCTTAATTCTTAGGCATAGTTAAACATCTGTTCCTGAATATCCTTTACCATTGTTCTGACAATGTATTGAAAACATAAAACAATAATTTATTACTTTGAGAAACAGCTTACTTTTTACAAATCTTTAGGGTACACAATAATTACCTATTTTAACTAAAAAACATAACAGTTAAAGGAACCATACAGGTGGCGATAACATCTTGGAAATAAGCTACTTAACTTTCTAAATGTTCCATACATTATCGTTGTGTCCACAACAAAAACAAACAGAAATGGTAATTTAGAAACCTCAATTTACAAGTAACATAAAATAGAATATTATAATACTTATATTTTTATTTTTCTTTCATTGACAGTCTATCCAAACAGTCACCGAACAAAGTTATTCAGCAATATTTAGAACATTGATATTTAAAATTGATAATAAAAAGTATTGCAATACAATTGCTGTTTGTTAGGACCTAGAGTGGATCTAACAAAGAATGACCAAGAACCAACATTAATATTGAGCAAAGCCTAATTTTGCCTTCAACCCATCAAGCCCCAAGCGTGTAACAATTGAATATCTATTGTGTCTGTAATTCCCACGATCGAGGTATAACATAACAGAATAGGTACTGATAAGAATCTAATGGGATGAAACATGCAATATTTTATTATCATGTATTAATAAGTACCATATGTACCATGCACCATAATAAATACCATGATAAATTGAAAAAACCTTAAAAAAAATTTGTAAGCCTGCGATTTGTGCAAATATAAGTAAATAGGTAATTACAACACAAATATAAGCGCTATAATATGAAGGGACATAATATGGGCAAAGTCCCATAGTGTCCTTAACAAAGTATCGACTTTGATGATATTTGATGCTCACATATTAAATAGGTCCAATAGTTTCGGTTAGCAGTCTGCAAACAAAAGATTTGTTCTATAGTTCAATTATTTTATTACTAGATGACGCCGGCAACTCATTCATTTATCGCACGGGAATCAAACATTTTTACAGAAAAAAAGTCTTATGTCCTTTCCCGGGACTCAAAGTATCCCCATACCAAATTTCAGCAAAAGATCAGGGGTTTGGGTGTGATGAGGTAACAGAAAGACAGACACACTTTCATGTTTATAATAATTAATCCGTCGATCACCAATTCCTGGAAATCTTTTGTTATCACGGCCCATATGGGCCTTACGGGGCTTGATGGGTTAAATAATTAGTATGGATTACTTATATTTTATCACTCATTTGCAGAAATTTGTAGAAACGTAATAGCAATCAATATTTCCTGTGTGTGAAAGAGTAACTAGTCAATGTACCAAATGTTTTTCTGCTCCATTACCTTACCATATAAAATAGGCGTTTGTGCTAAAATCCCTAAATTAAATGAGTTAAAAAAAAATAGGCGTTTCTATTTTATAAATAGAAGATAATATAATAAAACTCCCTATTTATAATATAGGGAGTTGGAGTTGAATACAGGGAGGGAGCATGAAGCGTTACACTTTGGAAGTCTTAGCCGTGATGACGATTGTAACAAGAATGGTCCTTATACCAAAATGAAAGTATAACACTTTACTACATTTGACCTGTATCTTTGTTGTTAACGCTATGGCTGTAAGACAAGATTGCCACTAAATATTTATGTGCACAGCAGTTTGAATTTCAATGTCACTTCTCAGTTCTCACATAGATCCATTATTTATGAGATAAATTTGCCTCGATTTGATCATGGTGTTAACATGTTGGTTGATCCTACTGAATAATACAGTTTAAATCACAAAAAGATGCTCTTGTAAAATTAACAATCAATACCAATTTATGAGTATTCTGATTGGTCAAAATCCTGAAAATAGTTTTTAAGTAAAAGATACTATTTCACTTTTTATAACAAGTTAACCCATCAATCCCCAAGCAGCACCCGGCTGCCACACAACAATTGAAAATCTATTGTGTCTGCAATTCCCACTATACAGGTATTAAAGAAGGATCTAAACTGTAATAATCCTAGATAAAAACATCAGAATTGCAGCAATAGTCAAAACATATTGTAGTAAATAGTTATTCTGAACAATTAAAGGTGTACCAGAATCTGATGGCAAAAAGTGAGAAAATAAATTGACTCTAGCAATACCGGGGTAATAGGAATAAATCATTTTCATCCTTTTTTATTCCTTTAGCGGCTTATTTTGTGTGTGAAACATGCAAAAATAAAAATTTATCCAATGATCAAGAATATTTTTTGAAAATTTGCTGTCAAAAATTGCCATCAGATTCTGGTAGACCTATATTAACTTACTGTTAAACGGCCTGCAACACCATTCACTATCCTGCGTGCAGTCCGCCGGCTTATGCAGGATAGTGAATGGTGTTGCAGGCCTGCACGGTGGACTGCAGCAGGACTGCAATGCAGAATAGTGAATAGACCCTTTTACTAGTCAATAGTCATAAACAGACATTTAATAAGTTTAAAGAAATAAAATATTGATTAAGCTTTTGTAATGTGATCATTAGAATTTTAGAGTGGACTAAAAATATAATACTTTTTATTTTAAAATTACAAACAGTATGAGAATTTTGTTTACAGACAAATTATTTATTGTTCCTATATTTGTCACTGTAACAATGAATTCTAAAATTTTGAGCAATTTTTTTTATTTCTGTAAGGTCAAATTTGTTGGGAATTTATGCACTTCCTTGTTCTATTCCAAGGATTTTTTATGAATGATATCTATCATTCATAAAAAATCCTTGGAATACATCCTTGAAAACTAGAGATGTGCCGACTAGTCGGTAAAGCCGACTATCCGGCCACTTTTGTAGTCGGCGACTAGTCGGCGAAAAGTCGGCAAAAAGCGCCGACTAATCGGCTTTTTACTTTTTTGCTATTATTAAAATTACATTAATGAAAAACTTTGATTATTATTTATAATGTGTTCATATCACACTCAATCAGTGTTACACATTTTAAAATTAATGAAGTTTTTCTGAAATTACTTGCTAGTAAAGAAATTATTTTTGTAAATTATAATTTTAACAACAAATTAAGTACCAATTATTAAATCGAGATTTCATGTACATGAAATATTGCATGAAAACCATCAACAGACTACTATATCATAGAAACAAAATAAAGTAACGTACGCGAAGTAAACATAACACGATTCGACATGTTTGCAGGCGGCGTGTGCGACTTAACCGCGAAACAGCAGTAAAAAACACAGTTTTGTGAAATTATTGTTAGTTTTAATATTGTGTATTGTCTTAAAGCATGAATAAACTATTATTATTATTATTATTATTAAAAAAGCGTTAGGTACGGAAACTTCCGAAACCATGATCGGCTTGGCCGACTAGTCGGCCGATTAGTCGGCTTCTTTGCAGCCGACTAATCGGCTAGTCGGCCAAAGTCATGATCATTGAAAACATATCATTTATGAATTAATATATATCATAATATCAATCTGGCTCTGTGCTAAATATCCAAATAATTTGAATTATGCTGACCAAACAAGAAGTATGCATTACATATTATCAATTAGTCTAATATATATAAATTGAAATGGATATTCCTCCGAAGATTTTGTGACCCTCTTCTGGTACACTAATGACTAAAGCATTAAGAACATATTATCTACCATCAATGTTGTAGTTTTATTTTATTTGAATTTTTGATAGAGTTGCTGCAAGTTGTATAGACAAAGAAAAGTGTATGAAATGTAAAACATTAATATTTAAATCCATATAACATTAAATGTATTATATTTTGTCTATGAAATTATTTTAGCTACATGAGTAACAGAGCAGATGATCTAATGGTTTTTCCTTAATTTTTTAAAATTTTCTTTTCAGTGAATATGTCAAGAACCATAACTCCATATTTAAGTACAACTGTAGCCGCAAAAATGAATTTATCAAAAAAGGAATGTGTAAGTAGTTATTTCATTTCAGAATCTTTGATTGAGTTTCAGAATTAGAAAAGTATGAAAATTATAAAGTAATTATAACAATTATTATAAAAAGCTTCTGATAAACATTTTAATTAGGGTTCCATATCCAAAGGGTAAAAATGGGACCCTATTACTGAGACTTTGATGTCTGTCCGTCTGTCTCCAGGCTGTATCTCAAAAACCGCTATAGCTAGACTTCTGAAATTTTCACAGATTGTGTATTTCTGTTGCCGTTATAACAACTAATACTAAAAACAAAAAAAAAAAATATTTAAGGGGGGCTCCCATACAACAAACCTGATTTTTTTGGCCTTTTTTTGCTTGTAATCAATAATGGCTAAAGGTAGGCACTTGAAATACTCAGGAAATCCTTAATTATATTATTTGTATTTTAATAATTAATAATAAAATTAAATAAATATTTAAGGGGGCTCCCATACAAAAACACAATAATTTTTTTCCAACTTTCGATTTATCACAGTATGGAACCCTTCGTGCGCGAGTCCAACTCGCACTTGGCCGATTATTTTTGTAATAGTAATGATTTGTAACTTGTGAGGCTTGTAAGGAATCCTTCGTGCGCGAGTCCAACTCGCACTTGGCCGATTATTTTTGTAATAGTAATGATTTGTAACTTATGAGGCTTGTAACTTACAAAGTTACAATACATCAATGTACTTACTTACATTAATCAAATGCTATATTTATTTTATAACTATGTATATTAAGATTTATATTTTATTCTAGATATGTATAGGAACAAAAAGGGCAACATGGAGAAATTTCCTGATGATGTAGTCAGAGCCGAGGTTGCAGTTGACGGAGACAAAGATATATTAACTCGTGAAGAATTCCAAGAAGAGAAGAAAGAAAGCTATGCAGGGCTATTCGGAGATCCTAGGAAAAATTATGACTCTGCCAAAAAAGGTAATTGCAATTTTTTAAAATTTTTTCCTTTCCTGCTATCAACAATCAGCTTTATGGAAGCTTTAATCTGATGAGGTCGCTTTTAATAGGAGTAAGTTGTTCCCTTGAACATCATTCCAAGTCTTGCAAGATAGCTTGAATTTTATATAACTGTATTTGAGCTGTGCGAAAGTTTTGTTCAACATTATTATTTGCAATGATTTTAAATTGTAACAATCTTCTTTATAATTTCTATCACATCATTTTCTTTTTAATTTCAGGAAAAAGCAGTAAAGGAAGAGTGTCTGAAACTACACCAATACACAGGGTATGTTAATAAAATCATTGTATTCATTGCCTCATATGTAACAAAAATTGTTTTATGCTTATTATACTATTGATATTGTTGCAGCTACGACATAAAAGCGACTACAAAGTACACATTCTGGTGCAAAATACAAAGTCTCCGCGACAGTCAATAGAAACCGCTCCATCGCCATCTACAAGTCGCGCTGGCTCTGAACCGTTGGACTCCACACCACAAAAAGAGCCCCAACCACAGAGCGAAGAAAAACCTGTTAACAGCACACCTATTGCGTCCACCCCGGGAACATATGCATGCCACTCCTGCAATTTTATAACAACTAGATTAAATGTCCTGATCATGCATAATAAATCACACAGCTCTACATTCTCGGCATACACACCATCACCGATGTCTTTTAAAAGGAAGCCCGTAGCCAAATCTAAAGCATCACCGGATCCTACGGCCACGCCTAAATCGCGAAAACCAAAACAACAAAAAGTTGAAAAAGCCACCAAGAAGCAAGCTAAGAAGCGCGTCGCAGAGGAAGCACCAGCTGACCCCGAAGTTAAGAAATCTAAAACAGATGTTGAGATCAAAAGCAGCCTCTTGGCTGATTGGGATGATGGGGAAGAAGAATCTAATGATGAGTCCTCGACAGTCATGGCCGGCTCCCCAGAAATACCTGTTGCTTCAGAATCTCCTGCAATTCCCACTGAAGCTGAACTACCTAGCGCGGAAGTCCCCGAGGAAGTAGTACCTCCAAAAGCCGAAACCAACGATAAGCAGTCTGCAGTCAGCATTGCACCCGAAAAGCCGGAACTTTCAAACGATGCCAAGTATGATTTTTGTGAAGACGAAGATTGGCCTGTTGAAACAGATGTCGGGCGAAAGATTCCTCGCGTCAAAAATCCTTCAAAACGGAAAGAAGACTCAAAAAGCCTCAGTATAGATGATGATGAAATGGCTAAAGAAGTCGCTGAGCTTTTGAGTAAATCGACCCTACCAGAGCTTCCGGCGATACCGGAAACATTCAAAGAGGAGGAAAATTTTCCCGAGCCTTCGATAGTAAAGTCACCAGATAAACAAGTTGAAAAAGTTCAGCCTCCGATAGCTGAAACGAAAGGTCCAAGTGAAACGCCACCTACAAAAACCATATTCAAAACGAAGACGTTTTTTCGGAGTAGGCATTCTCGAAGCCAAGACGCAATAGGAAAGTATGTTGCGGAACAGCTGAATGCAGCAGAAAGATTAGACATGTCAGATAATGATGTTAATGGTGCTGATATCACGTCACTAATAATTGAACCAAGGATTTCGCCGCCAGTAGAACATGTTAAAGTTGCCCGTTTGGCTCCCAAAATACAACTTAAGAAAATGAAAGCAGAGGCTGCGCAATTGCTTGAAAGGGAAAAATATAATAATAGCCACACGATTAAAGAGCAATCAGTCTTAGATAGTTCAAATGTTTTAGAACCTGTAGAAAAACCAAGTCAAGAAGCAGAAGAACCTGCGAAAACAATAAACGAAGAAAATATTTTATGTGAAAATAAAAATACAGTAAACAAAAATGTACAATTAGGTACAACAGAAATAGTAGAAGATAACAGAAAAGTTTGTGAAATTGAGCTTGAAAGTGTTGACCATAAAGTTGAACATATAACTGTACAATTAGGTACAACAGAAATAGTAGAAGATAACAGAAAAG
Organism: Polyommatus iphigenia; assembly: GCA_963422495.1. NCBI lineage: Eukaryota > Metazoa > Arthropoda > Insecta > Lepidoptera > Lycaenidae > Polyommatus > Polyommatus iphigenia. Next base: position 8,767,974 of record OY730182.1, read on the forward strand.
TTCGTGAAATTGATCTTGAGAGTGTTGACCATAAAGTCGAAGATATAACTGAAAAAGAAATTGTAAAAACAGATAATATTAAAGATAAAAGTGAAAAAGTACTTGAAAAGATTACAGATGTACCAGAAAACATTACCAGTAAAGATAAAGATAACACTACTTTGGTTACAATAACAGAACCTATGGAAGTAATTCAACCGTATATGAGTGAGTCTACTGCCTCAGCGGTAGATGCTTTATTGAGTGTATCGAGAGAGACTGATAGAGTAACTAAAGTAATAAGCGATGACCCGCCAGAAGATTTGTTTGAAGACGACAATAAAGACAGCAAGCCTTTTTGTGTTTCTAATGGAATAAATGAAAATTATCATGAAAATGATGTACCTGAAAGTATGGATATATGTTCGGAAGTGCATTTAAAGGAAAATATTGCGAACGATAATATAATTAACGAGGAAGACAATAGCAAGGTCAAAAACCTGTCAACAGGAGATGAAGAAATAACAAAAGACACGTCAGTTCCAACGTTAGAAGATCCATCCTTTAAGAAGGACGAAACAGATACTGTATTAGAAAATAATGATACTATAGCAGCCAAAAAAGATACTGAATTAGAAAGTAATGATACAGTAGTAGCAGATAAAGACAATGGTGCGATTGAGAATAATTTATCGTCTGAAAATATGCCGTCAGAGTCTGATTTACAAATCGCACAAGCTTTGATCAATTTACCTTCCACTAATTCTGTTCGCAGTAAACTGGTGATGGAATCTAAAATTATTTCACCAAAAAAGAAACCCGAATCGTACACACTTCTTAACACCATTTTAGACGAAGGATTTAAGAACGCTAAGAATCATCAAACAATTTTAACGAACACAGTCAGTGCAGTGGTGCTTCCAGACGGCGAAATATCGTCCAATAATGAAACGCTTTCTAGTCGTTTTGAAACTGAACAAGAGAAGTCTGAAAATTTAAATGCCGCGCAGTCGTTAGTGCAAATGTCGGAATCTATCGATCATAAAATGAACGTCAAAGAGATCAACATTTTGAAAGATGAAATAATTAAACCAATTTCTACATCAGTCGAAGCACAAGTAAAAACGAGTCAAAAAGTAGAACATGTGACGTCAACTACGACTGAAATAACCAGCCAACCTGCTGTAAATAAAAGCATATTAAGTGACACAAATTCTCCTAAACTACTTAAAATGTTAGAGGAACCGGCCCTCCAAAAAATTGCGCCTGCAAAGAAAACCGTCACTAAGCATGTCATAGTTTCGGGAAATGATAAGATTCTCAATTTTGATATTGGAAAATCGTTAAAAAATAAAACGACCAAACAAAAGATCATAATTCGTCGTGCTGCGCCGTCGAAGACGTTACTCAATGATGTGACAGAAAGTCCTACGTCACATAAAATAATATTGGCACCCAGTAACAAATCACAGGAAGGTAATTCTGTGACATATTCTATCAAACCCGCGCCAGTCTCACCCGACTCTATTGTATATCAACAAAAAATTCGCAAGATCTCAAAGCCGGTATCAAAATTACAAAAAATTAAGCCCCAGATGCTACCAAAAATTGAACCTAAAATTTTATCATCTCCAATGAAAGATACGAAAGTCGATGCAGGTAAAATGAATACAGATGCGATGTTCGATATCAATTCGATGCCAGTCGTGTTATCGGACGATATATTAACGCCCGAATCGATAGAAAAGATGCCAATCGTCATGTCAGATGGAAATATTATAAAGACTACGAGCAACCCTACCAAAGTCATCAAAAAGCAAGTAACCAGCGTCAGCGAAAACGTTTACCTCAGTCCCACTCCCAAGACCGAGACGAAAACGCTTCTAGTGAATTCCGTTACCGAAACAAAGGTGACGTCGACACCTAATATACTCTCAAAGTCCGCAAAAATTCGAGGGACGAAGCCCCTGCTGGTTATAGACAAAACGGGAAAACAGAAGCTCGTCATGCCCAAATCTGAGCCCCAAGCGAAAGAAGTAAAGTCGACCACTCTACTACAACCCGCACCGCAGTCGCCGGCGAAGACGGAGAAATTTATAATATTACCGACGACCAGCGCCCAACGCCCCGTCGTCCGAACGCAAAAGATCGTTATCGACCCGCAGACTCGGAAAGCTCACGTTTTGGTGAGCAAAGGGCCGGAAGCCGCTCCGAGCGTCGTCGACAACAAACCCGTCTCGGCGAAGCTGATATCCTCCGCGGCGGAGACCAACTCTTCCGGCAACACCGTCATGATCATCACCAACGCCCAGGGCGCTCAGTCGAGGATCGTCCTCACCTCCGAGCACGAGAAGATCCTGTTCCCCAACAAGCAGCAGCCGAACGTCACGCAGCTAAAGAAAATAGTTCACCGGATACCACCCAACAACGGCGCCGCGCTGAAGCAGCCCGTCGCCGCCGCGCCGCCCCCGAAAACCGCGCCGAGAATCGTGCAGAAACAGAAGAGCACCGTTATCACTTCGAAGAGCCAATCGATCGTGGGCGGCCGAGCCCCCGCCCCGACGCCGAACATAGCGCCCGCGCCCGCTCCGCTCCCGGAGATACGTCCGGCGGCCCCGAAGCGAATCATCGCCGCCGAGCCCAAGAAACTCGTTCAGACTATTCAGAAAAATTCGACAGAGCCGCTGATATTCCTGCAGCAGAAGAACGGCTCGGTGATGCAGCTGACGGTGGCGCAGTTCGAGCACCTCCAGAGGACGGGCCAAATCGTGCAGAAGGCCCCGCCTCCCCCTCCGCAGGAGAAGATCGTAGTTCAAAAGTCCATAACCATCAGGCCGCCCGACAAGCCGGCCTCGCCGGTCCAGAAGCCGCGGGCGAAAAGGCAGGTAGCCGAGACCGCCCCGGCCGCCAAGAGACCCAAACACGAGCGGCCCGTCGCGCCGGGGCGGCCCGTCATCGCGCAGATGCCCTCCCTGGCGCCGCTCACCGGCACGACGGCCCCGGCCGCGGAGCTCGGGGCGAGCTCGGCGGGCGGCGACTTCGGCGAGCTGGACAACTTCGAGGAGCTGCTCCCGTCGACCACCATAGCGCGCCAGCCGGAGCCCGCGCCCGCCCCGCCGGAGCCCCCCGCCCCCGCCCCTGCCCCGCCCGTCGCGCACGTCGACGGCCAGCTGCTGGCTATCCCCGGCGAGCACTTAGGCGGCTTGCCCGGGACCTTCTACCTGTGCGTCGAGGACAGCGGCACCCTCACCCCCATCGACAACCGGCCGCTCGTCCTCGAGGACAACCAGCTGGTGCCTATGGCGGACGCGGCGGTCGCGGCGGTCGCGGCCGCGCCGCAGCCCGAGCGCCGCGACATCCTCGAGGCGGCGCTCGCTAACAGCGACGTGTTCCACGCGGAGCCGCGCGACCCGCCGCCCGACTTCCGCGACCTCAATGCCAACGTGTCGGTGCACTGCCGCGTGTCGGAGACGAGCACGACGCTCGACCAGCCCATCATGACGCCGGTGGAGGTGCCGTCCAAGATCGGCGGGTCGCCGGCGGCGACGGCCAGCCTGGAGGCGGGGCTCGCCGTGATCGGCGTGACGCCGCAGACCGTGCCCACGTCGCTCGAGCTGCCGATCACGGTGACGGACCCGCGGATAGCGCCGCGGACGACGGACCCGCTCGGCGCCGGCGGGTACGGCGCGCTGCTGGCGTCGCCCACCGCGGGCATGACGTTCGTGACGACGGACGAGGTGCAGGTGTCGGCGGCGCCCATCTCCATGCCGCTGCTCACGGACGACGACGAGCTCGGCAAGTCCATGCCCATCCTCACCGACGCGCCGCCCGCACCGCCCGCCGCCGACCTGGCGCACACCAGTTAAGAGAGGCCCCCTCTCCCCCGAACTATTTATTCGTAGGGCGTATAAGAGTATTTATGTCTCCTGATGTGCAATAGGCTGAGGGATCCGTGTGCTATGTACTTTGAGTACGACGAGGCGAAGCGCAGTGAAGTTTTTAATGACAGAGTTTTATATGCAGCGGGCGGCGAGCGTTCAAAACGCTCGATGTGAAAATTGTGTAAATAACTATATTAAATAGCGTCTCCGCGTGTAGAGCGAGGTCGAGCCGGCGTTCGCGACACGATTGTACATTAATTATATATTTTAATTATGATACCGTTGGGTCGTCGATGTAATATATAAATCTCTAAGTATATTATGATATTTTTATATCTTTAATGAAATTTTTCGATATCACAAGTGTGTACGAACACGTTTTGTACTCGAAATTGATTTTGATTGTTATTTAGAGGGTACCGTTTGATTTTCATGTTACTATGTATTACGTTGAACTATTAAGCTATAAGATATGTTGTGTAACTCTCGATAGTCGGTAGTGTTAACGTTAAGCGCAATGTCGGTGTCGAGGCACAGGTCGTTTGTGGTCGGTCTATCTCACAATCTAGCGTGGACCGACAGAATTGACTTCTAGTAGTGAACGTCTGTGTACCGTAAGGTTTTTAATAAATAAAAAATCTTATTAAATGCTTTTTATTCGTATATCGCTTATAATATTAAGGAAATATATTTTCTTATATGGCAATGAAAAAATATTTCTAAAATTGCAACAGTTTTAATCGTTTAACAATAGTAGCGGGCGTTTGCGCCCTTACATTATATTCAAATATAAATTCGTGGTAACAACGCTATTCGAATTTCAACTAATTTCGCTTAACCTATAATACTTCGGATAAAGTTGGGGTGATTTAAACATTTTCGACTAACGTTCTAGTCTCAAATCAATCGCATTTAAATATAACTTATCTATAAAAGTATCTTACAAAATTTTATAAACAAAATATCTACAGCGATTCGATTTCCTTCGGCGGACCCCTGTAGTCAAAACAGTAATGTATGGCGACAGTAAAAATATAGCTTTAATTATATACAATTGGTTTGCAGTTTAAAAAAACATTAGAACACAGAAGCTAATTAACAATTTCAACTTGAGTTATACATTTTAGGTCCGCATTAATAAACTCCTCTCACCACTGGGGTTATGCTCAAGATCAATATTATTTAGAGTGGGTTGCACCAACTAACTTTAACTGTAACTAACTTTTACTCCAATGCAAAATGTCAAATCTTTGGTTAAAGTTAAAAATGGACGCCATCAAGACGCCATATTTAACCATAACCATAGAGCTCGACAAGGTTTTAAATGCACGTGGCGAAAAAAGGAACTAACGCTGCCATCATACAAAAACGCCATTTTTGACAGTTCTCCTTTACCAGCAGCGCCCCCGCCCACGTTCATTCATAACCTTGTTGGACCAGCTGTCATCTGTCAATTTCTCCGGTCAAAGTTAAGGTTAAAGTTAAGGACGTTAATTAAAGGACGCCATATTTAACTATAACCATAACTTTAACCTTAACTTTAACCACGCCTCTGGTGCAACCCAACCTTAGCAGTTAGCACTCAACTATGCTGTCAAAGTACTTGAGAGGCTGTTTTTTAAGTAGGTATGAGTTATGACTTGATTTAAACTTACAAGTTATATCGAATTAACAATTTAAGTTCGTCTTAAGACTGAGAGTGTATCAAAATAGGTATTGAGTATCATCAATCATCTAGTCCCCTCTTTCGAAGTTTGGCGGTCAGCGTTTCAAATTTCTTCCGGTCTTGGGCTTTATTTCTTTAATTTTGCGTAGCTTGAGAGCGGTTTATCAACACGGGCCTTCGGACTACTCAGGGGCGGATATCGGTTACGTGAGGGCCTGTCGTGTGGTGTTGGGCAACATGAGGCACATGAGGCCACCGCCGGCGAGCAGGGCCGCGACTATGAATGTGGGCGCCGGACAGTACGTGTCCAGGAGCGTAGCTATCACCACGTTGCCTATGATGCCGCCCAGACGAGCTGCCACCATAGATACTGCGACTCCGGTAGCTCTGAAAGTTGAGGTTGATGTTAGGATTGAATAAGAAATATAACGACTATAACTCCGCTTAGATTCATTTTAAAAATAAGGAGGAAGTAAATCGCAGAGGAAACCGTGCGGTTTTCAGTTCTGACTTCTGAGTGATCTGACCCATGCGTTTTAAGTATTAACTTTTACCGCACACATGACTTAAGTCATAAACAACTTTGTAAGCACAGAGACCGCGCAATTTCTGCTGTGTAACGTGTTTACTTTCAATTTAGATCAAAATAGTTGCATAAATTAGGTAAAGATAGAAACTAACACAAATTATATACATGGTGTAACAAAACTAAGGCTGGTATAAATAGTCAGTACTCAAGATGCATCTCGGTCTCAAGACGCGGTTCGGCTCTGTGATTGGTCCAAATTTTGACAGCCAACCAATCACAGAGCCTGAACCGTGTCTTGAGATCGAGATGCATCTTGAGTACTGACTATTTATACCAGCCTAAGGCCCGTATTTTTGGTCAGTACTTAAGATGCGACTCGGTCTCAAGACGCGGTTCGGCTCTGTGATTGGTCCAAATTTTGACAGCCAAACAATCACAGAGCCTGAACCTTGTCTTGAGACCGAGATGCATCTTGAGTACTGACCAAAAATACGGGCCTGAGTGATAATACTTAAGTATCTGTAATGTATCCTTTGTATAGAGTTCACTGTGAAAGTTGCAGCGCTGAAAGAGTAACATTTTTTTGTAATTTGTATGGGAAAATTCATGACGCTCGGGCGCTTGCCCATACAAATCTCAAAAAAATGTTCTTTCAGCGCTGCTACTCTCACAGCAAGCTATGTAGGTGACCCATACCCTAAGGCCTAAAGTGTTATCACTTAGTTTCATTAGGCCCAGGGCCCCCGTACAGGGCCCCCGCTACCATATGTGCAATGCACACGGGCGCCACCCTCCAGGGGCGCCAAATCGCCACCGGGCTACTGACGCCTGTGTGCAAAAAAAGGATTTTGGCGCCCCTTTGGGCAATTTTTTTTGCGTCCTTGGTTTTGGCGCCCCTAAAGATGGCGATTTGGCGCCCCTAGAGGATGGCGCCCGTGTGCATCGCACATATGGTAGCGGGGGCCCTGTAGGTAGCTGCAGTGTCACCTCATATTAGTAACATGTTTACCTCAAGTTGGTGGGGAAGACCTCCGTGATGAGGCAGTCGAGTGAGGCGTTGCCGCAGGATATGACGGAGCTGAATATGGCGCTGACGATGAGGTTGTTCGTCTTGTTGTACACGAAGTACATCGCCGCCGAACACAGCCCAGCTGAGAACGTCGCGAACACTGGAAACAGCAAAATAAGCAATGTACAACGTGTTAAAAATACAGGCAAAACGAATATTGGAAAGAGCAAAATAAGTAATGTAGGTATTATCAGAGAAGTTAATTCATAGCAGAGACCTTCATAGGAATGAAAATTGACGACCTCTGTGGCTGTGGCAATTGGTTGAGTGTGTGGCAGCTTAAGCCGGGGGGTTGCGGGGGGGGGGGGGGGGGGGGGGGGTTTGCGGGTTCGAATCCCGCCGACGGAACAAAAAAGTTTCATATTATATGTTCCTGGGTCTTGGATATATATTATACTTATATAATATGTGTATTGTGTATCTTATAATAAAAATTTAAATATATGTATAAGTATGCAAGGGACATCTATATTCTTCGTGTATGGAAAGTACACATAGCCAAGACAACAGCTACGGTGTTCCATTATAAATGGAACACCTTAGGGCTTAGCTGTTCAGTCCATACAAACAAACCAACATACCCAAGAAGAACTTCCTGCCCAGTCTATCCATGCCCAGCACGGCGAAGATATTAGACGGAATCGCCGCGGCCACCGTGATGAGCGAGTCCATGAACACGTCCGAGCTGATGTGAGCGTCGCACGCCGACTCCGCGCTGTGAGTTCCCATCTGCGTCACGTAGCGGGTCACCTGGAATTGTCAAAATAGCAAGTATAATACTAGATTAACCGCAATTCCGTATAAGTAATACTAGATTAACTGCTTAACCCATATAGACGTCCCAAATGAGGACACCTTTAAAATTACTTAAGTTTCTTGTCATTCAAGTTTATACTTATTTTTATAGTAAGTTTCAATTTGCTAAAAGTGTATTTTCTTATTCTTAGAAGGTACAAATAATATAAATACAGTTCACAGTGTTTTATAGTGATTTTTCTAAAGCTGTCTAACATCCGAAATGACGCCAAGTTAGTATTTTTTATTTTTAAGTTTTTCTATTAGGCATATGTTTTTTTACACTTGAAAGAGCTCATTACGCTATAATCTATAAAAAATATACATATTAGTGTGAAAAGCTTTAGTCTTTATAAGATTAGGAGTAGTTTTATACAAGTGTCCCTATTTGGTGCCAAAGGGCACATAGGATGTAAATTATTCCAATTTTTGTCCACCGATCAATTTCGTATAATCAATGAAAATCAAAATCAAAATCAAAATATTTTATTTCCAAATAGGTTAACAAAGTTAACACTTTTAGAACGTCGTGTCTACATGAGGCCTACCACCGGTTCGGGAACTAACCCGGCGAGAAGAACCGGCGTTAGAAACTCGCGCGGGTCCACCTTTTACCAAAAAGGTGGAAAATAACAAAGGTAGCTTAAGCTAATTTACACTAAGTATGTAAGTAAAGTAAGTGAAAATGTGGTACATTTATATAGAAGTGACCTATGGTCTGTCAGCTAATTGAACTGAAATTAAATAATGAACTGAAGTATATTCAATAGCTATGATAAATATTAAAGACTTTAGGAAGTTGCCGTGATTGAAGATGACAGGGGAAAGATATATTCAGTCGTATTTCCTTCGCAACCATGTATCTCTTTACCAGTTTTTCATTACTCCAAGGGGAAGCTGGCTATTGTGCAACTGCTACTGTTGGCCAAAGCAGTACAGAGAAGTGTCCTCTCGTATCCATAAAGGATATGAAAAAAAAGAAAACGCTGAGTTTGACTACCGTTTCGACCAACTAAATCAGAATTTGTTTTACATCGGCTGGATTATAATGTCTATGCGATCGGGGCAAGCCATAACAGCGTTTTATATCTTCCTACATTTTTATCAAAGCTATAACAAGGATATGCGTGGGGTCAAGTCAACTGATCAATCAATTTTCTCGCACTGTTATACGAAACAAAAATTGGTGGTAACTGGTAGGTTCTGTTTACGCACATGCTGGATTGCTTTGCCACTGCTACAGTGGCAAACGCATGGCGGCTGCATCATCAAAGTAAAAAAACAAGGTTTCAATCAGCTCCAATTTTAGCGGCATTTGGTCGTCATTACTTGATACATACAAGCGGTAGAATCTTGCAACCAGCAATACATATCTGTACTGCCAAACCTGCAGCATGAAGAGTAACTTTACCGAAAAACTGTCCCAACAATTGCGTTGTTCTGGTGGGCTAGCATTACGTCATGAAAAAAGTCAAAAGCATTTGAGAAATGTGTGAAAACACGGTACATTCATAAAGTGTGAACGGTGGTTTTCACGGTGTGAAAATTTTCGATACATTATCGAAAATTTTCACACCGTTTGATCCCATTGGCCCCATTTGAGGACGGCAATTTTTTTAATATAAAAATTCAAAAAAATTTAAGTTTTTTTGTCTTTTCCTAATAATTTTATTGTTTTCTATAAATTAATAAAGAAATTTCATATTTTCCACGGCTCAGTTTCGTTTGGGTCTAAATGGGTTAAAGCAGTAAGTCCGCCTTTTTGCACAATTTTGTAATTTTTTATACTTTTTTTTGTTGTTATTTCTTTTGGTTTTTTGTCTCTTTTATATTATGTGCTTTAAGCTTTATTGTCTTTTCTTTTGTGTGTGCAAATAAAGAATGTATTATTATTATTATTATTATTAGATTGACCCGCAATTCCGTTGTGAAAAAATTCGTTTATCGCGCGGGAACTTTACATTTTTTCGGGATAAAAATTATCCTATATGTCCTTTCCCGGGACTCAAAGTCAGTGGTTTGGGCGTGGAGAGGTAACAGACAGACAGACACATTTTCTGTGAAAAATTCAGAAGTCTCGCTATAGCAGTTCTTGACTACAGCCTGAAGACAGACAGACAGAAGGAAAGACAACGCAGTCTCAGTAATATAGGGTCCCGTTTTTAACCTTTGGGTACGGAGCCCTGAAAATAAGGTTGAAGGGCGGCAGACCTCGACCCTGATAGACTTCCAAAAAGAGGTTCTATGTACCTACAGGCTGATTCGGTTTCGACAAACGTCCACGTGCGAGGGTAATCGTTTATCAGTTAACACGCTTTTGTTTTTTTAAGCGTTAAGTGACGCGTGACTGTAAAGTTGAATGCCCTTGAATTTTCCATTGTTTTCCACATGTTTTCGCCTTTTAGTACTGAGCAGGCTACTGACGTAGTATAAATAGTATACAGTAGACCGCGTCGTCATGACCACCCGTATCATGACTGTGAGATGATGCGTGGTGGCCGCAAAGATCTTCCGATCGAGCAAGGTGGTAAGCTCGGTCAGGCCGAAGCCCACGTGTTTCAACTGTCGTATATAATATATACCGCCGCGTTCAGAAAACTTCGATAGCGCGATGCAGGAAGTAGGTACCGCCACATAACCATGTAAAAGGGTGCGTGGCAAATTAGATAAGAGAGGCGAGAGCAGAAAAGTGCAGTATCACACGCACTCGTAAAACTTGCCATGACTCATGAAGTCATGACAAGTTTTACGAGCAAGTTTGATTTTAATAAAATATAGACGTAGTCATGACTCATGTTATGAGTATTTTTCAGGTCTTTGGCAATGGCAACACGCGTTACGATATCGCACCGATTTATACGTCGTAACTCGTATCGTATATCTACGGCTTATCGCACTGATAAATACTTAGGATTTATTTAATTCGTAACATATAACATATTAATATTATTATTATATTATAGGCTTTGTAATAATTACAGGCGCAATTTTTGATACCTATAATATCATTGACGCTAAATAATATTATATCTAACGCTAAATAAAATCATAGTTAAAATGTCTCTGATGGCCACACTCAAAGAAATTCAGAAATGATTTCTTATTGAAGATTTTGACATAAGCCCAATACATTTTGTGTCAATTTTTTATTAAATTAAAGTTAAGTAATAATTAAATATCAGAGTACGGTTGTACAACAACTAACCTGACAGACGTCTGCTTCGGCGTTGTCGTGCGCGCGCGCCCACTCGTCGAAGCGGTTGAACATCTCCGGGAACCACATCATCAGACCGTAGTAACTGGAAAAAGAAGAGTATGTTAAGATTAAGGGCCTGTTTCACCACTTCCTGATAAGGTTTTAGGTTATCCACCACTTAACTTGACAGATAGAGTATGGAGAATCTGTCAAATAAGCCTATCCTTATTAGGAAGTGGTGAAACAGGCCCTAAGTATATTTGTAATAAGACAGAGGATCGTTGGTACAATGAACAACTCTGTAACTGGTAATGGACGGACCGCAAGTTGCAGTCGGGACCGACTGCTCTACAGCGGTCGCGTTGGCACCGACCGCTCAAGAACTGCTCGAGCGGTCCGTGTATTACGGATATGAATTAAATATGAATACTGCAGATCGCCGTGCGGCAACCGCATTTTGCAGTCGGTTTCGACTGCAAGATGCGGTCTATGGCCGGCCTTAGGGCAACTCAAATTCGTCAATTTATGTTTGCCATTAAATCAACGGACAACGACGAGCTATTGGTTTTGGACCATCTGGACATATTGACTACTGTTACTTAGTAAGCTAAAACTAGTTGCAATGTATAATACATTGCAACTAGTTTTAGCTAACTTGCTGCAACTTACCCAATATGGAATGTGAAGTTGATCGTAATAGAGATGCATGTGAACTTGAGTATGGGCGGCACGAACAGCTGTTTACTATGCTCGATGATATCACTCAGCATCCTCCGGACCTTGGACTTCGGCTTCTTCACATCCTTGATCTCCTTCTCTGGCTTCACGTGAGCCGGTACATCCATTAGGATCTGCTGTACGGGGTACTCCTCCTTGCTCCTGCCAGTATTCATCATGTAGATGCCCTTAAACACCTCCAAAGCCTCATCATGCCGGCCGGTGGATATGAGGAATTTGGGAGACTCTGGTAAAAGGAAGAGCAAAGCAGCGACCAGGAATGATGGGAGTGACATCACCAGGAGAAAGATACGCCACGAGTTGTACACGAACGCGCCAGTTGTAACGCCGATACCTGAAAGGAATCAATGACGTTAGTGGAAGACGCAAAGTAATAAACTAACCTTTGTCTTAACGTACATGTAAGGCTCACATCAGAGTAGAGTCACATTCTAAAGGGTTGTTTAGATCCTAAATTCTTAAGTTTCACACATCACTAGCCCTACAGAATCCGAGTGGTCAGGAAGCTACAAATTGTAAGAACAAACCTAGTTTTTAGTGTCTCATTTATGTCGAGAAAAACTTTGTCAAGTCTCTTTTTAAGCCAGGGGTAATTTTGCTTTTGGTATTGCTCTCCATAATGTTTATAAGCATTATTACATTTGCAATCGTTACGGGGTACCTACTGTAGACCTTTAGCGTCTTTTTAAATGTAAAAAAATAGGTATGTCAAATCTGCCAATAAGCGCATGCATGTTTAGCAGGACCCTAGACCAGGGGTCGGCAGACCGCGGCTCGCGAGCCGCATGCGGCTCTTCCATAGGATTAATATGGCTCTTCTTTCACTCACTGCCTAAGCCCTAACTGTATAACTGTAGCGCTTTAACATAAATAAAACACCTAAACAATTTAACGGAACGGAGAATTCAGTTGTTTCATCAACTGAATTCTCCGTCAACTTGCGTGCTCGCCCTCTGTTACTGTAAAACAATTACCTATAAAATAGAGCAAATCCTGTTTGATACATGGAATAGCCTTCCTGCAACATAATATGAAACGACAAAAAAACTAGCATTTGCTATCATATCTATCTTCGGCTCTACATATTCATGTGAGCAAACATTTTCATTTACGAATCAGATTAAAAGTAAATTAAGGAGCAAACAGTTGTGCCTAAAATTAATATTTAAACGAGTAATTATACTTGCTAGACATATGCAAGCTTTTGAAAGCAATGCAAGGACACCATTCCAACTAAAACTAAAATAATATAATAAATGAGAGTGTTATTTTCATAAAATATGTCTTTCAGTAAAATTAATTTTTTTCACACTTTTTAAAACTATAAATGTAGCTTTGTAGTGTGAAGCAAATTAGACTGAGCTAATTATTATTATTAGACTTATAAAATTTATGAAGCGGCTCTTTGAAGGTATGGGAAAAGAAAATCTACAAACTTGATATTTGGCTCATCTGATTGGTAAGTCTGCCGACCCCTGCCCTAGACGATCAATGTTATTGTGCAATTTCACGTATTGCGTAATATTATTGACAGTCTAGGGTTGATATTGATTATCGCGCGCGTCAAATAAACTTCAATAAAATTGAAGCGTCTGAATTTTAAAATTGATCATCCAGTCTATGGGCTCGCTTAGGGCCTTTCCACACGACGTATTTTTGCACACTGACGACGCGCGTTTTCATCAAGTTTTGGCAGATATAAAGTTTAAAACGTGACGGCTTCCTTCCGTTTGCTGAGCGTTCAACTTGCATTTGTATCGATACAAACGAGCGTAAAAAAAAGACGGGTTGCACTCCGGGAGTGCCGGCAGAAGTGAAAGCTTGATTATTAACGTTGTGCATTATTTTTTTAACCCATTTTTTTTATGAAAATCGATTTAAAAAAAAAACAAAAAAAAAACGATCGATTTAATTAATTAATCGAAACCCTTACAATCGATTAAAAAATATCGACAATCGAAAAAAAAGCTGCTGTCAGACAGACTGTCAGACACTTCTCGCGACAGTTGTCTTGCAGGTGCAAACGCGGCCTTAATCAGCGCGTCTGCTAAAGAACTCATTTCCCCGACTGTACATTTCTGCTAAACAACTCATTTCCCCGACTGTACATTTCTGCTTAGCACAATTTTCCCCGACTGTACATTTCTGCTAAACAACTCGTTTCCCCGACTGTACATTTCTGCCTAGCACAATTTTCCCCGACTGTACATTTCTGCTAAACAACTCATTTTCCCGACTGTACATTTCTGCTTAGCACAATTTTCCCCGACGGTACATTTCTGCTAAACAACTCATTTCCCCGACCGTACATTTCTGCTTAGTACAATTTTCCCCGACTGTACATTTCTGCTTAGCACAATTTCCCCGACTGTACATTTCTGCTAAACAACTCATTTCCCCGACTGTACATTTCTGCTTAGCACAATTTTCCCCGACTGTACATTTCTGCTAAACAACTAATTTCCCCGACTGTACATTTCTGCTTAGCACAATTTTCCCCGACTGTACATTTCGTTCGAGTTCGAGTTCGACACAAAACACTACTCTCCAACTGTCTTACGCGTTTTCTATGGTTTTTCGATCAACACGAAAATCTGACGCGAGTTTCACAGTTTTTACCCATCCCACAAAAGTGCTCAACGCCGCTAAAGAAGTTTTCACTTCAAAAATCGTGTGGAAGGGCCCTTACATATAAAATCGTAGTCAACTCACCACTAGGTATGATGACCCAGGCGAGCCCGGCGACGAACAAGTTGCCGAGCGTCCAGAAGGCGGCCATGAAACTCAACATGGCGCCGCGCTTCTTCTTCGGCTGAAACTCCGCGAAGTACGACCAGATCACCGGACCGGAACCACCCAGACTGGAATTGGAAATAGAAGTTTAGGATGTGCAATCATCATGCAAAGGAATTCATTCAAAGAAAAAAGAAAGAAAAAGAATTTATCATCCAAAAGGCTAGTCACTCCAAAAACGTGGTTGTGCGTTCGTTTTGATGGGAGTATGACATGTTTGTTTTGCACTATGTAGTTGATGTACCATCGAAGAAATTGATTCATAGGCAATTGACAAACCTACGTCATTTTGTCGGGATACGTCCGTCAGTTTTATGTTGATTTTAATTTGTCGGCTGGGTTTGACATAACGCAACCAAATTAAATAGGTCCGCCATCCTATGAATCAACTTCTCTGATAGTAAACTGTCAGTACGTGTTCGTGCGTATATTTTTATGGGAGTAGGATAATAATATTATGTTTGTATTGCGTTACGACTTACGACGTACCTATTTGGTGTACTATTAACAAACGTTTCGTATTTATAAAATTAGTTTTTAATTAATTAAATAGGCGATACATTTATACTAATGTAGGTATCTAGTTCAAGTTTCTTTTAAAATGTGTATTTTCCATTCCAATTTAAGTTAATTCTAGTATGAGGTTGGTGACCTACTGATAAAAAATTTAATTTAATTCGCCTACTTATGCACTACGTACGCACTCGGCACTACGCTACGAGTCACTCTTTTTAGACGTTCGACTCGTCGAATTGACATTAGACGAATCGAACGTCAACGCCATATTAACAAACGCTGATGTCACTTCCATTACATTTTGATCGGCGATTCTACAAAGAAGCGATAAAGAAAAAGTCTCGGCTAGAAGGCCTGATACTCACGCAGCACCATTGATGAACCGGAACAGCATGAACAGCTCGTAGTTCTGGGTGAAAGAGGAGGCGACGATGGCCAGCGCGTTGACCACTGAGATGGCGATGAGCACGCGCTTGCGGCCCAGCGTGTCCGCGATCGAGCCCCACGCGTACGCGCCGAACATCATACCGATGAAGATTATACTGTTCAGCCATCCCTGGAAGAATAAAGTTAATTCCAGTTAAATCTTGACAGATATTTGGTGTCAAAGGATGTACTATCAGAAAAGTTGATTCATAAAAATTATAAGCAGATGGCAGAGCTTAAATAGGTATAACTTATGTCAATTCAAAATAGTAAGCTGTGATCGGTTGGCTGGGTTTGACATAACGCATCCAAATAATTATAAGGAGGCATGAACGTAGAAAAAAAGGCGGACGGAGTCTTATTATACACAGAACTGTGTCTTCAGAGTCGGCCACGCACACATTCTGACGCCTGTCAAATTGTATGGACTAGCGTGACTGTGTGCGTGCAGACCGTGTACATATACAGTCAGCTGGCCGACTCTGAAGGACACAGTTTTGTGTATGGTGGGACTCCGTCCGCCTGGTCGGTCCATGTAAGGAGGTTCGCCATCTGCATAGGAACCAACTCCTCTGATACTATCAGAAAAGTTGATTCATAGGCAGTTGACGGACCAACGTCATTTGGTCGGATCATGTCAATTCAATGTTAATTGTGATCTATCGGCTGGGTTTGACATAACCAAACTACGTAGGTCCTCCATCTGCCTTTGAATCAACTTCCCTGATAGTACAAATCCAAAAACTGCCGCCAGCAGTATTTCCGGACCAATACAACCTGCAAACCTTCAAGAAAAGAGCGTATTCCCTCATAAAAGGACCCTGCAACTCTTCTGATGTTGTGTCCATGGGAGACCGTAGTTGCTTTTTATCAGTAGACTTTCAATTTCCAATTTCCTTTTCTGACTTTCAATTTCAAATTAATAGATGTAAACTATTATGCCCAAAAGTTTTTTGACGTGACAACGTCTTAGAATTCGTTATGGGCTGCGCGCACGAAAAAACATGACGCAATATGCGGCGTTACCTCGCTCTGAGGCGTTCCATTTGAGTTGTTTAGCAGAAATGTACAGTCGGGGAAAATTGTGCTAAGCAGAAATGTACAGTCGGGGAAAATTGTGCTAAGCAGAAATGTACAGTCGGGGAAATGAGTTGTTTAGCAGAAATGTACAGTCGGGGAAATGAGTTGTTTAGCAGAAATGTACAGTCGGGGAAAATTGTGCTAAGCAGAAATGTACAGTCGGGGAAATGAGTTGTTTAGCAGAAATGTACAGTCGGGAAAAAATTGTGCTAAGCAGAAATGTACAGTCGGGGAAATGAGTTGCTTAGCAGAAATGTACAGTCGGGGAAAATTGTGCTAAGCAGAAATGTACAGTCGGGGAAATGAGTTGTTTAGCAGAAATGTACAGAAGGGGAAAATTGTGCTAAGCAGAAATGTACAGTCGGGGAAATGAGTTGTTTAACTGAAATGTACAGTCGGGGAAATGAGTAGCTTAGCAGAAATGTACAGTCGGGGAAAATTGTGCTAAGCAGAAATGTACAGTCGGGGAAATGAGTTGTTTAGCAGAAATGTACAGTCGGGGAAAATTGTGCTAGGCAGAAATGTACAGTCGGGGAAATGAGTTGTTTAGCAGAAATGTACAGTCGGGGAAAATTGTGCTAAGCAGAAATGTACAGTCGGGGAAATGAGTAGTTTAGCAGAAATGTACAGTCGGGGAAAATTGTGCTAAGCAGAAATGTACAGTCGGGGAAATGAGTTGTTTAGCAGAAATGTACAGTCGGGGAAAATTGTGCTAGGCAGAAATGTACAGTCGGGGAAATGAGTTGTTTAGCAGAAATGTACAGTCGGGGAAAATTGTGCTAAGCAGAAATGTACAGTCGGGGAAATGAGTTGTTTAGCAGAAATGTACAGTCGGGGAAAATTGTGCTAAGCAGAAATGTACAGTCGGGGAAATGAGTTGCTTAGCAGAAATGTACAGTCGGGGAAAATTGTGCTAAGCAGAAATGTACAGTCGGGGAAATGAGTTTTGACGTGACAACGTCTTAAAATTCGATGGAGCCGGCTGCACGCACGAAAAAACATGACTCATGCGGCGTTACCTCGCTCTGAGGCGTTCCATTTAAGGCTTGAAGTGCAAGCGAGAGCGCGGAACGAGCGACAAAGAGGCACGTTGTCACGTTCAACTATCGTCAGTAAACTTTACAGACAACCGTTTTTTCTTCTAAATTTTCGTAGTACCTACCCAAGCTATGGCGTAGAATCACGAGAAATGAAATAATTTTAATTTTCCTTAAAACTATATTACATAATTATTTGAATTTATCTGTCACTAAGCTCACACTTTTCAGAACTGCCTTCATATTATAGATACAATATACTTGTGGTACAAAGGCAAACATTTTTTCTGAACGGATAATCCTTAGGAAAACCGCAATATTTGGATATCACAAAAACATGGTTATATTGGTTAGTTTTGTTTGTACAAGTAGTTAGCTAGTTCCGTCTCAGCTGACCACAGTTTTCCCGTTCATATTAATTTTTACATAACTACACTAATTCATATAGTCTTTTTTATGCCTTTGTGTGTGCAAATTATAAAAAATCCTTATCTACTTGCTTCGTTCTGGCCGTAGCTTCGCTTGATTAAATACAACATCACTACACTTTTTCGGTTCGAAAAGTGTCTTGTCATCTTGTGTATTATCCAAAACCTAACTACTACTGCATACCTCATCAAAATCTGTTCAGACTTCAAAGTATGAGTGACAACACTTGCTTGAAATGCTGTCTGTCAGCATTACTCAATTTTGACTTATATCTACGTCCAATATCAACATTCTTGTACCTGATTACAATTTTATTAATTACTATGTAGTAGGTACGGGCGGACCAACGTCATAATATGGTCGCCGGTCGGATTATGGCAACTCTAATCTCTATGTAATTCGTGATCTGTTAGCTGGGTTTGACTAAACGCAACAAAATACGTAGGTCCACCCATCTGCATATAAATCTACTTCGCTGATAGTACAATTTGTGTATTTTTTGTCCCGTCCCAATACCTACATACTAGTTCTATAATACAGGAGTCAGGAAGGCATCCAAGGTGCTCCACACTTAAGTTCAATCTCACGAACGCAAGGCAAGCGGCTTTTAACTACCTCATACTTGGAACCGACGCACGTGATCTACTATGACGATTGACGATGGTAAACATAATGTTGGGAAGGCCTATTTTATGAAACGAGCTTACGAATCGGCTTTTGCTGCCATAGACATCTTAAATGCAATAAAACGTTACGAAATTTTTCTTTAACTACCACAGTTGCTGATATAATTTTGAATGAAAATAACTATGCGCTGCTAAAGTTCTTTACTTTAGTACCTCTTAGTAGTCGAAAAGAATTATTTAGCTCGGATACTTCGAATACTGAGGGTAATCACTCCCAGGCCAGACGTAATTTTCTTTTCGCTTCTTTATAGAATCGCCGATCATTTATAAAATTGACATAAGCGTTCGATTAAGAAGAGAACATGTTTTGGCTAGACTCTAGAGGGCCAGGTCTTGTCTAGGTAGGCCGTAGGCCGTACAGGCTACGACCGCTACAGTACGCTGTACCATGCAAGATGTTAAAACATCTTAATTTGTATTTCAAATAAAATTATAACAAACTGCTTAAAAATTATCGTATCGACCTACCTACTTAATTCTAAGATAATTTTGCTTAGAAACAATTTATATGCAAAACTTTATCAAATAATATTACTAACTTGCACCATGGTAAATGTGTAGTTTTAACAATGTTACCTTGAATTTAAATTATCAATTCGTTATTTTCGAAATTCGAACATCGATGATGTGTTAATGTGGTCCTTCGAGACATTTATATAGTTGAGTAATGCATTGATTATGATGAAATCCGAGCATAGTTCACGTCAAGTTTGTCATAGCATATTAAGTTAAGCTCGTCTTTAAAATGTGGATAAATGTTACCAATAAGCGTAGATATTATACATATATTATCACATGGCTACCGTACATTTCCCCATTAGAAAAAGTATGACCTTTCCCGGGACTCAAAACTTTTCATGTATAAAGTAAATTTTATCAAAGAAAGTTAGAAAGAAAAACTTTCGCATTAAGAATATAATTAGTATGTATAATTATTAGACACTTAAGTATGACGCCCGCAACTCCGTTGCGCCAAAATTTGTTAATCGTGCGGGAACGGTACATTTTACCGGGATAAAAACTATGTCCTTTCTCGGGACTCAAAATAATATATGTCAAATTTCATTTTATTATTGTAATAATAATTCCGTCTTCCGTCAATTTTATGCATACCTACCGCAATTTTATTGCACTATAAATGGTTACTCTGAAAGTGACCCGTACCATAAAATCGTGATGTTCGCGACCGCTCAAAATGCGGGTAGAGACAATGAACTTATATCTTCATATCTTTAAACAGCTCCTAAATTTATCTAGTACTTAACTAGGTACTTAGTAATATGTGGTAATACCTAGTCATCCATACTTCCATACTAATATTATAAATGCGACAGTGTGTCTGTCTATCCGTCTGTCTGTCTGTTACCTCTTCGCGCCTAAGCCGCGAAAGCGATTTTGCTGTTTGGTATGGAGAATATGACTAATGAGTCTCGGCAAAGGATAAAAGATAATTTTTATCCCGGAAAAATGTACGTTTCCCGCGCGATAAATGAAATTTGGCGCATCGGAGTTGCGGGCGTCAGATTTTGGTGGGGTTATGACCTGCAGGGCCGGATTTATATCATATTTAGGCCACTTTAATGTTGCAACTTGCCGCCCCTATGTACGAACTCTGCCGCCATCCTAGGACGCTGCCGCCCCCTCTAGGACACCATAGGACGCTGCCGCCCATAGGCCTATACTGTATACTGCCTAAACATACATTCGGAGCTGGTGTATGACTATGTCTTATGTCCCCTGTGTGCCCACTGGAAACCGCGCATTTGCCTGCATGGTTAGAGACCTTGGCTTACCTTGGTCTGCGTGGTGAGGTCTAGGTCGCACTGCGCGGAGGGGAGGATGAAGGACATGGAGATGACGTCCATCTCCTCCGACGTGCTGACCAGGCCGCACACCGCCAGCAGCAGATAGTGGAAGCGCCCATAGCCTGAAACACAAACAGATATGAGTTTTATGATGGAACTAGAACTTCCGCGCGGCTTCGCCCGCGTAATTTAGGGATTTCACGGAAACCGTACCGTGTTATGACTTTTTACATAATATAGAGTTCACTGTGAAAGTGGTAGCGCTGAAAGAGCATTATTTTTTTTGTAATCGTATGCTATTAATGTATCACAAATTCATAAATAAATCCGCGTCATAAATTTTTAATACAAAAGTACACAGCGAACTCTCTATAGTATAACTAGCTGTCCCGGCAAACGTTGCTTAGCCATAATATTATAAAGTATTTCGCTCATATTATTTTATTGAAGTGACTAAATAAGTATGTCGCCATGGCAACGTCGATCGCTATCTCGTCGCATAAACAATGGTCGCCGTCAGTCTCAGGTTGTAATAATTTACTATTATTTATTCAACAGATGCACTTATCAATATATAAAGTACCCAGTAGCCGATTCTCAGACCTACTGAATATGCATATGAAATTTGGTAAAAATCAGTAAAGCCGTTTCGGAGGAGTTCGCGGACTAACATTGTGACACGAGAATTTTATATATAAGATATAGGGGGTGTAGTAAGTAAACCATACCTACACATTATAAAGTGTTTTATCACTTAATATTGTTACACCTTGTATATTGCGTCTTACATTCCCTTCCCTTAGTAATCTTGGAGTCACGTTCCACCATTATTATATTATGAGATAGGCAGTAGCCCACTAGGATATAAAACATTAGTCCGAAATGTCAATGACTCACTACCAAAACATTTACTAGCAAGTGGCTTCCCGTCCTGTGGCGTGATAAACATACCCTTCCCAGAAGCTCGTGTTTACAACGTGACACAATATTAATGATATACAGTAGAGTAACATAGCCGTGTCATTGAAATCAAACTTGCTGCACACAGAGACAAGTTTTACGCAAGTTTGACGTTTCTGCATTCTCCAGATAATCGTATTTATATAAAAATAATAGTTTAAAAAAACTTAAAACACGCTTTTTATAGAAAACCAAACTAAATAAAAAAATGGGTGCGTGTACTTATGTACGCGCGTGAGAAGTTATACTTCTTTGGCATCATTAAATAGCCAATATTAAAAATTAATATTATAATTTGATGTTCAATTTTAATTTTTATCACAAACTTTTTATTAAATGTTTTATTCAATTTATTTCTTTATTTTGTGAATATTAAATAACCAATAATAAGTATTTAACATTAATAATTTAATAATATTTAGTGTTAATTATATTAAATAAAAGTATTTTAATTTAGGTTAGGTTATAAGGTTAGGTAATACATACGGATAGTTAACCTCAATTATATTGGAGAACTTGAAAAAGTATATAAGCACAATTTTTTTCACTAATATTCACAAATAGTAAGTAATATCAATCAAAATATTCAATTTAAATCACTACTGAATATAATTTATTAGCACATATATAATTCGCACTTGTATGAAACTCAAACACGTGTTGTGAATGTATAAACTAGAGACATGTTGATAAATATTATAAATATGAAAACAGTGATCAGAGGTGACGAGCGTACCAACATGCGCGACTAATATCGAGGTTCAATTCCTATTTTGTTGGTAGCTTTTTTTTCGAGACTTAATGAGCGGTTAAGCAGACGGCTTCATACTGTTAATTTTGTGTCAGAGGTGCGCGCGCATCTTAAAATTTCACTCTCATCAATTTTTCATAACGCGCCTAAAGAAGTATAACTTCAAAAATTGAAAATAAATTTTAATAAATTTAAATTAAGAAGAACGAAATTAATTAAAATTAAGAAGAAAAGACGAACTAGACGCTTTTGATAAAGAGTGGCCAAACATAGCAAAGGATAGAGACGTGTGGAAGGAAAGAGGGGAGGCCTTTGCCCAGCAGTGGGACACAGACGGCTAATAATAATAATAAGAAGTGTTAAAGATTTCAATAAATATAAATTCATAAGTGTGAATAAAAAAAATATTTTATTTAAAAAAAAAGCGTGGGGTGCATGGTGTCAATAGTTATAAATATTTTATTGACAGATATGAGTAGAATGATTATCATTTTGATAATATCTTAAAAAGCAATCCACGCTTTTTTTTAAATAAAATATTTTTTTTATCCGCACTATTATTAATTTATATTTATTGTTATTTTTTATTAAAATTTATTTTAAATTTTTTAGTTTGGTTTTCTATAAAAAGCGTGTTTTAAGTTTTTTTAAACTATTATTTATTTTTTACTTTTTAGTTTGGTTATATCTATATCTATAAATATTATGTACATTTATTCTACCAGGGGCGCTTGTGCAGTACCTTGCTAGTATATAATAGCTGTTTTTTCGGCAACAAATTTTGAACGACTTTTTTTTTTTGTTTTTTTTTTTTTTGATTTTTTTTTGTAGTGACAAGTCTTACTACGTGTTACTTCGTAATCGAATCATTCCATCTAATGATTCTCTGTTACATGGCGTTTGACCTGTTAGCTTTGAGCAATCATCCGAATTCCGTCCAAAATTCTTACACGACTAAGTGCTACGTAAGCTTTTCCAGCTGCAAACAGTCGAGAACCTAGATAAATATTACTGCATGATCAACTGTACAGCCTTGCATCTTGTGGACGGCCGATGCCCAACTCAGAATCAATGGCAACATTCGTCTCTCAGCAGTTCCATAGCTGTATTTTGCTGGAAACTGTACTGATATTGGTTTAATTACGTGAACACCATCTGGACCGAAATCGATACGTACTGATGGAATGTCTTCTGCATATAATTGACCCCTGCGAAAATTTGGCCATATAATTTATGTAATAAAACTCATGTTACCATTCACTAAACCTTTTGACACGTCAATGTTAGACCTCAACATTACTTTAGCTCCAACGTATATTTTCAATACATCAGGAAGACCTCCTGTTTTATTAATATCGCTAGGTATCACAGAATCTAAGTCCTTATTACCTAAATTTCGTGTCGCATCAATGAGTTGGTCTTGTGATTTAATTGTATAAATAACTGTCCCTTTTTCTTCAAAACTCTGGGAACCTTTCCGTTATGTCTAGCAACTTGGTCATTCGTTGGATAGATTCTTAATGCTTTCTCAATTGAGAACTCATCAGTCGTATCTGTTACTTTTCCAAGAAGAATTTCAAGATGCTTCGAAGTAAATTTTCCAACTCTTAGGGCGTTAAGCACATTTTTTCAGCTGTCGCAAACGAGAGTCTATCACACAAAGCATCTCACAGGTGGTAATTGCGTTAGTTTCTTACCTTATCGACTATAGATGAAAATTATATAAATTAACAAAAAATATATTTTGCAAATTGAAAAATGGAATAATTTTATCAAATTAGTGTACTGTCATCGGTCCTCGATAAATCTACAAAGTTTGAACGAAATCTGGCCGTTTAGTGGGTCAAAATCGCGCCCAAAGAAGTCGGTTACAAACAAACATACAGGTGAAGCTAATAAAAAGCGTATAAAAATCGCACGGATGTGTGTGTGCGCGTGATTTAAGCGGCCTAGTACGACCATTGTGTACTGTGTACACTTATACTGCGACAGGTATGCGACAGTAGTTTTCATTCATTGTAACTTGAATACTACCGGGGTTTGTTTACAAATATAATTACACGTGCCACGTTTACGACAGAGGCTTCGACGGGAAACAATGTGAGAAGTACTTAATGTGGCTATGTAAAATGAGTAGCTACTGTTGTGTATACAAGCTACTGTTTTGGTTAGTTGTAATATATATCGAGCATGTATTATTTAATGTTTATATTATGTATATATCGGCGTGCGCGATTAACTTGTCTATTGGCAACTTATTTTGAGATAAGTTTCATAATGTATGTTATCTGTTGGAGCGGCCAGTACGTCCGGATGGGGTTTTGAGTGACGCTGTCTAACTGACGATGGACATTTGAGAGGTGACAATGATCACCTGCCAAATATCTAGAATTATTATGAATGTCGGAAGGAATGGTGTATGCTCCCAAACCCATCGGCTCCAAATCTGACGATATCTGGTTAATCACGTTCAGTGTAGATCTAATGTATGCCCACAATCTTTGAGGATGAATGCAATGTTATTCCATGGCCATTAAATCAGTTTCAGTATACCGCTTGACGATCCGATATCAGAATTGGGATTACCCGGAACGGATGGTGAAAATTTTCAGGTCAAATTTTTCTTAATGTTGGAGATAATGACAACGATTTTTGAAAGCAAATTTCAGAGTTGGTCACTGGAGTTGGTAGATATCACAAAATGATAGAGTTGGTTTGTAAAATCAAATCTTAGTCAAAATCTATGCGAGATTAATAAGAGATCGATTGATAAGATATTTTAATATTCCCTGAATTCAACCTGGATCTTTCGTAGAGTAGAGCGCGGGCTCAATATAATACTATGTATTTGTAGAGACAGGAAAAACCGCTAAGCAGTGCCTAATTATTGTAATAAGCAGGGCTTTAGCCTCATGGTTAACGCGAAATAGCTTTTCTGGTATAAAAACATGGGACCAATAATTGATTGAGATTCATGCTGCAACTATGCACAGATCAAGAGGAAATGCTGACGTCGGAAAGTGCATCTTTTCATAATGTTATGCTACGGTTTCTTTGGTGTACTTATGAGATAATGGCGATCGTTATCTGTGGAACAGATTGGTATTGCAGTTGATCCATGAATGCAACTAAAATGTATTTACTACCTAATCTTTACAATTGAAATTGACATTAGAGTTCAGTTGCAGAAAGAATTATTGATGTCTTTAACTTATCATAGAAGGGCTTTTGGAAATACAATCTGAGTTTTTAAAGGATGTAAAGATCACGAATGGATCAAATGAGGCGATGATATTATGATTTTGGCAAAATGGGTTACATACGTGTTAATCGAATGTTCAGATAGGAATAGTTTTGATAGCGTTACTAAAATTCATACTGAGTTTTCAGGTACCAAAACTGTACAATATAGTGTGCTAAAGATGATGGAGTTGTGAGAAAGTCACTTCACGTTTGCTATTGGTGTAACGAAAGGATCACATCTTAACAGAGTGGCCAAAACGAAACTAAGGATGACCAGATTGAACGTCGGTTTGATATTTGTACTGTTTTATGAGCTACTGTGGACTTTTCTGCATCTAAGTTGGTGAGATGTTTTCATTCTGATTTAGTTTCAATGAATGATGTGCTCTTTGGCCGAGGAAAGTGTAGCCAGTACGTTGCTGGGCAGTAACGAATAAATCAATCAAAGTTTTAATTCGATATTGGAATGATACAATACTTTTAAATCGCAAAGTTATTTTGACGAGTATTTAGTAATAAAATAGTGTTTGGTAATAATTTAGTGTGGATTGTAATTAACAATTAATGACTACAGTTGCAGTAAAGAATAACGCAATTTACAGTTACTATTTTACGTTTGTTTATAACCAATGCATTTTAAAATAATGGTAATATTATGGTGGAAAGAGATTTGGCAGATGAAGGGATAATGATATCTTGGGTACACCTATTTCGTGTAAGCTCTTAAAGTCTTACTCTGGAATAGTTAAACCTGAATTGAAGCTGATCCCCAAGTAAGGATTGGGAATTTTAGTGGCATCAGGCATGCGATATGACAAAGATTACGTTTTTGTGCTATTAATTATTATAGATTCTTTCACCCTTTATCACACTGTGAATAGTGACGCAGTTAATTAAAATTGAGCTTTTTGATGTGTGTCTAATTGATATGTTTGAAGCATGCAATCGGGGTTTTGACATGACATTATTAGATTGAACATGATGATGTAACTCTGGTATAGTTTTACGTCAGGATGAGTCAGGAGTCAGGACGCACCGTAACGGCGTCAAACAGAAAAGCTTTATTATGTCGAGACTAGAGATTTGTATTTTGTTTTCATCAAAGTTAATAAATGCCTGTGTAGCAAAGGTGGCATTTGTGGCAAAGATGGCTTGTGTAGTAAAGTGGCCTATCATGAGGCAAAGGTGGCCTGAGTGGCAATGGTGGCCTATGTGGCAATGGTGGCCTGTGCGGCAATGTTGGCCTGTGAGGCAATGTTGGCCTGTGTGGCAAATGGAGCCTGTGTAGAATAATCTATGTGGCAACTGTAGCCTATGTAGCAAATGCAGCCTGAGTGGCACAAGACTTTTTGGTACGCGTTGACAATGGGTAATGTTGGTGGTATTCATGTTGAGTTGTTTATTTTGCAAAGTTTTATCAGGACAGACAAGATGTTGTTGAATCTATGGTAATGTTATAAGAATCCAGTATGGTCGGTTTGGCCGAGCGTATAGTAAAGGAGCATAAAGTGTTCATTTTGTTGGTTTCTGACTTGGAGATAGGACACACGAGGACGTGTGATATGCAGGACGGCCGTATCGGCGTGTGCGATTAACTTGTCTATTGGCAACTTATTTTGAGATAAGTTTCATAATGTATGTTATCTGTTGGAGCGGCCAGTACGTCCGGATGGGGTTTTGAGTGACGCTGTCTAACTGACGATGGACATTTGAGAGGTGACAATGATCACCTGCCAAATATCTAGAATTATTATGAATGTCGGAAGGAATGGTGTATGCTCCCAAACCCATCGGCTCCAAATCTGACGATATCTGGTTAATCACGTTCAGTGTAGATAACTAATGTATGCCCACAATCTTTGAGGATGAATGCAATGTTATTCCATGGCCATTAAATCAGTTTCAGTATACCGCTCGACGATCCGATATATAGATAGAGGTAATGTATATCCGAGGAAATTGATTCCAAGGCAGTTGACATACCAACGCCATTTGGTCGGATCATTCAATGTTATTTGTGATCTGTCGCCTGGGTTTGACGTAACGCAAGTCGCAACCAAACTACGTAGGTCCCCCATCTGCCTAGGAACCAAATTCTCTGAATTATAGCATTATGTCCTGTAGCCGAGACGTTTTCTTTATCGCTTCTTTATAGATTTGCCGATTCAAATGTATGAAATTGACACTAGACGAGTCGAACGTCAATGTCATATTATCGAAAGCTTGTGACAATTTCATACATTTGATAGGCGACTCTATAAAGAAAAAGTCTTGGCTAAAGGGCTACAAATAATAAAAACTATTTATTATTCGTAGCTAAAGGGCCTGAAATATTGCTTATACCTATTGCATGCAGTGCAGGAATTCCCAAAACATATCTGCGAAACATTCATCGTTATACATGAGTGTCTAAACACACTAGGCCGAAGTTACGCGGCGTAAATTACGTCCGCAATGTCAAACGCATACAAAATACGGACGGAACGCGACGGAATAGTTTTTCGTCGGCATTTTAAAATACATTGCGGGCGTAATCATGCGGAATTTACGCCGGCGTAACTTCGGCCTAGTGTGTTGTGACACTGTCATAACATTTCGGTTGAATATAGATTATAGGTCTACGAATAATATAAACTAATTATTCGTAGTTATAGGTACACAATATGCTAGCAATATTTTCAAGTGCGGAATGAGTTTTGCAAAAAGTAATAACGCCTTCGTGCCATATATTCACATAATTTTAACATCATCGAAACTTCAGTTTCAGAACCATCCTCAAAAATTGGGCCATTAAGATCGCGCAGCTGTTACTTTCGCCTTTTGTTTCTGATTATAATATAGAATTAGTCCTGTGCGTACAAGACAAAAAAAACGAGGAATACGGCTTTTGCTGAACCAAATATTTCCTTTGGTAGGATTGATCTTTATATCCCTAAGATGGGTTTACGATGTGGAGCCACCTGAATATTTCATGCAGGTGGGGGAGGGGTTTTTTTTAGTTTTAACAAGGTATGAGGTCAATAACTGCGTGCGATTGAGGTATATAGTCGAGTTTGGTATTATTTTCGATTGAATCGAATGTTTAAATGCCAATTTTGGAATAATATTTAGATAAAAGATAGTAAAAATAAAATAAAATAAAAAATTTAGAATATATGATTTTCAACCAACGAAAACGCTGTTGACAGGGCTTAATTAATATAAGGAGGCTGATAGCCGCATTATTCTGCGTACCAAAGACATGGTGATGAATGGAGCAATAAACATATTAATAATACTAGACGTTCCGTGCGGCTTCGTCTGCGTAAATCTGAAATTTCACGAAAACCGTATATTTTTCATAAATTAATAACTCATGTCTCACGCAGTCTACTATATATTCGTATCAAATAACATAAAAATTGCTCCAGTAGTCTGTGAGATATTAGCCCTTTCAAAAAATTTTCCCCGTTTTTTACACTTTCCTCTGTATCTTTGCTCTTATTTTTCTTAGCGTGATAAAATATAGCTTATAGCCTTATTAGATAAATAGGATATCAAACACTGAAATATTTTTTCAAATCGGGCTAGTAGTTCTTGAGATTAGCGCGTTCAAACAAACAAAGTAACCAACAAACTCTTCAGCTTATTTTCACATTTTCCTCTGTATCTTTGCTCCTATTGGTCTTAGCGTGATAAAATATACGCTAAAGCCTTTCTCGATAAATAGGCTATCAAACACTGAAAGATTCTTTCAAATCGGATGAGTAGCTCCTGAGATTAGCGCTTGAAACAAACAAACTCTTCAGCTTTATAATATTACTAGACGTTCCGCGCTGCTTTGCCCGCGTAAATTAGATATTTCACAGACAAATTAGTCCACAATAAATAGCCTATGATCCTTCACGTTCCTACTTTTTATCTGTGCCAAATAACAGAAAAATTACTCCAGTAGTTCGTGAAATAAGCCCTTTCAAATAATTTCCCCCGTTTTTTCCACATTTTCCTCTATTTCTTCGCTTATATTAGTCTTAGCGTAATAAAATATAGCCTATAGCCTTCCTTGATAAATGGGATATCTAACACTGAAAGAATTTTTCAAATCGGGCCAGAAATTACTGACTCATACTAAGATTAGCGCGTTTAAATAATGCTTCTTCTTCTTTTTACGTTGTTTAACATCTTTATCGTCCAAATATGAGTGCTAAAATGCATTAAGCATTCTTAAGTCATCCGAATATGGTACCGAACTCAGAATAGTACAATAATTAATGCCTCTATACAGATTGAGACTATATTTTTCTCCAGAGCAGAAGCTGCTAAAATTTAAAAAAATTAACATCAAAAATCGCGGTGGCTCCACATCTTAAATCCATCCTTGGGTCATAAGGACCAATCCTACCAAAGGAAATCTTTGGTTCAGCAATAGCCGTATAATTTACCGTACACACGCAACTAAATATGCTAAGCGATATTTTAACCTATTCGGGGCCCGGGCATTTGCCCAGAGCGGCAAAAAATGAGGGGCGGCAAAATTAACTTATTCCCATATTCCTATCTTCCAAACTAGTCACTGGCCATCCGCCACGTTGGATTTCAGGTTGGATGGGGGAAATAATTAAGCTCTTTATACTTAAGTATTCCCTCCATTATCCCCTGACAAAACTAGCTCATGACTCAAATGGTTTTCTGTATGTAAAGGACGGCGAAAATGATCCTTGCCCGGGGCGGATTAACACCTAGATCGGGCCTTGAATCTATAAAACAGCATATCAATATGAAAACA
Organism: Polyommatus iphigenia; assembly: GCA_963422495.1. NCBI lineage: Eukaryota > Metazoa > Arthropoda > Insecta > Lepidoptera > Lycaenidae > Polyommatus > Polyommatus iphigenia. The sequence goes on from OY730182.1 coordinate 8,798,318, forward strand.
TACCGGTTAGTTCGATCGCCCGTTCGAAGTCAGCTTTATCGGAGTTGGAGCCTTTCTCAGGGTCAACTTTTGTCTTCAGTGGCGGGACTACGCCTGCTAGGAAATAACATTCTTTAAGTTAAAAAATAAACAACAAAAAAACTTATCAATATTAATATTATATGCGAAAGTGTATCGAACTCTCTGTAATGGGTTCACAATTCATATTGAAGCGGACATAAAGAAAAACTTAAGGGTTTTTTGCAAACGTTATAGTTACGCGCAACATCTAAGTTTATATAACTGATGAGGCCAGTGTGGGTTAAAAAGCATTGTACAATGTACATACAATGGTTAAGGCCTAAGGCACAGAATATATTATATTAGTTGTACCCTAAGGCAAGAAAGGTCCACAAATTACGTGAGGTGTTTAAATGGGGGAGGGGGTGGAGTCAAATCTCATCTAATCTTACGTTAGAGAGAGGGGGGTCTCGGCAAATCTCACGTAAGTATTTTTTTTCTCATTGTTACAAAAAATATATACCTACCTACTATTTTGGTCCATTTTATTCAGATTGTACGTATGCTTAAGATTTAGGTAATCGTAATCGTAATACGAGTAAGATCATTCACTAATTCATTCGAAAGAAAATAATTTCATTCATACTTTGATGTTATAGGTACATCTACTGACTGTCAAACAATCCAATGCGTTTACGCAAGGAACCCCACATTTTTAAAAATCTCACGTAAGATAGGGTGGTGGGGTAGGGTTGAATAAAATCTCACGAAATCTCACCAGGGGGGGTCAGAAAATGAAAAAAAACCTCACGTATAAATTTGTGGATAATAATAATTAATAAGTCAAGTTTTTCTCGTTTTACGCGATGTGTGGACGAAGTCGCATTCAACAATTAGTATTGAACAAGAGACTGAAGGCCATAATAAATTTATTGGCATGAAAAATTCCGATTAAGATAATACTAAATGGTTTACACCAAGGTTTACATACAAAAGAAAAGTGAAGATAAGGACCGCAATTAGTAGCAAATAATTGCAACAAATTCAGATTAAAAAAGATTTTATTTAATGGCTATTATGACGTAAATAAATCATGATATATTGTGATAATTTACTTCCATGTAAAGAGTTAAATCGGAATTTAATTTTATGTTTAAAGTATTGAGAAAAAAACTCTACATTTTAATAGGGGTTGTTACTGTACGAATATTAATTTTTTAAGAGGTTGAAAATCATTTCAACCCTGAAAGGGTCGAAAAACATTAATAATATTAACTATTTATAACTTAATATGAGTAAAAGTTATCGAAAAAATATTTTAAGTGTCTGCCAGAAAAGGAGAAGATTTTATATTCTACTAGAATATGACGCCCGCAACTCGTGACCTAAAATTCGTATATCGCGCAGGAACCGTACATTTTCCGGGATAAAAGTATCCTATAATCTTTCTCGGGACTCAAAGTATCTCCATGCCAAATTTCAGCAAAATCGGTTCAGCGGTTTGGGCTTAAAGAGGTCACAGACGGACAGACAGACACACTAGCATTTATAATATTAGTATGGATATTGGATGGATATATTTTTAACGTACCAAGTTCGTAGTTTTTAGCACCAGGGCCGTTTAGGTGTTCAGTTTTTACATCACAATCTGAAACAAAATTTAACATAATCACTTCAAAAGTTTTATCAAATTTTATAAAAGAAGGTTATCTCTTCTCTACCTCTCTCTAAAATAAGAGGAGACTGGATAAGACTGGAAAGTCCTAAGTGGAATAAGTCATATTCCAAAATATGTGAAAGTTAGTGTAGTTTGTTTTTCTCGTCCAAAAACTATCTACTGAATGGATTTTGATGAAATTAATATAATTAGCTGATGGACCGTGGAACCTCTGTGATAGCAACCATGCAAATGCTTATTATTAGTATAAAAACCTTAAGACCATTTACACTATATTACACTATAACTTGAAAAAAAAATCTACCGTACCTATACAAAAAGGTACATAAATAGACCTAGTATATATTTACTATTCAGTATTTACGTTTTAAGTCAATAAGTATTATTATATTCATATTTTTCCGACATTTAATAGCTTCCTGTATAAAACATTACAAAATTACGTACCAATTATGCAATTCTTAAATCTTTTACCTCAAATGTACAAATTCGAGATATCTGGCTCTACATTTCCTGGGTCAATAAACTTAATTTACCTTCTTAACCCACATGCATTTGTAAATTGTACCCAAAATTATGATTGATTATAAACTTTTAGAAATAAAATATATTCATAAGAAATTTTTTTATGCTACAAATTACACTTGTATTTTTATTCTTATCACTTATTATTATTCTTATTCTTGTTATTCTTATGTTCGGCTGTGGATATTTTTTTATGATTGAATGTGTGAATAAAAAGTGTATGGAAAAGCGTCCCGCTCAAATGCGCCTGTCGTAATGCACAAAATTTACACTGCGATATCCTAAAGCGCAACACACACTGAGCCCGCCGGGTCGCCGACATATGTCGGCAACTTTTTGTCGGCGGCCTAGTTGGCGGCTTCACTTATTACAAGTCGAAAATTTTTGTCGGCGGCATGTCGGCGGCTTGAGATGAGAAATTTAATTGGCAGTCAGTGATTGGTCAGTGAGTGCCGCGTGTCTATAAGGTTGTGTCGCCGGGCAACTGAGCGCAGGCGACCCAAGCCGCCAACATGTCCGCGGGTAACACGCGCGGGCGCATGTTGCCGACATCATTCTTTTCATACAGGCCGCCGGGTTGTGTCGCCGACAAATGTCGGCGGCCCGGCGGGCTCAGTGTGTATTGCGCTATAGATGCACATAATATCTTATTGATAAAAAATAATAAACAGAATAACAGAATAAGAACATTAAAGCAAATAATGAACACTCGAATACGTCAGTTTTTGAACGAAAAAATTCCTCTAAATCGGTTCTCGGTTTTGAAGGGTATACTCACTGTGAGGTCTCTTGGGCCCAGGGTCAGTTTCTACCATCCTATGCGGGCGGGCAGCGGGGGTGTCGGTCTCGTGGACTAGAGCTTACAGGGGGTTCGATTCCGGCGGCACTCGGCTCGTCTGAAACAAACATCACAATTAATAATATTATTATAGTTATTTTTAATAAGTCAAACACAAGACTACAATATTCACTTGTTCATTTGTTAATTTTCCACTTTCATTCGGTTTTCACTCACTTAGTTTTATTAACGGCCCAGAAGTTTCGTTACTCGATAAAAAGTTATAAGTAATTAATACATTCTGTACCGTAGAGAAAAATATATTTGGTTTTCATGAAATTTTGTATGGCGATATGTTAAGTGTCCGGAAACAACATACGATATTTTTTATCCCAGAAAACTGTATAGCTCTCAATATACAACATCTTGCTGATAAAGAAAACCATTTCATTTTATTTGTTTATAATTTTTCTATGCGCATAGTCTATTGGCTTTGTAATTTAACTACTTAATAAGTATTTCATTTATTTTATTTGTGCCTAATACATAATTTCCTAATATTATTAATATATTATTAGGTACCTACTTACATAAATTACATGGGTATTGGGTATACATAGATAAGTAATAATCGTTTCGCGTTAAAATCGAGTAATCGTTAACATCACGAATTATTATATTCCTCATATTCAACCGTGTAAATTCATCTTTAGTAGTAATGACATGTTTATTTTTTCTTAAATTATGCACGTTTTGATGTAATTTAAGGTCATTACACAAGTTAAAAAAATATAATTTTGAAATTCAAGTTTTATATTTCTGACAACCGTATTTTTTCCAGAATAAGAACTATCCTGTTTGTGAGCCTGTTTGTCTATCTGTCACTTCTATATATGCTTAAACCACTTAACTGATATCGACGAAATTAGGTCTGAAATGACTTTGAGACACATGATATAGTCCGTGATAAAAGTCACGGAAATAATCACTGTTCCTGCAGGGAATTTCTGAACAAAGTTGCTCGCATCATCAACATTTTATCTCTCACACCGGTTTCGGTGACGGTGGCCGATTTCATTGAAACCAAAGCCAGTTACGCAGGAGTAATTTTATAGGGCCCAAGTGTGTGCGCAGTACACAAGAGCAATCTCTATTCCTTTACCCCCATAACCCAGTAGGACGGAAGACCGACACGACTGGCGAGAGATCAGGCGCAGGACCGACTTTTTACATGACCATCCGACGCATAGACATGGATCATCTTACTCGTCAGACAATCTGGTGATCAGCCTGCATTGTCCTAACTAAACTTGGAAATTACATGTTTCCAACGCGGGAATTGAACCCACGACCTCCGAGTCAAGAGCCGAGCTCTGAACCACTGGACCACGAATGCGTTAATCAACATTTTACTAAATAAAGTTTCCGCTAGTACGTTCTAGTAAATTAGTACTACATCTAGTACAAACTAGTAGTATTAGTCATAGTAAGTTTGTATCAGTACATCTCGCCAGCACAATAGTCCCGCGAGATACCATCTACAACTTCCAATCTACAAGCTATTTGCCTGATACAGGGATATTGAACATTTTATACACATTCCTACATAATATTATTTATCTACGTACTAGCCCCTTATTAATAAAAATATTTCCGCAGAGTGTTTTATTTGATTTTCGCTGTCTATGTCCGTCAACGACGTCAACCAGACGAAGACAATCAGACCTTAAGGCGACGCCTTGATAATTTGGCTGTAGCGATATCGATTTTTCTCAGCAATGACTAAAGCTAAGAAATTAAAGTTCATTGTCAGTATTCATCATGTCTTTGTCTTTGAATTACCCATAGCATAACACGATTGGTCAACTTTTATAACACAGAATAATCAATCAAAAAGACCTTTGTAAAAAAAGGTATTCTAATTTTGCCAACAGAGGAGAGTGATTTTAGCTTCCTAAATTTGTACATAGATTGGTTCAAGCATACACTTTAATTTGCCTATAGCTTATATGAAATATATTTATGGTTTTTAAATTACGCGACAAAAACCATTTTGTCGCTTACGCCTTTTCCATTTCTTGCTGTTCCATTTCTTGTTTTCGGCCGGCCCGGCCTCTCATAGAAGCAAGCAAGCAATCTAAAACATATCCAACACGGTTTTTACTTTAACGCGGCGTCACCTTAAATAGTTATTCATGGTAAAATTCGCGGTTCTATTCAAGTTTTCATGATATATATAAAATGATATTACATAAAAATTTCACGAGCTAAAAGTATAGGATTTATGTGGGCAAGGGCGGCCTTATCGCTTTAAGCGATCTCTTCCAGGCAACTCTGCGGCTATGGAGATATTACAATATATTATAAGCAGGGTAATACAAAAAGTCGACAAACAGTTAAAACAGTAGTACTATAGAATCATTGTCATTGTTCTCCGTGAAATGCTCAATTTATTTAATTCAAATCTTATCAAGACGGTAACAGCACGCAAACGTGAACGCAAATCAAATTATTACACGCGTGTATTTATAGTTTTGGAGGATTTTTGTTAAGTTTATCTCTTCAATGACGTTGTTGATTGGTTAACAACGGGTTTGACGTTAGCCAAACGAAAGGGAAACTTGTCCAAAACCCTCATTTATGAGTTGAAACAAACTTTGGTTGAATATCACGTTTTTAAAGCTACAGGCTATTGAGAGTATAAAAAATCCGTAAAAATCGTCAGGAAAAATATAACACTGTGAAACATAGTAAATTTTCACGAAAATATTTAGATTATTTATGTATGAGCGGTTATGGTTAAATACGGCGTCGGACGCCTAATTTAACGGTAACCAAAGATTTGACATTTTGCACTGTAGTTATAGTTAAAGTTACAATTATAGTTAAAGTAAGTTGGTGCAACCCACCCTAAAAGATAGTAGGTATATTTTATTAGTTAGCGGGCCATTTAATCATGTTAAACATAAGAATACATTATATTTAAAATTTTATGAAGAAAATGATGTAAAAATTTTTTGGCTATTGTAATGTAACATTTTTCAGTCAAAGGTTAATCACACCTGTCAATACATAAGTGAGGAAGAACAAATATTGAGTGGGGAACAATGGCAGACGGTTTGTTCGACTTCTGTAAATACGATTTGTAAATACATTGATACAGGTGTATTCGGTTTTTCAACAGTCATCCATACTAATATTATAAATGCGAAAGTGTGTGTGTCTGCCTGTCTGTTACCTCTTTACGCCCAAACCGCTGAACCGATTTTGCTGAAATTTGGCATGGAAATACTTTGAGTCCCGAGAAAGGACATAGGATACTTTTTGTTCCGAAAAATGTACGGTCCCCGCGCGATAAACAAGTTTTAGCGCAATGGAGTTGCGGGCATCAGGTACATATAACATATAATATGTGTAACATACATATCTAGGTGTTATGTACTTGATGCCCGCAACTCAAGTACATAACATATGTATAATATGTGTAACATACTTAACTAGGTGTTATGTATAGACTATAAACTAGGTGTGTAATTTGTATAGATTTTTTCATGAGGGTCGAGTGTATATTTCGGGGGAGATTTGTCTTTACAAATATCATAATATACGGGGACGACCAATGACCATGTCTATATTCAGGGGCGTCGCCAGCCGATGGCGCAGGGGGGGGGGGGGGGCAAGTTGACTTTACCTACTACAATTCATACTTTTCTCATTCTCTATGAATTAGAGTGGAATTAGTGAATTCATTCGAGTTTCGACGTACGGGAATGATTGTTCAAGGCTTGAACTTCAAGCAAATCAACTCAAAGACTTAGGACTTTGGTTGCATTATATTTGGCAACTTTTTAGAATCTCTAGGGGGGGCAGCTGCCCCTCTCGCCCCCCCTTGGCGACGCCCTTGTGTATATTATAAGTAATTATAGACAATACTCCCTTTTTTAAAGAAGAAGTATGATCCACTCTATCCTTTACTCATATAATCTAATATACAGTTAGTTTAACACACTGTGTTAGATATAGGTAGAACATTCCTACATCTAACATAAACTTGTATAATAGTTTATAATATGAGTAAAGGATTGGATAGCCTGACTGGATCATACTTAGAAATGTCAAAATCTATCAAATAGCCATTAATCAATTCCAACTTAAGAGGCCGGGTACACTTGGAATTTCTCATACATACGTAATTCCAAAATCATTTTCTCATACGAAAATATTTAACATGTTTGAGTTGTTTTTCAGTTTAAAATAGTAATTACCTAGGTTCCTGCACAAAAATTTACTTCAAAATATTTAAACACAAAATTTTTTTTTTTGCTTTATAATTTTTTATAAAGAATATAATTTTTTATAAATAGAATAAAACACTAAAAAATATATAAATAAATAGTTAATTTACTACAAAATATTTAAACTCTAAAAAATATTTTTTAGTATTTAAATATTTTGTAGTAAATTGACTATTTATTTATATATTTTTTAGTGTTTTACTCTATTTTTAGTGTTTAAATATTAAGTACTAAATTTACTAAAAAAAAAAAATTAAAAACAATTTTTTTTAATGTTCAAATATTTTGAAGTAAATTTTTGTGCAGGAACCTAGATAATTACTATTTTAAACTGAAAAACAACTCAAACATGTTAAATATTTTCGTATGAGAAAATGATTTTGGAATTACGTATGTATGAGAATTTCGAGGGTACCCGGCCCCTTAAACATTTTTCATGCAAAATGATACCAAAGCTCATGGTCATACATAACTCATAAGTCATCTATATAATTATATACCTACTCGTATAAAACTCAAAGGTGACTGACTGACATGGTGATCTATGTTGATAGAAACCCAAACCACTGGACGGATCGGACTGAAATTTGGCATGCAGGTAGATGTTATGACGTAGGCATCCGCTAAGAAAGGATTTTGATAAATTCCAACCCCAAGGGGTTAAAATAGGGGATGAAAGTTTGTATATGATCAAAGCGCACGGCCGTGCGCGGCCAAGTTCCAGCAGGCCGTGCGCTTGCCGTGCACTATTTACACGAACCGTTTCGACGCACTTTTGACCCCCCTGTAGCTCAATGCCTATTGCGAGTACAAAGATAAAATTATACCTACGTAATTATATACTAGTATTTAAGCAGTATACCAAATTTCATAGATATAGCTTCGGTAGATCCTGAGATATCTCCCTGTAAAAATAGCTAATTTTGGCACTGACTCACTCACTCACTCACTCACTGACCGGTAATCAAAACCTCTAGGCCACTTCCAATTGTCCTAGTGTTATGAAATTTGGCACACAGGTCGGGTGTTATATGTAGATTATCAAAAAAATCAGAAATTTTAGAAATTTAAGAAATTGGTCAAGCGTGAGTCGGTTCATCTACGAAATTAAGAAGCCACTTCCAATTGCCCTAGCGTTATGAAATTTGGCACACAGGTCGTGTATTATGAGTAGATTAACAAAAATTAAGAAATGTAAGAAATCGGTCAAGCGTGAGTCGGCTCATCTACGAACTATAGAGGCCACTTCCAATTATCCTAGCGTTATGAAATTTGGCACACAGGTCGAGTGTTATGTGTGGATTAACAAAAAATTCAGAAATTTTAGAAATTTAAGAAATTTAATTTAAGAAAGTTAATCTACGAAATTAAGAGGCCACTTCCAATTGCCGTAGCGTTATGAAATTTGGCACACAGGTCGTGTGTTATAAGTAGATTAATAAAAATTAAGAAATGTAAGAAATCGGTCAAGCGTGAGTCGGCTCATCTTCGAACTTAAGATGCCACTTCCAATTGTCCTAGCGTTATGAAATTTGGCACATAGGTCGTGTGGTATAAAATATGTAGATTAAAAAACAATAAAGAAATTTAAGAAATCGGCCAAGCGTGAGTCGGCTCATCTACGAACTATAGATAAAAATTCTTATGTACCAGTGATACAATGAGAATACGATGAGGAGGGTGGGAGGAGGAGAGGGGGAGTATAACATAATATTGTCATGTATAATGCACTGCACTGTATAGCTTATTAAATAAATACTGTTTACTTAATATTTTAAATTCTATTGATAGTTTAACAAATACCACTAGTGCAATCCATCGAAAGTATTGCTTATTTCGGGTGTAACACAAAAAACATATAAGATTTATTGAAAAAAAGTATTGAAATCCCATCAAAAACATACCTGTAAAAATGGGGCCAAGTTCCTATCAGCTAATTTTTGGCCTAAAAAAGAGTTGAAATCCAATCCAATGCCAAGTTCAGATGCACTTCATCGATCGTAATCATCTTCATCAACAGCCTGATCCATAATACTTTTAAATTTGAACTTGGCAGGTTTTCGTGCTATACGTAACACTTGATTAATTTTATAATTAAATAATATAATTATATAATTGAATTATCTTGTATAATTTTCACGCTTGTATAATTTTAAGTCATTATCGATGGTTAGCTCGAATCGATTGTGCAGGTTAATTTAATTAAGTATATAAATTTTATATAGGTACTTAATTAAATTAACAAGTGTTACGTATACGTAAACCTGCCAAGTTCAAATTTAGAAGTATTATGGATCAGGCTGTTGATGAAGACGATTACGATCGATGAAGTGCATCTGAACTTGGCATTGGATTGGATTTCAACTCTTTTTTAGGCCAAAAATTAGCCGATAGGAACTTGGCCCCATTTTTACAGGTATGTTTTTGATGGGATAATACTTCTTAACGCTAGCGAAGCCGCGAGCAAAAGCTCGTAACTCATATAACTCATAAGTCATAACTCATAAGTCATACGGTATGCCACAGACCGTCCTTTTGGAGTTTGGAACAACAAAGTCTAGGTACTCTTCATTAATTTTAAATAACCTTAGCTACACTCAAGGTTATTCTCCTGTTAAAGAATACTTATTCAATTAGCAACAAGTCCGATCAAGGGTTAAAATACAATCTAATTTATCTAATGTTTTGTTAGTCACAGACAATGTTAATACAATTACAATGAGAAATAGTCTGTAATCTAGTGACATTCGAATTATGAGACTCGGGCATTAGCCCATCAATCCCCAAGCGGCACCCGGCTGCCGCATAATAATTGAAAATCTATTGTGTCTGCGATTACCACAATCGAGGTGCTCCCTCACCGCGAGCTTTCACTTATAATGTAATATTATAAATTCGTTTTTGAGCATTACATTACAACTCTTTAGGCATACGAACATACAATGAAAATCTCTTTAAAATGTTGTTAAATTATAATTTATAATAGTAGATAACGGCCGCAACTCCTTTGCGCCAAAAGTTTATCTCGCGGGAACCGTACATTTTTCCGGGATAAAAAGTATTCTAACTCCTTTCTCAGGACTCAAAGTATCTACATACTAAATAGCAAAATCGGTCCAGCTTTCTGGGCGTGAAGAGGTAACAGACAGATAGACATCTTTCAGATTCATAATAGTAGTAAGTATGGATGCCAAATATGACATGATATAATTTCCTAAAAAGTCATTTATGCAGTTGTTGCGGTCAATTGCCAAATTTTGGATCTGGTCGAGCAATAATGCACCAACTTAGTTAACATTCTAGTACAACTGGTAAAAATGCAACAGTTATAAAAGTGTTATATTTTTTAATTTTTATTACAGTAATAAAAATGTTATGCACGTAGGTAAGTATGTGTAATATTCGTTAAAAACTAGAGAAAAATGCTTTGAAAAAACAGGCAACGTACGACGGTATCTGTTTACATTTGCTGTTTACATGGCTGGCAACTTTTCAGAATTTTCATTTACTGACGTTGGTCGTATATATAGTCTAAATCACGAGAAGAGTCACAAAACTTCATTTTCATGATTTGTGAATTTTGTGTATTCAGACTCAAAATTTTGTGCTAGTTGTTACATTAAAATTAAGTCTTGTGACTTTTTTTATTTTTTGGACTGGTTTTTACTATTTTTTCAATTGTCACGGATAAAGAGTAGATCACGCGAAGGACTTAGGCTACTTTTTTTTTTGCGGGAAAATGTACAGTTCTCGCGGAACTCCGTACTTACACGGTCGAAGCCTCGCGTAATGTTTAGTTTACTAGACAAACAAGAAATATTGGTTATAGTAGGTTAATATTATAATAGGAAAAAAATATCCACAGCCGAATATAACATAACCTCCTCCTTTTTGGAAGTCGGTTAAAAATCGGCCTCTATTCAGGTATTTTATTGGCCGATCGGCCATTGTGAATTGCAGATAACATACTCTGTAGACTGTAGAGTGTAGACAATACTATTTAGCTCTGTACAGAGTCATAAACCTTGACTTTATTTTGCATGTCACGCCTCTGTGTGTACCTAATCTGTGGGGCAATTTTAGGTTTTGTGTTTATTATTCGTAGGTTTTGTGTTTAATCAAATTATTTGTCAATTACTTACTAACAGCCGTACTTAGCTTAAGTCAAAAAAATTTAATTAATTATATTTAAGTAATAATTAAATGTTTCACTCTGAGTTCGGCACTGAGGGTTGTTTGTACAAATACTCATTTTATTATTGACTACGTAAAATCGGCTTAGAGTTTAGACCCAGTTTATAAGGTTTTTGAAGTGTTACTTTTGAAACTGGTTAACTTTTGACGTTAGTCAATCAAAAGCCTATACTCACTAAAACCACCTGCGATTTGATATGAGAAGTATACAGAGGGATGTCCTGGATCTGTCAAACATGACAGGACTCCCACGAACGGCCGGTGGCCGGTGTATCAAAGGGACCGGACAGACACATCTGTTTTAAATCACTCGTCTTAACCATATGAAAGTATTTAAAGCAAACCCCATTGGGGGATTATGCGTGGTAGCCGCAAGGGAAGACCTTCCGACCGAACGAGGCGATATGCTCGGTTAGGCCATAGAATTATAACCTTTAGAAAAGGCATTCCATACAATCGTCAGCGCGAAAATGTGTCACCCTCGAAATGAGTGAGCTCACTCATCTGAGAGCAGTGTGCCATAGGACGCGGTGATAGTCGGACGTGTTTAATGCATTGATTACGTATAATATGCATTGAAAGCGTAAAATGAGTGAAAGAGAAAGTAGTATTATATGCTATTACTGTTAGACAAAAAGGACGACAATATTTTCTCGATACACATTTAGCATGCAAAAACATTGCTACAGTTTTGATGGCGTATGACATATCCAAGTATTGACATCGTTGGGTTAGGCCGAAACCTACGTAATTGATTTCAGCTGTCATAGGTATATGACATCATAATATTATAACTACTGATAGCCTACACCATAATTTTGAAGAAGAAAGAGAGCTGAGCTTAACGAGTCTTGGAGCATTGGAACTGGCTTCAAAAAAGTAATGACCCATATTCTGAGTGACCCAATAGTGGTTGTATTAGTTCAACGACTTACTACGCAGTACTGTCGCAAGACTAACGACTTACATCCACCGTGACTCACTGTCTTGTTAAATTGTACCTACTTTCATTGCTCCTGATGAAATGCTCAAGGAAAATTACTCTCTGCATATTGATAGTGACACGACAGTCTTAAAACTATTAGTAAGGCTGGATATTTTATATTATTATGCGAACGCGCGTTTTGGCCGCTGCACTGTGATGAAGCGGCGCGGTCGCTCTATCATTAGCCGCGAGGCTCGGGCCGCGGCATGCTTGGGCGAGACAGCGTGTACGTTGGTCTTGGGCGAGGCACATCTTGACTGGCCGAGGATTTGCCCCCACGTGAGCCTCACGAGGCTGCTCACTTGGTCAGTACACGGCTATTTACATACATTTGCTTGTCGTCTTGCGGTGTAGCCGCCAAACCACGCATTTGGGACACTGCACCGCTAAACCCAGCCTACGGAGTAAGTTCCTACTGCAAAGAGACCGTGCGAAAGAGCTGACATTATGTTTTAAGATATTATATGGACTCCAGGGTTAAATTTTACGGCTTTGGAATGACGAATTCATTGCATTGTAATTTAAGTTGTAATAGCAGTTAGTTAGGCAATAATCACGGAGTAAAACATAGGTAATAATAGTTACGGTTTAAATCAGTAGTATCATTAATTTTGGACTCCAAAACTGGGGTAGGTAAGGTTACAAAATTTTTGCAAATGAACGTTCTTGTTCTTATTCTTCTTATTAGCCTTAGGAAAAGCAAAGTTGCAAAGATAATTATTATTAGGATAGATTTTAGCATTCTAGCAGCTTGCAGATTAGCTATTTTTATTTTATAATATACGAAAGAATTCATATAAGTTGTGTGTATTTGCATATAAAAATAAAAAAGTATAACTCTATAACGCGATAAAATAAAACGTGAGGTGTCCTCGAATGACCCCAATAAGTTTAGTGGCTCACGTAATTTGCACGTTTAGTCGTTAGTCTAAATAGTAAATAGTCTTGTTACGGTAATTTTATGGATGTCGTGATTTTTGTATCGTATGTAGTACCTTTCGCACAAAAGTAATTAATTGTAACGCAGTTAAATATTAGTCACAGAAGATAATGTAGGCTTAAAGTGGGTCTACTATTTTGTATGCCTAGTTACAAAGTTACAATAAAAAATCGGACAAGTGCGAGTTGGACTCGCGCACGAAGGGTTCCGTACCGATTACAGAGCAAAAATAGGCTAAAAATGGTGTTTTTTGTTTGGGCCCCCCCTGAAATTTTTATTTTATTTTAATATTATTATTAAATATTAAAGTACACATATAATAAAAGAATATGTGAAAGATTCAAGTGCCCACCTCTTGCTATTATTGATATAGAGCGAAAAAGGCCGAAAAAATCACGTTTGTTGTATGGGAGCCCCGCTTAAATATTAATTTTATTTTGTTTTCAGTATTTGTTGTTGTAGCGGCAACAGATGTACACAATCTGTGAAAATTTCAGAAGTCTAGCTAAAGCGGTTCTTGAGATACAGCCTGGAGACAGACAGACGTACAGACAGTACAGACAAACCGTACATTTTTCCGGGATAAAAACTATCCTATGTCCTTTCCGAGGACTCAAAGTACCTCTATACCAAATTTCAGAAAAATCGGTTCGCCTTTTGGGCGTGAAAAGGTAACAGAAAGACTGATAGGCAAACAGACAGACGGATAGACAGACAGACACACTTTCGCATTTATATAATATTAGTATGGAAGTATGGATAACAGCGCGATCGCGCCGCTATTTAAATAAATCGTGAGTGTCTAAACACACTAGGCTGAATTACGCCGGCGTAATTTACGTGGCCGAAATTACGTTCAGCCGCTTACGTCTGATGCGACACACTATAAATTACGCGAAGAGCCGAAATTTCGCGGCGTAATTTCCGTTGCCGAACGCGCGCGTGAGTATTTAAAATTCTCAGATGTAATGTGTGCGTTAACGCTGAGATAGCTGAGAGAGACTCGGCTCGACGCGAATTCGGCTCACGACGGAATTTCGGCATAGTGTGTCGCGTTTCGCCCATATTTTGTATGGATTTGAAACGCGGCGTAAACGCGGCGGAATTTACGTCGGCGTAATTCAGCCTAGTGTGTTTAGACCCTTACATTCATTTGATGTAATCTCACGTTTTAGCCGCCAAACCGCGCGTTAGGGCGGACGCAATATAAATCCAGCCTAAAATGATTGCATCAAAATCAAATAATTATTTTGTATCTGAAAAAACTATATCTTATTGAAGGTTTGTTTTGAGTAGAACTCAAATGTTCTTAATATTTAAAAGGGAGGTATACTTGACGGATTTTGAAAACATTTCGTAGCACTTCGTAGCAAAGTTCGTAGCAAAGTTCGTAGCAAAGTTCGTAGCAAAGTTCGTAGCAAAGCTCGTAGCTTGAAATTTGACGGTATTAAACTAATTATTTAGGCAAAAATTTAAGTCCTTGGCTCCCCTGCGATAAAACTAAACTATTATTTGCTTTTGACCGACTTCCAAAGTAGGAGGAGGTTATATGTTTGGCTGTATATTTTTTTTCAAATAGTTAATGGAATCAGGCGTTACTTTGCGGAAATCCATAGCTTAAAATTTAGTTTGTTATTATTTTTAGCAATATTCCGCGAAATAAACTTCCACCTTTAAGTAAATGAGTGAGTGTACGCATAGGCATGCGTACAGCACCTCCCTCCTCCCACACTGCCTATGCGTACACTCGCATGCAAGAACTTGCAAACACCACCACCACACAAGCAATAATGTTGGCAAATCCGTGCAAGGCCCCTCACCACCATGCAGGTTGAAAACCTCGACGCGCGTTTCGCTCCAACACCGGAGCATCCTCAGGATGTGGACTCTACGAACAACGTCCGTCAAGTGCCGCCACCGGCCAAAACACCGCCTTTTATACCCTATCGAGCCCCTCTACTACCCCCACTACCCTCACCAGTACCCCCGAACATATTAATAAGCGGTGACGTAGTCAAGCAAGTTTGGTCATTCAACAATTCAAATCTGTTATTTTTCTTTTCTTTTGTAATCTCTAATTGTTCCAACACGCTCAGCCGAAAGCCTTTATCGCATTTATGTAAAACTTTATAGGAATGGCCATCGGGCACGGTATGATTACTGTCTAAAAGATGTTTAGCAAAATGTGACTTATCAGGATGACCATTCCTATAAGCCGCGATATATTCTTTATACCGAGTCTCAAAGCTGCGTCCAGTCTGACCCACATATACACTATCGCATTCAGGACAATCGATCTTATAGATACCGGACTGATATTTTTCATCAATCCGGTCTTTGTTATGACATAAATGATGTTTTAAAGTATTATTTGTCCTGAATGCGACATGCATATCGTTGTTTTTCATTATTTTGGATAAGCGTGCAGATACCTCTCCCATGTAGGTCAAACTGGACTTATATCTAACTATCTCCTTATCAATAGGACCTGCGTACAAAAACTTAACCAGTTCTTTCTTGTTTTTATTTTTCAAAATATTATTAATAATTTTTGGACTATATCCGTTGGATATCGCAATTTGGAAAATGATATTAAGCTCATTTTGATAATTATCTTTACTAAGAGGGATCGATAATAATCTATGAATGTAACTATGAAAGGCCGCGAGTTTGTGTTGCCAAGGATGACATGCATGACATGCATGAATAGTAGTATTATGTCGGCTTGCGAAAGATTCCAAAACTGTGTTTATTATTAACTCTAGTAATAGATAAATCGAGAAAATTTAGGGTGTTATTATCTTCACATTCTAATTTGAATTTAATTTTAATATGTTTTTTATTAAGTTCTTTAACAAATACGTCCAGTTGTCTCTGTGTACCCGTCCAACAAAGAAAACAATCATCTACGTATCTAAAGTAATATAAAATACTTTTATTAACGACGATATTTCTTTGTTCAAAATCGTCCATAAATATTTCGGCCATCAAAGGACTTAAAGGTGAACCCATAGATAGCTAGACCGTCGTCTTGAATAAAGAATTCGCCGTTAAATCGAAAGTAGTTTTGTTCCATGCAGGTTTTAGTAAGAGTAAGCAATTCATTACTTTCACCAGGAGGTAAACGTTTTTCTAATGCATTCCTTAAAATACCCAATATTTCCTTACGTGGAACATTAGTGAATAAACTATCGACATCAAGTGAAACTAATTTGCAACGAGGTGGCAAAGTCACATCTTTAATTTTGTTGACTAATTGTAGACTATTTTTTATGGCATAAGGTGGCCGAAATGAGAGCTTTATCTATATAATATAATCATACCGTGCCCGATGGCCATTCCTATAAAGTTTTACATAAATGCGATAAAGGCTTTCGGCTGAGCGTGTTGGAACAATTAGAGATTATAAAAGAAAAGAAAAATAACAGATTTGCATTGTTGAATGACCAAACTTGCTTGACTACGTCACCGCTTATTAATATGTTCGGGGGTACTGGTGAGGGTAGTGGGGGTAGTAGAGGGGCTCGATAGGGTATAAAAGGCGGTGTTTTGGCCGGTGGCGGCACTTGACGGACGTTGTTCGTAGAGTCCACATCCTGAGGATGCTCCGGTGTTGGAGCGAAACGCGCGTCGAGGTTTTCAACCTGCATGGTGGTGAGGGGCCGTGCACGGATTTGCCAACATTATTGCTTGTGTGGTGGTGGTGTTTGCAAGTTCTTGCATGCGAGTGTACGCATAGGCAGTGTGGGAGGAGGGAGGTGCTGTACGCATGCCTATGCGTACACTCACTCATTTACTTAAAGGTGGAAGTTTATTTCGCGGAATATTGCTAAAAATAATAACAAACTAAATTTTTTATTTTTTTTCAATTAAAATATATTTTTAAAAACTTTCAGTACGTAAAATAGTCCAAAACAGAATTTCGTACAAATTTTGACATCACCTATATTCAATTTGGTGCTTCGATTCGTCGTTCAAACTTTAAATCAGAGTTTTTTTTTTGGAATTTGTTTATGTAACTTGCTTCCTGGTTTGGACCATGGTTCCTACTGTGAAACCATTGTAAGGAATAAGCATATCAGATTCTATGGAGCAGTATTGTAAATAAAATATGTAAGTAGTTTGTTTACAATAACGTACTTACGTTACGAGTACCGTTGTTCTACAATCTACAGGAAGTAATTACAGTACAATGTTTTGAAGTGGCTACCTATTTAGTATTTAGAGAACTACTTATTATAAACATAAGTGATTTGCACCTAGAAGATTTTAAGAAGATTTGATTTTGCGCAATCCGCAGTTTATTTTTTTACATTTGGCGAAAATATAGGTAGTTAAGTAAAAAAATATTATGCAAATTTTAATTATGGATGTAATTTGATTAAAAAAATAAAAGTAAAAATTATTTGAAAACGCGCGGCGTCTTATGAAATTAAGATATGGTACAATATAAATTACAGTAATTTTTATTTTTTTAAATATTACAATAGATGGCTCACGGCTGACGATGATCATGCGTAATGATAGTTTGTTAGTAAACAAAGGTGTCAGATTCTTTTATGAACGCCCAGTAGGTTTTGTTAAATTAAACAGAGCAAACGCGGTAAAATATATCTCATTTGCTTATTATTTGTTAAATAATAATTAACGTTGTTGATTTATTTTGATAGTAAAGTCAACATTATAATTAACTTTATATAAAATTATGAAGTTTTTTTTAAATTTTAGGTTGAAGTAAGGGAAAAGACCTAATGGCAGACACTTTAAGGAAACATGAAACATTTGAATGTTATAAAATATATATTTATGAAAATAAAGGATTGATAACTTCTTCCATGTCTTCAGTAACTCTTACAAAATAAAACTATTATAATTATTCTCTGACAAATCAATTAAAAAATATATTATTGGTCTTTTTGTAAACTTAGTCATAAGTAGGGGAGCGGGGGGCACGTTGTTACAGGGGTAAGAAATTACACGCGTTTTTTAGCGGGATTTTAAACTCTTTGGTAGACATGATTGTACTCATTTGTTTCCATATAACATCATGCATTATATAAAAACAATCAGTGACCCGCCAAGCGCTGAGCTGCTAGATTGTGAGCATGTGTCCCGATTTCAATCAATTAAGTAAAAAATACTTTACGAAATGTTTGATTCCTGATGACAAAATTTTTTATTTTGTCAAATTTTTCAACCTAAAACGTTCATAATATATCTACCTTTAATTTACAATATTGTTTTATTCTACTATCGATATCCATTAATAATGACTTCAATTTAAGTTGTTACATACAAATATGTTACCTCAAAAATATTATCATATCTGGTATTGTACCGTTCGTTTTCTTATTTTAAAAACTCGACATATTCTTTGTTTTTTCCAGGATGAGAAACTATAAAAGAAAAACAGAACGAGATACAACTAGCAAATAAGAACATGAATCTGCTGCAGCACAAAAGCTTAAATAATGATCATAATAGGCATTATAATTACTCATAAATGTTAGAAGCCTGTATAAAGTGATCTCTATTGTTTATATCGTTTTGAAATACTAATAAAAAAATGTGTATCACTGATGATTTTGTTTATTTATCTACCGTAACATCGTGCCCCGATGATGTAACAACTAGCCCCAATTCCGGGGTAAGATGTTACAATCTACCTGTTTTGTTAAATTCTCCATTGTGAAAAAATTACATAAGTTTTAATCATTTTTCAGTCATAATTTTATAGCTAAATAGACATACTAACATTACAAGTAATCAAATGCATAATTTATTTGATAGATTTTATCATATTAACAACTATCTAAAAATTGTAACAACGTGCCCCCCGCTCCCTAATAGATGACATCACAAAAAACGAACATCACTAATAGTAGACACCAATATGAACTAATAGTTGACATAGAACATTACATTACATTTTACATTTTTCCTATTATTAGGTCTTTATTTGCCATTTTTCAAAAGATTTCATTTACTTCATCATAGTAACTACATGCATCAGAAATATTATCCACGTTGTCTCCAGATTCTATTCATTCTTCTTCCATGCTGAAACTATTTACTACCTTTTATTTTTATTTTTGATATTTTTTCCTAGCAAATTTATTTTCAGTCTTTAGTCTCCATGCTTCTTTTGCCTCTTCTTTTTTCTTCTTTCTTTTCTCAGCTCTCCTTTTTCTTCTTTTTACTGCTAAAAAACTAAAGCAATCGATTTTTAGATCAGTACAAGCCACAAGGTCTAATATTAGACACCATGTCCATTTTTAGGTGCAGTAGTTCTAAGTTCTTAGATTGTTAATAGAATTATATTTTCAGAGAATAGTGATAATTTTTGCAGTAGAATAAAGTACAAAATAACTTTAGTATGTATTGCAAAACTCAAAGATGAGATCCATGTCATCTATTAGGTTTTTTACATTTTCAAGAACTAATAGAAGACACCCTTTATATTGTTAGGGAAAATGGATAAAAAATCTTAAATAAACATTAATTAGTGTATACAACATGACCATTAATCCGATGAAATCAATAGGAATTACAAAAAATCAAATAAATGTATTCAAAACTTACGTGCAAAATTTCGCCTTCCTTAACCTATTTGCTAAGAAATGGGCATTGTCCAAAAATCACATGTACTTTTTATTTTTTTTTTCGTTGAAATAGGGTATTTTAAGAATATAAATTAAATATTTTTTTAATTAATTGGCTAGTTTTTTTTTAATATTTTTTTAAAGTTTTCGGATCTATGACGTCATCATCGGCGGCCGGCAGCATTAAATACATAAAAATTAAAAAAAGAGCATTGTCAAGTATCAACAAGGTGTTAAATGAATGCAAGTTCTCTTATTTATGTGAAAACTGATTCGAGAAGCATACCAAAAGTTCAAAACGTAATGTGACGTCATTGAAGGTCAAACTAAGGTTAAACATATTTGTTTAAAAATATAAGTAACTAATGGATATTTTTTGAATTTATAAACAGAATAACGATCACTGACCTTATTCCTCGAAATGTTTTTGTAATGGGCACAATTAAAAAAAAATGGACAATCCCCATTACCGAGCGCGTGTTGACGTGGTCATATTATTTACGAAAACTGATCCCATTTTAAAATTTTGTTCCCGAAGGCGTCTCTAATATATTTTTTCAATTATTCAACAGATAGCTTGAGAAGCTTATAAAATTTACAGTGATGAGAAATAATTAGAGTAATTCTTATTTTTATGGTATTTTTGTCATAAGTGTCATCTATTAGTTCAGTGTCTAGCATTAGGTCTTTTCCCTTAATGCATTTTTTTTTCACGATTCACGACTTCACGATTCACGACTTTGTTACGCAAAAATTATTTTTCATACGGGAACCGTCCTTTCCCGGAACTCAAAACGAATTTTAATAAAATTCGGTTTGACGGCTTAAACTTTTTAGATAAGAAAATAGAAATAATACCTGCAAATTTAAATGTGTTAGACTTCAAATTCTCTATTTGTGTTCGAGTTGTGATACGGGTGTAATTTAAAATGGTCATTTAGGTGAAAACAAATGTATTGCCTTGGCAACACATTTATTTTTAAAATATTGTGCACGTTAAAGAGAATATAAACTCCACGTGTCCAATATTCCAATTTTAAAATTCGATCTTGTGAGGTCACTTTTTTTCGCTGACTAAAATTCTCTTGACAAGGTGATATTATTTCAGACTGTAGTTATTTATTTCATAATAAAATATTTTTGGTTTATAACAATACATATAATTGTTTTAAAAATTAAGTTAAACTATAAGAAAGTCATTAAATTTTTTTAAAATATTCTTAGTTAGCAAGAAACTTTTGTTACTCATAATGAAATCTAAATGTCTGAAAACGCCTATTATATTTTTGTTTTCTCACGTGCACTAGCCGTGACGTTTAAATCATATATAACCCATCAAGCCCCGTACGAGCACCGGTGATTGCGACAACAATAGAATACAATAGCATTTCCGAGAATCCCCGATCGAAGAATTAATGAAATTTTCTTTAACTCAACATGACTCAACTGAAAACTGTTATTTACGAAAGATTACAGGATGAAAGATTACAGGATAAAATATAAAAGTATTTTTCTTAACTTTTTAATGTTAAAATAATATACTTAAAATCAACGTATCATTTTACTTGTAAATTACATAAAGACATTCAATAAAACTAATTAATCATTTCAAGTACACCAACACAACTACTAGTTACTTAATTGAAAAAAATAAACTTGTTTGTAGCGTCATACAAAAATGGTTAAACGAAGAAAAACGTGGGAAAAACGCTCCCAACTAATTTCGATCTTAGTGTATAAAATTAGCTAATGATTGCTGTTGTAGGTATATAAGTAACTATGTACTCTGTATAAGTCAGTACTTAACATAAGATAAATGGTATATTCTCTTACTCTAGCATTATATAGAAAGTTAAATTAATAAAATAAAGCTTACCGAAATCTATCACAGATGAGCAACAGCGACCATATCCACAAACAAACAGTCAAAAATAAAATGAAGATCACAAACCAAAACAAAATCCACGTCAAAAATCACTCTCATATAGCATTTTTCTTCACGAGTCCGTTTAGCGAGCATAGGTTTTTTTAACGTCTATAATTTAATTAGGATTTGGGATGGCACCTATTTCTCTTTGATTAATTAAGTTTTTGTTTATTCCTTATATTAATTCAAATTTAAAAAAACGATATAAAAATGTAAGCAAAAAACTTTGTAATTATCGAAACGAAAATTTCTTTTTAATTTTTAAATTTCGAACACCGACGTGTTGACAATGGTGAGTGGCGCGACTCTGTGGCGTTTAAAAAATACGCGCGCTACGTTTTGCATCTCCCGCGAAACTAACGCGCCCCACCCAACGCGTATTGTTTTAACCAATTATCCAGTTTTAAGGCTGTTTCGATTTCCACTATCCTATTCGTCTCAGGGAAGTTGACAAATGGAGTTAGCGACACCAAGGTCTGTTATGAAATTTACGAGATTATAGTGTTAAGAAATAGGCTCTACAGTTGTAACTTTTCATAGTTGAAACAAGATTATGTAGAGCAGTAAATGGTAGTGTGTAAATTGATAAAGTATACAATATTACAGTAAATTTGCATACCCTCGTATTCATAAGAACAAAGTAGCCGTTTTCTATCCGTATAATTATATCGTATGTAGAGCACATTTTGTTCCTTAAAAAATGTTTAACATGTAGGTACACATAACACACATGTTGTACATGCCATATTTTTGTGTGTAACCGTAGATGATACTCAATTCACTATTTAATTTTGAATCTAATAATGATAAGGTCGCTTCATTTAGTTCTAGTTAGCTAAACGTGAATATAGAATGTAGCCGAATAATGTAATAGACATGGCGTATCGATGCAAAAAGCGCAGTTAAAAGAATTATGGAATAATAATATATTGCCCCACTTAGGGGTTGGAGTCATTTTGATATCTAAGGAATAGAATGACATTGTATTTTTTTCTAATTTACGTCGTGCCATATCTTTCACTTTTTAGGGTTCCGTAGTCAACAAGGAACCCTTATAGTTTCGGTCTGTCCGTCCGTCTGTCCGTTTGTCCGTCTGTCTGTCTGTCTGTCCACGGACCTACAAAGCTGTAATTTGGCATGAATGCACATATTAATGATGCCAACAAAATGGTACATAAAATATTTAAAAAAATATTTTTTTAATGGTACCTCCCCTACACATCAAGCGGGGTTGAATTTTTTTTTTCGCGCCCACCCCATCGTGTAGGGTGTCGTTGAATAGGTTTTTTTTAAATATTATGAGTATTCATAGATCATTTTCCGATTTAGGGATCCGTTTGTGAAATATTAAGTTTTAAAGTGGAAAAAATCGTTAGAGTCCAGTGTCCCCCCCTTCTACCAGCTAAACGGTAGTTTCTGGAAATGTGAAAAAATTCACGGGAGTAGGAATTAATATGGTTAATTTAAAAGGAAAACTATTACGGATAAGAAGACTTCATAAGTTATTGAGTAATAGTCGATCAACAAAAAAAAATTTTCGGCGAAGTATAAAGCGACTTTTCGTTCCAATTCCTTTAAAAGCAACTGAGATGATGTTGTTAGTAGTGTAAAACACGTTATAAAATATGTACATTCATTGATCATACACAAATTTAAGAAAACTAGCGGTACTACGGCACCCTATATTGCGCGTGGCTCGACATGCACTTGGCCGGTTTTTAAATGTTTTTTATAGTCTGACTCATCAGATCACCTCTACAATTTACATGTTTTATAATTTATTTATAACTTATTTCATTTATAGATTGTGTATATTCTTTAAATTAAAAAAAATAAATAAAAGTGATGATGAATGATCGTGGGTCTAGTTTTATTGGAAAAAGCAATAAAAATTTTAGTCATTTAATGCAGTCAGTGTATTTTGTATCTAATGTTGAAATTCTGTCATCCGTATATCAAGTAACACAAATATTATTTGATCAATTAATTAATTTATAATTGAGCGTTTACAAATGATTTAATAAACAACAATATTTCCATACACAATAGTTGTATGTGACTTTGCGAAGGTAAAGTGATTTAATCGGTTACGTATAACTTACCTAGGGTATATAAAAATTATATTGACATAGTTCACTTTATTTCCGAATGAAAGCCCGGAAAACCCCAAAACAGATAGGAAAATTAGCAAACTACTTAAATTAACCACCTAAGTGGAACAGGTCATGCAGTGACGCATTTAGCCTGTAGCACAATATGGTTCTTTCGATTTTCAAGTTAAAGGGTAAGGTTTAACAGAAATCTATTTTTTATTATCAGAATTGTAAACTCAAGATATATAGGGTACGAAAAGGTAGACTCTTTTTATAAAAAATATTATGACGTTCCCAAGCGCGCGCGCTTACGTCGTAGCGCAATTCTCGTAGCAAGTGCTACAGAGATTGAACTATTATGTATAAATCCGGTCCTAATTAAATTAAACAAATCCGTAATCTTTTGCATAATAATAGATCAAATAAAAATTTAAAAAAATATGTAGGTAGAACGGTTATTTTTTTTAAAGGAAAAAAGCGAAAAATGGTAAACAGCTATCTATCTTGATCGAATTATTTATTTGGGTCGATCGCTTTTTCCCTGTAATTTTAAACACTATTTTAATTTCGATATTCAAGGATCCGTAGTGCATTACAAATTGTGACGAGGCTGTAATAAATTAATACAAACAATAATAAAAATTGCGTCAGATTCATTATGAATAAAAAATATACGGTATAATGAAATAATTAATTATTTCATTATACGGTATTTTTTATTAGCCTAATTAGGCTGTACTAGTGGACTGTGGCGTAAACGAATACAATGTTATGATAAGTAAAGAACTTCTTTAGGCGCTTCCTGGCTTCTTTTAAGATGGCGCAAATGACAAAACCATGAAAAACGTGATATTGGTATTTCCAGTGCCGGATTCATATTTTTATTTGTGTAGGACACGTCTTTACTTCCGCCGCCTCATGTACGAAATCTGGCGCTGCCGCCCCTAGACCGCGGCCTATACGGCCTATTTATAAATCGGACTGGTTATTTGGTAATTATTACTAACACTACCATGAGTCCACATTCGTGCTAGGGCGCCGGAGGGCGGGCGGCTTGCTTGTGCGTTTTAGGTACATTATTAATAGTAGGGGTACATTGTCAATAGTCAATAGTCAAAAGTATTTATTGCATATACAAAATTTGGACATGTGACAATGCTATTCGTGAGCCCAGAATACTCGAGCGCCGCCGTGGAAATCTAGTAGGTTTTGAAAAAAAAAACCGGCTAAGTACGTGTCGGGCCACGCGCAACATAGGGTTCCGTAGTACCGCTACTTTTTGATATTTTTTTAATGGTCAATGAATATACATTAACGTTTGCTGTAAAGAGAGACGCTAGATTAGGCTCGCATCGTCAAAATCTGTGGTCAAAATCTACGACGCCGTAAAACGCATCGTGGAAATTTCTAAGGGCCGATTCACACTGGAACGGCAGCGGCCGGCAGCGGCCGGCAGCGGTCGGCAGAGGCGCGGCGAGGCGCGGCGAGGCCGGCAGAGGCGGCTCGCGTCGCCGCGGGCGGACGCTCGCGGCCGCTTGTGGACGCTCGCGGCCGCTTGTGGACGCTCGCGGCCGCTTGTGGACGCTCGTGGCCGCTGGCGGCCGCGTGCCACCTCCAGAGCATGCGTGCCTTTCAGTTTAGATTCTACATTCGGTTTCTCCTCAGTTTCCATTTTTTGTTTGCAATACGATATTTTCGTTTAATTAATATAATTTCTGACACAACGTCGTATCCTGTCGCTAGAACACAGAAAACTAGCGCGTGCGGCGAGGGGAGCCAACGCAAGGAGCGCGCGGCACCTCGCGGCGCCTCGAGGCGCCTCGCGGCGACGCGCGCGGACTCCGGCAGCCGCGAGCACTTTCCGCCGACGGACGCGCGGCGCCTCGAGCCCTTTTTGAAGTTATCAAGCGATACTAGTAGTTATGTATGTAAATAAAGTTTAAAATTATTTCACACTAAAAGTGCTCTTCGCGCCGCTGCCGGCCGCTGCCGTTCCGGGCCAGGCCACAACACAAATACAACATCGCGCAGAAATGCGATGCGATGTCGCATGGCCCTTAGTGCCTAAGACTGTATATTTTTATAGGAAAGTGATGTTTACGATTATTTAATATGGCGCGTATTTCCGCAAGTTTCTATATAAAATAATTGCAGAGGTGTCATTTCCGTAATCAGTGAATCTCCGAAGACGTTGCAAAATTCAATTTATTGATTGATATTTGTAATTATTGAATAATTGAGCGACAAATTACGACTTTTTGTTGCATCTGACGAGATAACTGACTAACAAAGATTCCTGGGTGATTGGTGCGATATAAAATTTTTAAACACTTTTCCGGTATGTTCAATAGTAGAACAGTCTTAAGTCTACGAAAATTATTGAATCAATAAATTTCAAAATAATGTAGCTTCCGCGTGATATTTATCAAATTAATTATTACTGAAAAAATAATTTATTCTTAACTTAAATTTGGAATTCGGAATTTAAATCATAATAATGTTTGACACCAAAATCGTATATCGAATTAAAAAAATGCATCGATATTTTGAATTTCGAAGTGTCGAGTTTAGCAAAGATCATTTACGGCGCACAGAGTGAACAAACGGAAACAGGGCGTCAGACGCAAGGTTGTGAGATTAGATAGACTATATATCATCGGTAACTTTTATGTTTGCACTTGATTTGACTTCAACCTTTACCTTGACAGACCGGTCCTGCATAGCACGAGACGAGGCGAGGTCGGGCCATTCAGTCTAACGTATTGTCGCATGTGTTTTTCGATATGATGCTATACTGGATAAACTAGACTCAATTGTCTTTAACTAAACATTTTTAAACTTCTTTTGTTATCGCTGTTTATGTTGCAAGAACTGCAGACTGCTAAATCAACATAATATTTAATTCATTATTTAGTAAATTAGTGTTCATGTTACAACATTTTACATCGACAGAACTATGTCCGAGAAAAATAATTACCGACTGACATATTATAATTATGTTGTTATATTTTTATTACACATAACGCTATACTTAATAAGTAAATAAGCATCTTATAAAGTAATTTACATACTTATTGCATTTGCACGTGTTGAATAATATTACTTTACGGTTTTATAAACACTATAGTTACTTAGTTGCATGTTATTAAATAATAATAATTTAATTTCTGAAAGCGATGTTAAAACAATCGGTAATCTACTTTCTATACTTGCTGATATCCTGAAATAGATAATGAGGTTTTAAAGTACCCACACTACAAATGACAAAATATAGAGCTACATGTAGCTCTGTACTGTAGATATCATAATATTGTGCATTAAGCAAGAAATAAGTCCCGAATTGTTTCAATTTCTAAAATTAGATACTATAGTATATTTCCAAGAATTCAATCTGAGCAAAAACACGATATCTCAAAATTTTCTCTATAGAAAAAATCACAAAGATGCATCTAATTTTCACGAATTTTTCATTCATTGCTATAACCGTGCATTGAACTAAGTTAATATTTTAACACATTGTATAAAATTATATCATAGAGAAACCGACCTAGCGGATTTTTAAAATGCTGTATATTTATAGAGTTATTGAGAAAAAACTAATTTGGCGATGAATCCGCGTCGTCCTTTTTCATCTGGCATATGAAAGAGAAGTGTGAAGAGAGAAGGACGATGTTTGATTTTTTGGGTTAGTCGCCCAGCGCCCTCTTAACATAATGCAAATTGGACATTTACTAAAAAGTTATTTTCATTTTGAAAGATAATGTGACTCAAGTAATAACTAAATGTATAAGTACTTACTTCTAATTAAAGCATTGCATCTAAATTCATCAACAATTTACAATGTCTTTTAGTATTTTAATAAATCTGTATTTTGTACCTACTACCAACGTTGTAATGTCTATTCTATACGTCTTGTCCTATTCTCAAATCGCTGAATCCTGTCCATAGCGGTCATTGACCCATTGCCAAAAATAATGTCGTATTATTTCATCGTTTTCTAAATAAACCGTGATTGACAATGAAGTGACAGACGTTGGACGTATCGTATTTTGCATACTTGATGTGAACTGAGTATGAAATTATGAAAAGAAGTAAAATATTATCACTTCGAACTCGTAAATAGTTGAAGATTATCATTCTGAGGACTGAGAGTTACCAACAGCTATTTACCGATGAATCTATAATAGTCTGTGTCTTAATAAAAGTTTCTTTTTTTTTCTTAAGTTAACAGAATACAGATTACAGTGCGAGCATTTTTCACGCAGCTCCTGGACTAGAAAGGTCAATGACCGCTGGTGTCACCTTAAAATATTTTGACTTAAAACCATTGAATTTTCATTTTATTAAAGATTCCTTTAAAGTTTAAACTACCGACACAGAGTAAGTTTAAATAATTATTCTTATGAATAATTATTTAAACTTATTAGATTATAAATAACAAAATCATGACCCGAAGCGAGTCCTTGTCAAGATTACACTAATTATTAGTTGACAATTAGAGCAGACAGCTTAATTATAGTACACCTATTTGCTCTGGCAACACTCTGTTTTCCTTAAAATATTATTTATTGCAAAATTATACCTTGAACTAAAAGAATTCGCACTATTTTAAAATTAGCATTACCTTTAATCATTGAGAAGTCGATTTATGGTTTAAAGAAGTTGATTATAATAGAGAATGTTATAAATTAACTTGAATCTGAAATTATGACACATTTTTTTCCTCTTGAATCTTGATTTTTTTTTTATTTACTTACTTAAAAATGACGTGTAAGTAAAGCTTTAAGCTCGGTATAAAGATTATTTATAATGTTATAGTGAAAAAATCTTCAATCTCTTATATAATCTCTATATGTATAATTATAGAGTCTCATAGAACAAGCTACGGTTTGGTTTGTTGTATACGGACTCCTTAAGGCGACGCCTTGATAATTTGGCTGTAGCGATGCCGATTTTTCTCAGCAATGACTAAAGCTAAGAAATTGAAGTTCATTGTCAGTATTCATCATGTCTTTGTCTTTGAATTGCCCATAGCATAACACGATTGGACAACTTTTATAGCACAGAATAATCAATCGAAAAGACCTCTGTAAAAAAAGGGATTCCTATTTTTCCAACAGAGGAGAGTGATTTAAGGTTCCAAAATTTGTACATAAATTGGTTCAAGCATGGACTTTAATTTGTGCATAGCTTATATGAAATGCATTTATGGTTTTTAAATTATGCGACAAAAACCATTTTGTCGCTTACGCCCTTTCCATTTTTTGCTGTTCCATTGCTTGCTTTCTATGAGAGGCCGGGCCGGCCTCTCATAGAAAACAAGCAATCTAAAACATATCCAACACGGTTTCTTACTTTAACGCTGCGTCACCTTAAAAAGGAGAAAGTTTAGCGATATTAGTGACACAGTTACCTGTATTATAATTCATAATATATCTTTATACCCTACTTTTATTCGATAGTGTCTAGCAATATGCATCAAAACATATTTTACAGTTTTCAAGGTTTTCCAAATTTTTTTCACCCATCGACTAAATTAATTACATCCAACATAATATCAAAGCATAGGATACTGCAATCTGCTGTAATGTATCGACAAAAAAGGAACGTCAAAATAATATGCCAAAATGGCCACAAAAACCTAAAGTATGGGTGGTCAAAAGAATGGTCTTTTATGCACCTTTTTTCCTAATTTGGCATGTAGGTACTGTATTATATGAACATAGCTACACCACTTACGTGATTGAAAATATAATTTTATGAATGCCAACTATGCATAAAATGCTATTTCTTAGTCCAAGTCTTATATAATTTTATATCTAAAGTTACATCATTCTATTGATGTATCACTATTATCTAGTATTCTAGTCAAACTAGTTCTAAAAAATATGCTGGGGGTCCCATACAACAAACGCATTTTTTTGCCTGTTTCGCTCTATATGAATAATAGCAACAGGTAGACGCTGCAAATATTCACGAAATACTCACTTACTTAATTGTATTTGAACTTTAATTATTTATAATAACAATTCAATAAAATAAATATTTGAGGGCTCCAAAAATAGGCAAAAAACAGAATGTTTTGCCTATTTTTGCTTAATCGTGCGCGAGTCCGACTTTTTTTGGCAAATTTTTTTTACAAAGAGGTTGCTATACCGTACTCGGCGAAACATGGCGGTAGTGGTCATTGACTCCCTGTCAAAAACTTGTCATTTTCTATATAAACCGCGATTGACAATGAAGTGTCAGATGTTGTCAATCGCGGTTTTGTATAGAAAATGACAAGTTTTTGACAGGAGGTCAATGACCGCTACCGCCATGTTTCGCCGAGTACAGTATAGGAACATCTAGTATTTTAAAATTCGAATGTAGAGTTTGTTGACTTTTTAAACATAATTCTTCACGTGGCAAACTCGTGATCGCTTCTAATACCTGTTTCTATTGAATCAATAATAATAATCAATAAAGATTAGTGCCGTTCGTGCTCAGTAATTAACATACAGTGTAAATGATAAAGTATTTTACATATTATATAAACCTATGATATAAACTACCTCGCTAGAAGTCGTTCACGCAAACTGTATGAATGACACGTAGAGAATGGTGATAAATAACTCAGTTGTACGTAACTTTAAGTGTCTAAACACACTAGGCCGAAGTTACGCGGCGTAAATTACGTCCGCAATGTCAAACGCATACAAAATACGGACGGAACGCGACGGAATAGTGTGTCGTCGGCAATTTAAAATACATTGCGAGCGTAATCATGCGGAATTTACGCCGGCGTAACTTCGGCCTAGTGTGTTTAGACCCGATTGGTAGACCTGGAGGATGCAAGAGGCGCATAATATGTACCATCGGAGATTCAGAGGCAGATGGCGAGCCTTCTTAATTTGGTCGGGTTGTGACAAGCTCAGCTAACAGTCGGCCTAGAGTAGGGACTATACGAAAGCAAAATTATAATTATCATTTATCAATAACGACCCCTCTGTCCATTTTTGCAGACCGCACACGTGTTATGTCGTGTCGCTTTAGTGCGGTTTCGTCATTAAAGTTTCAACAAGGAAATTAATAAATTTTAAAATATATCTAAGGACTCATATTTGATGTTTAGATTATAATTGATGATTTCGGAAGGCGATTACTTTCTCTAGGAGCCACTTTCGAGACCCAAATACCGGGAAAAAATAAATACTCCTTGTTTAAACTGAGCATTATTATTTCGTGAGTCATTCTACTCTTTGCTCATGATTTTATGCAAACTACTTTTTATTTGCATTTTATTTATGAAGTTCACCGCCTTTAATATTTTTATATTCACACTATTTTATTGTAGCATAAATACATAATATAGCATCATAATTCACGTGATACAAATACTCGTTTGAAAACCTTAATAAAGTAATATTTTACTTATGAATTAGTAATTGCTTTTAGAAGTATTTAGAAGTTTAGTTATAAGATTTTGTTCTATGACAATTTTGCATGGAATATCTTAATTGACTTTAATATTTTTTGATCCACTGATAAAGATATGCTAATATCTGGATCATTGAAAAAAAAAACACAAAATGGTAGACATTTAAAATTAGAACCTTAAGATTCCCACGAATCCTACAACAAGTAGGTGTTGTCATACACAAAAACTTTGTTTGTTTTGAAATGACGTGTGTTGTTGTCGATTGACGAATTACAGCTACCTGTCTTGGTATCACTGGCAAATATTCTCAGCAAACACTTCTAGGAAACATTATGTAAGAGCGTTGCAGTTACTCATACTCATTTTAGGAAGACATTATAATTTGCACTGTAGTAATAATAGGTAGGCTATGCTATTATTTAAGTGGAAAAGTTTATATTGGTATGTCTGTAAGTTAGGCGTAGGCCTATCCATATTATATATAACCAATGGGCTTATAGTTTCGGCATTTTTGGTTTTTCTATAGAATGACAGATGCTTAAAAAATATATTAATGGCCTTTTGCGACGTAAGATTTTTCATTTTTTCATTTTATTTTATAATATGATTAAATTATATACTTAATTAAGTACTATCAAGAATTCAAGAAACTTTTTTTATTATCACTGCACTCATAAACATTAAATTAGAATAATAAATTACGGTAATTCCGTAACTAAACTCTGGTTATTCCTAAGATTAAACTAGTAAGCCACTTTATACGTTTCTGGAAATTATTTTTTAACGGAAAATACCGGAAAATAGAACTTACTCTAAAGTAATGGAGCATGTACTTGTAACACTTTCAAATATCTAAGTACAATGTTAGTGTTTGTTACGTGTTACTTGAGTCACTTTGAAACGTCCGTAGAATTTGAATAAATTCGAATTTGTTTTCGCGATTTTGAATGTTACTTGGGTCACTGATGAGCGTCCGTATTTCGCAACGGTGTTTGTGATGTGGGGCGCGATAATGTCGTGATAATGTGACTGATCGTGTCAACATATTTAGCACCTGACTCCTAAATCTGTAGCTAGCACTCCTAGAGATTCTAGCACTCCTAGGAACTCTAGCTATAGCCTATAGCACTTGTTCTTAGCTATTACTGCTAGGAATTTTAGCACTCTTAGCAACTCTAACTGTAGCACTTATTCCTAGCTAGAACTCCTAGCACTCCGAAGTCTAGCAATTCTAGCACTCCTAAATCTGGCTCTAGCACATATGTTCACTTACCGGTCGTTGATGTAGATGGGTGTTCGGCCACAGAAGTGGCTATGAACAAAATGGAATGATACACACAAACACTCTCCGAAGAGTGTGAGGCTGGTGCGGCGGCGGCCTATATATAAAACGGCAGGCCGCGTTCAGTCAACAGAGACAATCGCACGGTAAATACGCCGGGACACGTAAACTATTTGATTATGGATTTCAAACGTCGACACGTACGGTTTTCCGGGGGAATGGTGGAAAGGGTGGGAGGTTTTTTTACGGAGTTTAAGCACCAGCAGTGTTTCCGAACCATTACGATCTTACGAGTTGCGATTTAACTGACTCCGTAGTCCGTAGTCCTTCGGTCCATGGCCGTCGGTAATCCGCTTTTCATAAGGCAAAAGGTTTGCTTGTTTGCAGACTCCTTCTATAAAATAACCGAAGCTTGTAGTAGATTGTAGAGCACTACACTTTCTCTACTTTAGATAGATACGCACAACTATAGTTAGATTCATATTTTATCGTAGGCCTTATTTCAAAAGAATGTTTGAATTTTACTAGAGGTATATTCTGTTTGATATAATATTTTCTCCTGGTAATTGCGAGAGCTATGAGAATAGCCGACTTATAAAATAAAATTTACAAATGGAAAGTGGAAACTAAAGCATTTAGAATAGGTCTAGTTCGGGAACCAACACGACGTAAGAAACTTGGAAGGTTTTCAAATCATCAGGGTCCCCGCTACCATATTATGTGCAATGCACACGGGCGCCATCCTCTAGGGGCGCCAAATCGCCATCTTTAGGGGCGCCAAAACCAAGGACCCTAAAAATTTGCCTAAACGGGCGCCAAAATCATTTTTTTTTGCACACAGGCGCCAGTAGCCCTTACGGGGGCCCTGCAAATCATGTTTATGTTCAAGACATATTAGTATCATGCGGCCTTCAGCAATGACATGGACTCATCACTGTGTGTCCACGAGAGAGCAGCGTCCTCCTTGTCGTCGATATGACGCATTGTGGACTCAAATGTGATTTATTTGTTAGTATCGCTTTGCTTGCGGTTGTATCGGTATTCGCAATTTTTTTGGTAAAGAGTTTTAACCTTTTGTATGGCGGTGGCAGAATGGTAGTGGAACCATGCCTTTGCAAAAGTAATGTTATAGAATATAGACTTTCACATAATATTGAGCATGGATGACAATTTGGCTGGCAGCATACATACGTTTTCCGTATTCAATTTCACTATTCGTTTTCCGTATTCAGTAGAAAATACTCATAATTTGACGCACACGTTTGCTCTTTTCCGAACGGGACAAGTTCCGCACGTACGTTTCTAGTGTAAACCCGGCGCCAGCGCGTTCGCGATTGAAGAAAAACGAACGTTTGCGCTAGTCTTACGGAATTCCAAATCGAAATTCCACATTAGAA
This sequence comes from Polyommatus iphigenia, assembly GCA_963422495.1. Taxonomy (NCBI): domain Eukaryota; kingdom Metazoa; phylum Arthropoda; class Insecta; order Lepidoptera; family Lycaenidae; genus Polyommatus; species Polyommatus iphigenia. The sequence goes on from OY730182.1 coordinate 8,832,434, forward strand.
AATCGAATACAAAAATATGTATGCGGCCAGCCTTGACGTGAATAATTTTAGGTTTTGTGATTTTTGGCAGGAGTGGATATAGTACATTACGCACCTAGGGCAGGAAAATAAGAAATGTCTCAGATCACATGTAATGATGTGATCCGAGGTTTTCTTATTTACTGCCCGTGGTGCGTATACTATTTTTCTCGTCGACGGAGGCGGAAAACGGCAACATCGGTAAGCGCAGCGGGAAGAAAGTTGACGCTTTCCGCCCGGCGGAGGTGAGAAAAATCAATTCACACTGGTGAACATTGATGCTAGTGAATTAATTTATTAAATTGATAACTAACCAACAACGCCATTGCAAGATAAACACCTGTTAAAAAATGTGGAATCATCCTGAATATATACAAAAATAAAATCTGGAGACATATCTACGAAGTAGAGCAAGCTTCAGTCTGAGAAAAAAATTGATAAGAAGACGAATAAACTATTATTGTTGTTATATTTTGTTGTTATTACATAAGCAAAAAGGTAGTTTTGACACGTGTCGAACAATAACAATATTCAAACATTATCATAACACGTTCACAATTCACATTGGTTACTGCGGTGTTAGGCCAGGTTCACACGGCATTGTCCTGCACTTTTTTTTTGTATTCGTTTGGCCATGGCTTGTAGTGGATTTGTTGGTACACGATTTATTGAAGTACAATCGACGTGTGAATGGTTCTATATACATTGTATGCCCCACAATGTATTCGTTAAGACCGAAGACTTACTGCAAGAAACGTGCAGGAAACGTGCAGGATTGTGCCGTGTGAACCAAGCCTTTGTACTATACGCACCGTAAAACTAGAACTTGGTCGTTAATACTTAATGGTCATAGAAAAAAATGTTTACGAAGAAACATTACAGTCCAAACCTCATACAATTTTTTTAAAAGACCCTCTTCCCGTTGGGTTATATTAGATAGTGATTGTCGCCATGGGCGTATATAAGGGGGGGTCCTGGGGGTCCGGACCCCCCCATTACTATTCATCTTACTTGTCCAATCGACAATATAATACATTGTCGATTGGAGAAGTAAAATTTCAATATGTTACAATATATTATATATAATGTACCGCACTGGCAATTTTAATCGGCGACGTACATGACATGTACATCGCCGATTGTGTTTTGTTTTTTCTATTCACAGTATAATAATTTATTATTTACTGTGGAGCGTCTCCATAGGCAGAGTAGGTACCGCGGCAAGTTCGTAGTTCGTCGCTGCCGCTGCCCGCAGGGGCGCGGGGAAATGTGCAGTGGTGGCACATCTGCTGCACATTTGCCCGCGCCCGTGGTGGTGCATCTAAACTTGCATGAAAGACTCACTGGACTGGCTTTAAATGTGCGTACACCGAGATCTGGCGGCGCAACTGATTCCGAAGAAATTATTAATTATATAAAAATGAATCCATATTCGCGTGGTCACGACATCACGCCTGAACGGCTGGACCGATTTCGCTGAAATTTGGCATAGAGACACTTTGAGTCCCGAAGACCAAAGTTGTCCCGGAAAAATGTACGGTTACTGCACAAAATACTTTTATGATTTGCGCGTAAAATATTCAATCGATTTTGATGAATTTTGGTATGGAGATTATTTGAGCCTCGGGAAAGGACAATGGATACTTTTTGTCCCGAAAAATGTATGGTTCCCGCACAATAAACTTTTATGATTTTCGCCTAACTAAACTATTCAATCGATTTTAATGATTTTTGGTATGGACATACTTTGAGTCTCGGGAAAGGACAATGGATACTTTTTGTCCTGGAAAATGTACGGTTCCCGCACAATAAACTTTTATGATTTTCGCCTAAACTATTCGATCTATTTTGATGAAATTTGGTATGGAGATACTTTGAGTCTCGGGAAAGGACAAGGGATACTTTTTGTCTCGGAAAATGTATGGTTCCCGCACAATAAACTTTTATGATTTTCGCCTAACTAAACTATTCAATCGATTTTAATGAATTTTGGTATGGACATACTTTGAGTCTCGGGAAAGAACAATGGATACTTTTTGTCCTGGAAAATGTACGGTTCCCGCACAATAAACTTTTATGATTTTCGCCTAAACTATTCAATCTATTTTGATGAAATTTGGTATGGAGATACTTTGAGTCTCGGGAAAGGACAAGGGATACTTTTTGTCCCGGAAAATGTACGGTTCCTGCACAATAAACTATTATGATTTTTGCTTATACTATTTAATCTATTTTGATGGATTTGGCATAGAGATACTAATTTTAATCTATTGTTTACTTAATTATACCAATTTGAATTAAATAATCATCGTTAAGACAGGATAACGTCTGTCGGGTCAGTTAAACGTAAAAGAGTAAATTGATTACTTTAGAGTTTAACCTTTGTTACTTTTTAGTTTTTTATAAATGTATTCAACATTCCGATATTCAAATCTAATATATAAAATTTTAAAAATATGTCGGGTTTTCCTTCCTGACGCTATAACTCCAGAACGCACGAACCGATTTCCATGGTATTGCATTCGTTGAAAGGTATTGGGCTCCGTGAGGTCTATAGAAAAAAATATCAGAAAATACTTCACGAGAAAAGCAGGAAAACAAGGAAAATCATTTTTCACATAGAGCGCCATTTATATGGCAAAACAATGTTTGCCGGGACAGCTAGTCTATACTAATATTATAAATGCGAAAGTATCTCTGTCTGTCTGTCTGTCTCGCTTTCACGCCAAAACTACCGAACTGATTGTAATGAAATTTTGTACACAGATAGTCTAAAGCCTGAGAAAGGACATAGGCTATACTTTTTAACTGGAAAAAAGGGTTGTAAGGGGGTGAAAATGCGTAAATTTGTTCAAATCAAGTTAGTTCCAAAAACTCATAACAAATGGCGCCAAGAGTCGCCTAGATCGCGCTATCGCTTGCTCATACGTATTTCTATAAGAGGTGGTACCATGTCGAAATTAGGTTTTTCGATTCTTTCGATTGTTATTATTTAACGTTATTAATTAACTCACCTACCAACATAGATATCAGAAACAACTGCAGCCTACCAATGATAAATACTAAATAGTTTATGGGTAAAGCCAGTCTCTGGTAAAGCTAAAGTTGTGTAATGGGGGGCTTTAAAATTTGGTATAAAAAAGTTTAATTTAAAAAAATTAAATATTATGTGCACACTGCACAGCTGTTTTGGGTATTTTGATTTGAGGGATACCAGGGTTTTAAAAAGATTTTAAATTTGACACCAATTTTGTTGACACCGCGCGCTATAAACTGAAGTCCACGCGGACGAAGTCGCGGGCAACAGCTAGTTTTAAATAAATATTCGGCCAAGTGCGAGTCGGAATCGCGCACGAAGAGTTCCGTACCGTTATAGAGCAAAATATGCCAAAAATTGTGTTTTCTGTATGCCCTTAAATATTAGTTATTTTATTTTAATTTTATTATTAAAATACACATAAAATTGAAGATTTTGTGAAAATTTCAAATGCCTACATGTTGCCATGCTCTCTTAAATATAAATTTTATTATGTTTTTAGTATTTGTTGTTATAGCGGCAACAGAAATACACAATCTGTGAAAATTTTAGATGTCTAGATAGCCTATAGCGGTTCTTGAGATACAGCCTGGGGACAGACAGACGGACAGACATCTAAGTCTTAGTAATAGGGTTCCGTTTTTACCCTTTGGGTACGGAACCCTAAAAATACTTGACTATACTTTCCTAAACACGTTATAATATATTTGCTGCTGCGGAGCCCTTTATGGGCGAGTCCAACTCGGACTTAGCCGCTTTTTTACGTTAGGGACCCCCCCTTATCAAAGCTATATTATACGCCCGTGGTCGTCGCAATAAAATAATGAGGGTTTTTGATATTCCATTTTCCACCAGGTGCCGCTATGAAACCTTAGGGTTTATCGTGTCAAATCGTGTATTATGTAACCATCGATATAAATGTCATAATACAAGTATGTTTATTTGACACGAAATACCCTACGGCTACATAGCTCCATCTGGAGGCAAATGCATTACTAAAAAATAAAAACCCTCATTAAGTCTTTGTAGATTTGTAGAGACAACAAGAACAAATAATATTATGTTTTCGAACCAATACGACCTGCAAACCTTCATGAAGAGAGCGTATACCCTCTTAAAAGGCTGGAAAAGCACCTGCAAGATGTTGCAACTGTTCACGAGCGACGGTTTCTTTCCATCAGGTGACCCGTTTTTTCGCTAATTTTATATTAAACAAAACAAACGTCCATCTTAGGCAATAGCTTAGGACGAATATGCATTATTATTGACACCTTCATGATATCTTGTAAGTTGTATTTGTCCATAATGGGACAGCTTTAGGAGTCACTCGTATCGTGGTTTGACCTATAATGAACGAACTAGAAAGTCTAGAATTTAAGAAACGTTGAATTCTGGATATGAGATACATCATAGAAATTGTCATTGAAAGAATAATCTCAATGTTTAGTTTTCTCGTTCTTTCATATTTCATAACTAGCAGCATAATATTTTTAAACGAAGAACCTATAGTAGTTTAACACTAAGACGCATGACCTAAGTTTACTGCCCTTTATCTACAAGGATATTCCGTTAGGGAGAGACTGTGCGCAGAATTATGATTTCCGTGGTTGGATCGTGGATGGAGGGGACCAGCAGACACGAAGCCATGTTGCATCGTAAAACGTAATTGATAGAAGTAACACATATTATAGGTACTGGGTGCATCTACATTATATAACCAAACCTACAAAACTAAGAATTATAATATACTAGCTGACCCGACAGACGTTGTCCTGTCTTAACGATGATTATTTATTCGAATTGGTATAATTAAGAAAACAATAGATTAAAATTAGTATCTCCATGCCAAATTTCATCAAAATAGATTAAATAGTTTAAGCGAAAAATCATAAAAGTTTGTTGTGCGGGAACCCTACATTTTCCGGGAAAAAAAAGTATCCCTTGTCCTTTCTCAAGACTCAAAGTATGTCCATACCAAATTTCATCAAAATAGATTGAATAGTTTAGGCGAAAATCATAAAAGTTTATTGTGCGGGAACCGTACATTTTCCGGGATAAAAAGTATCCCTTGTCCTTTCCCGAGACTCAAAGTATGTCCATACCAAATTTCATCAAAATAGATTGAATAGTTTAGGGGAAAATCATAAAAGTTTATTGTGCGGGAACCGTACATTTTCCGGGACAATAAGTATCCCTTGTCCTTTCCCGAGACTCAAAGTATCTCCATACCAAATTTTATCAAAATAGACTGAATGGTTTACGGGCAAATCATAAAAGTATATTGTGCAGTAACCGTACATTTTGAATTCTTACTTTTCTGTCAAAATCTTCAAAAGTGAAAAGCATATGTACTAAAGGATAGGGAATTTTGTTACATTCAAAAGGAGGATGTTGATTGGCCGGTAATGGAGTTATTGCGTGTCCTAGAAGAATTATTAGCTTAATTCTTCCAAATAGGAGGATACAACAGGTAGGTAACAAGTACATCTTGTTTACAACATGCGAGTATGAATATTATCAGGAAGAAACTAACCGCCGCACACAAAAAGTTTTGAATGTTTACTTGAAGTGTGTGAATGAAGAGTTTGACATTAATTTCATATAAGTATTTTCTCTCAATCTTCATGTAATTAAAGCTAAGTAATTTTTTTAAGTCCCTGAACGCAGCCTACAACCGTTTTATTTTTCTCTAAGCGTCGGTTCTAATGTAGGTAAATTGTGAATGTTGTGAATTATGATAGAACTATACTCGAAGTTGTAAAATGCACTATTTATTATTATGCCAATTATCGTGAACAATTTTGACGCTACTCAAACTTTCAGTAACTCTAAGCTATAACCTGAAAAAAAAAAGTTATTTTAGTTTACTTTTAGCCCAATGATATTATATTATAAAAACTCAAAGCAGATATGTTACTACCGCGCGCGTTGTGAAGATTCAAATACGACCCAATTGGGTCGTCTTTTATTTAGTCTGTCTCTTTTATGTAAATGGCATTTCGTATCTTTTGTTTCACTTAAATCTGTCAAATTTGTCAATGTTGTTCGGAAGAGATTTAAGCCGGAAAATAGTATGAACAGAGTAGACAGAATGGTATGAACGTAACAGATCTGTATAAGTAGAATATCATTGTTTTAGCCATAGAACATAAGGTCTTTAACGTCTTTAAGGTCGTATGTATAAACTGGTATGCATATTTCCGCCACCCCATGTACAAAATCAGTCGGCTGATGGACGCTGCCGCCCCTAGGCCGCAGCCTATTTATAAATACGGGGCTGATACGGGGCTGATCATAAAAAAACTGAAAACATTTTACGTGTATATCAAATACGTAAGCATTTAAATGAAAAGCATTGACGTATACTGTGACAACAATATCAAAGCTACATTATTTTGCAATAACCAGAAACACCTCATAATACCTCGTAAACCTAGCATAAACATTTGACAACAAAGTGTTCGTTACAAGTTATTTTTCTTAATATTCATGAAATAAGATAACGCGTATTATTCCGTTTTCACGCTAGACGGCAGCACCAGCAAAGACAGTTAACAAAAAGTTTTGTTCGACGTTTGAGAGCGTCAATATTCCCATATAACGTGTGCAACATGTCGGATTATTTACTGTTTGTGCTAGTAGTGCCCTTTGCTCCGTATGTACTTATTCTTTGTTGTCATTTTGCCGTTAGGGTGCAAAAGAAAAAAAAAGTACAAACACGAATACTCTGGTCATTTCGACGATGAAAAGAAATAATTGCTGTTTAAACAACCATCATACTATTATGTTGTGATTCGTAAACTTTACAAACACTGATACGCTGATAGTATACTGTTGACAGTATGGAAATAGGTAACTTGTTTATTGCCTACTGTTGGTAGAGCCTTAGTCATTGCTACTTCGCTACGAACCGCTTTTTATTATATGAATCTGACCCGGTAAACATTGTTTGCTACTGATTTTATATGCACGTATAATTGTACTATCAGAGAAGTGTATTCCTAGGCAGACGAGAGAACTACCAGTTTCGTCGCGTTACGTCAAACCCAGCCGGACAGATCACAATTATTAACATTGAATTGACATGATCCGACTAAAATATGACGTTGGTCTGTCAAATGCCTATGAATGAATTTTGTCGATGGTACATAATATAAACCTTCCTCATCACTGTGTGCGTGCGTGAAAAGCACATCAAACTCCGTTGCGCAGTTTTAAATATTAGAAACACAGGACAAACGGGAACTGATATTTATTTACTATGTAGTGATCCCGTTTCGATAACGCTTGACTATAATCTTATATCTTTAAACGAGCAATAATTCTTGTCTGAATGAATCTCGGAATCGGCTCAACGATTTTCATGAAATTTAGTATATAGGGGGTTTTCGGGGGCGATAAATCGATCTAGCTAGGAATCATTTTTAGAAAATGTCATTTTATTCGTGTTTTATCGAATACCGAGCAAAGCTCGGTCAAATAGCTAGTGCTGCTAAAATGGCACATGCTTGACCGCGCTATAAAGAAATACAATGGCACATTAGGTGAAGATATTCAATTTCTTATTCATATTTAGATTATATTAAACAAAATGAATTGAAACAGAGTACACGTATGTAATTTTTATATTATGGATGCTGGAAGTAGCCTGTACAGTGATCCTATCTAGCAAATTACTGTATGAATGTAAGTGCCAACCCACACGTACCACAACCACACGACATCGCAACGACAAAATGTCGTCGAGCAGCGGTTACGTGTGAATGGTGTCGCTGCAGTATTTTGTGGTTGCGTTGTGGTACCGACAAAATGCCGACGTGGTTGCGTTGTCGCCAGTGGTTGCGATGTGGTTGCGATGTGGTTGCGTCGTGTGCAGACAATAGTTTATTTAATAAGCTATACATAGTGTGTTACGTGTGGATTAACAAAAAATTGAGAAATTTAAGAAATCGGTCCAGCGTGAGTCGGTTCATCTACGAAGTTCAGAGGTCACTTCCAATTGTCCTAGCGTTAAGAAATTTGGCACACAGGTCGTGTGTTATTATGTAGATTAACAAAAAATTGAGAAATTTAAGAAATCGGTCAAGCGTGAGTCGGTTCATCTATGAACTTCAGAGGCCACTTCCAATTTGTCCTAGCGTTATGACTTATGAAATTTGGCACACAGGTCGTGTGTTATAATATGTAGATATTATGTAGATAACAAAAAATTAAGAATTTAATAAATCGGTCAAGCGTGAGTTGGTTTATCTATGAACTTCAGAGGCCACTTTTTTTTGTTCGAAAGTTTCCCCCCCTGAAGAAATGAATGAACAAAAAAGGGAAGAGCGCAGGCGGCGTGTCGTTGCATCGACGCAACGTTGTGGTTGCGATGTGGTTGCGACGTGGTTGCGACGTGGTCGGTCGTGGTTGCGATGTGGTCGGTATTTTACAAGTGGTCGACAACGACTGCAAAATGTGGTACGTGTGAATGGTCCAGTTCATTTACAATACGAAATATACGCCCGACCACGTCGTGTGGTTGTCGTGTGGTTGTGGTACGTGTGGGCTGGCCCTAAATCACCGCTACAGTATACAAAATAATATTGTTATTTGTGATATTTATTCGTAAATAAAATAATATAAAAATATTGATTTAATAGGCAAATTAAAACTGTTTATAAGACGTTGCGCTACGTCGCGTAGTGCATCGTAGCGAGAAAAGTCGTCGTAGCGCATACGACGTAGCTCACGTAGCGGCGTAGCACGCGCGTAGCGGATGCAAGTTGTAACATATTTTAAATTTTTTATTTTTCTACCAAAATTTTGTAAGTAGGAAGCCATTTTTGCCGTTTTCTAGTTTAAAATAAATTACTCTTTTCACCTTCATTCGTTCAAATGTATTTTTTTTTTTGTAAAATTAATGTTTGGGTAACAATTAAGCGTAAGCGTAACGAATTCTGCTGAAACCTTCAATAGAGTACGTTGTATTGTTATACCTCTACAATTAGTTTCTATCCATTTAACAATAGAACCTAATATCACTTAATGACAACGTATATTTGTGATTTCTATGGTCGGATTCGTCATTTTGGACGAAATAGTGGTTAGATGTTTCGTAGTTTTTTTTCCTATTTTCTTTACAATATAAATGTTAAGGCTATATAATAAAAGGGTAATGTTTGTTTGTTTGAATCAAATAGGCTTAAACCTTTGCACATCTTTTGATTGCAGATATTATATTATGTACCATGTATCACAATAGGCTTGATGACAAATTTTTTTTCTTATTGGTAATTGAAAGACCCTTAAAAAATAGAAACATCGCTGAAAGAATGACTCTAATAGCTTAAAAATTCACCAAGATATGACAATTCAAACATCTCATAAAATAGACCTGCCCGAAACCAGAGTAGACAGAAGAAACGCTCCATACAAAGTGCTACGAAAGTAGTGTTGGGTAGGACATGAATTTTAGACGAGGATGTAAGAGGTGCCAATTTTTCGTAAGTACTGAGCCGGTACAGTGTCCCACTTCAAAAGAGGCGAGGCGTTTGAAATTTTGAATCGTAGCAGTACGTTTGACGTGCCGCGACATGTGAACCGTCTTGAGGCGTGAATTTATATTTACTTATATATTTTCCCCCTTAAAAATATATAAATATACATTAATAATGATTTAGAAATAATATACTGTAATATAATATGTTTCAAAATCTTTTTATTATAAGTTAATATTATTTCGTCTTCATCTAAAGATTCAGATTTTTTGCAATCATAGGTACATGTTGACATTGAATAAATTTAACATTTTATTGGATGGATTAAATGCTACACAAGATCCATCATTTCGATTTAACGTAAATAGGAAAATAAATTTAAAAACTTAAAGAGTCAAAAAATGCCTGAAAATACCCCTAAATTCTAAAAAATTCAGACCACCGCGACAATCATTTTGAAGCGGTACATGATATAATGCTGAGCCGCTCTTACATTTTGCCGTCTTGTCCCGGACAATAATTGTAATGCCTCTTGTAAGTCCTACCCAACACTATACGAAAACTGACGTCACTCTTTCGTAGTTTGTACGGATCGGGAGAGAACTTTGTTCGCTAGGTATATTAAATAATGCGTCTATGAAAGTGGTTTCATAACAAAAGTTGCTTTTAATTGCATAAGTTATCGAATGGTATAAGTACAAACATTAAGAAATTTAATTGAAAAAAAATTCGACTTTATTATCCAACTTTGAAGGCGCATATCAAAAAAAAATACAAATGCAATCGAGCTGAAATTTTGGTAACACTTATTTTTTACCGTGATTTCTTTATTTTGTTAACAAAATTCGCTAATGTTTGACCTTGTCATCATCTCTATTCTTATGGATTATTTTGTAACGGAAAAAGTTGTTGTGATATTTTTATATTCAAGTAGGATACTGTGGTTTTATTAAGAATGAATAATAATTTAACTTCTTTTTATTTACAAAAACAAATATTTTGAGAAGTCCAATAAATATTATTATCTTCCAAATCGCAATTTGAGGCCTTGCTTGTGCAAAACAGAAGCAACCTACGCATGAAAAATTTAATCCTCTTATTTGTAAAGGCTTTACTGTAGTTATTGAGATAACATATCACGTTGAATCATAAATTATCACACCTAAAACCTTTATCTATCTTCGGTAAATAAAATAATTGTAATGGAAAATACAAAAATAAGACACTACAATGTAATAGCGAGATAAAAGCAGACTGTAGGCGATTCTTATACTGACAACAGCTGCTTTGCGGAAAAGCGTATTTATTTGTAATAATTAGTATGAAAATCTTTATCAACAGGATATATTACTGCAATGTTTTCACAGCAGCACCAGCATAGCAGAGTTTTTGTTAGACGTTTGATAACGGTTCTGTCAATATTCTGATATGACGTGTGCAACATGTCGAATTGTTTCTGTACATGTATTACGCCCCCAGCTCCGACCTACGGAATATCTATATATATATAAAACTCAATGGTGACTGACTGACATGGTGATCTATCAACGCACAGCCCAAACCACTGGACGAATCGGGCTGAAATTTTACATGCAGGTAGATGTTATGACGTAGGCATCCGCTAAGAAAGGATTTTGATCAATTTCAACCCCAAGGGGTTAAAATAGGGGATGAAAGTTTGTATATGAAGCTAAGATGAAGCTGCGGGCAACAGCTCGTTGGTCATATAACTCATATTATTTTAGAGTATGTCAGGCCAAAAATTAGAATAGTTATATTGCGCTAAAATGTACTACTCTACTCAGAGTAGTTTTATGCTTATCTTGTATGCCTTATTATTATCACTTATATTGCCATTCTCTGTGATAAGTGATAACTGATAACTTACTGAAAACTTATAGGAGGTTTAATTACTTGCACACTGCTCAGATATATTATGTGTTATATGTATGAAGGTAAGACTCATATTATGACACACTATTTGAACTATTTCAGCGAGGCCTTACAATAGGAATTTGATGTAAATTATGATGACACAAACAACCGTACAATGACAAAAAAATTCAAATTCAGTAAATATGTATGTATATAATTTTGTTTAAGGTTTCTCGTTCTCGTCTTTCGTACACTAACTAGTGTGTTTGTAAAGATGTTGTTGTTGTCTTCACGCAAAATCTTGTGAACGGATTTTCATCAAATATGACATACCTAATATAGTACGTAGTAAGTATGTACATATTACGTTTGCGATGGGTTGGTCGTGTCCGGATCTTTGCCTAAGCGTGGACTGGAGCACCATGGGGTTTTAGTGGCTATTATAGATCCTGTAAGGAGTCCCACCGTACCCCAGCCGATGTCTTCAACCCGCCGGGTATGCGCAAAGCATTTCCCCAAGTAATAAAAGAGCAGCACTGGTTAATATGGTCCATTCAAATTTTCATAAAATTAAAATTTAGAGTCCATACAATTTAGGGGCACAAAATTGCATTTTTAGAGGACGCAATTTTGTTTTTGGGTTTTAGACGATCGGCAGAAGCTTGATCTCAAGTTTGTGGGGTTGTTACCCTTATCCCTTGGCTGCTATTACAATTATTTGTTAAGTAGAGCTTGTCTAACTTAAAATGACGCGCCCCTCCCTCGTATTCACAGTACAAAAATGTTTCATTTATATCAACTTTGAAGTGGTGGGGCGCGTCATTTCAAATTAGACAAGCTCTAACAACATAGTAAGTATATATACGTAATGTTATTTGTTAATACATGCAGCATACACACATTATACGTAAAGATAGCGACTGATATGTTTACCGTCTCTCTGTTGTGGTAACTGTTTCTGTAAATTATTATTGCATGTCACTTTAAGTTTCATATAATTTACTATAGGTACTTATATTTAAATAAAAGTATTAATTTAAATATTGTTTTTAAGGCTCCGAAAATGCTCTGTCTCTATGACGGGAAAACACCCTTTCGTCTCACCAGAAATCGACTTTTTTGCATGTTTTAGAAAAAGGATATTTAAAGAAAATGCTGGAACTATTTGAATAGAAAGCGCCATTTCTGCAAGATTTTATTTTGTTCCAATTCCAAATGTCATAAATAGTGAAAACACATGAGTTTATACTTCAAACTACCCGCATTGCAATCTAGAATTACCTAAAGTGTTACTAGTGTTTGCTACCCGTATGTTTGTACAAGGAAGCCGTAATAGCCGCATTAGTTCACACTCGGTCTTCGGCGACAATGTCACATTGTCTTCAGTCAGCAATTTATCAATAACGACAGTATCAAGAGTTCCGGCTGCGGTATTTTGGCCATCACGCCGCATCCGCTCGATCTACGTCATTACTTGTAACCTTTATGCCAACCACATAAGATTCAAAACCATAGAATTTAGAGGTAGTATAGCTCTGAACGGTTTGACGCTACGCAGCGAGTAGCGAGTAGCACGGCTCAAAATGCTTTGGTCACGCTACAATACGTGTGGGACATGTATTTGGACTATTTGGTCAATATAGAGAATTTATATTTAGACTAGCTGACCCGACAAACCTTTGCCATATAAATTATTTCTAGTAGCAATATAAAAAGTTGATAAAAACCTATTCTCAGGCCTTACGAATTTACATATTATTATAAAAGGCGAATGCTCAAAGGTGGTACCAATTTGTCTCATGCTTCAAAATGAAAGTATAATAGTAATTCTTTTTCGAATTTTTTTAACGTAATTCCACGCCAGGAATCCAATATTTGAACTGTAAATATAAATTAAAGAATAAAAATTACTAAATATGATTTCCTCCATTAGAATCGGTTCAGCCGTTTTGAAGGAGTCCGCGCACAAACAATGTGACACCATAATTTTATATACATATTAGACAAAATTTCATTATAATCGGTTTAGTCGTTTTGGAGGAGTTCACCTACACTGTGACACGAGATTTTTATATATTAGATGAAAAACTATAACTTTATAAGAGAGAAGGCAGTTACGTATAACGGACCTAATGACGTAGCCTAAACTCAAATACTAAACTAAAATATTTAATGGGCTTCGTTTAGAAGATAAGGAAACTTTTTCACTGTAGACAAGCTCAATATAAAACAATTTTAAGCGAATAAAAATAAAAAATTAAATAATATCCACAGCCGAACATATAACCTCCTCCTTTTTGGAAGTCGGTTAAAAAATAACTAACCTCACCTAACTATACCACAAAGTACATGTTATAACAACTGAGTACAACAAGTATACCACAATATTTTTTTTGTTTTTATTTATTTCAGATCGCTCAAACAACAAGGTCATTAGCGACCACATTTTGTTGCCGTGGATAATGAAAAAATATATATATTTTGAGGTAATGTAGATAAAGAGCTCAAAATAGTTATGTATACAAATTCTTATTTTTAGGTCTTGTATTTCTGATTGCTATTAAACTAATTTTAATACGAATTCTAGCTCTTGCATAGCAAAAAGAAAAAATTGATTTAGATCCAAAAATCATATTCAAATCATTAAGTGCTGAACTAAAATAGTTGATAAATAAAATACTTACTTATTAGGTAGGTAACTATTTAAATAACTATTCATAGTGAATTATATTCCATTTAAACCAATGTTTTTTTAGAAATAACGTAAGAGATCAACATTATTTAGTAACATCGTTATTATATTTTACAATCACGTGATAAAATTAAATCAATATTGGAATATTTGTAGTTATCTTTCATTATCAAGATCATAAAATAGTTAATACCTATCTTCTTACTGCCTGATACGCAAAAAGTAAGTAGGCTTCTAAGAATTGTTTTTCGTGAAAATGGATACCTATACCTAATTATAAGCATTCACACCTATTTTTTACTAAAATTCGTACGTTTACCTTTTTAAAAGTTTATCAACAAAAATAAGGAGTTGTGTATTCTCTGTAAAAAATAGAATTCCACAGGAATCATACATTGTTTTGAAATAAAAACAAGTCCTTTTTCTAGCCCGTGGTCAACTCTATATCTGTGCTCCAGTAGTAGGTCGGTATATTAATTTAATCCCACAAAGAAAAGACGAAGCTATGTAGAGTTTGGGTTGCGATTACGTTCTACTAGTATTTAGGAATGGACTGGAATAGCAATAATGAGGTGCAATTGTCACAAGTAGCTTAACGCACGCCGAGCACAGAATAATGTGCTCTGAGTCTTAATGTCCACGTTCAAAGGTAAAAAAGCCGACTCAAGCTATAAACTAGTAGTTAAGTAAGGGTGGGATGCACCATAGGCGTGGTTAAAGTTAAAGTTATGGTTATAGTTAAGGCTAACTTAGCTTTAACCTTAACATTGACCACAGAAATTGACAGATGTCTCTTGCGTTTATTTTAGTATTAAAGCTACAGGTAATGGCATTGAGAGTATTAAAAAATTGAATTATCCGTAACAATCGACAGGAAAAATATTATAACACTGTGATACATAGTAAATTTTCACGAAAAAATTTAGATACAAGTATGAGCGGTTATGGTTAAATATGGCGTCGGACTCCATATTTAACAGTAACCAATGATTTGATATTTTGCACTGTAGCTATAGTTAAAGTTACAGTTATAGTTAAAGTAAGTTGGTGCAACCCACCCTTAATATATCTATCATCTATGTTATAATATGTATGTTATGAAAAAGGAAGTATAAGAGAAAGAACTACCGAATTTTATCTAAATCAGTATAGTGGTTATAGGATGAAGAGTGTGTCTATTTCAGACACAATTTCGCACTCGTAACGTATGGAAGGATGGATAACTATTATTGTAAAGGATGATGTAAAAATAGCTGTTAGGAACTTTTACGACTTAAGAAAATCGTTTTTATGTCTTACGTAGGAGTCTGGGCCATAAACTTAAACTAAATTATTATTATTATTATGTTTTTATTCTGAGTTTCTCGGTTTTCACCGGCGTACTAGTATGTACGGGCCGAAGCCAAGTACATACCAGGTAAGTACTTAAAAATTTAAATGTTTAAATTGTTAGTATGAATGGACGGAGAGTCCGGCGAAGGGTGAAATTGTGTTGTATGATCAGGTTGTGATAATATGTGTGATGTATGAATGTGATGGGTATTATTATTATTATTAAATAATAATACGAAGGCTAAACTCGAAATGTATTTTTCTAATTTGTCTTGAATCACTGTCGCACTCAGAGACGAATATAAATTAATTATATAACGATTTTGACAATAAGCCGCATACATTATATTTTGTCAAACTCTTCATTATATTAAAATACCTACCCTATACTTTCATGTCAATAAACATATTATAGATATTATTATGTATGTAGTTTTATTTTACCTATCTATATCTAAACTCTAAGGACTCGGGATTAGGAATTACCAGTCAGAAAATAAGGTACGTATAAATATGTACCTACGCATAACAGCAAAGTAGTAGGTATTAGTACTTAATAACGAGTAGTAGCATTTAGTTGCTATAGTACAGGTCTACCTAGGTAGCTTATTAGTTATTGTTGCTGAAATTGCCGCTCCATCGATTCGATCTTTAACAATACCGTTAAATTTGGCGTACGGTCTACGTCAACTCGTGCCTTCTTAGCATGTCTGCAGTCTATGCGGTCACTTCTTTATTTTAAATGAGGCTTCTTTAAGGCAATGTTTAGTTACGGCCGTGCTTAAAATAATTGTCCATATTGTACTTTGTTATCAGTAGGCTTAGCATGGCCACTATAGAAAGGTTTATTCTTACTGTGATTCTTACAGTAAAGTAGACTGAATAACAAAGGAAATCTGTCATTTGTCCAAAAACTGACAGCGTTTCTATTCTTCACATTCCTACTGTGGCCATCCTAAGCCTGCAGGTTAGGTACGTAAGTGTGTGTTTCATGCACTTATACCAATCACTTACGCATACATTTACACACGCACTTGAAATTTGAACATGTATCTTGGGAGAATCTTGTGTTTTTGTTCATGCCTCGTTCTGAAACTGTCAAGTGACTACGGTCTGCCTGTACGGGGCACTGAGCTCGGACTGACAAAATAATGGCTTATGGCACCGATTGTCCACGTCCTGCGAACCGACTGACCCATAATGACTGTTAATTAACCAACAATAAACAACCGGAATCTCAGCCCACTTTGTTGGGCCAATATGACGAGACCGGAGGAACTAGGGGCGAAAGGTTCAGTCAATGTAACGGGAAAACCTTTTCAAAGTCGTCTTCTTGCAAGTTGCATTAGAACGAAAGTATCCCTAGTACCTTCATTTAAGAGTCCGTATACGAAATTTGCCGATTTCGCTGATTTATTAACAGACGTGATTTAACAGTTAAAATACAGTATTTCTATAAGTTTTAATGCACAACATGTAAGATCATTTCAATTATAATCTAATGTTGGAGCTAGATTTTTTATTTTTTTAAGTACTTATTTTTAAATAATCCAACTCAAACCCGCGACAGTTTTGTGATTTTTGCTGTAAAAGGTTTAGAATATCACCTGTTTATGGAGTGTATTAACGTCACGTTAACGGTATGAAAAAAATACAATGTACTGTTGAGAAAGTCGTCTATAAAATGTTGGAATTACTTTTTACCACTTTAATATGAAATAGTTGAGTAAAAAAATATGTAACTCGGCAAAATTTTAGAGAAAATGGGCAAAGAATTGCTGTTAATTTCGGCAACTTGGAGCTGTAATTCATAAAAAGAAAACGACAGAAATAATCTATAGATAAAATTCTATCCAATTCGAGAAAAAAGAAAAAAAAACAAATTATTGTGCCAAAAAACACGATTCAAAACTAAATCTCACATTATATTACTCGCCGCAAGGCTCGAGTCGGCTTTCCGCGCTTAAATATATTTTAAATCTAATAATTAATATATATTTTTTTAAGTCTAATAAGGGGAAAAAACCTAATAATATTTCTGTAGCGAACCTTTGCAATTTCGTATTCATCGGCAAAATTTCGTATACGGACTCTTAATATCAGTTTCAAATTAGTGCTTTTCTTAGAGATTATCCATTTCGGAAGAACAGAATTGAAAGAAAGACTCGTTAATGATTAATCTATCATTATATTCTGTACTTCCGAAAGGATCTCCCGAAAGTTAATGGATATTGGAGACAATTAAGTACAGTTATATGCTTCAAAACTCCAAGGCACCGAAAAATAAGGCCTATTTTAACCTGACTACGGGGAAGCTAGTAGTAAAATAGCAACACAACAAAACTACACTGCTGAAACTTGAAAGAAAGGGTAGTTATAGTCCGCGCGTAACTAGTTGGCCGCGCCTTAGGTATGTGAGCGGTGGGACGGAGAGGCGGGGGCGCTTGATTTTGACAGTTCTGGCTAGTTTAGACAAAAAGCACAAGAGATTGCAATAGCAAGATAAGTCCGCCAATAAAAATAACATTGGATCCGACCGTAAGATCCTGCATGAATCGTTTTTTTCGATCAAATATATTTTAAAATAATCTTTAGAACGTATAGAATGGATTAATGTTGGGTTGCCTTGTCAAAAGTGGCCGCAAGTACCTCTAATTAAGTATAATGTTCATGAGATAAATGCATAAATTTGTATGTATCTTTTTTTTCAATAAATTTTACATCATTTGAAAGAAAATGACGAGACAAAATAAGGTATAAATGGTTGCCAGCTCTAAGTCGGCCGCAACCTAGGGTTGCCAGCCCGTAAACAGTTCAACAAAATTGAAGCATCGATTTTTTTTATAATTTTGATACAAAATTAAAGTTTTATGCATTTTGTACATGAATATCCATGGTTGCCTGTTGCACGATAGCCGCAAACTGGGGTTGCCATCACTTTTGTATATGACAAATGTTCAGGCCTACAATTATTATGCCTGGCAGGATTTGAGGACGTCGAGAACCCGCAAGATTGCTATTTTTATTTAACAGGCGTTTTTATTTTTATGCGTAGTGTCCTGTCATTCTTCAATGTCATTCCTTCTTAGTTCTTACTTTTCTATTGTATAACACACAAGTTTGTATTACGGGCTTTCATTTTGCTCAATTAGAGGTACTTGCGGCTACTTTTAACAAGGCAACCCAACATTAATCCATTCTATACGTTCAAAAGATTATTTTAAAATATATTTGATCGAAAAAAAAACGATTCATGCAGGATTTTACGGTCGGATCTTAGGATAAAAGACAATCTAAGGAAATAATATTTCAATTGCATAGGTTTTTAAAAAACGGAAAGCCGATGTCAATAATTTAGAATATAAAACTGATCAATTGTCTTTAATTTATTCTTTTCAATATTAAATAATATTATTGTTCACGATATCCCGAGATTGGTCGTCACTGTCTAATCTCATGTGCGTTGCGAGCAGCAAGCAACCCGCCCCCTCACCCCTGTCCCTATCTAAGGCGCGGCCAACTAGTTCTGCGCGGACTATAAGTAATAATTTGAATTCCAATAATTTTCTTACTAGCGCGCTGTTAATGTGGCCACCCAAACTGCATTAATAATAGGCGATTTCCAAAAATCGGACCACTGCAGAAAGTCACAGAGATCATCTTTGTTATACGTGATTGTAGAGACGTAGACACCTGTAATATTCCGTGAGGCGTGAACTACAATTTTGCATGATGTCATAATATGTTGTCAACAAGATCCTGGACTAGGAAGATTTATAAAGGTTATTGTCAAATGTCAGCTGGAGAGGCATGCGTGATTGCGTGACGAGTTAGGTACGCGTCGCAACGTAGTCGCGGAATGTGATTGAGTTTACAGCGCAGCATTTAATGTTTTTGATCACGTAATGGTCACGTAGGTATGACTTAACAGGTGATAAGTACGTATCAGTACGTATCTATATAATATCTATATAAATAAAAATACCTTACCTACTGTTAGTTTCGCTATTAAACAAGTAAAATATGGCTGAAATATTCGTGGATGTCTAGGGAAGGTTTATATTAGGAAGGATTATATACAAAGATAATTTAATAAGTTATAGTTATAAAATGGTCTGTCCTAGTTTGAAAAGCAGATCTTTCAAGCCCCGTACGAGCACCGGTGATCGCGACAATAATAGAATACAATAGCACTTCCAAGAAAACCCCGATCGAAGGATTACAGCAATAAAGTATAAACCTTCCCCAAACTTCCGAGAGTATTTCAAAACTGAAATTAGCCAAATCAGTTCAGCTGTTCTCAAGTGTTAGGAGTTGGGGCCAACAAAATTTAAAATTAATGTTTATTTTTTTAAATTTTAGAATTGCCCATGAACACTTTGATTTTTTTAGTAAAGGGGCGAACATATTATAAACATTTTACCAGTGTATACCAAGGATATACAAGGACCCACAATGTTCTAAGCGTCAGACTTCGATATCGGAATTTGTAATTTAAAACAGGTTATCCAATTTATTTTATTAGGTGGTCGCAGGAGCGGTGTCCCAACACGCTACCCACTACTCTTACAACTATCGTGATCTTCCTACCTTGTTCCATAGTATTAGGTACTTTATTTAGATTGAAATTTGAACTAGATGAACCGTACATTTTTCCGAGACAAAAAGTATCCTATGTCCTTTCCCGGGACTCAAAGTATCTTTATGCCAAATTTCAGCAAAATCGGTTCAGCGGTTTGAGCGTGAAGAGGTAATAGACAGACAGACAGACACACTTTCGCATTTATAATATTAGTATGGATGCATACGTCTATGTCAGAGTAAATCCATTGGCACAAGTCTCTACAATTAATTCCCTTAAAATCTTAGTTTATGCAACAAAACTTTCTTGAAAACTGAGGACTCTACCAGTCTTATATGATAGCCGGCTTTACATACCATCCATATTCAAAAAATTGAAATGGAGTTGGAGGAGAGACCCGCCCCGGCGTCGCACGGGTATAAAATATATAGCCACTGAAAAAATGATTAAAATCGATAGCCTGCCTATGATCTGTGCCAAATAACATAAAAATTGCTCCAGTAGTTCGCGAGATAAGCCCTTTTCAAATAATTGCCCCCGTTTCTTCCACATTCTTAGTCTTAGCGTGATAAAATATAGCCTATAGCCTTCCTCAATAAATGGGCTATCTAACACTGAAAGAATCATCAAAATCCGTTGCGTAGATTTAGTCCTTGTTGTCTAAAATATATTTATAATTTACCTAACTAAGAAATTTTCTGAATATATTTTCTTTTTCAAAACTTTAAAATGGCTGCAGTTTCTGAACCCACCGCTAAAATAAAAAAACGCTCTTATTATTTTTTTATCAGCTTTACCTAATGTACAAAACCTACTAGGTCTCCAAGACGCGCGAGTGACTAGGTACATAAATAGCACCCTCCCCTCCTCTACTATTATAATATGTAAAGAATTCAGAAATAGTTATAACAGGAACAGGGAACATATTTATATCTAACGGCATACCTAGATTATAGATACATCATACATGACCCCGGCGAGCACATTGCAACGTGTAACAAAAAGCGAAATAAATCATAGTAGAATATTATGTTTTATTGGCAGGGCCCGGCCTCAGAGGCCATCGCGCTGGGGCCACCTCGTAAACATGAATTGTTCTAGAAGGTCACGTGGCTCCTGATTTTCCACTGACCTCTACTGACCGGCTATGGCCGCTATCCCCAACCCGCGGCCCGCCGGGACTTTATTTGTGGCCCGCCCGCGTGATGTTAAACAATTTTAAAATTCTCGCCCACCGGCAAAATAACGCAAAGTATACGTGATAGTCGTTAAATTTTTTCCACTTTAAAATCGTTAATTTTGAAGAATGTTATTTTTTAACCCTAAAAAAATTTTGTTGCGGCCCGCGACACCAAGACCAAAACATGTTTGTGGCCCGCATGAAGAAAAGGTTGGGGACCACTGGGCTATGGCCTTTAAATGCCTGGTACTAACATAGGTAACCTACTAGTCATAGCCAACTAATATGAACTATTAGATGTATATTTACAGAGAGAGATTTTTAGGCCGTCTAATTGGAATTTCACATTTATTGCTTAAATAAGGACAATTTTGAAGTTTTAGTTGAAGGCTCCTTCGATCGCGGATTCTTGGAAATGCTATTGTATTCTATTGTTGTCGCGATCACCGGTGCTCTTATGGGGCTTGAAGGATTATATAGACTGGGGCCTGGGACTGACACCGAAACTTTCAAAGATCTTCTGTTTCTTATGTCAATGGAAACTTCGGAGTTACGGAAGAATTAACAAGACTGAAATTACCTATAGCTCTGCGCCAGAAATATTTGATCGAAGCTCGGCGCTTAAGGGGCCGGGTACCCTCGAAATTCTCATACATACGTAATTACAAAATCATTTTCTCATACGAAAATATTTAACATGTTTGAGTTGTTTTTCAGTTTAAAATAGTAATTATCTAGGTTCCTGCACAAAAATTTACTTCAAAATAATTAAACATAAAAAAAAATTGTTTTTAATTTTTTTTTACTAAATTTAGTACTTAATATTTAAACACTAAAAAATAGAGTAAAACACTAAAAAATATATAAATAAATAGTAAATTTACTACAAAATATTTAAATACTAAAAAATATTTTTTAGAGTTTAAATATTTTGTAGTAAATTAACTATTTATTTATATATTTTTTAGTGTTTTACTCTATTTTTTAGTGTTTAAATATTTAGTAGTAAATTTACTAAAAAAAATTTTAAAGCAAAAAAAATAATTTTTGTGTTTAAATATTTTGAAGTAAATTTTTGTGCAGGAACCTAGGTAATTACTATTTTAAACTGAAAAACAACTCAAACATGTTATATATTTTCGTATGAGAAAATGATTTTGGAATTACGCATGTATGAGAAATTCCAAGTGTACCCGGCCTCTTAAACAGCATAGTCAACAGAGCTTCAAATTGAATTTTCGAATACCTATTCAACTTCCAACTCTATTGTATGTAGATATACAGGGTGCAATCAAACCTTCCTGCCAAATTTTTTCCAGGGCTTAGGTATCATTAAAGGAGAGTCCATTTAACCAAAATAAATTGGGTGTTATTTTTTTTTCAATTACTTACATTTTATCCCATTTAAAATCGTTGCAGAATGGTTACTCGCGGCGCGGGGGAATGATCGGGGGTGACGTGGGTTGAGGCGCGCGCGCGGGGGCACGTCACGCGCGGCCGACGCATCGTGTCGTGTCCATTATTTGTAGTGTTTTTTAGGATAACTTTCGGAAGCTATTTCTCAACATTTTAGTACTGAGTGAGTATAAAAGAAAAAATACGTGTACTTTTATTTTTAACGAGGATTAATATATCAAAATTTGGCAGGAAAGTTTAATTGCACCCTGTATTTACCTAATACGTACATATTAGGGCCAATTCACACCGGAATGGCAGCGGCCGGCAACGGCCCGAAGAGCACTTTTAGTGTGAAATAATTGTAAACTTTATCTACATACTTATAACTACTAGTGTCGCTTGAAAACTTCAAAAAGGGCTCGAGGCGCCGCGCGTCCGTCGGCGGAAACTGCTCGCGGCTGCCGGCGTCCGCGCGCGTCGCCGCGCGGCCGCCCGCGGCGCCTCGAGCCCTTTTTGAAGTTTTCAAGCGATACTAGTAGTTATAAGTATTACTTCTTCTTCGGCAATAAGTGCAATAATAACCAATTCCATCATGTTGCTGCAAACACACGACACGAGTTTCCTTGCCGAATGTAGAATCTAAACTGAAAGGCACGCGTGCTCTGGAGGTAGCGTGCCGCCGCACTATGGAAAATGGTAGAACTAGAGCATATCATAAATGGTTTTTAAAAATTTCACAATTTGAATGAAATATTTATTGCATTCGATACTCTATTAACCAAATAATCCTAATCAAACATTTTTTTGTACTAAAACTGCATAAATATTTTTTTTTCATAGGTTGAAGTAAGTTGAAGTAGCGGATGGCTCATTCAAATGTTTGCATACACATAATTCAAATGAATATTGTGAAAAAACTATTTAGCACATGCATGCGGTTTTATACATTTTTAAAAAGGATTTTTTATGTTCTTAATAATGAGCTATTAACTTTTTTTAATATGCTTTTTATTTTTGAGTGGGTACTTAAAAATTGACATACCCTATTTTTCACTTTTCTTTTTTTTCGTCGAAGGTTTTCACATTTACCGACGTCTCCCGACGCGCAACTTTATGTGTTATTTGATAGCCTAACTATTCATAAATGAAAAATTAAAAAAATCAGCTGCGGAAGTTTGCGACCCTGGAAGTTATGGGAAAAAATGTGATAGAGGTCGGAGTAGATAATTCGGTATATTTTGCGGTTACTGCTGACATAGTTTGCAAAATCAATATTAATCACAATATTTTGATAGCAATAGCTTATCATCTATTCTGCACTCGTCCTGCGTAAGTAAATATTATGCATAACATTGATATTAGTACGTATATCTAAAAAACCAGTAGGTATATAAGGGGAAGCAAATATCTTCAAATTGCACACTTCAGCGTGTATTTCATATTAAGTGACCTGTGACACTTATTTAAATTGGTTATTTCCATTAAAATGTCAACTTTCAACTGTACTAAGGGCGATTTCATCATTCCCTATATCGAGCGTGGCAGAACCTTGGAATCGTTGTCCATAGTTCTACAGCAAACATTAAATGTTTCTGAAAACAACTTGTGTTTTGTAATTGGTGACATTCAAAGACATATTCTGCCTTCTTTCAATAAGCACTGGGCTCAAGCATCACGGAAAAAGGACTTTATTCGGAATAATACAAGCTGGCTGGATTCAGGATATTCAGTACAGTTTCCGGAGTCTGAAGCACATTCACTGCCATCAACTTCTGGTGAACGAGAAAGATAAGTGAAAACTCAAGTGATGGAAATACAGCACATAGGTTCTTTTACAATTACACTTGCTTGGCGAACATAACAGGTGTTGATGAAACATTGATTAAACGCTTGAATTTTATTTTACAAGCTCTATCTTCTGGAATGATGATCGATCCCGAAAAATTTGGAGTTTATGCCTTAGAAACTGCGCGAATTTATGTTAGTAACTATGATTGGTACTACATGCCATCCTCCGTGCACAAATTACTTATACACGGAGAAAACGTGATCAAACATTTTTCTGTTCTTCTTATTGGGCAACTGTCGGAAGATGCACAAGAGTCGCGCAATAAAGACTACAGAAATATGCGCCTGCACCATGCCAGAAAATGTTCCCGTATAGCTACAAATGAAGACGTATTTAAAACGCTTCTATATACATCAGATCCATACCTTTCAAGTTTAATAAACCCTTATGTGAGAAATGTGAAGGATCTTGATGAAGAGGCACAAAGTCTTTTGAAGGTGGTACCTGAAGGTGATCCTACATTTACACCGGAAGTAATTTTAGTTAGGAATAGCGAGGATAATAACAATTAGATACAACATTATAAGTAACTAAAACCTAGTTATATAAAACCAATAATATTATAAGATTTGTCTAATCTGAGATCAATTAGTTTGGTTTGAGGTATAGACAGGTACTGTACGATTTTATAATTTTATGTATTTTTTTATTATGCTTGTGTGATAAGTAATTGTTTAAGTTTTCTTAATTTTACTCATATTAGTAGTTATTTATATAAAATAAACATAATATTACTACTCGTATTACTTTTTTTCTCTTTTCTTTTTTCTAACCTAAAATAAATATGTATACATTTGAAAAAAAATACAAAAATTGATTATTTTTTAAATCTTTGTATATCACTGTATACATGTGCCAAATCTCAATACAATACGATGAAAAACCTTGAAGTGACAGATTTTTGATCCGATACGGACCAATATTTTCCACTGTGCGCCGCCAGCGGCCACGAGCGTCCAGAAGCGGCCGCGAGCGTCCGCCCGCGGCGACGCGAGCCGCCTCTGCCGGCCTCGCCGCGCCTCGCCGCGCCTCTGCCGGACGCTGCCGGCCGCTGCCGGCCTCTGCCATTCCGATGTGAATCGGCCCTTAGCGTAGAATTCTAATTTAAGTACTTTCCGATTTTGAGATTCCGAAGTGATTAATGAACGAAAAGGAAGCGATCCTTTTCGTTCACTTCGTCCTTCGGAATTGTACCTATATACTTATCTAAGAATTTTTAAATATCAAATTATCTAGTAAGTAAATATACCTACACGTAGAGCTGTGGCATTAAAATTAAAAACAATCCTACGTAGTTGAGCGCTGAACAATCACAGTGGAGTGGACTGAACGTGAAAAGTATTTCAGAGGATTCATTATTTAATTATTTAGATAAAGGCGATTTTATTTGTTTGTTATTTTGATACCGCATCACGTCAACTAGCAGTTATGTAAGCGTAACATTTAGTAGGGGAGGTCGCGCTCAGTTTAAAAAGTCATTTCATACCGAGCGAAAATCGTTACAATAATAGTATTCCACTAATACATAACAGCTTTGATCGTCAGCTGCTTCAGAAGTGGTGGAATAAAAATTGAGAGTATCTCAAATTTGTTGTTGGGAATCGTATTGAATTGACATTAAAAAGATCCCAATTCGCACCCAATAAAGGTTCATATCTAGATTATACACGTTTAGGTTTGGTAGGTGTCGTTTTAGTTTAGGCGCTTTTAAAGTAAAATTTATATCATTCTTCTTCACAAATATTGACTATCGAATTAATTACTTAAAATTGCTATGTGAAACAATTTTATGGTTAATTCAAACGAAAATCGCCGTCAGCTGAATGTTTGCAAGTGGAAATGTCGTCTACGCGACGCCCTAGGATACATTGAGCGCGAAGTAGGGCTATATTGGTTATAAGTTATATCGCTGGCTGACGGTTTTTCCACCGTCGTATTAGCGACTGACGGTTTTCTTTATTATATACAAAGTAGAAACATTCACCTGTATAAATTTTGTACGGTATAAAATGACTTTATATTCAAAAAATTTTTACATGTTCTGGCCTTGTACCATGAAACTGTTTTGAGACTCAAACAATCGGACGAGAATGCCCTGCTCTACTAAACATAAAATTACGTTGTTAGAGCAGGACGCGGCATTGTCGTCCGATTGTTTGAGTCTCAAAACAGTTTCGTAGTAGGCCTACAGTAACGCGACTGACGTTGAATCCCCCGTCTGCAATACGGCTGACGGTGATTTTTTGGTTAAACATGACCTCAATAATCATCCATCAAAGTTTCATTCGGTATAAAATCACTTTTCGCAACTATTTTTTTTACAACTTTGAAATACTCTCAGTTAAAATTCCACCACGGGTGCGGCGACTGACGCTGATTATATTGATTGATAAATATTAAGCTACCGCTGGACAAAAATTTGGTCGGTATGAAATGGCTTAGCAAACGATAGCACTATGGAAAATCTTGTTCTTATAGAATTTACCTTTATTTGATATTATGATTATAAAGTAATAACTAATAACCGCCAAACAGAAGTGCGATGCTAACGTAGTAAGACAAAAGTTCTAAAGTGTTCTGTGTTTCCACTACAAGATAGGAAATTAAGAAAATTTAATGCTAGAAATAAATTACTAACAAAAATCTACTTTAGGCATACCTTAGGTTAGCATTAGTAAAACGTCGACACATTTGGTCATTGTTGAGTTTACCTAGTACAAATACGGGACACCAGTCAAGGGCCAAAGCATGCGTGTTGCGTTATATCACGCCAATTTTCTGCGAGATCGTAGTCATCTTCCCACGAGACTTATCTGACTGATCTACGATATTTCTACGAAAATATTTTACCACACCAGTGCACAGTGGTACTCAACCTTTTTTATACGGGCCACAAATACGTTGTGGTCATGGTATAGCGGGCACCAATTTTTTTAGGGTTAAAAAAATACGTTCTGCAAAATTACTTTCACTTTTCTCTATTTTGCCGGTAAGAGTGAATTTCAAAATAAAAAGTTTTAACAAGTTCACGCGGGGTACTGATAAACTCCCGGCGGGCCGTAGGTTCAGTATAGCTGCTTTAGATATTTTAAGCTAAGCTAACTTGCAGAGGCGGCATAAGGCGTGGGCGGTGTGGGCGACCGCCCACGGCCTCGCGGTCCTAGGGGCCTCGCGCCCCTTGGACAGCGCGTTTTTTTTAGGATTTACGAGCAACAAAAAATCTTTCAACGAAATCCGTCTTCTGGCATCATCCATCAGAGGGCCTCGCAAAATATATGTTGCCCACACAACATTTTGGTCTTGCGCCGCCACTACTAACTTGAAGCAGTAGGTACACAGACAGGTAACATTTAGGTACGACAGTTATTTTGCTGTCTCTACAGTAGCCAGCTGGTTACAGTTGAATTTTCGCCGGAGGTGTGCAATTTTCGCCCCGAACGAGGAAAACCGGGAAAAGCGACATTACTCAGTGCGTTCGTAATGATTACTTGAGAGGCCGACCTGTTTATTATTATCGCTTACAGTTTGCCCTCTCATTCGTATTTATTTTTTAAGGTGGAAAGAGACAACATGATATTAATTCCTCGATAGTGGGAATCGCAGACACAATAGATATTCAATTGTACTTATGCGGCACCCGGGTGCCGCTTGGGAGTTGATGGGTTAATTCAGCATTTACTTGAGCTTGGACTAACGTTTTTATTGGCTCAAAGATCCAACACATTATGTTGGTCAAAGATACCCAAGTTTTACCTGCTAAGTGGCCAGAATGCACAATGTAACCATGTCGATATATAATAACAATCATAGGCGAACATTCGCCACTACGGGTTCGTAATCACTTATATTGGCCAACGGGGAGAGACTATAAGGGTCAGCGCAGACAAAACGGAACGAAGCGGAGAGGATTCCGAGAGTCCGCGCGAGCATTATTTGTAAGGTTCAAGCGTAGGTTCCAGCATTTATGCACTTTAGTTTAATAATTTTAAAGTTTACTTTCAAGTCCGTAAGATCCTCTCCACTGCGCTCCGTTAGCTATCTGCGCTGACCCTAAGATTTTAGGTCTTTTTCTTTGGCTTATGACTTATCATACTTTGTTTCATAAAGATTAAACACTTATTCAAAGTTGTGGAATGCAATCAAAATACTGATAGATTTTGATTGTAATTTAATATTAAAACATGAGTTTACAACAAATGGCATGTTAAACAAAATCCTACATACAAATTGTAAAGCTGCGCGATATAACAATGCGTTAAACCATACTACGTGCCCACTTGAATATTATTGAATAGGCTCCGTTCACACTAGTGCAGATAAGCTAAGCGTCGTGTGAACGAGACCTTAGACAATATTAAATGCATTTTGTTACCGTTAAAATATCATTGTTACAATCGAAGAAGTTTATATAATAATATTCAAGTGGCCAAGTCAATTTTTTTTTACCAAATATGTTAAGAAAATTTTGATCCCAAAACTTGATTTAGCATCCGGGCAGAAACACTAACAGTTACCACACTAGAAAAGCAAATCTGTATCTATTACTATAACTATTGACATCTAGAAATGTTTAAGTACATTGGAATTTGTATATTATGTGTTTATTAGGCTCGCGGTGCTCTTTGTGCATACAAAATGATTTAGTGTACCCTACTATATCTGTATAATACTTTACAGTAACAAACAATATTATCTATGAATTGTCTACTATATTATGTACTCGTTTACAAGCATAGACATGAGAGGAAAAATCGGTGGAGTTTTGTACTAGGTAATAGGTATTGGGATCAACATATCACTCCGGAAAGCTTAAATAATACCGAAACACGATCGACAAACTTACAAATCACTACCAAAATATCAAAAGAGCTAACGGTAATTTACAAATAAATTAGAAACAAAAACAATTTGTTCAGAAGAATCACATCAGCAAGCAACGAAGAGGGGCAAACGAATACACGAGTATTTCATTCGCGTACAAATAAAAACGCTCGAAAACATCCTATATACAACTTATAGAACTAAATGTGTAAAAAAAATAGAGAGATTTTAGTACGTGTAAGGCATGACGGAGTGCAGTCACTCTCGGGTATAAATGACCAGAATTTTAAAGTAATATTTAAATCTACCCTACTGGAAGGTAATTTAAATCTAATAAGTAATACGAACACTATATTAACAAACCTCCAACATCTCCGCTGCTAACCATTATAAAAACTTTCAACGCTCAACATTCGCACCACTGGTCATTAGATTGATTTTTTAGACATATTTATATTTATACTCGCACTGGAAATTAAAAATGGCCGAAAAAATTCATAATATTGTGTATAAACAGAAAATGATTTAAAACGTAAAACATATGTATTTGCTATTGTGTTTAGCCGTAAGTTTTCCGAATTTTATAAAATAAAATATTGTGTTGCTACAGCTAAAAATTGTCAATCACAATCAATACATCTAAAAAATCAGCCTCCAAATGAATTTCATTACCCTAATGCCTTTCAGCACAATAATAAATAACAATAATAGCCTATAAAAATATATTTATAACTAGAAAATATATCGCCGCTTACGGCGGTCTTACAACGGAGACCTACAACTATACTCTTGAGATTGCCGGAGCGTAAACAAAACGATTTCAGCGGGGCGATGAATTATGCTACTTTAATAAATTAATATAACTTAGTCAATGTACCGAACTAACGTTAAAACACTTGATATTTTAAAATTACGCGATTAACCTTAACTTCCAAAAATATATTAGTAACAATGACGCTTTCATATATACAGTTGGAGATTCATACGATCTGCGCTCGACTCCGAGGCCAGTTATTGTCTCACACCTCCGTACGCCAGGGAATGTTTACTTCACTATACATAAATAGCCGCTCTTAAACGTAGCACTTAAAAACTATCTTACACTTAAAAAGCATTAAAAGTAGTCCTACAGACTAAAGAAGTCAAAAATCTTACTTTAATACAAATGATATCGTTAACTGATATAATGTAATAATACTAAAACTGCTGTTTACAAGTATGATAAAAATATTTATCAACTTTCTAATACAATATTATATTGTAAACGATTCCTGAATAATACTATTTCATACATACGTTTATTTGCAAACCTAACCCCCATATAATGAAAAAGATCCGCATAATATACGTTTTGTTATAGTTACACGAATTTGTCTTTGTTAGATACAATAAATGTTACTTGAGAGGCAAGGACAAAATATCCCGTAACCATCACATCTTTTACAGGGCGGATCTTTTTGTGAAGAAAGGGGTAATTCTCATAAACAAAGTATTCAATTTGCATTAACACGGGGTTAATGCAAATTGAATATTTTATGGGATTAGATCCCAGTTCCTTTTCTCACTTGCACGCAGACGACTTCGTGCGTGTACGAATGCGTTTTTACTCACAAAAACCATACTACAAATTGAACTTCGATTATGAGAATTAATTTTGTTGTTGTGATTTTATTAATTAGCAATTTATCAATAGGCGATAAATAATGTATATATCTTATAGACGAAATATTTACAACACTTATAAATAAACACATTTTGATAGAATCAGTACAATAAATAAGGCGGAGAATACTAATTCTAGCAACTTTCAAATCATAAGCCAGCTATCATATCCGAGTTTTGAAATGTTATTATTTATCATTGTCTATGTGAACAATTGGTTTTACTACATTACTGACAGAAAACTAAGTGTACCAGCACTATTAGCACTATTTTCTACATAAATTGCATTTAAAGTGTCCTAATATGAATGATTATGATGTATTACACAGTGAAAACAGAATAGACTGAACAGTCTTGTGCAAATTTGGAATTTCTTGTACAGTTATCAACCTATAGTATAATTATTATGCACATTTAGACGATTATTATACAATAAGCACATCGGTTTAGGGTAGAGCCACTCCGTTTGTGCGCGCGTAGCAGTGGCGCCTGCAGTCACATCTGTGTCAAGTTTGCACCGTTTGAGTGGTATTTTGTATTGCGCACACACTTGGGCACCATTCAAAAACTCCCGTTTGGTTTAAGCACCGCGCCCGCAACAGTGACGTTACGGCATCGGTTAAGTGTTTATGTGCATTACGTACACACCGGGCACTATCAAAACTGTGATGTTTAGTTTTCGCGAAACTGATTGCTGGTACTCACTGTAATGCGCACGCACTGACGCACTAGTGTCCTGTTTGTGCTGGTACTCGCTACAGTGACGTCATCGCTGTATATCGCGCACACCGCACTAGTGTCCGGCGCAGACGTGCGGGCAGGCGAGGCAGGCGCGTCAGGAGGGCGGGGCGCGGCGGCGGCGGCGGTCGGGCGGCGCGAGCAGGTAGGACGCGTCGAGCGCCCGCCCTCCGCTGCGAGCAAGCAGCCGTCGCGCGATGCCGTTCACGCGTTCCTTTTGCTGCTCGCGACGCGCTGCACCGGTCAGCTGGAAAGATATCAATGATTTAGACATCTACAAAGTATACAGTTGTGGAATATATGCGTGGAGGCCGTAAAGGAAGATCGCTCGAATCAAAGGCTCGGTTCTGAGCGAGGTGTGATACTCGGTCAGGCCGAAGCCCACGTGATTTCAGCTGTCGTATATATACCGAAGCACTTAGAAAACTTCGATAGCGCGATGCAGGAATGTGGCGCTAATTATGGGTATCGCCACACCGTCATGGCTGTTGTAGTTAGAAAACAAAATTGTTAGTGTATATGTCTACTAAAAGCAAACACTTTATTCAAACAAAAAATTAAAATTATTCACAACAAAAAGAAAAAGTCCAAATAGGCGGTATTATATTTGGAAGCAGTTTTTTTCAGAAATCATTATATTACTGCTGCAGATATCTTCAGAGTATATTGTACAAAATGATTGTTAATGTAGCTAAAAAATATTACTACAATTTTAGTTTAATTACCTTGTTACTTACAGGGGCGGCGACCGCTTGAGTCTGTTTCTTCTTGGTCTCCTGTGTGGTCTTTTTGTCGGCGGGCGCGGCGTTCTTAGCGGCCCGGCCCTTGAGGTACTCCGGTAACACCTCATGCGGCTGTAAATATTTAATATAATTATTGCAAAATGTGTATATTTTTTAAAAGTGAAATTAAGTATCATAATATTACAAAGAACCACCTAAATATATAATACACTGGACATTATATCGTTTGTGCGTTTTAAGATGATATGGGTGACAGTTCTCATATTCCTTGCTACGGATTTTTTTACAAGAAAACAAAAAAAAAAAACAAAATGTAATAAATTATATTCCACCTACAAAAATAAATGTTTCCTATAATTGTAAATGAATAAAAATGAAAAGTTGCTAAATACTAAGTTATTAATATAAAATTATAAATATTAACTATGAAGTAGGAGTCAGATGCATGAAACGGAACTTATGTCAATAGAGATTGCCACTGTTGAATCGAAATCAAATCGATAAAAAGGGCGGCCATCTTAAATCGCCGGCGCCACTCTGAAACGTCAGTACGAAATCGATAATTTCGATTGCCATTTCTTTACGAAGTGATTCGATATTTTTAAATTATCGATTAATTTTTTTTGGGAACTTCCCTACTAATGTCAATTATTATGTGTCACGCATATCATCTTAAAACGCACAAGGTATAGTTATACATTGTTTTATCTTGTCGTAAAAAACATACCGTAAAAAAGTCACTTGACAAACAAGTATATAACATAGTAATTTTATTACAAACATAATATTATTATAGAAGATAATAGATACCAAAGTATCTATGTTATCTTGAGTTATTTTGTAGGTTGTTCAACCTGATTTCTAATACTAAAAAAGAAAATATGTTCTTGAAGAGGCGCGCCGAGCGGTACGCGTGCGCAGCTAGCATGTGTTGAGTGAGTTAGCACGATATTGCCATCTCATTCCAAGTGGTACCGAGCGGTCTACTAGCCGCTCGTGTGTGTGAACGAGTTAGCATGATATTGCCATCCCTAACACGGTCCACGCGCAGCTCCCGTGTGGGAGCGAGTCAGCATCATGTGGCTTTCTCTGTCTGACTGATACGTACCGCGTAAGTCCTGGTGACCTTGAGCCGCTGCGGGAACGTGTCGAAGGCGTAGGGCTTCGTGCAGATGGGGTACTTGGGGCGGGAGACGCGCGTAAACAGCCGCGCGGAGCGGTCCACGCGCAACTCGCAAATGTACACGTGAGCCTCGGACGAGCCCAAAGGACGACCCTGTGGGAAATATATTACTTATTAGTAGTTATTAGTAAGACCATCATTTTCCGTGTCGTGATCCAGAGTTTTTTGACACATCGTGTTTTCT
This sequence comes from Polyommatus iphigenia, assembly GCA_963422495.1. Classification (NCBI taxonomy): domain Eukaryota; kingdom Metazoa; phylum Arthropoda; class Insecta; order Lepidoptera; family Lycaenidae; genus Polyommatus; species Polyommatus iphigenia. The sequence goes on from OY730182.1 coordinate 8,866,207, forward strand.
ACTAGTATAGAATATTACGAAGTGTTACGAAGCAAAGTTCACTACTAGCATATACAGTAAATAATCCAATCAAGATTCGACATGTTGCACACCTTGTCAAACGTCGAACAAAACTTTTTGTTTACTGTCTTTGCTGGTGCTGCACTGTAGCGTCAAAACATTGCAGTAATATATCCTAAATCCTAATATATTCAGCTTCACCTTCACGAAAATGTGTAATACTATTTCTATTATTTTTAATTATATTTGTAAGCAAAATATTACCTTGCAGAATGTATTGAGGTCCATCACCCAGCACTGCGACATAACCAACTCTATCGGCACCGCCTCGTACAGCGGCACTCGCATCACCTCGTTGTGGAAGAATCTACAACAGAATACAAGTCAGCAAAACTTCACGCAGATATATGCCGATATAACACTACACTTTTTTAGAGCCCGTCAAAATTTGCCTCCCTAAATCCTATTACACTGTCCTAAATTAGGGTAAGTGTCATAAATCAGGGTAAGATTAGAAAGTTTAGTAACAACTTTAATAATGATAAAAGATGATTTTTTTGGCACGCGCACGTGTAAAAAGGCGTGTTACGTTTATAATGTGCATGCACATTTTGTACGTGGGTTTGCATTCCGAAAAGCAGTTTGTGTCTTCAAGTACTCCTAACTATAATACGAGTACGCGTGTATGTGTGTACTCACTGTACTATGTACGTGTAAATGCGTATTGACGTCCATGAGAGCGTATGAGCGTGTATAAGTACGTATAATATCCTTCCTTCCTAGTCATATCCTCATGGCTGAGGGACGTGACCACCAAAATTTGCTTTCCGGGATAGGGGTCTCTACTTGTCTCTGTATAATATGCTTACGTGTAAATGCGTATTTACGTGTGTTAGCACGTTGAGATGCATTTATGCGTGTTTTCATGCTGGTAAAGTCGTTTAACGATGTGAATGGCGCGGGCGGCCGAAAAGGAAGAACTTCTGACTGAGCGAGATAGCAAACTCGGTCAGGCCGAAGCCCACTGACGTCATTTCAGACGTTGTATATATCTTACAGTTCTCCGAAACTTCGATAGCGCGATGCAGGCGAATTGTGGGTACCGCAGTCGTACTCGTATACTCACTTCCTAGTGGGCTCGTGGAATGTGTAAATGCGTATTTGCGTGTGTGAGTGCGTTGAGACTTGAGACGCACATGTGCGTGTATTCGTGCTTGTAAAGTCTACTCACTTCCTAGTGGGCTCGTGGAATGTGTAAATGCGTATTTGCGTGTACGTGTGTCATGTTGAGACGCATTTGTGCGTTTATTCGTGCTGGTATTATATACTCACTTCCTAGTGGGCTCGTGGAATGTGTAAATGCGTATTTGCGTGTATGTGTGTGTCATGTTGAGACGCATTTGTGCGTTTATTCGTGCTGGTATTATATACTCACTTCCTAGTGGGCTCGTGGAATGTGTAAATGCGTATTTGCGTGTATGTGTGTGTCATGTTGAGACGCATTTGTGCGTTTATTCGTGCTGGTATTATATACTCACTTCCTAGTGGGCTCGTGGAATGTCTCGTGCGGTCGCAGGTAGTGGTGTCCGTACACATATCGCTCCTGCGTCTCGCGGTGTTTCCACAGCCTCTCCACGCGGAATATGTCTAGCTCGGACACCGGTACCGCGCCGATCGTCTGATACGTGTGCTTGCGGACGGCGCCATCCTACACAAAACAATAATGAAGAGTTAAAAGAAGATAATAGTAGTTGCGTCGGAAACCGACGTTTTCTGCTAAGCTCAGAGTAAACTCACAAGGATTGCTATGTATAAAATAAGTTACTGTTTGGCATAAGGCATAATAATATTTAAAGGGACTTCGCTATTATCAGGATAGATCTTCATCGTAAAGTGCTGGTACAAGACAGTGGCGTGGGAAGGCGGGCGACGCGAGGAGAGAATAGTACGATATAATACCACCTCAATCTCTCTATTATAATTCTTATTGACTTTCCATCATTCATCAAACACTTTACACTTTCACTAAATACTTCACAATAATTATCACTTCACTCAGCACAAATAGCACTTAAACGAAACTAGGGACAGTTCCGGAACGTGTTCGCTAGTTGGAAGCCTAAACGAGACTGATCTCACTTTCTGGCGAATGCGTTTCCCTCTCCACCTCTCCCACTCCATCTCCATCACTCCCACTCCGACACGCCCCGACTCTGTCAAAGCGCGATACTAGTTTCTTATAGATGGCGCACTTAAGTTCCATTTCCGTTTTTGTCCGGATGCGACATGTTATTTTAATTCATGAAGCCCCAGCGGCCACATCCGGCCGCGATAACAATGAAAAAGCTATTGTGTCTCGTTTTGCCACGACTGATGGGTTAAATATATAGTTTGTAAGCTTTTATTTGTGTGTTTCTATCGCATTGGGATAAACCTGTAATGGTTTATATATGTATGGAAATAAATAAATAAACATTGGGACTGTTGTAACTAATTAATTTCATTTGTTAGGCATCGGTGGAATAAAACCTGACTGACAAATTCATTACCCTTTCTTTTAGATTAATCGCAGTCAGATGAATAACTCCATAAATGATTTTTTTGCAACATCATGTCGTGTTACTTCATCAATTTTATACTTTATTCACAACAATAAGTTCTCTTAAGGTACGCTTATACGGGCAACTAAAATTGCTCCACTCCAGTCAATTCTCGTCAACTTTGACGTCACGACTACATCAAGCAATTTTCGGCAACAACAAGCAGCAATATTGCGCAATACATCGCAATACAATTGAGCGATATGGCGCAACTTCATCAACTAGTTACTAGGCAATACTGTCATACACGAGCCCATCAGATATTTGTCAATTCGTATCGGCGACATTGAGCGATATGAAATATCTGGAGCAATATCGCCGAAATAATTGCCACAATTTATTGAAATTGCTCCATATTGGTCCACTAATTACTCTAGATCGGTCCATTTGTGTCGCCGGGCAATTATTGCCGAAATTATTGCCCGTGTAAGCGAATCTTAAGAGCTGGTACACATTGGGCGTTTTGAAGCGCGCGGCACTCGGCAGCCGTCAACTGCCGTCGACAAATGCCATTCGTCCGTCGGGGTGCGTTTCCACTGAAGCGGAGCGGAGCTTAGTGGTGCCCGAATTGACCAATCGTGCTATTCCAGCGGAATGACAGCGAAGCGGAGCGAAGATTTCGAGCATGGTGATTGGTCAATTCGACACCGCTAAGCTCCGCTCCGCGTCAGTGGAAACACGGCCTAAGAAGCCTTAATCAACACTTAACGAACTCCTAAATAAGCTATACCAGAAAATTGTAATCTGCACGACCTAATTATAATGTAACATCTTATTTACCTTGGTCGTCGTAGTCTCCTCTTTCCCCTTCGTCTTGAGTTTCTTCCTATCAGTCCGCTTAGTTCTGCTCGTCTGTGTGTTAGCACTGAGGTCAGGTCGTCGCTCGTCTATCGGTATATCGCGGAGGACGTACACCGTGTCGCCCTGACGCACTTGTAGCGAGCCCCGCATCAGGGAGAGATAGAACTGATGACCCTCTTCCGTGTACTCGTCTAGAGGTATCTCACGGTCCACCTGAAGAGAGAAAAGAAATGTAAATGAATATAGATACTGTTTTTAGGAGTCATCTTCAATAATTTGAAGTTTATAATGTTGTGAACTTTATATACCATTACCGTTGAATATTTTGACGTTATTAAAGTATAGTCATCAAGTTACAAGATTAATGTAATTTTTAGGCAGCAATGGGTACTCTATTTTGAACATTATAAAGTTAGGCTGGTATAAATAGTCAGTACTTAAGATGCGACCCGGTCTCAAGACGCGGTTCGGCTCTGTGATTGATGCAAATTTTGACAGCCAACCAATCACAGAGCCTGAATCGTGTCTTGAGACCGAGATGCATCTTGAGTACTGACTATTTATACCAGCCTTAAGCTAGAAACAAATTATTATCGGACGCATCCATAAGTCGCGGCTGATGGATGCGGCTTAACAATGTGCACGGTTTATCCGCGGACGTCAAAGACCTATCCTATATGTCAATGGCAGACGTCCACGGATGCAAAAGCATCCGGCCAGCCAGATTCTGTTCGGACGTCCGAACGCTCAAGGTCGCGTCCGCGACTTATGTCAGACAATGTGCACAGTTTTGTGTATTTTGTATTAATCAGATAGAAATAAGCCGCATCCGATGAAAACGTCCGCGGACGTTCGTCCGATAATTTGTTCCCAGCTTTAAAGCCTAAGCGGCACTACATAGCACGGACATTCATGGAAATTTTGTGCTTCGTATTTCAAAGTTTTGTGACTCGTCTCACTATAATATAGTAGTTTGACGATGTAAGTAGCGGCCGAAAAGAACTTCCGACTAAGCGAGATAGCATACTCGGTCAGGCCGAGGACCTTTGCCGTCAGTTCAGACGTATCTTGCCGACTGCCGTTCTCAGAAACTCCGATAGCGAGATGCAGGATTGTGAGTCTAAACTCTAATTGTGGGTACCGCCGCTGTAGATGTAGGCTTCGAGAGGGTCTGTAGCTAATTCTCACCTCAGCTGGCTCACAGTTGTGACAGTGATGCGCGGCGGCCGGGTCGCCGGAGTGTCGCATGCACCGCGCGTGCTGCCACACGCCGCAGCCCGCGCCGCCGCACTGCACCATCAGACCCTCCTCCACGTGCAGACCGCACACGCACATTATCACCTCGTCTGTAATTATACATGTTTGAGTAAAGTCACAGTCCGTTTAGACCATAGTTTCTCAATTTTATTTTGCTCACCGCCCACTTTGAGAATATGTTTTTTTCCAGAGCCCCCCATCTTAACTTTACTTACCATCTGTCGCGAATTTAAAACAGCTATTGCCACGATTATATTTAAACGTAAGATAGGAATATGACCCCTATCCTATTTCTGAGTTTAAAATGAAGAATGAAAGAAGAATGTTTCAATGGGAGCAATTAAAACGCATGCTTAGTTACATTGAGGAATATACTTTAGTACGTGATTAGCGTGTATTTTTTGCCTTTTTAGACTTTACTTTTAATCTACCCACGCCCCATCTGCGCCATCTCAATGCCCCCTAATTTTCTCTGTGTCTTCTACTGCCCCTCCGAAAGTCTCAAACGCCCACAAGGGGGCGTTATCGCCCACGAGTTTTGAACAGTGACCCTTGTCGTAAAGCTCTTCGGAGAAATCATTTATTACAATACAGTACAGGTATTATATTGTCTTATAATGCACTAGATGCCCGCAATTCCGTTGCGCTAAAATTCGTTTATCGCGCGAGAACCGTTCATTTTTCCGAGATAAAAAGTATCCTATGTCCTTTCCCGGGACTCAAAGTATCTCCATACCAAATTTCAGCAAAATCGGTTCAGCGGTTCGGGCGTGAAGAGGTAACAGACAGACAGACAGACAGACAGACAGACAGACAGACATACTTTCGCATTTATAATATTAGTATGGATTAACGTAACGCAGCATACGTTGCGTTGCTCCAGACGGACCATCTATGACAAAGCTTAATTATTACCAGAAATATACACATTAAACACTAATCTTAAACTTGATAACACTCAAATCTCAATACTTACCGGACTTCGATTTTTGCGAAAATCCTGGTGGCAAGGACTCCGTTGAACCGAGTATTTTACTCAAGTGTTCCGCAAAATCTGGTTTTGTGTTGTTGTAAACCTGAAATTACAAACATTTGTTACCTAATACTAAAATAAAATTTGATTTCAACAACTTGTATAATAATATAATAATAATTGTTAATTACATCTTTAATAGTACAATATAATTTTAAAGTTCGAAAGATACCTGCTGCCTTATATTATAACTTCAACCATTGGCTGGTCATGGTATTCGACATTCAAAATGTGTTTTAAACAAAATGAAGACATATTCCTAGTTCTTATGAATATATTATTAAGGTAGCTGTTTTTTTTTATAATAAAGTTGATTTTACCTTCTTCAATAGCGCAGCGGCGGCCCCCAAACTCGACGTCTTGCTGTGTTCGCGTATAATACTCGAGAATACGCCACTCATGTCACTATCAAACTGAGCCACTGTTTCATAAGCGCCGTTGTCGATGTTGCTCAAAATGGATGACAGGCTCTGTGCATTCTCAGTCTTGGGTTTCAACTTGAGGAGAGGTGTACAAACTAGTTGGTCGTCTTCGTCTAAAAATAAAAAGAATGATTTTACTAACGTCATAAGGAATAACGTGAATGTTAGCGGCGTAAAGTCGACGTTAAATAACCCGCAATCGTATTAAGTTATGGTTTTATAAAGGTAAAATAATTGACCAATCATAAATTTATCACCAACAACGCATAAATTAAACATGAGTAGCATGACTATAATTTTGATCATAAAGGGAAGCAAACATTAGAAGCTATAAAACAATTTATTACAGTTAGTAAATGACTCAAAGCATATAGAACACTTTAGAAATTTATAATTTACTGATTAAACTAACTAATCAAGAACGCAGCACTAGCTACGGACAAAAAACAGCAGCTATAAAACTTTTAATTTTATTGTTCAGTTAGTAGTAAATGAGTCAAAGGGCAAAGAGTATATTAGAGACTTATAATTTACTGATATTAATTAAGCAATGGTTAAAATTAGTAAAATCCATACTAATATTATAAATGCGAAAGTGTGTCTGTCTGTGTTACCTCTTCACGCTCAAATCGCTGAACCGATTTTGCTGAAATTAGGCATGGAGATACTTTGAGTCCCGCGAAAGGACATAGGATAATTTTTATCCCGAAAAAATGTACGGTTCCCACGCGAAAAATGAAATTTGGCGCAACTCATCTAGTTAGTAATAATAGCAATACCTTTAACAGTAGCCACAGACTCGTACAACGCTCGGAACACTCTCGCCAATCTGCTCTTAGTATCGATAGTCGCATCATCTTCGCCCTTCAACAGTTTCCTCGCAGTATCTTCTCTCTCCGTCCTTATAGATCGTAGTCTGTTTATGAACACTTCGGGGTTCATAGTGTCGGGTAACACTAGCGGGTCGACGGTGACCACGGCCGGCGGTGGTGGTGGTGGTGCCGGTGCCGGTGCCGGTGACGGCGACGGCGACGGCGACGGTGACGGTAACCGGGGTGCCGGCGGTGAGAGAGGTATTGTCATCTTCTCTCTTATGCGACGCACCTGAAATATTGATGAAAATGTGATGAAATGAAAATATTTTATTACTAAATCGGTTAAAAATTAACACGTTTTGGGCCTGTTTCACCACTTCCTGATAAGTGGCGGATAGGCTATCCACAACTTATCTGACAGATAGAGTATAGAGTATCTGTCAGATAAGTTGTAGATAGCCTATCCGACACTTATCACTTATCAGTAAGTGGTGAAACAAGCCTTTAGAACTTTGAACTTTGATAAAGTTTATCAGGCGTCGTAAAGGTCGTCGAATGGTGTCTAATGCCGGAATGTTGCTGCATACTGGTAATAACACAAATATTAGAATTAAATAGATATATGAGTCACATAAAAAAGATTAATTGTTTTTGTAACACAGAAAATGCAAAAGAATATTATTGACAATCTACATAGACAAAGCCTGTCCACCTTTAGATCGTCAGTTTAGTTTTTGTCTGCAGATTGATCTACGTACTTACTATTTACCTTTTCGTAACAAAGGTGACAGATAATTTGATATTTAACCTACAACTTTAACACTGTGCAATAGGACCTTCAATTAAAATTGTTGTTTGAGCGACCTAAAATAAATAAAAAAAAAGTATTTATCAAAAACTTACATCCTCCAAATTCCTTAGCAAGAAGCATTGTCGCTCCTTGACTATGGTCTTCTCTTTCGGCGTGAGCGCTTTCATTTGCGGCTCTTGCCACAATTTATTCAGATGTTGCTGGTATTTCAGTATCGATATGCTCTTGAGATCACAAGCTATGACGGGTTCTAGCTTCTTGTTGCATTTCACAGCTTTTCTCGGCCGGCCGACTCGGGCGTGCCCGTTGGAACTGGCGGACTGATTGGACGTGTTGGACGGCGTGCGAGACTGCGTTTTTACAGGCAGTTTGGTGATACGCTGCGATTTTCCACCTATGACGCCGCGGCAGTCCTCCGAATCGCACTTACATGGCTGAAATGTGAGTTTTATTAGGAAAGAACGTAAATATAGAAATCATTAGCACTTAATATTAGAAAAGTAAGTGAAAACGAATCGTAGCCAGAATAAAGAACAATATTACATAAAAATATAATTTTGCACGTCGGTGATGCTTACAGTATACAATATTATTGTATTGTATACTGTAATCATTTCTCTTGAGTATCTCTATAAGGTTGATCATTATTTTTTATTCCTCATTTACGTGAAACAAAAGTCAAACGACTGATTTTTAGAGTTTTGGCTATGCTTAAGTCTTTTACCAATTCAAGCGAATTTGACGTTGGGATAATTCAACGACGACGTCAGGAGCATAATATTATTACATGCATTGAAACTTTATTTTGGTAACATTATTTGGCAGAATCGATCTACACAAATACCAACTAGAACTATGTATAGGAAATCTTTACACACCTGTCCGACAGCTGGATTGAACAGGGAGAAGTTGTAGTCGTACGTCAACTCTTCGCCCGGGTCGATGTCTCGCAGAGCGAACAGCGCCATGCGGAAGGTGCCTGGACAAACAATTTAATAAATATTTAATTCAACAAAAATTTAAAACATATTATAACATCAGACATTGTCTGTCTGTATATCCGTCTGACTTTTCATGCTCTAACCGCTAAACCAATTTTGCTGAAATTTTGTAAGGATATTGGTTATCCTGATATACGGTTCCCGCGCGATCAACGAATTTTGGTGCAAGGGAATTGCGGACGTCATTTGTCTATTACGCCTAAACTGCTGAATCAATTTTGCAGTTATGTATGGAGATACTTTGAGTCCCGGGAAAGGGCATAGGATACTTTTTATCCCGAAAAAATGTACGGTTCCCACGCGATAAACAAGTTTTGGCGCAACTAAGTTGCGGGCGTCATCTGGTCTATAATTTACCATTAGCTGTCCACTTCTGCATCTCGCAGTTGGGTCGACAGGAGTGGTTGACGAAGCGGCCGTCGCCGCCCATGCGGTGGCCGTCTATCACGAGCCCGCCGTCCAGGTGTAGGCAGTAGTGGTGAGTGTCGCGGGCGTAACGCGTCGCCATGCGCTCCTGTAATGTGTATATTGTCAATATTGTGTACAGTACCCGGCGATAAATATTGCACATCGACCTTTGGAAAGTGACAGTCGGCTAATTTCGGTTTTGTAGAGCGTTATCTCTTACGCACGAAATACAAAAAGTCCGGTATATATTAGGAGCTGTTAAAAAAACCATAATTATTATGGTTTGCTTCTTTTGACAATTTTATTATTATTTGTATAAAATACACCAAATTTTCTATAAGTTATGGCTTTAGGTTCGGGTAAAATAAAATAAAAAAGCGTGTTCAAATTGTGTTTACGTATATTTTAATTCTTTTGGAAAATTACAGCTGTAGCAAATTTAGGGGTTTTAACAACTCTAGATATATATTTTGAACTGCCGGCCTAAGATGCGCAAACGAGAAAATCTCGAGATACGAGGGCTGCTATTTATGTATCCGGAACTGGCCACTTACAAGAACAATATTTAAAAAGTAATTACAACATTTGAAAATAGAACTCTTTGGTTGAAGAATACATTTTGTTTCATGTGACTGTCAATTATTTTTCCATTGTGGCGTCATTTTGAAAATTGCGTGTCTTCATTTGCCATGGATTTAACGCGTGAACATTTTCGTGCAATGATTTACTACGATTTTCGGCGTGGGCTAAATCAACAACAGTGCTTTATTCAACTCACCGCAACTTTTGGAGATGAAGCACCATCAAAAACCACTGTTTATCACTGGTACAGTGAGTTTAATCGTGGGCGGTCTATGCTCACGGATGAAAATAAAGAAGGTCGCCCAAAAACAGCTGTTGTCCCACAAAATATAGATGCTGTGCGGGAACTAATAATGCGTGATCGTCATGTTACATATCGCGAGATAGAGGCGTCCTTAGGCATAAGTATGACGAGCATACATAAGATATTACACGAACATTTGGCTGTAAAAAAAATATGTTCGCGTTGGATTCCGCACAACTTGACAATCGATCAAAAACGGGCTCGTGTCGATTGGTGCAAAAAATGATAAAAAAATACAACCGTGGTACGTCCAAAGCCGTTTATAATATCTACACAGGTGATGAATCTTGGATCTATGCATATGACCCCGAAACTAAACAACAGTCAACGGTGTGGGTGTTCCAAGATGAGCCGAAACCAACAAAAGTTACTCGTGCAAAAAGTACTTTGAAGCAAATGGTCGCCTGTTTTTTTGGAATTAATGGACATGTGGCTACAGTGCCATTAGAGAATCGTAAAACGGTTAATTCTGAATTGTATACGACCATTTGCTTACCAGAAGTCTTTGAAGAAATAAGAAAGGACAACCGACAACGCAGAATCATATTACATCACGACAATGCTAGCTGTCACACCTCAGCTGAAACAACTCAGTTTTTGGAGGGTCAAAAGATCGAATTGACTGGTCATCCGCCGTACAGCCCTGATTTGGCACCTAACGATTTCTTTTTATTTCCATACGCGAAGAACAAATTACGTGGTCAACGTTTTTCGAGCCGCGAAGAGGCTGTTGATGCGTTCAAAATGCACGTTTTGGAGATACCTCAATCAGAATGGAAAAAGTGCTATGAAAATTGGTTCCAGCGTATGCAAAAGTGTGTCGATCATCGCGGCGAATATTTTGAAAAGCAATAAAACCATATTAAATGATATATGTTTGTTTCTTTTTTTAATTCCGGATACATAAATAGCAGCCCTCGTATCTCACTCTCGTGTGTAGTTATATTGTCGATAACGACATAATGTCAAAATCATTTTTTGACATTATGGCGATAGATTTTGACGACAGATCTACACGAGAAAAAATTTATGTCATGTTAGGGTCAATAGAGATGAAGAGAAACGCCATCAAACATCGAGAAAACGTGTAGACAACATTTTCTCGTTGGCGTATGCTAGAGGGGCTGGACGCGACTGCACTCTATTGAATTTGAACAACGACTGAGATAATGTCAAATAGGTGTGTGCTACAAAGATAACGCTCTATGAAACCGAAATTAGCCGATTGTCTCTTTCCAAAGGTCGATGTGCAATATTTATTGCCGGGTATTGTATATTGTTATCAAATCATACATATTACCTAGATATAAGCCAGCGAAAATCTGTTTGTCACCTTTTAACATTGAAACCACTGAATAGATATTGATAAAATAATGTTATAAAATATATAGAATAATATTAGGTACGTTATAATGATGTAATACGCAACAATGTATTCCTTGTGCATCAGTGAATGTGTATATAAATTCCCCCACAGGACAGGCATCGCCTAGCGTGGGGGCCAGAACTGTTGGTTGCTGTAAACTGTTATCTATGGAAATAAAACTTTATTATTATTATTATATTTCTATGCATTATTATTGTCTTGGCATTTATGCCGGTAAATGATTCAGGTACGGGCATGTGCCAAGTACCTGACTCAATTTGTGTCAGGAAAGTATCATGATCGTGATGTATTGAAAGACGATGATGGATTTAGAAACCTCCGAACTATGGAGCAAGTGTCAATGACGATGGATTTTTGTATATTGATGTATGTGTTTTTGTTTAAGTCGAGTGCTTTCAGAGCAGCAGTGAGGGTCTTCGGGATGACGCCAGTGGAGGAGATGATGATGGGTATGATTTTTACAGTATCCTGGCGCCACATTTGTTTTATTTCATCTGCTAGAGGTATGTATTTTTGGATCTTTTCGTTATGTTTTTGTTTCAGATTATTGGTGTTTGGGACGGCTATATCTATGAGGTAAGTGGTGTTTTGAGATTTGATTGTCAAGGTTATATCAGGTCTATTACTTAATATGGTGCGATCGGTGACTATATCTCGATCCCAATAGAGTTTGGCGGAACTGTTTTCGAGGACATTGCTAGGTTTATATTGGTAATAAGGTGTGTGTGTGTCTATTAGTTTATATTTGATGGCTAGCAGTTGATGGATGTGTTTGGCGACGTTATTATGACGATGCGTATATTCTTTGTTGGCTAGTGAACTACATCCTCCTGTGATATGGTCTATTGTTTCGGTTGTTTGGTGGCATAATCTACATTTATCTGTGTCTAAGTTTTCTTTGAGTATATATTTGGAATAGTTGCGGGTTCTTATTATTTGGTCCTGTGTTGCTACGAGGAAGCCTTCTGTCTCACTGTATATATTGCCTTTTGTTAGCCAGCTAAAAGATGCAGTTTGGTCTATATGGTCCTGTTCCAGCTGATGGGGGAATTTACCGTGCAGCGCCTTGCCTTTCCATTTAGCTATTTTGTCGCAATCTTTTGTAATTTTAAGTTTTGGATTGAATTGACTATTGTTTAGTTGAAGGGGTGTTCCAGAGTAAGTAAGTTGTGTTAATGCTTTATGTAAGTCGCTAGTTTGTGCTTTAGTTTGAAAATATTTTCTTAAATTTTCTATTTGACTGTAACATAGATTTTTTATGTCAATGCAGCCCCGGCCTCCGATGTTCCTCTTTAGGGTGAATCTTTCGACTGCTGAATGAATGTGATGGATATTGTGTTTGTAGCTAGCGGTACGGGTTGTGGTGTTGTGGTGTTGTTATTATTATTATTATTATTGTAGGTATTAAAAATAGAGTACTTTCAATTTCGCAAAAGGAAATCATAGATAGTTTTTTTTTTGTAAATTGTACGATTCCCACGCGACAAACTAATTTCGCAGCAATAAAGTTGCGGGCAACATTACGTACCATAAGTACAATTTACATAATCATTAATCGTCATCAAGAAGAACGATCATTCTGTATAGTGGTCTAGTTTGTTTATTACTACAAACGTAGCAGCTCTGTTATAATATATAAATTATAATCTATTTATTAAATAATCAAAGTTCCTACCTTAAACTCCTTATCGGATACGACTTCCCCAACATACTCCAGTATGAAGTCGCCGGACGTGATCTTGTGTTTGGTCCGCACGCCCCACCCCTTGTTCTCAGTCATGAATTTCTCCAGCCCGGATGCCCATTCGTGCCGTTGTATGCGTTGATTCTTGCATTTGTCACTAAAAGAGATATTAAAATAAATTATTAATAATGTATGTAACTATCTTATAATAACATAAGTCGTTGAGTCAACAATTAAGTATGTTGAATTTAACGCCTCCGTGGTCTAGTGGTATAGAGCACGGCTCTTCGATTCCCGCATTGGAAACATGTTATTTCCAAGTTTGGTTAGGACAATGCAGGCTGATCACCTGATTGTCTGACAAGTAAGATGATCCATGCGTCGGATGGGCATGTAAAAAGTCGGTCCTGCGCCTGATCTCTCGCCAGTCGTGTCGGTCGTCCGTCCCACTGGGTTATGAGAGTAAAGGAATAGCGAGTGCTCTTGTGTACTGCGCACACACTTGGGCACTATAAAATTACTCCTGCGTAGCTGGCCTGGTTTCATAACCGGCCACTGTCACCGAACCCGGTGTGGGAGCTATTATGTTGAATTGATAGACTTGGGACGAAGTAGCTCATTTAAAATAAATAAACAAATATATTACATCACAATAGGGATGATGACAAGGTCAAAGATTAGCGAATTTTGTTAATAAAATAAAGAAATCACGGTAAAAAATAAGTGTTACCAAAATTTCAGCTCGATAGCATTTGTATTTTTTTGTTATGCGCCTTCAAAGTTGGATAATCAAGTCGAATTTTTTTTCAATTAAATTTCTTAATATTTGTATACCATTCGATAACTTATGCAATTAAAAGCAACTTTTGGCATGAAAACACTTTGATAAACGCAATATTTAATATACCTATCGAACAAAGTTCTCTGCCGATCCGTACAAACTACGAAAGAGTGACGTCAGTCTTTCGTAGCACTTTGTATGGAGCTTTTCGGGCAGGTCTATTTTATGAGATGTTCGAATTGTTCATATCTTGGTGAATTTTTAAGCTATCAGAGTCATTCTTTCAGCGATGTTTCTATTTTTTAAGGGTCTTTCAATTACCAATTAGAAAAAAAATTAGTCATCAAGCCTATTCACAACACCTCGCGACGTTGCGATATAAATTTGCCCTTACGCTATTACTCCGTTAGTATACCAACACTGCGAACCGCTTCGGTTTCACATGTGTCATGTTGCATCTCGCTCTATCTTTTATCTCGTTTTCTAGTTCGCAGCTTCGGTATACTAAAAACGTTAGTATATGTGCCAACCCACACGTACCACAACCACACGACATCGCAACCACAAAATGTCGTCGAGCAGTGGTTACGTGTGAATGGTGTCGCTGCAGCATTTTGTTGTTGCGTTGTGGTACCGACAAAATGCCGACGTGGTTGCGTTGTCGCCAGTGGTTGCGATGTGGTTACGTACGAAAGTCAATGAAACGGAGGGGAGGAAGAGCGCGGGCGGTGTGCGCGCACTGTCGTTGCATCGACGCAACGTTGTGGTTGGGATGTGGTTGCGACGTGGCTGCGATGTGGTTGCGATGTGGTCGGCCGTGGTTGCGTCTGACAAGTTATCTGACAAGTGGTCGACAACGACTGCAAAATGTGGTACGTGTGAATGGTCCAGTTCATTTACAATACGAAATATACGCCCGACCACGTGGTGTGGTTGTGGTGTGGTTGCGCTTGTCGTGTGGTTGTGGTACGTGTGGGTTGGCCCTATCTCTTTCACTCATAGTCAGCGTTACAAGTTACAGTTTATCTGTCTCACTCACCCGGCGGGACAGAGCTGCGGGCTGCACTCGGAGTACACGAGGCGGTTGATGCAATCCTCGGCGCACGTCGTAGTACTAACAGCGTTACAGTCTGTCTGTCTCACTCACACTCAACGTTACAGTGTATCTGTCTCACTCACCCGGCGGGACAGAGCTGCGGGCTGCACTCGGAGTACACGAGGCGGTTGATACAGTCCTCGGCGCACGTCGTAGTACTGACAGCGTTACAGTTTATCTGTCTCACTCACACTCAACGTTACAGTCTATCTGTCTCACTCACCCGGCGGGACAGAGCTGCGGGCTGCACTCGGAGTACACGAGGCGGTTGATACAGTCTTCGGCGCACGCGCTCGCCGCCGCGCAGTTGCACGCCACAGACTCGCACTCCTCCGCTGATGGTTTCACGTCGTAGTACACATCTGTAATAATAGATTAGTTAGAAATAATGACGCCGAGTCTTAAAACAAAATATTCATTTATTACCCACGCTGTGTACACAGACGTTTATATAGTTGATAGAGAGAAATACCTCTACATATTACACTTATTACTACCAATTGAAAACCAGCATTGCGAATCCGTTCGCAACGTTGCTGAATGGGATCATAATACCAACTTGGTGTTACTTACGTTAATTTTTTGCAGTTATTTTGAAAAATAATACCAAATAAATTTATTATTCTTTCTTCCTTACATTCATATTCGAAAATATACATAATACGAACCAAAAATTTTAGAACTATAATATCTGTATACTGATCTAGTTTAAGGTAGATTTTATATCGACCATTTGAAATATTAGCAACACTGCTTTCTCACACGCTTGCCAGTACAAAAAAACACTCACTTGTCCGAATCTTCTTATAGTTCCACGACGGTACTGGCTGATTATAGTGATGCTGCCACCAGATGTCGTAAGGCAGGGCAAAGTCCTGCGTGCGGCGCCGCACCCAACGCTCACAGTAGGGGGGCGGGGCCAGCAAGCCCGGACCGAAATCCGTAGCTACTGCCTTGCTCTTATTGTCGGGTTTCGGACTGAAATTGAGTAATTAGTGTTGTAGAATATTCTAAATTTAAAAAGTATCCAAAATATGCATGAAACCAGCAAGTGTTAGACTAGAAAAAGGTGTTAAGCAATATTTCAACATATTTTTAGAATATTGGGACAACTTTTGTTGATATAATACAAATAAAAAAGATTTTTGTATGAATCATACTTTTGGGTGTGTGTGTCTTTCTCAAAAAATTAAATATGAAAGTAGGAGCGCTGAAGGCATTACTTTTAACTTCTTTGTTTCCACACACCCTACAATATTATCACTTAATTTTATGCAAGTAAGAAAATACAAGTACATAATAAGTTATTACAACACAATTAAAAATACTTACTCTTCTTTATAGTAGTCTGAGAATAGTCCAGCGACTAGGAACTTTTTTCTGAGCCGAGGATTCTTCTTCGACACGGTAGGTTTGTCCCGATTGTCGACGCTGCTGCTTGGACTCTCATCGCGAGAGGACGCGACGCGTTTCTTACAGATGATGTTCTTGGATAGTACGTCTATGCTCTTCTCGAAATCTATCTCTTTCTCGTGCAAAGGAAGCGGCTCATTTTCGTCGTTATCCTGCAAAGTGTCCAGCGAGGGTTCTCGAGATTTAGGCATAAGCCTCTGACTGATTACTGTGTCTAGGGAACTCTCTCGCGAGCTGGACTGAGCCTCAGGCGCCTTTTTGTGCGCTTGACAAGACCTGGACTTTCTTCTGGTCGTTATACCTAAAGGTTTAGCGATCTTCTCCTCCTCGACTTCGGACACGAGTTTCTTGGTCTCCGTCTTGCGTCCCTTGGTCTTGCAGTCTTCGGAACTTCTAGTCATCCTCCGTTCTTTGGGGTACAATATCGCCAAACTCGACTTAGGTCTCATGCCCACTTTGCTGTTCTTCTCTACGTTCTTTCTCTTTGATAATATTTCCTCTATTTCATTCGAGGGAGACAATGCTCGCGTCTTTCGCTTGAGCCGATCTAGATTATTATCTAAACGACACGCAGGCTTCGAAGCTTTCAGGTGTAGCAGACTCAAAGGAATACTATCTTCTGGATCGTTGCCTAGCGAGCTAGTCAAAGAGGGAATACTGTCGGTTTCACTTAGAACCTCCCATTTGTTGACGTGATTCTTTAGTTCTTTGTCTGGTTTTGTTTGTTTTAATTGCAAAGCTGGAGCTCTTAATATCGAGGAAGTTGATTTCTTTTCGGTGCTCTTATCGGGTGGAGTCGTTTTGTTATTGTTATCTTTTAACACGTCCTTGCCTTGTAATTTTTCTAGCGACACTACAGTCAATCTTCCTTGTTTGGGCATATCGTCTTTATTTAAAATAACTTTAAGTTCCGCTTTTTTGCTGGTTGTCCTTTCTAAGAAACTACTCATAGCCTCACCGTCTTTCGGAACTCTTTCGAAAACGGAGTGGTCTGTATCCTCAGATGTTAGCTGGTTATCTGAAGCAGCACTCTGATTCGGTTCCACTTTCTTCTTTTTCTTTTTAATGTTCGGGAATCCAGTTCTATTGATGGCTTTGCGCCGCCTAGGTTTCTTTTTGCTCGAATCTACATTCTTATTTTCATTTGTATCACTTTTTTCGACAGTTTTGTTGGGATTGCATTTTTTATTTAGATCTGCCATCGACAGCCTCTCAGTCTGGACCTTGGGCACTAAGATTTTAGGTGGTAATACCAATTTACTCTCTCTTATAATACTATTGCCCGTTTTCTTCTTTTTCTTGTCATTTGTCTCGTCGTTGTCGCTATTTAAGTTTCGTTTTGGCTGGCGAAGGTTGTGTCCGCCGGTAGTTTCTTGAATTTTATCGGATATTACGGCAGCAATCGACTCGCTTCTTTTTTGCCTTACGATGGGTTCCGCAATTTCCGATATCAGCGACAAAGGAATTTCCGCCTCCACATCCAAAGTCTTGTTTTTATCTTTATTCGAATCACTCAAAAGGTTGCTCACGCAAATCGCAGACTTAGGTATTTGGTCCTCCAGGTCAACCGAGGGTTCAAAAATCCCAGTTGGCTTTTCTAAGTTGATGAGGTCGTTGTTTCCCTGATCCTCCGACTTCTGTTTCTTAGATTCTATAACCTTACCTTTTGTCACGGGTGATTTGATGACACTCGCTCTAGTGTTGACTTGAGGCGAATCTCTTCCTTTATCATCACTCTTACTAGAGCTACTGTCACTACCATTCTTTTCTTTTTCCAGAATTCTTGATTCTATTGACTTGCGAATATTGTTATTCAAAAGTGTATCCAATACTTTTGTTGCTGCACTCGGATTAATTTTTGATACTAGGTTACTAGTGAGCCCTTCCAATCTGTTCTTCTTTCTGGTCATAATTTCAGATTTTTGAGCTGGTAGTATTGAACTTTTGTATAGTGATCGAGCCGACATAGTCTTGAGAGGATCCGCAGTTGTGTTGTTAGATGAGGAGACACTGGTGGGTGTCTGGGGCGTTTTTTCTGATTCAGTCGATTCGTCTTTTGACGAGGAATCCTTAGCGGAGGAGCTGCTTGAAGTTTTATCCTCTGACAGCTTCTTGGAAAGGGATTGGACAACTTGATCTAAGCTGGAGTTGGCGATTACTTTATCGGCTTCGAGTCTGTGACGCTTTTTCGGTGTTACTATTGGCGCGGAATTTCGCACAGGTGAAGCTTTTCGTTCTGACCTGGGGGAGGATGTTCTATGTGTCTCTGACTTTAACGACTCAACCTTGGAATCGCTGTCTTTGGATTTTGGCAGTGATTTTTCCAAATCATTTACCATTTTATGAACAGCCTTCAGTTTTTCAGATGTCTCATAAATTTTCTTTGACAATTCGGACTGTTCGGCCGAAGGTTTTTTAATAGAGAGCTCCTCAGTATTTTCAGACGGGTGCGTAGGCGATGACGCAGCGTTCTCATCTTTACAAGCGGTTGAATCTGAACCAGTCACTTTAGAAGATCTCGGAGAGCCCTCGATACGCTGTTCTTTTGAATCACTTGTACTAGTTTTTAAATTCTCAGAGCTCTTTTTGTTTTTCTCATTAGGTTTTGTTTTTGAGGATCCATCGCTGTCGTTTGTTTGTATGTCACCCATGCAATCGGTTTCGGTACACAAAAACTTTTCTGGACTGCCTTCAGTTTTTGAATTTTCATCAAATTCAGCGGTGACTAGACTTAAACTTAACGAATTATTCGTGGATGAGTTTATATGATAGTGCCTTTTCTTTAACGGCAGCTTGTGTTCATTTGTGTCTTTGCCTCCTTTATTTTGGGACTCGGTTAACTGCTTTTTATGCCTCCTCTTTGACGTGGGTGTCGTAATTTCTTGATTGTCTGATGTCTTCCGCTTTTTAGACGCTCTCTTATTCACTTTGGGGGGTGGCAGTTCTGCGGGTTTTTCTTTTTCGGTGGCTTTTTGATGGCTCGGTGAGGCGGAGGCGATCATTTTTGGGGCAACCTGACATAGCTTTATGAAATTCGAAATCAACGTATCCATATCCTGTGTAAACTTCTGGTCTGTTGATTCTACCGAATTTCTATTTGCGCAAGAATCCCTGGATCTCGATACCGATCTAGAACGATGTCGGCGTTTGCTTCTGTGTCTATGGTGTTTGGTTTCAGTTTTAATTGTTATTCTCGAAGGTCGTTCAGTGGGTTTAAAGTTGATTTTAGGCGGAGCTAGAACCACTGTCCTTCTTTGTTTTTTAATGTTGTATGTGGGTTTAATGTTGGGTTTCTTGAAATTCAGAAACACATTTCGCGAAAGCGACTTATTCGGTATATAACTGTTTTTGGCCCTTTCAAAAATACTCGGCAAGGCTTTTAAGGCATTCTCTTTTTTTGAGGATGTTGACGACGTCTTTGCTTGTTTGCGACTTTTTGGAGACGATGTCCGAGGCGGCTCGCGCAAAACATCTTTTTCTTTTTTAGGTACTGTTTTATTGGTACCACATATAGGTGATGCTCCAAATTTATGAGTAAATGCAGGCTTCAACGAGGGAAGTGAACTATTTAGATGACTAGTTTTAGACGGAGGTTTCAGTAGGGTGTTGTTATTGTTATGACTAAGTTTGAAAATGTTGCAAGTAGTGATGGGTCTTTGCAAGCCACTGAAGACTGGACCAGGTGCAAATGGATCAGACGAATTTAGCCTCAGAATATGCTTTTGGCTTGATTTGGTGAAGCCGTAGTTGTGTCTCGATATAAATGGATATTTCGTGCAAACGCTCACATATTTAGGGCTCGCGCTTGGCTTCCTCAAGAATGCTTCACATTCCGAATCACTGGAACTATGACCTAAAGTGAGGCTGCTGAATGTTTTATTCGTCAAGAGTAAAATCTCCTGATCAGAAACAAAATGTTTTTGATTTTTGTAGTACGATCTGTTTCTGACGGATCGAGTTTTCTTGAACTTTCTAGTTCTTCTTCTCGTACTTCTCGTGCTATAATCGGTTTTGTATCCCGACTTATCACTTTTGTACCCCGATCTGTGGTCCGTTTTGTATCCCGAGCGGTAGCAGTCACTCTTGTAGCCCGATCTACAGCCGTAGTCACTTTTGTAACCGGACTCTATCAGTTTACTGCAACTCTTGTATGGTTTGAATTCGTAGTCACTTTTATAACCTGATAGTATGTCCTTATACTTCGGGTTTAGGTCGATCTCCTTCCACGTTGGATCCAATGGATCGTCAGCCGCCGCTTCGTTCTCGCTCTGGTGTTCCCGCCACGAATTGCTCACAGGCTTGCTTTTGTTGCTCTTAGGCAGATTAGAAAGTTTACTGTTTAACTCCTTTCTTTTAGCGTAAACTCCGGAAAGGACAGATCTGTTCGATGGTAAAGAATCGTCGTCGCTATCTGCAGAATCATACTGATTCTTATCCTTTAGAGTCTTGGTTGCTGTTTTAGTTGTTCTAGATTTAGTTTGGGGCTTGCGACCGACCTTCTTCCGAGGAGGATACAAGACTCTATCTGTGGCGTACAACATCCTATCTAATGCGGCTATATCTAGCTTGTGATCATTTTTCTTAGTCTTATCAAATTTTGCGGGTTCCTGTTTCAGAGGAACCGGCGACGGTGCTTCCGTTTTAATTTGTTTAATTTCATTTTCTATTCTTTTCTTTTGGAAGTCGCATTCGCTAGAATCTGATCTGGGGTGCGCCCGGCTTCGAGATTTTGATCGCATGCTCTTCCTCTCTACTGTGGTATTTTCTTTTTGTTGTGATTTTCTGCTGTGCCTACTGTTATTTTCTGCGATATCATGTCGACGCATCGGCGAATGGGTGGGTGAATTGTTATTAGATAAGATTCCTGAGTCCGGAGATACGTTCGGTGGATCGTTATTATTGTGAAAATCGTTTATAACATTAACTGCAGATTTATCCTCTTTCTGAGATTCATTATCTTCGGTTTTCCTAACTTTTCGGGGCCGTCCGCGTTTTCTTCTAGACTCGACTATGACATTCTTAACGTCCTCCTGAGATTCTGAATTTATACTGCTAACATCTAATTTTTGAGAGTCTATTCGATTTAGGGCGTTCATATCATTATTGACGACTGTAATTGGAGAACTTTTCATAAGGTCGCTTGCGCTTCCGATCTCCGAACCGCCTGATACTATGTCCAAGTTCATAAAATCGTTATTATCGACGCAGTCATCTAGACTAGGAGGATTGGGAAGGGACATCTCGACGGAGTCGGCGACGGAAGTGATTTCCTCGAGAGCCTTATTAATTTGGGAAAACTCCTCCGTTTGCTGGGGACTTAAATTTTGTGAGCCGCTCAAGTAGTTTGTGGCTATAGGTTGTATTTCTGGGAGACTGTTTATTTGTCCGAGGACGCAATCGCTAATGCCCACGCCTTCGATCGGGTTTGCGTTTATGTTGCACGATAGGGACGACGAGGGTGTATTTATAGAGTTGAGTGGCGTGGTGCTGCTTAGCAGCTGTGTTCGTGCCACGAACTCCTGTAAAAGGCTGGAGGCATAGTGGGACGCGTTTTGGTTCACTATGTCGGAGTTGGAGCACTCGTTTTCCGACCCGGAGGAGTCGGCCGTCGCTCTCTGTATGGCGGCCGTCACGAGCTGGGGCGTCAGCTCCATTTCGCTGCCGGACCCGTCGCCTGCAAGAAACAATTATTAAATTCATCATAAGCTAAAAATTTTCCGAGGCCAGTGTACTATGGAAGAACTTGATTTATAGGCCGATGGCAGACCCAGGACATTTGGTCGGGTTATGTTAATTCAATGTTAGTCGGTGGTATGTCGGCTGGGTTTGACGGAACGCGCCCAAATTACGTCGCTCCATTTACCCATGAATCAACTTATCCGATAGTACGTCGTAATTGATGTGTCTCACCGTTGTCCGCCACGGACTTGTCGTCGTTTTCTGGCGCGTTGTGCACGGAGAAGGTCGTGAAATTGGGCTGTTGCGCCGGCGCGCTCGGCGTCTGCTCCGGAAATAGTTCCGCGAGGTCCGCGTCGTCGATGACCTGCACATATTAGAATAACACTTCTAAGATTATATCACTTAATATACATACTCCCGTGTCCCATTTCCAGCCTCCGACGTTCAAATTTAAACCTTTAAAAGACAGTTGACATAGAAACATACGGGATCAATATTATGGTACTCAAAGTTTTATGGGATTTTTGTCACATGGGTGTTAGATCCCTTAAAACTCAAGGCTTCTTACAGACGAACGGCACGCGTCGACGGCATTCAACGACAGCATACGGCGGCGATTGCCGTCGACGCGTGCCGTTCATCTGTAAGCGCTCTAAGAGTCACTTGACAGAATAATTTAAATAAGGAGACAGTTTACCTGTAACGGACACGCCGCGACGAGCGACGTGTCGTCGACGGAGACCCCAGCGGCGACATCTGGCGAGTCCGAGTCCGACGACGAGGACGATGATGAAGACGACGACGTATTAGTAAGGGGGAATTAACCATACCTGTAAAGGACACGCCGCGACGAGCCCTCGCTCGCCGCCGGCGTCTCCGTCGACGGAGACGCCGGCGGCGACATCTGGCGAGTCCGTGTCCGACGACGACGACGACTCGACATGATAGTAAGGGGGATTAGACCATACCTGTAAAGGACACGCCGCGACGAGCGACGTATCGTCGACGGAGACCCCGGCGGCGACATCTGGCGAGTCCGAGTCCGACGACGACGACGAGGACGACGAGGACGATGATGAAGACGACGACGTAGACGAGGATGTACTACTGCCGCACGCGCCGCTCTCGGCCGTCGGGGACGCGAACTGTAACAATAAAATACAGTTTATGAGTAACCATAGTTTCTAAACACACTAGTACGCCGGCGTAATTTACGTGGCTGAAATTACGTTCAGCCGCTTACGTCTGATGCGACACACTATAAATTACGCAAAGAGCCGAAATTTCGCGGCGTAATTTCCGTTGCGGAACGCGCGCGTAAGTGAGTATTTAAAATTCTCAGATGTAATGTGTGCGTTAACGCTTTGGAGATAAGGTTGGATTTCCTATGTTCGGTTTTGATAATTCCGTCGCGTATAGTGTGTTGCTATACAAAACATTACCGCCGAATCGCTGCCGAACTTTACGCTCGACTCGGCTCGACGGAAATTCGGCTCACGACGGAATTTCGGCATAGTGTGTCGTCTGTCGCGTTCCGCCCATATTTTGTATGGATTTGAAACGCGGCGTAAACGCGGCGGAATTTACATCGGCGTAATTCAGCCTAGTGTGTTTAGACCCTTACATAGATAAATAAGGCTTCTTACAGACTAACGGCACTTATCTTCTTGCAGGCGACGGCTGTCGACAACGCATGCCGTCGACTGCCCTCGACAGGTGCCGTTCGTGTGTAAAAAGCCTTAGGCACAAACATGTTACTAAAACTAATCAAAAAACCCTAAATCTAGTATGTTATAAAATATCACGTTGTCGTCTCGTTTTTCGTATTTAAGGATTGGCAGTTTAGATTTATTACATAACTGCTTGTGCCATTCTGAGTTAATGTGACTTAGTTCTCTCTCTCGTTCTTCGTAAATATGAAGGAGAAAGCATATTTCACCATAGGATTACAACCATACCATTCATGTAAATTATTGTAATCCTAAATTATGCCTATCCGCTAATCTTAGCGTATGACGTACAAAGAGACAGGTAAACCTGAAGACACTTCTTGAAATAAATTAACTTTTGACCCTATCAAAACTTTAGTACTTACTCCGTGGGTACGAAACTCATTAGTATTATTTATATGCTACTATCACAATATTTACAACTGTGGCGGTACCCACAATTCGCCTAACATTCCTGCATCGCGCTATCGAAGTTTTCTGAGCGCGTCGGTATATATACGACAGCTGAAATGTATCAAGTGGGCTTCGGCCTGACCGAGCATAACACCTCGCCCGGTCGGAAGATCTTCCTTTGGCCTTTACGCATTATTCCCACATTGGTGACCCTCGACAGAACACGCCTCCTTCATCATCGTCACTCCCCGCCCCGCCGCACCGCGCCAGCCAGCATCGCCTCATCGGGTACATCGTCCACTAGCCGCAACGTACCGCGGCCTGGGCGACTCCGCATCGGCATCAACGGGCTTTCTCACTACACCGACCGGTCAGCAAGCAGAGCACATCTCTCCTGGTCAGCACGTAGCATCGGCCCCGCACGGCAGCTTTTCCGACTCACTGGATCCCGTGCAGCAGCTTACAGTTCCGACTCACTGGGACTCACTGCAACAGTTCCGACTCACTGGGACTCTCACTGGCACTGGCGACTCAAGCGACAAGGCTTCAAGGTTCGACCTCCGGTCTTCGGGGGGGAGTGATGTGGCGGTACCCACAATTCGCCTAACATTCCACAATTAGCACCTGAAAAGTGGAAAATTGCGAAAGCTGAGTTTGACGCCATGTTACAGGCAGGTACGTGTCGCCCTTCAGAGTCATCATGGGCATCGCCGCTCCATCTGACTCCGAAAAAGGACAACGGCTGGCGTCCCTGTGGTGATTACCGTATGCTCAACTCCCGCACGATTCCCGATCGCTATCCCATCAAGCACATTCATGATTTCACCCATACATTAGCAGGGAGCACCATATTTTCCACCATTGACCTGGTTAAAGCCTATAACCAAATTCCAGTCCACCCAGATGATATTCCGAAGACCGCTATAACAACGCCGTTCGATGTTCGGGCTTCGTAACGCCGCTCAGACGTTTCAGCGTTTCGTGGACGAGATGCTGCGGGGACTCGATTTCACGTACGCGTACTTGGATGACTTTTTGGTGTTCTCGAAGGACCAAAAAACTCACGAAGAGCATCTCCGTCAACTTTTTGCTAGGTTACGTGAATATGGCATGGTCATAAACGTTTCCAAGTGTCTTTTTGGAGTTGCGGAGGTAAAATTTTTAGGGTATCAAATCTCGGGCGCAGGAGCTACACCTCTTCCAGAAAAAGTAGAGGCTATTAAAAACTTCCCAAAGCCGAAGACTGTAAGGGAGTTACGCAGGTTTTTGGGAATGGTAAACTTTTACAGGCGCTTCATTCCCAAAGCTGCCCAGCATCAAGCTCCACTTAACGAGTTGCTTACGGGTTCGGTCAAGGGTTCCCATCCAGTGGACATAACAGGCGAAGCATCAAAGGCCTTTGTGGCTTGCAAAGAAGGTCTATGTCAGGCCGCCTTGCTGGCCCATCCCCGGTGCGATGCCAAACTGTCGTTGGTGACGGACGCATCCGACAACGCTATAGGTAGTGTCCTCCAGCAACACGATGGGGATGCCTGGCAACCCCTCGCCTTCTTCTCACACAAGCTAAGTCCAACTCAAAAAAAATACTCACCATATGACCGAGAGCTGCTGGCAATATATGAGAGCGTAAAATACTTTAGGCATATGGTCGAGGGACGTGACTTTGTGGTCTATACAGATCACAAGCCACTGACATTCGCCTTTCGAAACCGGAAAGAAAACTGTTCCCCAAGGCAGTTCAGGCACCTAGATCTGATCGCTCAATTTACCACAGATATCCGGCATATATCCGGAAAGGATAATGTTGTGGCGGATACACTTTCACGTGTAGAGGAGATTTCTCAGCCTGTGTCCGCTGAAATAATCGCAGCTGCTCAGGTTGAGGACCCCGAACTGAAGCATCTTTTAGATGACGCTACCTCACTACGCTTACAGCGTCTTAAGATTCCGGGTTCGGGTAGCCAGCTCTACTGTGACATTAGCACCGCTACGCCTAGACCTTATGTGCCACAAGAGTTACGCAAAGCTATTTTCAACAGCCTGCATTCTCTTAGTCACCCAGGGGCAAAGGCTTCCATAAGACTAGTTTCCAAGCGATATGTTTGGCCTAGTATTCGGAAGGATTGTCGCGAGTGGGTTCGATCATGTTCGGCTTGTCAGCGATCGAAGATCACTAGGCATGTGTACTCTCCGGTGGGTAACTTTAAACTGCCCTCATCGAGATTTGCTTTTATTCATATTGATCTCGTGGGTCCTTTGCCACTGTGCCAAGGTTTCCGCTATTGTCTCACTGCCGTCGACCGTTTTACGCGATGGCCTGAGGCAATACCGCTTGCTGACATAACTGCAGAAATGGTGGCAAAGGCCCTACTGAGTGGTTGGATCGCTCGATTCGGCTGCCCATCTGATATCGTTACAGATAGAGGTAGGCAGTTCGAATCGGCATTATTTAAGAGCTTATCTACGATCGCTGGCTTTCAACACCGCAGAACCACTGCATACCATCCTGCCTGCAATGGACTGGTGGAGAGATTTCACCGTCAACTCAAAGCCGCAATCATATGCCATGCAAATGACAGTTGGGTGGAATCCCTCCCATTAGTACTGTTAGGCATTCGCGGATCTTTCAAAGAGGATGTTCAGGCTTCAGCAGCCGAACTGGTGTACGGTCAACCGATACGGCTTCCGGGTGAGTTCTTTGACCCTCAGGCTGATGAGACTAGCGATATGACGGAGTACTTGTCAAAACTTCGAAGTATTGTCAGGAAACTCCGCCCATCACCTGCGGCTAGGCACAACAGCAAATTCAAAACTTTTGTTCATAAGGATTTATCTTCCTCAACTCATATTTTCTTGAGGGACTGTACTGGCGGTGGTTTAAAGCCAGCATACTCTGGCCCGCATAAGGTTGTGGAAAGAGGGGACAAAGTTTTCAAAATTTTAGTAAATGGTAAGCAGGTTACCGTATCAATTGACCGGATCAAGCCGGCCTTCATACTGAGTGACCCTACCATCACACCATACTCACAACATAATACTAACACGCGCCAAGACACTCCACACTCACTACTCAACAGTAACACCCATCACTACACTCCTGCGGATAACTGCGACTTGCAACCCGCTGATGATAACATCATTAGAACGACGAGGTCAGGCCGTCATGTAAAATTTCCGGACTATTATCGCCCTTGACGGTCTCTGGAGGGGGGTGATGTAGTGTACATATCTAAATTTCTTTTATAAAAACCTTTTTTATATTATTTTGTACTCTTTAGTTTATGGTATTTTGACTTGTTTACTTTTTGATAGATTTTGTCATGAGATTATAATAATTCAACTGGAATATCGAGTGTGCTATTTTATCATTTTCTCCTTCGCACCTTCAAAACAAGAAAGTTGGGCAAGCGATTCACCTCGCAACGACGCGAGGACCGTGCTCACTTCACAACATATTTCACAGATAATTAAGTGAGAGGTCTAAGCTTGGCTGAGATTGATCTGTGTCGTAATCCATCGGGCGTACTTCGCTGACCGCAATTCACCCATTCAGTTCTCCAGTAACACAACATTGGATTTGCTACCGGCTAAGTGACATGTATTATAATTGCAAATCTACGAAATAGTTATTTGACCTATAATTGGAGCGACACGCGACAAGTACAGACGACGTGTCGACGCGACACTACTGGTTTCTGTTTTTTTTTATGAAATACCCTCCGAAGCTAGCACTTATTCATAGAAATACATAGAAACCAGTAGTGTCGCGACGACACGTCGTCTGCTGCCGCTTCATGTAGCCGGCTTCCAACTTGTACCTTACTTCACACTCCTAATTTCTCCTGATGAGGGAGTAAAAGTAAAAAGCCGCAACGAAATTCTTGCGGCTTTTTACTTTTACTCCCTTGGACTCCCCTGAGATTATAATATTGTGAATCAAAGTATTTCCTATTTTGATTGGTTACTGCTGTCGATTCTAGCTTATGAAATATTGGATTGGTTAATATGTAGAAACTATTTTGTATACAATGTACTTAATGAAAATATCTAATTAATTTATGAAGAATGTTAAATTTATTTTAATTTGATCTGTATACACTATACAGTATACAGTAATGAACTAATGACATTCACACACCATTGTTATGGTAGGATATGGAAGAACTATTTTAACCTTTGTTACCCTTTTGACTACATATCTGTGAATAAATGATCTTGATTCTTGATTCTTACCGCACTTTCAGTGGCGGATATATTATGTGGTACCTAAGTTTATTAAAGCTCTAGTAGTAAAATTTACAATTTGTATTTAATTTTAACGATACAAGTTTCAATAATCGGCTTATATTTATTTTATAGACTATCACGGTAAGTAATCGCTTGAAAGTGCTGCTCGTATATTAATGTCGTGTGACACCTGGAAATGCTTTCTGTACGGCAGCTGCTATAAGATTTTGTTTCTATGGAGAGAGCAGTCATGTTTTCATTTCTCAAGTCATTTACGATATTAATGATATCCACCACATCGGCCTGTATGAATATACATATTTTGTTTTTATAAGGTGTTAAATATTTTTACTTTATACTTGAGTAGATAAAACAACAAGTTAAACATACCAATTTGCCTATGCAATAGTATATCAAAGATAGGTGTATATGCGGCCTATATGCAGCCTCTCTACTTTAGCTGATGGCGGATCAACGCCTACAAACGATTAAGAACGGGAACAAATATAATTACCACCAAAAAATGCACTGATACCCTAAACTTGTTTACCAAAAAAAGATATTGAACACCAAAAAAATAAAGTCTAAAATTGCAATACTACCAGCTATTTTAGTCATGACAACACTTCAAATTGTAATCGAACACCAAATATAGTAAATGATCACCAAATATAGTAAATGACCACAAAATATAGTAAATGATCACCAAATAAAGTAAATGATCACCAAATATAGCAAATAACCGCCAAATATAGTAAATGATCACCAAATATAGTAAATTATCGCCAAATCCTTGTGAGCAAATCAATGCAATATTTCTGTCCAAAAAATCACTACGATTGACAAAATATGTAAGCATATTATTAACAAAATAATCAGCCAAGTGTGAGTCGTATGGAGAGTTCCGTATCGTTTATAGAGCAAAATTAGACCTAAAATTGTGTTTTTGTATGATTGGTTGGGACTTGGGAGCCTCCTTTAATTTTTTTTATATTTGTATTAATTATTGAAGTAAACATAATATAATCAAGGCCTTTGCGAAAATATCAACGTGCCTACTGGTTGCCATTATTGATATCGAGCAAGAAAGGCCAAAAAAAATCACGTTTGTTTTTAGTACTTGTTATAGCGGCAACAGATATACACAATCTGTTAAATTTTCAGAAGTCTAGCTGGAGCGGTTCTTGATATACAGCCTAGAGAAAGATAGACGGACGGACAGACATCGAAGTCTCAGTAATAGAGTCCCGTTTTTAGGGCTCCGTACCCAAAGGGTACAAACGGGACTCTTTTACTAAGACTTGCTATTGCTAAATAAAAATATATTTGGTTATAATTTTACATTAAAATGCTAACGTATAATGTTGGTGATCATTTACTAATTTTGGTGATCGTTTACTACTTTTGGTGATCGTTTACTACTTTTGGTATAACAATGATTTATTTGGAGTCATTTTGTATAAATAGGAAAGCGAGATAATAAATCTTTGGTGATCATTTTACATTATAATGCTAGTATAATGTTGGTGATCATTTAGTAATTTTGGTGATCATTTTACATTAAAATGCTAGTATAATGTTGGTGATCATTTACTAATTTTGGTGATCATTTACTTATTTTGGTGATCATTTACTATTTTTGGTTTTAAGATGTTAAATCTTTGGTTATCATTTTACGTTAAAATGGTGGTCTGTATTTTGGTGATCGTTCACTATTTTTGTCTGTGAAATGTTACTATTTCTGGTGATTAGTTAATTATAAGCCATTAAGAACGTGTATATGAGCGTATATACTTTGTCTATGATTGCCCATGATCGACATCGATTGTGTCCTTAGATATCTTCACAATCATAGTTAACCATCATGGCTCAACCAGGAGAGGTCTTTAGAGTTTAGACTAACGAAGTACCAAAGTCAAAGTAAGTAAAACACATAATTCTAATTTATCATCCCACATAGAGCTGGAATTAAAACATCGATCGTGACCACCACCACTACCGGTAGCAGGCAGCGCTGCAGCTGGATAAAACTTAAAATATCTATCAGATATACGGCCCCAGTTAATTTTAACTCCTATTCGGATTAGCTCTCAACCGGCTACCTCACGACTCACGATCCGCCTGACTTAATGCTGAATATAAATATTACAACATGAAACTAATTATAACATACATCTTATTGAGTACGAGCCTAGGTTTAATAAATCTTATTCAGTTTGAAATTGCTATGGCACTACAGACTATATTTTAAATAACAATACATCTAAAGTTAACGATGCACATTTGCTTTGGAGACCTTTCCAGCTTGTTAACTTTGATGGTTAATTTAGAGCTTTAGAGCGATTAAGCTTAATTTCCTCGACTACTTGAGTTGCCTCAAACTTGTGATCGAAGGCCTCAAACCATAACTAAACGCTGTTTAAGCATTTGTCTATCATCCCTCAAAAAATTTACGTATTGAGTCATGAATGCAGCCATATTCTTTAGATCGTTTAGAAATTAGAACCAGACTGCATTTATAGCCCAACAAAAAAATGTGTGTAAATACACAAATGCTTTACAGCGACCAATTAATGAGGCTACGTAAATAAGACTGATCATAATATTTGTATTTTTACTTGCGACTCCTTCACGAGCTACCAGGTTACTCTACTGCGGGATACCGGATACCCCCAAGGAGTAAGAACGCTCTACCTTTACAATATGAAGCTCATGCGTTAATGAGCAGAGCCTTAGAACTTGTTTATTAGCCAAATTTTATCGAAGTCTGTTCAGAAGATTTTGCGAAAAGCAAACATCCTCACTGCGGCTTTATAAAAGTGATATTTTTCAGTACCCATTTTGATTATACTTCCCTTTACTACCAACTGCAACTTACGCTGGACGCAAACACTGCCTCGCTAGTCAATATTAGCTTGTTTGTAAACATTCGTAGGTGTCGGCAATCAATAAGTAGCCGGCAGGCAGGCAGGAGCCCCCGAGGGGTTCAAGTGTCGCGTGGTCGCTTATCAGGGCTCACATATCAAACATCCGGACTAACCCCCAGCCCCCGCCGACTCATACAAAAATACCGTCTTTTATACACTTTTTATTGTTTCAATCACGCGTACCTGTTTATTCTATGCGCAATCAATGATGTTTGCTTTACATAAACTAACAAACACGAGCGTTTTATTTTAAACCCAGTATTTCTCAATGTCCAGAGATCTAACATACAGCTTAGTTTTAAAAGAAAGCTTTGTATGAGAAAGCAATTACAAAATTGCTTTCTCATACAAAACCTCAAACGCCTTTTAAATGTTTCAAAATTCCAGAGTCAGTCGTTAACATCTATCTATACATAATATTATAAAACAAAGTCGCTTTTTTTTCCCTCATGTCCCTTTGTTCCCTTTAATCTTTAAAACTACGCAACGGATTTTGTGATTCTTTCAGTGTTAGATAGCCTATTTATCGTGGAAGGCTATAGGCTATATTTTATCACGTTAAGACTAATAGGAGCGAAGAAATAGAGGAAAATGTGTAAAAAACGGGGAAAATTATTTGAAAGGGCTAGCTTGAACGCGCTAATCTCAGGAACTACTGGTCCGATTTGAAAATTATTTCAGTGTTAGATAGCCTATTTATTGTGGAAGGCTATAGGCTATATTTTATCACGCTAAGACTAATAGGAGAATGTGGAAAAAATGGGGGAAATTATTTGGAAGGGCTTATCTCGCGAACTACTGGAGCAATTTTTATGTTATTTGGCACAGATAAGAAGTAGACCACGTGAAGGATCATAGGCTAGCGATTTTAATCATTTTTTCAGTGGCTATATATTTTATACCCGTGCGATGCCGGGGCGGGTCGCTAGTAGTACATAATACATTGTAGGTAAGAAGCTGTATTTATGTAGGATTAAAATAACAATAAGTGGCATACATACAGATTGCTTCATATATTAAGTAGTTTCAGATATGTCTCGGTTATTGAAGAGCTTCCAATATCATCCAAAACAAATTCCAAAACCACAAAATAAATGCCTAATACTGAAAATAAATTTGAAAACGATAGAACACGCAACTTTATAAACTGTACAGAAACGCCTCAAGCCAAACACGATCGACCAAAATTGTAACCGACCAACCATTCATTGTAGCTAATATAACAACTGACAAATATGAGAATGCTGAAATTGACTCGCATTTAGTCACAATAGGTTAACGGCGCACTACCAAAATGAGACTGTGCCGACACGAATAACGCATTAGCAACTTGATCTGCTGTGATTTATAACCTCAAATGATCTAGGCAAAATACTGCTTGTTATGACGCCTGCAATGCAACAGACGAGGAAAATTAAGTAGCGCTACATTCATTCATTTAAATGCGTCTATTTTCGCAACAAGTCCAAGCCTTTTAGATTAAAAAATTGAGAACTCTATAGCTCAATATAATTGTGAACATAATTAACCCGGCGAGAGTGTGGCAGGGTATGTCATACCCACCATGTTACTAATTTGCGTGCATTTTTCATTTGTGACCTTGAAATACATTGTTGCTTTGAGTAGCTGGAGGTAAAGGAGTACGGGATAAGATAGTGGCATGATCGTAGTGTCGCGACACCTTGCACTTGAGTTATACGCCTGCAAACTGCGTTCGGGTATGTAATACCCTGCCACATAGTTGGTGTACATATTTCGTGACAGAAACTAACATTGCTTTTTCTGCTATTTTAATGTACTTTCTTTGTTTCATTGTAGATTTAAATTAAAAGTAGACGTTGACAGTTCAGAAAACCGACTTCGGTCAATTCTGTAAGAAGTACAATTTTTTTTTTTGTGAAAATCAGGATAAAAACTCTAAGGAAACCGATTTCATCCGTAACTTAGGCTTGATTTTAACTTACGAACATCTGAAGTTGCGGAAAGACCAAAAAATATTTCGTCACATATACGTCAGAAAATCTCTTCCCCTAGACCTAGGGCCTAGGTCAACGTACCACTATCTTCCCTCAAAATCTTCCTGGTCTTATGTTAGTTGTAGAGATTGGCCATACAAATAGGATTGGAAGAAAAAATATGCATGCGCAAGCTGTACAAAGGCGATATTATGTATGGAGCTTGCAACTTTTTCTTACAAAAACTGTGCTGAACTGAGCTCCAGTTCCTAAGATGTTCCTAAATATTTTTTTTATTGGTTTATATAGTTAATTATTTCATGTTGCAAGACAGCTTAATGGTTTTTTTCATAATAAAACCTTTTTTTTTAGTTCTTTGGAGATTTATTTGAGACCGTAAATTTTTTCGTCGAAAATTCATAGTGATTTGCTTAGAGTTAAGTAAAATAACAAAAATGTTAAAATGACGCAGAACTTTTATTTACACTATGTTAAAATATTATAGTCTTATTATAATACTAAACAATGAATTTAACGCTCTTTCTTAAAAATCCGGTTTTACAGCAAATATCGTAAGCCTGCCACATACTCCTTGTTACATTTTTTCACCACTCTCGCCGGGTTAATCCTTCAAGCCCCATAAGAGCACCGGTGATCGCGACAACAATAGAATACAATAGCATTTCGAATAATCCGCGATCGAAGGATTAAGTATTACTGCATGTAAGTATGTAACAATGACCGTGATAATATTTCAGAAGTATTGTCATAGAGTGTCCGATCATTATCACGACACGCTATTCTAGAATTACCCTGATTATGTGTATCGTCCTTTGTACTTTAAGTTTTAACTAAAAGGTAG
Source organism: Polyommatus iphigenia (assembly GCA_963422495.1). Lineage (NCBI taxonomy): Eukaryota > Metazoa > Arthropoda > Insecta > Lepidoptera > Lycaenidae > Polyommatus > Polyommatus iphigenia. Next base: position 8,900,375 of record OY730182.1, read on the forward strand.
CAACAAGAGACATACACAAATTCAATTTATATCTAAATGTCGCATTTATCCAGTTGCAAAATATTAATATTCAGCGCAGCTTCGGTGGCATTATCAACTAATTGGCATATGCGATTATAATGTCACGTTAAGACATATGCGATGCCCGTCATGCAGGCCGCTGTGTCAAAATGATAAATAATAAAGACATTTAAATGTTGCCGTCGACCAGACAGCAGAAATACACCTTCCAAATGATTGTTTATTAGCATCATGATGGACAAATATACTATATAGGCGATTACAAACTTGTAGAGCGGCGTATTCGTCTATGATTGCCAACAATCGTCATCAATTGTGCATACTGTTGACCAATGCGCAGACGTGGTAGCAATCAAGATTATCTGCCCATTATGGCTTTTAAATGTTTCGAATGGTAGCTGTACGAGTTGTTATAGACGATTACAGTTGAGTGTTAACTGTAGAGATCAACTACGATAATATGGCGCGTCCCTCCAAAATTCAAAACGTTTGAAGTGCGTTGTCAAAACGTTTGAAGTGCGTTGTCTTGCGCGGTCGGCTAGTTATGAATTATGATTAGTTGACCAACAAATCTAGGTATTTAAGTGACATTAAGTGAAATATTACGTGTACTGTGATTGGTTGAATACTTACTACATACAAACTCTTTCATAAGGATGTGTCTACACACATTGAAACAGTCATTTGGAGGGGCGCGCCATGTTATCGTAGTTGATCTCTAGACGATTAACAAGTTTATCTAACAGCACCTTATAAAACATATCTACCATTAACAATTTTTAATAATGACAAAACACTATCTATCCACTATGCAAAATCTAAGTTCCAACAACCCTAGGCATAAAAAATGCCATAAGCCATATAAAGTTAAAAGAAATGAAACATACAATTCAGAAGCACTTTAAAAATCGAATACTTACATATGAAAGGAAAAAGACAGAGAAACTGATATGGTATACAAAATTAATCGTGGAGCCCATAAGACAATCAAAAGCGGCTCGTGACACCACACAACCGGCAGATTGTGGGATCGATGACCCGCGCCGAAACAGAACAATACTGGCGATGGCCGCTCATAATGATCTCAATAGATAAACAGTTAGAAAAGTTCGCGAACAAATATAGCCGGAGCACACAATCGCTTTGTTCGTCCAACTGTATTTTGATCTTCAGATTAGATCGGTGTACAATATGCCATGTGCCAGAAGACATGAAATAAATGTTAGTAGAGCCTGAATTTTATACGCTAATCTGAAGAACGATATTTCAAAAACAATCTCAATTCTAAGTCTTCTAGGTCAATCTTCAACGAACCTCTTGAACTTGCTCAAAAATACACAAATCGTTATGGAAATTAAAATTTTGTACGTTTATATTGCTGAATACGAGGATAACGGACAAGTGATAATCTAAAAACAAACACAAGTGAAAGATGATATTAACCTCCAAGTAAGAATAATACAATACAAGGGCAAACAAGCTGCCACGACCGTGAACTTGACATTGGACGAAAACGGCGACCCGCAATTAATAACCACAGTCGCTCGAATGTGCTCTTCTAATTATATGACGTGGATATGGAAGCTTGAAACAAATACATACATTTGGAAGACAAAATCTTACATCAAATAAAGAACAAGATAGCGCACGGCCTTTATTACTGAGGTCGCTACATTTACACGTGCTTACGCACACTTGTGCATCAAACCGCACTACTAACTAATAAGCAGTGGCGGATTTGCCCTAAGGCCCAGTAGGCCCGGGCCTAGGGCGGCAAGATAAAAAGGGCGGCAAATCGTGCAAAAAAATTGTAATGGGTGCGACTGCAGTGCCAAGCTAGTGGCAATAATTGGGCGCGACTCTGGACAGGCACTTTTCATTATAAATATTGTGTTTTTTTGTTTTTTACAAACGAAATTTTGGGAATTAAAAACAAACTACATGAAGGTCTCAGTTGTGTGCAGTAAAGATGCGTGGTGGCTTCTCGGTTATTAAAATTTGGCGCGGGCTTTTGTACAGCCAGCCGGCTGTTTTTAGTGAGATATTTAATGGTTCGCGTTCCGTATGATTATAAAATTAATATTTATAAAAAATCGGCCAAGTGCGAGTTGGACTCGCTTTTTAGGGTTCCGTAGCCAAATGGCAAAAAAATGGAACCCTTAAAGATTCGTCATATATGTCTGTCCGTACGTCACAGTCACTTTTCTCCGAAACTACATATAAGAGCTAAACTATTCAAACTTGGTAAGTAGATGTAGTCAGTGATTTGTGAAACGCATTTATAAATATTTTGATAGAAAAATTAAAAAATATTACAATTTTTAGGGGTACCCATAGGTACAACTGTGGACATTTAAGGATAGGTCTTCGAAAATAATATTGAGGTTTCTAATATCATTTTGTTCTACAAAACTGTATTCTACAAAGGCTGCGGGCCCGCAACCGCGGCGGGCGCGGGAAAAAACACAGCGCTTGCGATGTGTTTCGCCGAGTGAGTGAGTTTACCGGAGGCCCAATCCCCTACCCTATTCGCTTCCCTATCCTCCCCTATTCCCTTCCTTACCCTCCCCTACCCTATTACCCATACAGACATAGATCAAGATCGATACCGCATGTGTATGTACTTCGCGTGCCATATCGCGTTCCCAAACGACGAGCAATGCTCGTCTTTCGAAAGTCTGTTCTTTAGTCTATTTTCGGAATCGGACGTCAATCGGAATTTTAATTTAATTATATATTTTTTTAGACTTATCATGCCCTACTTTAGAAGTTAGAGTGGGGGGACACACATTTTACCACGTTGGAAAAGTCTCTCTCGCAATTTATTCGGGATATGATATTAGAAACCTCAATATGATTTTTGAAGACATATCCATAGATACACACGCATTGGTTAGATGATTTTTTTTTGTTTCAGTTGTGCCTACGGGGACCCCTAAAATTTTTAATAATTTTTAAATTTTTATATCAAAATCTTTATGAGGTTCACAGACTACATCTACTTACCAAGTTTCAATAGTATAACTCTTATAGTTTCGGAGAAAAGTGGCTGTGACATACCGACGGACAGACAGACATGACAAATCTATAAGGGTTCCGTTTTTTGCCATTTGGCTACGGATTTGGCAGATTATAAAATTATTCGGAATCAATTAAAAATGAGAATAAAGTAATTCATGAATTACGAGTATGTATCTAGTAATGATGGGTGCTGACTGCTGAGAAAGGGGCGGCACATGGCCTAGGGCCTACAGCGGCCAGGACTGCAAATCCGCCACTGCTAATAAGTTTGATTGTTTTAAGTAGATTCTTATTGAAATCTCTAGATACTAAAAAGTTTATTAATATCTAAGGTACTCAAATAAAATTACTATTGAAATTCTAAAAGAATTCAGCAACTAAGTATTTAGATTACAGATAAAACTTTAAATGCAGTAAGCAAATTATAACAAGTTGTGCACTCACAGCGGAGTGCACAACGCACAAACACAACGCAGCATACATCAGAACCTTAAGCGGCAATCGGTTATTCGTACGTGCACGTGCAAAAATATCCACAATCTCTTGAAGAAATCGGTATCCTAATACCACGAGGTCGTACGGCGTAATTGGGAGGGAATAAAGATTATGAGAGGATTTATGCAGTCGACGAGCCGTAACTCGAATTAAATTCAATTCAAATCGAAGCGGAGGTATAAGCGTGACATATTTACGGAGCCATTTTAATAATAATATAGTGGGCACATAATTGGCGACTGCCGGCAATCTTCTCATTCACTCGCCACTCGCCCGCCTATAATTCTATACCTGTATACCGGTTAATTATTGATTTTGTGCATTAACATTAAAGGCAAATAAACACTACTTTGTCGGCGAGTATTTTCCGAGAAACGCTTCCAATTGCAGGCGAGTTACGACATTCTAGATGTTAAAATTATATTCGAAAGGAGTAGACGTAATTGATATCGCTTCGTTTGTAGAGTTAATTTAAATACGTTTAATAGGGGTAATTCGTTTTTTACGCGTCTATTATCATATAACACGATGGGAGAGATAAATTCAGGTGGTGTTTCACTCGGCGGAGTTATCTAGATGCATATAATGATCAGTTTACATATAGGGATAATCCGCGACTAGGAGCGCGGCGAACACGACATTAATAGGCGATTCGCGCCCATTTATCTGCGATCGCGACCGACGACAAAAACTGAGACACTTTTTGCCGTCACACTTGCCCACCTATAGCAGGGTTGGAATTGCAACTCGTTATGGGTTAAAACTATTTCATAAAACATAGAGAATACGGAATACCCCTCAGAAATTTATTGCTCTATCAATTTAAAAAAAGGTTCCCTTAGAAGAAAACCTGAGAAATATCCGAATTTTGATGTGACAACCCAACAATTTAACCAACCATCAACGCTATTGAATAGATAAATTGTCAAAAACCGGCGCTAATAAATAATTTACATGTTTCAAGTTTCAACCATCATTTGCTTGCTCTAGATATTACACACATCTTTATTCTTTACAGAATATGTAATTCGTATCATTTAATCACTACTCAAACACGACCTCCAAAAAAGGAGTCAACATCACTAGTTTTTGTAAATTGTGAGCTGTTTATCATAATATAATACTAGCATATTATTGCAGTTGTCCCATGCCTATGTCTTTGTTCGCGTCAAGTGTCAACAAAGATTAATTTTACCCCCTTCGTCCACTTTTTCCACTGACTTTCGGGTCTTAGCGTGCTGCGTGATGTTAAATAACATAAAGCCTTTCTCGATAAATGGACTATCCAACACAAAAATGCTTTTTCAATTCGAACGAGTAATTCCTGAGATTATCGCACAGGCAACCCTGGATAGGCGTTTATTCAGTGGCGGTTGATTGTACTCATCAAGGATTTCTCGTTCAAGGACGCTAGACGATCGTGGCTCGAACTTATTATTTTTCTTAGACACATCTCGTTTTTTGTATCGACTAATTTGTATTCACGATTCACAGAGGCGGTTAATCTCTATAAATTATCCCGAGTATCTCACGTAGCTCGTATAGGTATGGCCATTGTCCTCTTGGCATTTTATATTTTAATTTATCAAATCTAGTCGGATATCTACTATCTGGTGTATAATCAATTCGCTTTGATTTACGGCCAGCAGGTTTTGCATGGCTTGTTAGCGACAAAGTGGTACAAGTATTATGAACACACACGTAGAGTTGTTTCTAGAATTCAGTAATTTAATCAAATGAATATTGTTTGATGTAAATGCCTAATGCCTATACGTTACGAAAATGAATTTGGCAGATATGTATGGAATATAGGATGTTATTAAAATTGAAGACAAACAAAAGAGAGTTGTTTGAGTTAAAGCTTCGCCAGTGTAGAGTATACAATCATTGCTGCACTCAGAGATTGATGGATACACAAGCTATTATTTGATGAAGGTGTTGATATAAACTACATTCATTTTTCGACAAAATCTACTACTTAAGTTACTATTAAACGTGTCAAATGTGGCTGTTAATTTCCTTTTTATTTACAATTTACAAAGATTCCTACTTTTGCCATTGAAATGAATGCAAATATCATGAAACACAGTTTAATACCTTAAGATTTTCAAAGAACATTATGCAGAACATGGTAATTGTATGAATTTTTATTTTGTAAACATGTCGGAGATTATTCAAACATTATGTAAATCTTATCTAGTTTTATAATCGATTTGTATAATTCACTCATGAAAATTTAACGAAGAAACACCAAATCCATCACGACAGCGACAAACAAATTAACGTTCATCGGAATATTAATTCATCGCCAAAAACAGTCTGAAATGGGCCGTTTCCGAGCCAAGGTCAGTCGCATGAGCACTCGTTAGGGCTGCCAACCGTCCTGATTTCCCAGAACATATCCTAGTTTTGGTGGTGTTTTGGGACGTCCTACATAGTTTCTAAGCGTCCTGGGTTTACTTGAACCTTACTGTTGAATCGATAAACTTAAAAAATTGAAAATAAATTACAGACTAAAGTGCATATTTTTATATCTTGTCTTAACTTGTACTTTATTTGAAAAGCAAAAAAGAAAAATAATAATTTAAGTATGTACATACTTATTTTTATTTTTCTTTGCCCGTTTTCGCTAGATAGTAGATACCAATTTTTCTATTGTAACTCGCATGGATTTGCAATAGAAAAAATATGAATGTCTTGTTATGAACAATTCTGCCCTGATTTTCCTGGTTTCCAACTTCAAGCCTTTTTTTCGCGGTTGGCAACCCTAGCACTAGTAAAGTTCGACATGTGCGAAGAATTAAATACAGGCATTGAATAATCGCTAGTACCTCTCGGTTCTCATTGCTCGGGATCATTCGGATCTCTTTTTGCTGTAGACAAAAAAATCGTCTATGATCATTTGGTGGGGTTCACTGACCCCGCCGCCGGGCTTTACGGTCAATGTTTTCGTCTAGCTTTTGTTCGTTGTTATGAGACGCGGTACAGTGGAAACTTTGTCTCGTAATTTGTCATACATCCACAGCTGCATAAGTAATTTCTGAACATTAATCAATATTTGACTATTTGATTTGTTTTTATTAGAATTCTAATTTTACATAGTTATCTCAGTACCTGTCCCACCGGAACAATATACTAAATTCGGGATCAAAACAGCATATTTGAACAACACGATCAAAATCCGTTTAGTTTTTACATTAACAAATAATTAAGTTCTTAAGCAGAGCATATCAAGATTTCTAGAATTATGACGTAACCCTTAGCTCCTACTCTACATTCTAGGGATAATTGTATCCCATGGAACGAACGGGACAAAACTTGCTCTAGAATCCTTTTCTATTATGTGATGATAGTACAGTGTCAAGTATCGAATATCGGATCATCTCGAGCTCACAATGCGCACGCGCACGCGCTCTCGATCGTATCGCACAATGCAAATACTTTTGACGAGGCGTCCAACGCCTCAAGGATATATGCAAATAAACGCGTCAACAAAGCGCATTGCGGACAGGCCCAAAAAACGGACAAAACACAAGAGCACAGTGACAGATTCGCAGTACAGTACCGGGAAAAATAATGCATGAGCTTAGATAGAGTCTAGAGATACTACTCTACAAAGTCTGAGCTATCTCTAAATATAAAGTTACAAAATCTATAAACCGAGCTATTTAAAGCCAGATTTTGCTGCTAAACGACTAAGGCAGAATTTGACGACGAACAGATAATATCAGATACTAGATTCTTCATAATCTTTGACAAAGGTTAGCTTTGCATTGCAAAGGAAAGCATTGGCTCTAGTTGACTATTACGTTGACGATTTACTAATAATGCACTCTCAATAATTCAGTCATTGATTGCAATAATAACAAGAACAAGCTATTTGCCTCTGGTGCATCAGGTTGATGAAACAAAAAATGATACGTGTCCACTTACCTCGATCGTAATCCTTATAGGATAACAGGTCCCAGGATAATCTTAAAGACAGACCTTGAGAGCTGCTTAGAACAGGGTTGCACAGCTTTGGAGATATTGAGGGGTAGATACGATCTAGATCAAGTTAATGCTGACTACTTTGTAAATCACTTGCTAATGCCTGGAATCTAAGGTATTTGACAGAAGTTTATTTGTTTACTAGCGCTTTTGATTGGACCAATCAACAGGCACTGTTCAATAGACAAAACTTCTGTCAAAATAACCTCAGAAGCTCACATTACGAGGAGATCTTGCGATCGATTATAGGTTGTTTATATTGTTATAGCGACAATTATGCAGTTACTTCAACATGGACGTAAAGACGATGGGCAAAAATGTATGGAACCTGGGACCATCCACCAATGGCATTGAAATATGTGTCATCGGATAGGTCTCTTGAAGTAGAACAACAATTGCTAAGACACATTTGTTATTAGAGCTGTCCGTTCCGAGTTATGAGACTTGTAAGTTCAGATATAAAGGTTACATTTACCCACGGCTAGCTAAGCTACTTGAATACCCAAGCTATTTTATTAGCTTCTACTCTCTGAAATTCTACCCTCCTGTTATTTAAGCACTTGCTTTTTACATAATTGTAGAGGATGTTTGTTGCACCCACTTTGTGGCGTATATATTATCTTGTGCGTGTGTGAAAGTGATTTATAATAGCAGCAGCTATTTAAAAATTGACGAACATGTAAAGCAGCACTCAATTAAAATATTTTTGCCGCAGCAGCTTTTAAAGCGGCCGTTTAACACTTCCACTACCTAGCGACATACTGTACAATTCGAGCTTCACTTGCCTGGCCCTGTTCTGTAGCAAGCTGTATCTCTCCACGGTCTTTAGATGGTGTTTCTTTATAAATAAGGGGGCAAACGAGCAAACGGATCACCTGATGGAAAGCAACTTCCGTCGCCCATGGACACTCGCAACATCAGAATGTGCTGCAGGTGCGTTGCCGGACTTTTAAGAGAGAATAGGGTAATAGGGTAAGGAAGGGAATAGGGGAGGGATGGGAAGGGAATAGGATAGGCCAAGAAAAACGCGTCATATTCTTGAATTAAAACATGCAATGTGTTTTCATGGTCATTCATGATGTCTTGAATTATTTGCGTGTCAGTTTTCATGTCAGCAAGTGTGTTTCTTAAGTTTAGAAAATATTTTTCAAAGTCTCATTACTCCAAATTGACAGTTGTTACAGCAAGGTGGTCATAGTGATTGTTGTTCCTATTGAGGGGACCTGTCCAGTGATATGTAGGTACATATCACTAGACTAGATCTCCAATAGCGAAAAGGTTTTCGCTATTGGAGGGTGGTCCCAATCTGCCCAGTGTCCTTTAGCGGTCGGACGAGTCATTACATTGACACGCCACCGGCCGCATCGCCGAGACACAAATAAAATAACCTATTAAGAGTCCGTATACGAAATTTTGCCGATGAATATGAAATTGCAAAGGTTCGCTACAGAAATATTATTAGGTTTTTTCCCCTTATTAGACTTAAAAAAATATATATTAATTATTAGATTTAAAATATATTTAAGCGCGGAAAGCCGACTCGAGCCTTGCGGCGAGTAATATAATGTGAGATTTAGGTTGTTTTGAATCGTGTTTTTTGGCACAATTAGTTTTTTTTTTTTTCTTTTTTCTCGAATTGGATAGAATTTTATCTATAGATTATTTCTGTCGTTTTCTTTTTATGAATTACAGCTCCAAGTTGCCGAAATTATCAGCAATTCTTTGTCCATTTTCTCTAAAATTTTGCCGAGTTACATATTTTTTTACTCAACTATTTCATATTAAAGTGGTAAAAAGTAATTCCAACATTGTATAGACGACTTTCTCAACAGTACATTGCATTTTTTTCATACCGTTAAGACGTCAATACAATCCATAAACAGGTGATATTCTAAACCTTTTTCAGCAAAAATCACAAAACTGTCGCGGGTTTGAGTTGGATTATTTAAAAATACTTTAAAAAAAATCTAGCTCCAACATTAGATTATAATTGAAATGATCTTACATGTTGTGCATTAAAACTTATAGAAATACTGTATTTTAACTGTTAAATCACGTCTGTAAAATAAGCGAAATCGGCAAATTTCGTATACGGACTCTTAACGTGTTTGTACAGGTACGCAAATAAAATTATCTATCCATCACCGTACTGGTCACTCGACTATAACATCGAGTATTTAAAAATCGATTTAAATAATTTTCCAATTTAAACTCCCAACCGGAATTTTGATGACAACAATTTTCGAAGGTTATATTTTTTTCTTATTTTTTATAGAAGTTTATTAATTAATTCGTTAAATTATTTTTTTAACAGTTCGCATGATTTATACGATGAATCAAATTAACATTTCTGTCAACTTATTCAATATCTTGTTATTTTATCTCTTTAGAGACCATTAAAATGAATCAAATCTCCATCTGCTTCTTTATTTATTACAGTTTTCAGTTGAGAATTTTTGGTACAATAATATATCTTTTACTATGTTTCATTTAACCAAGATTCGAGAGTTACTCATTTTTATGGAGGTATAAATTATAAAAGGATCAATAAGATGCAAGCATATTCAAGCCACGCAGAATCTGTTACGTTAAAGAAAATGTTAAAAGTCTAGGGGTTAGAGAATTCTACATTTTCAACCCCTACATTTTAACCCTCATCCTAAGGTAACCAGGGTAAAAAAGATCAAACATCACTTAGTCCAATGTTTGATACAAAAGATTTATAACTAGCCACAAATGATAAACTGGTTAAGCCGATCCGAGGTCATATTAATCTTGGATTTGCACGATAAACATACAGTTAACGAGGTAGAGTATTGACGTCCATCTGCTCACATAAAACACGTATCGAGTTAAATATAAAACCAACCAGTAACCCATGAGAAACATTTTACATTCGTCGCCTCTTTATTACTGGTCGCTGGTTACACGACGTAGAGAAAAAACATTGTCATCATAGCTTTATATTCAACTTACATTTGATTTTTATTCAAGGTTGTCGCTAAGAATAGCAGGTAGTCTATTTTTTATATTTTGGCACAAGTTTTCTAGTTCTAGATACCTATTTTACCGTTCATTTTTCCAGGGAAATAAATGAGAATAGATCATTTTCCGGGAGTCAAATTGGTTCTGCCTAAAGGTAACAGACACAACAGACTTTGGCATTTGAAATACATGTATGTAAAATAGTATACTGCCCAGGTAATCCTAAAAGAAATAATCAGAATCAATAAATCAGGAAAAGCGAAGTAATAATCCTTGAATTAACATTAAATATCGAACTATACCTACATGATTTAAATCATTATTTCAATAAAGAGTTACAATTAATTAGCACGTAAGCCGTTGACTATATTATTATGTATAACTAATTTATACAATAATGAATTAATGAATAATAATGTATTAATTAAAATTTAAAATTGACCTTATGCCTAAAACAGAAGATAAAACTAATGATAACATAAGTGATGAGTTTTTTGACATTGTTGATTTAATAATGAGTTTGTTGAATGATAGATGCTTTGACATTCAAGTTTCAAGGCCGACTGCTATCTGACTAAACGCAAAAGGAAGTTTAGAGAAAACATTGAGTAGGAACTCTATGACCTCTACATTCATATCCAGATCTCAGACTGCTTGTCCACCTCTTGACAACTCGAATCGCTGAACTGATTTGAATGAAATTTGGTTTGGTTTTTTTCAATTTTCTGCCAGTAAAGTTTCACGGTTCTCGTTCCATCAACGTATTTCTGCTAGACAAGACAGGCAAATTGTTCATAAATGCATAATATTTAAATAGTTGAGGTAGAGCAAATAACTGCTGTAGATTACACATCGATTAACAAATATAAAAACAATCGGTGAATCAGCTCTACATTGTTACATCTAGCCGGTATGACGCAAACTTTACACTAACGTACACGGATACCTGCGAGCACTTATGAAACTTATTCCAAGAGCAGTAAGGTTGGAACATGGTACTTAAGATTGGTCGTCGACTGTACAAACCGCAAGATTAGCGCGCACTGAGACGAGAATTTGCATCACACAAACAGTGGTGTTTATGTAATATTATGTATGATGTATATAGAGTATGGACTATAAGGTTAACTATTTACTATAGCATACAAAGTCATAAATACCTAACTATGCATACCTAACTTGTAAACTTGCAAACCTTCAAGAAAGAAGGCGTAACCCCTCTTAAAAGGCCGGTAACGCACCTTCAACTCTTCTAATGTTGCGTGTGTCCATGGTCGAGTTGAAAAACCTTCTCCTTTTTTGGAGTTGATTAAAATCACGCAGGATTTCCTGCTTTACCAAAATAAAATCACCGTGTGCTCCATATTATGTGTACTGTGTAGATTACTGTGCTAAGTTCCATCCAAATGTGCCTAGTCGTTCACAACGCACAAACCTTTATTATTTATTTTAGTGCATATTTTCATCCATATTATTAGGCTAGACAATTTTAAAATAATAATTTACATAAACAATAAAACATTTTCCGTATACGTAATATTTTGACGTCTCCAGCAAATACAAAATAGCTAATACGGAAAATTACAATAAAACCAGAGTACGCCAAGTTTTTATGCTGAGTATCTTAAGTTTTTCAAGAATTAGACATTGGTCCCTTTTAAGGATAATGTTCTAAGCTTGATAAGTATAATGTCCATCAAAAACAAATATGACAAAATATACCTGGGCGTTTCAAAACAAAAGGAGTGCATTGCGGTCGCCAAATAACGAGAAGGATCAAAACAAACAAACGGACAGTGATTTGTGAAGGTCGATCCGCAGATAACGTGACCTTCAACGACCTTGAGGAACCCTCATCCCTCAATTCGATGCCACATTTTAAATGTCCTATAACAGTAGAGTAAGTATATAATAAATAAAGTTCAACTCAGGATTCAAGATTTAAGCTCGTGCGTTTTACTGCGTTTTTATGGTCCTTCAAGTTTCCTGAAACTACCATTCGAGCTGCTGTAGAGTGTGGATAATCTTACTATACCTACCATATTTAGGGAATGTTATTATTCGAAAAATTTACTATTCGAATAATTCGAATATTCTTCAAAAGTTTTCGAATAATTCGAATATTATTCGAATAATTCAACAATTTTGAAAAATGTTGAAAACTCTGAATAAAAGTTACAAGAAGCTTCGTACAACCATGTACAACCTATTTTGTTAATACTATGAAGTAAGCAATTCTTATTTTTACTTTTATCAATATAAATCTTTGTAAATGACATAGTTAATTTTTATTGTTAAGCACTTTAAAAATGTATATTTTAAGGTTACAGCCTGGCAATAAAAGAAAGGCTGTAAAATGTAAACCGTTTTCGATCGTAGCACCTTTTACCTTTCTCTTGTGATTATGCTTAGTCTTACTAGGCATCAGTTGAGATTAAATAATAATATGACAATCGACGTTATGATATCTGTTCATTACATATAACTAAGCCAGCTCACCTTTTTGATATTTTCGATCCACATTCACCTAGTCGGCTTCACCTGTGTCAACGTGGCTCGAAATTATAAAAAAGGGCCACTAGAAAACAAACTGTTTGCGTGGCTGCGTGCTGGTGCACGAACGAAGCTGGTGACTTTAGTAAATTGAAGTTTGATAACGCCAATAACATGATATTACGGAGCCATCGACATTTTTAGATACTGTACTGTTTCAATTATCAGTCGAGGACTGCCGCGGTAATGCTATTGAATAGCAAATTTTTATCAATTTCTCGAATCGTAGATCACATATCGCGAGCTTCAAGCCAGAAGGGCGTATAAAAAAGTGATCTTTTGTATTTTAACTACATATTTTAAAACTCTCAATATTGCACTTACATCTATTACCTTCTTAAAAAACGAGTTTGTTTTATATATGTTACGGCTAATAGCCGAAGTACGGCTACACCTAGCTTGAAAGAAGTCTATGGATACAGATCGTGAGCGACCATTATTGACGATACTGAAATCCATGACTGAAAGGAGTTTATATCTTTATTTGCAAGTCTTTAGGCAAAATAATGTCTTAAACATGGTCAATGGCGACGATGAATGGTCGTATACTCATTTGTTAGACTAAAAATAGATTCAATTATATCATTAAAGATGTAGAATATTCATAAATAATATTATTTTTCTAAAATAAACTTAACTTGGATCTTATTCCCTGTTAATTTTATGTTTAATAGCATTTTAAACAAAAATAAAAAATATTTTTACTATTCGAATTATTCGAAAAATAATTTGGCGAATATTCGAATAATAAAATCGTCGAATATTCGAATAAAACGAGTATTCGAATATTCGAATAACATACCCTAACCATATTAGACATATTATAGTACATTTAAGTTTAAAAATCACCCAGACCAGCTATACTCAAACTGCTGCCCACCAAGACACAAGAGAAGAAGATAAAGATAAGGATTTTTTTCGTCTTCTAAATAATTTAGTTTAACGTTTTTGTGGCCCGTGAAAAAAGGTTGAGTACATCTGACCTACAATATTTAAATAGTTATTTGCACAATATTCTAAATAATATGTACGAATTAAACTCCAACACATAGTATAAATAGCTAGACACTATTATTACCCAAATAACGAAATACCAAAGTGTTGAGTATAAACCTAAAACCATAAAATTTTGAATTATACAAAAACGGTGCGGTGGTAACAAAAAAGGGTTAAGCTTTATAAATAACGATTAATATTTCATTTTCATTATGTGATTAAAATTAGGGGCAGTGGCTATAAAATTAATTGTTCTGTTTTTAAATAATAAGCACTAATACCCCTTTTAAACAAATAACTTTTATTACTGTTTGTTCGCGTTTGGAATTTTTGACGATTTTCAATATTATATCCATGACTAATGCCCGGCTTCTGTGGCTATTTAACTTTTTTTAGTTAGTTTAGTTTTTTATTTAGCAGCATTGTTGATTGACTTTTTTGGCGTTAGCCAATCCAATGCGTTAGGAGATAAACTACTGTTAAAAAATGGGTAAGAAACCCTAACTCCTAAGGTTTACCATAAGTGGCCAGTTAGATGATATTGAAAATAAAAAATATGTCTACATTTCACAAAAGTTTTTAAAAAGGTTTTTACCATAAATATAAGATATTAAATAGATTTTAAAATTTAATTAGTTTCATAGACCACATTCAGCCAATAATAATAAATCAAAGCTCACATCATACATAAGAAAACCTGCATTGGACAGGCAGAGTAAAAACCCACATAAGAATTATGGGCCCGCGAAACTGGTGTCTATTAGCTAATAAAAACACAGCAATTACATTTGAATTGAATTTATAAATGTCTATTTCATTAAAGTGTCGTTCTTTATTAAATAAGTTAGCAAGTTCTGTATTATATTGTGCACATTTTTTATTGGAGCCTATTATGTCCTTTAATCCTTCGATCGGAGATTCTTGGAAATGCTATTGTATTCTATTGTTGTCGCGATCACCTTTCACCGGTGCTCTTATGGGGCTTGAAGGATTAAAGGCTCCAAGTGGAAGCTGATCTATCCGATTGGAATGATCGCAGGCCGAACTGACTCGACGGGTCTTCAGCATTCAGCAATCAGTTCTTCAAATTAAACATTTTGATACCTACACGATAAATAAAATGTAATTCTAATACATTTTGTCATTATAATAAGTATTATTATCATGAACCCTTTGATTACACATGGTTTTAAAAATAACAACATATACGCTAAGTACCAACAGAACATAAATATACCAATAACAATACAAAAAGCCACGTAATGTATGAATAAAATATAGTAATAAAAATATAATTTACGACCGAGCTACACTGCGTCGCGCCGTGGAAATTTATTAATAGTCATAATTAAAACCACATTTCAAAGTTTTATAATTCTTTAAACATTAGAGTTAGACTTACACAATGAGGGTAACCCAGACGTCGGAATAGTCCCACAATGTTATTCAATTTGTGTTTACAAATTGTGTTTAAAATTTTAACCGTGCAAATTATTAACTAGGAAATATAGGTCCCAACAATCCATGGAGAACGGCAATCATTAATAAAGAGCACAGTATCAAAGGAGCTTGTTAGTAAGGACATCCTCCTCCTCCAGTCGTGTTCCTCATGTCAGAGGGTCGTGACCTCCCCCTTTCATGACCTTCCTTCTAATGGTCTTACGCCAGCTGTTCATATCCTCGGCCACTCGAAGAGCGTCGTAGACGGTGGACTCAAGTGTGGTGCGGATTTGATTGGGACTGCGACCTCGTGGTCTTTTTCCCTCAATCTTGGAAGTTACCAGTTACAAGTTAGTAAGGACATAATTGCTGCCTTTTAGAGATGAATAAAGTATTATGTGATTCTATATGGTATATAACGTTAAAAAATACTTTAAACATTGTGGTCGTTGTTGTAAAACGGAAAACTAATTATTTTATGGTCAGAAATCAGATTGTACCGCCTACCAGTAGCGTAGTATAGAGGCAGTATAGAAATGGCGACTTGCCATCCTCCTTTTCTATTTTTTTTTTAATCTTTAACCAAGAGGCGATCCTACTTTTATGACACCGGCCTCCTAAGACACTATTGAAATCTTGGGAGGCTAAATAGCTCATTGTAATGTATGCTTATTAGGTGGCCGAATATGGGCAGTATGGGCAGTCGTGAAGCAAATTGGTCAATTGAGTCATCCACATTAAAGCAGATAAATTATACGTTATTAAAACGCACAAACCCTCGCCCTGTTCAATCTCTTTCATAATTAGGTAGCGTGTTTGTCAGTTACTGTACCAATAAGGTACATCATTGACTGCGAGCATTCAAGTGAATGCGAATGTGTATCAGTCTTTCAATCCGTGTCACATTTTCACAACGAATAAAAATGGATATGGACATTCTTGGATCTCCGTGAAAAAATCCTGGTGAAATTCGTTATTCCAGCTTATCGAATCTGAAAACAAATAAAGCATTCGAAGCTTTTGCTTTAGATTTTAGAAGCCTTGGCCCAGCTAGCAGTGGGACTAGTAAAAAATATGTTTTGCTTCGCAATTCTTCAGAAACAGCGGCAAATATTCTTCGTATCGGTGGCGAAGTTACGCGTAGAAAAAGTTTATATTAATTCACTACACGGCACATACACAACTTACAACTACATTAAAAGTCATGAACATTCCCCGCCTTCAAAACGAACCCGCCATTACTCATTTCAATTGCCATCTTGTCAAATTGCATTTAAGCTCTGTTTGTGCTAAAACGTACACATTACCGCACTCCAGATAATAATACATTTTTGTACGGACAGGGCATACACATAATACAGTAGTGTAACTCGTCTCCATTTTTAAGTTGAAGTTCACTCAACGTAGAGACTAGATTTATTCGCTCGCCAGTCGCCACGCGATACTTCATTCTTCTGCTCTCTAAAGTTATCTGAGGTCACGCTTATGTGTGCGTTTGCCCGAATCAGGCAATCAAGTAAGAAGATGATACTGTATTTCCTTTACAATGTGGCACAGGCGTCGTGATGTCACCTGTCAGCTTGTCACGTAGCCCCGCAAATACAAGTGCTAAACGAGTAAAAAAACTCACATCGCATTCATTTTAAACGCTGCACAGAATGAGCACAATGAAGTAATAAAGGGAGCATTCAATTTATATACTTGTTAACTTATCAAACACAATCGTGTCGATGATTCAGGAAAATGCCACGAATAACTCCTGCACGACTGCATTTGAAGTCATTTCAATTACCTTCCTCAATTCAGATCGAATTACGATATCAGTCGAGAACTTCTTTTGTTTAATTTTGATTTGAGATATTCATTTGGACACGAGACGAAAATTGTCACACATTAACAAAAAATGTACCTTTAGGGCAGAAAGCACTGAGAACTGTGCAAGCTTATTCCTCAAAGCGAATAGTAAATATTATGTATTCCTAATGTTTATCTGGGCCCATGGAGACAAAATATTATAATGTAGAGCCACTAAAACGTACAAACCATCAACACTGCACAGTGCACGTAATCGTTTCGGTGTTATATTCGAGAAAATGAGATAAATATTACTAAGTTTCGTGTTTATGTCAATAACTCCGACTGTATCTACACTTGCTGAGCCGTCTAATGCCGAAGTTTAAACATCACAGTTGCGAAACATGCCAGCAGTTACGACTAACGTTCCTGACGAGTTACTCAACAATAAATAACCTTTCTTCGGCCGCCGTTCGGAGAAGTTACAACATTAATAGGTAATGAGCGGTTACAGAGTTATTCTAATTAGCACGGCTGGTTAAACCCAAATAAATATAATTAACGCCACTAATAAAAGTAAAGTAATGTCGTGTAATTTGTAAAGTAAACGCGATAAAAAACTCACTTATCGTACGGACACTGCGTAATTTTAATACCATTAATGCGGAGTGCGGCGTAGGACGGCGCCGTTGTCAATTTGTCATTTGCTACAAATTGTACCACCGTCTACACACGATTTATGCCCTTATGCCCGGTTTGTGAAGTTTTTTTGACAGGAATTTCAGTCCTAACGCTGTTGATTGGCTAACATCAAAACATTAACCAACCAATTACACTTGACTGGGTGTCAAAGATAACATCAGAAGCTGGACGTAGGTATATGCAAATGATGTTGGCTTATCAAACATTTCAGAAAAGCTTTGATCTGTCTATTGCTCTTTTTAACTCTATACATACTATATTGTATAATGTGACCTAAATACACTCACAGGTGTAGAGTTAAACACCAAAATAGATTACACTTTGTAGTGTATAGTTGACTGTCTGACGACTAAGACTTGCGTTAAAATTATATTTTTTTATACGTCTGCATCTAGAAATAGCGTCGTAAAATTAAATTTTTCCTTATAACACCATATCTTGAGACGTATAAAAAAAACTTAAGGACTTTCTACCCAACATTGCGCACTTCTTACTTTCTTCATACGAAATAATATGCTAATCCGTTGAATATGAAAAAATTAATTACGCTTAATTACGAGTAGGAATACTTAGCATTTTAATTCGACACGGGTTCGAGTCGAGGGGTTGTTCCGAGCGGATGGGCAGCGATGTACGTTGCGCCGACGCACGTGACAGATCCCACTAAGCCCACTAGGCTCACTGGGTAACCAGGTGAAACACGCTTATTGATTTCTTCACTTGCGTGCCCAACCTTGAGTTCACTTTTTGCGTTAATTTTTATTTTCTTATATGGCTTCAGTAAAATCAGTCGAGAATTCCTTGGTTAATCGAAAACTCAAAGCAAGGAGGCCGTAAGTGATTTGAAGAATACGTAGAGTTAATTTCATCAAAACCAGCTGGAAGTTTTTTTTTGGGAATTCAAAAACTAAAAGAATGACTTTTATGAGAATATCAAGAACGAGTAGTCAAAATCAGCCGAGATATCCGATATTTATTGAAAACTGAAAGTCTTCAATAAATATCGGATAAAATCTCCTTTAAATATGTAGAGATGATACAAGTAAAGTTAATTTTGTAATTAGCTCGACTTATATTTTAGAGTCTGTACCTAATGCTCTACAAGTAGAGTACCATACAAAAGCGGAAAACATAGTGTAGAATGTGCAAATTAATTAGTACATGCACCTATAAATAAATGGTTAAAGCATTCGGAACCTCAAGTTCTGGCTATGTAATGAATGAATTTTGTGGTTTTTACCTTATCCACCTAATTAATACGCGGCAAGCACACGTGTGTTTGGGCGTGGGGGGAGTGGGGCGAGTGGCGACCACTGACTCACGGCCAGCGGTATCGCGCACTCGATCAAACTCCACACTCCGGCTCCTTGCTAATTAAACCATATCACTTAGGGTGAGAAACACCGGCAGCGCTCCCTAATTCTTGAAAATGCATGAAACTCGTTTTCGGCTGCCTTTTTAGTGGTAACATTGTAACATTCGTTTCGTTGCTCAGTTCGGTTTTTATCGTGGGGTAAAAGCGACGGGAAAAATCCAGTAATTAGCAGTCGATTCGGCATTGTTCAGATTACATTTGTGATTTTCCTTATTTACAAAACAAAATTAAAGGACCATATTGATTGAGCACAAAGCTTTTTGAATCTACTCACTTTTGACTTCCTGATAATCTCTGTTAAATCAAATAATTGACGATGTATCTACACAAATGTTTTTTTAACGTAGCACTAATGTGTTGGAGAATTTTTATGAGGAGTAGAAAGACCAAATGTTCGGTCTACAATCTTCAAACCCATCAATTTCATAAAAGCGTCTTTATTTTACTCCAGACTGGCTGGTGGAGTTCTCAGCGATGACAAGATAGTCCGGGGCTTCCTTATCCGTTACGCGATATAATCGCACTAAGAACCTTGTCTAATTTGAATAACCAACGACTGCTTTTTATATGCGTACTGGAGTGACACGAAGAATTTTAAACGTATGCATTCCCTATCGTTCAGATACATCTGTAACTACTTTTAAATGAGATAATTAAGCTATAAATATTGTGGTCTGTTACAACAACTTGTTTCTGACATCTGTGACAACAACCGAAATTCAACCATTATTTAATTGTGTTTATGGTTTTGATAAAATGCGGTTTATGTGTAATACATTGTTATGAATTTAGGTGGAAAATATTTAACCGATTTCAGTTGTGGTGAAATTTACTTCAACATAGGTAAAATTACGTCAATTAGCCCAATTGCGCGTATTCAACGTTCCTGAACTCTTTGCAAATAATAATCTTAAATACATATTTCTTGGTGTATTATTGGTGTTTAGTATACAGATGGTGCAAATTATCGAGCTGGTTTTACTGGTCGCTATCAACAAGCTACATAATGACCATCGGCTTTATATTTCTATGAAAATATTAGAAGTAATGTAGAGCCGATAATGGGTACACAATCAAATCGCGACTAAGCGAGTGCCATAAATACCATATTTAATTACTCCGGGCGCATTATCGCGCACTCGCAAAGTGTGAGCTCGCGATCGTTCAATAAACGTTTATGAAGGTACAGCGAGCGGTATATCAGGGGAAGCTGCCATTAATATCTGTTGCAGCATTTACGTCGGAATTCTGTAGAAACTCTCCCGGGTTCCCGCGAGGTTCAGATCGTGACTGCGCGGAGTCGGCCGCAATTTGCTTAGCCATACAGCGCCGGTGCGCTCTAATCACGTGTAAAATATTACCGTACCTCGTCACCGAGCCACGGAATCGGGACGGCACGTCAAAAGTCACATACAGAACGTTGCGAGATTAATTGAGTGCGATAGAGGCCGCACGATTAGCGGTCGTCTGCGCTCCGCGGTCGCCGCAGAACGTGATCGCCTATATGCCGAACTCGCGTCCGACGCGCGACGTGCATAATGCTATTGTAAATATATCTAAACAGTAAACACGAACACCGTTCGCGCTCGTTAATAAGCTCGAGAAAGCTTACGACGGCTTCGAGCGGCACGTCTCCTCTCTGATTAACACGATAGCATCAATCACATTTTATAGTGTAGACTGTAGATAATAATCCGCAGCAAAACGCAGTCGAAGCAGTAAACATAAAATATATCGATAGAGCCGAGATAAACGGCCGACCTCGAGTTATCGAGTAACGAGAGGGTGTTAAGAGGCGCGAGGAAGCCCGGGGCCCATTAAACAATAGTAGCACGCAGAAACGTGCGACCATAAAGTTGCACTCACCAGCAATAAACTTGAAAACGCATGAATACATGACCTGCCTCAACCTAGCGTGCCGCGACCGCCGCAATCGCGGCGATAGTTCGCGGCCACGATCATCTATTTGACGTTTTAACTGGGGTTTCAACTGAATATGATTCGACTTTAACTGTACTACTCATCGAGTTATTAATTCACATAATCTATAAAATCACTGCAACAATGAGTACATAAGTTTACAGACAAAAGCTAAAACATCAGTAAAAAGATGAGGGGATAAAAGTTGAAAATACACACAAAGAATCGCTCGTTTCCGTGGTTAAAAAGATTTTATTAAAATTGTTTAAAGAGTGGAACAACAGGATTCCCACGCAGTCGAATCGCGGATGCCCGGTCCCTACACCGTCAGCCGCCTTAATTGTGAACAATTTTACCAAGGTCCCAATTTATAACTATAAATAACTGCATGTGTTTGCGTCGTTTTATTGTTCTGCAACGACTGCCTTTACATTTTAAGCCGTACTATGGAGCGAAGATAAAGAAATATTGCAACTCTCGTCAGAGTATTTTAATCTCAAATTAAAAATTTCTGTTCTTACAACGTGAAACAGCTAAAATATTTTAGATTAGGTATATGGACACAATCACGATGAAATAATTGTACTTTGGAAGAGTGTACAGTGGTAAAATTTAAAATAGGATTATTTTGTATTTTCGGTTCTGGATATTGAGAAGACAGGATAAAAAAATGTTCCTTCCAACAATAACAAGCCGACATGGGTTATGTACAGCAATTACATTAAATGATAATTGACAAGGTAAGGAGTGTCCACCGCAACGTGTAGGCGACGATCACACGCCTTATCTGCACTTAGCGTCCTCGTCCAATTATTGATCGCTGTATGCTTCTAGAGAAAATACAGAAAAAGAGAAAAAAGTTAGAAAATTCAACTATTCATAAAATTATAATTTGCATCAGAAGTGGGATCATAAAATGCATTCTTATGGGGTTTATAAATTTAATGTCCGAATTTCTATATAAAAATATGCGAATGCTTATGGTATCCATTTAATTAAGCCTTCTCATCAAGAAGAATAAAAAGAAACTTAATAGTATATACTATATGTACACAATTAAAACGTGAATCAGAAGTGGGATCGTGATGCATTCATTCTAGGGTTTATAGGTTGAATGTCAGATTTTTCAATAGTAATAGATATAAGATAATATAGGAATGATGGAACTTATCAAAACAATATAATGCAACTTGCAAGCATATAAGCGTATGCGCATTTACGTAATTAGACCACGATCTTTAATTACATCCTGAGCAACCGTTTAAAACGAAAAATGCCAATGCAATTTGATAATTACCGAGAAATTGAGGCAGCTGTTGTTACTATAAATATCGCAATATCATCGCAACGTTCATCATCATTCATCCTTTCCGTGCAGTCTGTCTGTCCAGTGACTAGTCAGACGATTCACGCTTGGACCTTTAAAACATAAGAGTAATTTGCAAAACAAACAAAATACAACATGTTTTTAAGATGGCGTTGGAAACAGACCACCACTTGAATGTCATCATATCACCTCATTAAAGAACAAACTCCAATCAAACAATTGCTATATTTTATTGAGGCACTTCATGGCGTTCTGTTTGTAGTTAAAGTGTTATAAAATGTGATAACATGTTAAAGTCGAATTAAGATACATAAATCAAGATTATGTATCTATTCGAAAATGATTTGAATGCTTCTAAATTACCAAATTAGAATCAGAATTCAGATGACTATACGAAAAACTGGCTTAAAATATTTTATTGAATCATCTGCTTCATAATAATTATTCACAGACAGGATAATTGTTTTAATTATTGTAATACGGTATGCTCTACAGATTTCGTCAATTTTAGGATAAAATTAAAAATCAATATTGTTGTCACAAAATTCCTGAAGTATTTTATTCTTGGCAACGTTAAACCATCAATCGAAAACATCAGTGGAAAAATTCTCAAGTCGACAAATTTTTCTCGTTAGTAACAGGAAATATACTTTATGCCGTTTACGCGTCGACCGCATAATGGGTAGCGTATAAAATAAGACTTCGTCGTGAAAATAAACAGTGGTCAATTACTGTGGTAGCGCCCGGCTTTGTGGCGTTCAGAAACAATCGAAGCGGTGCGATGCCGAGATATCGGCCCATAATAACTCTAATGGTGAGATAAGGCCGCCACCGAGCGGGCCCCGACCGGCCCGCACTAACATTGTGCGTACACTATAATCAGATGTGGTATCCAGCGCTCGATGTATCGCCATTCGCCTCTACATTAAGTCGTGGGAGTTATTTACTCGGCTGTGTTCGCTTTCACTCGACAATAAACTTTCAGTGTTGACGATGTATTTGTTAGCCGGCGACTTTAGATTCGAACGGTATCTCGACTTGCAGGTTACTATCTAAAATTATTTAGTCTAAAGTAGAAAGGACCACGTGAGTTGGGACTTGTCAAGCAAATTACGTTTACGGTTTATCCCAGACTAACATAACATTACATGTTGTTACGATCTTTCCTATTTCATTTGGAATGGAATCTATTAAAATTTTGGAAAATGATTTTTTCAAATCAGCATCGATGACTATACAATAACCAAAATCCAAATACGTCGAAATCATCTAACATTTCTTGGAGGTGAGAGTGACGTTGAGCATGATGAACATCATACATACAGGGTGCAATTAAACCTTCCTGCCAAATTTTGATATATTGATCCTTGTTAAAAATAAAAATACACGTATTTTTTCTTTCATAGTCACTCAGTACTAAAATGTTGAGAAATAGCTTCCGAAAGTTATCCTAAAAAAATCGGTTGTCTGTAAAGTCGGTTTACTGACGATAGTTGAACGTGACAACTACCTTTGTTGAGATTTGTAAACTTCATAATATTTTATAAGTAAATTTAGTTCCGCGATTTGATAACAGATGTCGCTGTTAGGCCTCTAGATCGCGCTATCGCTTACCCGACAACATTTGGTATATGTAATTCAATGGAATAACTTTTCGTCTTTTCGCTGACGCCAGAGGGATTTGCGTCCCAGGGTAACCCTACAGAACGGATTGGACCAGTATTAGGCGTATGACGTCTTACAGCCTTAAGCCTAGTATCCACTTGAGCATGCTCGGGCGAATGAGCCGCTCATTCGTGCGAGTTCGAGCGTGCTCAGGCGTCTGCACTTGTTTTTTCGTGCGCGCAGCCCATATCGAATTATAAGACGTTGTCACGTCAAAAACACTACAATTAATGGACACGATGCTTCGGCCGCGCGTGATGTGCCCCCGCGCGCGCGCCTCATCCCGCGTCACCCCCTCTCATTCCCTCGCGCCGCGAGTGACCATTCTGCAACGATTTTAAATGGGATAAAATTTAAAATCGTTGCAGAATGAAGAAATTCATTGAAAAAAAAATAACACCCAATTTTTTTGGTTACGTGGACTCTCTTAATGATACCTAAGCCCTGAAAAAAATTTGGCAGGAAGATTTAATCCGATCAAAGCAAAGCTGTAGGCAACAACAATGTTTATCCAGGTATTATAACGATATAATCCGCGATGATGGTACGACTGTAGATGGCCGTAGTCCTACCGATCAAGCAATACGCGGGCAACAGGGACCAGTTTACGCCGACAAGCATGTAAACGATTTATTCCCGTGCGCGTTTGCATTAACCGATCCAATTGCAGGGCTGTAAAGTGTTAACGTATTCAATTATACTCCATATAATTATAAACTTGTTCAAAGGATGAAATATAATTTTACGGTTCAAGCCCTAGTAGCGTAAAATAAATTTAAGTTATTGGGAAATGTTGCTTTCACGCTTTAATATTATTTCTGTTTTGTTTTGTAGTGGCATTCCCCAGATTTTATAGCTTTATGACAATTTGATAAAAAAAGTAGACCACAGCAACGCTGACGACGATTTCCTATAGTGTACTTTAGTCTTTACACACACAACAGGTCTTCAATCCTTTGCATTTAAAGAAAACAAATTATTTTCGTCCACAATGCATTAATCTCCGTCCCATTATTTCATAACAAAACCGCAGCGAAAAACAAAGTCAGCGTGGGAAACGGTTACCAGTGGCATATTTGAATAAACTATGAGGCAGGTTCAAAGATATGATAACGGGCGATTTATATTCAATGGCTATTCATGCCGCTATGCAAACAGGTATATCATGGCTGTCAGCCCTATAGAGGCGTGCAGTTGTCGCCGGGGCTAAACGACGCCCGTTGGACCGGCTCAGGATCCCCGGTCTGTTCTCGACGCGTTCAATACTTAACAGCCCGCTTCACTTGCATTCGCTGCATAATGGTAATGATATCATTAGATAACTCCATAATAGAACTTAGAAGTTTGATACAATTTTTACTGGAAGGCATAGGTGAGCAGCATTGCATCGTGGTACATGAAAAAGTCGTGACAGAAATCAATAAACATCGAACACAATATTTGCCTTCACTAAAGAATAATTCAATCATTTAGATTCAACATCAATGAAATTAAAAGAATTAAATAAGCAGTTTAAATAAATTAACAAGTTAAACTAGGCAATGAATTCATTAATAGTGCGTTCAAAAGTAAATTGACTACTAATTTAATTGTCACTTCGGTAAAAACAAAATAAACTTAAACGCACAAACAGGTGAAAGAATGCAACGCAGTTTCGGTAAACGATAAACACAGGACGCATCAGGAGAGTACAGAAGAATGGCTCTCATAAATATTTAATTGGCGGAGGCGCATTGAAAGCGTTTATTATAAACCCGTATGGGGGTCGGCGAATTATTTGCAAAGGATTTCAATACAAGTATATACGGCAATAGTGCGTAATCGATGTAAGTACGCGGTGCTGCAGACGCTCATACAAACTGCATTCCCCCGCAGCTTTTACCTGTCTCACTCCTAATAGTCCTTACACCAACATTCGTGTAATTTGCATACTAATCGTCGTTTCATCAAACGCGCGACAGATTTCCATAGGAACGAGTACGTCCGAGTGGGAATGCAATGGCAGCGTCTATTATCGCCTAGCCGACCGGTTATTTAGCCGGTATCGGGACGTGTAACGATCAAGTTTAAGATCGTTTGCATCGAGCGCGGTTATCGGCGCATCGATTGAGTATCTCTCGGGAATTTCGCGTGTACTTTTTGCGGATGTCACCCAAGCGGCCGCGTAAGGTGTTCGACCGGTTTGCGTTACCATCTCCATTCCGTCATAAGTGCGTCTGCAAATTCAACACTCGTCAAATACCGCAACGATACGACCGAATTGCCCTTGCTCGTTTCCTTGCCGCTCAATATTACGCCCTTTTATGTAATACTTTATAATAACTTCTTATTCATCGAAGGCTTTCTTCTTATTTCTGTTAGCTCCGAAGCTTTTAATGCCTTTTACGTTATTCGCAATATGAAAGCTTTTTTAAATATATTACGTTACGCACTAAAAACTTCCGCCATAAACACCTTTAAAAGTTGCGTAAATATGTCCAATTAATCTTTAAATTATTTCAACTATTCCAATAGAATTTATATATTAAAAGCCTAAAGATAAACATAATATTGTGTTAATAGCATTCTTGAATAATAATGACATTAGTTACTTGAAAAGACATAAAAATTTTACATAATATAATAATATGAGCTTTTTCCCAACTATAAAAGTTATAGTACAAATGAAGAAAAGCTTTTTCGTTTCTTTTGTAAAAATGAATAGTGTCGTTCAAAAGAATGAAAATGGTAGCTGATACAATAACAACAGACAAGACAATGCTACTGTTAATTTTAGCGGTTGAATATTTGTGAATCATATACCTACCGTTTTAAACACTTGTGCAAATTGATCTTGAAATGACCCAAGCGTTAAGACAAATTTAGCCAAGACTTTTTATGTAAATAACAGAAAAGTAAATTAGCGTGTTATAATGATATAATAGAAATTATCCTTGATATATTCTAAATAACTATTGCGTTACCTGAAACAACTATTGCGTTAGGTTATTTTGCCAGAAAACAAATTACTAATTAGTAAACAAAGCGTCAAACAAAACGTTCGTCCCGTGCACCATTTATTAAACGATAAAATCAATAATGATCAGGAAGAGATGTAAATAGAACTAGAAAGGTACCGTAATCTCGTTAAAGCTATTAGACGGGCGAGATAAGATCTGTGGCTCAGCGACGGGCATCAATCAGTAGCCAGAGCCAGTGCTTGCCCACTCGCTCCCGTACCTTCTATAATGATCTAGTTGTGCAACAAAAAATAAACGCACACAGAAGCCGGACCGAACGTCTGTCGCAAGCGACTCTATTAACGTCATTATCCAAGTCATATATTTTTAATGACAAGTTATTATCAGTAATGGTCACCTCCAGTTGCTGCGTTTTTACTTCCTTAACCCCGATTAACTCGGTTTCCTCGTCTTAATATCTTTATCGCCGTTTAACATCTTTTTAAGACCCGATGACATCTAGATCAAATCTCGATTACGACCAAATTCCACGGCCACACCTCGCGTCTCCACCTTTCTTTATGATTTCATTATCATAACATATTTGAAATTTTTAAAATTTTCTGATATAATCTGCGAACCACCCATTGTTTCTAGCGATAACATTCACATTATCAACACCATTGCGACTCTACTAGAATGGAATTTTATGAAATCAACATGCGAGATTATGATACTTAATAGATTACATTATTCATCCATCAATATCCTTGAACCGAACATTGACACCGGGCGTCCAATCAACAGAGATTTCATTTATTAACGATAGCTTTTTTCCTAAGCAGCCTATTACTAACCGGACTTTATTGTATAAATTGATCGACTGTGTCGCCCGCGTCATCGTTAAATCCATCATCGGTGGTTGCTCAAATCAAATTTTGCACGGTGGTTTAGAAAATAAACAGTCATTCATATAAAGTTGTTATAATCAATCAGCAATTAGAAGTGAACATCAATTAGATACGACGTAACGCGATATAGCGTGTCAATACAAAGGTTAATTACTAAATAGGTCTACGTCGGTCACGGGACAAGATTGGAAAAAAATTCCTCAAGTACTGCGTAAATTATTTTCAGTTATAAAGACACTTTGCGAAAAACATTTTGCTATAACACTTCTTGCTTCAATCACTTCCCTAAATAGTTCAGTTCCCTAAAAGATCAACGAAGACTCTCTATTAGTAAAATATTGTCCTAAAGCAACTGTATTTATATTGTGGGTATACTCATATAATATTACAAGGTATAAATGTGATATGGTTCTTCATGGACGTGCGTACCATAAAGGCAAAAAAGCACTGCTTACCTAATGATAAATACTTGCTATGCACATATTTTAATTTAACTTTCGTACGTTTTAGATACTTTAATTATTATTAATAGTAAAAATATGAATACACATTAACGCCTACTTTTATAAAATAGCACCAATTGATTTGCAAAACTACATAAACATAAGTCGGTAAGTGGTAACTAGGCGCGCCGCGCGAAGGTACGCACCAAAATTATACTACATATCTGTGGTTACAGGCACTCGATGTCTCGCAGACCCCGCCTATATGTGTGAGTTAAGATTTTCGTATTCGTACACTGTTCGCAAACGTGTGTGCGTGTGCGATTTACTTGGCCAGGACCTGCCGCATGGTTTCCGAGCTTAGCCGAGCGCCGGCGCGTTCGGAAGTAATCGGATATGTTCGTTGCCTATAACCCGAGTAAAAATAATAGACGGAAATCTAATTAATCACATATGCACATAATGCATTTTTGTTTAGTATGGTTTATATTTGTTTACATTACAGAAGTGTTTTGTATTTTGGGAGGCCATTTTTTCATGTGATGAGCACTGTAACATATTATTTTTGTTTGCGCCAGTATATTTATAGTTTTCTTAGAAGATTTTTATTATTTTAACATTTAAAAGTTTGTACATTTAACAGTTTATTAGATATTAGTTATTACTGAGTTTCTAATTTCTATATTAAGTGCGTTTTTTGATTTCTTAAAAATGTTATTTGACTGTGAGGTTTGTGTTGAAAATGTGTGTTTATTAAAAATTAAAAAAAAACAAGTTTTCACAATTGTCATTCAGTGAAAAGATTCTAATTGTGATTTGTGTCGAAAGGTAGGTACGTGTACCTGAGTTACAACAATTAAACCAGCAACAAAAATGAAATGTAAGTAACTCGAAAGTTTCATGTAATTCATATTCATGTACTTATTTATTTTATCATTTTATAATATTATATACTTTATATTAATTGCGAAATTATCTCTGTCTGTCTGTCTCGCTTTCACGCCAAAACTAATGAACCGATTGTAATAAAATTTTGTACACAGTTAGTCTAGAGCCTGAGAAAGGACATAGGCTACATTTTTATAAGACAAAAATATACTATGTATTTAATTTCCATGGAAATATCGATGAAAATGAATTCACATTGCATTTCTAATATATAACAATCTATATTACGCCATACGCCATCTATGGCGTTTTTATTTATTTTAGCTTAGCACACATGTGAACGCAAATGAACTATCATTGTAGTTCCAACACGTGACAACAGATGGCGTTTTTTTGTTTCTTCATAACAGAACGTACTCATATATTATAATAGTTTAGAAAACATAGTTTTTAATTTATATCCACACTAATATTACAATTTATGCGAAAATATCTCTTTTTGTCCGTTTGTCTGTCTGTTTTGCTTTACGCCAAAACTACTAAACCGATACCGCTGCTTACCCCATGTCAAAAAGCTCTGCACGCCTCTGTGGTTCTTCATGCGAATAGTAATCAGGACCTCGATTCTACGAAATATAGCAACGAACCTGAACCGAGCACTAGACTAGAACAATAGTTTCCTTTGGATCAACAAGGCTACGAGATGTATCTGCATCGACGATATATCCACGTCTAAGCACGCGACCGTCACGCTGTACGCGCACAATTTCACGGTCAAATGAAGTAAGTTTGATCTGCCCATTACGCGCCATCATCCCGCTAGCAAATAGGTTCAATGATCAGCGAATGACAATCATATTTGACGAATCGCGGAAATGCCGTCAATAAACGTGGCTAGTAAATAGTTAATTGCTCATTTGCTTCCTCCTATTGCCAAGATTATTTTTCAAGGGAAATAGTATAATATTCGTTCTAGGTAAGAACGATGGAGATGATTTTTACAGTTGCTGGATTACAAGAGTTGTCAACTTTCGAAGCAAGTACCTACTGAGGCATTTTCTTCGGCTTCATCTTAACAAAGATCGGATACAACAGTATTCGAATGATAGGATTCCAAAAGATAGGATTTTGATTATTAGAGAAGGATAATATTAGAAGTAACAGCATTTTTGGGTTCTACAGGTGAATGTATAAGATGCCCAAGTTTTAAGAATTAAGGTTTCATTTACTTCGTACTCAACTAAGTACTTTATTGAAATTAGGTCTGCAAGGTGTAAATTAAGTTCTAACCTAATTATCGATCGCGTGTTTGAATGTGATTAGAATGGAAGTGTAAGAATGATATGTTTCTTTCTTGATTTCTGGATTATAAGAGGCAATTACATTTTGTGTTAATGCTTTTACGATGCCACAGAGATGATCTGATGAAGAGGATGGAAGACTAATCATCATATTTATTATTTTCTGTGTTTGTAGTGCTTTGAAGCTAACTTTCGTGTGGATCAAATTTCGGTGTTTTTGATACAGATAACGCTTAAGAGAATGTAAAACATTGATATCATGCGGTACAACATTTGGTTTAAATTAACATCCAGCGAAGTAAATAAGTACTGACGTCACAACTGAATAATGAGATTGTCGCTACGGCGTAGATTAACTCATAATAACTTTTAATCTTTCAGGCCCCGCGCGAGCACCGGTGATCGCGAGAACAAAAGAATACAATGGGAATTCCTAGAACCTCCGATCGAAGGATTAATGCAGGTCGATATTACTATCTGTAATGACTCATAATATATTTTGGTAATTTCGGTAAGTACTCCAGTCTCCGTGTATGGTCAAAGAATATAGAAAGCTTGACCTTTAGGATTTAGTGCTAACAAGAGAAATTGAAAGCATCAGTTGGTCTGACCTTTGCGACCAATAACGATAACGAAATAGAAATGTTATAATATGTATTATTGACCTGTGAAAAGACCATTTAATGCATCGATACTAAAATACATTCAATGCATCGATACTGGTAAGTGTGACGATTAGCAAGAAAGAAAATATGATTTCAGACTGAAAAAAATTGATTAGAGCCAATGCTTGCCTACACACTTATTTTTGGTATGTACAAGATCACTCATATCATATAAATGTTTCACAATGATCTAGCGACCGACGAAAAGCTTTTTCAGTAGTTTTGCTGTTGCTTACTTTATATTGAGTGACAGAGACAAAACATTCGTATTTAAGCTATTTGATTCTTATCAGTTAATTGTTAACAACAGGCTCTTAAAAAAAGTTTACCAAGTGATGATGTTATGAAGAATGAACGTTTACTACAAATGTGTAGATTAAATGTTTATCAGAAGCTAACTGTGAGTTAGTAACGATTGACTAACGACGACAACAAACAATAACATTGTGAAGCAATTACAAATCATTATATTCCTATTTTATTGAAAGATAATTATAGTAAACATGCAAAGCATCAGGTGTCTGATCATAAAGTTTACATAATATATTGTATGGTTCCATGTAGCCTGATATAATAAATGAATATAGGACATTTTTTGCAAGCTTGAGGTCTGCGAGGAAAAACTGACATTTATGGTGGTACACTGTACCTACATATCAAAGTCTACTTCAAAACTTGCAAATAACTAAGGGCCTGTTTCACCACTTCCTGATAAGTGCCAGATGGGCTATCCACCATTTAACTTGACAGATATAGTATGGAGAATCTGTCAAAAAAGTTGTAGATGGCCTATCCGGCACTTTATCAGGAAGTTGTGAAACAGGCCCTAAATCTTAAAATCTGATATGATAGAGTTTTGAGGGTCAAAAATACATGTTACCTGAAAAACGCCAAATTACTTATTAGAGAAAATAACGTCTAGTCCTCAGCTATTTTATTTGGTCCAACAGTGAGGAACATCAGGCAAGGCAAAAGACTTGAAACGCGCAAAGTAGCACTTACTTGGTTCGTTTCACTTTCGTCAAATCATCCATATCTAATGCATCTACCTAAGGCCCTATGAGCACATCCTCCAAAGACACGCTAGATATGTCGAAAAGATCGCTAAGATTAGTATATCTTCACCTGAAAATCATGTTGGTCGTGGTAGGAGTTTACCAGCTGCTTGACGTACTCCCACACCTCGCCGGGCGCGCTCCACGCGGATGTGGCCTCGTGCCTCATCATGCCATCACACTCTTCCCCCAGTCTCACCACCTCACCGGCCCACGTTGACGGGCTATTTATATTGTTTTATCCTCAATCACGCGCAACTAGGTCGCGATCCACATAGCACTGCGCTAAAAACTATTCCAGATTGTAAACACTATTATAAATACTCGTTAACACAACGCTTGCCAGGATCGACGCGCACAGAAGCTCGAACGAAGATTTATTAAACCGTAAACGTTGATGCTCCACGAGATAACACTTATTGTAATATTCAAAAATATAATTGCATCGCGCACAATCACAAAATAAATCCATCGGATCCGCGCAGAGGAGACTGATAACGGGCGACCTTGGGCGCGCTCAACGATTGATAACAGAATTTCGGCGTGCCAAGATGCGCTCGCTCGCTCTCCGCCGGCTTATCGCCCAAATTAATTTCACGCCGTATTTGTGTCACATTAGCGACACGATGTAACAATATCACAATTAATTTAGTCAGATGTGTCTACTAAACTATTTATATTTTTAAAACACTTAAAAACAGATCAATGTCGTGTACGATGTCTTCGAATGAGATACGTTAATCCTTTTGTCACTAGTCACTCGATCGCATCATTCGACGTATCGTACACACTCCGCGACTCGTGAGTGGCGCGAAAACGCGTACGCAGTTGGGGACGCGCGCGCGCCTCGCCGCGAGTCAGCTAATGACCGGCGTGCGGCGTGCGGCGTATTCGCGACCCCCACTCCGCGCCGTACTCGCTATCAAACCAGTTTACGTGAAAAATTTTAATTCCTCGGTGCGGGTGACGACCGGTCGCGCTTTCCTCGCGCCCGGCCTCCCCCGCGAGGAAAAGCACAGCGCCCCCGGGGCCGGAAGTGCACGGCCGGCACGCAAGCCGAGCTCACCCGCCTTAATTAAACGCTGCACGCTGCACCCACCCCCGACCCACCGCCCTATCACTCACGTGCATTGTTCGTGATAACGCAGCGACGGGACGACCCAGTCGCCACCCAGATTCGCATTCCGTCCCGACTCCCGACTCGCGAACGGTGCTCAATTATGAAATTTGCCGCCCAAATTGTGCGATCCGAAGGCTCAGAACGTCACCGCAGTAAATCTCTAAGCGGCCAATCTGTCAGCGCCGACGATGAGTATTTTATTCGGACGAGATGTGAATGACCGACGCCAGATATCATAAGTGGGTGGTATTTATGTATTTGCTCTTGTCTTGGAGATGAACGAGATACGTATGATCGAGTATAATTTATGAAAGTTAAATTAGTAGACATTTGCAGTAACGATAATAGTCCCTATGTAGAGACTTTAGTATTAGCTTGTAGCTCAGTAAACCACTGTAAAAAGTAAATACCCAATCGGGAGATTTAAATTTGAGGCAAAAAAAAGTTCCAAAAGCAAATTGAAGCAATTACAAATGGAGCAGGGTAAAAAGGTGAGCCCGGTAAACAAAGGCAAATAATTATACTGCAACACAAAAACACAATTCAAGCCGGCACGGCCGTAGCCACTAAACGATAGGCGGTTTAAATACTTGGCAAACAAAATTAGGTTACAAATGAAATTGTAGCGTAGCTTTCTCTGTAGCGCTAAGTGAACAATGCGCTAGTCGCTAGTGAGTCAACGATCAATCATATTGCTATGTTCTCATTTTAATATTATTTATGACTGTGAAATCGAATCACATGCAGCACGAGTCGTGTTATGCTCTCGATTGCTTTCATTACTGCGAGAATGATTTGAGTATTCTAAACATTCCCGTTTAAAATGTCAATGTTTGTTAAATCCGTAGACTGATTTATAGCGTTCTAATATTAAAGGTTTGCGTTCAGTCATAAGAAATTTTTAATATTACGTAATTCGTCTGATTCAAAATAATTTTGGAAATTGGACAATCCCAATTCCCTCAGGACCCTATGCGTATAATTTACATAATAATTACATTACACTATTGTATTTTTCATCAAGTCACGATTTACTTAAAATTGGGGTTTGACACATTTTCAGTTTCGTTTTTTGGAAAATCCTGTTGGCGTATGATTCTGCTACCACCAATGTTTTATATTAGTCACACCTTGCACGTGTCTGTAGATTAACTGATTAAACGTCATTAATCTTGTATAATTTACATACTTGGCCAAAGGTTCTAAGGTTTTCTGACTTTTGGACAAATGCGCCTCCTAATTGAAGGGTCCTTAATCCGTAATTACTGCCTCTGCTAAGTATGCGACTTGGGATTGTGATTTTGCTTGTGATTGTGATTTTGCTTAAGCCTTCGATATCTTTATCCATTCCTGCTCATACAAAGTAGGTGAGCCTAATGCAGTGATGGTATGTAATCTCTACTCCTTGCCAAAAATCTCGCAACGGTTACTCATTATATTGCAATAGGATTAAGTAACGCGTAGTATTTTCACACTTGACTATATCGACCTTGGCTCGTACGTGACTATTTTATTAATGTCACCTAACATGGATAAAGGTGACCATTAAAATTACTACAATTGGGTCATCTCTATGTATGTAGGTTGCTTTGCACAACGTTTGTTTTTTCTCTGTCCTGAAGGCAAGACATTGTAGCCTTGCTGCAGATGTCACTGCTACCCTTGAGGATCTACTGTGACTCCTTCGCATAAGAGTACCGTCCCCAATCCAGTGCTGCTCATATATTGAACGATGTGGTTGGGGTTGGTGCCACAAATTTCCTCTGTCGATGAGTATTCGTAGCGACCAAGGTGACGGTTTGCACAACCTTAGTATTGTATCCGATTTTTTGGAACTTCATCCCCAGGTTTGAGTAAATTTTGGGAAAAACGTTGCAGGTTGCCAATGTATCATTTGTCTGTTTGTTTTTCAAACTCAGCTAAGCCCTATGGGAGCTGCACTAATATACTGTAGTCTGTTAATTAATGGCTTTTTACTTTTTTACTTATACAAAAATCAGGTGCAATTTGGCTAAGAATTTAGCCAACCCGGAATGGAACCATCGAATTTGTATTCTTCAGTCATCATATTGTAGATTTCCAATTCAGGCGAGACGTTTTTGTATAGCAAATCAAATATTACGACAGCATCAGTCTTCGATGTAGTATGACTATTTATAGGCATATTAAGGCCAAGATGCTTCTCTGCAACTGATTAGTTCATTGTCGGCAATAATTAAACACTAGACAACTGGTTGACAAGTATGCATCACCATCAGCCTGTGTCCTTATCATTTGACTGGTTTTAGGAGGATAAATTTCCTAGAATCGATATCGACATGTAACCATACCAAACACGGTATGGAGCCATCATCATAACGTCTACGTCTATTACGTCACAGACGTCACAGCCCAAGGGGGACAAGAAAATTTCAATCTAAAGCTGGGAACAACTTATCGGACGAACGTCCGCGGACGTTCGTCCGATAATTTGTTGCCAGCTTTTCTATCTGATCAACACAAAATACACTAAACTGTGCACATTGTCTGACATAAGTCGCGGACGCAACCTTAAGCGTTCGGACGTCTGAACAGAATCTGGCAGGCCGGATGTTTTTGCATCCGCGGACGTCTGCCATTGACATATAGGCCGTAAGGTACTATTATGTATTCTGTGATATAGGTTAGGTCTTTGACGTCCGCGGATGAACCGTGCACATTGTTAAGTCGCATCCATCAGCCGCGACTTATGGATGCGTCCGATAATTTGACATACAATCATGACAATATAATATCTCTTTACTCTACTTTTCTTCTAATTCATTTCGTTGCAGGCCACTTATCAGCTATACCTAGTTTTTCGAGCACCCCTGATATCAAAGGTTTTACGTGGTTGTCCACTGTTGATTTTTGTTACATAGTTAGACCCAGTTGAAATAATTGGTGGCTCAATTCCCGTCAAAAAATCGTGGCAATTTTAAGCCAAATTGCCCGTAATTTTTTTCAATATTTTTCTGCAGCAAAAAATCCTAGCTACATAACTGTATTTAGATTTGCTAACTGCATTCGCTTGACTGCCTGACGTCAGCCGTTTGTTTGCGGACTATTATGCTCCAGAATAGCCATTGAGAACAAAAACTGACGCGAATAAACGAGGACGTGGTAAGAAATGGATCTAGACTTCTAGATGTCTGTTTTAAGTCTATGACCTGAATTGTCGTGGAATTATAGTCATGTGTTTTTTCTGTAAGGATGTGAGAAATATTGTCGAGTATTGTATTGATGTGAGAAATACAATAAAAAATAATTAAAAAGATAACAATATATACCTGGATCATTCTGATTCCCAGTCTTTCACCTCATATAAAACAGCAACGGTGGACCAAACACACATACCATACATACAAACAAACATACATAGCATAGGTACATGGACTGTATGTTTAACGCCTCCGTGGTCCAGTGGTTCAGAGCATGGCTCTTGACTCGGAGGTCGTGG
Organism: Polyommatus iphigenia; assembly: GCA_963422495.1. NCBI lineage: Eukaryota > Metazoa > Arthropoda > Insecta > Lepidoptera > Lycaenidae > Polyommatus > Polyommatus iphigenia. The sequence continues at coordinate 8,937,459 of OY730182.1, forward strand.
GCTTCCCGCGTTGGAAACATGTTATTTCTAAGTTTTGGTTAGGACAATGCAGGCTGATCACCTGATTGTCTGACAAGTAAGATGATCCATGCGTCGGATGGGCATGTAAAAAGTCGGTCCTGCGCCTGATCTTTCAGCCGTGTCGGTCTTCCGTCCCACTGGGTTATGAGGGTAAAAGGAATAGAGAGTGCTCTTGTGAACTGCGCACACACTTGGGCACTATAAAATTACTCCTGCGTAACTGGCCTGGTTTCAATGAAACCGGCCACCTTCACCGAAACCGGTGTGGGAGTTTTATTTTATTTACATGGACTGTCAAAATCCTTTTCTTTTGACCGCACGTTGTTACTTAGACCTATATTTTAGTTATGGAAATCACACGTGTTCAATGTATGTAGCACAATACAACTTAAAAAAAACATGGGGTACGCCGTACGAGTTCTTATAACACTTGAAAATGTGGCACAAGAGTATTCTCTCACTCACTCTCAATTTTTTTTTAGACTATCTTTTGTAACATAATGTGGTAAGATCTGTTCGGTTGCATTAAATCGGTTTTAAAATTGCTACACCGATTAGGGGGCGTCCACAAATTACGTGAGGTGTTTAGGGGGGGGGAGGGGGTCGAGTCAAATCTCATCTAATCTCACGTTGGGGAGAGGGGGGATCTCGGCAAATCTCACGTAATTTTTTTCACAACAAAATAATGCTATTTTGGTCCATTTCATCCAGATTGTACATATCGCTGGTCCGGATGAACAGGGTATTAACTCAAAAAAGCCTTTTTCAGGAGAGCGATTTGAAGTTTTCAAATTAATATATTTCCATTTCCGTTAATAATTGGTTAACCTCTCTTATATATTTTGTAAACTTACTTTATTGATAATGTTTTTGTTCACTGCACGAGTTTGTTAATTTGGCTATTTCTGAGAAAAAAAATTAAAATCTGCAGGCAGGAACATAATTATACCTTTTTTCACAAAAAATACTTCTGAACCAAAGTAGTAACTACAAAATTTTATTTTCATAAAAATGTAATTTTAAGGGTCTGCGATCGACTTTTCGATTATTTTTTTGAGACATTATTTAAACATCATGCTTAGTTTGCTATGTCATCCTATTTTTTCATGATTTGTTAATTCATTCAGTTATGTTTAAGGAGCATTCATAATACTACCCTGTTCCACAAATATTAGGAATAAATTTTCAAAATAATACAAAATGAAAACAAACATTTCACTATTAAATGTTTATTTATTTTTAAAAAAAATCACATAAAAATAGTTTAAACATCAGTCTTAGTATTTTAATAAACAAATTTAAATCACTAGCTACACTTTTGAGCACACTAAAGACCGTCGGGGTCTTTAGCTTTGTAGTAGGTAACTTACTCGTAGTAGTATCACTTTTGTGAACATGGAAGTATCTCAAATTAGTTCTTTAAACTAGAAACACCTGTTACAAACCAGATGCAACAATTTATTGTAAATAAGGTATTAACTTGAAATTACTACTCTATTTCACAAAACAGTAGTATTCAAACAGAACTCATCTTTTAATGAACACTGCGTTTTTCAAGGTTAAAACTGTATATCACAAACGAACGACGACCTTTCATCACAACTCCGCGAGTAAGACTGAATACGACAGTGTTGTTCAAACCGACACGTGCAAAAGCGCGAAAGAGACGAAGATACTACCCCGCACCCCCGCCAATTTGACGTCATATCGTTATGCAACCACGTTCGTTAGAAAGATCGCGTGATTTTAAGTAGGACTGTATTTTTAGGTTAAAAATCGTAAATTTTGAGTTAATACCCTGTTCATCCAAACCGACGATATGCTTAAAATTTAATCGTAAGCGTTATCGTTATACGATTAAGATCATTCATAAATTCATTCGAAAGAAAATCTACTGACTGTCAAACCAAACGTTTACGTAAGAAACCCACAATTTGAAAAATCTTACTTGAGATTTGGAGGGGGGAGGGGGGGTTGAATAAAATCTCACGAAATCTCACCAGGGGGGAGGGGGGGGGGGTCAAAAAATTCAAAAAAATACCTCACGTAATTTGTGGACGCCCCCTTATACCGAAAGACCCAGATGAATAGAGAAATCCTTGTCTGATATATTATATTAAAATAGTCTTTTGCCCTTGTTTGTGAAGACACAAACAAGTATAAAAGATCATTGTAATCTTAAACATTTTGTAAGTAAGGGAAGTATGTATATGAAGTTATTTAAAGAAGACCTTGACAGAAAAATGAAAATGGAATTTATTGATGGATGTAGATTGTAGACGTACATAATTTATTACGACTTATTTTATTCATACCTAGTGTAGGTATATTCCTTCCGGTGGATTTTTCCTCGTGGTTTGGTTTTTTTTTTTTTTTTAAAGAAAAACGTACGTGGGTGAAGACGTGGGTCCAAAAACTTCTAAATGTTAAGTTACAAAAAATACAGTCAAATAGAATCTCGTCTCGTTGGAAGCTGTTTAAAAATACAAGTTATGTATCAAATTCTGTGAATTGTGCCTCGTGGCTTGGAGTCCCTGATTTAACAAAATAAACTGTAACAAACTGGTTTAAAAAAGTGTAAGTGTTGACTTAATATTACCTAAACAAGATTGCCCTTTATACGGCCGGTATCATTCGCGTTATAACATTATTCAATTTAATGGGGTCTTTCCATGAATAATAATCTAAATACATCGAGGTATACGAGAATAACTACTGTTTAAAATTCAATAACATTAGTGCGACAAAAGAACTGGGGCACCTTTGAGTGTACCGTGTGTACCCCTTTATTAGTCCCCTCGATAGAGGTAAAGGTGAGCTCTCGATTCATGCGACCGCGAGTTAAGACCGACTATAAAAACAGCGAATTAAGTTATTCAGCCAATTGTCGCGGCACGTATTTCTTAGAATGTCTCTGGTGTACTTAGTACAAAATATGTGATACAGTTAAAATAATTTACACGTAATTGAAACGTATTTTTTGTCTCTGTAGACTTACAGAAAGTGATGTCCGAACGCTTTTTTGACCACAACGTAAAAATAAGCTTTAACAACTTCAAGCTTTAATAACGCTGTTATTTGAAAAGTCAAACATGCCAAATCGAATGCAAAAGAACCAGAATGAACGGGATAGAGAATAAAAATATAAATGTTTTTTCGGTGCATTAAATTATGTACTTACATACATATTGGTTACCACTAATTATCAAGCAAAAAGTCGCGAGCCAGCCGCCTTCGCGCCGCGGTCGCGGTCGCAGTTATTGAAGTGCTACCTTTACAATAACATATTGAATAACTTTGTATAATCGTGGTATAAGTTTTGTCTTGTTTATGTAATCGTTGTCGGAATTAGGCAGCTGTTATGTATACCCCATCACCCATGGCCCATTAAGTGAAGGCTAAACAAATGCTGCATGCGTTTATTTTACTAGCGTTTCGTACGGCCCCGTTGACATGTAAACAAATAGTATACATTTTTGTATTACATATCAAGGACGCCTTGTAAGATTGTACCTTACTACGTGAGCTTTTGAATTAAGGAGGAGTTTTGATGACTCACGACCAAAAGCTATGTCCACACTAGGCGCTTTCGTCTTCAATTTTCCTCATCTTCTTTCATTCAACTTTCGTTTTGGCGCATTCAATAATTGAATGCATCAACGAATGCAACGCCAACATTGTCATTTTTAAGTTTTGGGTACGGTCAGAGGGCATGCGTCGCGGGCATGCCTCACGTTCGCTGTTGACTGCGCTATAACGCATGCCCTTGACGAACAGAAAAAGGCATAGTGTGGACAAAGCTAAAGACCGGCAGCGTGATTTTGGCAGCAATGCAACAGGTGATTTTGTACATTAATAAAATTCAGTCAATAAGGGTTTTTGATATTCTATTTGCCACCAGGTGCCGCTATGTAGCCTTAGGTTCTATCCTGTCAAATAGGTATATTATCGTGACGCATGACAGCTATAGTGTCTAAAGTTCTAAACCATATCCAAATACACTATGCCGAAGTTCCGCGGCGGAAATTCCGCATGATTAAGTCAGAAACGTCAAACAATAAAATATAACGCGACGGAATTTCGGCATGGTGTGTCATCGGTAACTTAAAATACATAGCGGGCGGAATGATGCGGAAATTCCGCCGCGGAACTTCGGCTTAGTGTGTTTAGACACATAATATTGTGACAATACAGTGACATATTATATGACAGTAGTTTGACATGATAGATCCTAAGGCTACATAGCGGCACCTGGTGGCAAATAGAATTTCAAAAACCCTTATTCCTAAAAGAAATTGCAATGACGGGTGCTGGCGGTGGTCATTGCGCTTGAACATAATTGATCATTGTGAGTGATTTATTTAGTCAGTATGTTTGAAAATATTTCAGTGTTTGTGTTTGATGCAGATTTTTAACACACTTGCAGATGCCTGGTACTGGATGACAGACTGAATTCACTTGACACATGACCAGCGACGGGATCCAGTTATGCTGGCGCCCTCTACTGTTTTAATAGAAATCAGTACTAAAATCTAAGCTTACTATTTGACAGTTTAGTTTATCTATTCACTAACGCTTTTGATTTGTGGGAATATGCGTTCCTAGTGGCCAAAAAGGAAGATTTTCCGACTGAGTGAGATAGTATGCTCGGTCAGACCGAACTCCGAAGTTCACTGACGCCATTTCAGACGTTGTATGTATCTAGTAATTCTCAGAAACTTCAATAGCGCGATGCAGGATTGTGCCGCTATTTGCCTATACCGCCACAGAGCCCACAGATTGGTTAGCGTCAAACGCGTTAACGGATAACCAATCAAGAATGCTAAAGAAGACATATAAAGTCGTGTCAAGAACATAGAAAATAGAATATTATCACTAGCGAAAAATTTGGTCGCGAGCGCCATCTGTTCTCTGTTTTTAAGAAATACGTAGGTCACACTATAAGTTTTGCGTAACTTGAAAAAACGACATGTTATAACCAAAATATTATGTTTATTGCTTTTCAAAATACTCTTTTCTTCTTCCTTTACATTTTAAACATTCTTTTATGCCATCGAACCATTTTTTAAAACAGGAGGATCACAGATCTGAAGGCATGTTTTCTACGCGCTGATTGAATGCTATCACTGCCTCTTCGGAGTTGGTAAAAGTGAAACCTCTCATTAAATCTTTAATTTTGGAAGAAATACAGAAATCACAAGGTGCTAGGTCGGGGCTAAATGCAGCATGGGTCACGAGTTGTGCTTTTTCGGAAGCTAAAAATTACTTTGTTTTGTTGGCCGTGTCTGAAGAGGCGTTGTCATGATGTAGGAGAATGCGGCTTCTTGGTCGTCTTTCGCGAACCTTTTCTAATATCCTTGGTAAACAAATAGTGGAATACCACTCAGCATTTACACTCTTTTGATCTCCAAGTGGAATTGTACGGATGGGATCCGTAGCTCAAAAAAAAACGCGATCATTTTCTGACCAACGTTTCTCGCCTGCCTCACTTTTGTTGGCCTGTTTTCATTTTCAAACACCCACTCACAAGATTGCTGTTTTTATGGGGTTCAAAACAACAAATCCACGTTTCGTCTTCTGTAACAATGTCATAAACAGCATTAGAATGTCCATGGTCGTGCTTCAGTAGCATCTGTGAGCACCATTCCACGCGAGCCTGCTTCTGCCCCGCTGTCAGTTCATGAGGGATTCAACGACAAGAAAGTCTCAGAACTTACAATTCTTCGTGTATTTTTTTTTAAATTTGGCTCATACCAATCCCCAATAGTCCTCGAATCGTCTCATAGGCAATACGCGTGTTTCCTTCAATTAGCCGCTTAGCAGTAGCCACATTATTTTCGTTAACGGCAGTTGAAGGCCGCCCTTCACGAAATTCGTCATGTAAAGAAACTCGACCTCTTTCAAATTCAGCATACCATCTCCTCACGGTGCTCAATCAAGGCGCTTCTGCCTCAAAAGCATTTTGAAGACGAGCAGCACAGTCTTGCGGAGAGAGAGAACTTTTAAAATCATAAAAAATCTTCGCTCTAAAATCTTTTCGACTTAATTCCAATTTCGTTGCGTACGTAGAACTTTGATGTGTGATAAAAAATAATTGACAAATGATTTCCCGCCAATTTTTTTGTATATTGCTAAGAAGGTTGCAACGTTAAAAAAAATATAACATGCATAACACAAACAGTTCCGATTAGCTAGAAGTGCAAAACTTTTAGTGTGCCCCATGTACATAATCTTATGGTATTGTTGTAGAGATCAAAATCTGTGAGAGCAAAATCTGCGTCCATTTTTCATTAAAATAGATAATTTATTAAAGACACCTGACACCCAAACGATGCGTTACTGAATATATAACATATCAATACAGATTGAACTATATGGCTTACATAAGAAGACACATTTCATTAAAGTGCGGCGCCTCCCTAAGCAGCCGTGCAGCATGCCGACACCGCAAGCGATAAAGATATATAGAATATCTACTGTATTACTATTAAAAATTTATGGGTAAAACGGCAATGTAATAAGGTTTTACTTAACGTCAGAGTTCAGACAATGGTGGATATCCATGATTGCCAGCACGATTGCGAAGCCGATAGTTTGCGCAATCGTCGTAAACATCGATCATAATCAATCGTAGATGAATATGACCCACACCTCTACAAATTACTTATCACTACTTTGGTTTAACAAGGAGCAGTAGCAAGATGTCGCATTTTTCTTTATCACTTCTACGTCACTATGATAACGGTGTTACAATAAAATACGTACTTGCTTACATAGTGAATAAAGTTTTTAATTACTACTTTATAGCCCCTCAATCGGTGGTCTTAACAGGTTGTTAAAAATTTGTGAGAGGTACGCTATTGAACACGGCTTAGAGTACAATGTTGGTAAGTGTGAGTACATGAAATTTAAATGCAATAGTAAGATTTTCAATCATCATGATTGTCCACCACCTTTACTTAACGGAGTACCTTTGAGTCGTGTTACAAAATTTAAATACCTCGGTCACGTGGTGACAGATACTCTCAGTGATGAGGAGGATATCGAGAGGGAGCGCAGGGCGCTATCGATCCGCGGTAATATGCTGGCACACAGGTTTGCCAGGTGTACAGCGCCTGTCAAGATAACGCTTTTTAAAGCATTTTGTCAGACGTTTTACACCTGTGGTCTGTGGGCCAGCTTTACTCAACGGACCTATGGCGCCTTGCGGGTCCTCTACAATAACATATTCAGGTCTCTATTGCGGCTCCCTCGGTACTGCAGTGCATCCGGGATGTTTGCCGTTGCAGGAGTCGACGATTTCTACGCGATTATGCGGAAAAAGGTAGCGTCAGTAGTGCATAGAGTTCGGGAGAGCCGGAATGGGGTCCTGAAGATGATAGCGGAGCGAATTGACTCTGCACTCCTTCGCAGGCTCACTGAGCTACACATTAGGGTAGCAAGACGAGCTGCATTTTGATTATTTGTTAGTATAGTATAATTTTATTGTCACAAAATTTGTTAGTATAATATAATTTTATTGTCACAAAATCAATTAGAATATGGACTTCTTTGTCTGAAAATAAACTATTATTATTATTATTATTATTATAACCGTAGCGCGACGTCTCGTTTCATCTGGTTATAGTGTGGACTCAGACTTAGGCTCTATGCGACAGAGCGGCTTGGCTGCTACACAACAAAATCCCAAGCAATTCTATGTAAACAGAGACCCAACCATGCCACTATTTAAATAAATTGTTACATACAATTGCTTGTAATCTTTGAAGCATTCGGGTGCTCCGTCTTACGGACGCATGTCAGTCAAGCCCTAGTTAACTTTCAGGTTTGTGACGTGATAAAAAGTTTTATTGTAGTAAAAAATTAAGAAAGTATGATTGAATTCTTAAAATACGTAATTTTATACTGGGAGTTGTCTATGACACCTTATAATGTATTATAAATTTTAAAATTCAGAAGTGCTGATAAAATACGTAAGTTATCACCTGAAAATTCTGTTTCAATTCAGTTTCTCTCAACTTGACTGAAAGCCCCTCAAATAGTATGAAGGACAGATGCTTTTAATAACTCTTTTAAAAGCATCTGTCCTTCATACTATTTGAGGGGCTTTTGACATTTATGTCTATGTAGCCTATATCTATTATTATTATTATCAAAGCGCACGGAGTGCGCGGCCAAGTTCCAGCAAGCCGCGCGCATGCCGTGCACTATTTACACGAACCGTTTCGACGCACATTTGACCCCCCCGTAGCTCAGTCCCTAAAGCAAGTTCAAATATAAAATTTTACCTACGTAATTATATACTAGTACTTAAGCAGTATACCCAATTTCATAGATATAGCTTCGGTAGATCCTGAAATATGTCCCTCTAAAAATAGCTAATTTTGGCACTGACTCACTCACTCACTCACTGACTGGTAATCAAAACATCTAGGCCACTTCCAATTGCCCTAGCGTTATGAAATTTGGCACACAGGTCGTTTGTTATATGTAGATTAACAAAAAATTGAGAAATTTAAGAAATCGGTCAAGCGTGAGTCGGTTCATCTATGAACTTCAAAGGACAACTTCCAATTGTCCTAGCGTTATGGACTTTGGCACACAGGTCGTGTGTTAATATATGTAGATTAACAAAAAAGTGAGAAATTCAAGAAATCGGTCAAGCGTGAGTCGGTTTATCTACGAACTTCAGATGCCACTTCCAATAATGGTCCTAGCGTTATGAAATTTGGCATACAGGCCATAAAATTAGGCCAAGTTCCTATCGGCAAATTTTTAGTCTAAAAAAAAGAGTTGAAATCCAATCCAATGCCAAGTTTAGATGCACTTCATCGATCGTTATCATTTTCATCAACAGCATGATCCATAATACTTCTAAATTTGAACTTGGCAGGTGCCGTGTTCGTGCTTTACGTAACTCTTGATTAATTGTATAATTACATAAAAATATAATTAAATTAACCTGCCACGTTCAAATTAGAAGTATTATGGATCAGGCTGTTGATGAAAATGATAACGATCGATGAAGTGCATAGAAACTTGGCATTGGATTGGATTTCAACTCTTTTTTTAGACCAAAAATTTGCCGATAGGAACTTGGCCCCATTTTAACAGGTATGTTTTTGGTGGGATAGTTATTACTTACTATAGAATATAGATCATCATGTAAAGTATTATCAAGCAAAATCACTTACCCGTCTCTGGCGCCCCTGCCCTTTGCTGCCTGAAGATTCTTGACTATCATTGCCTTTCTTCACGCCCGTATTGTTCTTACATCCCTTGTCCTTGCCATTCTTGGAGTCCTTAGCGTCACACTTGTCATCACTGTCACTCTCGATTATATTCCTGCCATTCTTCGACTTCGGTACCAAGGCTTTCTTTACAGCTTTTAATGGCAAGTCATCTTCACTGGAAGAATCAGACGAGCACTTGCTACATGACGCTGAACTGGAGCTACTCTCAGACAATCTCTTCTTTTTCCCGACATTTTCTTTTGATTTTGTATCAATTTTCTTTTTCACAGTCGGTTTAATGGGTTTCTTTGATGGTTTAGTTTGTGGTATTGCTGCAATTTTCAACTTCAAGCCGCTGTCTGAGGATGTTACGGAGAAGTGTGGTTTCCTTGCGTTTGTTTGTTTACTTCCCGAACATTCCCACTCGCTGGCAGAAGATTCACTGGAGCTGCTGTTCTGTAATATTAATGAAGGAACATTTAATTTTAAGAAACACACACAAGAACATTAATAAATTTGTATATTATACATATGTAAACAGCAGATGAAAAGGAATATAGAAATTATAATAATAATGTTTCTTTTAAAATGTCGTAACCTTTTTTGTATGTAATGTCAAAATTAGATGAACAAACTTGATAGTCCATGGCTAGAACAAATTTTGAGCAAATGGTATGTCCATGACTATTGAGCCCCAGATCTCCAATATTAATTAACCCATCAAGCCCCGTACGAACACCGGTGATCGCGACAACAATAGAATACAATGGCATTTCCGAGAATCTCCGATCGAAGAATTAAATTTAAATATTACTTAAATGTAATACTTACATCAGAATCAGTGTTAGAATCTGAGTGCCCACTTGAGTCTTGAGTTTTTGGCACCTCGGTGCCCATTTCTGAAATAACACATACACAACAACATTAATGAAATGTAAGCATAAGTGGATAAAAAGTAAAAACCATAATAATGTCTGATATATGTATGTCTGTCTGTCTGTGTGTATACAGACATAATATCTAATCAAAGTTAAGTCACTGGACCAATTTGAATTTTAGATATGCAAGTTTTTTTGCTCTTTTGGAACAAATGTTGACATTTTGAAATACTAAGAATGAAATAGTAGAAGCAATTATTAAACACTACACACACCATTGTTTGCTGATTATGTAAGTATTTTCATGACAATTTCATAACAATAATTTAATTCACATGATTTGTGAACAAACTCATAAAACTCATGTGGGTATCTTTAATGTTATATTGGCCGAACCAGATTCTGATTTTGTAAAATTGTTGTATTCTTTTTTATTAAGAAGTTATGTTTTAAGTTTTTTTTTCTAGCAAGATGGGATTGACATAGCCACTGTGTGAGATTAAATCCCAAAATAAAATGAGATTAAAAAATACATCAATCATCAATGAATAGGCTCAAAACTTCAGTTTAAAAAAATATAAAAGTACTCAAAATAAATTGAGGAGCTGGCGAACAAAACCGGACAAGTCCACCAGAGTGCGAAAGCATTTTTTTTTCGAATCGTCTTCTATTGACCCATCTGCGTCAATCCCTGTTAATATTTTCAATCAAAACTGGTTAAGAAGGCTTACAAAACAAAACCGGATTCTTTCAGTAGTAGCAATAGTAGTTGATACTAGTTTTTAGCCACTGTGTACATTTTTCTTGCGGACTAATTTGGTTCTGTCCGCCAGCTCCTCAATTGTGTGTATTGATGAGAGATATTTTTTAACAATTTTACTCAAGATACTTGTTGAGTAAAGACAACTGCTCAACTGTGTTCCAAAGCCATTTTAGAAATACATTTTCTAGTAAAGCTTTTGCTAATATTGTCAAACTGTAAAGACTTTGTAGAAATGTAAAACCACACAACACAATGTTATACAAAAAACACTATTATAATGTAACTATGTTTTATTGTTTATTGCAGAATGCAAATCACAAAATATGTATGTTCATAACCATTTAACTCACAAATAAAGATGTTTCTAAGGTCTCTTTGACATTCCAGGTATAGTGACTGCATTTAAATTCCCTTAGTACTATATTTTTTTAACTATGTTGTAGATAGTTTCTAATAGCGTGAACCTGCTGTGATATACAGTTGTATTAGAAAACCAGTCTGACAACAATAACAAAACATGTAAATCACAAGTAGCTTAAATAGTTCATAGATTCATAAGTTTACAGAATTTCAGTCTGTTTCAACGCCCGGAACCGTAATACACCGCATTATCTGTTAAATAATACACGAAATGATACTCACTTCAAGGTTGGTCAAGATGTACCCAAACACAAATCTATCAAATTCTTCATTTCATTTGGAAATCGTAAGCACAGAGTTTTCTGAAAGGCACAAAAACGACGTTAGCGAGCGATTATATCGCAAGAAACATAGATGTTGGCGAATAAATAATTAGTTACGTTTACTTTACAAAAATAATTTGTGTCGGAATGACAGATCTGACGACACTCGCAAGACCAGTTCTAATTCAACATGAAGGAAAAACTACGCTTATCACAAGAGTTTCACAGGGGTAAATTAGTACTTTTACTCAATATGATATAGTTTTGATGCATAATTTTAGCATAAATGCTGCGTTTAACGGTTTTTATGACATTGGCGCCAATCATTTGCATACGTTTACGTATTAAATCTGAAATAACTCTCTGAAAAGGTTAGAATTGTTTAGCAACGTAGAAGTAATATATAATTGAACACAAAAATACTTACAAAACTCTAAAAATCACACCGAAATAGTATTTAACTATATTTCTTAGATTTGCATTTGCATTATTTCACTTCGGCCACCATGTTTACAAATCTTTCTCATAAAAATTTGGTACGACCTAGCTACCGAGAGAAAGCTATAATTTACTTCTTTTATCCTTTTCTTTCAAAGCAATTATGTTTATGCGTGAAAGAGACATAAAAATAATAAAGTTTTTTTTTTTCGGCACAAAAGCGTCGACGCAATAAGCGATTTGTCACTTGGCGCACTATACACGGTCATAATATGGGTAGTCGGTGGGAGTCGTCAGACTCGTCAGTCGGGAGTCGGGACTCGGGAGTCGGGACTCGGCCCTCGGGACTTCGGCCCCCGTATCACGTATCTTGCGAGAGCAATGCGATAGCAATTATAAATCGCAATTTCGTATCACGTATCCGCCAAAGCAATACGATTGCAATCGATCGCTTTAAATGACACCATTGTACAAATAAACCTGGATTACACCCAGCAATCGCTCGTGCGAATCTTATTGCTAGTGGATTGTTGATCGCTATTTTTACGTGATAGCTCTGCCGGATTCGGGAGTCGGGAATCCGGATTTAAGGCCCTATAGACCCGAAAATTAGCAGGTCGATGTCTGTCAGTACGAATATCGACGTAAAGGACATTAAAATAACATTCATATCAGCGCGCCTTGTACAGTGGCGGTTACAACGCTCGCCGCGTACTTGATAGGGCGAAATAGGAGAAAAAACCTTTTTTCTTTGATAATTAAACCAAAATGCCAAATGTAACCACAAATTATTCTTCTTTAAGTTATGAGCTTTTTGTAGATATGATTTTTGAAAGTAAAACTATCATAAGCTTCATGAAAAATAAGAAAAATATCACAAAATATTCGAATTTAGCCTCCTCTTCAGAGTTATTTTTGATCGAGTGAAGTTATCAATATTATGTTTCGAACCACAAATTGTCAAAGTACATTAAATAAACAAAAATGTGTATTTTTTTTGGCTTTTATAAGTCACTATTTGTTTGTTTATTATTGATCAAAGTCATGTAAAATTGGGTCTATAGGGCCTTAAATGGGATATTATATACTTTGGCAAGGTTACGCAGGCACTTATTGGCTATTTGTATTTGGGTATTTGATGTATTCGCCAAACAATCACCATGTGTAGACCATGGAATTAATATATACCATTGACCATAAAGATCTTTGATATAATATCGATATATCGATCTTATATATGTTACAGTCATAGTGATTAAATAGCTATTATACATAATGACTGGTCATTATATATAATACCTAAATTGACTAGACAATGTGATTAATTAATCACTTTATCCGGTTGTTATTCATAATAGCTGGCCGAAGTTAGCCAAAGTAATAAATACGGTATAACCGACTTATCACCCCTCCTTTCTTGTAAGAATAAATAATAATTATGACCCAGTTATCTAATGTCAGTTCATTTTAAATATAAAATTTAATTAACATTGTTGGACTGGTACACGTTGGACTGGTACACGAAGGGTACCAGTCCAACTCGCAATTGGCCGATTTTTTTTTCATTTTTATGGCTAGTGAGCTTTAAATTTACTTTATACAATATAAGTTAAATAACTTATAACAATGTTAATTAACGTAGCTATATTATGTATGGCAATGTTATTAATTCTTAAAATAAACTTTATAATAATTGTCACAATTTAAATAACAGTATAATATTGCTACACATGTAGTTAGGTATGCTTAAGGCAAATTGAAATATAATTTTATAATCTTTACCTACTTGTTTTATTACATTATTAAAGTCTTTGAAGATATTATATAAAATTGCTAGTTAATGTAATTAATTCTGTTTCAATTATCACTTTATCTAAATTGAGTAGATATTATAAATAATGGCTAGATAGTATAATATATAATATCCAGTTTCATTACTTTGGCTGTAACATATATACTAGTTATACGTAGTATCTAGTAATTCCATGGTGAAGACCACAGTATTATATTATAAGGCAGGTGTTCCCAATCTTTTTCAGCCTGCGGCGCACTTACAAGTCAATATTTTGTCACGGCGCCCTACTTTACCTAGCTATTACAAACATATACATAAATTTAAACATTTTTAATGATTATAGTCAGCTAAACCAAGTAATTATTTACTTGCTTAACATTATTAAATAATAAACAAATATTTAATCATCTGCCTGCTTTGTATAATTCATATTATAATTTTATTTAATAATAATATTTGTGGTTATGAATAGTGATGGAGGTTCGACTCACGGCGCCCCTCTTGCCTTTCCACGGCAGGGCTTCATAACGTTATCGAATAACAGAAAAAATATCGTTACGTACCGTTATTTTCATAATGGTAGCCAGATAACGTTATTTTTTTAACGATATCTAGTAAAATAACGTTATATTTACCGTTATTATTATAACGATATTTTTTCATTATGTATAAACAAACAAATATCGTTATAATAATAACGATAAATATAACGTTATTTTCTGGTATCAGGTATGCGATCGTGCACGGTGCACTAAATCTCACTCGCAGCCCACTTTTTTTGCGAGATTTGTGCTTACCTACTTTTAGGAGTTTAATACATAGAGAAATAATAAAAATAATAGTTATTGTTTTGGACTAAAAATGGGCCGTAAAAAGCAAAACACTGTATACAGGGTGTGATAAGACCACTTCCGATAACTTTGTGGTATGATTATACTACATTTTCTGATTACGAAAATGTATTTTTTATTTACATATTTTTTTTAATTTTAATTTTCATTTTTTTCATAATTAATACCTTTTAAACATAATAATTTACGAGCAGCGCCACCACCCACGTTCATTTAAAACCTTGTCGCACTGTAAACAAAATCAAGTAAAAGTTTGGTATTTGACGTCCATGTGTGGAAGGCCGTATTTGCCTTTATTTCCTTGTTTGTGTATACGTCAATAATTTTGCCAAATGCAACAAATAGCCAATAGCAAATACAAAAAGCCATACGAAGTGCCTCCATTATATTTTAGAGCATTTTGAAGTAAAATATCTTTGCATTTTGGTATAATAAAATATTGATTTTATCATACTTTAAAATGTAACTACAGTTCGACAAGGCTGTTTATGAACGTGGCGAGAAAAGGAACTAACGCTTCTATCATATAAAAACGTAATTTTTAACAGCTGTTCTCCTTTACCAGCAGCGCCCATTGACATCATTGACATATTCATTTATAAAATTTAAATTTTAAAGCCTTGTCGAACTGTTACTGTAGGTACTTAAAAATAATTTTACATGTTTCTTTCCCTCAAATTGTTAAGTTTTTGCTTAAAATAAAAATTATCACTGATCTCCATTATGTAACAAGTACGAGTACTTGTTTAATGGTCAATGGAGGTCAGTGAAAATTATGAGGCATTTTCTTATTTTTTAAATTTGATTGTCAAACAGTTTCCATTTTAGTAACTAGATGGCGTATGGGTAGACAACTATCGGTAATACCAGGGAATACCATCAATAATTGCTTTAAAACTGGGCAAAAGGATGTAAAACTTGATACATTTCAATTTGAAAAAGACGCAATAATATTCCAATGAGTAGGATAATAGAGTTATTATAACAATGTTTTATAGGCCGGTGGAAATTAACAATAAATTCGCAAAGCATGATGTAGTGCTGCATTTTTGGTATGTTGTTTGGATCAGTTAGGGTGATGTAAATCCCAATTTGCAACTTCGAAAAAGTTGTGCTCGCTGCGCACCACGTGATAAACTGCGAAAATTTTCGACTTTTTTCACTTTTTGCTCTAAAAGTCTTAAACTATGCGTTTCCGACAAGTAAGATTCACTACATAAATGAAGCTAATTAAATTGGCAACAATTTAAGCCTAACCGCAGCTCTCTAAACCTTATAACAACTAAGCTGTGGCCCTTCAAAGATGGTCTGTTTTTCCCGAATATTTGAAATGTTTAGTTTTGCTCCCGTTTGAAGCAAAATATTGGCAAAACCGCTCGTTCTATGAGAAGGTCGTAAAATAAAGTTGTAGTACATTTAATTTTCTTTTATTAGAGCACAACACAATCACTCACAATCTGCATATATCAAAACATAAGCTCCACGCGGTGAAGGCGGTAACAGTGTAAACTGGCTAAAACTCCCATTAACTAAACAAATGCCTTCGGGCTTATGTTTTGGTTTTAATTTTCGCACAAGATAGTACTTGGAAGTAGCCTACCCGGTAACGCAGGGGAGCAGCCAAAAAACTATTATCTTATTAACGCAAACGAAGTCAGGCTAAACAGTAATAAAAATGTCGGTTCCACCGGGAGTCTGCTTTGTGTGTCGGCTGGCACTCAAGGAAGGTGACAGTACAGTGGTAATTGTAAAAAAAGACGGGTTGCACTCCGGGAGTGCCGGCAGAAGTGAAAACTTGGTTATTAACGTTGTGCATTTTTTAACCCATTTTTTATGAAAATCGATTATTTAAAAATCGATTTTTTTAATTAATCGAAACCCTTACAATCGATTAAATTATTAACCCATTTTTTATGAAAATCGTTTTTTTTTTAATTAATCGTAACCCTGGAAACCCATAAAATCGATTAAAAAAAATCGACAATAAAAAAAATCGACAATAAAAAAAATCGACAATAAAAAAAAACAATCGATTGTTCGATTAATCAATTTCGATGTTACAACACTACTCTCCAACCGTCTTACGGTTTTTCCAAGGTTTTTCGATCAGCACGAGAATCTGACGCGAGTTTCACAGTTTTTACCCATCCCACAAAAGTGCTCAACGCCGTTAAAGAAGTTTTCACTTCAAAAACGTGGCATCCAAACTCTAATTTACTCGAGTGTGGAGCGTGGCCTCAAAGATGATGAACTTTTTTTGAAAAAGCTAGACGAAGTCAGTGTTCACGATGCTTGCAGAAAGAGATTCGCCGCTCGGCATAATATTAAAGCACGTGGGCGTCGTGGAGGCGATCCAATTCCACAACCTCACCCATCAACCTCTAGAACATCGGGCCTTATGAATCTTCGGAGCATTTGTTTCCTTTGTGCGGAGGAAATCTCTGAGGAGTTTCTCCAGCTTCAAAACAAACTTCCCAAGTCACGCAGAAATGAGGTGTACAAAGTAGAATCAATGACAGTTACAGACAATGCTCGATGCAGCCAGTCATCGAGGTGATACATGGGGACGGCAAGTCATTGATCGTCTTACAGCTACTTTTGACCTCGTTGCATCTGATGCCAGGTACCATAAGTTATGCCAAAAGAAGTTTTACAGTCTTCCATCCAGCGTGCGAGAGAAGAAATACTCAGAACCCAAAAATGTCTCAGAGTGCATGGAATACATAATATATTACTTTCCCAAATTTTGTACTTTTGTTGATTTACCAAGCCTGCAAATGAAAAAGTATTATCCTTTTTATGATTTTATATGCATTCTGTTTCAATTCCTTAAAAATCTATTTCTACCCTCTTTTTGTATTTCAGATATCGTGAGTGAACTATATTTTGTCTCACAGACTTTGTTCTGTGCTCTAATGAAAGAAAATTAAATGTACTACAACTGTATTACGACCTTCTCATAGAACGAGCGGTTTTGCCAATATTTTGCTTCAAACGGGAGCAAAACTAAAAATCTATACTGATAATATTATAAATGCGAAAGTATCTCTGTCTGTCTGTCTGTCTCACTTTCATGCCAAAACTACTGAACCGATTGTAATGAAATTTTGTACACAGATAGTCTAAAGCCTGAGAAAGGACATAGGCTACTTTTTAACTGGAAAAAGGGGTCGTAAGGGGGTGTTTATGCGTAAATTGATAAAAGATGGCGCCAAGAGTCGCCTAGATCGCGCTATCGCTTGCTCATACTTATTTCTATAAGAGGTGGTACCATGTTAAGTCAGGTTTTTCGATTCTTTCAATTGTTATACACGTTATTAAATAACTCACCTACCAACATACATATCAGCAACAACAGCCTACCAATGATAAATACTATATAATAGTTTATAGTAAAGCTAAAGTTGTGTAATGGGGGGCTAAATAAGCTTTACAATTTGGTAAAAAAAAGTTTAATTTAAAAAATTTAAATATTATGTGCACACTGCACAGCTGTTTTGGGTATTTTGATTTGAGGGGTACCAGGTTTTTTTTTTTAACCTTGGTGTCAAAAGCTTTAACCAAAAGCTTTTGACACCTATTTTGTTGACACCGCGCGCTATAAACTGAAGTCCACGCGGACGAAGTCGCGGGCAACAGCTAGTTTCAAATATTCGGGAAAAACGGACCATCTTTGAAGGGCCACAGCTTAGTTGTTATAAGGTGTAGAGAGCTGCGGTTAGGCTTAAATTGTTGCCAGTTTGATTAGCTTCATTTATGTAGTGAATGTTACTTGTCGGAAACGCATAGTTTATGACTTTTAGAGCAAAAAGTGAAAAAAGTCGAAAATTTTCGCAGTTTATCACGTGGTGCGCAGCGAGCACAACTTTTTCGAAGTTGCAAATTGGGATTTACATCACCCTAACTGATCCAAACAACATAACAAAAATGCAGCACTACATCATGCTTTGCGAATTTAGGGTTTTTTAGTGCCGATTTCTACCGGCCTAAGTTAGTTAAAACTCACGGAAGAAATAGAACAAAACTCTCTTTCAGTTGTCAGTTTTCAGTTTGACAATTTGCGTGTTCCTAAACTGTTACCAGTATACTGGCCTAATCGCTTAGGCCACTGATCTCCATTATACACTTGATAATGGAGGTCAGTGGCTTAGGCCAATGATCGCTTAGGCGTATGCTCTTCGTGACTTGACAGTACACTGATATTTTTTGGACACACAGACCATATGTAGGCTATGTTCCAATATATACTGCAAGTTGCGACCACTGCAGAGTGTGACGTCATTTTAGTATACTGCGAAGCCGTTCCTTTATAGTTAGTATACTGGTTACTATTTAAAACGGAACGCAATCCAGTATACTATCAGCCGCATTTTTGACAGCACGCATTGAACATTTTCAACACAGTCTAATAAGGTTAATTTTTGAAATAGGGGTGTAGACTATTTTTAGGAAATATATTTATTTTACAGATGTACATTTGTTACACCTAAAAATATATATAAAAAATAAATACACTCTTATTTCAATTTAAAAAACCACTTATTAAATTTCGTTTTGAAATTTCCCGCAAAACGTTAAAGTTCATCATGGCGTCGCTATGACGTCACGGTCCTCCAAACAACCATGAACAACAAAAATCTTTGTATGGGTTTGACATCAAAATGTCACTGTCACATACAAAGTTTTGGAGATCGTGACGTCACATCCTGTGATGGCTGTTTGCGATCACGTGATATTATGGATTAAATATTTACTTTTTAATGAATAAAATACAAAATATTATGAAGTTTATGAGTAAAAATATGTCATTTTCGGTAATTCTTTAGTAAAAACTCTCAAAAAAACAATAATTTGTATTATATTTCGTTTACTGTCTACACCCCTATTCTTCCAGTGTTTTATTATTATTAATCCAAATTAATTACAGAAATTTATAACTTTGGGATTTAACTGTAGGTATTGTTTTAAAACGTTAGACACTCGAGTGGTTTTGACACTTGACAGTTGACTTTTGACAGTTGACTGATCACGTGATCAAAGTACTGCGAGTGCCTTACCTCGATAACGCCAGTGCTCACAGTACAATATGGCGACGATTGATGACGTCATATATTTCACTAGGGTACTGCGGCAGTGTACTGCAACTCCATTACGGAACGATTTTTTCTACAGTGATAGCACATGCAGTGGTCGCAGTACATTTCGGAACATAGCCCCCATTGAGTCCTTTGTTTAAGGTACCTATCCGAAGAAGGAAGCGAAGAACATTTAAAATGACACTTGACAGTTTTCCTATTGTGAAATGTCAATGTCATCTCACATTTTACAACAGCTCAGAGGAAAATAATACATGCAACAGCTCAAATACAAATTTTATTGTAAATCGCATGATATCAATGAGATAATATACACTATCCTTAATCTGTGGGTTAAATATTAAAAATCTGGTAGATATTATATTATTGTGTATTTATTATTTATGTATCTTCTAGTAACTGTTAAAAACTACCAAGACTTTCTTAGAGAAGTATGAATGAAGTAGAAGTATGGGAAGATCTCTCAAATATATCGGCCGAACCACCTGTAATGCGAGCACTGTGCCAAAAGTGCGAGTAAGTACTCAAATATTATATTGACACCTGTAACCTTATTGATTTGAAATATTATTTGGACTTTTATTTACAGGAGACCATCAATGGTGTGCTGGTGTTCAGCTTTACCCTCCGAAAGGCTCCAGCCAAAAAGTAGAATCATCTTGCTACAGCATCCAGCTGAAGAGAAGCGATGTCTACGCACAGCTCCCATGCTACAGCTGGGCCTAGCCGAGAACAAGTGCCTTATTTACAAAGGGAAGAAGTTTCCCCAACCTAAACATGAAAACTTAGAAAATATTTTATTAGAACCTAACACAGTGCTGTTGTACCCGAGTAAAACTGCCGTAGACATAAGACAATTAGATAAGAGTGATGATGCCTATAACATCGTGCTCATTGATGGAACCTGGCCACAAGCTAAAGCTATTTATGCATCCAGTCCTATTTTAAGTAAAATAAAGCAAGTCAAATTATTAACAAGCACAACGAGCAACTATATCATAAGAACCCAGCCAACGGAGGGATGTTTGAGTACATTGGAAACAGCCGCTGAAGCACTTTCACAGTTAGAAAATAATTCAATCTATAGGGACCTCTTAATCCAGCCTTTACATGTTTTGTGCAAATTCCAACTTGATAATGGAGCTGTAACACATCAATCTAAAGAGTTTTTAATAAAATCCAATATGTATCCAAAATTAATAGGAAAACGATTGTCCAAATTATTGAAGTCTTCCAATGAATATGTTATGCAGGATACCTGAATAAATCATTTTAAAATATAGGCTTTCTTTTTTTTAGGGTTCCGTACCCAAAGGGTAAAACTGGGACTCTATTACTAAGTTAAAGTAGTTGATTTTGCCATTTTAGGTAGGTAGGTTATTGCATTTCTTTTAAATGCAATGTGTAACAAAACTTGATACTAAATTATTAACTGAATGGAGTTCTTGGGTTAAGACTGTTAAGTTGTATCCTATAAGCAGTACTAAACAATTTTTTTGTATGCAGTTTGATTTTTGAGAAATCGATTAGAATTTAGATAAAATAGATTATTATTGTATAGGATTTAGGAATATAAACAGCCAATAACTATCTTTTAACTATTAGTCGTTTAGGCGAGAAGAGGTAACAGACAGACGGACACACTTTCACATTTTTTATTAATATTAGTATGGTATGGAACATTGAAGAGATCTTTGGTATGGAATATTATGGAATTATACAAAGAATAAAAGCTTGCACTTGGCAGTATGTAATGTTTCGGTGCCCATCTTGCAGTGAGTCTTGTGTTGGTCTTGTGACCAATTTCTTATGCTATTGCCCATTGTATTTATATTTGCTGTTATTTTTGAGATTCATTTTCATTATTATTTATTTTACAATTTACATCAAAATATACGGAATTTAGAAGGCTGTATATTTAACGGTTAGTGCACGCATTTATACAGCCACTTTAAAAAAAAAGATTAAATGTCAATGTCACTTTACGTCAAGACGTCTTTCAAAATTCAAAGTTCGAATTCTTTTAGTTCTTTCTGTCAAAAGTGTAAAACATGGCTGAGGTTAGTTTCAAGAAATTTTGTGATTATATCGTGAAATATCTAAGAAATCTCTGTGCCGTATGGATGATTAATAATGTGTCGTAACATGTGTTTCACTCCAAGTCCACCGATAATCGTATTTGTGCGATGTGTTTACACAAACTCCTATTTTGCAGGTCGACGAAACTTTGAAAAAGAAGCGTACCTTCAGGAAGTTTACCTTCCGAGGGGTTGATTTAGATCAGCTTCTAGATATGCCCAAGTAAGTAAACGTCTTTACTATGTATTTTTTGCATATTACGGTCTTTATTTTGACGTTTCATACGAACATCTTATGAACCTTATCACCGCGTATTTATGCCACCAAGTCGCTGTTTAAGATGATAACTTAGACTAGTATGCAAAGAAGATCATCTAATTTCTTTCAGGCACCTACATTTATATGCTATGCTCAAAATACAACTCACTTCCTTGGTCGTCTGACATAAACATAACCTATAAATTTTTAATTGCAGTGAGCAACTTATGGAGCTTATGCACGCTCGCGCCCGCCGGCGATTCGCCAGGGGATTGAAGCGCAAGCCGATGGCACTCGTTAAGAAGTTGCGTCGCGCTAAGAAGGAGGCTCCACCAAATGAGAAGCCCGAAATCGTCAAGACCCACCTGCGCAACATGATCATCGTCCCTGAGATGGTCGGGTCCATTGTTGGCATTTACAACGGCAAGACATTCAATCAAGTAAGTTGTACATGTTATGTTTTTTATTAAAATGCCATAGTTTGATTAGTAATCTATTTCTATACATTTGGAATTTGGATCTAAATGTAAACATAACTCAGTATGGGCTAACTAATGTAACTAATGTATATAATTATGCAGTAAAGTAATACACTAATTCTTTCATCAAACCAAGACAAAATAAACAAATAATAACTCTTACATGGTAACATGAATTAGGGTAAGGCCGCTAGTAGTCAGCCCCACACCAGTAGTCAGCCTTTTCCAGCTAAAAACCTATAGAAATGGTGTTCTATTGCAAATTAACCAATCAAATTACTTTTAAAAAAAGCTTAGCCTTCTTATTGGTCAGTTCAGAACGTCACAATGACGCTGAGTGGCTGCAAGAAATGGTAATCTGATTCCAATTCGACGTTGTCACTAGTCGAGCCAAGATGCGGCGTGCGCGCCAAAATTTTCTTAGTGGGAAGTGCCCGACAAAAAGGTGAGTTATTGTGATTTCTTATTAACTTTTGTGTCATGTTTTATTAAAATATATTGTTATTACATTTTTTACGTCTAAATCAAATGAGTTATAGAACAGTTTCTTTATAGTTATTTAAATAATGAGGTGGCTGACTACTGGGTATGCATTTATTGTACATTATCTAGTGTTCGGCCACCCCCGGCTGAGTACTGGTCATACAAAATTCCATATAAAAACCAGTAGTCGGCCGCCTAACTAGATACGGTCGAACCACGGCTGAGTACCGGTGAGGTATACCCAGTGTTCAGCCATCAGTAACTTACGCTGCTTAATTTATTCATTTATTTATGAAGCACCTACCTACCAAGTAATTTCTTAGTTTTTTGGCATTGTCAGAGACCAGACATGCATTGTTTATTTGTTTTAGTTCCATAGGTCTCTTTCGAGGCCCATCTAAGGAGAGGCTGACTACTGGTAGCTATTTGGCCGAGAACTGGGTTGTGACGGCTGAGTTTGAAAAATAATTTTGAAAAATACTTTATTTTCAATACTTCTTAAGAAAAATTATCTAATATGTTAATTTCATAACAAAGTTTAATAAATGATTAAGTGAATGAGAACAAAAGGTTTTTGTTTACTATTTTAAATAATTTTCTATCCACATTTAAACTTCCGCTGTCCACTAAAAGGCTGACTACTGGTGCCAATACCCTACATTGGTTTTTACTTTTTGTGAAAAAAAAAATCAAAATCTACATCATACTAGATTGGAAAATTAAAGATCTTGTGAGTTTGAAACTCTCTTCTTTAGAGAGGTTTTAACCTCTATACCAAATTTGGTGGGTACAATGATAGTTTAACTTTGGAATTTGAATTTATTTTTCCCTCAAAATTAGCATCTTTTACATATTAACTTTTCTTTTCACATAAAGCAGGCAACAGCTTGTTTACTCATAATATACTTTGTTTAGCTATAAACCAAATCACACCAGGTTGTCACAAAACTTTGTAAATTATAATTCATAAAAATTTTTTTCACCTCCTCTCTTCTCCTTGTATGGTTTAGAGTTTAGACAAAAGTTCAATTAATTTTTTCTTTGTTTTAATGTCATGCCTTGTTGATTTCCAGGTGGAAATCAAGCCTGAGATGATCGGACACTACCTGGGCGAGTTCTCCGTCACATACAAGCCCGTCAAGCACGGTCGGCCTGGTATTGGTGCCACGCACAGTTCCAGGTTCATTCCGCTCAAGTAAACCCTCGTTGTTTGCTTAGGTTAAGTGCAAAAATGCTCGCTGAGGTACAATAAATGTATTTTGGTGATATTTGGCTTTTTATTGTAATGATCCAGTAGAATTTAAATCAGCGGTACTCAACCTTTCATTATGTACTATCAGAGAAGTTGATTCCTAGGCAGATGTGGGACCTACGTAGTTTGGTCGCGTTACGTCAAACCCAGCCAACAGATCACGGAATTGACATGATCCGACCAAATGACATTGGTCTGTCAACTGCCTAGGAATTAATTTCCTCGATGGTACCTAACCTTACATTAATATTGTCTTGTTGTCGCGGGCTGCAACCAACATTAGGGGTAAAAAATAGCGTTCTTCAAAATGATTGATTCACGCGGGCTACAGACAAAAGTCCTGGCGGGCCGCAGGTTGAGTATAACTGAACTATAATTATATTATGTATTAGTTATTGGTGTAGTTTAAGGTATTGGGTGTATTGGTAATCATTTGCTAGCAATAGTCATAGTGGATTTAATATTATTTTACTATCTTGTTCTTCAATAGACACAATGTAAATAAAAGGGAATATATTTGTATAATCACTACCTACAAGTGTCAATCCAGTTAAATGCTGATCCCTACTGTTTGAATAAAGTGTAATGGCCTGCTTACAATTATATATTGGAATAGTGTAACCTGTTACCTTTTTTTTTTTTTTTTTGAGGAGGGGAAATACGTTACGTATCCCCCACCCCTTCGGGGGAAGGGGCGGGGGTATGTGGGACTCCCTACTAGAGGTCTACCCACTAAAACCCCCCCAGCCCTCCGTCATGCGCCTAGTGCGGGAGGGACGGGTACCGCAGAGCAATTCAACTCCGCCCCTTCCCGCGCGCAGCCACAACCGGCACCATCTTCCAGCGGCTATAGGCCGCTTACCACACCGAGAGCCCCCCGGGCTGTAGGGGGGCTGCCTTCTCGGGACCCATACTTTGGGCGGAGTGTAACCTGTTACCTGGCACAGGAATGCAATTTAAGAGTGGGCTGTGGAATTTTGCTGTGTTTTCTAGTATGACAATCCCGAAAGACGATTAACTCAAATGAAATTGAGATTCATTTAATCATTGTATATTTATCTGATATTCTATAAAAGGAAAACACGATTAACTTAATTTGAATCGATAGTTATATTTTTCGAAATTATGAATCTTTCTGGGCTTTTCAACAAATATCTGTTACACGTCTTATTGAGTTACTATCATTAAATAACTTGCACTACTACAATCACACACTTTATAAAATAATGGTAAAAGGAAATATTATTAGTATTATACAAGATGTTTGTGTAAACACCGTTGACCTTGAAACCATCAAATGAGCCCGTCAAAATGAACAACTTTTTCTATGAGAACAATGCTGGGAATTTAAAAATTCCCAGCATTGTCGATCCGGGCATCCGTATGGGTATGAAGACGGCATTTTTTTTTGAGTTCCCAGCATTGTTCTCATAGAAAAAGTTGTTCATTTTGACGGGCTCATTTGATGGTTTCAAGGATAACGGTGTTTACACAAACACACTGTATTCAGTTTTTAAGTAATCATCATAAAACCGTTTTTGGACTTACGACCTTTACTTTCGTGCTATAATGCGGGAACCGTTGTTACGCGATGTTGTTCATATATTAGCTGCATGCAGCCTAAAGCACATTGCCCGGGAGCACGATTCATGGAATCATTGTATCACGATTGGAGGATAGCGGTGTGTGTAGGCGGGGCGTTTTGACAGTAGGCTCTTAAAAAAAGTGATAAATTGGATCTCTGGATTAGAATAATGTAAACCATAAGATAAGTGCCAGATTTTAGGCGACAATGCAATATGATGAACAGTAGTCAGATGTTTTATTATCTCTATACTGAAGAATTTTTAGTCATTATACTAAACTTTTTAAGTTTTTAGGAAACGCGGATTATGGCGGGTCCAAAAATGTATACCGTTAATATTCTGCGGCCTCATAAAACTTATGCGGTAAGGTATGCCTGCCTTTAACATCTGTGATGCTTTGTTTGGGTCGTAACAAACACATGTAGATGACCATCTGACATTAATAATAATAAACGTGGCGATCTTGAACTAGCAAGACCTAGATATTCGATCTATCTAGATCAAGGACTGTATCAACAAATCCCACATCAATTAATTATTATTATTATCATCAGGTTTAGAACGGTAGAAACTCCTCGAGTTAGTAAGAACTTCAGTATTTTATCTCCCGAATTCTAAGAGTTCTTATATCATTTGCATTAATGCCCTGTAAAACTAAACCAAACATATAAGAAAAAAGTAGATTTAATTTTTGTGTGCTAAGGACCATTGTCTTTGGACCATTCTAGATTTAAACCTCACATAATATATACATGATAATAATAATAAAAAAGACCAGTAAATTAAACTATTATTAAGCTCTGGAACGAACTGTCGAGTATTTCCGGACCTATACGACCTGCAAACCTTCAAGAGGAGAGCGTATTCCTTCTTAACCCATCAGTCGTGGCAAAACGAGACACAATAGCTTTTTCATTGTTATCGCGGCCGGATGTGGCCGCTTGGGGCTTCATGAATTAAAAGGCCAGCAACGCGCCTGCAGCTCTTCTGATGTTGCGAGTGTCCATGGGCGACGGTAGTTGCTTACCATCAGGGTACCCGTTTGCTCGTTTGCCCCCTTATTTAATAAAAAAAAGGCAATGGATTAAGACACAGAGTAGAAAACACTTATGCAATCCCGAGCCAATTCTTTTCCTTGAAAACATGTACCTAGGCTCAGTCATCATTTCTGGCTACCACTAGGGCTTCACGCGAGAGCGAGATTTTTCTCGTCTCGTCTCGTTCTCGTCTCGCTTTTACGAGATGAGAACGAGACGAAACGTTTTCGAAAATATTATCGGCGATACCGAGACCACATGCCTACAGGGCAACCCGAGAGTCTCGTTTTGGGTCTCGTTGATTTTTTTTATGAAGTTTTTATTCGAAAAATCACAAAAGGTCTACTTAGAAAACAATATATTTTATAAAATATAAAATCTGGTAACCATCCGAATCTGCATTTTATCATATAAATGCGTTAGTCATAAAATATTCCTTTTTCTCTTTATTATATTATAGAAATAAATCATTATTTACAACTAAGCGAGACGAGACGAGACAACTGGTAACGAGACGAGACCGAGACTTAAACGAGACTCAATTTTTTGAGGATTGACGTGACCGAGACGAGATTTTTGTTACTCTCGCTTACTCTCGTCTCGTGTGAAGCCCTAGCTACCACTCGCTGGTTTGTTTTGTACGCACTCTAATACGGAGTAATGATTTAGTTCATTGATGATTTAATGATGCGCGAATTGACGAAATACCTATTGTCTGATCAGAGGCCAACATGTGCCGATTACTCAGTGATGCCACAGCATAAACATACAGTAGAGTAATTCGACCGTCTTTGAAATCACAATCACTCAACACAGAGACAACTTTAACGCGCTTGTCATGTGACACTGTTTAAGTTACTTGAAAACACCAACTTTTGCATGCGCCCGATTGTAAGTACACTAGGATGAACATAATCTACTGTAAGTATGTGAATTGTGGTACCTAGTACAGTTCATACTTCATTATGAATTATATTAGTTTTAACCAGAGCTTTATGCCAACGACATAAGGCACTTTTCAACGAACTCTGCGGTAAAATAATGATGCGTATTGAATCAATTTTCTCAGTTCGCGTGCCGCGGTGTCGCATTTCATTCGCAGAATTAATTTAGACTTACGACTTTTTAAGTTGGACCAATATCACATGTTTTCGAAATGACGTCACAGTTTACTATATGATTACTAGGTATTACAGGATTCAGGAAACATGCTCTTTTTGTAGCAAACAAAAAATTTTTTCGCAGTAGCGATTACAGAAGTTCATTACTTATATTTTATTGCATTAATTAAATTACTAGAGACCGTTCAGACTTATTCTGATAGCAGGCTTAGGCGGCAGGGGCAGGGCAGTACTTTAGAAATGCACGTCTGAATTGAAGTACAAACTTTAAGGGACAAAGATACTGACTTATTATATGAAAATTGGTTACTTAATCTTTTCTTCTGTAGAAAGGAAACGCGCGAGATTTTTTGTCGCTACAACGCAAATGAGACAATTATTGTTTTGTTACGACGATCTATCGCACTCGCAAAGCAACGGAGTGCTTTTTCGCTGGTAAACTTAAGTAATATCTGTTCAGCTTATAGGTAATTAGCATGTGTTAAATAATATACCTATTAGATTTCACATGAAAAAACTTGCGGGGTTACTACATGCGATTTTCAGGAAACATAATATAAATATACCATCGCATCAGAACAAATACATAACACCATTACGTATGACGAGTACACGAATTAGTTAAACCAATAAGTCACATCTAAGTGATGTCCTTTAAAGGGTATCCTAATTAACAAGTCCATAAAGTAAGGAGACGAAAAAGGGATGGCAAGTCCGCGAGCAAAGTCAGTTGGAGTGAGTTGACGGCGGATCTCACTGGTTCTGAGCGCTCCTGTAAGCGATATGTCCCTATTGTCTTGGGAAATGCACTCTTGTTAAGATGAAATGTGTCATTACGCACTTCGCTCGATTGGAGAGTCTGAACAATATTTGTCGAGATGATTTCAGGAAACTTTGATGTTTAACAAGTATCACAAGTAACAACTCCGGATGGCAAAATATGTACTGCAATCAACTGACATGTGTTTTACTTATTTGCTAGCATTTTTGACTGACTAACGTCCAAAAAAGATACGAAAACTATTGAAAAGGCAATTCCTACCAAAAGCCTTAGAATAATGGGCATTACACTGCCCGTGGTTTCTCGACAGTTCAACACAGTGGGTGTTGAACTGTTTATAAAATAAAAATTGTTCTATTTTTAACCGACTTCCAAAAACGAGGAGGTTATACGCTCGGCTGTGGATTTTTTTAATGTATGTTCAACGATTACTCCGCCGTTTGTGAACCGATTTTCAAAATTTTTGTTTTGTTGTATTAGGTTTCACTCCAATTTGGTACCATGTTCACAAAAGTGGTGACCTGATGATGGGATCCATGAGTAATCGAGGGAACTCCTCAAAATTCAAATGGAAACATATGGTTTTTTTGATTTCATATGAAGTATTCCAGGCATATGTTACCAAAAAGTCAGATTTTGCACCAGGATATACCATGGTTCGAAGATGGTGAACAGAACTCCTTACTCCTTATAGATACATGTTTGGGGGTTTCGGCGTTGTTTTAAGAACTGAAAGCATATACTACTAAGCTAATTACATTAATCATCATCATCACCATCACCACCATTCCACCATACACCTTCACATTATGACCCTATTATAATTGGTAGGTATTTTTCATAGTATTTTTAGATCAAAACGGATCACGGATGTCTTTAAACATTGTTCTGTAGAAAGTTAAGCTATTTTGAAAATTATTTTATTATTTCGACCTGATGATAAGATCCATGAGTGATCGAGGGAACTCCTCAAAATTTATATGGAAACATATGGTAATTTCGATTTTATGAGAAGTATCCTAAGCATATGCTACCAAAAAGCAAAATTTTGCACTAAGATATACCTTGGTTCCGAAGGTGCTAAGAGAACTCCGGATTCCTTATAGATACAAGTTTGGGGGTTTCGGCTTTGGTTTAGGAACTCACAGCATAATAATATGTACTACTGTGCAAGTTACATTCATCATCATCATCACCATAACCACCAGTCACCACACCATGAATCACTAAATCATAACTATTTGTCGAACGATTTCAAAAATTATATTGTTATATCAAAGGAAATGATTCAAACTTGGTGATCAGGTTACCAAGTTAGCAATTTGATCACGAGATCTATGAATTATGAGGTATGTCCGTATGTAGGAAACTCCTTATTATTGGGACAAAATAAATAGTTATATTAACGTAGTTCTAACTAGTTTCAGTATAATATTATATGAACATTACAGTGAGCTAATGACTTTCCAGGAGTGTTGTGATAGAAAGAAAGTCACTGAACAGAAATTTACAGCCTTTTGAGATAGGCGCATGAACATTAATTTTATCATTGCTTGATTAATGCCAAGCTTATATTATACAGTGATACGAGCAGGGACCGACAAGCGGCTATACCCTTAAAATAGATAACCCTTTAACAAAATATCCCAAAATTAAGGAAACACTGTTTATAAGATAACCCAGCTATTAGGGTTACCCTTTTAAGGGGGATATTTAAGCAATATCGATAAACTAACCGCTAACCTTTTCTTGAAAGGGTTACCCCTTTAAAACAGGGTAAGCGCTTAATCCAGTTCGAGCAGTATTTGGCTTTCCGCTTTCCTTTGAAAGGGTTACCCCTTCAAATAAGTTAAGCGCTTATCAAACCATATGATTTGGGAAACCCTAAGACAAACTTAAGCGCTTACCAGGGTTTTGTTTGAAAAGGAAAGCGCTTCCTGGTTTGGGTTTCCGCTATTCAAGGGGTTTTATCCCCACACGTCCGATTTTTGGTTCTGATTTGTGATTGGTATTTCATATTAGTTGGCAATTTAGTTTCTTCGCGTCTCTTGCAGATCGCTCAACGCAGTGCTTGTTTGCGTACTAGTTTAGCGATCGTGTGACGTATTGTGATTTGTGAATTGTGATTAAAGTGAGCATTTTTTTAATGATGGAGGCAACTGAGGAACTAAAGGAGTGTATTCGCTGTGCTCTTGAAAGTAAGTAATTACCTCACAGAACACTAATAATTACCTATCTACTTATTGGTAAGCAAGCCGTAAAACGAGCATACATAAGTAGATATTTTATATTTATCTACTTATCTATCAGGAATTCAGGAGCTGTACTCTCAAACGGCACATTCAAATCTTCGGACTCGGCCGAATGCTGCTGTCCTACAGCCTACTCTAACAACGTCATGTCACGTTTGTTAGAATAGGACGCGGCATTCCGATTCGTTCGTTTGAGTCTCAAAACAGTTTAACTTTAGGCAATAGGCCCTTCGCTGCGCTAAGCGCGAGCCCGCGACGGTGGTCGCACGGCATGCTTGTTTCATGTTTTTGACGGGTGGCCGCGCGACGGACGCGGGACGACCCGCTTCACGAAGCGTTGCTTTATTAAAATTTAAAAAACATAAAACAAGCACGCGGCGCGGCCTCGCGTCGTGGGCACAAGCTTAGTGAGTTCGCTTAGTATTAAACGGTTATTTCAATATAACAAACAGACACTCCAATTTTATATAGTGTATATATATGTATAGATATTATACTGAGTCACAGATTAAGTATTATAAACCTCATTGTACTGAGTACTTTCTATAAGTTTCAGCGGCTCAAATTCCCACTGCTGCCATTAGCACAGCTGCCAATCTAAGTGAATCGGCACTTAAAACAGGTAAGATATTTTGTTGGCACAACTAGTTACAAAGTTACGATAACTATCGACATTGTGTGGAAATGTTACCGAAAGTAGTCACAAAGTTACTGTATTTTTAAAATGGTATCTCCTTGATTTTCTGTTCACAGTTTCTCAAACTTTGCCTAACAAAAGAAAGCTCTTCCGAGTTAGGATACCTCGTACCAAGCACCCTATTCAAACGAAATAAATATTACATTATGTATATTCATTATTATTCTTTTTCAGATCATGATTCGCCAGACACAAAAAATATTGAATATCAGTTCTGGTATTAGTTACTTACATTAACTTACTGTGCAGCAAGTACAAACATCGATTAGCTACGAAGATTCTAACAAGTAATCTTGATTCATGTCAAGTAGATAATTTACGCCGTCGAATTCGACTCGTGGAATAGTGAAATAAAAATAGTTTTTTCTTTAATTTTTATTTTATTATTACCCCTAACGTTATATCAGTACAGGAATAAATACATTTTGGGAGATGCAAAGCATGCATAAAAGCACAAACTGAAATCAAACAGACTAGGAATCTAGCCAGAAATAACTAAATAATCGGCCAAGTGCCAGCCGGACTCACGCACCTAGAGTTCGTCTCTAGGATAGAATAGGCCAAAATTTGTGTTTCTAGTATGGTTGCCACCCTTATTTTTTAAAATAAAACTATTATTAATTATTGAATTAGACATATTATTATAGTTAGGGCTTTGTGAAAATATCAAGTGCCTACTTGTTGCCATTATAGAGCAGTATGGGAGCCCCCTTTATTTTATTTTTTATTTATTTATTTATTTATGAACTAATTATGATAACCAACAGTTTTATTATATTTTTGTCAAAAAGGAGGAGGTTCTCAATTCGACAGTTATATAAGTTCTCACATACTTTACTCATCTTTTTATTTTAATTAAACGGCAAACAGGCAGTTTACACAACACAAAGTTTTAGAATGACTGGCATTTGGTGATATACATTTATCAAAGTTAGTGTTTAGTTTTTACGTAACTTTACTACACATGTTACAACCCAGTTACTACATATTGTTACGTCGTGTCCCTGGGCACCTCCCCCGTGCCATCGTGAGCTTTTTCACGGTGACACGGGAGGGGTGGCTGAACGCCGGTATTTGTCCGTGGGAGAGACATGCTTCGGCACGAATGGGCCGGCTCGACCGGAGAAATACCACGGCCTCACAGAAAACCGGCGTGAAACAGCGCTTGCGCTGTGTTTCGCCGAGTGAGTGAGTTTACCGCAGGCCCAATCCCCTACCCCCCTAGGAATGCCGCAGTTGAAAAACAATTTGTTACCCCAGGAGAGTACCAACTGCGTTGGACCCCTCCTGGGGTAAAGTCCATGCTCAGGAACCCCTGGAACTGAACGTGGACGTCCAGGCTGCCCCTCGTATTCTGGGGAGGGCAAAACTGCGCTCCAATCTGCTCGGGGCAAGAGCAAACACACAAAGGCACCCCCCTCGATATTAAACGTGGACTTTTGCAATATCAGGGGATTACACTCCAACCTTAATGCCGTCCATTACCACCTTGAGACGGCAAAGCCGGCTTTGCTCTTTTTAACCGAGACGCAGATATCATCTCCGAATGACACATCATACCTTTCCCACCCAGGGTATTATCTCGAGCACTCCTTTCTACCCAAAGCTGGAGTGTGTGTGTATATATGATATCAGCTCTCGCCGCCTCAGCAATCTTGAGGTAATGGACCTGTCCATCTTATGGCTCCGCATAGATTGCGACGACCACCCTCGCGTCTATGCATGCCTATATAGGTCCCATAGTGGTGACCCCGAGACGGACCGACTCTTGGAGCACCTGCAAGCTGCTTCAGATTTTGTGCAGCAGCAGATCCCATCCACAGAGATCATAATACTTGGCGATTTTAATGCCCACCACGCCGACTGGCTCAATTCCAGTAAAACTGATCATGCGGGGAGATCTGTCTGCAACTTTGCCCTTGCGAACGACTTGACACAACTGGTCACTACGCTTACGCGAATCCCAGATGTGGATGGTCAGAATCCTTCCTTGTTGGACCTCCTGCTGACTTCAAATCCTGACGGCTACCAAATATCCGTAACCGCACCACTTGGTTCATCGGATCATTGCCTTGTTAGGAGTTCTGTGCCACTTACGGTGGTGTTAAGACAGCGTGCTGTTAAATACCGTCGTGTGTGGCACTACAAGTCAGCAGACTGGGATGGGATGCGGTCGTTTTTTGCATCCTATCCTTGGGGGCAAGTGTGCTTCTCGCCGGATGATCTCGACAACACTGCCAACTCTGTTGCCGATGTGGTGATGCAGGGGATGGAACTTTTCATTCCGTCCTCTGTAGTGCCAACTGGCGGCAGATTTCGTCCCTGGTTTGTTTCTTCCCCCAAAAAAGCTTCTCGACGGAAGCAAGAGGCTTACCAATCCTGGGCCAACGCAGTGTCTGCTCGGGATTTAAATAACAGCACATATAAAAAGGAGTACAACCTTGCCTCTAGGTCCCTCAAGAAAGAGATTACTCGGGCAAAGCAACAGCACGTCAATGGAATTGGCAAGAGACTTGAGCGCCTCCCCTCGGGAACCCGTGCATTCTGGTCTCTGGCCAAAGCTATTGAAGGAAATTTCTGCAAGCCAACCCTACCATCCCTACACGTAGGAAATGGGTCGTTGACCCAGGACGCAAAAGACAAAGCCGATCTTCTGGGCAAGCTCTTTGCGTCAAACTCGACCCTGGATGACGGGGGGCAGAAACCGCCGACCATACTCCACCAATATTTCTCGGCAAAATGTCACTGAGAGTCGAAACGAACTTGTGTCTAAGGTGGAGAATTCATTGGAGAAGGTCTCTGAATGGGGTAAACGTAACTTGGTCCAATTCAACCCTGCCAAGACACAAGTCTGCGCGTTCACCACTAAAAAGTCACCAATGGTCGTATGTCCTCGTTTCGAGGGCACATCTTTAACCATCTCCCCTAGCATTGAGATACTTGGCGTCAACATATCGAGCGAAGTCCAGTTCCGATATCATCTAGAGGGTAAGGCCAAATTAGCCTCGAAGAAGCTTGGTGTTCTTAACAGGGCGAGACAGTACTTCAGTCCGGACCAACGCCTACAACTCTACAAGGCGCAGGTTCGGCCTCATATGGAATATTGTTCTCATCTCTGGGCAGGGGCGCCAAAATACCAACTGCTCCCTCTGGATCGTATCCAACGAAGGGCCGCTTGAATTGTTGACTGCCATAATGTTTCAAACAGCTTGGACCCCTTGGAATTACGCCGAGATGTAGCTTCACTCTGCATCCTCTATCGGTTGTATCACGGGGAATGCTCTGAGGAATTGTTCGGAATCATACCACCTGCAACTTTTCGCCATCGTCCCATGCGAAAAACATACCATCCTCATCACCTTGATGAGTGGCAGTCTTCCACAGTGCGTTTTTCGCGTAACTTTCTGCCGCGCACTGTAAAACTCTGGAACGAACTGTCACCAGCAGTATTTCCGGACCTATACGACCTGCAAACCTTCAAGAAAAGAGCGTATTCCCTCTTAAAAGGCCGGCAACGCACCTGCAGCTCTTCTGACGTTGCGAGTGTCCATGGGCGACGGTATTTGCTTACCATCAAGTGACCCGTTTGCTCGTTTGCCCCCTTATTTAATAAATAAATAATAAAAAAAATACCATACGCTACGTGTGGAAAACGCGTGTACACATTTTTTTCCGTAACAATCGGACACGGTTACAACACGTAGAAGCAAACCCCCACACAGTCGCAAGGTGTCGTATCAGCTACGAAACTGTTACGACTTGTTACAGATTTACAAATCTGCGACCGAAAATGGCTACATGGGATGGCAACAGGTGGGCACTTGAAATTGTCACAAAGGCCTTATTTATATGTGTGATTTAATAATTATAATAATATTTAAATAAAATAAACATTTAAGGGGGGCTCCCATACAAAAAAAAAAACAATTTTTGCTCTATAACGGTACGGAACCCTTCGTGCGCGAGTCCGACTCGCACTTGGCCGATTATTTCTATTCTATTTTTACTTTCCTTATCTGATTCTAATTTTAAATTGACATTTTTTTAAATAATATTTATAATGAAAAACATATGTACAACATATCATTATATTAATGAAAGTGTAGTTGTTAAGTTCATTAAAAAATTAAAACATTTTTTTTACGAGAAAAATAAAAACTTATTTTAAGCTGAACGGGATTCGAACCCGGGACCCGGGACCTCTGTAGACTGTAGTCTGTACTCTTTCTTATAGTGTGTGTGCTTCCGTGTTACCGGCACGCGACTACAATATTGTTATATTATTAAATATCTATTATCTGTGTCACAATGTTAGGTAGCGTACTCATCCGAAACGGCTTTACTGATTTTAACCAAATTTTATATGCATATTCAGTGGATCTGAGAATCGGCTACTGGGTATTTTTTATATCGATAAGTGCATTTGTTGAATAAAAAATAGTAAATTATTACAACTCGATACTGACGGCGACCATTGTTTGTGGGACGGGATAGCGACGGGCGTTGCCATGGTGACATACTTATTTAGTCACTTCAATAAATATGGGCGAAATACTTTAAGTACCTATATTGGCAAAACAACGTTTGCCGGGACAGCTAGTATGTATATATACCAGATAATATATTGAAAAAACGACAATGTAACTGTGTATAAGTGACATTTTTCAATTTCAATACAAAGCTAGAAACAAATTATCGGACGTTTTCATAAGTCGCGTAAGTATATTTATCAGTAGGGAAAATACATATAATGTACTTACCTTAATTTTCTTTTTACATAGCCGGCACTGGCTGTGATTATAAGTCTCTTCGTAATCAAAATATCTATGTACTGCATCTTTTTTTAGTGGAGGCATACTTAGTAAAATTAAAATCTGAATGAAAAACCACGAGAAATAGAAAATATCTTTCGGATTGCGCCCGCGCGGAATTAATCAAAGAATGATGCAACAAAAAGTACACAAACAACTAACAAGTGTCAAAAAAAGCTGAATGAAAAAACCACGACAAAATATGAAAATATCTTTCGGATTGCGCCCGCGCGAAATTAATAAAATAATGATGCAACAAAATGTACCAAAACAAACAACCGAGTGCATTTCAAACAACAAAGATTGTACTACTATACCAATAAGGCATACTTTCGAATGAAGAAGCGGGGCGACGTTTGATGTGCTGTCTCACACGCGCCGACGCCGCGCCTTCGGGTACAGCACAAAGGAGTTTACCGCAGTACACATAAATACGAAACTCGCTTGAGACGTGAGGCAGGAAAGCGCTTTATATGTGTAACCTCTTAGTAAAGGGTTACCCCTTCATAAGGGTTTTTTTTGTGAATTGGTAAAAATTTGAATTGTTTGTGGGTAACCCTAGGGTAACCCCTTGAAAAGGTTACCATTTTAAATGGTAAGTGGAACGAGTGGGACATCAAATCATAGGGTTTTTAATCAACTTAAAATATTCAGCCGTTCCAAAAACCCTGATAAAACCCTTTAAAGGGAAAGCGGTTCCGGTCCCTGGATACGAGTATATTCTTGGAGTTGCTTATGCAATTCTCTATTCCGAGAGGGCGCTAGGTATATTAACTTTATGGTTCTCATATCATAAATCCTGGTTCCAAAGTCACTTAGTAGAACACATTAGTATTTACATAAAATCTTATAAATTACTTAAATTACTAAAAAGAGTGAAATTATTATTTTTAACAAAAAATTAAAACCGACTTCTAGAGTAAAAACAATAATAATTATTATAATGAACAAAAAAGTATGAAATAATTCTTAATCTTAATAGTGCCTTATGCAGAATACACCTCTACTATTTCTGTACACAAGTTTCATAATTTTGAAGTCGGTACCAGTCTTTAACATTAAAAATATTTTGTCTAAGAACTCACCATTCTTAGCTGGTATCGACTTCAAAATAATGAAGTACAGAAATAGTAGAGGTTTAGGAGTATTCTGCATAAGGCACTATTAAGATTAAGAATTATTTCATACTTTTTTGTTCATTATAATAATTATTATTGTTTTTACTCTGGAAGTCGGTTTTAATTTATTGTTAAAAATAATAATTGGATTTTAAACTACCTAAACACTTTCAAAAAGTCCTACGTGAGATGACCTACCATTAGTCCCGAACTTTAAGGTAGTAGGTCTAACCCGTCGAGAACCGAGAACCGAGTAGGTACCTAAGTTTTGAACACATTTTGTATTATTATGACCTCAATTTAATCATTGAGGTCTTAATAACGGCATGATGTCATTTGGACACTTTAGCAGCTATTTAGTTACTTTAAATTGTCTAGAAATATCTAGTAATTACTAGGTGCTATTTATAATAATTAGTAAGTATGTAAGTTTTGTTACAAAACACTATAGTCAAAACCATAGGACATGTCACAGAACATAATAGAAAGCGTCTCAGTGTAAAGTTTTCTGCCTTAACCCATGGCTTACTTAGAGTTAGTCATGCAAAGCTTTATACCTACTTGATTTCAAAAGTATAATAGTTTTAATCGTATCTAGTCTTGTGGTTTAGGCTATAGAAAGCAAACTAAAGTGAATTTGCTTCTTATTCTAAACGTCATTGGTAGAGTTACCAAGAGCAAGCATTAAGGATATATCATATAGGTAGATATAGGTATAATTTTTCCTATCTAATAGTGCCTTTTTCCGAATTCGGCTAAAACTCAACTATTTCTGTACTCAATCTTCATCATTTTGAAGTCGGTACCAGATATAGCTGAATCTTCAGTCTGCCAAAATATTTGAAACATATTTTGTAACTGGCACCGACTTCAAAATTATGAGGATTGAGTACAGAAATAGTTGAGTTTTAGCCGAATTCGGAAAAAGGCACTATTAGATAGGAAAAGTTATTTAATACTGTTTAGTTCATATTATAAGGATGTTATTATTGTTTTTACCTTGGAAGTCGGTTTTAATTTTTTGTTAAAAATAATAATTTCACTCTTTTTAGTTTTTAGTTACCTAGTAAACTATAGCGTACTGATACGTGCTAGGGTTCGAGGATTCGGAGAGAAAGACCTGGTGACTCGCTTGAAGACTTTATTCACAAACACTAGGTCACACTAATCACTAAGTCCAAACACTAAGCACTAAGTCCAAACACTAAACACTATCACTGTCACTCACTATTGATCACTTGTTCTCACTTCGAAGTCGCCTCGAAGATCGCTCAGATAAAACTGAATCCCGGGCCGTCCACCTGCGCCTATTTATATGGGCGACTCGAATTCTAGAAAGTTCCTTACTCGATTCACGTAAACAAGTAAACACGTAAACAAGTAAACAACGGTCGGAACTTTCTAGGAGATTCGAGCATGTACCAACTAGCGCCATCTAGTTTCGAGTAGGGGATTTATGTGTAGTGTGTCCCCTAGTTTTGCCGGTTCGACGCTAGATGGCTCTGTGTGTCCGTATCCGTAACACTACTCCCCTCTTAGAGATGCTCGTCCCGAACATTATTACTGCCATGGTAATGCGCCAGACGGTCTATGTGTACCACTTTGAATGTCCCTCTTGGTTGCTTTTGAATCCTGTAAGTCACATCATTCAATCGGGTAACCACTTTGTATGGGCCGTCCCACTTGGTCTGCAACTTTGGAGATTTCCCTTTTCGGCGAGTTGGGTTATGCAGCCACACCAGTGACCCTTCTTCGAAGCCGCTCGTGTTCGATTTCCGGTCGTATCTGGTCTTCATGTTCTCACTTGACTGCAACCCATTTTCCCGAAGCATGGCGTGTATATAGCGCATCTTTTCCCTTAAATCGCAGACATAGTCTTGTACGGTCTTCGGTTCCTCCGGTGACCCTCCTGTCAAGAGGTCTACTGGTACTCGCAGTTCTCTACCGTAATTGACATACGCCGGGGTAGCTTTTATGCTCTCATGCTCGGCGGTACGGTACGACAGAAGGAAGAGCGGTATATACTTGTCCCAATCCTTTTGTTTGTCATCTACCAGTTTCGCCAAATGCCTCTCAAGGGTCTGGTTAAATCTCTCAACCATTCCATCAGACTGTGGATGGTACGCGGTGGTCCTCGTTTTATGCATTCCCAAAATTCTGTACACTTCCTGGAAGACCTGCGATTCGAAATTCCTGCCCTGATCGGAATGGATTTCTAGAGGCACACCAAAGCGTGATATCACTTCTTCGACTAGCTTAGAAGCAACTGTTGTAGCTTCCTGGTTTGGTATGGCGAACACTTCGGGCCATTTGGTGAAGTAATCCATGACCACCATAAAATACTTGTTTCCCGATTCCGTTACAGGAAATGGCCCAGCTACGTCAACTGCAATTCGTTCCCACGGTGCGCCAACGTTATACAAGCGCAGGTTCCCACGGCTCCTTGTTTGTGGTCCCTTTACTGCAGCGCAAGTAGTACATTTGCGGCACCAATCCTGCACATCATCTCGATAATGCAACCAGTAGAATCGTTCTCGCACTTTTGTTAACGTCCTCTTGACACCTAGATGACCTCCTGATACGCCATCGTGTATTTCACGGAGAACATCTGGTACTCTCGTCCTTGGGACAACTATCTGAAGATGGAACTCTCTGCCGTTAGTCTTCTCCCATTTCCGGTAAAGTATTCCATTTTGAAGTATCAGACTGTCCCATTGCGCCCAGTACGCCTTAGTGACAGCGCCAGTGGGTGCAACCTCACTCCAGATTGGTTTTACGTCACCGCGTTTCTTCCATGTGATGATATGCCGAAGGTCGTCATCTCTTTCTTGAGCCTCTCTCATAGCATCATTCTCCCAGAGACCCAAGGGACTTGTTCTGGTTAACTTTAATGTTATTTCATTAGATTCCTGCTTAACACAGTGTTTGCAGTCCTCTGAACACGGCCTTCGTGAAAGTGCGTCGGCATTCCCATGCGCCTTTCCGCTGCGGTGTTTCGTCTTGAAGTCATACTCCTGTTGTTGTTCAATCCATCGAGCTACTTGGCCTTCTGGGTTCTTGAATTGCAGTAGCCACTTCAAGGCTGCGTGATCAGTTCGCAGTAAAAACTGTCTGCCGATGAGATATTTGCTGAAATGTTGTAGCGTCTTTACAACAGCCAAGAGTTCTCTTCTTGTCACACAGTAGTTTATCTCTGGCTTAGATAAAGATTTGCTGAAATATGCAATTACAACTTCTCTTTCACCCTGTTTTTGAGATAACACCCCTCCAATGGCCGTGTTGCTTGCGTCCGTGTCGAATATAAACTGACCTTCAGGTTGTGGATACCCCAGGATTGGTGTTTCACACAGATGTTTCTTCAGTTTCTGAAAAGAATCTTCAGAAGTCCCGTCTCAAATAAACTGTCGTTTATCTTCTGTCAGCCGATGTAATGGCTTGGCTATCTCCGAGAATCCCTTAACAAAACGCCTGTAGTAGGAGCATAGGCCGAGAAATGCCCGCACTTCGGTTTTGTTCTTAGGGGTTGGCCAATTTTGAACTGCTTCCAGTTTCTCCGGGTCCGTCTGGATTCCATCACTGGAGATGACATGGCCGAGATAATTGACCTTACTCCTGAATAAACGACATTTTTTCGGATTCAACTTTAACTTGGCCCCCTCTATTTTGGCGAAAACACGTTCTAAGTTTCGCAAATGGTCCTCGAAGTCGCGGCCAACAATGATGACGTCGTCCAAGTAGTCGGCGCCTAAACCTAAACAGGGCCTAAACCCCCAAACTTGTATCTATAAGGAATCCGGAGTTCTCTTAGTATCTTCGGAACCATAGTATACCTCGGTGCAAAATCTTGCGTTTTGGTAGCATATGCTTAGGATGCTTCTCATAAAACCAAAATCACCATATGTTTCCATATAAATTTCGAGGAGTTCCCTCGATTACTCATGGATCCCATCATCAGGTCACCACTTTTGTGAACATGGTACCAAATTGGAGTGAAACCTAATACAACAAAACAAAAATTTCGAAAATCGGTTCACAAACGGCGGAGTAATCGTTGAACATACAAAAAAAAATCCACAGCCGAACATATAACCTCCTCGTTTTTTGGAAGCATATGATATTTTATTCGACAGATTATTGTATTTCTTTTTATTTAACAGGAGGTAAACGAGCAAAGCGATTGCCTGATGGGAAAAGATTATCGTCATGCACAAACACTCACAAGTCACAAGTCACACTCAAAACACGAGAGAGCTCGGACATTCAGGAAGGGCGCTTATCTTGAAGGTTTATTATTCTTCATATCATCGTATAGACTACGATTTTAAGTAGTTGATAACATAATAGGATTAAGTATTAAAAACGTATATTTTTTGATGAATTGTTAGTAGAACAAATATAATTAATGTAGCCTTATTTAACGTGACCATACGTCCCGCTTTGGGCGGGACAGTCCCGCTTTCAGGCAGTCTGTCCCGCTGTCCCCCGCGAGGCCGAAATTGTCCCGCTGTTGCTAACAGATCAAATGACAATAATTATTGAAAAGTATTTTTATGTTTGTAATGCCTGTGCTGGAAGTAACCTGGAAGTAACGCATACATACAACAAACGTGATTATTCTCCCATATTTTGCTTCGCTTCGCCCGCTAAATTAGGTTTTTTTATTTTTATATATTAACAGACAAATAAGCCCAAAAAAAAAGCATATACTCCTTCACGTGGTCTACTTTTTATTGTTTCTTCGCTCCTATTAGTCTTGGCGTGATAAAATATAACCTTCCTCGATTCCGCATAGTTAGCGCGTAGGGGGGCGGGGGGTATTTGTCCCGCTCTGACAAAAAAAAATGGTCACGTTACTTATTACTCATGTAGTAGGTAGGTACCTTTATCAGTCAATAACTCAATACCTATATCATGATAAAATATTATTGCGATTAAATACCTCAGCGCTGCATGAAAATAATATAAAGTTAAGTTAAAAGTTAAAAAATGTGAAAAGACTGAAACAACAACTTGTCCGTTTCTTTGTTATCAGAAAAAGATAACGAAAGCTGGATAAAAGTGGTTCTAATCTATTAGGTAACGTATGAAGAGACGAAGGATGTATTTATACATGATAAAATTCACTAGAAGGTGACGTTTCGACCCTATAAATAAATTTTGGCTGCTTTAAAAAGAGGTGGTTGGTGTAAGGTGTTGGTTTCAAAAGGTTTGGAAAGAAAAGGAAATTAAATCCAGTTCGGATTTAATTTCCTTTTTAGGGTTCCGTACCCAAAGGGTAAAAACGACTTCGTCGTCTGTCCGTCTGTCCGTCCGTCTATCTGTCGCCAGGCTGTAAGCCTGTAACTCAAGAACCGCTATATAGCTAGACATCTGAAATTTTCACAGATTGTGTATATCTGTTGCCGCTATAACAACA
This sequence comes from Polyommatus iphigenia, assembly GCA_963422495.1. Classification (NCBI taxonomy): domain Eukaryota; kingdom Metazoa; phylum Arthropoda; class Insecta; order Lepidoptera; family Lycaenidae; genus Polyommatus; species Polyommatus iphigenia. The sequence goes on from OY730182.1 coordinate 8,980,587, forward strand.
AATACTAAAAACAAAATAATATTAATATATAAGGGGGGCTCCCATACAATAAACGTGTTTTTTTTGGGCTTTTTTGCTCGATATCAATAATGTGTAGTTTAATAATTAATAATAATATTTAAATAAAATAAAAATTTAAGGGGGGCTCTCATACAAAAAACACAAATTTTGGCCAATTTTTGCTCTATAACGGTACGGAACCCTTCGTGAGCGAGTTCGACTCGCACTTGGCAGATTTTTTTCCGACATTAGTCTAGCGACCTATGCCACCGCTGCTTTTGTAGAGCAAAATGAAACCTATAGCTAGACATAAAGTAGCTTTTTATTTGAATTTTGGTCGGTCGCGGTCGGTCGCTTGCCGCAAGGATCGGAAAGTCGCTTATCTATATAATATATGTACCTGCATACTTAAAACAAAGACGTATGACCTAGGAAGCGCTATAAACGAGAAACCATTGAAAATTAAAATCACTGAGAAATTTATGACTCACTGAAACAAAGTTATGTAGGATTGTCATGAACGAATCGAGATAGCGCGGACAATAAGAGCATCTTTGTTCTGATTCGTTTTGATCTAAGAGTGGGTTGCACCAACTAACTTTAACTTTAACTGTAACTTTAACTTTTACTCCAATGCAAAATGTCAAATCTTTGGTTAAAGTTAAAAATGGACGCCATCAAGTCGCCATATTTAACCATAACCATAGAGCTCGACAAGGTTTTAAATGCAGGTGGCGAAAAAAGGAACTAACGCTGTCATCATACAAAAGCGCCATTTTTGACAGTTCTCCTTTACCAGCAGCGCCCCCGCCCACGTTCATTTATAACCTTGTTGGACCAGCTGTCATCTGTCAATTTCTCCGGTCAAAGTTAAGGTTAAAGTTAAAGTTAAAGGACGCAATATTTAACTATTAAGATAACTTTAACTTTAACCACGCCTCTGGTGCAACCCAACCTAAGTGTAAACAGAACTCAGTGTGGGCGGCTATAATGCTACTAATTTAAATATCACTAACTTACACAATAACTAAACTCATCTCAAGAAATAATAATAGAAAGAGATAGAAAGTAAATATTTATTAATATTCGGTGTGTGAAAAGCTCTACTTATATTCAGTTTTCGCGAACTCCACCATAAGAGCTTTCTGCAACTTGACTTAGGTAGCGTAGATAACTACAAAGTACAATTCGCCGTTATAAAATTTTCTAAAACTCTTATTATTATTAGTATTTAAGAAAAAAGACGGGTTGTACTCCGGGAGTGCCGGCAGAAGTGAAAACTTGATTATTAACGTTGTGCATTTTTTTTACCCATTTTTTATGAAATCGATTATTAAAAAATCGATTTTTTAATTAATCGAAACCCTTACAATTCGAGTTTTCGAGTTCTCGAGTTTTCGAGTTCTCGAGTTTTCGAGTTTTCGAGTTTTCGAGTTTTCGAGTTTTCGAGTTTTCGAGTTCGAGTTCGACACAAAACACTACTCTCCAACCGTCTTACGGTTTTTCGATCAACACGAAAATCTGACGCGAGTTTCACAGTTTTTACCCATCCCACAAAAGTGCTCAACGCCGCTAAAGAAGTTTTCACTTCAAAAAATATTACGGTGTGTGATACGCGTTGTTGTAGGATTTGATAAAAAATAAGTTATACTTATAATATTACAAACTGTGTCAAAATACATATCTATAGACTCGATTACCCGACTCCGGCGAAAAAAAAGTAAATAAAGAGAATAGTGATAAGCGCAACTCCGCCCGCCCATGGACATCATTTCCGGTCCCTGGGCGGCGCCCTCCAACCAGCGGACTTTAATGGCGTTGAATTTTGTCCTTCCCTTTTTGTGTCCATTTTTATCAACTATTTATTATTCATAGGTAGAAAATAATCTTAAATTACTTATATAAAGTGAACATTTAAGTACTTATTTAAAATCTTTCCATTTAACTACATTGTTTTCCCTTAACTGTGGCTATTTACGGTTAAAGTATATAAGTTGTAAATTCCTGGTATAATAATAAATATCACGGCAATGTATTATTTTAAACCAATAGATTTCGCATCAGTTTTATTGCTGTTGATTCGCAATAAATGTTACCAGAAGGCTAGTAAAAATTACCTCACCGAGAGCATGATACAATTATTGTTTGATTATTGTAAGTAGATGAATGGATGATATAATATTTAAACTCAAAATGTGGAATATTTTTTTTTAATAAAAATATTTTCCAATAATACTTACTAGAATATTACTTAATATTAATACGTATGTATAGAACAATTTTAACCTATCAATCCCCGTAAGGCCCAAGTGGGCCGCGATAACAAAAGATTTCCAAGAATTGGCGATCGAAGGATTAAAGGTATGAAATTAATTTGTTTGATAGGGAAATAATGCAAAAAAAATTTGATTCGTACTTACATGAGGCCATGACACAATAATTGATTTAAATATTTGTGTTTCGTAACGGTTTTCCGGCTCACCAAATGTAACTCGAAGGCCTAATGTGTATTATTTAAACAAAATAAGTAATATGAAAATATTATCTTCTCTCTCTATAGTATTCTTAACTAGTTCACATAGAAACGAGATGAAACAAAGTGAAATCATTAAATTTAGCTTTGTTTTGTGGCATCGTCGCGAATCGTCAAGTTTCGGTGCCTTTAAAATCCGCGATAGTTGCGCCTGACTCTCAATGAAATAAGAAAATCCCTGCGATCATTTTATCGATGTATTACCAATTTTACGAGGCACTTTGCTTGCCCAATATATGATGGTACACCTAAAAATAAACGCGGTTTCGGGTAACGGACCGCATTATTGAAACTGGAAGAAATCTCGTCGGAACTAGAAAGAATAATTGGAGTAATTAAAAATATTTGTATTGGTCGTGTGACGGGGTTATAAAGGCGTGCGCGGAGGCTTTGCCGCCTACTGCCTCTGTTGAGCGCGAACGTCGCACGTGCGCGCGCGAATCGCGAAAATTCAGCGCGAAATTATTAAAAAAAATAAACATTCGAATTTAGAACTTCTTTGGAAGTTAAAAAAACTCTCTGGACAATAAAGTGTTTGTGAAAAAACTGTGATGTTCGTTCGAATTTCGAAATAAGTGGTTTTATGCTGTGAGTATTCAAATATTTGCAAATTCGTCCGATAGTAAAGATTTCCGCCTCTCTTGTTTGGACAAAAATGAAATTACCTTCCGAATAAAATAAATATAATTAACGAGATAGCTTATAGTAGTAGTACGACTGAATAATATCGTTAATTTTATAAGAACGTAAAATATTTAAGTAAGCAATAAGTAAAAATTATAGTTAACTGAAAAAAAAATTGAATTTAGATTTATGTAGAGTCGTTGCTTACATCACCATAAAAACAGGAGACTAGTTTTTATTATTTTATACAAAATATATAATAACTAAGTTTGAGTAAATAGAGCACAAGATCCTCTTATTCTTTTATATTGTTATAACTTATAACTTATAAGCATACATAAGTAGTTACGCAAAGTATGTTAACTTAATTATTAGTTAAAGTTTATAGGTGGTGATGTGTAGGAACATAGAACAATATTTTTATAATAATATTAATAAAAGAAACAACTTTCCACAAAGTACGTAGTAAATTACAACTCTAATATCTGTGAAAATGCTAGCGTAAAATTGGTAGAGTATAGTGGAAACCGGTATAATTATACTCGTTTCAAACATGCTAATGCTGCCGACTGCTTATTATAATTATAATATTTTATTCATATCCTTTGCAAAATAGAAATGTTTACTAATAAGTGGAGAAGAAACACCTAACTTATGCTAAATGTAGAGTAAGAAATTTTATGGCTTAATCTATGACAGTCTATGTCAGATTCCGCATTTTTTAATATTAGGTATAAGATACAAATCTTTCAAATTTTTTTATAAGTATGTCAAAATAATTTTTGATCTGTTTTGAATATTTATATACTGAAATACTTGTACATTTAAAGATAAAGAAAGTCCAATGAGATTAATTTGGACTTTTCCAAGCCTTATAGAATTTGTATACTTATTTTTGTTTCTCGTAGACAATAAAAATGAAAGCAAAATATAATTTCAAAACTTAATGCGTTCCAACTTCCACTTGTATCAAATGCGCGCGCAATGGAAACCTCTAAATTTTTAAATTTTTTACAGCCGCACATGCATACTTTTTACCAAGATATTTAAGTCATAAGTAATTGATAACATTACAGTTAACAAACTAGGTACTCGAGAATGTCGTAAATAATAAAACATCCACTTAAAAACGAGTTAAATCTCGTTACATAGAGTGTTATGCACTTCTCTGTCCTTCAGGCTTCAGTTTCACGAAAATGATAAGGTTTACGTATGTCTCTGTTAGGCGGTTTTTCACTATGACTATAATAATATATTAAATTTATCCATACCTTATAGTGTCTGTCTGTTACCTTTTCACGAAAGGTATTAAGATATTTTGAGGCCCGGGAAAGGACATGGGATATTTTTTTATCCGGGAAAAATGATGAACTCCCGCGTGATAAACTAATTTTGGCGTATGAAAGTCGCAAACGTCATCTTACATACCAATAGTAGTTGCGAGTGTCTATTTGTGTGTTACCTTTTACTCCTTAACCGATTTAGATGTTAGGGTATCGAGATATTTTGAGTCCCATGTAAGTCCTAAGGGTGGTAATTTTAACGCAGAACATTCGATAAATAATTTCTATGCGAACGAAGTCGCGGCCAACATTATTAAATATTCACACATGTCAGTGAGCGGAAAAAAGCCCAAAACCCTTTTTATAATCACGGTTTTCCCTATGTGACGTATGGTTCAGGTTTCAGAATTTTTTGTTTTATACTCTACCTCGCGTCGTGACCCTCTTAACGATGATCAAATATTCAGTTACAATTTCCAAATGCGGTTGGCCATTTATAATATAAAATCTTATCAAACGGGTTTAGTTTTTGTTTCTACAGCCATTAGCAAAAATTATTGCAAAAAATAATAAAAACTTAGGGATTTTTGTGTTACTAAGGGCTCCATGCACGAGATACGAGTCACGACATCGATGTAGTCTGTTACGAAAGCTCGGGGGGCGGGGGCTTGCCATCAACTGACAAGTGTTTTGGGATCGACATGCGAATTCATTAAGTTTTACATCACAATATTAGTTTTATTAAATTTTGCCATTGCTGATGTAGGCTGTAGTTACTAAAAAACCTACCGCTGAAAAACGATTTCAACTGCAAAAAATAATCAGTGGATTGCCTACAGGCTTTACCGGAAAATAATCTAATATTCTTCAGAAGAGTTGAAAGTTCAGATAGTTAAGGTGCTCCCTCACCCGGAGCATTCACGTGTAATGTAACATCATAGATTCGTCTTTGAGCATTACATTACAATACTACCTCCCTGGCTGACGAGCATTCGCGTGTAATGTATAACATTATAGATTCGTCTTTGAGCATTACATTACAATACTACCTCCCTGACTGAGGAGCATTCGCGTGTGATAATCGTAATATTATAGATTCGACTTTGAGCATTCCATAGCAAGTTGACTTCACTGTCCCGTAGCATTGATTTTACAAGTTATATCAAGATAAATTGTATCATTACAAAGTGCGCATTGTAATGCTCTGGTCTCCGCCTTCACTGATGTATGCCCGTTCTGTATCAATCCAAGGTGCGCTTTGTAATGCTCGATTTCCCTCCCTCACTAATGTAATGCTCGACTCTGTAACGTTACATTACAAGCGAAGCTCCCGGTGAGGGAACAACTTTAGATATAGTTTTTTTTTCATCCGGGCTATGTGCAGTCACAAGCAGTCTCTCGGATAGCTATGTAAACCGACAAAATAACGATGGTATTTGCCTATGAATCAATTTTTATATCTTAATAATCTATCTCTATATCTAAATAATGAATAATCTATCTGACCCTTAAGCTAAGACTTTTTATTTATCGCTTCTATATAGAATCGCAGATTAAAATATATGGAATTATAAATTATGAAGTTGACGTTCGACTCGTCTAATGTAATTTCCGTACATTTTAAACGGCGATTCAATAAAAAAGGGATAAGGAAAAAGTCTTAGCTATAGGGGCTCTGGAAGTTTATGTAGAATCGCATATCGTCGTCTGGATGTTCCATCAGCTTTCTATTACTTGATTAACCCATGGGGCCGCGCCTCGCTCTCGGTGCTCAACTAATTGCTTTCGCGAGGCCAAATTCAATCTATCGCTATATATACATCCTTGGACTATGGAAATTTTTGGTTTTCTTATCAGGTATTCAAAGAAAGTTTTTAAAAAGTACCTGAATATGCGTTTGATATACTTTCCTATAACCTACCTATATAATTTACAATTAGTGCTGACAGTTTATTAGAGAAAGAATTTAAAAAGTTTCCTGAAGAAATACTTTTGATATGCCATAGTGAGAAAGTAAAGATTGAGTCGCAAATACTTTCCTATAGCCTATCCTAAGTAATTAATTTACAAATGCACAGTTTAAATATTTAATATTAAGAATATTTCGGTACTGTGTGTACTGTATGATGTATCCTTTTAGATTTAAAAATAAAAACTAGACTAATAAATATTTATTAAGGCGAGGATCAACCCCAATTTGTTATTCCGTGGCTCCCGGTTTACCTAGTTCCAATATAATAACGAAATGTAAAAAAATATGAGATATAAAGCACAATATTTAAAAGACTTTAAACCATAAACATTTTTATAAAACGTAATACTTTGGCTGTAATTAATTTACAAACTCACCTCTGATAAAAATCTAAATCATCGAAATATAAGTATTAACTAGGATAATTATACATTTTATTTGAATAAATTGTTAGTAAATCTATATTAAAATATTCTGAACCGAACAATTTTGTTTCTTAATATTTATTTCCAAAGATATTTAAAAAAAACATGAAAAATAGAGAAGATCCGCCCCTAGTAACTACAGTTTTATGCTAAGCTAAAATGAATCTTATTGCGATGCGTATACGCTTGGTCTTTGGTTGTGTGCAAGGTTATCGTTTTGGATTGAGATTAATCCCTGCCTTAAGCATCAACACGTTCATGTTTTATAGCCCTAACCCATATACAATAGTAAATTGGTTTTACTTCTATACCGACTAGGTAACAGCATACCTAACACTCTTTCTAATTACAATTTACCTACACTCAAAGACTTAAATAACCCTTCTTATGCTAAGCACTCACATACGGTTTTGCTCAATCGAGCAATAACGTCGACAAAACCCGCGGCTCGGGCTTTCGTCCACACATTCAGCATTGCTCGATAGTTTTATTCTAAATCGATATATTTCATTCCATCAATCCGGCTCGATCCGGTTCCATCAATCCTTCGAGCGGCTCGGTTTTGCGGTCCACACAGTAATTATTACTCGATTTGGAGTAAAACTATCGAGCTAAGCCGTATGTGAGTACTTAGCTTTAGCGTAGTCGAGAAAAGGGCAGGGGACTGAGGCGGACACAATATTCGCACATCGTTGTCAAAGCTATCAAGCGCTGGGGTGCCTAGGTTGTGGCTGGTACGACGTCAGCTCGCGTCATTGTTAAAGTCATACTGAATTTCCGTCATTAATTAATGAGTAATAGACACATAAACTCGTAATTTGTGAATCACGAGAAAGAGAGTAGAGATAAACAAGGAAAATCCAGCGTACGGGACTTCACCTTGTCATTGAAAGAGATTAAAATGTTGGTCATGATTATACAAGTTGAAATTGAACTTGTTTTTGAGGCCTACCGCAATTTAGTACCTTTGATTATTTTATTTGTTGGTAATTTAATTAGTTAAATTAGTAATAAAAAGTAAGACCAAATTTTCTAGTTTTACTTTACTTTACTTTTGATATAGTTTAGGTTACAAGTTTAACTATGTAGGTGCTATAAAATATAACCTTTACACTATGTAAAGGTTATAATTTACCGGGACTCCATGTCAGCGCAACCAGTCGCCGCTCCGTAGAACTTAAGTATAGTTTTCACAGAGCCAGTACTGGCTGCCAATAAGACTGGCAGCCAGTATTGGCTTGGTATATGCCGCGTGTGAACAGTTTGGCCTGGCTTGAAAAACTGTTCACATGCGGCATATACCAAGCTAATACTGGCTGCCAGTCTTATTGGTAGCCAGTACTGGCTCTGTGAAAACTATACTTTACGTATAAAATGTAGTAATGCGCTCTATATCTATAGTTCTATACGTTTAGTAGGTAGCCCTTGATTGTGCCTCCTTTCTGGTCCGATGAAATATAAAGGATGTTCTTTTTAGGTATAACGATTTGGTTCCGACGTATCGGTCGTAAAAAAGTATAAAGAATTCGCGAGTGAAATTTCCAGGTCGCTAGATAAGAATACATTTTAACTTGATCTATAAAATAACTTTCTCTCGATTTCTACTTTTATTTAAGAAAGTAACTCGTCCTTAAATCCTATTTAAAATTGCAAATCGATAGCTTAAACTAGTATCAAGGGTTTGCAGTTGTTCCATATTTAACTATTTTCTCGTTAAAAAGCATTTAAAAAGTTATACAACCAGTCTTGACTCTTTATCGAAACAACGACATCTCAATCAAAATCTAAATTGTAAAGTATTTAAAGCTACTCAGGGCCCATTCGTGAAAAAAAGTAATATTGGTAATAAAGATTAAGGTGACGCAGCGTTAAAGTAAGAAACCGTGTTGGCTATGTTTTAGATTGCTTGTTTTCTATGAGAGGCCGGCCCGGCCTCTCATAGAAAACAAGCAATGGAACAGCAAAAAATGGAAAGGGCGTAAGCGACAAAATGGTTTTTGTCGCATAATTTAAGAACCATAAATACATTTCATATAAGCTATGCACAAATTAAAGTGCATGCTTGAACCAATTTATGTACAAATTTTGGAACCTTAAATCACTCTCCTCTGTTGGAAAAATAGGAATCCCTTTTTTTAAAGAGGTCTTTTCGATTGATTATTCTGTGCTATAAAAGTTGTCCAATCGTGTTATGCTATGGGCAATTCAAAGACAAAGACATGATGAATACTGACAATGAACTTCAATTTCTTAGCTTTAGTCATTGCTGAGAAAAATCGGCATCGCTACAGCCAAATTATCAAGGCGTCGACTTAATGCGCTAGTATCAAACCAACCTGCTCTATGATCTACCAAAAGATATCCATTTGTACAGAAGCACAAAAACTTACACGTTAATCGTTATAGTAGATCCCCACAAAAAGTTGATATCGTTTTTGTTCGATTGACTCGGAAGAAATCATCCAATTGCGTTAAGGTCACAGAGTCTTTGGTGTTTTTATCACAACGATCAACAGACATAGGATAGGTACGGGAGACAGTCCTGTGAAAGTCAGATGGTATCACAAATCTCATTATTTATCATATGATTATGTGTGTCAGATAATATCAGTACCTATCTATTAATCGTTCTATAAAGAATAATCCTGTAATTTAATGCATTAAACGAATAAACATAGAAATGTTATTATTACAACGTGCCCTTGCCATTCGAAAATGCTTTTAATAGTCGATAACATTCAAACCTTCTGCGACCTTAGAAAAACCGAATATTTCGCCAACAAAAAACTAGAGATCTGAAATATTTGCAACGCTCAAAGCTTATAAGTGACTATCTCCATGAGCATGAATGTTTAGCCATTAGGAAATCTACCAGCTCGTTTGCTAGTTGATATGAAATTACTAAAATGGCAGTGCTTTGTGTTGTGGTAGTTCCAGCAAAGGACATCAGATAGCAATGTAAATTATCTCAAAATAATACGAATTCAATTTTATCGAAGCAGAACTAAACGCATACACAACATAACATTTTATCACCTCATACACAAAAACATATAAAAACTACTTTGCAACTTAGCAAAACCAAATTTAAAAAATATGCATTTAGTAACGGATAATTTAAAATTAATATAAGGGCCGAAGTTTAAGGATATTTAAATGTTGAAACGTGGTCGCCAAAATTTATGGGTCCTTTTATCAGAGCTATTTCCTTAAAATTTGCATATATTATCCAGTGCCCCCTCAGATACAGAGTACAAACTATTTTATCTGTAGATATCTGTTATATTTTGTAATACTTATGTTTTTTTACTTATATTGAAGTTAGTTTAACCCAAATCAGACTTAATTTCGACTGAAGAGAATATTATGTATAGACTACAAATAACACGTACTATTATAATAAGAAATATTTTATTGTTTGATCTCAGACTTAAGTAAATTATTAAATAGATTAGGAAGGTCGTTTTGATAAGCATTTACAGCTGCCAAATATTGCTACTGCCTCAGTCGTTTTGTAAAGACACGTCAGCTACCATAGATTAACTGAATACATACTCGTACTAAAGAATAGCAGCTATTATATTTTTATCAGTTATGACTTATGACTTAGAAGCCACGAGACGAGTCACTTACCTTCACATTCAACGTCAAAAGTATGAAATTATGTGACTCGCTTCATGGTTTTGACCATAGAGGGATTTTCAAGTTTACTTTTCGTAATTGAACTTGGATGACGAACTCTACCGTATTTATGAAATGAGCCATAAAACAAGCAAGTACTTTTAATGATAAGCCATTGCTCATATTGACAATTATTGTAAAAAACTAAAATATTTTAGTTTTTAGTGAATATAATAATTACTTAGTGTAGTGTAATAATAGTACTTAGTGAATAATAATTATTATTTTGTCGGGATGCCCATTGCCCGTGCCAAAGCATATCTCTCGCAGGCAAAAATTACTAGTTGTCTATTTCGAGCATAATATTAAGAACAGAAGACTATCGATAAAATTGGCTGAATAAACCATAGAATAAACTTTGTTAGAATTTGTAACGATAAGAATTTCTGGTCATTGAAGAATGAATCAAACATCTATTAATCGCTGCGTCATAAAGTAATACGTGGCGTTAAAATCACTTTACACTTGTTAGTAAATAGAAACGGAATTCACATGAAATAATACATCGATTTTAGTTATTTTGGCAAACTTCCATAACATGCGTTACAAACATATTATCCTACTGGAAGCGCCATAAAACTCTACTAGCGAATACAGTAGTTTTCACTTTTCCTTTGGCTGAACCCTGTGGTTGTTTCTGTGGTGGAGTGTACTAATGAGACATTTTCAGATATAAAGCAGATATAAAGCGCCTGCACATGGTTTGAAAAACCCCTAGGACCAACGTCCATTTATTTCATACCTAAACTACCGAAGCTATGCAACATTTCATCAACGTCCATTTATTTCATACCTAAACTACCAAAGCAATGCATCATTCCGCGACCGTTCTTTAGCCTGCTACGGGATGGATGACTACACGTGCCCCGTACCTCGTAGATTTGTACACGACGTAGCTACGTGGAGTTTGCGGTTGGACAATACATTTTTATGTCCGTATAAGATTCATTAGAGCACACAGAACATGCTGGCTTTGTTCTCGAGTGTTAATTTGTATTAAGATGAATGTGCAATGTCTAAGAACGAACAACTGCTTTTGATTGAATGTGACATTCGGAGGTTGAGACCAGGGTGAAGCCAAACGAGCGTAATTTGCGAGTTGTGAGTCGCAGAATATCGGTCGCGTAACTTTTCATACAAATCATGACTCACAAAATTACGCTCGTGTGAATCTAACAGAACTTTTGTATGAAACTGAATGCAGCAGAATTTCTGCCAGCCGAAATTCTGAGATTCACAACTCACAAATTACGCTCGTTTGGCTTCACCCAGAGCCACAAATGCTAAATAGTTAGTAGCACTACTAGAAGATGAGATTTAGTGCTGAATTCTAAACTTTTTTAAGGACTTACGATATTAAACAATCCATAAAATATATTAAATCACCCAAAACGGTGGAAACGATTTTAATATTTACAATTTCGTTAATATCTTAAACGAAAGCTTTGAAGATTTTCCCATTAGTTAACCGGAAATTACGCATTTACTTCCTGTCCAATAATTTAAGCTGAAATGTCCTTCTGTAATGTTATTGACACAACCCGAAATATGTTTCTCATAGTCTTGTAGATGTACTAAACATCATACCGACCTGCGAAGGTTCATAAGAGCAAACAATATCCTTAATAGGAAAATATGTAAATTAAGCAGCTTCTATAAAGTGACATCTTTAAATCTACAATAATATCATGATCGTAAAATAATCTGATTTCTGATATCGGGATTTACTTGTTTTGGCTTAGATTAGTCATATATTTAGTTTCTTGATTCTAAGTAATTTAAGATATTAAGGGCCAGTTAAAGTCTACAAACACCTTAATGGGAAGAATTTTGTATTTACAAAATATGTTATAGTCGATGTCTTGTCTTGGTCTGACAAGTTAGAATAGTCGCTAGCTCTTCGAAAACCTCGTTTCTTATGCATATGCCAACATACACGCGATCTTTTCAAATAAATATTAATTTTATTGTGATTATTATTCGCATTCATAATCCTGACATATTGCGTAGAACAAAATAATAATTAAATTAATAGATATATTGTCCAAGGATTTAATTAATTCATGCATTCAAAAGTGGTGTCGTTTTCTTAGAACCTAGGTAATTTTAAAGTGTTTAAAATGTTGATGGTGTATTGCAACCTGTTTTTAAAAGAACTGATGTATATTATTATATCGCATACCGTTCTTATTTTTTATTCTTAGTATCTAATATTACCAGTATTTTTCTTGACAATTCAAATTTCAAAGTGCGACGCTTACATAAACCTTTCCGAAAATTCCCTCAAGGTGTCTCTTCACAATGGTCCATGCTGGTCCACCAAAGGCCATCGCCATTGTGTAGACACACGATACTGACATGACCATCGTCCGCCATCATACACCACTACCCCGCCTACACAATGGCGATGGCTTATAGTGGGCCAGCATGGACCATAGTGAAGAGACACCTTTACATTGAAGAGCTAAAGTACCGTAAGGTACTAATTATGTATTCTGTGGCTAAAGAACGATTTGCCAAGTCTTTCAAGAACTATCATCATCATCGTCAGTTTTTATTTATCGGATTTCCATAGTTCCTGGAGCCATTATCAACGCCTTTAAATCCATACTTCCATACTAATATTATAAATGCGAAAGTGTGTCTGTCTGTCTGCTACCTCTTCACGCTTAAACCGCTGAACCGATTTTGCTGAAATTTGGCATGGAGATACCTTGAGTCCCGGGAAAGGACATAGGATAGTTTTTATCCCGGAAAAATGTACGGTTCCGACGCAATGAACAAACTTTGGCGCAACGGAGGTGCGGGCGTCCTCTAGTCTTTCATAATATATAATTATAACACTAACGGCCGTGGAATTCGTTAAGTTCATACGTTTAATATTCGCGAAGTGTAAGGCCATCGTCCGGCGCGCACTGGTTGCGACTCATGCTAGCTGGTTGCGGGCGGTGTAACCAGATCTAACCGGTAAAAGCTCTGACTGGTTGCGAACGCCCTACGAGCTACGAGCCAATACGCATGGACTTTTTGCATCATATTGCGAAATCATTTTGATTCTTATTCACATATTTTAAGAGAGTAATCATTTTTTGTTTTTGTAAGAGATTAAAATAAGATATCAATGCCATTTTCAACAGATAGGGTTTGTATTCGTTGTTGTTACGATGGAAACTAGTTTAATCTTTCAGGCCCCGCGCGAGCACCGGTGATCGCGAGAACAAAAGAATACAATGGGAATTCCTAGAACCTCCGATCGAAGGATTAATAGGGATGATGACAAGGTCAAAGATTAGCGAATTTTGTTAATAAAATAAAGAAATCACGGTAAAAAATAAGTGTTTCCAAAATTTCAGCTCGATAGCATTTGTATTTTTTTTGTTATGCGCCTTCAAAGTTGGATAATAAGTCGATTTTTTTTCAATTAAATTTCTTAATATTTGTATACCATTCGATAACTTATGCAATTAAAAGCAACTTTTGTTATGAAACCACTTTCATAAACGCAATATAAGTCAAAGTATAATTTCGACCTGTTCGACCTGTATCGCGATTATTGTGAAATACAGAAAAAAAACAGAAATAAACTTGTAGCTCTTTATATTAACCACAATTAAAATTAAGACTTCGCTGTCTGTCCATCCGTCTGTCTCCAGGCTTCAAGAACGGTGATAGGTAGAGACTTGAAATTTTCAGATATTATGTATTTTGTTTCTCTCTATAACAACAAATACTAAAAAACATATTATATTAATTAATATTTGATGGGGCTCCCATAATACAAGGTGTCTCAAAAGAAAGTTCACATTTAAATCTTTTTTTAAAAGAAAAGTCTTAGCTTTATTGAAAAAATGTTTATTTTATATTGAAGTACACTGTTTGGGAATTTATTTTTTAAAAATAACATCGTCCAAATGTAAACCGTTGCGCTCTCGGCATTCATTTAGTCGGGCACTAAATTTGCCTATGACAGCTCGGCAGGTAGTCTCCGTGATGGCTGCCATTTCATGACGGATATTTTCTTTTAATTGTGCCAGGGAAGTCGGTTTATTAGCGTAAACTTTTGATTTGACATAACCCCACAGGAAAAAATCCATAGGCGTTAAATCGGGACTCCGTGGAGGCCAATTTATGTCACCTCGCCTGGAGATTAATTAGTTCGGAAAAAATTCTCGAATTCGAGGCAGAGATCTGTTGGACGTGTGTGAAGTTGCTCCATCCTGCTGGAACCATGTTCTTTGGTTGTAACCAGGAAAGTTTTGCAGTTGGGGTACGAAAAACTCGTCTAACATCTCCACATAACGCTCTGAATTCACTGTGAGTGTGCGTCCCCTTCCATCTTCAAAAAAGTAAGGGCCGATAATTCCTCGCGCCGACATCGCTGCCCATATGGTGACTTTGGGTGAATGTAGCGGTTTCTGATGTTTTTGTTTTGGGTTGGTTGCACTCCAGTAACGACAATTTTGCTTGTTTACATGCCCATTCAGGTGAAAATGGGCTTCATCGGAAAACAAGATGTTGGTGAACGTTGGAAAGCGCTCAATCATCTGATTTACAAAGGCAAGCCTCTGACCAGCATCTTGAGGCTTCAGTTCTTGCACTAACTGAATTTTGTACGCTTTAAATTTTTGTGTAAAATGCGGCATAATGAAGATCTGTGCACATTTAAAGCAACAGCACGCTTCCGAATCGAGAGGTTTGGATCATCTCGAATAGACTGAGTAACACTGTCCACGTTTTCGGCTGTTCTTGATGTTCTTGGCCGCCCAGATTTTGGTTTCTCCAGAGTTGACCCAGTCTCTTCAAACTTCTCAACCCATTTTGCAATGAGTCGAGTGCTAGGCGCATCATTTAAGTGACGAATATGTCGAATACTGCAGAATTGTCTACGCGCTACAGTCGCCGAATTACCGTTTTTGTAAAACTCACGTACGCACAACGCACGGTCCGCACCAGAGAAACGCTCCATAGCGACTAAATTCCCAAGAGCCAGACTACCGACTGACATACCCCCCGCGCCCCTCAGAATAGTTGCTTTCGCGTAATAAGATAAGCAAATGTGAACTTACTTTTGAGACACCTTGTATAACAAACAGGATTTTAGTGGCCTTTTTTACTCTTTGTGAAAAATAGCAGTACTAGACAATTAAAATATGCATAAAATATTTAATTGTATTTGTACTTTAATAATTAATAATAAAATTAAAATTAAATAAATATTGAGGGGGGGCGCTCCCATACAAAAAGCACAAATTTTTGTCTATCTTTGCCTTATAATGGTACGGAACCCTCATGAGCGAGTCCGACTCGCACTTGGCCATTTTTTTAATAATTATTCAGGTGTAGGTTGTGCCGTACCTAATTGTTAAAAGGTCTAATTCATGATCAGAAATATTCAGTTTTATCCAGTCGCTTGGGTCCCGGACTCCCGGTACATTTACCATAGGTGTAGGAGCTTAAATATTGATTTCTAAAAAAAAACGGTTGTCTGTAAAGTCGGTTTACTGACGATAGTTGAACGTGACAACGTGCCTCTTTGTCGCTCGTTCCGCGCTCTCGCTTGCACTTCAAGCCTTAAATGGAACGCCTTAGAGCGAGGTAACGCTGCATGAGTCATGTTTTTTCGTGCGTGCAGCCGGCTCCATCTGTACATTTCTGCTTTGCATAATTTTCCCCGACTGTACATTTCTGCTAAACAACTCATTTCCCCGACTGTACATTTCTGCTTAGCACAATTTTCCCCGACTGTACATTTCTGCTAAACAACTCATTTCCCCGACTGTACATTTCTGCTTAGCACAATTTTCCCCGACTGTACATTTCTGCTAAACAACTCATTTCCCCGACTGTACATTTCTGCTTAGCACAATTTTCCCGACTGTACATTTCTGCTAAACAACTCATTTCCCCGACTGTACATTTCTGCTAAACAACTCATTTCCCCGACTGTACATTTCTGCTTAGCACAATTTTCCCCGACGATACATTTCTGCTAAACAACTCAAATGGAACGCCTCAGAGCGATCAGCGAGGTAACGCCGCACATTGCGTCATGTTTTTTCGTGCGCGCAGCCCATATCGAATTATAAGACGTTATCACGTCAAAAATCATAAGGATCAAATTTGTAGGAAATTTAATGATCACCAACAACTTTGTTTCTACAATTATTTTCGCTAAATTCGATAATAATTGACATACAAGCGAAATTATACTTTGACTTGTTTTTTACATTTATCTCCGTAAATATTGATTTTACAATGAAAATTATAAGAACTCAAAATGTAGAAAATTAAATTTACAACAAATTTAGTTCTTATAATTTTCTTTAAAAAATATAAAATAAAGGAGATATGTCTAAACAAAGATTTGATCTTCAAACCAATATGGCGGCTAACGCACACGTCGTGGCTGGTCGAGTTTTCGAATTTAAGCTATTTGTGACCTCCTCTAAACACTGGTGCAAAAAAATTTCTGACTATAATTAATTTCAGATTCCCATACAAGGCTGAACTAACCCTACTGGGCTAAATGTGCATTTTGGTTACTTTTTGAACAAAATCTTGAATTTAGAATTAGAATAACTTTTGAATTTGACAGCTAGTAAAATATTTTTTTTTCTTTTCAGATAATATAAGTCAAGCTATGTGGTTGACGCGAAATCGAAGAAGTAACCGATTTATGATAAACACCTATCATAGTAGAAACCACTAGAACCAGTGACGAAATCTACACAAAATGGAAGAAAACAGGTAAAAGTCATATTTACTACACACATGTTTATTAATTATTTATTAATTATCATTTTTTAATAAAATAAGGGGCCAGGGGGCATACGAGCAAACGGGTCACCTGATGGAAAGCAACTACCGTCGCCCATGAACACTCGCAACATCAGAAGAGCTGCAAAAAGACAGGAGAAATTATTTCAAAACTTCAGATATATTTATTAGAAAAATCTCTAAAGTCTAAGCACGAATTATTAACGTTATATCTACGTTAATGTCATAACTCGCATAACTCAAAATTCAAAATATGTCAAAATGGCCTAATAATACATAATAAAAAAAACTAATAATGTTCAGGCCAATGGTCAATGGTCATTCATTTGACTAGGTTTTGCACTTCGAGTTTCGACATATCGTGTTTGAACCATATTTTCCGCTACCTCAAATTAAACTAAGTTCCTCTAGCTTATCTACATATTATATTCCTCAATAAAGACCCCATCATGCATACGACAAACTACAAACTTGTAAATTAAACCTTAAGTAAGCTCTAAGTTCTGAAAGGACCCTAAAGTTTCAGCCCTACTTTTAGTAGGGGAGGGGAAGGTGCTATTTTTGTAGTCACTCGAGCGTGATGGAGACCTAGTAGGTTTTTTACATTAGGTAAAACTGATAAAAAAATAATACGAGCGTTTTTTGTTTTAGCGGTGGGTTCAGAAACTGCAGCCATTTTAAAGTTTTGAAAAAGAAAATATATCCAGAAAATTGCTTATTTAGGTAAATTATAAATATATTTTAGACCACAAGAACTAAATCATTTAGTTTAGTGCAAAATAAAATATGAGCGAAGCTTAGTTAGGAAAATATGAAGCTTTATTTTTTTATATTTTAAAATGCCCCTACAGGCTTACCTGACCTTTGAATCATCAGTGCTTTATATGGAAGCTTCTTTGGGGTATACTAAACATCACCTATCTTAATGATTAAGATACGATGACATTTCAATATAAAAAAAAAATTAACCACCACGTGAGAAATCTGATTTCTATACCATGATTACTAGACACATGCCGGAAGCCTATACAAGCTTAATCTGACACGCTCGAGCTACTCCCGAAATCCCCTCTTCCCCTCCCCAACTATTTGGTTAAAAAGGGTACTGAGAGTTGAGACAGATCACATCAATATACTCAATGGCAACTTAAACTCACACTCTAACAATTTAAACAACACGAAGACACGTTTTGTGTGTATTATACGTACATATGGAAATTAAATTAAAGTTAAGTAATTATTTAATGTTTCTGAGTGCGGCTGCAAGTTAGCTGTTGTTGTAAATTCTATAAATATAAATAAAAATGTTAGTTTCGCTAAAACTCGATAATGGCTTAACCTTAAAGGTCGGCAACGCACCTGCAGCTCTTCTGATGTTACGAGTGTCCATTTGCGACGGTAGTTGCTTTCCATCAGGTGACCCGTTTGCTCGTTTGCCCCGTAATTAGTAATTTTATAAAAATGGCCAATTTTAGTATTGAAATATTCGAGGAAGTCCAGCGAAAGTTTATAATATTATGATACGAAATTCACCGTTAATTGACCAATTAACTATAATTAAAATATATAACAAGAACAAAAACCGCACTGCAGATCACTATATAATTATACAGTAACAAAATATACACGGGAGTCAGGACACTCGGGTTCCAAAATAAACTCACCAAGCAATTCTTTCTTCAACAGGTTTTCGGTGTCCAAAGTGGACGGAGAATCCAAGAAGAATGGCATCCACATGGGCGCGAGCATCATCACCAGACCCATCAGATCCTCCACGGAGACGGTCGAGAACGGAGACGCGAACCCTCAGGCAGAGACCTGGCTGCATGATGCTGGCTGGAGGCGGAAGAGGTCCCTGGCTCAGCTCACCAGGGAAGCCCTGCCACGGATGGAGAATTATAGGAACTCAAGACGAGCGCTCAAGAGACCGAGTTTGGGGGAGTTACATGGTGACCATCTGATTGCTGAAGAGGTGAGTTTATTTTCTGATTTTGATGATGTTTATGTATTGCCAATATCAATGTTTCTCAACCTGTGGTCCGCGGACCCCGTAGTCGGGGTCCGCGTCACCTCTAAACCACACAATATAATCCGATTTGTTTGCTGTTTATTTTATTAGAGGGGTCCGTGAAAACTGTGCTTGATTTCCTAGGGTTCGTGACTAAAAAGGTTAGGAAACACTGGCCTATATCACTGATTCGATAGTAATGCTTGAGGTGTGAAGCAGACCTCAAGCGATCAATGGATTGATCCTTTGATTTAACTCTCCAAAGTTTCCTAAAATTAAGCCTTATTATACCTATTTACAGTTATTAAGTTGGTTCAGGAGGTTCTGATAATTTTTTTGTTATATAACTTACGATATGTTCATGATTTTAGTGATTGTACTCGTAATACTGTACTTCTTTCTCGTTATAAATTATGTTTTATGCGCACTCTTAGCTGAGTATAATCATTTTTAACCGACTTCCTAAAAGGAGGAGGTTATAATAATAATATTCAGCTGTGGTTTTTTTATCAGTCTTCAAGTTCATCTGGCGTAGTTTTTTTTCGTAGTTATGCGAAGTATTTGTAATTGATATCATCAGCGACCTTTAAAATGTCGTTAAGCCAAATAATTGCCATTTTTGGATATGTCAATTAGTAGCTTACATCACCATTAGGTAGCTATGTTAAATTGTTGCTACCATAGCTACTACTCAAATATAGAGTAGTTCGCAAGAATTTTGTAGTTTTGGTTTGTGTTAGTATCGAAGCCCGAAGAAATATGCACTCCTGCAATGCACTCAATTTGTTTACCTTTATTTTGTAGGTAAGTACTTATAATATTACAATTTATATCTGATATTATAATTATTTTTAGCATCCAGAACATTTATTTCGTGCTTTTAAATCGAAGAAAGAGTTTAAAATATAAAACCAAATTGTGAGTTGATCAAAAAGCCTTAACTGCAATCCTTGCAACGCGTAGATTGTAGAAGCAGGAAAACCATCAATTAGGTTCTCTCTCGGAAACCACATGTCGGGGATTAATGGATTATCTCCTGTGAATGCTATCATATAAATAAACATATTTCTCTAATGATAACACGCCTAGGCGTGTAGATGATATAGTTATGAGTTTATTAGTCAGTTCTAAAAGCCGGATGAACCCGTCAGTTTGGACCTTAGGGGAAAAAATCAGACGGCAAACACCCTAGAAAAGACCAATCTCTGTATAAAACAGTAGAAATAAAAAAAAAAAACATTTAAAATAAAACTAACTAAATATAAATAACATTAAAAAAAAATAACATTTAAAAAAACTTAGGAGAAAAAAAACTGCTTCTTTCATATTGCATCGTAAAAATCCCACGTGAAATGGTTGTACCTAGCAATCTTGATGATATTGATGTTGAGAGTTGGAGCAATGTTTTTATAGGCTAATATTTTAAAATAGGTATTCCTATAATATATTATTTAACCTACTTTAAAACTTTAAACAAGGCTTTCAAAACTGCACTTTGCTAGTCTCTATGTGCTATACACAGTTTGAGAACCTCTTATCTACTACTATACCCATTACAGTAATTTGGATAAGCCAACAGATTATAGCAATTAGAGATACATAAAACAAAAGATTTCGATCGTGGAGCTGAAAGGGCGGAAATGATGAGCGTTTATCTCAACCATTATACTCGTGACCGTACCAAGCTGGTTGCGACCGGTTCTGGCCGGCAGCAGTAGCTATCGTTGAAGTGCCCACAGTAATTAGGATCAGGTGGAGTGCCCAGATAGTTGTGAAACTAATAATGTTGGTGGTAAACGTCCTTGCTTTGAGATGCTGCTTGGATTGCACTGGAGAGGGTACCTATATAGTAAGCTAGATGTAGTGATGTAGAGTTTTCGAAAAAGAGACACCTGAAAACTAGTGCGGTGAACATAAAGTAATGTGAATCTTTTATCCTACTACTTGCTATGTACAAGACAGCCCACAGATTCTACGAAACGAAATATTTCAGGATTGGATCCAAAAATTTCAAAGAGTTCAGAGATTCAGTGCCTCTCCTAAAATTACGTCACAGAATATGACAATCGGATGGCTGTCTGTGATGTAATCTAGATCAACGCATGGGCGTATATATAGCTTTCCCTAACGTAAAAAAACGGCCAAGTGCGAGTTGGAATCGTCGGAAAATCGGAAAAGGCAACGTGTTTAGGAAATCAAAAATATTTTTTAAAATACAATATGTACCGCACCGATTTTAATCGGCGAGGTACATATTATATTATTGTCGATTGGACAAGTAAGATGGATAGTATTGTCGATTGGACAAGTAAGACGGATAGTAATGGGGGGGGATCCGGACCCCCAGGACACCCCCATGGATTAGCGTAATAACACCTAAAACGCGGTAATCGTTCTCATATGACATACATTAAAGTAACTCGATTTTGTCCACTCTCATCACGTGCTACCATTAAAAACTCGTTTGCTTTTAATGGCATAATAAATATAAATGTCCATCAATATAGTAATATTATAATGCAAAAGACTGTCTGTCTGTTACCTCTTTACGCCCAAACCGCTGAACAGATTTTGTTGTGGTATAAAGACACTTTGAGCAGGGCCCCCGCAAGGGCAAGTGGCGCCCGTGTGCAAAAAGGATTTTGGCGCCCCTGCGGGCATTTTTAATGACTAAAAAAAAGGTGCTTCAAAAGCAAACAACTAAACTTAAAACTTTATTTTAAACATGATAACAAATTATAAAGGTGCTTGAAATAAAGCAAAGAACTAAACTTAAAAATTTGTTTTAAACATGATAACAAATTATAATATCAAAATGAATTAACAATGAAACAATGATAAATTCTTGTTCACACTTATTTTAAAGCATTTTAAAAAAAACTATATTAGCAATTGAACACATTTTTGATGGTTATACATTTTGGTCACGTTATTAATAATACCAATGATATTCTACTTATACAGATCTAGTACAGATCTGTTACGTTCATACTATTTTCCGGCTTAAATCTCTTCCGAACAATTTTCAAATTCAGAATTGGATTTTGACAGATAAGTGAAACAAAAGATAAGAAATGCCATTTACATAAAAGAGACAGACTAAATAAAAGACCACCCAATTGGGTCGTATTTGAGTCTTCTTTCCAACACGTCGCGCCAGTATTTTTTTCCGTGTCTAAAATCCGCAAGTGATGAGCATTAACAGTCGTAGATGTCTCCAACATTTTTTTAAAACTTACCCAAGAGTTCATATAACTGTTGTGCAAAATTGATGTTTCGTGTCTCTTAATTAATAAAGATAAGTGTTGCCAATCAGATATTCCATTTGTATAACAAAAAGTGTTAGGAGTTTTACAAAACAACTTACAACAAAAACAAAATACTTCTTTAGAAATAGACTAGATAAGCCAAGTCCTTTCGACTTTTTCTCCATTTGCTAGATTTTTGAGGAGAGGCTATATTATCTTAAAATAAATTACGGCTGAAAATAAATTAACATTAAATGGTATTTTTGTGAAAAAAGCGTAGGGTGCTTCTCAAGAACTGATATATGATGCCCCTACCCCTACGCTTTTGAAGGTTCCGTACCCAAAGGGTATAATCGGGACCCTATTATTAAGCGACTAACCCAAAATTTTCGATTTTATAATTAATTTTTATACTTAAAAATAAACCCCGAATTGTTTCATTTTCTAAAATTAGATACTACATTATATTTCCAAGAATTAGATCTAAGCAAAAACATGATATCTTAAAATTTTCTCGATAGAAAAAAATCACAAAGATGCATCTAATTTTCACGAATTTTTCATTTATTGCCATAACCATTACATGCATTGAACTAAGTTATCAATAATGGTAGCAGGTAGTCATTTCAAATTTACACAAAATCCGCAATAATAAAGTACACATACTTATATATTAATACTAAATAACATTAAAATAAAGTAAATATCTAAGGCGGCCTCCCATTCAACAATTTTGGACAATTTTTGCTCTAGAACGGTACGGAACCCTTGGTGTGCGAGTCCGACTCGCACTTGGCCGATATTTTATACCTGTGATATGGGCAGTGCAGTACCACAGAATATTTAAATATATTAGTAGAGTACATAAGAAGTGTGTTAAAAAGGAGAGTTACAAACAAGCAAACTGATACAATATGTGAAGCAAATATAAATCTAGTAAAAAGAAACTTACGTAAAAAATATAATGCTTAGCCAGTTACTAGGATATGATAATTTTGGTTGTATAAAATAGAGGAAACTTACCATTTTTAAATAGAAACAGCAGTCACAAGGTATTCGGCACTTAAATTTATTTTGAAATTAAAGCAGGAAACAAACTTTAGTATTAACTATTAATTGATAAACATTAAACAATACAACACTAATTGACAAAATAAAAATAACTTTAATGTTTATAATATGTACAATGTAATAACATGTTTTTATGCACTTGTTGCACGATCCACTAAACTAACAAGTTTAAAACGCGTCTGGTATTGCATCGCTTTTAGAGCAGCTCCCGGCATAATTCATGTCCGAACATGAGAAAATCGAGAAACTACAGTCTGAAATGTTTTCGCAACACAGTCCGAATGTCCGAATCGACTATTTATACTAATTAAATACGATATGCTAACAAAATTTCGTGTGTACCTAACCTAACCTAACCTAATGCATGCCTAATGCTATTAAATTTCTTAGCTTTTATTTTTTACTAAGTAATTACATAAAGGTGCAGATTAGATGGTGTAAGCCCCTGGGAATTGGGATATGGAATTAGCATGTTTTCGCATTGCCATGGATCGATATTTGTCGACCTTGACTGAAGTCCGGAACAGATTTTTATGTCAGGTGTTTTATGCATCCCTAGTGGTTGTAGGGAGGCCTGGGAGGGGCAATGGCATATGGTTCCTGCAGGCAACATACTTTGTTGACACAAAAATAGAAATAGACTTTCTTAAACTAATCTGTCACTTTATTATTACTTCCATGTCGCCTATTGTTGTACTCTGCCTTTGAGTTTAGGTTGCTTCTTGCAAGGTTTTGGCCTAAAAAGGAAGGTCTTTTCCGGTAAAGATTGACGAAAATTTGATCGTCTAACGGTTAGACGATCTCGTGGGTTAGACTAACCCACGGCCCCGGATTGATAGATTGATCATATTTTTAATATGAACTTTTTATAACTATCAATATTCCGTCAGTCAGATTGATGGATCAGATTGATGAAAATTTGACCGTCTAACCGGCGACTATTACGCTCCAGCGGCTCTACGCTGGAGCATAATAGTCGCCGGTTGATTAACAATATGGAAACTTAATAGGCTACTTGACCTACTTTTTTTCTTCATGCTAATCGCTTCTTAATCATTCATTTTCACAAAAAAAAAACTAATATTTTAATATTTTACACAGTAGAAACCCATAAAAATGTTTTTTGAAAAATACGCCTCTTAAATGGCGCCGAAAACACTGTCCGCCATAGTGTGACGTCATACGCTTTGTATTTTAAACTCTCTTTATTGAACATTTTTTTATGTGCTAAATGTACGAGTCTAAAAGTGCCCAAAAATTATAAAAGAATTAAATAAGAAATTAGAAATCATTTGTAATGTTGAAAACTTTTGCAGAAAAGTTTTGGCCATTTCATTTCCATTCTACAATAAATGGAGATAATATATAAAACTGATGTTTTAAGCGAATTATTCAAGAAAATATATTTTACAAATCTTTCTAGGCTTATTCTTATTATTTATGTACAGATAAACTTACATATAACGAGCGCGATAAATAAAAGATATTAAATTACTATGAAGATGACGTCACATCCAAATCGGAAGTGCCGCAAAGGCGTTTTCGTCAGTACAAATCCTATTTTCATAAAATCATATTTTCAAATCGACTTTATTTATCAATCATAAGCTTTTATTTGATGATAAGGGTGAAATATGGTTTCCTAGGCCAAGTTCTACTAGAAATATGCATTTGTTCAATGAAATTGAATATAGGTCAAGTAGCCTATTCCAGTCACTTTTTTCATTTTCCGCTTAAAATAGGTAATAGTTATGATAAATCAGTAATTGATTCGTGATACTATATAATATTATTGTAATCGATCGATTAATTGTGCAAGGATATAGTCGCAAGCTTATGCAGCCCAAGTAGTAATTTGTCGGTTGACATGTAGTTCTTGAAGCTGGATTGACAATAATTGACAGGCGACATGATAAGGTTGATTACATAACAAGCGCATTATATTTTAATAATACACATCTCTAGTTTACCACGTGAAGTATGCTATACTTCACGTGGTAAACTAGACGTGGTGCTGCGTATCCATATCTACTAATATTGTTAATGCCAAAGCATGTCTGTCTGTTACTATAATATATTCTATGCTATAGCCAAACCGATTTTCATGTAAAGCTAATGAATGATTATTTAAAATCACCGCCGCCTTTATAATGTATAGTAGTTGGGGAGGGGAAGAGGGGATTTCGGGAGTAGCTCGAGCGTGTCAGATTAAGCTTGCATAGGCTTCCGACATGTGTCTAGTTCAGTATTTCCCAAAGTGTGGGTCGCGACCCACTGGTGGGTCGCGGGTAGATTTTGGGTAGGCCCTGAAACTATAGGACGATTGTCGTACTCGTTCTATATGTCATTTTACTCGTTCGTTCGTCGTCGTGGGTGCGTGCGGGACGGGGGCGGGGTAGTCGAATGCAAACGTAATTGTAAGTAAGCAAGGCTGACGATGATGATTTGGTGGTGAACTACGATAAGAATTAACGGGTAAATGCTGCGGCAGCAACAAAGCGCTGCTTTTATGTCTTCATGACACAAGGTGGGCCGCGAACTTTAAATTATCTTGTAGATGGGTCGCGGTCCCGACAAGTTTGGGAAACACTGGTCTAGTTATCATGGTATAGAAATACAATTTCTCACGTGGTGGATAAAAACATTTTTTTTGAATATTGAAATGTCGTCGGATCTATCAGATTAAGATAGGGGATGTTTAGTATACCCCAAAGAAGCTTCCATATACTTAAAGCACTGACGATTCAAAGGTTAGGTAAGCCTGTAGGGACATTTTAAAATATAAAAAAAAGCTTCATATTTTCTTAACTAAGCTTTGCAGATATTTTATTTTGCTCTAAACTAAATGATTTAGTCCTTGTTGTCTAAAACATATTTATAATTTACCTAAATAAGCAATTTTCTGAATATATTTTCTTTTTCAAAACTTTAAAATGGCTGCAGTTTCTGAAGCCACCGCTAAAATAAAAAAACGCTCTTATTATTTTTATTATCAGCTTTACCTAATGTACAAAACCTACTAGGTCTCCATGACGCTCGAGTGACTAGGTACATAAATAGCACCCTCCCCTCCTCTACTATTGAGTAGACGTAATTATAATATTGTGGAACCTTTTATCCATAGCTCCGACATAAACATCTGCAACTGTCAGTGCCACCTATAGTAACGTATTGAATACGGTGTTGAACGTAAATACGACGTAAACAGAAACAATGCCAATCGATCACAGATTCGTGTTCAAGGTGTCACAGTATTCATTGTACAGTAGTCTATTGATGAGACACAGTATAACTAACGTAGTAACTACCTCTACATAATATTTAGTAAGGGATCATCCATAAAGTACCTGAGTCACACGTAAAGAGAAGGGAGGGCGTCGACGAAATGTGACGAGGAGTTGGAGCGGGGTCCTAAGTTTTTAACCAACCTCCAAAAAGGAGGAGGATTCTCAATTCGACCGTATATAATAATATGTTCGTTTTGTGACATCACATATTTTCAAATTTAATAAACCGAATAGAGAAATTTTAATTGAGGTGGTTTTTATTTTTAAATATAAAATTGCAAATTTCTCACACCAGAGGGTAGGGTGTGGGGAGGATCTAAAAATGTTTAATAATATGGTTCACACCATACCTAGGTACTTTATGGATGGCCACTAATCTGTGGTATAGCAACAGTAATTTAATTATGAAAGGAAATATGTAGTTACTCACGTAGGATAATACCTACTGATGTTATCAAAGACTGCAGCTCTAGTGTTATCTACGTGTGATGTATTGTTACGAGTAGTGCTTTTTCCTGCGAGTTATGTTTAATGGAAATCTTGTTAAGGTCTTGTCTGATATCTGACTGAATAACAAAACTAGAAATCTTTGACTTCTAGTTTTGGTCAAAAAAAATAAAGTAATTAGTAAGTAGTAAAACCCGTCTCGATGTTTAGCAGCCCGCATAGATTTTCAACTCAGTCGTACAAAGAAGCATAATTATATTCCAACTATATTTTATTATATTGGATGTATATTACACATAGAAAACCTACTTAACAGTCATTAGCAGTGAGAAATTACGAGCTTCTACAAATTGATATCATTAAGCTATTCCTGTCTTGGTCTTGGAAACCAATAATGTGTAGTGGTTGTACGTCAGACGTGGGAGTGGGAAGTGGGGAGTGGGGACTGCGAGCCACCCCCCATGTACGTAGGTTGGCCAACCCACATGGAGATTCAAATTTGAAAATCTGGAACAAATTCGTCACAAGCATCTATATTCTATTATCAATTTATTACATTGTTAAACTTGACTTAACAGTTTTCAGTGCGCAGTGGCTTATGGTTATGGTCGAACAAAGTTAAGTTGGCAAAGAGTTCAAGTCAGAATGGCAAATGAAATTAGTTTATGTTGAACGGTTAGCTTTTGATATGTACCTATTATTTTTTGCACCAAATAATCAGCGTAAGATATTTTTTTGATTTAGTACAAACACAAAATACGGTTTTAAATAATTGTTAAAAAACATTAATGTTATTCTTTACTTTGGTGTTTATAAGTTCACAATTTGTTACAGGAGGTGAAAAATAACCAAAGAGATACTAAATCACCGACGCCAGCGCACGGGATCAAGCTAGGATGGATTCAAGTAAGCTCTACACTATTGTATTTATAGCTTAAACTTAACTACAGCTTATCAAGAGCTGTCCATAAATCCAAATGGCGTGTTTGCAATCCAAAATTGAAATGCCGTACTTTTGATATAGAAAGTTGAAAACCTCATATTATACTAATTAATCTTTTGTATCTGGAAAGTATCCATTCTAAATGAACAGCTCATAGCTGAAAAGAAATCGACCCTGACGCATGCACCTAGACTTTAGATTATTTAACTTCAATTTTATGACTTCACTTTCTGTCGGTTGACAGAAAAGAGGTTTCTTTTTCTGATAAGCGATAACCATTAAGCCCGGCCGCACATTATTCGAATTTCTGATCAGAAAAATTTGGACGCCCCGCACCGTTCATGCATTTTGACACGTCAGAATTCTGATATTATGCGGGGTCCACAAGTCACAACAAAATGTATGAACAGAATGCGTTCCGGCGGGGCGTCCGAATTTTTCTGATCAGAAATTTCGGATAATGTGCGGCAGGGCTAAATGTCCCTCAATGCGGCTTAAGGGGGCGACTAACCCAAAATTTTCGATTTTATAATTCATTTTTATACTTGAAAATAAGCCCCGAATTGTTTCATTTTCTAAAATTAGATACTACATTATATTTCCAAGTAGGTATTCGATCTGAGCAAGAACACGATATCTTAAAATTTTCTCGATAGAAAGATGCATCTAATTTTCACGAATTTTTCATTTATTGCCATAATCGTGCATTGAACTAAGTTAATATTTAAACACATTATATAAAATTCTATCTTTGAGAAACCGACCTAGTGGATTTTTAAAATGTTATAATATATTTATCGAGTAATTGAGAAAAAACTAATTTGGCGATGAGTCCGCGTCGTCCTTTTTCACCGCATGTGAAAGACGGGCGTGAGTGTGAAGAGAGACGGACGATGTTTGATTTTTTGGGTTAGTCGCCCTCTTAATGCTTATACTGTACATGATCTGTATTGGCCTGCAATATTAAGTACCTAAGTGTTAGGGCGTGCTGATCCCGTGCCTGCTCAACATCTGGGGTGTGATGCTGTTCCTCCGCATCTCGTGGGTGGTCTCCCAGGCCGGTGTGGGGCTGTCCCTTGTCATCATCGCCATATCCGCCATCGTGTGTGTGATCACCACCTTGTCCATGAGCGCGCTCTGCACAAATGGGGAGGTAAAAGGAGGTAAGAATTTTTTAGGGATTAAGACCCAATGTCACCAACGTCTGTTAGTGTTAGCAGCTTGTTAAAAAGTCATGTCTTCTCTTTCATTCATATGAAAAACGAAACAAATAACGTGATACTAATTCGAGCGTTAACTTTAACATATTATGTCGATGAAATCGGACCTAAATCTTCTAAATAATTTATGTGTACTTCTATATAGAAAATGCATGTTAATATATACCTTTCCGGCGTGTATAGACATTGATTGATCTTCTTTAACAAGTATTAATCCTTTTCTTTGAGATGTAAGATTATGTCACATTTTAAACACACCTAATATAATATAAACTATTGTCAACTCTACGTCTGAAACACAACTCACCCTTCATTCGACGGAGGCAGTTCTTATACTCTGCAACTTAAAAGTTTACCTAATTTAACACAAACATTATCCATCAGGTGGCATCTACTACATAATCTCACGATCCCTGGGTCCGGAGTTCGGTGCGAGCGTCGGCATAATATTCGCGTTCGCTAACGCCGTAGCGGCCAGTATGAACACCATTGGCTTTTGTGACTCCCTCAACGATCTGCTGAAGTCCCAGGGTGTGCAGATCGTGGACGGGGGAGTCAACGATGTGAGGATTGTCGGCTCCGTCGCGTTGGTGGTGATGTGCATCATATGCGCCGTCGGCATGGACTGGGAGAGTAAGGCGCAGGTTAGTTCCCCAAATTGTAAATGGCTTCTTTCTATTTATTTTTATGGCATATTATTGTGTAATTGCTTGCTGTGAACTGCCCAAATAAAATTAATAAACTGTGCTCAAAAGCCTCTAAAGCCACTTGGGTTAGTCTAAGTTAATCTCTCCTTTTTGTAACAGCGAAAATCAAGAGAGTTAGGTATATTATCTAAATAATTCAAAGATCATTCCTGGCTGTCAAAAAGTGGGCCATACTTTTTTGTGAGCCATTTCAATTTATAGCAAAGTTAGTGTGGCATTATTACAAAAACTTTCGTTTGGTTTTATCGGCATATCCAGCAATATGTTTTATTTAATATTGACTAGATTCTACATTTTCCACCATGCCTTATTAATATCTGTATCGTGAAAAAACCAGACACAATAGCTTATCTATTGTTATCGCGAAAAAAGTACCTGTATGGACTAAACGATAGTCACAGGTCAAAATGTTGTCAACATTTCCTGGGTAACTCCGAATTTGTAAACACATTTGCAACTTCTCCCAATCTAATTAGAATGTCGTAGTAACATGGAATACGGGAAATTGTCTATCGGTTCTATGTTGCTGAAAGCCGGTTGACCTATATCCAGGGTGGCAGGGTGCGAGCACTGACCTCGCACAAACAGCTCTGTGACAACAAACAATATTACTGTCAATAATACGTTCGTTAAAATGATTAAAAAATGTGTTTGTGTATTCATTCAAGATGATTTACGAGTAACTACTGTTAAATTCTGTCTTGTCTTTACGGCGGAGTTAAAAGTATTGATAACAATTTTGGTTGTCTATTTATGAATAGCTATTTGTTCTCTCGTAGTGCCTGAACTACTGTCCGATTTTCACAAATGACGTGTCATGAGATCCCTCGATCGTGGAAAAACGAGAAACAATTAAATAGCCTTTCTACTGTTATCGCGGTCGCATGCAACCGCTAGGGGCTCGAAGGATTAATAATGAAGGCCCAAGTAACATCTAGGTCATAAGTTTTTATCTGCGTAGTCACATTATTCTGGGTTTCAAGAAATTTTCCTTTAAAATTCTGTACCTGATTTGGATTTAAGTTACTAGTTAAGAAGGAAAATGTAGTATCTAGGACTTATTACTTATTTCCTTTATGAGGCCAACCGTTATCCTCAGTGCAAGACCTCGTGGCTCGTGTGACTTTTTCATTGTCCTTTTTACTCACCTTTTACGCTTCAATGGTGACATGCGTCCGAGGTGTGACATACCTAAGAGGAAGATTAGGTTTCCTGATATAATTGTTGTTACGCATCATACATTTTTAAAGAAAGCGGGTACCTACATAAAGAAACTGTAATGCTGCCAGCTGTGGTCATGTTCTCATCAATATGTCTTCTTCAGAACTTCCTGATCGCGATAATCGTGGGCGCGATGGTGGACTTCGTGGTGGGCACGTTCATGGGCCCGCGGGACGCCACCGAGATCGCGCAGGGCTTCGTCGGCCTCTCCTGTAAGTAGAATAATCACGTAAAACTACTTATCTTTTTTCACCAACCGCCATTTTGAAAGTATTGTACAAAGTAGTAAAGTTGACAGACCTACGTCATTTTGTCGAATTATGCCAAATCAAGGTAATTCGTAATCTGTCGACTGGGTTTGACATAACACGACGAGATTATATAGGTCCGCCATCTACTTAAGAATCAACTTGGATATTACATTCCCTTCAAGATTTCAGTTTCACTAAATTTTGTGTATCACCTGTGTCCTTAGGGCGAAATGACTTTCATGAAACATAATATTATGACCACAAAAGACCGCTAGGGAACAACGCATTAGGAGGCGCTTGGTGAAAACAGGCCTTTTGAAAATAAAAGGCATATCAAGGTCCATTTTCTAGAGGAAAGAAGATTTTATAGAGTCCGACCTTAGAATGCGATAGATATAATAGATATTACGAGCTCTTGACATTGAAAAGTGTATTGCCCTACAATCAATTATTAAATACTAAAAGATCGCTATCTCTACATCTCTACTATAACAAAAGGTTAGGCCCTTGGCGGTCACGAGTTTAACGCCCTTTGTATTGGCTACGCTACGCACTAATCAAACTCTACGCGGCGCCAACATCGTTACTTTGGAAAGAAATATAGTATATACCTTATTATAGTCCATTAGTCATTGCATAAATTAGTTTACTTTCGGTTTCATTTCCTTTGCAAATTATCTATCAAGAATATTTTAGAAGTATTTCAGTCATTACTACTACTCTATCTTATGCAAAGCTGTTACTATGTATTTTTTTATTATCTGTTAGTCTACATTCTAATTTCTATACCTATGTTAGTCGCTAGTTTCAAATTATTCTTCTTCTTGTAGTTGTTCCAGAGATAAGTGCACCTAATGTTTCCTAATGTGTTGTCTTCTTTACGCTACTTTTAAAGTTACAAAGAATAATTTTTAATATGTAATATTGGCAACATGGAATTTCCGATTTTCTTACTCCGTTATGTTGGCAGCGGCGACCCTGACTTCAAACTTCAAGCCGGACTTCCGGTACAGCGAGAAGGTGGACCACAACTTCTTCAGCGTGTTCGCCATCTTCTTCCCGTCTGTCACCGGCATCCAGGCCGGTGCTAACATCTCTGGAGATCTGAAGGTAATGAATCTCATGTCTTCTTTTAAAAGAAAAAAAAGAGAAGCATTTAAAGGTAAAGTGCGACATGGCTTTAAATGAACGTGGGCGGGGGCGCTGCCGGGACACAAAGGTTCAGTTGCATAGAACGTGAACAGTCGCGTCGCGTCGCTGCCGCGTAGTGTCGGTGCAGTATCACCTACCTACTATATAGATATACGTTACTCTAGGTCTCACCTAAACACCACTGTACTCTGGTCGGATCCATATGAGAAGACTCAAGTATTGAGTAGATCGCAGTTGCTTGTATTGTGGCAAGGTGTACGGTACCAGCGGAAAATCCGCAAAAGAAATGCCGAATGTCATGTAACAGAAATGTAATAATATCGCGATGGAATTATAAGTCATAACAGCACTTTATTTTCATTTGATAAATCGTCATAACGTACTTAAATATTTTCAGTTCAATATAATATCCGGCTTTCCCAAGATTTTCAGGGATGAGTCGAGACTCAAGATTGTAAGAAATTTTAATGGAATGAATAATTGTAGATGAATAATGTTTTGGGAAATAGTGAACAAATGAATAATAATCGTAACATGAATAATTAGGACCTGAGTGTCATTGGCAAGGGAATCCATTTCTCAAACGCATAGACTCATACTTCGGCATGTGTGAATAAACTATTACTCTTATGACTAGCTGTTTATCTTATATCTTATATGTTTAAACGAGCAATTCTTGTATATATGTATATATATATAATTGGAATCTCGGAATCGGCTCCAACGATTTTCATGAAATTTAGTATATACAGTATATATAGTAAATTTAGTATATAGGGGGTTTCCGGGGCGATAAATCGATCTAGCTAGGAATCATTTTTAGAAAATGTCATTTTATTCGTGTTTTATCGAATACCGAGCAAAGCTCGGTCAAATAGCTAGTATATTATAATGCCCGCGACTCTGTTGTCTGCGAATCAAGATCGGTTCAGTGGTTTGGGCTTGAAGAGGTAACAGGCAGACAGACACACTAGCGCATTTGTTATATAATTAGTACGTAATAATTTAATAAATATAATGTTTTAACAATGTCCCAGATACCACAGTGTAAAAAGCTGAACTAAGTACTAAAGAGTAAAGACTCAAAATTGCAAGAAGATCTCAAAGAAACTTTCTTTAGAGTTTCCTTTCTTTTTACTTTTCTCATTTTTGTGGCTTAGGTATAGACCTCCCAGGCTAAAATAGTGTATAATGGCACCATCTTCTTTTTAGCCATATTTAGTGTTTACAGAATAATTAACTGAAATGGACACTCAATTTGCTATTGGGCATTGTCACGAACGTATGAAACCGAATATAGTAAACAAGCTTAATTGACTGGGGAGTAGCGGCCAAACCAAACTGAATAAAACGTATTGGATCAAATATATTAGCCTCACGTTTGGAAATTTTTGAATGATAAATCTATCGCTATATTTTTAGATGATGACCGATCATTGCAATTTTGGAGTCCACTGACAATTTTATTGTTGGTTTAGGATAGTAAATCAATACTGTAGCTTCTTGTAGGCAGATCTTGCTTGGAGCTTTGTACGCGCTAAGTAAAATCATTAGGTACTGAAATGGCACATTTACCTAGTATTTATTCGAATGCTCTACGCTCTACCTACAATCTGCGGCATAATAATACCTATACTTATCTATAAAGCTTTTATCAAAATAGCTTCAGTAGTTTCAGAGCTTATTCATTGCAAACAAAAAACATATTATTTTCTTTTATGAACGAAATGCACAGACGTCTAAATGTTTCCTCTCTATTTTTACACACAGTTCGATATTTCATGCTTCCTGAAACATACGAAAGGTTTTTGACGTATGCGTAGCTAAATCGGCCGAAACGCCTCAAACATCTTTAGCTGCGACTGACGCTTGAGTCAATAGGAACAACACGTGTACGGATCCACCGTCCACGTGCGTTTTCGAACACTCACAGCGACCTTCGCCTGTTTCAATTGAACACTTATATAAGTCACTATACTTACATTTTACAGTATCTACTTACATGAAAATTAAAGTTTCATTTTTGGTCATTTGGCGACTACAGAAGGTTCGCCGCAAAAGCATAAATTAAGTATTGTTAGTTGGGTTTAGTCCTATAATTTAATTAGCCTTTTAATTCTAAAGATTATGTTATAGCTACCTATGTACCCCGTCTCGACTATCCTCATCCTTACCTATTTTTACCAATATTATATAGGCTAAAGTGTGCCTGTCTGTCTATCGGTTACCTTTTCACGCTTATTCAGCTGTACCGACTTAAATTATATTTGGTATGGAGATACTTTGAGAGACCGGAAAGGACATTGGGTAGTTTTTCTTGTGAAAATATGAATAGTTTCTGCGCAAATCGCAATAAACAATGCAACGGGGTTGCAGGCGTCTAGTTAGGGGACTTAAAAAGAATTGTAGCGGGTAAAAGTAAACAAGCGTAGGTACGTCTAACGTCACAGATCTGCGTAGGGTGTGTAATGTGTTTTTGTACGAAACACTCAATTAGTTAATTTGTTTTTCCCACAACACGCGGAAATATCATTATCGTGTCCCAATTTCGGTAATCGATACGTATAAGTTCCGAAATTTAACCCAGTATACTGCCAAAATAACTCACTATAAGCTAGTGCTTATGACGCGGACGTCTAGAGTCGACGATGTTGATTCGTTCCAAAATGTTCGCCAGTGCCAGTGTAATATAATTATACGACTATGTTAGGATGTCATAATAATACGTCACACTTGTTTCATCTGTGACACACTAGTACAATTCGTCGGATTTGATTACGTCACGAGCACTGGAACCTGTATACTGGGTTAAATTTCGGAACTTACGCGATAAAAGTGATCTATATAGGCGAGCGTGGTTCCGAGAACACTCGCACGTGTGTCAATATTGAGGCATGGCGTCAACACCAACAACATGGAAGTGCAGTCATTTCCTCCTCTATAAATAGAATAAAATCTAGTGATTTTTAGAGCTACTGGCTTTTGCGCTCTCTCCTACTTATAAAAAATTATGGCTTTCTATATAACAGTTTCATGGAATGAAAACACGCAAAGCATTCACTACTCGTAAGCGCGGGTTTAGACTTTAGGACCGTAACGCCACACAGTGCTACCATTATAATATAGATGATAGTAGGTACTTAATTCAAAATTAAACTTTATTATATGAACAAAAAATATACATTTCATTCTCAGAGCGATCAAGTAAGTCTACGACCCGCTATACCTATAGACAAAATTTCTACCAGCTCAGTAAGAAATTGATTTTGTACGCAACATTTTCAGTCTTATTCTTGACATAACAACCGGCGATACCACGACAAGCTAACATTACAAACTTGGCAAACTCACGCCGTTTCCCGCGAACTGGGAAGTACCGCTGCTCCAAATAAGACGTAAAGCATCAATCACCTATCCGTTCCACATTACTCAAAGCATTCCGAAGTAGTTCGAATATCGAGTGGAATTTCTACAATTCCACGTTTCAGAATGTTTTCATTACCTATACATTATACAAGTATAACTATATTATTATGTTACTGCAGATTATCATATTTTAGAAACACAATAATCTGTATACTTATGCGAAAAACCGGCGGCGTCAGAAAATCGAAATACCAGACATGAAATATCATGTAGCACACAAACACTCTGGATAACGTTAATGTAAATCACATTTTATTAAACCGACGCTCGTAAATCACACAACATAAACAGCATAATAATAGAAGTCGTTTAAAAATATAATATATTTTTATTCAAAATAGGTATCATGAACACACTTTTTGAACGTCACAGGAAGAAAGTAGAAGCCTACCACCGGTTCATGAACTTACCCGGCAAGAAGAACCGGCGTAAGAAACTCGCACGGGGTCATATTTTGCTAAAATATGGAAAACTAGATGATGCCCGCAACTCCGTTGCGCCAAAACTCGTTTATCGCGCGGCAACCGTACATTTTTCCGGAATAAAAAGTATCCTATGTCCTTTCCCGAGACTCATAGTATCTCCATACCAAATTTCAACAAAATCGGTTCAGCGGTTTGGGCGTGAAGAGTTAACAGACAGACAGACAGACAGATAGACAGACACACTTTCGCATTATAATATTAGTATGGAAGTATGGATTATTATTTTATTGCAGGACCCCGCGTCTTCGATACCCAAAGGCACGCTGCTAGCGCTCCTCATCTCTATGATCAGCTACGCCCTGATGGTGTTCTTCTCGGGGGGCGGAGCCCTAAGGGACGCCAGCGGGAACCTCACGGACCTCATCATGGTCAACGGAACCGTACTTGATTACTCTGGGCTCAACAGTTGCGTCAACACCACTGATGGATGCACGTTTGGACTACACAATAGTTATTCTGTGAGTGGTTTAAATTGAACTTACTCTATTTTCGAAGATCTAGGTCATAGACTGTAGTTAACTACAATATTTTATCGCTCTCAATCTTCAAATATATAACCGAAATAACGTGCTATTGAACCCATATAACTACCCCAGATCTACCTAAAATTCTATTAAATGTCTCATGGGTGAAAGTGTATATAAAAACTAGATAAGCTTTTCACACCCACTAGAATTGTAGAGAAACCAAGATGAGCAAAATGTTGACTGAAGTAGGTATTAATCTTTTGTATATCTAAAGTATCTTATATCTTGAAACGAGCAATTCTTGTATATATATAATTGGAATCTCGGAAACGGCTCCAACGATTTTCATGAAATTTAGTATATTTTTAGGTTTCGGGGGCGATAAATCGATCTAGCTAGGAATCATTTTTAGAAAATGTCATTTTATTCGTGTTTTATCGAATACCGAGCAAAGCTCGGTCAAATAGCTAGTGAAAATAATACTTCCAGCATACCGACGTCATTTTGAAACGTTCCTACTTTATTGAGTTTTACATCACCTTTAACACCAACCGCTTCATCATCAGGTGATGCAGCTAATGTCGGCCTGGGGTCCTTTCATCTACGGCGGGTGCTGGGCGGCGACTCTGTCCACGGCCCTCACCAACCTGCTGTCAGTCCCCCGGCTCATCCAGGCGCTGGGCACGGACAGGATCTACCCTGGCCTGATATTCTTCTCAAAGCCGTACGGGAAGAACGGCGAGCCATACAGAGGATACGTGCTCACTTTCTTCGTGTCGTTAGTGTTTTTGCTGATTGGTATGCTGTTTTAAATAATATTATTTTAGATATCTAGGTACCATCGAGGAAATTGATTCCTAGGCAGCTGACAGACCAGCGTCATTTGGTCGGATCATGTCAATTCAATGTTAATTGTGATCTGTCGGCTAGGTTTGACGTAGGTAACGCGACCAAACTGCCCAGGAATCAACTTCTCTGATAGTACTTATCTCTTGAAACTCTCTTTTAAGAAACGAAAATCGAGACATAGTTACATTTGTTAATAGTTAAGATTGGCGAAGTGCTAAAACTATAACTTGGTTAAAGAGACAAATCTGAATTCCGATTCTAGATTTTTTTGTCGTTGCTTAATTTTTTTTTCATTGCACGCATTTGAATTGAGAATCCAAAGAAAATACCCTAATCCTATTATTGATTTTCTAAACTAAGTCTATGCATAGCAAGTTGTAGTAGTTCAACTTGCTATGTAGACAAAGCCTCTTTTAGAATATAGAGCGAAGCCACATCTGAGCGTAATTTTAAGGGGTCCAGCTTTCCTGAAACACTATGACTGGCTTCAATCTAAGCAACCCCTTGTTGATTGTTATCCAGAGGGAAAAGTTGGTATTTTGTCGCCCCTGTCCAGAGATGAGAACAGTATTCCACGTGAGGCTGAATCTTCGCCTTGTAGAGTTATAGGAGTTGCACCGGACTGAAATACTATTTATTAAGAATACTAAGCTTATTCAAATTAACTTGGCTTAACCCGCTTGTCAACCGGAAACGGAAGATTTTTCCAGGAAAGGACATGGGATGAAAAGTATTCCATGTCCTTTCCCAGGATTCAAAGTATCCCCATACAGTATATCAGAAAAAACAACTTGCTATGTAGACAAAGCCTCTTTTTGTCTGTCCCTAATGTTATACGCTTAAGGGATTGTTTCACCACTTCCTGACAAGTGCCGAATAGGTTCTCATCCGCAAATTATCTGACAGTTGACACATAGAGTATGGAGTATCTGTCAGATAAGTTGTGGATAGCGGATATATCTGGCACTTATCAGGAAGTTGTGAAACAGGCCCTAAATATTTAAAATTACACATACCTATAATGTTTCATGATAACATTTCTTCTTCAGCGGACCTGAACAAGATCGCACCGCTGATCTCCAACTTCTACCTGGCGTCGTATGCTCTCATCAACTTCTGTACCTTCCACGCCGCGCTCGTGCGACCGCTGGGATGGAGACCCACTTTCAAGGTAGGTCTTCTTATAGCCCAGTAGGGTTAGTTCAGCCTTGTATGGGAATCTGAAATTAATTATAGTCAGAAATTTTTTTGCACCTGTGTCATGAATAGCTTAAATTCAAAAACTCGACCAGCCACGACGTGTGCGTTACCCGCCATATTGGTTTGAAGATCAAATCTTTTTTTAGACATATCTCCTTTATTTTATATTTTTTTACGAAAATGATAAGGACTAAATTTGTTGTAAATTTAATTTTCTACATTTTGATTTCTTATAATTTTCATAAAATGTAAAATCAATATTTACGGAGATAAATGCAAAAAACAAATCAAAGTATAATTTCGCTTGTATGTCAATTATTATCGAATTTAGCGAAAATAATTGTAGAAACAAAGTTGTTGGTGCTAGATCATTAAATGTCCTACAAATTTGATCCTTATGAATTTTTTTAGAAATCAATATTTAAGCTCCTACAACTATGGTAAATGTACCGGGACCCAAGCGACTGGATAAAACTGGATATTTCTGATCATGAATTAGACCTTTTAACAATTACGGCACAACCTACACCTGAATAATTATTAAAAAATGGCCAAGTGCGAGTCGGACTCGCTCATGAGGGTTCCGTACCATTATAAGGCTAAGATAGACAAAAAATTGTGCTTTTTGTATGGGAGCCCGCCCTAAATATTTATTTTATTTTAATTTTATTATTAATTTTTAAAGTACAAATACAATTAAATATTTTATGCATATTTTAACTGTCTAAGTGCTGCTATTTTTGATAAAGAACAAAAAAGGCCACAAAAATCCTGTTTGATATAACAAAGCCCCATCAAATATTAAATATAATATGTTTTTTAGTATTTGTTGTTACAGAGGGTAACAAAATACATAATATCTAAAAATTTCAAGTCTCTACCTATCACCGTTCTTAAAGCCTGGAGACAGACAGACGGACAGACAGCGAAGTCTTAATTTTAATTCTGGTTAATGTAAAGAGCTACAAGTTTATTTCTGTTTTTTTTCTGTATTTGACAATAATCGCGATACAGGTCGAACAGGTCGAAATTATACTTTGACTTGTTTTTTGCAGTTATTTCCTTAAATATTGATTTTACAATAAAAAGTATAAGGACAAAAGTTGTAGAAAATCAAATTTTCGACAAATTTGATCCTTATCATTAGCTTAAAAAAATAAAAGTGTACGGGTTGTTGCCAACCGTACATAAATATGCTTACACGTTAAGATTCAATAATGTCGCGGATCATATTCATTTGTACTTATTACGTATAATAAAGTCAGTTATCATTTATCCATCAAAGGGAGCGGTTTTATTTATCATCCTTAATCGTTCTCCCTTAATTATCATTTATCTTTATCATACATCTTTAATATAATATTGGTTGTAGGGCAGGCTGCAGCAGTAGCCCCTACAAAAAGAGTTATAGCTAAAAAAAGATTGGACCTTCAAACCAATATGGCGGCTAACGCACACGTCGTGGCTGGTCGAGTTTTTGAATTTAAGCTATTTGTGATCTCCTCTAAAGACTGGTGCAAGAAAAATTCTGACTTTAATTAATTTAAAAAAAAATTAACCCTACTGGGCTATTAGGCCAGCTCTGGATTTATGTATAGGCAGTATAGGCCATGGCCTTTGGGCAGCAGCGTCCTAGGCACCGCTCTTGGATGGCGGCAGAGTCCGTACATTATACTTCTAAAATTTAAACTAACATCTGGATAAGATTTATGTTACCTACTAACAAAATATGGACTGTTATAATTATTGTCTGAAATAAAGAATTTTTTATTTTGTTTTTATTTATAGGGGCGGCAAAATTAAAGTGCCCTATACTCATAAAAAATATAAATCTGGCACTGTCTTACGCCATGAAAGTCGATTAGGTAGAAGGATGTATTCGTCTTCAATACCCCATGATAGACCTCACTTTCGAGTCTAGCCACCATCCTAAAAGCTATCAGGGTGCGTTGATTGACTGATTGTAGAGACCTTACACAAGGTCTCTACAATCTAAGTGATAATACTTTATAGGGTTTGTATGTATCCCTTATGTAGAGTTCACTGTGAAAGAAGCAGCTCTGAAAAAGAATTTTTTTGTGATTTGTATGGCAAAGCGCCCGCGTCATAAATTTTTCCATAATAGGTGAAAAAAGTTACCCTTTCAGCGCCACTACTTTCACAGCGAACTCTATATACACAGCCTGAAGTAATATCATTTATCACTATATTTTTTACACCATATTATTATAAAGTAGTATTACATCTAAGGCTGATATTTTGTCACCACATTTGGCTTGTCAGGAAAATTACTCCAAACGATGGTGATAACTGATAACTGATAATCGTTTAATTCTTCTAATGTAGTAGAGTCGTTTGTTTTATTTTAGTAAATTAGTTATATTTTTAATAAATTAATAATCTTAATCACTTCCGATTCCAACATTTAAAATTGAAAAGTAAATATTTTTCACTGGTTATATAAAACTACATCAAAGCAATAATCTCGCTTCCCGTAAACCGAACTACGAAGTGTATGAAGCCAGTAAATATTGTTTTTATTATTTCACGTAACTCAAACTTTTCCAGATTGTTTATTTAATTTATATTTATTATTAGAAAAACAGTTCATTGAAGATTAAACAAATGTGAAGACTTGAAGGTCAATTTTATTTATATTTTAACGTGTGATCGGAACTTCAGGAATGTTTAGATTAGTAATAATTTTAAAGGAGCTAAAGTTATGATCTATTAAATTTTAAGTTTGTTTGAGAGAATTACAGATAAGTGTTTGAATCTAATTTAAATCCATACTTGATTGGATGCATTATTGTGCTTGATGTAAACAGCGCGGCTGATATAGGTAACTAGCGACCCGCCCCGGCGTCGCACGGGTATAAAATATATAGCCACTGAAAAAATGATTAAAATCGATAGCCTATGATCCTTCACGTAGTCTACTTCTTATCTGTGCCAAATAACATAAAAATTGCTCCTGTAGTTTGCGAGATAAGCCCTTTCAAATAATTTCCCCCGTTTTTTCGCACATTCTCCTATTAGTCTTAGCGTGATAAAATATAGCCTATAACCTTCCTCAATAAATGGACTATCTAACACTGAAAGAATTTTTCAAATCGGACCAGTAGTTTCTTAATTTAGCGCGTTCAAGTTTCAAATAATTTTCCCCGTTTTTTCCACATTTTCGTCTATTTCTTCGCTCCTATATTAGTCTTAGCGTGATAAATTATAGCCTATAGCCTTCCTCGATAAATGGGCTAACACTGAAAGAATCATCAAAATCCGTTACGTAGTTTTAAAGATTAAAGGGAACAAAGGGACATGAGGGAAAAAAAGCGACTTTGTTTTATAATAAGTACCTATAGACACAGATATCTAAAATGATAAGAAAGCCTACTGGCTACTACTGCAACTATACCAATGTAAAAAGTTTTCCGGAAGTTTGTATCAAATTTTTATTGTGATGAAATCGATAACGGTGTATCGAGGCATAAACGCGAAAGTGTGTCTGTCTGTCTGTTACCTCATCGCGCCCAAACCGCTGAACCGATTATGCTGGATATGAGGGAAAGGACGTAGGATACTTTTTGTCCCGAAAAATTGTACAGTTCCGACGCGATATGCGAATTTTGGCGCAATGGAGTTATAGGAGGGCAAACGAGCAAACGGGTCACTTAATGGAAAGCAACTACCGTCGCCCATGGACACTCGCAACATCAGAAGAGCTGTGTGATGCCAGCCTTTTAAGAGGGAATACGTTCTCTTCTTGAAGGTTTGCAGGTCGTATTGGTCCGGAAATACTACTTACTGGTGACAGTTTATTCCAGAGTTTTACAGTGCGCGGAGTTACAGGCGTCGTCTAGTTTTATATAAACTGTCAAAAGTAGATATGAAATTCTGTGCCCAGACTCATTTTCACTACATTATCTTTCCTTTCTGTTCCAGTACTACAACGTATGGGTGTCGATGTTGGGTTTCCTGATGTGCGTGGCCATCATGCTGCTCATCTCCTGGGAGATGTCGCTCATCACGTTCGGCATCTTCTTCACTCTCTACTTGATAGTGCATTACCGGAAACCGGGTAAGTCGGAGAGAGAGAGAGAGAGAGACAGATGAAAAGAAAGAGAGGAGACAGATAAGAGATAAAGAGAAAGATGTAGTTTACCGTAAACCGGGTAGGTAGTTAGGTACTGGCTTGGAGTAGTAGAGAGATAGATGGTGAGGAAGAGTGAGATATAGTTTCCGTTAATGGTTTTTCAGGGACTTCAAGCTTTTGACCTTGTGTTGTCTTTGTAGGCCGTTTCGCTACTTTAGAGTTTAGAATCTAGATTTTAGAAAATTAGCTTCAGCTAAAGAGGTAGAAAATTAAATCTCTAACAATAACATTATGGTACTCAGGTACCATAATGTTATTGTTAGAGATAATATTATAATAAATTGTTAAAGATATTAAAATATTATGATATGGAATTTTCGCGGAACATTGCTACACATATCTAATGTTATGAATTATGATATTAAATTGTATGATACGAATTTCTGGAAAATAGCACCTGAATCTTGATTCTATTAACTACTCGAAAGGTATTTTAATATAGTATTTTATTACTATTATTATTATTCGTCGTTGTCTCAAATTCAGCATTAACTGACTCACAGCTTATGGATGATTGATCAGATCCCAGTAATCCCAACTTCAATAGCGGTACGGGAATAGACCGCTAAATCCGACTTTGAATCATTACCCTTATTCCGCTCTTACTTCCTATTGCTAAACACCCGTGGCCTTCATAATAAGAACGGTCAAACAGACCTGCCTGGGTACTTAGTTAACTTCCGTTCGATAATAATTTTGAGAGCGAAGATATATGATATCATAAATGTATGAGGCTTCACAAGTTCGCGGTGGGTTGATCGTGCACGCAACTATGCCTAAGCGAGGAGTGGAGCACCAGGGGATTTTAAGTATATCCCATCCGGGAAGTCCCACATAACCCCATCCCCAATCCGCCGGGGATGCACAGAGCATTTCCCCATGTAAAAAATGAGGCTTCACAAGCGCCATGTAATATGCCACTTGCCTGTTTAACTGCACCTTTTTACGCCAAGAAATGCATTTACGCATTC
Source organism: Polyommatus iphigenia (assembly GCA_963422495.1). NCBI lineage: Eukaryota > Metazoa > Arthropoda > Insecta > Lepidoptera > Lycaenidae > Polyommatus > Polyommatus iphigenia. Next base: position 9,024,988 of record OY730182.1, read on the forward strand.
CGCGGGGGATGAGGGAGATCCTGACGCGGATATGTGGGCAGTGGGACTCGCTCGAAAGCCCTACCCACTAAAACTTGGCGGTGCAATGCGCCCTCTCTCCGACGACGGAGCCACGGGTACGACACCGCGACCGCAACTGTTTAACTGCACCTAGACACAATATATATTAGTTGTACCAAACCTAGATAAGGTCATCTTGTTAAAACAGCGCTTATATATTTTCATAATTATGTATAAGGCTATCTTGAGGACTACAATACAATATTAAGGTCAAAGTAGGATGAATCAATCAATTTTAATTTGTATCTAACAATTGAAAAATAGGAATCCATATCGGTATCAAAATTGAAAATACCGTGTTGGTACCATGATAGCTAAGCCATCAATAGTTTCCAACTGACAGTGCCGTAAATAGCATTTTTTGCGCCCTGTGCGAGCTTCTATAACTGCGCCCTGTGCGAGCTTCTATAACTGCGCCCTGTGCGAGCTTCTATAACTGCGCCCTGTGCGAGCTTCTATAACTGCGCCCTGTGCGAGCTTCTATAACAACGCCCCTGGTTATTATTTTTAACCGACTTCCAAAAAAGAGGAGGTTATATGTTCGTCTGTTTATATATTTTTTTTGTATGTTCAACCATAACTTCGCCGTTTCTGGACCAATTTTCATGATTCTTTTGTTGTTGTACAGGGTTGAATCCGAGGTTGGTACCATGTTCACAAAAGTGGTGATCTGATGATGGGATCCATGAGGAATCGAAGGGACTCCTTGAAATTTATATGGGAACATGTGGTGATTTCCATTTTTTCTGAAGTATTTCAGGCATATACTACCAAAAAGTAAGATTTTGCACCAGGATATATCCTGGTTCTGAAGGTACCCAACAGAACTTTTGAATCCTTATAGATACAAGTTTGAAGATTTTGGCTTTATTTAAACTACTCCAAGCAAATTCTACATTATTTGTCCTGAACATAGGCTAAATTTTATTTTGGAAAAAATAGGGTTTCGTAAGATATTTGGGATTTTCGGACGCCAGGAGAAAAAATCAACTAGAAAAGTTACTTATTTTGCGTACGCTGCCGAAACTATAAAAGATAGAACCATAAAATGTTCTAAGTATTGTAGATCTTATAAATATCTACAAAAAAGTCCGCGACACACTATACTTATCTATGTCGAGTGAGGCACAATAACCATTTTTTTATTTAAAAATCTTGAATTTTTTTGGACAACATTTAAACGCGTTTTTTTTACATATGCCATTAATCCTTATCAAAATAAATTATTTCATCACTAAGTACAGTTTATCTAGATAAAATTTGGTCTTTGAATGATTAAAATTGGACGTTTGGTTTTGAAATTATGGCGAAATTAAAATATTACGATAGTGGGCGTCACCAAGCGGGATGCGCTTGCGGATAATGACTGCGTCCGCGTCGTCGATGTCAGTGTCGGAGTCTGTGAATTGACCTGGGAATCATTTTGCTGACCGAGTCTTTCCTGGGTAGGCTTTTTGCAGCCGTAACCGACATCCACGCGGGCAGAGCCGCAGGCGACCGCTAGTAATATGTACAACTCTAAGACAACAAGCTATATAATATTATTGCCTTGTCGTCTCATTATGTAACTAAAAAGGGTAAAATTATTATTTTTTAACAAAAAATTAAAACCGACTTCCAAGGTAAAAACAAAAGTAATACTTAATCTTAATCTAAAAAGAATCAAATAATTCTTATTCCTTATTATGGTGGCGTCTTCAGACTTCGCCTAAACCTCAACTATTTCTGTACTCAATCTTCATGCTTTTGAAGTCGGTACCAGCCCGGAAAAGTTCTGAGATCCTTGACATAGTAATTACGCTAAGGTAAGCTGGTACCGACTTCAAAAGCATGAAGATTGAGTACAGAAATAGTTGAGGTTTAGACGAAGTCTGAAGACGCCACTATAATAAGGAATAAGAATTATTTGATTCTTTTTAGATTAAGATTAAGTATTACTTTTGTTTTTACCTTGGAAGTCGGTTTTAATTTTTTGTTAAAAAATAATTAGATATTACAGGTACCGACAGCAACGCTATGTTTAGGCCTAGGCTATTTTCTTCCATTCCGGGTGATAAAATAAAACTTGGTACACCAATTGTAATTGGGGCACTAAGAGCTCAGCGGGAACATATTGGGAGAAAACAGAAAAAATAATATGTCCTGCCTGGTCTAGTCATTCTTGCGCCCCTCAGAGTCTACGCCCTGTGCCTGGACACCGGTGGCACTGCCCTATTTACGGCACTGCCAACTGACATATCCATCTTTTCCACAGACGTAAACTGGGGCAGCAGCACGCAAGCTCAGATCTATAAGAACGCGCTATCCAGTGCGCACAGTCTAGCTCGGACTGGCGAACACGTGAAGAACTACTGGCCACAGTTATTGGTGCTAGCGGGAAGACCACACGAGAGACCAGCGTTGGTGGACTTGGGACATCTCATCACCAAGAACGGTTCACTAATGCTGATTGGAGATATATCCCAGGTAAGAACTAACCCAACCTAACTTTAGGTTAAGAACCTGGAAAGATACCTTAAATAAAAAGAGTACTGTGTTTACCAATATTCTTAGTAATAAATAAAAATATTAAAATAAGTTAGTCTGTTTGCAATGCTATAAAAACGCAAACTGTTGCGTGGGTTCTAGACAAAACGACAATTTTGTATAATTGTGTTCCTTGCCTGTTCCCACATAATGAATACTTAATCGTTGGATTTTCATTCATGGCGACGCGACGCGCGATTATTGAAATAACACGTAGGCAATCGCCTTATATTTTGTAATTACGAGTATCAAGTATTACTTATCTAAGATCTTGGCCTACTATGTATCAAGTGCACATTGAGCCAAGTTCTTTGATAAGTATATATGATATTACACCCTGTAAAAAATGATTATCAAAACTATTATATTCACATAGCTAGTCACGAAAAATTTCAAAATATACCCAAAACCCTCCTCGTTTTATCCTCGATAAAAAAATCTATTATCCATTACAGCAAAAGCTATCTTACCGCGATCGTGCATCCCGCATCCGCGCGGGCGACGAGTGGCTGCGCGGGCGCAAGGTGCGGGCCTTCTGCGCCTCCGTACACGGGTTCAACTTCGAGACCGGCGCGCGGGCGCTGCTGCAGTCCTGCGGGCTCGGCCGATTGGCGCCCAATGTGTTGCTGATGGGCTACAAAGCGGACTGGACTGTGGCGCCGCCTGCGGATTTGGAAGCCTACTTTAATGTTTTACAGTAAGTATTGATAGTCGTTATTTAACTATAAACTCCGAAACTTTAACATGAATTTAAAAAAACTATAGAATCAGAAACTATAACAAAAACTCTGTTGAAACTATAAACTCAGAAACAATTATCTTAATAGGGATGATGACAAGGTCAAAGATTAGCGAATTTTGTTAACAAAATAAAGAAATCACGGTAAAAAATAAGTGTTCCCAAAATTTCAGCTTGATAGCATTTGTATTTTTTTATTATGCGCCTTCAAAGTTGGATAATCAAGTCGATTTTTTTTTCAATTAAATTTCTTAATATTTGTATACCATTCGATAACTTATGCAATTAAAAGCAACTTTTGTTATGAAACCACTTTCATAAACGCAATATTTAATATACCTACCGAACAAAGTTCTCTCCCGTTGCGTACAAACTACGAAAGATTGACGTCATTCTTTCGTAGCACTTTGTATGGAGCGTTTCGGGCAGGTCTATTTTATGAGATGTTTGAATTGTCATATCTTAGTGAATTTTTAAGCTATCAGAGTCATTCTTTCAGCGATGTTTCTATTTTTTAAGGGTCTTTCAATTACCAGTAAGAAAAAAAAAATAGTCATCATGCCTATTCTCAATCACCGTAGTTTGTATTATTATGTTTACATATAGTACTTATTTATTATATTCATATTATTATTTATTGATTTTAGATATATGTTTTATTATAGTCTTGGTATAAAATATTATTAGTTCGATATTGTTGTTTAATATAGTTAATCTAGTTTAATTAGTTTATAACAGCTATTGATTGTGCACGACGTCCTATCTGCTGTCTTTTACAAAGTATCTCTTCGTAGGGCTGCTGTAAGAGATTTCTTTTAGAAATAAGCAGTTCCTTTGTGTCGTCTTTCCGTGTTAATTGTATCTTTATGTGTTTCTTGTGTACAACAAAGAGTAAATAAAAAATAAAAAATAGGTACTTATTAGGAATTCTTTTAAAACTGTACTCAGAAAACTATAAAAACTCTTTTGAAATTATAAACTCACCAACTATATCTCTTTTGTTCCCCAGCGCGGCGTTCGAGAACCGCCTAGCAGTCGCCATAGTCCGTGTACCAGGCGGGCTTGACTACGGCGTCGTCGCCACAGAGGGCGAGGGTCCAGCCAGCGGCCTCACCGGGACGTCGTGCGGCAGCGCCGAGCTGAGAGTGCGACGACAGCCCCTCATCATGCACGCTGACTCAGACTTGGATATAGCGCACAGTCATGACTCCCAGCCGTCCAGCAGGCATAACCTCAGTGAGTAAATCTGTTACACATTTTTATAGACAGGATACTTACTTAATACTTTTTTGGATTATTTCAGCAGCTAAGTTAGGAATTATAAAAATTATGAAATTTGATGTAAGGTGGGCCATATTATGAGGTTTACATTTTTATTTCTGACTTTTCTAATTAATCGAATGCAACTTGATAACGTATATATACTACAATCTACATAGGTACTTACCTAGGTTGCTCTGCGGTAACAACTCCACAACCCTGGTACACTCCCTGGCCATGCCTGGGAACTGTCAAAGAACTCAATAAAATGCATTGGCTTTACTCAAAGCCTTTTGGTTGTTGCTTGAGGTGTTAACTCCTTTGCTAATCGCACCTCGCTTACAAATATTTGTATAGAGATGAATTTTGTCTTTTCAGATCTATTCTCGCTGACGACATCACGGTCTTTCACCATCTCTGAAAAGAGCGACACTAAAGACAAGAAGAAGGAGAAGGAGAAGAAGAAAGACATGCACCGGCAGGTGATCTACAAGACCTCGTCCGGCCTCGAGGTGTCCACCGAGCAGCTTGCACAGATGTCCATATTCAAGAGGAAACAGGTGAGCATTTAACCTATCAACCCCCATAAGGATACCGGCAACCGCGATAACAATAGACTAATAATAGATTTCCATGAATCCGCGATCAAAGGATTAATGCAGTCAGTGCCGGTTTTAGCACGACCAGCAGGCCTAGCATAATAACAATAATAATCGGCCAAGTGCGAGTCGGACTCGCGCACGAAGGGTTCCGTACCATTATAGAGCAAAAATAGGCCAAAAATTGTGTTTTTTGTATGGGAGCCCCCCTTAAATTTTGATTTTATTTAAATATTATTACTAATTATTAAAGAACACATATAATTAAGGCCTTTGTGAAAATTTCAAGTACCTACCTGTTGTCATCATTGATACCGAGCAAAAAATGTTTGAAAAATCACGTTTGTTGTATGGGAGCCCCCCTTAAATATTTAATTTATTTTGTTTTTACCACAAACAGAAACACAAACACAAACAGAAAAGAACTTTTTTTAACAGAAATACATATTCTGTGAAAATTTCAACTCTCTAGCTATTACCGTTCTCGAGTTACAGCCTGGAGACAGACGGACAGACAGACGGACAGACGGACAGACGGACAGACATTGAAGTCTCAGTAATAGGGTCCCGTTTTTACCCTTTGGGGAAGGAACCCTAAAAATGGGAAAGAATCGACATACTGACAGATTTTATCGACAAAATGGCGGATTTCCATTATCTGTCACTTTGTCTATTCTTCCGTAGAAAGAAACAGTTTCTATAGTGACCATGCTAAGTAGGTACACAGCGCCGGCTGGGCGAAATTTCTTTGGCGCCCAGGGTGCTGGTAGAGCTTTTCTTCTGCCTTCGGCGCCCTGGGCGGTCGCCTAGCGTCGAATGTAGTCCAAATTTCGTGAAAGTAATGCAACAAGCTGTCACGTGGCATGCCGAGAAAAATTGGTGAAACTTGCACTTTGTATTTTGTGAATTGTGATTAATGATGATGCAGCTGTGATGTGATTTTTCCTGTTTAAATTCAAATAAATGAAGTGCGGAGGCCGATGCTCTGACTTCATAAGCTATCTATCCTTTCGGGCGCGTTCTGACGTGCGCGTTTACTGTTGTATCGTTTGGGAAAACATGCGACGCTGAATGAGCGCGCGCAGAAAACGCGAAGTAACGCTCACGTCTGAATGCGCTCTCACAGTTTACGATGATTAAGTTCGTATAATATTATATCACAAATTTGAGAAGAACTAGCCGAACACGATTGTATAATAAGCAACGCACTCGAACTTCACCGTATCATACTTGCTTACTTCACTGAGCCTTATTTGGCCGATCATTCCACTGGACACCACCAAGACGACACCACCGGTGGTGTTTTATATTTATCTGTCACTCAAATGGTCATCTTGACATCACTAGGGTGGTGTACATATGGGCTAGAGATTCCATAAGACACCAGTCAGACCGGTGGTGTCGTTTTGGAGGTGTCAAGTGAAAGGAACGTATTTAGCCAATTTGTTAATAGAGCGCTATAGAGAAATTGATAATAACAATTTACTGTTGTTTAGGAGGCGGGCACGCTAGACGTGTGGTGGTTGTACGACGACGGCGGTCTGACGATGTTGCTACCGTACATCGTGTCGCAGCGCGCCGCGTGGGCCCGCTGCCGCCTGCGCGTCTTCGCCCTCGCTAACAGGAACCACGAGTTGGAGTTGGAGGAGAGAAAGTGAGTTATGGTTGCAAGTAGTAAGTTCAAGTGTAACCAGAGTCCCGACTACGTGAACGTGAGGTGGTCGTACGACGCAATCAATAATAAATTAAATTACCTTACCAAATGAGATCATATCTCTCTGAACGAGTTTTCACTTACTTTTTAAGTTTTATGAAGTATTACCGGTCAAATTAACTTCTCTAAGTTTTTCCACAACTTACAAATTAGCTTTTCACATTACTTTCATAACGCTTATAACTCCACAGCATGGCGAACCTGCTGTCGAAGTTCCGCATCGACTACTCGTCGCTGACGATGGTGCAGGACATCACGGACGCGCCGCAGCCCGACACGAGACGCATGTTCGACGACCTCGTACGCAAGTTCACCGAGGAGGCACAGGGACAAGGTTAGTTACTGTTTAATGTCGACAGCATGGCGAACCTGCTGTCGAAGTTCCGCATCGACTACTCGTCGCTGACGATGGTGCAGGACATCACTGACGCGCCGCAGCCCGACACGAGACGCATGTTCGACGACCTCGTACGCAAGTTCACCGAGGAGGCACAGGGACAAGGTTAGTTACTGTTTAATGTCGACAGCATGGCGAACCTGCTGTCGAAGTTCCGCATCGACTACTCGTCGCTGACGATGGTGCAGGACATCACGGACGCGCCGCAGCCCAACACGAGACGCATGTTCGACGACCTCGTACGCAAGTTCACCGAGGAGGCACAGGGACAAGGTTAGTTACTGTTTAATGTCGACAGCATGGCGAACCTGCTGTCGAAGTTCCGCATCGACTACTCGTCGCTGTATGCGATCAGCGATGGTACATGTATGTCTATACTATATTGTGCATATTGTAGGTTCAAAATTTAGTTACGTCTTAGCCCATCAATCCCCAAGTGGCAGCCGGCTGCCGGGCTTGCCGCATAACAATTGAAAATCTATTTTATTTATTTATTTAAATCAGGCATCTTGGCCCATATTATATATACCTTATAGACTAACATACATAACATTTATACTTAAAATAACACTAAAGACTAAATTGTCTGCGATACCCATGATGGAGGTGCTACTAAAAAAAAACAATAAATCTCCTAAGTCCGTGATTACCAAAAACGATAACTTGGTTGTATTTTGACAATATGATTCGATCCTTTATATTACTATCACCCAATATGATCAGAGCTTTCGGTCCCATTGGATCGGTACTAGAATTTTTTGTACTCATCCTCTTCGAACTTCTTCAATACTAGAATTTTTTGTACTGATCCTCCTGATCTTCGAACCTCTTCAATCATTACCTACAGTAATTCTCAATTCCAGAGTGCCTGATCAGCTCGACAGAACTGGCGACGCTGGCGGAGAAGACGAACCGGCAACTGCGGCTGCGGGAGTTGCTGCTCGCCAACTCCAAGGACGCCAACCTCGTCGTCATGTCGCTGCCCATGCCGAGAAAGGTGAGTGTTAGAGTTGTTAAAGTGATTAATGAGGCTTTGTACTTCAGAGAAGTTGATTCATAGTGCCTATCCACACGTCCACGTTACGACGTCGTCAACACGTGGAACGTGGCACGGTACGTCAACGACGTGAACGGTTGAATTTACGTCGGGGCTCCATTCCACCGCGGTGCACGGAGAGACTACGCACGTGCGTCAAGCTTCGCTTTGTAAGAAAATATGATATGTGACTGTGTCCACTGCAACCCACGGACACGCTACGCACGAATTGACTCAAGTCAAAGAAATAAATCCATGCACGTCGCCACGTGCGCCGCGGTGGAATCGATCCTTCAACGTAACGTAAAAATGCACGCCACGACAACATTGTACGTCACTATGCCTTGTAAAAAGACTATATCCTCTTGTGTTTCAGGGTTCGGTGTCGGCGCCGCTGTATATGGCGTGGCTGGAGATGTTGAGCCGCGACCTGCCGCCCATGATGTTCGTGCGCGGCAACCACACCTCCGTGCTCACCTTCTATTCGTAAGCTGTCACCCAGTTGACAGTGTCACCCAGTTGACAGCATCACTCAGTTGGCGACGTCACCCAGTTGACAGTGTCACCCAGTTGACAGTGTCACCCAGTTAACAGCATCACTCAGTTGGCGACGTCACCCAGTTGACTGTCACCCAGTTGGCGACGTCACCCTGTTGACAGTGTCACCCAGTAAACAGCATCACTCAGTTGGCGACGTCACCCAGTTGTAAGTGTCACCCAGTTGGCAGTGCCACTCAGTTGAGAGCGTCACCCGGTTACGGCATCACTCAGTTGGCGACGTCACTCAGTTGACAGTTTCACACAAGTGATAGCTCCACTCAGTTGACAGCGCCACCCAGTTGCCAGTGTCACCCAGTTGACAGTGTCACCCAGTTGACAGTGTCACCCAGTTGACAGTGTCACCCAGTTGACAGTGTCACCCAGTTGGCGACGTCACCCAGTAGACAGCGCCTCCTAAGTCCTAGTTGATGGACTCCATTGCTGACACTTTGCCAATCACACCAAGGTTGATATTTTGTCAATCACTCCTTGCTGGATTGTCAAACCTCGCAACCACCCCATTGCTGCAATTTTGTAAATCAAAGACAAATCACCCACTTGGTGTTGTTATTGATATTCTTATATTTTATGGTACATGCGAGGACAAAAGCTGTGTGCCAAAATTGAAACATTTGAGGCAAAATCCTGAATTCTGAAATACCACCATTACTTTTTAGGTATTTCACTCTATTTATTCTATAGTGTCCGTATGTGGGTGATTTACCTTATGTATTTTCGGAATAATAGACAAATATCGTTAAAATTATTCTTAAAGTATTATAGAATAATTCTATGTTATACACTTAAGTAAGATACTTTCAAAAATTTTATTGGATATTAACATCACATAAAATTTTATGAGTTATGTCATCTACTTACGAGTATTATATAGCTAAAGCTACCTAGAACAAATTGTAAATATTTTAGATTTTAGTTGATATTTGAGACATTTAAAGTGATATTCATGATTGCCAGACAGCCTAAGGATGCGTTCAGATTGGCGTGACTGTGACTCGACACAGAGCCTCGGAAAGGGTTTTTCGGAATTTGTATATCGTGGCATATACAGTGTGTAACAAAAATAAGTGATAATATCTCTCACCTGTCAAACGCCCAAAATGGGCGTCGTAATACGACCTAATATAAATAAACAATATAAGCCAGCTTTAAATATTGTTTCTCTCCTTGTTACACTTCAGACTTCTTACAACCTAAACAATAAAACAGAGATGCTACTTTATTATTCGTAGCAGAGATGCAAAGAAATTAGTGTCAGTATGGGTGTCATGTTCTAAAATCTGATAGAAATTGATAATATTTTTTTAACCGTCACGCCATTTTCGAAAATTGAAAAATTAAAAAAATGGCGTGACAGTTAAACGAATACGTTTATGAACATTGAACACATCAACAGTACTTACAATGAAATGTCACGTCTATCTGAACGCACCTTAATACAACTCTCTAAATAGCCCAGTAGGGTTAGTTCAGCCTTGTATGGGAATCTGAAATTAATAATAGTCAGAAATTTTTTTGCACCTGTGTATAGGGGGGGTCATGAATAGCTTAAATTCAAAAACTCGACCAGCCACGACGTGTGCGTTAGCCGCCATATTTGTTTGAAGATCAAATCTTTTTTTAGACATATCTCCTTTATTTTATATTTTTTTACGAAAATGATAAGAACTAAATTTGTTGTAAATTTAATTTTCTACATTTTGAGTTCTTATAATTTTCATTGTAAAATCAATATTTACGGAGATAAATGCAAAAAACAAGTCAAAGTATAATTTCGCTTGTATGTCAATTATTATCGAATTTAGCGAAAATAATTGTAGAAACAAAGTTGTTGGTGATAGATCATTAAATTTCCTACAAATTTGATCCTTATGAATTTTTTTAGAAATCAATATTTAAGCTCCTACAACTATGGTAAATGTACCGGGACCCAAGCGACTGGATAAAACTGGATATTTCTGATCATGAATTAGACCTTTTAACAATTACGGCACAACCTACACCTGAATAATTATTAAAAAATGGCCAAGTGCGAGTTGGACTCGCTCATTCCGTACCATTATAAGGCTAAGATAGACAAAAATTTGTGCTTCTTTGCTTAGCACAAACCTACGCGACCACGCGACTGCGAAGCGGCAGCGTCAATACAAAACACACATTTGACAAGTTGTCAAATGAGTGTTTTGTATTGACAAGTTGTCAAATGTGTGTTTTGTATTGACGCTGCCGCTTCGGAGTCGCGTGGTCGCGTATGTTTGTGCAAAGCATTTGTATGGGAGCCCCCCCTAAATATTTATTTTATTTTAATTTTATTATTAATTATTAAAGTACAAATACAATTAAATATTTTATGCATATTTTAACTGTCTAAGTGCTGCTATATTTGATAAAGAACAAAAAAGGCCACTAAAATCCTGTTTGTTATATTGGAGCCCCATCAAATATTAAATATAATATGTTTTTTAGTATTTTTAGTTTTATCTGAAAATGTCAAGTCTCTACCTATCACCGTTCTTGAAGCCTGGAGACAGACAGACGGACAGACAGCGAAGTCTTAATTTTAATTGTGGTTAATGTAAAGAGCTACAAGTTTATTTCTGTTTTTTTTCTGTATTTGACAATAATCGCGATACAGGTCGAAATTATACTTTGACTTGTTTTTTGCAGTTATTTCCTTAAACATTGATTTTACAATAAAAAGTATAAGGACAAAAGTTGAAGAAAATCAAATTTTCGACAAATTTAATCGTCATCATTAGCTTAAAATAATAAAAAATAAAGGAGTTATAGCTAAAAAAAGATTGGACCTTCAAACCAATATGGCGGCTAACGCACACGTCGTGGCTGGCCGAGTTTTTGAATTTAAGCTATTTGTGACCTCCTCTAAACACTGGTGCAAAAAAAAATCTGACTTTAATTAATGAAAAAAAAATCTAACCCTACTGGGCTAAAAGGGCCTTAGTTGCCATTTTAAATTATTGTACTTAGCATAAACGCCTACACGCTTGTTATGTAATAACAGTTTTCGTTTCTGAAGAAAGATCTTCTAAATGAGAGCTGTATTTTGCACAAGCAACTTTTTAGTTAATGTTATTTTGGCCAGTGATATGTTAATTTTTATTATTCCTTAGTATATAGTGAGTGTGTCTATAGGCTTAATAGTGAGACGAGGCAAGAAACTTCATATTGTCACAAAAACATCCATAAAGTGAACAAAATATGCTTGTCTCGAATCACGACACACGCCTCCGACTATAGTTACTACCATAAACGCCAAACGAACGGGCACCAGTGTATCTTAAATGATGTTAATTTGAAAACCGCATTCTACAGTCCATATCTTTTAGAGAGAAGCCACATAATTATAATGGCCGATTCTGTTGTGGCCACGCAGCTAATCGTGCGTTTCTTATCGCTTCGTCGCAACGCAGATGCAACATACAATACGCGGTTCCGTTCCGAGCAATGTGGCCTCACTCTTATTTGATAATATTCAGAAAATATGTATATGTACCATCGAGGAAATTGATTCCTAGGCAGTTGACGGACCTACGTCATGTGGACGGCTTGTGTCAATTCAATGTTAGCTGTGAATTGTGATCTGTCGGCTTGGGTTTGACGTTACGCGACCAAATTACTTAGGTCCGCCGTCTGCCTAGGAATGAACTTCTCTGATAGTACTTTTACATATAATATAATATACTAGCTAAGTTGGCCAATATACGCAGTACTTATTTAGTAATTTTAGTTTATATTGAACAATTGCCAAAGCACAAAGTGAGACCGTATTTTATAACAGTTCAGTCATGAGCACTTACATAGGTACAACATTTATCAAAATGTATACAATTCGTGACAAAAAGGAGATCTATTTAACCTGTGTATGTATGTCAGTGCTCCTAGCTTTAACTAACGTTTTAAAGTCCCAACTTTTTATTTTTATAAGTAGTTATAATGTTTAAAAACTTGTTACTCCGTTGCGAGTTGTGACTTAATAATAAAATGTCCATAAATGGTCCAGACAATTTGATTGAGGAATTTGTACGTAGTTTTATATTAAATTATACTATACTTTAAACTTTACATAAAGACGTTGTTATATTACTAAGAATAGTTTATAAGATATTGTGTAATGATAACATATTTATTAAGAAATACATTTTTACTAAAATAAAATTCTATGAATGTGCGATAACCTCGTTTTAATGCTTTTCATAACTTTATGGGGAAATAATAAATGATAAGTCAAAAATCAATATATTACAAGTATCTTTATTTTCACACATATTTTGTCGAGGGTATTTAATTTAGATTTTAAATCAGAAGTCGATAAAATATTTACATATACAAGAATCAACAGACGTATCGAACATATATTATAACAACTTTCTTAACACTACAAAAAATACAAAACGAGACGCAAACTCAAATTCTACCTTAATCCATCTCCAGGGCGAAATCATTTCATACAACATTATCATTACCATGTTTTCTTAATTCGTTTAAACAATTTATTACATTTCATACTTGGAAAACAAAATACGGAAAATGCGTACGTGCACGCAATCTTATTGCGTACTGCACGCACATTGATATATTAAATTTAATCCATTTGGAAATACTGCAAATATACCAAAGTTTGTTCTACTTTTTGTGCTGTCGTATCGGATAAAACAAACATTTTGGAAAAATACATTGAAATAATCCCTCGATCGTGGAAAAACGAGACGCAATAGCTTTCTATTGTTATCGCGGTCGCCGGTTACCGCTTTGGGGCTCTTGAAGCATTAATATTGTTTTATGAAATGATATCTCAACCAAGATTAAGATAAGAATTACTCTACTTAAAGGGTTTGGGTAAGTTACGTAGGCACAAACATGATATTTTGAAAGTGATAGATTACATGATATTTAGAGGGTACATTTGATGATAAAATATTTTTGTAATGACATAAAGTACTTTATACTTTGTGCAATCTTTTAAAATAATCTGTAATCTGATTAAAAGTATAAATATGTTTATTTTAATTATTCTTAGTTATCGTGTTACGTGATTTTAGGATCTTTTATTAGACTGTTATATGATTTGTGTAAATATTTTCTTATCTCATACGCACATACGCTTTTTTGTTTTCATTCATCATACATTTGAATTTTTAATCTTAAATAGTATATGGCTTAATATATTTATACTCGTTTATTGTTATTTATATCATCCTATTTTAAAATGTTATCTTTCAATGTCTCTTTTGCTCGACTGGTGACTCAAACTGAGGAGTAACATTTCATTCTGATCATGATTCAAAGACAAGCAGTATTTTTATGTTAGCAGCATGATTTTGTAGAAATAATATGTGCGTTTACGTAGAACCAATCAGCAAAATAGACTTACAGCGTATCATATACAGTATGAGATGAATGTCAGGTGAACGGGAGGCGATATGTGGCGGGACGGCGGTACGAAATATAACTCTGATATGACACATGTATCGTGGACTATATCTATACTCGTGTTAACTATTACACTATGAATACATTGGCTATATGCTCCGGTATCACTCCAGTCCGTACGTTCCTATTTCCGAGAAATTAACAGTTATCAGTCTATTCATTACGACAAGTGCATAAACATACGTACAGTTATAAAAATGTGAAACGCGCTATAACGCGCCCTATCCTCGACTACCGGCACCTAAACTATACAATTTCCTGTCGCGAGTCCGAATACTACATTCGATAGATAAAAAACACTTCGCATAGCCATAATTTATAATAAATACAAAATGGAAAACTTAATTAGGGTTTTGGTCACCGAATTCTTTACATGTAAAAATAAATTAACCGTATACCTCACTAGCGTTCACTCGATTATACTACAGGAACGTCAGTTTATAATTTTCTCGATACTAGGGTTTAGAGCGAGCTCTAGAGGCGGTGAACCAACTGGGGGGATATCACACTGTTTCGTGTAGGGTTACCACTTGTGAAACGTTTCATGACACGTCCGGGGTTTGTGCGGTTGGCAACCCTGGGCGCTCACTGACACTGCACACGACACTAGCGACCGCTATCGTCCATTACACCAGGCGACTCGAGTTTCAGTCACAAATCATTGACTCACATTAATCTAGGATACACTGAATGTTCCATACTTGTAGCTCACAATCCCTGGTACGCTCGAACCAGCCGCTGCGTGCAGACGTGCAAGCGTGCGCGCGTGCGTGCACGTCTACAGCACGCTGCAAGAGGCTCGCGACAGTCTTCATTCTGACTCATCGTCGTTGTCGTCGTCAAATCCGGCGAGGTCCGCAGACTCTAGATATCCGTGCATCACCTGAAACAAAACGATAAAGTTAAGGTTGGAACTTCTACATTTTATAACCAAAGAATATATTGAGTGGTGACCATAAAGTTAGTATACCTAGCGGAATAGAGCAACAATCTCGAGCTATCAAACGAAACCGAAATTGATTTACATCTGTGTGTAAAAATTTGTTTACGTATACACTTACACAAGCATCTTTCTAAGAGATGAAATTGCCAACGTGGCGATAAGTGCCGGTGGAAAATTACCACGCAGAGTTACTGATAGTGACATCTCGCTTGCTCAGGCCTTTGTTTCTCTATTCCGCTAGGTATGTTAACTTTATGATGGTGCATGTGCTTCTGTGAAGAAGGAGCACCCGGCTTTCTTAGACGATTGTCTCACTTTTATTATTGTCAATCTCTTAAGGACTTCCGTTGAGGCCATTACTAATAAAAATAAGGAGTCGCTTGGTAAAATTGGACTTCAATCAGACATTTCGTGGGCCTTGTGTGGGTATCGCGCATTGAACAAGAACGAAATAACAATAATCAGAATTAGTTTTTATTACAGTTTACAGAATCACCAGAATCACACTCCAACAAACACTTTCACAATGAAACTTCATAGGAACACTTTTGCACTTGCCACTTCACAATAATTATCACTTTACAACAATACACTTCACACTTAGCACTTTAACGAAACTAGGAACAGTTCGGAACGTGTTGGCTAGTTGGAAGCCCAAACGAGACTGATCGCATTTTCTGGCGACTGGCACGTTTCCCTCTCCACCACTCCCACTCCGACACGCCCCGACTCTGTCCAAGCGCGCCAAACTATTTTCATAAAGATGGCGCATTTAAGTTCCATTTCCGCTTTTGACCGGATGCGACAAATATATTAACCGAGCATATTCAAGGTCCGCTGGCTTGGTTATTTTACATTTTCAAATGTGCCAAAAAAGACAGAGTATTTTAGGCAGCACCATACTTTTGGCTGGTTTCCTCTTCTATGTAATTTAAGCGTTGATTTATGGAACAATAACTGTCCGAAACATATGTTTTTCGAATTAAAGGCCGAATCGTAAAATATGGCGCCTGAGTTCGAGAAAATTTCACTAGTCACCTTGCACTAAAAGTCAATGTTGTGGGATATATGTGTAGAGGCCGCAAAGGAAGATCTTCCGACCGAGCGAGGTGGTATGCTCGGTCAGGCCGGAGCCCACGTGATACATTTCAGCTGTCGTATATATACCGACGCGCTCAGAAAACTTCGATAGCGCGATGCAGGAATGTTAGGCGAATTGTGGGTACCGCCACAATGTCAATGTTCATAGATAATGCAAACATCAATTCAGCTATATTAATATAATTATGTCGATTATTAAATCATACAACACTCACAGCGTATTCTATCAGCGCCAGGTGACAGAACACGTACTGGTCCGGCATCTGTATGGAGTGCGCCCGCTGCGCGCGCACGCGCTCCACCGTCCCGCGCACGTCGGCCACGCCCTCGGCCGCCAGCCGCGACGTGCACGTGTCTAGGGTTAGGAACGTGCCTGGAAATGGTAAAGTCAAAGTTAATATTTTAATCTAAACTAGCTAGCCATGCTCCACACGCGTGATCATCGTGGCCCCTTTCAACCCCTTTATTGCATTAAAAAACTTGAGAGGTGTCAAGGGACACTCGAGTGGCACGAAGTTTTAAATTTCTCGCCAGTTGACGTCATCGCCACATCAATGCCCTCTGCTCCTACTTCGTAGGTACTAAAATAAGTGTCGTTACAACTTTTTCCGTCTAGCTCCCTTTCGCAACGCGCGATAAGGAACTTCGTTCTAAAAGAGGTATTATGTTTCCGGTTAAATCACTATATTTATTCAAATAAACAGGCCAAACAAAAAAAAACTTTCTTTTATAACGTATTCACAATTAAATTCTGGCAAGAATAGATCCACGTCCGAAAACTATTATTGCAAGAAAAACTATCTCTGGAACCTCCTAAACGGGGAGGAATACGCCAAAAGAAGAACCATCTCAAGAAACTCGAAAGTAACAATGATACGGTTAATTTTAACTTGAATAGAATTACTAACAATTAGCTGATTCCTTCGACGTATTTAAATCAGGAGAGACGAATTGGAGTCTTACCAAAGCCAAATGTTCTGTCATGCCTTTATTACTATTATGATCAAACTAAAATATACGATCACTTTTAAAAAAGCCAAATGATATTATTGACTTAAAAAATTACATATTTTATTACCTGTCCTTCCAATTCCGGCGGAACAGTGCACGACAATCGGTGGCCCCCTACTGTGTCCCGCCCACGCGTCACCTAATCTGTAACACGAAGTATTCAATTATTACTTACCAAACAATAAAATGTTGAATAACAATATTGTTATTTTATCCAATGTTGATAAAATTATGTTTATGAGTATGACTAAGTTATAGTTATTTAAATTGCTTATACTTACGTACAGTTTTCAACATGTGTCTGGTTCCCAGAGACAAGAGAGTAGTAAGAGTAGTATATTGTATGCATACGTATGCACGAGTAGTGCATGCATACTAAATTGCGTGCACTTATACATGTTATATTATATCTGCTGCGTATGCAGTGCATGCTTGACGCATGTGTACGTTATATTATAATTCACGAATATATACAGTCACGAATTATAATATAACGTACACATGTACGTATGCGTATGTAGTGTGTGTGCCTTTTCGTTTGTTGGTGAGCGTATACGTGTGCATATTAGTGCGTGTACACTGCACGTGTGCTTACGCTGTGCGTGTTTATATACGTACTCTGTGCGCGCCGTGGCCTCGGCGCGTCGCAGGAGCGCTAGAAACCGCAGCACAGGAGCGTGTACATATATTATAATTCGTATGCGTATGTAGTGCGTGTAGCCTTGCGTTTGTTATGGTATGCATACGCCTTAGTGCGTATATGTGCGTATATTTGCGTGCACGTGTTTGTATACGTACTCTGTGCGCGCCTTGGCCTCGGAGCATCGCAGGAGCGGTAGGAACCACAGTACAGGTGCGTGTACATATTATATATTATAATTCGTGTACGTATGAGTATGTAGTGCGTGTAGCCTTGCGTTTGTTATGGTATGCGTACGCCTTAGTGCGTATATTTGCGTGCACGTGTTTGTATACGTACTCTGTGCGCGCCTTGGCCTGGGCGCGTCGCACGAGCGCTAGGAACCGCAGCACGGGCGCGGCGCGGCCGCCGCCGGGAACGCCGTAGTCCGGCCACCGCGTGTACTGACCGTGCCACACGCGCCGCTTCTGCTCCGTCTGAAAACACGAGTTAATATTCTTGTTATTAAAATAGTTCTTCGCGTAGTACCTATATGCCACACGAACACGACCTCATGTGTGCCGAAAAATTGAAGAGTAATGTTATGGTTTTACATCTGTATTATGCTAGAAAATAATTATTTTATTAGCTGTAATCGCTCAAATATGTGTTTTGTGAAAAACTTCTAAAAAACTCACGACGTCCGTCTGTTACTACAGTTATGTAATAAAAATAATAAAATAGTCTTCAAGTGCAACACTTTTTAGTACGCTTTGTGGCGTATATAATACGCCTTTGTGTGCGTGCGGCGAGTTAAGCGGCCCAGAATTAAGATAACTGTAATAATTCGGGACCAAACTGTCATCTCACCCGCAAATCAGTGAGCACGAGGTGCGATATAGTATAGTCCTCCTCGTGTTCGACGCTCTCTGTGAGCACGCTGTGTGCAGCGTGCGTGTGCGTCACTCCCGGCGTCGCGGGCCAATACTGCCCACACTTCACCCGGCCCCGTTCGACAGTGCGCGTCGTCATCACTATCACCAGGCTTCCCTGCTCCCACACCATGCGCCAGAAGTCACCGAACGTCTTTGGTAGCGGACCTGAAGATGATAAAATTAAAACCTTAAAAATATATCACGGAAAATGTGCAATAGCCGATATCGGTAGTAACATTTTTCAAGCAATAAAATGGAGTTCAAGTTTCGGATTGTTGACAATAAAAGTCGGATCTGTACTGAAGTGTTTACAATGGTGGAAAATGTGCCTTAATTCTGCCAGCCCTCATGCCTTTCCTTTTGGCTTAAAAATGATTATCTCTTTATTATTAGACTCTGAAAGACGCGGGTTAATTAGACCCTAAATTATTATCGCTTCGATGCTCATATTGTTTGCAAAATTTAAAAATAATTAACATACTCGAAAAATCATTATATAGCCGACCCTGCGTCACACACATGATATTCTTTGGTTTGAATTTAACGTCAATATTTCAACCAAAACGGCTATCTACTCGGTAGAGTAGATGCCTGAAATATGGTTACTTGATTTTACCACACCTATTTGTATATCGGCGCTTATTTTAGCCTCGTAAAGTCGCACCTTGACCGCAATACATCCGGTGACGTCATTGAAAACTTTACCCCGAAACGGAAAGCGTTTATGTGGCGAGGCGCGGCGCGTGGCAGCGAGCCAAGGGAAATGGTCAAAACAATACGTTCCGGGAAACCATTTCAAGTTCAACCCCGCGAATAATGGAGCGTGCTATTTGTAGCTTCAGCCGTATATGAAACTTTTGTATGCCGGTTTTTTGTTGAACAAATAACATAGTGCTTGGTGAAGTCAGCGTACTGACTTCACCAAGGTTAATTATTTTTCCTTGCTGCCTACTCTCAGCAAACAACTGCAAGCGGGGTTGTTGCGGCAACAAATTGTGGCAATGCTATGTTGCGAAGCTGTCGCGTTAGTACGAGACAAAGTGAAGACCTTGGTGGAGGCCTTTGCCCAGCAGAGGGATAGTATAGGCTTTTAAAAAATGCTGCATCAACAATGTTACGTGGAATTGTTGTGGTGCTTTTGCGGCAACAATGTTGATACGACAGTGGCAGATTGATTCAAGTAAAAATTGTACAGGTCTATAAAGTTTTCACCTTCTTTGAAAGTAGGTAAAATACGCACATTAAACGACATTCTTAAAATTCTATTACAATATTATTTATTTATTTCTATTAAAATATTTTTATGGATTTCGTTATGGCTTCATTCCAATATTAAAGATAAATAACTATTTATATGTTGAATGGGAGATTCGAATAATGCCAAGTTCAGGATGACAGATCTATTTTTGCTCGAATACTCGTATTGGATCTATTTGTGGAAATATAAACTATAACAATCGTGGTTATAAATACAGATAGAATTTCGTGAAAGTAATTTGAATGTTTAATGTTGCGTTTTATTTGAGATATCGTCGAGTTATTCTCGGTAAAAAAATATTACAATACATTTATTATTTTCATAGAAGCTCGCTTTCTTTGAAATTGTTATAGCTCTGTATAAAAATAGTTTGAATAATGCAAAAAGAACTCGCGCATATACGCATGATATTAATTTTATTCTCTTTGTTGCAAGTAAATGCTAGTTTTAAATCTAGTGTTTGACTCTGGTATAATAACTTGTTATACATAATGAAAAGTTACTTAGTTATAATACCAAACTAAACTAAGGGTCTGTTTCACCACGTTCTGATAAAGTGCCGAATAGGCTATTCAAAATTTTTTTGACAGATTCTCCATACTTCATCTGTCAAGTTAAGTTCCCATTCGGCACTTATTGGGAAGTGGTGATTGGTGAAACAGGCCCTTAGTATAATAAATGGCATCGAAACCAATTCATAAAGCTCAAATAATGTCTACTAAACAGAGGAATGTATCCTCTAGGCTAGGCTATTTAACCCCGGAAAATACTGTAAAACATCAACGGTCTCACCACAAAAGATTTAAACACCTGTTCAACAGTTGATTAGAGAAAAAATCAGACCAAAATGGTCTCAAAACAACTGTTTAACAGATGTTAATAGATGTTTTGTGGCAAGACCGCAAAACGCCACCTTCTTAGTTTGGTACTGGGCCACCGAAATCGCTTAGGGCCTTGTTAGAACCACCGAGTAGAGTGGCCGAGCCGCCTCAACCGAGCATTCGGTGCTCTCGGCAAATTTTATTGGACGAGAGCACCATCTCGCTATTACACTCGTTTTTTTACTACACTCTATTATACCTAATAATCAAGGCATTAGGCGATAATAGCGACCCAGTGCTCATAAATCCTGGATTACAGGGGACATGAACTTCCAAAAAGTATGACCCCTGTGGTCCTCTCGGACCGTGGGCTAGAGGTCACTCACCCTGCGTGCATATAAACGCGTTCCGCTGCTTGTAGCCGTCGACGTAGTTGGCGTTGATGTAGTCGGAGGCGGCGTCGTCGGGGTCCGCGCGGGACAGCGGCACTCGCGAGTGGTCGTAGCACAGCACGTCCGTGTAACGGTTCTTGGGTAGATTCGCGGGCAGCCTGTAACGTGGGAGGATGCGGAGTTAATTAAAAATGTAAAAGAGGTGACTATAGTAGGAGAAGGCGACATAGCATAAAATGCTGAAAGGAGTCCCGAGCTTGATGTTGATGAAAGCTAAAACTGCAAACTTAATGTTTCGACTAATAACGCAATTTTGAAATTAATAGTTTCCTCGGTACTCCGTTCTCGATAAAATCGAAGCAACAGATAAAATAATTAGGCCCTGTATACACATAATTTAACATTTGTTACTGTTGTAAGTAAGCAAATTCTAGAGCAGCTTAACGTGTCGATCGCACGTACACACATACGCACGCACAAATCACAATGCGTCTATCTCACTCGCATAATACGTACTCAATATGGTGGAAGGTGCCGGTGAGTGGCGTAGCGGGTGCCTCGTCGTACTCTGCGGCGACCAAGCGCGCGCGCACCAATTCTATCCCACTCACACAGCAGACGTAATTATATGTCTGTCCCGCTCACAATACGTACTTGGCATGGTGGAAGGTGCCGGTGGGCGGCCTCGCTCGTATCTCGTCGTACTCGGCAGCGAAACCGCGCCAACCGAGCGATCGCACTTCGCACGCACGAAATGCTATCTCACTCGCACAACAGAAACTCATCATAATATGTCTGTCCCGCTCACAATTCGTACTTGGCGTGGTGGAAGGTGCCGGTGGGCGGCCTCGCTCGTATCTCGTCGTACTGTGCTGCTAGATTGCGGCGACCAAGCACGCGCGCACCACTTTTATCCCGCTCACACAGCAGACGTTATGTTATGTCTGTCACTCTCACATAATATACGTACTTAGCATGATGGAAGGTGCCGGTGGGCGGCCTCGCTCGTATCTCGTCGTACTCGGCGGCGAGCCCGCGTCCTGCTCGCACGACAGACGTTACGATATGTCTGTCCCGCTTGCACATACGTACTTAGCTTGGTGGAAGGTGCCGGTGGGCGGCCTCGCTCGTATCTCGTCGCACTTTGCTGCGAACCCGCGGCGGCCGAGCGCTCGCACGCACGACATGCTATCTCACTCGCACAACAGAAACTCATCATATGTCTGTCCCGCTCACAATACGTACTTGGCGTGGTGGAAAGTGCCGGTGAGCGGCGTAGCGGGTGCCTCGTTGTACTCTGCTGCTAGATTGCGGCGACCAAGCGCGCGCGCACCAATTCTATCCCACTCACACAGCAGACGTAATGATATGTCTGTCCCTCTCACACATACGTACTTGGCATGGTGGAAGGTGCCGGTGGGCGGCCTCGCCCGTATCTCGTCGTACTCGGCGGCGAGCCCGCGGCGGCCGAGCGCCCGCACTCGGGCGAGCAGCGCGGCGGGGGTCTCGCCCGCGCCCCCGCCCCCGCACTCCTCGTCCGACAGACCCGGCGACGCCTCGCCTGACGACCACGTGCCGCGCGCTGCAAAGAGGGTAACATATTATAATGAGGAGTTAAACAATAAAAATCAAATAAATTTTAGTCAGAGTTAATTTTTTACAATATTCTTTCTGAAAGTCGAAACTACTGCCTACCACCGGCTCAGGAACTAACCCGGCGAGAAGAACCGACCGAATAAACGGACAAAAAAGATTTGGGAGGCAGACAGGATGATCTTAAATTTTGCGACAACAATGAAACATGCAAATTTTTTTCTTTATAATCTGCCATCAATCAGAAAATTCATGTACGAAATCTCGCTGCAACCACACATATTAACATTATAAGCGCCAAAGTGTGTCAATTGGAATATTTTCACGCTTACAGCGCGGACCCATTTATGTTTGGTATGTATCCTACATAGATATATTTTGAACCGGGAGAGTTTACAGTACACTGGGCATTCCAAATCCCTTTTCATCCATAGTCATACACTGTTCAAACAAAATAACAGAGAGTTGGTAACAAACTTTTTAATAAAAACAGGTAGAAAATAATAGTAGAAACTGTTCGAAATGTCGACAAACAGAAATCTGATGCACCGAAACTAAATTTAACTATACATAATTACGTTGTTCACTTATGTCACAGGTAACACGGTAAAATTTTCATCAATCTGATTGACGGAATATTGATGGTTATAAAAAGTTCATATTAAAAATACGATCAATCCATCAATCCGTGGGTTAGACGATCAAATTTTCGTCAATCTGTACCGGATTGATGGATCAGATTGATGATACCGTGTAACCTGTGACTATAAGTGGGGCATGAAATATAAAATCGACCAACTAGATAATATAATCTAACCGGGATTTGAGACTAGATAATTAATATCAACTTCAGTCGACGGATTTTTACGAATTGCTAGCTAGCTGCTAGATTAATTAAACTATGAATAACTAGACTAAATTCTTATTAGCACATAATCTACGAATAATAAAACTTAAGGAAACGTAACTCCCATATTAATACAGTTTTAAATTTGGTTCTATTCGAACTGTCATGTAACGTCAGCCTTTATACCGCTCAAGGTCACCAAATGTATGAAAAGTGAACCTAAGGTACACTTTTTTGACAAGTATTTTGGAGCATGTTTTTTGACGGAGTTACTCTTCCTTAGTTTTTATTATTCGTAGCACATAATCGATATTTATGTTGACATATAGGTACAGAGTCCGTTCCGAATGTGTAAACTCCATGTAACGTCACTCTATTTAACGACAAACTCTCTAAAGCGTCGAAATCATTAGACTTTGGTTGGTTTAGCTAGTCTACCATACAATGATACACTCTACATAGCATCACACCCACTCCCAATAGCGACAGCATCACAACGATTGAACAATAAAAAGTACCTTTTAAATTACTAAAATTAGTAAAAACTGCGCAGCTGTATACGTTTTTTTGACGCATTGTTACTCGTATCTTAGCCCGCAATAAACTCGACTTTCGGCATCATGCATACAGAACTTTCTTAGAAATTCGTTCTTTTGTTTACAAATTGAGATTGATTGCACTTGTAGGCCACGTGTTTTAGACCCAAACTAATAATGAGTTATGGATTATTATCTATTCGTTAACATATTCTCAGTGGAACATAAACTTTCAGACTGTAAATATGAGGGTAACTGTAAATAAAAGGTTAGTAAAAGAAAATCACTGTATATTGACGAAAAAGTATAGATTTTCCTCCTCTCCATTTAACGGCCACTATATATAACGTCATAAAATGCACGGTCCCTTCAGTGACGTTATATAGAGTTTACACTGTATTTTGATCTGAATGTAATCAAAAACTTAAGGGCGTTCCTTACGGAGATACCGTAATTTACCGTATTTCACAAGCCTTATAAACTCATAATTTGAAAGCTACAAAGTTATAATAAAAATACAGCAATAATCTTCAGTATTCCTTTTCCCGTTTTAAATTTTCTATTTTTGTTTATTATACTCATGATATCAGCTTCCAAAGTAAAACCAATTTAGGTATTAAAATTCAAGCAAACATTCAGCATCTCCTTAAGATTTACAAATTACTTTTATTTGAAACACACGCCAATAGATCGACAATATCATAAACTACATATTCCCCGTTTTAAATTTTTTTAGGACGATTTTGAACTAAGATAAGTAAAAAAAAATAGGGTTTTGGTGCGATCTCGGCAACGCGGCAAATGTATGGCCAAGGTCGTTAGCTCGGGGGACGGCCTTAAAACTCTACTATGACAATGTTTCTGTCAATATTTTAATGACGTGTGTAGCAAGTCGGATTTTTGGTCGGATTATTTCTGTATGTGCTAGTAGCGCCCTCTGCTCCGATCTTTGCGTAATATGTCCTTTTGTATTTCTTTATTGTTTGATATATAAATTACTAGCGACCCGCCTCGGCGTCGCACACTGGTCCCAAAGTAAAATAAATGGGACATTAAGAATTTTCGGATCGAAGGTCAACGGATCAGGCTGATTTTTTTTTGTAGACAGCTGATGTAATTACAAGTCACTTTTATAGATGTCGTTTTTTTCAGATATGCCGTATCTACAGAGATAAAAAATAATTTAAAAAAATTGTATGGACGAAATCATAATTTTGTCATTTTATTCCAAGATTCAAACGTATTCAAAATAAATCATAGCACAGCTTATAGAGGAACTCTTGTCGTACATTTTTGTCATATACACTCAACTGCGATTTTTGCGCCTTTTAGAGCTACAGGCACTTTAATTTTTTTTGTCAGCGGATGAGGCTGATTTTTTTTGTAGCATCTGATGCAATTACAAGTTACTTTTATAGATATTGTTTTTTTTTTTCAAATATGCCTTATCTACAGAGAAAAAAAAATATGAATTATTTTTTGTATGGACGAAATCATAATTTTGTAATTTTCTTCCAAGATTCAAACGTATTCAACATTAACCAACAAATGTACGACAAGAGTCCCTCTATAAGCTGTGCTATGATTTATGTTGAATACGTTTGAATCTTGGAAGAAAATTACAAAATTATGATTTCATCCATACAAAAAATAATTCATATTTTTTTTCTATGTAGATAAGGCATATTTGAAAAAAACAACATTTATAAAAGTAACTTGTAATTGCATCAGATGCTATAAAAAAAAATCAGCCTCATCCGCTGACAAAAAAAATTAAAGTGCCTGTAGCTCTAAAAGGCGCAAAAATCGCAGTTGAGTATCTATGACAAAAATGTACGACAAGAGTCCCTCTATAAGCTGTGCCTCTTATTTTGAATACGTTTGAATCTTGGAATAAAATGATAAAATTATGATTTCGTCCATACAATTTTTTTTAATTATTTTTTATCTCTGTAGATACGGCATCAGCTGTCTACAAAAAAAAAATCAGCCTGATCCGTTGACCTTCGATCCGAAAATTCTTAATGTCCCATTTATTTTACGTTGGGACCAGTGTGCGTCGCACGGGTATAAAATATATATACTCCGGTCGATTTAGACCAAAAAATGAGAGTGAAGTTACAAAAAGTCCCACCAAGCTGAAAATCGGTGAAATTGTTAAAAACATAATAATTATAAACAATGCCTAAAAGTTCCCCATCATTCCCTTGTGTGGAAAATTTTTTATTCAAGGTCAAAGGTCAAAAAAATTAGTTTTTCGCTATTTTCAGCAAAACGGTAAGTTTTATCATAAAAGTAGCTCAGACAAAACTTGCAGATCATAAAATGATCTATAAAAATGTATCAATACTTTTTTTCTTACTTGCCACCGTTTCTGAGATATAACGTTTAAAAGGTTATAAAAGTTGTTATCGTCATAATATGCATGGGTACGCCACGTATACAGTGTGTTTGGTCAGCAACTAGCGATATTTTAAGCACTTATGTGCTTAAAATATCGCTAGTTGCTGGTCTAGCTAGTCGCTACTTGTTATGCAAAAAAACACTAACTACAAAGGTCTAGCCCCCTTCGCCTCTGTGTGGCAGGCACTTTATTATTGACTCTACCCGGTTAGCAAAAAACATTCTTAATTTGCGAGGTTTTGTCCTATTGTCATCCAAATAGCCTTAAATGAACGGGAATTAGATAGTCTACCATTAAAAAAAACACAAAAAAGGTTTTTTTTATGCAACAAGTTTAAATCTATACTAATATTATAAAGAGGTAAACTTTGTTTGTTTGTTTGTTTAATTGTAATGAATAGGCTCAAAAACTGCTGGACCGATTTTAAAAATTCTTTCACCGTTCGAAAGCTACATTATTTACGAGTAACATAGGCTACTTTTTATTTTGGAAAATATAGGGTTCCGTAAGATATTTGGGTTTTTCTGACACAAGGTGAAAAAAATCAACCAGAAAAGTTACTTATTTTGCGTACGCTGCCTAAACTATAAAAGATAGAACCATACAATGTTCTAAGTAAATGTAGATCTTATAAATATCTACAAAAATGTCCGCGACACACTATACCTATCTATGGCAAGTGAGGCATAACAACCATTTTTTTTATTTAAAAATCTTGATTATTTTTTTTGGACTACATTTAAACGCATTTATTTTACTCATGCTGATAATCCTTATCAAAATAAATTATTTCATCACTAAGTACAGTTTGTGTAGATAATATTTGGTATTTGAATGATTAAAATTGGACGTTTAGTTTAGAAGTTATGGCGAAATTAAAAATTGCGTTACGCCCGTTTCGAAGTGGGCGCTACCAAGGCGGGGGTGCGTAGTAGCGAAGATTATGACCGGCCCTGCAGCTGGTGAATTAGCTCATATACCCGTTGCATATACCAAGAATACCAATGATCCCTACAGCTGATTTGCCTATACCCTGCAAAAGGCTCTAATTCCCTATGAGACGTAGCTTTTGCGGCGGTACCGACCAATGCGGGCCACGGGTAGTAATAATGAATACAAGTCAAAACTGCCGAATCGATTTTAATCATTTTTTCTGTAGCTATATATTTTATACCCGTGCGAAGCCGGGGCGGGTCGCTAGTAAGTCATAAATTTCTAAAAAAAACTGAGAAAACACGTGCAAATTTTACAACTATTGTATTTTTTTACAGAAACAGCCCTCATAACCCATTTTAATAATTATTATATCCAAAGAATTTAAGTTAGGCTTGAATACAACATATTCATTACGTCCGTATGTCAAATACTTTAAGAGCTATTGTTCTTTGAACATTGGTCGTGCGCGAACCCGAAATGTTTTTTTTTTTTGAGCTTTTTGAGCATTTTGAGCCAAATTTGTGAATTTTCAAGTGTAATTAGACAGTAAAATAGTTATTAAAATGTGCAGTGTTTTTTTTTCATGATTTCCTTATAAAGTTGCGCACAATCGTTTTTAGTGCTTACGCATAGGCTATGTTCAACTAATAATAACTTAAGAGGAATTTGACATACAGACATAAATTAAACGTAGTATTACAGCTTAACTGAAATTATTTGGGTACAGTAAACAAAAAAATATGTTATGGGGGCTGTTTCTGTAAAAAAATGCAATTGTTGTAAAATTTGCACGTGTTTTCTCTATTTTTTTAGAAACTTTATGACTTTTTTAAGCTTTTTGAATTAAAATACTCTTTTTTGTGTTTTTTAATGGTAGACTATCTAATTACCTTTCATTTAAGGCTATTTGCATGACAATAGGACAAAACCTCGCAAATTAAGAATGTTTTTTGCTCACCGGGTAGAGTCAATAATAAAGTGCCTGCCCCACAGAGGCGAAGGGGGCTAGACCTTTGTAGTTAGTGTTTTTTTTGCATAACAAGTACATACACATAAGTACTTAAAATATCGCTAGTTGCTGACCAAACACACAGTATACGTGGCGTACCCATGCATATTATGGCGATAACAACTTTTATAACCTTTTAAACGTTATATCACAGAAACGGTGGCTCGTAAGAAAAAAAGTATTGATACATTTTTATAGATAAGTTTATGATCTGCAAGTTTTGTCTGAGCTACTTTTATGATAAAACTTACCGTTTTGCTGAAAATCGCGAAAAACTAATTTTTTTGACCTTTGACCTTGAATAAAAAAAAATCCACACACGGGAATGATGGGGAACTTTTAGACATCTATACTTATTATAAAACAGAGTCGCTTTTTTTCCCCTCATGTCCCTTTGTTCCCTTTAATCTTTAAAACTACACAACGGATTTTGATGATTCTTTCAGTGTTAGATAGCCCATTTATCGTGGAAGGTTATAGGCTATATTTTATCACGCTAAGACTAATAGGAGCGAAGAAGTAGAGGAAAATGTAGCAAAAACGGGGAAAATTATTAGAAAGGGCTAACTTGAATGCGCTAATCTCAGGAACTACTGGTCCAATTTGAAAAATTCTTTCAGTGTTAGATAGCCTATTTATTGAGGAAGGCTATAGGTATATTTTTTTCAGAGGCTAGATATTTTATACCCATGCGACGCCGGGGCGGGTCGCTAGTTGTTTATAATTATGTTTTTAACAATTTCACCGATTTTCAGCTTGCTGGCACTTTTTGTAACTTCGAATGTCTAAATCGACCGGAGTAATAGCCACTGAAAAAATGATTAAAATCGAAAGCCTATGATCCTTCACGTGGTCTACTTCTTATCTATGCCAAATAACATAAAAATTGCTTCCCCGTTTTTTCCACATTCTCCTATCAGTCTTAGCGTGATAAAATATAGCCTATAGCCTTCCTCAATAAATGGGCTATCTAACACTGAAAGAATTTTTCAAATCGAACCAGTAGTTCCTGAGATTAGCGCGTTCAAGTAAACCCTTTCAAATAATTTTCCCCGTTTTTTTCCACATTTTCCTCTATTTCCTCGCTCCAATTAGACTTAGCGTGATAAAATATAGCCTATAGCCTTCCTAGATAAATGTACTATCTAACACTGAAAGAATCATCAAAATCCGTAAATGTTGCGAAGTTTTAAAGATTAAAGGGAACAAAGGGACATGAGGGGAAAAAGCGACTTTGTTTTATAATATGTATAGATTACCGTTATAGGCATACCAAGTTTCTTTTCATTCAGCTCAAAATGAAACTCATTAGGTATAGTTCCTTGCCCGGGCAGCTCTGTCGATATGTATAGCACAGACGATGTCCTACTTTCCGCTACGTATTCAATCTAGAATCTAGATTCTAGGACTCTTAATGGTACTCACACGCCGTACTGTGTATCGTTCAATCGGCATGACGATACTGCCTGCAGGCTTACAGCAAACTAGACATTAAAGGATCACTAAGGCCGCGTCCCCATCAGACACGGCGCGGCGCCGGCACCGTGTTACGGCACGACGCCGCCACCGTGATACGGTACGGCGCCGCACCGTGTCACGGTGCCGCGTACGGTGCGTCCCTATTTAGTCGATATTTGCGCTCGAACGAGATTGCTTGTCTGCATATGGATCGCGAAAGAATTATTATCTTGTTGTTACTAAAACGAAGATTGAAAAAGAAACAGAAACAGAGGAAATTTTGGGTAAATTCGTATTACAAATTACTTACAAACTTAATAATTAAGGGGACTCCCATACAAAAAACATAATTTTTTGGTTATTTTTCTCTATAATAATGGTACGGAACCCTTCGTGCGCGAACCTAAGTCGCACTTGGCCGATTTTTATGTATTCCAAATAAGTGCCTCGTTTAAGTTTGGACAAAATTTTTGTTCGAAAGTTTCACCCAGAATAGGGGCGCGCGGTGCACCGTACGCGGCACCGTGTTACGGTACGGCGCCGTACCGTGTCACGGTGGCGGCGTCGTGTCGTAACACGGTGACGGCGCCGTGCCGTGTCTGATGGGGACGCAGCCTTAACTTTATGAAGAGTTGGACAGAAAATGTATGGTATTTATTATTAAAAGCTTCATTAACTTAAACTTAAGTCATCATTAATTAATGTCTCTTAGAACGACCGTTTGCAGTTCGTACAGTAAACATCGTAACTCATATAATGGCAATTTACGTGGCTACTACCTTAACAAGCGTAAAGAACGTGCCACATTATAAATAATGGCAAGGTTTTCTATGACTGTATAGCCCGAATACTGATATTGATAATTAACTAATTAAAATTAAGACACTAAATAGATAATCTGGAATCTAGAATTAGCGTGTAATGGGTGCCTTACACAAACAATAATACTATTGTCATCCAGCCTTACAAATGCGTGCGACACGATGACCCACATACTGGGACATATACAGTGCCATGCTAATAAGATATATATTCATTTCCATTTATTGCTTACTACCGTACAACTGATATCGAATATATTATATTATACAGGGTGTAACAAAACTAAGTGATAATACTTTAGGGTGTGTATGTATTCCTTGTAGAGAGCTCACTGTGAAAGTAGCAGCGCTGAAAGACCAATATTTTTTTCACTTTTGTACGGGCAAGCGCCTCAGCGTCACGAGTTTCCCCATACAAAAGTGAAAAAAATGTTGGTCTTTCAGCGCTGCTACTTTCACAGTGAGCTCTCTAGAAGGAACACATACACACTCTAAACTCTAAAATATTATCACTTAGTTTTGTTACACCCATATTATGATCTACATCAGTGTAACTCAACTGTGTTATTTAAATCAAATTCATTCAACACAGAGACAACTATTAAGAAGCGCTTACACGGGCAACAATTGCGGCAATAATTGCCCGGCGACACGAATGGACCGATCTGGAGCAATTAGTGGAGCAATATGGAGTAATTTCAATAAATTGCGGCAATTATTTCGGCGATATTGCTCCAGATATTTCATATCGCTCAGTGTCGCCGATACGAATTGACGAATATCCGATGGGTATGACAGTATTGCCTAGTAACTAGTTGATGAAGTTGCGCCATATCGCTCAATTGTATTGCGATGTATTGCGAAATATTGCTGCTTGTTGCCGAAAATTGCTTGATGTAGTTGTGACGTCAAAGTTGACGAGAATTGACTGGAGTGGAGCAATTTTAGTTGCCCGTATAAGCGTACCTTTATTTATACGCGTGCGACGACACTGCATTGCTCTGTTCTCCAAACTTTGCCCGTTTCAAGTATGAAAATGCTGTAATAGTTACTTTATTTAGAGAAAATATATTATTAGTTATTTGTTTACTTTGGAAAAGCTCCGAAATCCTAGAAAACTATTGAATCTGACAGAAGAGACAGACTACAATTAAGGCACGTACCGTGGAAAACAAGATAGATTTTGAGCCACAACATTGTTGCACACAACAATGTTAAAACTTAAAATATAAATCCGAACGCAGAATCGCTCCAAACTAATAAAACATCTAACGACTGCGTTGCGCCTGTGCATTTCGATAAACGAAAAATAGAAAGGTTTTATAGTTGGGATATAAAATACTGTGTACTCGCGGTTGGCAAACAAACACATTTTTAATATTGACACAAACAAGCATTTTGATGCTACTATACTCTGACCGCTTGAAGCGCGACTCTCGTAGCATACTAAATGTATGCTACGAGTATGCTACGAGAGTCGCGCTTCAAGCGGTCGCGCTTTAGTTTTTGTCCGTGGCTCCACTAGAATGAATAACCTTTGATCTCACGTAGCTTTACTATTTAAGATAAAAATACGTGGGGCACTCGGGGTCTACCGCGGTAAAGCTATTGCATAGACTTTGTATATGTCTAGTCGCACGCACACAAACACCGTGCCGAAGTCTGCCGAACTGGAACGACGGACGATGCACGGCAACGCCGCCGCACCGACAACCGACGAGTCAGGGGGGTGTTAGGTTTATTTTTATTACGAAATTTCTTTATTCGGTCGCCGTGCTCAAAGCCTGCGATAAAAGCTATGCACTAGCTTAAAAGTAGTAGAATGTGTTAATTTAGAGCTACTCTACTGCCAAACTAAGCTCTTATCAACTCATCAGCTTGCCAATCTAAAAGCTCTGACATTATGAATAGAAAACGCATTATAATTTCCAAATGTTTCCCAGTTCCAACTCACGCCATGAAACCCTGCTAGG
This sequence comes from Polyommatus iphigenia, assembly GCA_963422495.1. Taxonomy (NCBI): domain Eukaryota; kingdom Metazoa; phylum Arthropoda; class Insecta; order Lepidoptera; family Lycaenidae; genus Polyommatus; species Polyommatus iphigenia. The sequence goes on from OY730182.1 coordinate 9,057,985, forward strand.
CTCTTGTTGTCCCATTACCATGAACATTTAATGATATATTTTAGTTCTTACAATAATAATGTTTTATGAAACAAAAACGTTTTTGTTGTGAGTTGTGACCAAAGAGAATATTATGATCACTACGTTTTAGTTGTGACATTGAAATGTTTAATGACATGACGTATTATTATATTTTTTAGTCTTCAAACTAGAAGGCAACGGCCGAAAATGTTAAGCGCTACCATACAAGTATAAAGGATTTGAAAATGAATCAAAATTTGACTACTAAGAGCATTCGCAGATGAAAGCTTCGAGTAAAATTATGTATCAACAGGCTGATTTTAAAAAGCATTTAGAAGATGCTTTTAAGGTAATGATCTGTAAAAAAATGAAATTTAAATAAAATACAAGTTGGTATTTAAACGCAGTAATGACAAAAACTTTGAAAGCTCTAACACAATGTTAAATGTTTCATGACAAATAATAGAGTGATATACCTAGAGAGCCTTAGCCCGGCCGCACATTGTCCGAAATTTCTGATACGAAACATTTGAACTGCCAGAGTACTCTGGTGTTTCGTCCCAAGGTTTTTGGGCCCAGTGGGCCCAATGACCAGATATTATTATGAATTTTTAACATTTTTTCATCTGGCGATTGCTCCCAAGTAATTATTTTTTATGACTTTTGGGCTTATGTCTGTAGGGCTAGCAAATAAGTTGTAGATTTGAATAAAAAACAAAATAATTATTTTGTATGAAAACATTTATTACACACTGAATGAATAAATGATATTTAAAGAAAAATAATTCAATGGACATCTATATCTATATATATCTATATCTTCTTATATATAAAATTCTCGTGTCACAATGTTAGTCCACGAACTCCTCCGAAACGGCTTTACTGATTTTTACCAAATTTTATATGCATATTCAGTAGGTCTGAAAATCGGCTACTGGGTACTTTATATATTGATAAGTGCATTTGTTGAATAAATAATAGTAAATTATTACAACCTGAGACTGACGGCGACCATTGTTTGTACGACGGGATAGAGATCGACGTTGCCATGGCGACATACTTATTTAGTCACTTCAATAAAATAATATGGGCGAAATACTTTATATTATGGCAAAGCAACGTTTGCCGGGACAGCTAGTATATTTTATAAAACTCAAAGGTGAGTGACTGACATGGTGATCTATCAACGCACAGCCCAAACCAGTGGACCGATCGGGCTGAAATTTGGCATGCAGGTAGATGTTATGATGTGGCAACCGCTAAGAAAGGATTTTGATCAATTCTACCTCCAAGGGGTTAAAATAGGGGATGAAAGGCGCGCAAAAGCTCGTGTATAATAAATTAAAATCTCTTATGACATAAATAATAACAAAAGTATTTATTTTCTAAATAATCTAATTATATTATTATTGTATAGTTGTTTCAGTTTAAAATTTATTTATTTATTATTATTTTTATATAAAGCTTATATATTTCTTTAATTGGCACATTATAATATATAAAATTATTTGTAAGATAACGACTAATTAATTAATTAATTTTATATAAGTAAGTTTCATTCAATTGCGCGCCATTGTTATGGCAGAATGTTAGAACTATAAAGGTGGGTTTAAACCAAAAGAACATAGAGCAAGAACTGCACAAGAACATTATTTCGTATTCGTTTAGTGTAAACTATAATTCGTTACAACATACTTTAGATCGTTTACATCAATCGAACCAACAAGAACATCAAGAATAAGAATTTTTGCTCTTTAGATGAGAATCATTTAGACCAAACAAGCGAATGCTCATTGCTCATTCGTCAACGATAAGTAGTAGGGTTCACATTACACTATGTCTGACTGTGATAGCGATTTTTGTTATATTTGCGATGTTTGCATTTATTGTTATAATTATAACGCAATTAATGAGAAATAAAAAATAAAAAAAGAGTGGTTGGTGGGGAACAAATTTAATACAAAGAAGAAGACTCGATAATTTAAAAAACCCGCCAAAAAGTCAAAATTTTCAAGAACACTAGAATCCCTTTGAAGTGACCGCCTCGAAGAGTGAGCACGTCCGAGCACGAAAGAACGCTCTAGGCAAACGCTCGAGCGCTCTTGCGTCGGTTACACCAAACGAGCGAGCATTCTTGGAGCATTCTACCTATTTACCGCCGAACACGTGGCGAACACATTAGAACAACGAAAGAATGCTCGTTGTTTGTTTACATCAAATATTCGGTGCTCTGTCTGATATCTACAGACTGAACTGCGGCTTGAGACAGGGTGGACGTACCTCGCCTTTGCTGTTTAATTTGTATATAAATGAGCTGATCCAGGGGCTGAGTAGCATGCATGTTGGCTGCTTTATTGACGGTATGAGTGTTAATAGCATAAGTTACGCAGACGACATGGTGCTTCTTAGTCCTTCGGTGGCAGGTTTGAGGAAGCTGTTAAATGTGTGTGAGGCATATGCGGAGGCACACGGTCTTATTTATAACACTAAAAAGAGCAATATTTTAATATTCCTAACGCCAAAGCAGATAGTTCGCCGTGTGCCTCCAATATGCCTCAGTGGCACTCCCCTGGAGCTGGTCAGCAGGTTTAAGTACCTGGGTCATATTGTCACGAGTGACCTCAGAGACGATGAGGACATTGAGAGGGAACGCAGGGCGCTGGCGGTGAGGGGCAATATGATAGCTCGCAGGTTCTCTCGCTGTACTACGGACGTTAAAACCACTCTGTTCAAAGCGTTCTGTCAGTCGTTTTATTCGGGTGGCCTGTGGCTGACATATATGCGCCGAACCTACAGCGTCCTGCGCGTCCAATACAACAATGTCTTCAGAATGCTGCGGGGGCTACCATGGCGCTGCAGTGCGTCAAAAATGTTTGCCGAGGCTCGCGTTGACGGCTTTCACGCACTGATGCGCAAAAAAGTAGCCTCGTTATTGCAGAGACTTCGTAGCAGTGAAAACAGCATTCTGAAGGTCATTGCCTCTAAATTAGACTGTCCAATTCAAAAACACTGGATGGAGATAGGGATAGGCTTGATGTCATAAATAAAAATGATTATACTGATTACTATACTAACACTACTAACTATAAGCTAATTGTTACTAACTGTCACTAATAAATCTATGGACAAAATTAGTCTGAAATAAAGCTTTATTTATTTATTTATTTATTTATTTTACTAGAATGAGCATTCGCTCGTTTGGTCTAAACGGAGCTTAAGTAGTTAATAAGACCTTTATATCAACAACATGAATTAGAAAATGAAAAATATTTTGTATGACGTACTATGGCAACTTTATGCCGATAGGCGCGAGCAGCTATAACCCGGCCGAATTTTATTTATGATTTGAATAAAAGAAAAACTTCCCAAGTCTATCGTACTACTAAGATATAATCATTTTACTGTGGGAATTAAAATTTCACGCAGTACCTATATAGCAGGTATTTTCGTTAAACTTGATTCGACGCAGTATGTTTAGGTATTAATAATAATAGTAATATAAGTTTTAAGGTGATAGTGTTAGATATGTTTTAACCTATCAACCCCCATAAGAACACCGGCGACCGCGACAACAATAGAATAACAATAGATTTCCAAGAATCCGCGATCGAAGGATTAAATGTACAAAACAATATAATGGTTATAACTGATTATTTTTGTGCCAACCCTACTTCAAAATTTCTTGCCAGAAAACAATGGATCATAAAAGTGGGACCAATCGCCAGATGAAAAAATGTTAAAAATCATATCTGGTCATTGGGCCCACTGAGCCTAAAAACCTTGGGACGAAACAACAGAGTACTCATCCGATCGACGTCATCTGACAAATAATGTCAGACGCCCGCCGTTCCCACTCTGCTCATATATTTTGTATCTGACGTCCGGCCCGGATGAGTTGTCAGATGCCGTCTATCGGATAGCAGAAATTTTTAATTACTTTCCGGCGGGCGTCCGAAATTTTACGTCAGATGACGTCGATTGGTAGAAAACCGGATCGCGCTCTCTCTTACATTTTGTACTGAGCCGAGTGAGCTCGAACTCGCCGGAAGGAAATTTCGGATAGTGTGCGGTGTGGCGGTCCGGCCGACGTTCAAATGTTTCGTATCAGAAATTTCGGACAATGTGCGGCCAGGCTTAGTATAAACATTGGAAATGATAATATTATATCAAAAACTAATTTAATAGCCATCTAAGTGCCTACTAAAAGTGACTAGTCAAGGCGGTTGGTAAGGATTTTCATCTAAACAGACGACAGTTATAGTAGACAGTAATAGTAGGCCTGGAGATACTGACACAAAATTCTTGGTCATTTGTACCAGGCTGGCGGTTCTACAGGTTCTACAATTACGTAAAGGCAAAAAGGAAAATGATGGTCATAGCGCTCGCACTGGCAGCCCAAACGCGTGGGCGTTAATCGAACGTGTCGGATAAATAACGAGTGTCGAACGATTTGTTCCACAAAAATGCTTGTAGTTTCAGATAGTCGAAAAAAAATAAGTAGACGAAAGCGTAATGCCATACTTGTCGGGTGCGGCTTGCAGCCCGCCATACCGACGCGAATACGTTAATTTTAATAAAAAAATTGAACCATTTGTACCAGGCTAATTTTTGCATAGCTAATCATCGTCGAGTAGCCATTCACGAAAATCACCTTGCCATATTTTTCCGACAAGTCCTAATGGGCGCCATACCACTGCAAAGGTGTAATTTTTTTCGCCAAACGATTTGTACCAGTATGGCATTTAAATTTTTGGAAAGTATTTGACAAAATATGACCGTTATTATTTTTTCCATACTTCCAGTAGGGGGAAAAAGTGCTACCATACTTGAAATATTTATTTGACACGTTTTAAAAATACGACTATAAAATACCTAAAATCATTTTTTACATCATGGCACCATTGTATATATATATATATATATATATATATATATATATATATATAAGATGTAGCAACTAGCAAGCGGATTATCACTACATATTATTATGAAACAAAGTCGCTCTTTTTTCCCTCATGTCCCTTTGTTCCCTTTAATCTTTAAAAGTACGCTGTTCGAGCCGGATCGATGGAATTAAATATGTCAAATACGTCATTTCCTTCGATTTGGAGTAAAACTATCGAGCAAAACCGTATGTGAGTACTTAGCATTAAAATACTCGTGCGTACATATTATACGAAAATATGTTCTAGCAAATTATCTGTAGAAGATATCAAGTGTCTTGTGCTGGAGCCCTAGAATATTTTATTTTTTTTATTACTATCAAGCTAATTTTTTGTGAGTAGCTTCATTTTGATAGGACGAACAACATTTTTATTTGCGAAAAATCTCGAAAGTGGCAGCTAACAGAGATAGAAAGGATTTCATACTTTGAATTGATGGTCCTAAAATATGGACTGTTTTATTTGTAGGACAATGTTTTATGTTACTCTTAAATTATATAACTGGGCAATTTCAAAAAAACGTGTACAGGGTATAAAATTTCATTTTAATTTTTATTTAGGTTTTTCTTTTTTTCTATAATTTTTTTCTATAATGTAATAGGAAATATAGTTTACTATACAAAAAAAACAAAAAAGAACGCGGAATTTAACGCATTTTCCTGATAATATCAAAAATGACCGTCGAAAAAGTCACCCAAGTTGTTTTAAATTGTTTAAAAATTAACCATCTTATTTAGCACTAATACGTTTTTGGTATCAAATACTATACAAGTTTTGCAATGTGTAAACAATAACAATAATCAAAGAAAAGTGATTAATAATAGTAAAAGTATTATATTATAATATTATATAATATTATATATTATAATATTATATAATAGTAAATGTGACCAAGTCACATACCTGAACAAAGAAATTGAAACACCTGCACTTCAACATTTCCGCGCTTGCCACTAGTATGTCAGTGAAAACAAAAAGACGTACCTATCGATGAAGAACATACGTTGTTTTGCCAGATCGTGCCCAATACTTTTTACTATTAGAAGAATTTTTGCAAAAACGAGCGGTCACAAAGCGGAATCTTCCGGAAGACTAAAATTTTCGTTTTCAATTCATATTAATTTTTAAAAGAAATTACATATAAAAATATATAATTGATACCTTCAACTGATACACTTGACTTTTGAGATTTTAAATTGTGTATAGAAATCACTTCCAATACTGGATATTTTTAAAAATCAATCATTATCTGATCTTAGTTGGGAAGGGGACATGTATATTTGATGGTTTTCAATACTTTAAAACCTTCGTAAGTTTTTTATTTAGTAAAGTAACAACAAGACGACAATTTCTATATGTATTTAAACATACTCGTATACTTTTTTCACTTAAATTATTACATTCTGTTAAAAGTTATTTATCTCAACAAAATAAATTAACAAAGTCGAGGGACAAGGCAAAATCAGGGGGTACACATTTTTTTGAAAATGCCCAACTAATAACCTATCAATATACAAAAAATCTGCTCGTTGGGATTCCGTTATAGGGTTCTGTAATCAACAAAACTTGGTTGACTACTGAACTTTCTATTTCTGTTAGCTACCACTTTCAAGATTTTTCGCAGATAAAAATGTTGTTCGTCTTAGAGCGCTTACAGACGAACGGCACGTGTCAGCGGCACGCGTCGGCGGCAGTCGACGGCAGACGACGGCACGTGTCGGCGGCAGTCGACGGCAGTCGGCGGCACGTGTCGGCGGCAGTCGGCGGCAGTCGGCGGAAGTCGACGGCAGCCGTCGACAGTTTATCACGCTTGCAGTTGTGACGTAGCGCGTAAAGGTAAGCGTCCACAGGTCGGTATCGTACGCAGCGGACGTCTCGCATCAAACGGATAATTTTTTTACAGTACGTCCACTGTATCGGCAGCGTACGGATTAACAAAGTTCCTAAGTCAAAATTTCTGCTTTCGACTATTCCATCCACACCCCCTTTTGATCATTCATTTACTAGGCTAGTCGGTAATCCGTACGTTGCCGATTCAGCGGACGTACTGTGAAAAAATTATCCGTTTGATGCGAGACCGACTTGTGGCCGCTTACCTTTAGGCGGTACGTCACAACTGGGGGCCTACCACCACCTCTACTAAGCGACACCGTTTGACAGATAAGCAATAATTACTTTAACGTCAAGCTAGCGATCTTAAAAAAGTTGATATTTCACAGCAGATTTAACAATGTTTTGCATTTTTTACTGTTTTTTTAGTAATATTATATTTAAAAAGTGAGTACGGTAATGTTATTGTAATCTTACAACAAAGTGTTCTGGAAACATGATTGTAATAGGAAAGGTCGTGGCAGGCCCCCTGCAAGCGTCATAAACTGTCAACGGCTGCCGTCGACTGCCGTAAACTGCCGCCGATACGTGCCGTCGACTGCCAGCGACACGTGCCGCCGACTGCCGTCGACTGCCGCCGACACGTGCCGTTCGTCTGTAAGAAGCCTTATCAAAATGAAGCTACTTACAAAAAATTTGCTTGATAGTAATAAAAAAAATTTTGTTCTAGGGCTCCCGTACTTATATATTCATTTTATTGCAAAATAAAAAGCAACTAAGTAATTCTAAACTCCTTGAAAAAGTAATTTATATCTTTCGCGTGTTTCAGATGAGAAGATAAATACGACGTTTAATATTTTTCTTTTCGCGTTAAATTTCATGGCACGAAACAAATTGATAAACAGCCTGTCTACCTTATAAAAGCCTACTGAGATATTAAATAACTTTCAGGTGAATATTAATATTTCACACTAGTGTTTGTCCAGCGTAGGCGGGCGAATATTTGAGAGAGACAAAATTCATGTCTTTGAAGTTGGGTCCAAAACGCCTTCGTAAATTTGATGTAACATTACACATTTCAATGTCTCATTAACTTACGAAAATGCTGCTAAAACTATTTTAAAGTAGAGTTAATATTTCCAAAGTTATTATAAAAAAGGACCAAATTGTGAAATTTTTGCGTGTCGTTTCGATACTGCCGCTTACAATTTATTATTTATAAAAATAAATAAGCTAGAAAGGATTAAAAACTTAATGTTAATTTGAAGATAAAGAACTAATAAACTATTCGATACCAACAAATAACACATCAACTCACATTAAATAACTAAAAATTCTATTTTTAAAATGTTCATAAAATTCGCGTCATTGTCCTACGCATTGTTTGTTTTGAATGCCTTGCCGATATACTCTACGTGACGGGTTGAAACCTATTTTGCGATAAAATCTGCTGGCTCACTTTATTTGATCGCAGTGCTTTGGTGTGGATAGAGGTCTTCGTTTTATGCAGGTGAGTCTTTGAAATACGTTCTACAAAAATTTCCAAATTAGACGTCATTTACCTTTCTCGATGTGTGCCAGCATTTGTCTGTTTTTCACTACTTTTTTTATACCAAGTTATAAAGGCCCGCAACATTTCTAAGTTCTTAATAATTTTTTTAGTTTTCTTTATATCAATACATAATTATTAAAAGAATTTAGTGAATCCGTCATTTTCCTGAATAGCCCTAAAAGCATAATGACGATCATTCAGAATGATGACCAAATCTGTAACTGTATTTCTGGAAAACAGGGATAAATATATCGAATCGATGCAATGTCGATATTATAATTAGGTAATTATTTGACACCTTTTCGAAAAGTAGTAGTAGAATAGTAAGAAAAGTAGTAAAATGTTATCTATACTTCAATATTATAAAGCAGGAGAGGTTGTTTGTTTGTTTGAACGCGCTAATCTCAGGAACTACTGGTCCGATTTGAAAAATTCTTTCAGTGTTAGATAGCCCATTTATCGAGGAAGGCTATAGGCAATATTTTATCACGCTAAGAATCTATTATTCTTAGCGAATAAATAGAGGAAAATGTGGAAAAAAAGGAGAGAGAGAGAAAGAGAGAAAATTCTTTCAGTGTTAGATAGCTCATTTATTGAGGAAGGCTATAGGCTATAATTTTTCACGCTAAGATTAATAGGAGCTAAGAAATAGAGGAAAATATGGAAAAAAACGGGGGAAATTATTTGAAAGGGCTCATCTCACGAGCTACTTGAACAATTTTTCTGTTATTTGGTACAGATAACTGATAAGAATTAAGAAATTGACCACGTGAAGGATCATACGCTATTTTTTGTGGACTAATTTGTCTGTGAAATATCTAATTTACGCGAGCGAAGCCGCGCGGAACGTTTGGTAATAAAATATTATTTGAGAAATAATAAACATCAGAATTATTATTTAACTGGTGTACATTTTTTATTGCAGGTGACTCGAAAAGGTAGAATATATTTTTTTAAAGGTTTGAGAAATAATAAACATCAGAATTATTATTTAACTGGTGTACATTTTTTATTGCAGGTGACTCGAAAAGGTAGAATATATTTTTTTAAAGGTAGGTTTTGGTATTAGCTATATTTTAGGGAATACATTTTTATAATAAATCAATACTTTTACTAACATACAAGTTTTATTGAAAATCCTATTTTTTACTTATAATAATAATAATAACCTCCACACCGGTTTCGGTGACGGTGGCTGGTTTCATAGAAACCAGGCAAGTTACGCAGGAGTAATTTTATAGCGCCCAAGTGTGTGCGCAGTACACATGAGCACTCTCTATTCCTTTTAACTCTCATAACCCTGACGGACGACTGACACGACTGGCGAGAGATCAGGCGCAGGACCAACTTTTACATGCCCATCCGTGATCCGATGCATGGATCATCTTACTTGTCAGACCATATTTTCCTGTTCTGAGTATCAGACAATCAGGTGATCAGCTTGCAATGTCCTAACCAAACTTGGAAATAACAATTAACAATAATATGTTTCCAACGCGGGCGGGAATCCAACCCACGACCTCTGAGTCAAGAGCCACGCTCTTAACTACTGGTCCACGGAGGCGTTTATAATAATAATAATAATATAATCAGCACGAATATGGATAAGATTTTTAAAATAATCATTATTCTCAACAAATTGTCATTATTCTAAGTAAACACGTAATTTTCCACAAATTTCGTCATTGTCATGAACAACAGTTTTTACTTAATATTAAATATCTCTTAAATTATTTAATTTTTTTTCGTGACTCTTACAGAAAGGGAATTCTATTCCGGTGCCTTTTAACACCAGAAACATTCAGAGCAATATTTAAGGGTTTTTTTAAAAAACACAATTTTTGGCCTAAAATAACATTTTGAGTAGATTCACCCAGGCGTTCGATGAACGTATGCGCAGCGCAGACGCCGCGACAACGCGGCGAGTAAGTCGCGTAACGCGTTGTCGCCGCTTCTCTACTGGAACAATCAGTACGCTGCGCTAGCGCCGCGTGTGCGCGACGTATACGCCGCGTTACTGCGGTGTCTGCGCTGCGCATACGTTCATCGAACGCCTACGCTGGACAAACGCTAGTGTGAAGGCAGCCTAATATGAATAAAGCTGGCAGTGGTTAGAGGGTTCATTGACTTCACCATGAAGATATTAAAATATATTTTTTGTGGATAAAAAAGTTTGTAATCAGATGTGTGAGGTCAACGACCTTAGAGCCTCGTTTTGTTTATATTATGTTCCCTCTCTCTCTCATACTCTACTGTCTATATAATACTTACTGATTAAGTCTAAGTCATCCTCATCTCCAGAGTTTATGTGGTGGCCCTTCATGTCGCCATTATATCCGTGTGTGTGCCTGAAACAAACAAACAAACTTTAATTATATTCAAGAACATACACAAAAATTTCCACAGCCGAACATAGAACCTTGTTCTTTTTTAGAAGTCGGTTAAACATTTACCTAGTCACTAGGTATTAATTATCCTCTAGGTCCTAGTGGATAACTAATGCGAGGTTGTTTTTGCCTGTATGATATCATGTTATTGGTAAAAAGAAAATATTACGTAACTATGTGTATTTTCATGCTAGGTATAATCATTTAAGAAATAGTCTCTTATATCAGATTTTTTCTCTATATATAGTCTTTTATTTGAAAATACATTTTGATATTCCTAATCTCAGCCACATAACTATTAAACCTCTCTCATTCAGATCAATAACATTAGAGCAGGAGAGTAGAGTTCGCCACACGGGAGACGCACTTGTGACCCTTTCCAAGGTCAATAATAAACTTAGTTCAAACTTACTTTAGCCTCTGAAATGACCTTTATGTAGATGGAATAAAGATGGCTCTTGGAAAATCCAGAGTAAAATAACTTTGAATGCACTTTACATACGTATCTAGGTGTTTAAAGAGTTGTCGGCGCGGCGCGACGGTCTGACTTCTGATTTACTCCCGATTTATTTAGTAAATTTTCCCCCATCTTTCCATGCGAATGTGTGCCTGTCTGTAATCTGTATGTCTGTGAAACCGCTGAACCGATTTTGCTGATATTTGGTATGGGGACTTTAAGGTCCCGGGAAAGAACATAGGATACTTTTATGTACGGTTCCCGTGCGATAAACAGATTTTGGCGCGATTGAGTTGCGGGTGTCATCTAGTTTCATACATCAATCCTTTGGAGCTAAATCAAACATACATATAAATCTTCTTCGATTCATAATTAGTGTAGATTCATTTTATAAACATAATGACTGATACGTAACTTTTGTTAAAAGTTAACAGCGTTGTACCTAAACTAAAGTAAAATTTTAAATTACTATGGTATAATATTATATTATACGTTCATTGCTCAGACACGTCTTATGTAGCGAGTGAAAGAAACACTTCTCTCTAATATCCCAAGAGTCCATTATGTTATTAACAACTCTGTGCCACAATATATTTAAGTGGTTGACTAAAAAAATTACTTTGAATGGAGTGCACTTAATACATACTAGCTTTAGCACGAGGTACTGCTTCTTATTTATTTTCTACTAGCTGTTGCCCGCGACTTCGTCCGCGTGGACTTCAGTTTATAGCGCGCGGTGTCAACAAAATTGGTGTCAAATTTAAAAGCTTTTTAAAACTCTGGTACCCCTTAAATCAAAATACCCAAAAACAGCTGTGCAGTGTGCACATAATATTTAATTTTTTAAATTAAGTAAACTTTATTTTAAATACCAAATTTAAAGCTTATTTAGCCCCCCATTAAACAACTTTAGCATGAGCTTTACCCATTTAAACTATTTATCATTGGTAGGTTTAAGGTTACGTCACAGCATAGATAAAGTACTGAGTAGTGAGTTATTTAATAACGTGTATACCTAACAATCGAAAGAATCGAAAAACGTAACACAATATGGTGCCACCTCTTATAGAAACACTTATGAGCAAGCGATAGCGAGATGTAGGCGACTCTTAGCGCCATCTGTTATGAATTTTTGGAACTAACTTAATTTGAACGAATTTACGCATTTTCACCCCCTTACAACCCCTTTTTCCAGTTAAAAAGTAGCCTATGTCCTTTCTCAGGCTTTAGACTATCTGTGTACAAAATTTCATTACAATCGGTTCAGTAGTTTTGGCGTGAAAGCGAGACAGACAGACAGACAGAGATACTTTCGCATTTATAATATTAGTATAGATTTCTTTTTAATTAAAGAATATATAAAGTGTCCTATAATCTATGTATAGATGAAAATGACATTCGTTAAAAAGTCTCAACGATGGGACACGACAACAGCCACGTTTGCAACTATTTACGGCATGCATAATCGATCATGGGCAATCACAGACGAATAATATCTTCTACACTTTAGCGATGTCCCATCATCGAGGTAAACATTTTTAAAAGATTCGTGATACGTTTAGATCGTAAAGATGGAGTCATAGAGGATAGAAAAAAGTCTTTAACTTTTGTGTCGCTTAAAAGATTTAAATTGCCGTCATTTTAAGACAGTTTTGAAGCTGCTACGATAACTTTTAATTGCCTTGTCTAAAGGATGTACAAGTTTCGTACAACAAAGAAGCGTATTGTCACCTTTAAATCCCCAGCTTAGAGGGAGCTGAGAATTTTGTAGCATCGATAGAGCTCTTTTAAACTGTTTATTAAAGTTTCACAATCTTGTACAACTTCTTTCTTATTGGTCGGTTGTTTTGACAGCTCCGTTCCTTCTAGATAATGTTATTTAATGTTAAAACTTTGATATGATGTTATTTGATCGAATAACTATTATAAATTAATATTACCAAATAATAAATATATATTGCCTGGCAATTTATATTTGGTAATATTAATTAATAGCAATTAAATAATAGTTAATGGTAAAAAACAACGAACTGCGCGCCAACGTATTAAATACGTATCTTACTATTTGTCATCGGACACTTCTATGTTTTGGCGGAAAGAAGAGAAGAAAAGAACACAGCGCGACGCGACAAAATTTTCGCGCGTTGCCGCAATGCAGACGTTGCATACACTATAGTTTGTGCGTTATAAGATGATATGGGTGACAGATCTCATATTCCTTGCTACGGATTTTTTTACAAGAAAACAAAAAAATCAAAATGTAATAAATTATATTCCATCTACAAAAACAAATGTTTCCTATTACTGTAAATGAATAAAAATGAAAAATTGCTAAATGTTAACTTATTAATATAAAATTATAAATATTAACAGTGAAATAGGAGTATAAAATTATTGATACGAAAGTATTTCAAAAATGTCAGATGCATGAAACGGAACTTATGCCGATAGAGATTGACACTGTTGAATCGAAATCAAATCGATAAAAAGGGCGGCCATATTAAATCGCCGGCGCGGCGCCACTCTGAAACGTTAGTACGAAATCGATAATTTCGATTGCAATTCCTTTACGAAGTAATTCGATATTTTTAAATTATCGATTAAAATTTTTAGGTAACTTCCCTACTATTGTCAATTATAATGTGTCACCCATATCATCTTAAAACGCAAAAACTATAAGGGCCGATTCACACCGGATCGGCAGCGGCCGGCAGCGGCCGGCAGCGGCCGGCAGCGGTCGGCAGAGGCGCGATCGGCAGCGGCCGGCAGCGGCGCGAAGAGCACTTTTAGTGTGAAATAATTTTAAACTTTATTTACATACTTATAACTACTAGTATCGCTTGAAAACTTCTAAAAGGGCTCGAGGCGCCGCTGGCGGCCGTCGGCAGCCGTCGGCGGCCGTCGGGCCGCCGACGGCCGCTGCCGATCCGGTGTGAATCGGCCCTAATAGTGCCCTTGCGACGACACAACGAAGCAATGTGATCTCGGTCTGACACTGTGCTCACCTGAGACCTGGGCCGCAGGTGTATGGCTGGTCGCTGATGTGCATGATGTCCTTGTCGCCCAGCCGCCCCACGCCCACGCCCACGCCCGTCATGTCACATGCCGCCTCGTGCTCTATCATACCTGCCAACAAAAAAAAGTTATTCTTTTTTTTATTAGGCTGCGTTTAACGGTTCACCGGAACTGAGCTACGCGTTTTGAGGAACGTGTTTCTAAGATTCAATGGGATCACTGCGCTAACCGAGGTCCGGCAGGCGGCAAATGAAGCGATTCTATTAATTCTTACACAGCGTAACTTATATATGCATTCCTGAAGCATCTGCATCGTCTAAGATAAAGGGTCAAAACCTGAAAACAGACGAAACGCGGCGCTCAGTGTAAACGTGTTACTTCTTGCAAAGTAAAATTCTGAATCGCTATTCACGCCGCTTAAATGACTGAATATACTCAATATCCCAACAAAATATCAAAGGCCTCTCTTTAATACCTTGGGTCATGGTGAATAACCATGATTGAATATATTATTATGTAATGTCGGCTGTACACTCTCGCCGAGAGCTCTCGGGCGAGAGTCTCGTGCGGGAGTCCCTTGCCCGAGTGCGTTCATGTACATTCTCGCTTAGTTCAATCGCAGTTATAAACTCAGAGAAGATGGACCATAATTTTTCTAAAAATGGCGAAAACGTATCTACGATCAATGATCATCATTCACCATTGCATCGAAAGATATCATTGTAATCCAAAGATCTATAATAATATTTAATTTTATTTCTCACAGTTAAAGACTTATAATGACGTTTATTATTGTTATTTTTCTGTTCTGCAATGTCTAGCGGCGCGACTAGTAGTGAAAAACGCGAGAGTGTACAGTAATGCGCTCGCTTTCCTCGCGAGACCCTTTGTCTCGGGCGCAAAATAACGACACCGGACCGAGAGGGTCCGAGACAGGCGAGACGAGGCGAGCGCACCCATTTACACTCTCGCACTCGGGCCGCCTCGCTGTGTCTCGGCGAGAGTGTACAGCCGACATTACATGCACGACAGGCCCATCAAAAAGTTCGTAATCGCTTGTATTGATCCAGCATTTACCACTTTTTACGTGGTGAAACCGCATAATTCTAACAAGTGACCCGATGTGGAGCTAATAACAATTTTCCGACCCTTTCCCAAGGTGACTCCATCGTCGCTAGTTCGAAAAAAGGTCCGTAACTTATATGGGCAGTAAAATTTACATAAAGCGCGGACCAGGGCACTTACCCAACTAGCAATCTATAATTTGAACAGAAAAGATAGCAACCAAAATATACGTGGTTTGACATAACGCATCGCATGCGCCATATTTTTTTTTCATATTACTTAGCGATGCGTTATATCAAATCATGCAATTTTATATTCGTCTTAGTCATCGGAATTGTCGAATGCAATTTGCCTAACTACCCTAAAACTAATTCGAGCCGGAATATAGCTATTCGTTTTCGGTTCCCGCAAAACAATTTATCATACAAACGTGACTAGATTTTTGGGATAGCGGGATTTTCAGGTCGGCACCGTAGTGAAAACCGAGAGCAATCTATTTTTAGTGGTATCGACTTTTAAACAATACGCGTGTGCCTGCACTGCACAGTGCACACAGCAAAGTGCCGCGTTTGTAAGCATTCACTGGCTAAAAGGTATACTTTTGTAACATTTTTAAACAGAGTAATATTTTTGTGAGCTCTTTGTCGCTATTCTTTCATATGAAGTTGCTAATGATATTCTTTCAAGTTCTTTGTTGCTTTTCTTTGCTATGGAAACCTTTTGCCAGATTGCGCCAGAAGGTTACGTTTTTCGGATTTATTAGAAGCCTATTAGTCTTGTATATTTTGGAATCTAGAGCCTCAACAGCTTGTCGCATTCAATTAACTCAAGTTTAAGAGGTATCTTCAGATTCGTCAGTCGCGAGAGTAGGGCATGTTTCACAACTTCCTGATAAATTCCAGACAGGCTGTCCACAACTTATCGGACAGATTCCCCACACTCTTTCTGTCAGATAAGTTGTGGATACTGGATAGCCTATCCGACACTTATCAGTAGACAGTAAGTGGTGAAACAGGCCCTAAGACTGGTTACTTCAAAAAGTTAAATGTTTTTTTAACGGATAGGTTATCATGATATTTAATTCACAATTTTCAGTAATTCCTAGAAGAACTCAGAAACAACATGCGCCGTAGTTGCACTGTGGAAAATGAATTCACAGAACGCCTGAAATACACGCCGCCAACACGGGATCTATATTAAGGCTGTGGAAATTATGCGACTGATTGGATTCCTGCTTAAATCAATAATGCTACATTTCACATTGAATATTGTTGAGTGTAGAGTATAATGATTATCGTATGAAAATCATGAAAGAAATTCTCGATATCTTGTTTTGTCGCATGCAGAACTACCAATATAGAGTTAATATTTCTACCGCACCTTTTCCAGAATTTCTTCCATTCAAACCAGAAGTTACAGTAAGTTTTTTGAGACGAAAGTTAGCGAATCAGTCTAGCCGTTTCGTTTTAGCGAGATACTGTCAGTGTAATTTATTTTTTGTGAAACATTATTTTTATGAGAAGATTGGGATTGGAAATGTAAATAATGATCATAGCCACCGACAAAATATTGTGAGCATAACCAATAACCGAATCACAGCACAAATAATTGCGATTTCGGATAAGAGAGAAAAACATTGCAATATCGTCACACGCTCGTGTAGCTTTCATCTAAGCGAGTTCGATTTAAGGGCACGACTCATTTACCGTATATATTTATATTGTGGCATAACAATACCTTTTTATAAACCACAAATGCAACAGCTAATATTACTAATGGATTAACAAAATGGCTTTTTTCGTAACTGTAAATCATCGGGACAAAACAAGTGGACATTAATCATTTTCGTACATAAATCTTGTAAGTTAAACACTAACATTGATTTATAAGAGTTTCCATTAGACATCGTTTAATGATTGATTAGCTCGGATTTTGGACAGTCAATACGCATTAACGAGATCGTACAATGGAATGTTTAACTAAACGTTGCTTGTGTTTGATAAACATTCATCATTTAATATCAGCAACGCCTCGGGTCCAGTATTTTTGAGGTTTGCTTTAGTTTTGGGTCGAATGCCGCGTTGGGACAGCAAAATGTTGTTTTCTAAATTATTGGTGACCACAATCAGGTTTATCCCATACGACCGACGTATGGACAGGTGACTTGCGTCGAATATGCATCTAAAAAACCGCCCCTTAGACATGAGGAACAGGACTAGAGGAGGAGGGAGTCGAAAGTCAAAACTCGATGGAAGTTGGCGGCCATCGAGTTTTGACTTTCGACTCCCTCCTCCTCTAGTCGTGTTCCTCATGTCTAAGGGGCGTGACCTTGCCCCTTCTATGACCTTCCTTCTTATGGTGTTACGCCAGCTATTCCTATCTAACTAACCTATCTAACTTTTGACAGTATCAATGAAATAAAACTAACTAACTACTTGACTTAGGTAGCTTAACTTGAAGAAAAGTTAAGAACGGCTCGGTATGTCTTAAAAAATTCAATCCTTTGACTATAATAGTACCTGAAGCTCTAGTCAAGATCTTTGAATCTAACTAGAATTTAGGCTATGTGAGGTTTGACGGTCGGGGGCTCAGAAGGTCTAGAAAAATTCAAACCTGTGACTATAGTATCTGAAGCTCTAGTCAATATCTTTGAATCTAACCAGAATATTCTAGTTAGATTCAAAGTTAGGCTATGTTGTGTACTCACCATTCTGCGGTTTGATTGGCGGTATGTGGTTGGCGATCACATAGTCGCCGATGACGCCGTCCAACTTGGCCGCCTGCAGCGTGCTAGTGTAGCACGTGCGGCAGTACTCCAACCTGGAAAATAACATAGCATAGAGATAAAAGGCAAAGATAAGAGATCTGTCTACTGCCTACTGCCATAATTGAGTGCTTAGCATGGCTACAGTAGAAATGCGAAAGAATAGAAACGCTGACAGTTTTTGCGGACAAACCGACAGATTTCCTTGGTTAATCCATCACTTTGTCTACCCCCCTCAGACTAAACCTTTCTATGGTGGCCATGCTAAGCCTGCTGATTGGTTATTAAATTAATTTTTCATAGTTTGATACAGTACATTGTGGGCTTCTGATGTTAAATTCAAATTACTGTATTACTGTATAAATAGACGAAGCTTCTATTTGATATCACTCTTTAGGATCTTCTTAAATAGAATACAGGATTGCTAATTGCTATTGTAAAATGAAGAGCCTTTTTTACGAACAAGTTATTTAAAGCTTTCAAAAAATATATTTCAACAATTTCAAGATGATGAAATCCCAAATATTTCAACTAAAACAAAGCCTTGGTTCAAAACTTTTACAAAAGTCGTTGCAACGCTGGTGTCCCACAGGTGTAGGTCAATTCAGTGCGATCTTAACTTCATCCACAAATAACATTTCATCTATATGTAAATGAGTTGTTTCCCAAGCTAACTCTATTTTGGAAAATTGTGTCATCCCTAAATAATTTCAATTACATTTTTCAGTCAGTGTATACCTATTGCCCAAAATTTTCAATTTTAAATAGAATTGTACGTATCATATCAAGAGAAGGCCGGTTAATAAAAAACAAATATTCCGCATCAAAAAGGGTGATCAAATAATTGGATTCCAAACACAAGGGATAATTAAAAATTAACAACAACAAAAACGGTTGTGTTGTGGCAGAGTATTTTACACTGGCAACATTCGCAAAAGGTTCGTCACATCTGGGTCCATTCCACAAAATAATTCATAAATAGTAGATCATATTTTTGCAAGACGCTTGAAGGTGGCACACGCACATTAGCGTGATTTCAGATAACTTTAGGGTATGTTTAGAAGACAAACACTCAAACGCGTTTTGTCAACGCGCGTTTACAACCACATGATTTAATTCGCGAGATCGCATGTTAGCATAATATTATGTGTACGGCCTAAATAAAATGCATTTAATTGTAAACGCGCGTCGGAAGTAGTTGTACTTTCAGCCAATTTCAGCAAAAATGCAGTAATCTTTTCCCTATATTTTTTGTTTTTGTTTGATTTCAAGGACACGATTGAGTTGCTCTACTGATTCACACTTATACTGTTAAAAAGGCCTATAAAAAGTTGGATATGTTTTGTCATTGTGCGATATGATTTTGCGTGCCCTCCATTGTTACCGCCTCAAAGGCTATCTAGCGGATTGCTTTATATGGGACATTTTTTGCGATTTACTCACATACGGGACGACCAATTCGAAACATAATATTATTTTCACATACATTGCGATGGATATAAAATATATGGCCAGAATCAGACATCATAAGCTTTCAAACAAAAAAAAAACAGACCAAAATCCGTCCACCAGTGTGCCACGGACAGATAACAAAAACACACACAAAAACACACACACCCAGACGGACACATTAAACTTGCACCTCTCTTTTCACCGACGGTAAAAAATCAAAAAATTCTTCCTAGCACAGTCTTTCTATCGTCTTCTATTTTCATATTCAAACTAGCTGCTCTTTTGCTCTGAAGATGCGAAACAACTGACTTTTAATGTCCTCGTTATCCTTTGCTTTGGCGTAGCATCCCGGCCGTGATTGCCTCATCCTAGTTACATAAATTTGCTTTTAGTTCGCCGACTGTGAACATTAATCCGGGAGCAGCGCTCGTCATAGACATTTTTAGTTTTTACTTTTTATTGAAATCATCAAAATTGCGCGCTGTGCCATTTCAACGTTTATAAGCAATGCTTCCATACTTTTATAGCGACTTGTAGACTTTTGTGTAAATAACCCAGCAATAACAGCTTCAACACTGATTTTTAGGGTTCCGTAGTCAACAAGGAACCCTTATAGTTTCGGTCTGTCCGTCCGTCTGTCTGTCCGTCTGTCTGTCTGTCCGTCTGTCTGTCTGTCCGTCTGTCTGTCTGTCCGCGGTTTTGCTCAGAGACTATAGGACCTACAAAGCTGTAATTTGGTATGAATGCACATATTAACGATGGCAACAAAATGGTACATGAAAACTTATTTTTTTTTATGGTACCTTCCATACACATCAAGCGGGTATGAAATTTTTTTCGCGTCCACCCCATCGTATGGGGTGTTGTTGGATAGGTTTTTTAAAAATATTATGAGTATTCATAGATCATTTTCCGATTTAGGGATCCGTTTGTGAAATATTAAGTTTTAAAGTGGAAAAAATCGTTAGAGTCCAGTGTCCCCCCCTTCTACCAGCTAAACGGTTGCTTCTGGAAATGTGAAAAAATTCACGGGAGTAGGAAATATGCTGAATTTAAAAGGAAAACTATAACGGCTAAGAAGACTTCATAAATTATTGCGTAATAGTCGATAAACTAAAAAAAATGTATTCGGCGAAGTATAAAGGAACTTTTCGTTCAAATTCCTTTCAAAATAACTGAGATGATGTTGTTAGTAGTGTAAAACACGTTATAAATGTACATTTATTGACCAACAAAAATTAAAAAAAAAACTAGCGGTATTACGGAACCCTATATTGCGCGTGGCCCGACACGCACTTGGCCGGTTTTATTGTTGTTGCATTCAAATCAACCCAACAGAAGTCACTTACAGTGCCAATTTATACTCTATGTTCATTTGCTCTCATAACGCAGTAGGACGAATAAGCCGACGCGGTCAGCAAGGGATCAGGCTTTTTTCGGACAGTGAGCCTGTTTTGTAAATTAGGAAAATATTAAGGAAGATTAGGAAAATATTAAGGAAGTTTTCAAGTCTTTGAAAACAGCATTTTAGTTGTAACTACCAACGCGTGAACGTAATCAAGCAAGCTCTTAACCACTAGACCACAGAGGCGCTGAATATTCCAATAACCGACTCTCAATACAAATCTAACCCAATAATGCTATTGATCCGGATTCTAGCGCGATTCATTGCATCTTTTATGACCTTCAATTATTCACGACTGCACACACTTCCACACACTATCCAACCCGCCAATAGTAGCTTGCTTTCAATAAAATCCCAGTTCTGATGCTGAAAAGCATTTGGCAGGTAAAAAAGGAAAAATACAAGAAATTCGCATCGCAATAATCGTTGCCAAAACTTTTGAGTCATTCCTAAAAAAATTCAATGCATGGACAAAGAGCTCATCTAATAAAGTGGAACTATCCTTGGCTACCGTCCAGGAGCTAGGTCGTTCCTTTTTACGGCTTTCACTTGAGAGGTTAAAATGTCACCGAAATAAAAGGAATATAAAATGAACTCAGTCAACAATAATACGCCACGATGCTTTCAGGAGATATTGTAATAAACGAACGTTTGAAAACATTTTTACTCGAGTGTTTACATTAAAGAATCATGGCTGGGAGGAGACGTAAGGACCACGTGACATTTATTAGCTGTAGCCTATAAGGGCTGGTGCTCGCTCGCTCGTAAATGCCAGACTCCTCGAGGTGGCATTGACCTTGGTATTGACATTTAGGGAATTTCAGGCCGATCGCTCGAGAAAAGTGATTTCATTAAATTACTTCGGCTGAACGATAAAAGAATTGGTGGAAATGAAAACTGTTTCTTTTACATTTCGGGGAGAAATTTGATATTATCACTTCGAGTCTCGAGAGCAAATTATGAGAACAATTTATAATTTTATTTCTCTGTTTAATATCAATGTCTAAAACTCAGCATATTAATAATTTGCAGTAATTACAAACGTATACTATTAACCTATTAAGTGAGTACTAATTCCCATTATTCAACACTGAATAGTTAATTTGCCACTAACCAAACATAATAACCAAGGAAGTGTTTTTGAGCGCGGGCAAGGTTGATGTTTAAGTAGGAAGGTCAAATGTGCGTTTTTCTGAAGAGTTCAAGACCGTGACGTGGTAGTGAAAAAAAAGTATATTTTTTCTGCTGCTGAGATTGCAGCTGCAAGCTGAGCAATAGCAAATCTTACGTGGTCTTACATGTTAACCCATGATGGTCTAAAGATGATTTAAAGGTGCATATTAGTGATGGCCTGTGACGTCACGTCGATTGCTCATGCTATACTTAGGTAACTTGGCAATTCATAATGGCCATTGTAAAGTATTTTAAGGACGCTCTGAATTCAAGGATATATTATGAAGATGCTAGCAGGTGTACCGTTTGATTTCCGCTTAATGTATTCTTATTTTATTGATGTAAGCCTTGTAAAGTTTCCCTCTTGCTGGGACCTTTGGTACCCTTACTTAGCAACCAACGGAAGCAGTTGTAAGTAGCACACCGGGCTCATAAAATGGAAGCATATTCCGGTGGTGTCAATTTAAGGTCGTTTTTCTGTTACGCAAATAGTCAACCGCCACCCGCATGCGGATACAACTGCTGCGGCCGGTGTTATCCATAATTTTATGTTACGTTCCCTCTTTTGCACACATACGGGCTATCCATTGGACGCAGAAAGTTTTAGGAAGGGCACCAATTTGGTAGAACTGCTTGTATTGTTCAGTCATAACTCACAAGGCCGGCTATAGGCGGACCTCATCTTGCAGTCGAAACCGACTGCAAAATGCGGTCGTCGCACGGCGATCTGCAGTTTTCATACTAAATTCATATCCGCAATACATGGACCGCTCGAGCAGTTCTTGAGCGGTCGGTGCCAACGCGACCGCTCTAGAGCAGCCAGTTCCGACTGCAACTTGCGTCTATGGCCAGTCTAATTCATCAAATAAACTCTGTCTCTCTCTCTGTCACTCACCAAGCGGCGTGGTCGAGCTCCAGCTGACAACCCCGGACGCAAAAATATTTATGGGCATCAATTTGGTAAGACTTCTTCATCCATCATTCACCAAAGAAACGATCTTTATCTGTCTCTCTCTCTCAATCTGTCACTCACCATTCACCAAGCGGCGTGGTCGGGCTCCAGCTGTCCGCACCGAACGCAAAAATAGTTATGGGCATCAATTTAGTAAGACTTCTTGTATAATTACATCCATCATTCACCAAATAAACAATCTTTGTCTCTCTCCCTCTCTATCACTCACCAAGCGGCAAGTCCGTCGTCCGGGGTGGACAGCTAGAGCCCGACCACGACGGTCGGGCTCTAGCTGTCCACCCCGGACGCAAAAATAGTTAAGGACATCAATTTGGTTAGACTTCTTGTATTGTTCATCCATCATTCACCAAATAAACGATATCTATCTCTCTCTCTATCTTTCTCTGTTACTCACCAAGCGTCGTGGTCAGGCCCACCCCGGATGCAAAAATAGTTATGGGCATCAATTTGGTAAGACTTCTTGTATTTACATCCATCATTATCCAAATAAACGGTCTCTATCTCTCTCTCTCCCTCTTTCTTTCTCTGTCACTCACCAAGCGGCGTGGTCGGGCTCCAGCTGTCCGCCCAGCTGTCGCGGCAGGCTGGCGCGCGGCACGTGCGCGCTGAGCTGCGGCGCGCTCACCGTGTGCACGCGCTCGCGCAGCTTCTCCCGCACGAATAGCCGCAGGATGCGGAACGGCGCCTTGAACCACAGCGGTGCCGTCACTATCAACACCTTCTTCAATTTGGCCGGGTAGCCACCCTGTAACAATGGAAAGAGTACCATTAGCATACTATATTGCAATCCTATCTGCAGAATCTCGTTTCATTTTGAAAGATTTTTTTAGCGTTAGCACAGAATACATATAAGTGGCGTTATATTAGTGGACTCACATTACACGGAAAGATATTGCGTGTCGGGCTGACAAAGTACATGGGCGTCAAAAAGGCAGGGTCAAGTTTGAGTATGAAATATTTGTCATTTTCTGGGTGAGATTGGTAAAAATTTAGAATTTCATTGTCAAATTAGAGAGGAACGCTCGGGTCAATAATTTGCTCGATTCCATACTAGAACAGCAGATCCTATAATCCAGATTGCATTTCAATAGCACCAAAATAAGAGCTAATAGACACAACACATGCTAGTTTGGTAATCCTTGGACGAGGCATTTTGTAATTGGCGTGACTATGTTCTGTGTAGATGAATAATGTGTGACACGGGAATAATAACGCACGCAACTGTTACGTGCGCGTTGCATAAAGTTCCCACAGCCTGCAACACTGCTATAATAAACTTTTTCGACTAAATTACTTCGACATAACACGCGACATAGGTAATACAATAAATATTATTCAATCGCACGCCACGTTCTAGAATCTGGCCAATTATTTAATAGACACAATTATTTATTGGAATTATATAAATAGACAAAGCAAAAACTCAATACGACAAATGGAATTATCCACAACAAAGACAGCAAACAGTCCATCGAAGACTCTTAACATTTCCATTTATTTTGCCGTCAACATATCATAATGCGATCAGCGAGAGATATCGTGGAGGAAACATTGTTTCTCTGACTGAGTGACTTACAAACGTATCATCTAACCTACTATTACGTTTAAGGAAAATCGTGTTCCATATACGTCACCTCGAGACCATCTCGGATCGCTGAGTGTTTCCGCGAAATTCTCTCCTCGCTACGTCGAATCTGGGAGAAAGGTCAAGTCACGATACTCGTTAAGGTGCCGGTTGGCAGCGGGCGACATGAAGCGGCAGCAGACGACGTGTCGTCGCGACACTACTTTTTCTATGTATTTCTATGAAAGTGTCGCTAGCTTCTTGTCGCTAGCTGCGCAGGGTATTTCATAGAAATAGATAGTGTCGCGACGACACGTCGTCTGCTGCCGCTTCATGTCGTCGGCTTCCAACTTGTACCTTTATACTCGTATAATATTGGTTACGAGAAACGCTCTCTATACATTAGGGAGGTGTAATGAGAAATCCTTTACATGGAAAAAACTCAAACTTCAAAAAGACTCATCAACTCTACAAATACACATCGATAGAGCAAATCCATTTCGCAGATATATGATTTTTATGCATATCTGCAAAAGGGATGTGCTAAAACCATAACAATTTCGTTGAAACGTCTCTTCTGAAGGTTCTTATATGCCAATAATTATATTTGGCAACTCTATAAAGCCAATTTACTTGGTGCATATGTTTTAAGAAGAAAAGGTTTTAATTACAAAACTCCTGAACAAGGGACGAAACATTGCGACGTCTAGACACAGTAATTTCTATGTACGATCAAACTTATAGACATAATGTGCGACTACGATACGGAATACTAAGTAGATAATAAATATTAAATAGGCGGCAGTTCCGAATGCTGACTACGATTCTCTAGGGATATTATACTATATGTCTCTCTGAACTTTCACTAATTGACTTATCACATGAATATTTTATAACAACATAACTTTTATAAGAAAGTCCCTTGAGGAAGAGGTAATAATTTTGTCAAATAGACTTTTCCCCTAGAGTTTGGAGATGAATTACTATAGAAGTTAGGAACACTCTAAGCCCTATAATGTAACACAAGTATTCCTAACTTCACACTACTACAGGCTTATCTGGTGACCTTTTAAACTGATCTTGTTGACAAATATTATCACATCTTGATATATTGCTATTCTTTCACCTTTATCTTACGCTACTTTATCTATAGCTCTAACAATAGCCGATACACAGATGGCATTAGAGTTAACAATACGGCTGGTAACATAAGCCAGTATCACTTTCGCAGTGAGTACAATCGTCAACAAAACCGCCATCATTCGATCTTATTCCTATTGGAATAAGGTTGAAAAGTACTCCAGGTGCAGATAGAAGGAAAGGTGAGAACAATACGCGTTATTTAGCCCCGGGCACGACACGCCATAAGCACATGGAATTACTCACGAGTGCACATTCGCCAGGGAAGTAAGGGAAAGAGGCGAAATAGGGTACCTAAGGTTCAGAAAACAACAGCTCCTGTAGAGTGTAGACAAGTGCTTTATGCACTGTGTCTTAGGTACTATTTTACCTTAACGCCAAAAACTCTACATTCTCGCGTGAGCGAAGAAACCATAGCAAATACGACAATAAATTGAATTGGCTAGCAGTAGCCCAAGCATGAATATTTTCCAGAGTACTCGTAACGTCATCGAATGAAAATGATATATGCAAATGATAACAGCGCCTCCATAACTTTAATTCGTTCACCATACGGACAATTTTTCGAGTGATTTTTATGCTTAGCCCACAAGTATGAATGTATCACATAGTATTCAAAACTACGAATAATGGATGAATTAATGGAATGGATACTATTGAAAAGCAACGGCGTGAAAATATTTATATGCAATTTGTTATAATATGTATGATCTGCGTGTTTTGAATAGTAACTGGTACCAAATCGGAACGCACTAAACATGTATCACTCTCAAGTCTCACCTTTTATATCGTATTAAATTTCTATGCATCTGAAGCTACCAGAAGCTTAATATCAGATCTTTTTATGTTATAGCTCACCGCATTATGATAACAACCTTCTTGAAAATTAAATATGATAAAACGAAGATATCCATTTTAAGCGGCGAGAATTATTCAAGGTTTTCCCTCATCGATATGCAAGAGCTGATAACTTAGCTCGTGCGGGTCATTAAAATTTTATTAAGGCCGCATTATGCATAATTGGCACGTACTTTGATACGCCAAAATCTATGGAACCGTTATGTTTCTAATTAACACTTTCCCTAACGTTACGTCACATACGTAAAATTTGGGGCACGATGGATATTGGGTAGCCATGATTGCTGAAGCTGAACGCCTCCGTGGTCAAGTGGTTTAGAGCGAAGCTCTTGACTCGGAAGTCGGAGGTCGTGGGTTTGATTCCCGCGTTGGAAACATGTTATTTCCAAGTTTGGTCAGAACAATACAGGCTCATCACCTGATTGTCTGACCAGTAAGATGATCCATGCGTCGAATGGGCATGTAAAAAGTCGGTCCTGCGCCTGATCTCTCGCCAGTCGTGTCGGCCTTCCGTCCCACTTGGTTATGAGAGTAAAAGGAATAGAGAGTGCTCTTGTGTATTGCGCACACACTTGGGCACTATAAAATTACTCCTGTGTAACTGGCCTTCTTAAGCTTCTTCCTAATATGTGCTATATAGAGTTACATTGATATCTATAAATTACAATATACATATTTTAGAGTGACTATTTCCTCCGTATTCTTATTGAAATAACAAAAAAATATATCTTATTTTAATCTTACTAGGAACAATTAAACATTTTAATTAAATTAATATTTTTTAGGTACGCAAACTTATGTATGGTCGAAACTACTAAACCGATAAAAACCAAAAACCTCCGGGAATTTGCTCGGCTAAATACTTCATAACATTACGGAGCAAAATCGTTACTTCTACCAAAGTTATGTTGGTTAATAAACAAATAATTTATTATGTGGTTACAACCACACATACACAGCTAATTAACGATGCCCTAATTATAAGTTGTGAACATTGATCACAGTTAACAAACTTATTATGTAGCATTAAGGAGGGGTCGTGTCGCCCCTAAGTATTAAATTAATATTTTATTAACTTGAAACATGTTCAAGTATACTGTATGTCTGTTAAGTGATTTTATGTAGAGTTAAGTTTTTCATACAAATGCAATAATTTTCATAACATCCAGCATCACTAGCAGAATAATCGCTACAGTTTTTTTCACAAGAAAGAGGAATAGAGGATTTTATCATTATTCATTATGTCCATCAAATATGTCAGTATAATAATTTTTGTTGAGACAAAACACATTTTTTCGATACGCTGACTTATGTAGAGTTGATATAAAATATACTTACACCAAACACACAGAGACCTTATAACCTAACTCAAAGATAGAAACAAATAAATCGCATTAATAAGTAATAAGTAATAACGAATTGACAATGTATTTGAAGTACAATCATTTTCTTACAAATAACTTTTACAAAGAGCCCGATCTATTATGCTTTGAAAGCCTTCCGTTACAGAAATGAAACGATCCGAAAACGTTTTCCAGGGACGTAGTTTGTATTCGTATTGCAAATCGAAACGTTGGAAAATTTATATTTAATGACAACGAAACATAATGCTTCCATTTCCATACCGAAATACAGAATGTCATCATCATTAGCCATTGTGCCATTGTTGAATTTTTTGTAGTAAGCCCTTTACTAACAAAATACAGAGATTCTATTACACAGTTATTTTTCTTATCCGAAAGAAAATTGTCTAGAAGGATCCTTGTCTAGTACAAACCTTATATTTTTACAATGATTTGTCCTCACAAATCATTGTAAAAATATAACGTTTGTACTACTCACTGTACACAAGGCTTAACAAACAACCACAAAACGTTGTATTTTAAGTAAAACGTCGAGATCTTTTTATTAGAAACAGGATAACAGAATATAAGTAACACAAATCCTTATACTCCTACTTAAATCTTGGTTAGAGTCCTCTAGACTTGTGAGGACTTATACTCGTATTTGCTAGGAAGCTGAGCGCAAAGTCAAACAATACTGTCGAGTGGAGGTCAATAAAATTGAACGTATCCGCAATTTGGGGATAGCGGCGCATAGGGTGCGGGTCATTGACCCGGATGTAGCCCTCAGCTTATGACGAGCCCTCGGGAGGTGCGAACTTGAGAGTCGAAATGTCCTAACTCCTAAGGGGCGACTCATACTAGCGCAGTCAGACTTTGAGGGGTCAGATTTATTATTACTTATTAGCAAATTAACCACACAGTAAATAAATAAAAATAGGACGATGCATTTGCGCAATTTGTGCGGACACAAGAAGATTCACCCAGCATGCTGAAAGCATTTTTATCTTATATATATTCCTCGTCATTACGTTTCATTGTGGACACTACCTGGGTAAATGTATGTTTTAACAGAGAAATTGGTTTATGTACATGGTCTCCTACCAGCTGACAGATTGAAATAACCCGACCAAATGACGTAGATTTGCCATCTGCCTATGAGTCAATTTCTCCGAAAGCATAAGTTTTAAGAGGCTCCTATGAGTCAATTTCTCCGTTTGCGGCTCAAAGGCTCTGTCCTGTTTTTAAAGACTGACGCGCAGATCCTTCGACTCTATAGTATGAACTGACCCTAAAAGTTGAAAGTCGCACTCGTGTAAGTGCATTGTCCGGGGCCTTCAGTATTACAGCGTCTAGACAGTGTCTTACCCTTACATTAATACGACTGTCTGGCTTCGCTATGTTTATTCATGGGAATGCATAATAAACACCGAATTTGCGGGCTATAATCGGACACCGCGTTCCGAAACTCTCAAAAGATTCAGCTGTTTTGCGAAGTTGTATTTAAGTAGCAGCCTGAGTTTGTAAAGATTTTGTTGGGGTCGGTTTAAACTTTATAATTGATTATAAAAAAAACAGACTTTTTCGTAATTGAATCAGCTATTTAAACGGCTTTAAAGGCTAAATAGGACGTGGTAGTCTCAAGTCCAGACTGTACAATGACAAGAAATTAACGTAAGTTATGAAATACCAATCCAACCAAGCGATGTGGTATGCGAGACACGCCAGTAGTAGATAGTAGATGACGCTACGTCGAAAACTCTATCAGCGCCAGCCAGACCAAGGGGCTGATGTGTCCCACTGCCCACACAAAAACCTCATCCACTAATTAATAAAAAATCTGGAATAAATCCTTACCAACAAATCAATTGCGTCGTAAATCTCTTGTTAGATTGCCTGAGCTTAACCAAACATTGACCAGACGACCTTGTCGAAAATCGATAGAGGTCTCCCCATCCTGTTTTAATTTTTAAAGACAAAATAATTGTTTATGAACACTGTTCTCAACTTTATTTCTTTGCAACAAGGCCAAGCAAACTCTTTGCATAGAGTTGGGACGCTACATTTTTCATAACTGCGAAACAAACAGCAAAAAGGGTTCTTTTAACAGGAGTTAAAATATTGTTAAAGTTTCATTCATAAAGTTTTGCGCTAAAGTTTCTAGATGACGATCCTTTGCGTTTATCCCATGGGAACCGTACAAAACAAAAACCGAAACAAAAACTATTCTTAGATGTCCTTTTCCCCCTCTCAAAGTATCCATACTCAAATCAGCTCAACCGTTTAAGCTAACAGGCCGACACATTTTAACATTTAATATTAGCAAGGACTATATTTATTTAGGCTAAAAAAGATTTTAAAAGGGGTTATCTTTATTTCGGGTCGTGTTGTTGAAACTAGTCCCAGGAGCTCATCGCCACTCGGGCGAAAGATCAACACTGGCTCGTCAGGGAAATTCTATTAGGAATCAAAGAAAGGGGCAGCGTCGTTGAATAAAACCTCGATCACGTAACAGCTCTCGTCCGTAACCTACTTTCAGTACTCGGTTTCTGTTTAATCCTATATTAACACCGTTTCGATATGGTTTCTATGCAGTCTTGGTTTTAATTACAATAAACGTTTGACGTTGGTTTGATACTACAAAATTTTATATCAAACCAACTTCAATTGTTCCGTTTGTTCAAAACTCCGGCCAAACGGGTAAAGTACATCAAGAGAATACTGTTTTGCTATTGTTCGGACAGAGAGCTGAGTCGAAGCTCTGTTAATGTTGGATAAACATTAAACATGATCAGTAGGCCTACTACGAAACTGTTTTGAGACTCAAACAATCGGACGAGAATGCCGCGTCCTGCTCTAACAACGTCATTTCACGTTTGTTAGAGTAGGATGCGGTATTCTCGTTCGATTGTTTGAGTCTCAAGACAGTTTCGTGGTACGGCCCCTGAATCGGAGTATCTAACGATTGTCGTTGCGCATTAGGTCCTCTTAGAGACATTTTTAACGTTGAAGTTTCTTGTAAAAATCACCTGAGAAATCCAGACAGACTTCATGATTTAAGAGATTACTGCTGCTCTTTCTCCGGTCGTAAATTGGGTAATGGGTATACTACGACAGTGGTGTCCCATTTTGTTATCAATACAACCGAGTCTTACTCCATCGTGCCTTATGTGCCTTTTTTTCTCTACGTTGTCCCACGGTTCATCAACTTTGAAGTTTGAATTGTATCTTTATACCTTATCAAAATATACGCCCCTTGTAAGCTTCTAACAAATTGTAACCCGAATAGTTTTACACCGCATATTATACTGGATATAGAGGGTGTAGAAAAACTAAGTGAAAATACTTAGGGTGTGTATACCCCTATATTATAGAGTTCGCTGCCTGTGACAGTAGCAGCGCTGAAAGAGTAACATTTTTTTTCATTTTTGTATGGAAAAATTAATGAGGCGCAAATCACAAAATAAAATTGTTCTTTCAGCGCTGCTACTTTCTCAGTGAACTCATATAAAGAACACATACCCTAAAGTATTATTACTTAGTTTTGGTACACCTTGTATAGATCAATTCGGGGGTATTTGGGGCCAGGTGTCTGTGAGGGGTTGGTGCACATGAATAGCGCAGCTGTCCGCCATTGTTACTGGGCCAAGGTCCTCCAATACCGTATTGTGTCGCGTCTCTGCTGTTGTAATGCGCCATTCTTGGGTTTAATCTTGTATATCGTTATTCTACCGAATTACCGAACCTCTCGGCTTCGCATGGCTACTTATAATTAGTATAAAACATAGGTGATAAAAAGGTTACTTTATATATATATATATAAAGTAACCTTACTTTTTATATATATTATATACTTCTCTGGTATTTCTACCTTCAAAATAATCAAAGATGATAGGCAAATCTCTAATAGATTTTTACGTAGGTCTAATTTTTTCGGGCATTAAAATTCTAACAATCAATCAATCCACTCGTATTTCCATCACACAATATCTATATACATATAATAAAACTGTAGAAATGAAAATTCTGTACATTAAATGTATTCAAAAAATAATAAGCGGGGGGTGTCACTACATCGCTATAGAAGCCAAAAATGTGGTTAGTTTTTTGTCTGTCTGTCTGTCTGTATGTATGTTTGTTCCACTATCACACGAAAACTTCTGATCCGATTAGAATGCGGTTTTCGCAGATATATTTGTCTTCTTCCAACTTAACATCTGGTGTATAAAAAAATTTACCCCCACCCCTCTAAGGGGACAAAAGAGGGGATCAGATTTTGTATCAAACTTTTTTCTTCAACACGAAAACTACCGATCTGATTTGCATATGGTTTTCGCAGATATATTTGTCTTCTTCTAACTCAACATCTGGTATATAAACCCCCCTCACCCCTCTAAGAGGACCTAAGAGGGGGTCAGATTTTGTATTAAACTTTTTTCTTCAATGGACTTACTTCATATTATTAACTGTGTTTTCCAACTTCACATCTGGTGTATAAAAATTTTCTCCCCACCCCTCTTAGGGGACAAAAGAGGGGGTAAGGTTTTGTATCAACTGATGAAGTAGAAATACTTTAAATGACAAAACAACATTTGCCGGGACAGCTAGTTAAGTGATATAGAAAATCAGTTCGTAGATCATCTATTTCATATTATGATAAAAAAAAATATGTACTTAACACATTTGAATGTGTTAAGTACATGTTTTTTTTATCGTCTCGTTACAGAAAAGGCTTGTTGTTCTTGGCTTGAGCCAAGAACAACAAGCCTTTTCTGTAACGATAACACTAAAGATTTATAACATTTTAACATTATTTTTTCCGAACACTTTCGCCGAGCTCAAAAGACGCTCATGCTCCTTGGGTATCCTTTGTAAACGCTTCCCCGAGTTACTCATAACCGCCCGGTACTTTACCGTATGAAAGGGTCAAAGCAGCTCCATTTCAACACAAAATGGAGGCATTCACGACGAAAATGAGAATGTGAGGGCTGGAACACGCCATCTTACGTAAATAAACCATCGGAATCGCCAATCTTTCTTGGATAACGTGGTGCGTTTTAAATAAATAAATAACTATACAAGGTGTAAAAAAACTAAGTGATAACACTTTAGGGTGTGTATGGGTCCCCTATATATAGAGTTCGCTGTAAAAGTAGCAGCGCTGAAAGAGTAACTTTTTTTTCACCTTTGTATGGAAAAATTCATGACGCGAGGGCGCTAGCGCCTAGCCCAGGGGTTCCCAAACTGTGCGCCGCGGAAAGGCAAGAGGGGCGCCGTGAGTCGATCCTCCATCATTATCCATAACCACAAATATTATGTAATAAAATTATAATATGAATTATACAAAGCAGGCAGATGATTAGATATTTGCTTATTATTATTTACTTGCTTAACCTAACTATAATAAGTATTAAAGAATAAAGGTGTTTATTTATGTATCTTTCTGTAGTAGCTAGGTAAAGTAGGGCGCCGCGCCGTGACAAAATATTGACTTGTAAGTGCGCCGCAGGCTAAAAAAGATTGGGAACCCCTGGCCTAGCCCATACAAATCACAAAAAAATTGCTCTTTCAGCGCTGCAGGCTGCTATTTTAACAGTGAACTCTATATTATAATATTAAGGAGCACATATACACACCCTAAAGTATTATCACTTAGTTTTGTTACACCATGTAGATCAGCCTGCAGTTGAATGGCAACAATAATTAAAATTTTATTATTTTTAAATTCGACCTTCCATCCATATTTTGTCCTTGAGTAAATCATGACAAAATTCAAATATTCGTGTAAACGCATGTCAGTGTTTAAGTAAGTGTGCTGTATGCATTATGCAGCTGTTATTTCTATACATATTTTTATTAGTAAGCATTATTTTATAATTAGCTTTTCCAGAATCTTCCATACATAAGATCTCTCTTTTCCATACATTCCTTTTTTCAAATCCTTGACAATTCTTAAAAATCTGTAATTACCTAATATTTTTGCTCAACGTCCATACATGTTTATAGCATGGGCGTGCAGTATTTGTAGGCAAAAAGGCAGTGCTTGCCATTCACAGATAACAGATATTTTAATTGGCTGTGTGGTTGTGTGCACACGATTAAATTATATTGTTTTCCTTGCATATTGTTTAATAATTGTAGTTCAGTGTGGACTGATTCAGGATATTCAGATTTAAATAATTTCTATAACGCGGCAAAGAAGCATGACCATACAGAAAAACATCTGGAGGCCTGCTTAAAATTAAATACTTTTGGTAAATCTCGTATTGAAAAGAGTATCAACAGTCAGTTACGATTAGATATTGAGAGGCATAATGCTAAAGTCGATCGCAATAGAGACATTTTTCATAGGCTGATCGATGTTGTTTGCTTTCTGGGAAAACAAGAATTAGCTTTTCGCGGTCACGATGAGTCAGTATCGTCGTTAAATAGGAGTAATTATTTAGAAATAGTAAATTTATTAGCCAAGTATGATGGAGTTTTAGAAACCTATTTACAGAATGCGAGTACCTCATTCACGGGCATGTCGAACCGTACGCAAAATGATTTGATCTCGAGCCTTGCATCTGTGATGATCGATCGCGTTAAAGCCGAAATTAAACAGTCCGATTTTGTCGCCGTCATGGTAGATGAGACTCCTGATGTTAGCGGCCGTGAACAATTAGTATTAATTTTGAGATATTTTCGTGATTCAGAAGTAGTTGATCGATTTATCAAATATGTTGATGTCAGCGCGGATCGGACCGCTGTAGCCTTGAGTTCTATAATTTTGGAAGTTTTAGAAGAGTTCGATTGTGTATCCAAATTAGTTGCACAAACTTACGACGGGGCAGCAGTTTTATCCTCACAAATTAATGGCGTGCAGGCTTTGGTGAGGCAAAAATGTCCACAAGCTATGTACGTTTGGTGTTCAGCACATGTATTAAATTTAGTTTTATCGAAATCTTTCGAACGAGTTGCTGAAACAAAACGCTTTTTTAGTATTATAAAATCAATCGCGGCTTTTTTTCACACTAGTACAAAACGAATGACCCATTACAACAACTTTGCCGATATGAAAAAGCTGCCTCGTGTCGCGGAAACAAGGTGGACGTATCACTCGCGCACGGTTAATGTAATTAATAATGAGTCCACCCACCTCCTAGAATTATTTGAAAATATGAACGGAAATACACAAGACTGGAATAGTGAAACACTGACACAAGTCAGTTCATTTTTATTTAATATGAAAGAATTTGAATTTAATTTTCTCTTAAAATCTTTCGCAGATATTTTTGCAGAAACGGATATTCTGTACGATATTTTGCAAAAAAAAAACTAGTGACATCGCGTATTGTGTAAGAAAGATAAAAGAGTTAGAGTCATTTTTAGAACGTTTCAGAGAGAAGTTCGAGATCTATTATGATGCCGCCGTTCACATAACCGGACCACCTAAAAGAAAGCGCAATGTCGATGATGTAAAAATACATTATCGGCGAATTTTTGTTGAAATAATTGATAATGTAGTGAATGAATTAAGAAATCGTTATAAAACATTAAAGATTTAAAGTTTGTTGAGCTACTTTCTTGTGAGAATTTTAGAAAATAGAGTGAATGTTTCCCTGAAAATGAAATCAGAGAATTCACTAGTAAATATCAGGCAAATTTTAATTTTGATAAATTGAAAAATGAATTGCGCTGTATTTATAGATCACCTCAATTTGCAAATAGTTGTGTATTTAGTATTATTCAAAATTTGTATAATGACAATTTGAATAAAGTTTTTTCTGAAGTGTTACGATTAGCGAAATTCATTGTGACTATCCCAGCAAGCAGCGCATCGGCAGAGCGTTCATTTTCGAGTTTAAAACGTATCCACACATATTTGAGAAACACACAAAATCAACAACGACTCACAGATCTTTCCATGATTTCTATAGAAAAGGCATTAATGATAGAATTAAAACGCAATCCAACTTTCTATGACGTTATCCTAAAATTATATTTAAAAAAGGATAGGCGCATAGATTTAATCTATAAATGAATGAGTAGTTTGTTTTTTACGAACCCATAGTTTTATTATTAAGTTTATTTATATATTTTGCGAATCACATGAAAATCGGCCTTTTTAACGGCCACATCGGATATCTTGCGAGGGACGTGTTCTGTAACTATCACTCACTTGCATAAGATATTTGAGGTGGCCGAAATCTTGCATCTATAGTATTTACATCAGAATATAGTAAATCTCAAGTAACCGGAGTCCGGAACCATGAGTATGTGAAAATTGAAGCCGATTAGGTGAGTACTTAAAATAGTTCTCGATGTTCTCGATAGATGGCGCTGGCAATATTGCTGTCGCTGGCTACATTGCGCTATTAAAATTTTTTCCGACCATATAATATAGGCCATCCAACTACTCCGCTGGGCCCCGCATACCCTGTGTCATATTCCTCTGCACGCCACTGAATAGACGCAAATCTAACTAATTACGTATAATATGTACATTATGCATTTTTGTTTTGTGAGGTTTATAATATTTGTTTACATTTTACATAGCTGAAATTTTTTATGTTATGGGAGGCCATTTGCTTTTTTCATGTGATCGAGCACTGTTAGTACTATATTATATTATTATTTTTGGTTTTATAGTTTTCTAAGAATATTTTAGATTTTAATATTTGAAAGTTTGTATAATATTTAACAGTTTAACATTAATAATTGCGTACATTCATAACTATCACTCACTTGGATAAGATAATTTGTGGTGGCCAAAGTTTTGCATTTATTTACATCGGATTATGGATCGGATCTCAAGTAACCGGAACCTTGATTATGTGAAAAGACAAAAGTTAAGCTGATTAGGTGAGTACTTAAAATATACTAGATATAAAAATGAAAAAGTTGTAAAAGAAAAAGTTTTTGTTTTGTTTTGTTTCACGCCAAAACTAATGAACCGATTGTAATAAAATTTTGTACACAGTTAGTCTAGAGCCTGAGAGAGCCATAGGCTACATTTTGATGAGGCAAAAATATAGTATCTAATTTCCATGGAAATATCGATGAAAATAAATTCACATTGAATTTCTAATACGTAACAATAGATGGCGTTTTTATTTATTTTAGCTTAGCGCACAATATTATGTTGTATGGTAATTGGTATATTTCCATGGGTTTCGATGAAATAAACTCTCATTGTAGTTCCAACGCGTGACAACAGATGGCGTTTTTTTTTATTTCTTCATAACAGAACGTAATTATACTAATAGTTTAGAAAACATAGTTTTTAATTGATATCCACACTATTATTATAATTTATGCGAAAATATCTCTTTTTGTCCGTTTGTCTGTCTGTTTTGCTTTCACACCAAAACTACTGAACCGATATCGCTGCATTACCAGTGTCAAAATCTTGTGCACGCCGCTGGTTTATAGGTACTCATATTAAAATGAGGTCGATCGACGTCTTTATTTAAATCATGAAATTCAAATTTAAATTAAACAAAGGCGCTACTTTATTGAAATTACAAACGTGGTTGTTATTAAACAAAGGACTAAAAGGCGCATTGTTCGTAAAATTAATACCTTTTGTATTTTACACTATTAATGGAGAAAATATACCAAATTAAACTTGTATGTAATGTATCCATACTAATATTAAAGATGCGAAAGTGTTTCTGTTCATCACCTCTTCACGCCCGAACCGCTGAACCGATTTTGATAAAAATTTGGTATGGACATACTTTGAATTCAGGGAAAGGAGATATGCCACTTTTTATGGCGTAAAAATGTACGGTTCCGGCGCGATAAACCAATTTTGGCGCAACGGAGTTGCCGGCGTTATATATCTATTTTTCATCTAGTTAAAAAAAATAGGGCGAATATCGACTATTTCTTTTTGTGTCTTCACTTTTAATTTTAATTAAACCGATGGAATAAAATTTATTCGTCTCTTTTCCGCGACACCCTTAATGCAGTCTACTTTTTTAAAACATAAAAGCCATTCATAACGTCAAAGACAATTTACGATCCGGTAAATAATCAATATAGGGAAACTTTGGCAAAAAATTGTTTTATTCTAACCGTCATGTAAAATGAAACGTTGCTCTACTCTGCAGTAATCTTTTGCAGAGAGTAGACCCTGGTCTACTCTCTCCCAAAAAATAGGATAAGTATCTGTACTTATCCTATTTTTTGGGAGACAATCTTGTGTTTTGATACTGAGAGATTGCATATTATATGCAATCTCTCAGTAACAAAAGCAACCATAAAATTAAGCAAGCAGTTTTAGTGAAGAAAAAATCATATTACCTATTTTGCACGGTCCTTTTATCTAACCATGCATAATATATCGAGTAGGTAGGTATTATTCGTCAAGTAGTATACGAAGGATCTACGCAGAAACAGCTTATTAAACTTTGACATCAACTTCGTTAAATACTTAAGCCGGTAATGATTTCGCAGTCCTGGTGGCGTCGAAATTGATGGAGCGATTCCGCCAGCAACGCGGAATCCATTGTTAGCACTCCACAATACCTGGCCAAACGCCAGCACGAACCAAGTTAGAACTTGCGATTAATAGGCTGTCGCGAAATGCGCTTCGAATATTACAGAGATCCATACGAATATTGTAAATGCGAAAGCCTGTCGGTCTGTTACCTCTTCACGCTTAAACCGCTGAACCGATTTTGCTGAAATTTTGGTATGGACATACTTTGAGTCCCAGGAAAGGACATAGGATAATTTTTATCCTGGAAAACGTACGGTATCCGCGCGATAAACCAATTTTGGCTCAACGGGGTTGCGGGTGTTATCTAAATAATGGCGGACCACTTAGCATCACCTGCATCACGCTATCCATGTTTTCTAAGTGCGACGGTTTGTGAAGGGGAGGCACCTAAAACCAATATATCGGGCTCCAGCCTGATTGTGCATTCCAGCTCGTTTCGTCGGAATAGGCTCGGGTGTATCGGTGACGTAGACTAGTTCTTTAGAGGGAAGTTCAAGCCCCTAAGCGATTTGGATCTAGAAATTTAATAGGTTGGAAAGGAACCCCAAACCATAAACCGTGTTACTTATAAACCGAGTATAAAAGTAATACTGAATTACATACATAATATGGGTATGGGTTATATGAATATTGAATCTGAAAAAAAAAATAACGAGAATTTTCCAATGAAATCTCTGATGTCCATATCTGACCGACGGATCGCGTCAATCAGAGCGAGCAAGTGGCTCGTTATTCAATTAACAAAGTCGACCTTTACCGTAAATGTCAGATCTCAACACCGGAGCTGGGGCAAGTGAAACCACGTGATTCTATTACAGGCGTCAAACGTTGTGTCGTCGTTAAATGTCAGATATTTTATACATCGCTCGTCAGAACTTGTACGGGGAAATTCCTAGAGCACGGTATCCTAGGTATTACGTGAAGAATTTCTGTTGACGTTAACTTAATAAAATCGTACTACATAGAGTTTATAAGTGAGAGCAGTATAAAATCACGAATGTATACAGGGAAAGACAAAATGTTAACAATTAATATTATTCTAATTAAAATGACTAGGCACGGAATTTCATACAATATTTGTCATTTCGAGGCGGCCGTTTGGACTTTTGAGCTGGGTACATAAAGGTTTTTATGAAATTTTAATTCTATAACACAAATATTGCCTCGAAACCATATCGAAGCAACATTAATGTTAGACGAAATAGCAAATTCGAGGTACAGATTCTAGATTGTGATGTGAAATCGATGCGTGTTACGATTTATTGATATTACGTTCATCTCGGCTAAAGAGCTTATTCGGGTTCCCGCATTCGAGAGTGATACGGTTAATACTGTTTATATCTATACAGAGTTCTTAGACAACTGACATTCGATGGTTTTGACAGCGAAATTAGAAATCAAGAATGGGATTTAACATAACGCGTCACTAAGGCCGTGTTCACACCAAACCGACTGTGAGCAGGCTTACTGTGAGCCCCAGTGTGAACGTGAAAATATACGGTATCGAATGTCCGCGCCTACGCCTAGCGTATAGCGTATTGTCGGTTAGGTGTGAACGAAAAAGTGAATAGGTATGGAAATACAATAAACTGCTTAACGTTCGCACACATTCGGCGGCTCACAGTCGGTTTGGTGTGAACACGGCCTAAGTGTCATGAATGAGGCTCGATTTATATGCAGCCGCACGAACGCGCGGTTTGGCGGCTACACCGCTAGATCACAAGCAATTGTATGTCAATGACATCGCGACCGCGCCGCTTTTTAAATAAATCGTTACATACTATTGCTTCAGGAATCAGGTCTCGCGATGTACCGAGTTACCGACCAAACGCGCGTTCGCACGGACGCATATAACTTCAGCCTAAATGCTAGTTGCGATGCTCTAAAAAATTCTATACACTTTTAATTTCTAACTTCGCTGTGGAACCTTCCAAATGAAAGTTGTCTAAGTACCCTGTACAGTGTACAAGCAACGTAGATATTAGATGTTACCTCACAAAACGCCAAGTCTTCGAGACTAGGTTTATCCGTTAAGTCCCACTTAATGAAGCTTGTAATACCGGGAAAACGTAGTCACATATTATTACACTCAGATTTAGTTCGACAAGCAACATCAGTCAAATAAAGTGCCTATCCTAACGAAAATCTTTGGTGGCAATTTTCACCGTCCGCATCTCCTAGTAGCCTTCAATAGCATGTCTCTTGATTTTACCAACGAGAAACGAGTCATCTAAATCCACAGAACTTGAGGATATGTAACACGTAAAACGTTTTAACCGACTTCCAAAAAGAAGGAGGTTTA
Source organism: Polyommatus iphigenia (assembly GCA_963422495.1). Lineage (NCBI taxonomy): Eukaryota > Metazoa > Arthropoda > Insecta > Lepidoptera > Lycaenidae > Polyommatus > Polyommatus iphigenia. The sequence goes on from OY730182.1 coordinate 9,098,697, forward strand.
ATGTTCGGCTGTGGATATTTTTGTGTTTAGATGATCCTAAAGGACTAGTAAATGGATACCGCTTGGCAATGGCAGCGCCAAAATGGTGGTGAAAATGAAAACGTGTGACCTATGAGGTATTTTTTAATTGGGAAAATTGCGTCCATTCGGTGTCGTGCTCGGTTAATTTGGGCGGTAGTAATTTTTGTTCGGCCATACATCAACGGTAATTGCGTGCGGCCCGACGCATACATTGCATAAATAATGGCACCGCACGTATTCCCCGGTCGTTCAGTAGCAGCTACTGCTGCAGATTGCATGCTACCATTCACTTTTTACTTAGGAGGTCCTCCGTTACTGCGTAAAATTGGTACGTAACGAAAATTGAAATATTAAACATTTACGGGATTTGACGTAAGTCGTAACCATGCCGCAAAGTAACATGGCAACTTAAATCCATTACCTTATGTGAAATTCTATAAATCCTTTATTTCTAACTTAGCTGTCGAAATTATATAATGCCAAACTACCCTGTTATGTTTTGCAGGACCGGTAGTAGCGTAACAATACTCATCATTAAAATATCTTTATTAATGTTCAGGTCTTAGTACGCTTGTGTTCCGCCTAAATACTAAAACACCGAATCCCAAAATTAATCCTTCTCTGACATCCCCAGATTGCTATTGTATCAGAAGCCACGTATAGTCAATACACCGTTCAATTGCCTTACAACAACATGTGTGATCGATATCCATCAGTTCAAGGTCAGGATTATTACCCAGCTCGGCGCAAATGGGATCTATCACTTGCGGTAACATAACGATAGTCCTAACCGCTGAGTACTAAGCCGGCTTATATTATTAACGTTATCGAGTAATCACAAAATATGTTACATACAGGGAGTGATAAAATGTTAACAATCTATACTAATATTATAATTCTGCAGAGTTTGTTTGTTTGTATGTTTGTTTGTTTGAACGCGCTAATCTCAGGAACTACTGGTCCGATTTGAGAAATTCTTTTACTGTTGGATAGCCCATTTATCGAGGAAGGCTATAGGCTATATTTTATCACGCTACGACTAATAGGAGCGAAGAAATAGAGGAAAATGTGGAAAAAACGGGGGGAAATTATTTGAAAAGGCTTATTTGAACGCGCTTATCTCAGGAACTACTGGTCCGATTTGAAAAATTATTTCAGTGTTAGATAGCCTATTTATTGAGGAAGGTTATAGGCTATATTTTATCACGCTAAGACTAATAGGAGCGAAGAAATAGAGGAAAATGTGGGAAAAACGGGGGAAATTATATATAATTGCTTATTATCTTAATAACTACTGGAGCAATTTTTATTTTTATTAACTACATCTAACTACATGTTTGCCAAATAGCAAACATGTAGTTAGATGTAGTTAGACCACGTGAAGGGACATTGGCTATTTTTTGCGGAAAAATGTACGGTTGCGTGAAATTCCTAAATTACGCAAGCGAAGCCGCGCGGAACATCTATAATCTATATTATATAAAAAATCGTAGGAAAGTCAATTCTGTACATTGAATACAATTCTGTACAATAAATAATACTTGGGATGTGATCTACTATGCTAACGCGGATGAAGTCGCGGGCAACAGCTAGTTGAAAATAATCCTAATCAAAATGACTGGGCACGGTTATTTTGTTAATTCAAGGCGGCCGACGGCCGTTTGGGACTTTAGAGCTAGGTACATAAAGGTTTACTTGTAATTCTATCTAAATATCAGCATATGTCTATACTTTACTAATCTATACTCTCATTCTAATATTATAAATGCTTAAGTATCGGTCTGTCTGTCTGTTCGTCTTCATTCTTAAAATATAGAAAGATACTTTCAGTGCTAAGAAAGAACATAAGATAGTTTTTAGGACGGAAAAAATACTCTGCTTAGTACGATAAACGATTTTAACGCTACTTCGTCGCAGGCTACAAATAGGAATTTTCATAAAATTGTCTTTCGATAATTTTACAAGTAGCTGCCAACTATTCCTGCTTGCTCCTTTTTATTAAGATTCTAGGTCATTCCAGTTATCCTAGTTACGCACGGGAATCCTCATATTTTAAACATTCTCTCTTTCATTACAATGATGAAAATTGCTAAACAAAGAGCTCTTTATAGCGAGATTTTATAATTTCCGAGTAAAGTTGAAAAATTGTTGGTCGGTACTTTGAAGAGAATGTTCGCGCAATTTTCTTCGCTTCAGCATCTTGCAGCATGTTGAAAAGGTATTGATAAACTTGAAAGACTGCAGCGAGTGTAAAGATGGGTGAACCGATGGGGATTGGCCCGTGCAAATCTCGTTCTTCACTAACTCTCAACTCAATATAACGAAAAATACTTCTAAGATAAGTACATAAAAGTTTTGAAATGTAAGAAAAGTATGCTTTAGCTCAAATAAACATACTGGCCCAAATATACCGAAGGCATATAGTTGCTGGGGATCTTATACTCTGCGACAGTTTTGAAGTGAAAACTTCTTTAGCGGCGTTGAGCACTTTTGTGGGATGGGTAAAAACTGTGAAACTCGCGTCAGATGCTCGTGCTGATCGAAAAACCAAGGAAAAAACGTAGGACGGTTGGAGAGTAGTGTTGTAACATCGAAATCGATTAATCGAACAATCGATTGTTTTTTTTCGATTGTCGATATTTTTAATCGATTGTAAGGGTTTCGATTAATTAAAAAAAAAACGATCGTTTTTTTTTTTTATTTTTTTTTAATTGATTTTCATAAAAAAATGGGTTAAAAAAAATAATGCACAGCGTTAATAATCAAGTTTTCACTTCTGCCGGCACTCCCGGAGTGCAACCCGTCTTTTTTTATTAAAATAAAGGGCTCAAAGACGACAATAAACTTTTTAATATTTAGAACCAGTCTGACCTTCAGTAAAAAGGTTCAAACAGGGGCAAACAAGCAAACGGGTCACCTGATGGAAAGCAACTATCGTCGCCCATGGACACTCACAAGTCGCAACATTAGAATAGCTGCAGGTGCGTTGCAGGCCTTTTAAGAGGGAATACGCTCTCTTCTTGGCATGTCGTATTGGTCCGGAAATAGTACTGGGGACAGTTCATTTCATTGACATGATAACCAGATAATTTAGCACTAGTAACTTATGGGTGGTGGTAATATTATCTACTATCAGATGATCTGTCTGCTCATTGCGGGTTGCCTAGCCCGTTCCATATAAAAACAATAAAGACTTTTATAATTCAAAACGTATACGGAGGGATCACTTCGAGTTTAATAACTTATATTAATAGATCATAGTGAACAGTATAAAAGTCCTCTTTAAATATGAAATAACCTTTCGTCAATAAAAAATAGTTTTTCTCGACTAGAAACTACTCGGAATTCTTTATTAAGGCGACGCCTTGATAATTTGGCTGTGGCGATGCCGATTTTTCTCAGCAATGACTAAAGCTAAGAAATTGAAGTTCATTGTCAGTATTCATCATGTCTTTGTCTTTGAATTGCCCATAGCATAACACGATTGGACAACTTTTATAGCACAGAATAATCAATCGAAAAGACCTCTGTAAAAAAAGGGATTCCTATTTTTCCAACAGAGGAGAGTGATTTAAGGTTCCAAAATTTGTACATAAATTGGTTCAAGCATGCACTTTAATTTGTGCATAGCTTATATGAAATGTATTTATGGTTTTTAAATTATGCGACAAAAACCATTTTGTCGCTTACGCCCTTTCCATTTTTTGCTGTTCCATTGCTTGTTTTCTATGAGAGGCCGGGCCGGCCTCTTATAGAAAACAAGCAATCTAAAACATATCCAACACGGTTTCTTACTTTAACGCTGCGTCACCTTAAGCATGTAAAATATTATCCATAGCGCTCGTATTTTCGTGAACCGTAAATGCCCCTCTTCACGTTCGTTCGTAATGGATAACCATTGATTGGAAAACTAAACAGCTTCCATATAAATATTATATTTATATATTAGCTACAAATTACATCAATCGTGGGCAATCATAGACGTGTACAGGACGTAACAAAACTAAGTAAAAATACTGCAGGGTGTGTATAGGTCTCCTACATACAGTTCAGTGTGAAAGTATCAGTGCACCGCTGAAAGAGCTTGTATGAAAAGAACGTGCGCAAAGCATATTATAACGTAATGTTTAGCGTCAAAATTGCGAAAAACCTTATTGGTAAGGGGACGTCCACAAATTACGTGAGATGTTTAGGGGGGGGGGGGAGGGTCGAGTCAAATCTCATCTAATCTCACGTTGGGGAGAGGGGGGGTCTCAGCAAATCTCACGTAATTTTTGAAGTTATACTTCTTTAGGCGCGTTATGAAAAAATGATGAGAGTGAAATTTTAAGATGCGCGCGCACCTGTGACACAAAATTAACAGTATGAAGCCGTCTGCTTAACCACTCATTAAGTCTCGAAAAAAAAGCTACCAACAAAATAGGAATTGAACCTCGATATTAGTCGCGCATGTTGGTACGCTCGTCACCTCTGATCACTATTTTCATATTTATAATATTTATCAACATGTCTCTAGTTTATACATTCACAACACGTGTTTGAGTTTCATACAAGTGCGAATTATATATGTGCTAATAAATTATATTCAGTAGTGATTTAAATTGAATATTTTGATTGATATTACTTACTATTTGTGAATATTAGTGAAAAAAATTGTGCTTATATACTTTTTCAAGTGCTCCAATATAATTGAGGTTAACTATCCGTATGTATTATTTATTGATATAAATTAAAATACTTTTATTTAATATAATTAACACTAAATATTATTAAATTATTAATGTTAAATACTTATTATTGGTTATTTAATATTCACAAAATAAAGAAATAAATTTAATAAAACATTTAATAAAAAGTTTGTGATAAAAATTAAAATTGAACATCAAATTATAATATTAATTTTTAATATTTGCTATTTAATGATGCCAAAGAAGTATAACTTCTCACGCGCGTACATAAGTACACGCACCCATTTTTTTTTTTTCTCAACAAAATGATACTATTTTGGTCCATTTCATCCAGATTGTACGTACATGCTTAAGATTAAATCGTAAGCGTAATCGTTATACGATTAAGATCATTCACAAATTCGTTCGAAAGAAAATCTACTGACTGTCAAGTGTCAAACCAAACGTTTACGTAAGGAACCCATACTTTGAAAATCTCACATGAGATTTTGGGGGGAGGGGTAGTTGAATAATAAAATCTCACGAAATCTCACCAGGGGGAGAGGGGGGGTCAAAAAATTCAAAAAAACACCTCACGTAATTTGTGGACGCCCCCTAAAGAACTAGTGGCGGTACCCACAATTAGCGCCACATTCCTTCATCGCACTATCGAAGTATGACGGTATATACGACAGCTGAAATGTATCACGTGGGCTTCGGCCTGATCGAGCATAACACCTCGCTCGGTCGGAAGATCTTCCTTTGTAGCCTTCACTCATATGCCCACAAACTTCTTTACTTTTGAAGGAGGCATGATCCTCTATTTCTTTGTATAGCTGCTCTATCACTTCTCGTAACGACATCCATACTAATAATCTAAGGCTGTGTTCACACCGTCGAATGTGAGCAGGCTCACTGTGAGCCTCAGTGTGAACGTGAAAATATACGCTATCGAATGTCCGCGCCTACGCCTAGCGTTTAGCGTATTGTCGGTTAGGTGTGAACGAAAAAGTGAATAATTGAATATGTATGGAAATACAATAAACTGCGTAACGTTCGCTCACATTCGGCGGCTCACAGTCAGTTTGATGTGAACACGGCCTTCATGCAAAGTGTTTGTTACTTCTTCATGCTCGAGCCACTCAAACGATTCAGATGAAATGTAATAAAGAGATGCTGGAGAGTCTCAGGAAAGGAGACCGAATAGTTTTCGTCACGAGAAAAGTATAATCCTTCGGCGTGAAACAAATTTCTGCGCAAATGCAATAGCAAACAATATTCAGTACATTAAAACTATTTAATATTACTGGTCACGTTTGTTACTGATAAATAATAATTGTATATCGTACAAATACACAATTTTAATAATTGCGAGAAATGTTATTCGGTATAATATATTCATTGGTCTAATTTTATTATTGGTACAAAATAATAAATAGCCTATATTTCCTTTGCATACAATAAATTTGTCATTTTATGTGCTTTCTGTGCCAAACGATTTTGTACTGTTTTTACTGCGTTTATGCTGTAAAATAAGCGTTTTACTAATAAAAGATCAACATTCCACACTGTGTTACATACAGAATCTGTAGTTATACAATGTCTTGTAGTTGTCTGATGCGCTAGAAACATCGCTGGTCGGTTAACGGAATGTACCATCACGAAAATTGATTCCTAGGCACTTGACGGACCTACGTCATTTGGTCGGCGTATGTCGTTTGTATGAACCTGCCGGCTTAAGGCCGGCAACGCACCTGCAGCTCTTCTGATGTTGCGAGTGTCCATGGGCGACGGTAGTTGCTTACCATCAGGTGACCCGTTTGCTCGTTTGCCCCCTTATTTAATAAAAAAAAAATGAACAGCGTTGATCTTTGTTTTAGTAAGGTTGTTATTGTATAAACAACGCTACAGCTCTAATACCTGGTTATTTCTAGGTTTATGTCGGCATAAACCTACTAATTTCCAGAAAATACGTGACACACGTATCGAGACAAATTACAATTTGGCGGACTGGTAACATGGCGGCTGCGGGCGTAATTGATTTCCTGAAGTTCCGTAGCAGCGCGCTACGCGGTACGCCGGTGCCCCGGTGCTACGAAGTCCGAACACAACGTGACGTCATAAGGACTACGACACACTACGATGATGTTTACCGAAACAGGATATAGCTTCTTTCAACGAGACTACCTTATATATTTATATTAATTGGTTTCTCAACAATGGAGAATACTTTATTTGAATTATGGAGAGTTTTTTTGCCTTTGAACTTCGAGTAAATTTCGGTATTCCTGCTATAAAAAGTAAAAACCTATTAATAAAAATATTTTCCTTAGTTATTTATCATAAGACCTTGACGACACTGTTTACTCAGCGGTTTAATTTTGAATCCTTAAAGTAATTAATTTTAATCCAGGCCTTTCTTAAATTAATCATGACTGTGTTTAAATAGGGCAAGCCTCTTACCTCATTTCTTGTGAAAAACATGAAACTGCCAAAATGTCACTTTAATTAATTTGCTTTCGTTCCTTGATGTTATTCTTTGTAAACTCAACGAACTCTATAAACATTGGTATGGGTTCGTACAAATTGTTTTAATGAGTATGGATGATTTTCGTGGAATGCGGCTATAAGTTATAACATGTTTATATTATTACGTCATTTACCGTGTTCTTGTAGGGCTACAATACATTGACGAACCAGTCCACATATTAAAGGATGTCTCATGTAAGTCATATCACACTGGTCAAAAATTATCATTTCCCAACTGTAGATGATTGTTTATAAGTTATAATAATTCATCCGCCTGACTTTTTTGCAACAAAGGGCATATTTCACCACTTCCTGATAAGTGCCGGATAGGCTATCCACAATTTAACTTGACAGATAGAGTATGGAGAATCTGTCAAAAAATGTCATCAGGAAGTGGTGAAACAGGCCCTAAGATTCAACAACTCAATACAGTACTTATTTTATTATCAGACTTTCTATTATTCAACCTTATTTAAAAATGAGCTATTGTCCGCGGCTTCGCTCGCGTCAAGAATTATTATTATATACAAACTTTCATCCCTTATTTTAACCCCTTGGGAGTGGAATTGACCAAAATCCTTTCTTAGCGGATGCCTACGTCATAACATCTACCTGCATGCCAAATTTTAGCCCGATCCGGTGGTTTGGGCTGTGCGTTGATTTTTTTGTGCTTTGAGTTTTATATATTTAGATTGAATAGCATTATGGCCCGGCCTATTCCTCCAGAACTAGTCTAGTTCCAGGTTTGAAAATTCACTTAATGAGCTTAAGTATATAAATTCTGTAAGTACGTCCATATATGGTACGTCGATGGATGTATAATAACGCCGGCTTTGGCTGTCAATCGCATTATTCCAGCACAGCGTTTGAGTTTCGGCTCGGCCGATTATCGGTATAAATCTGAAATTCAGATTCACCGTCAGCCACATTATTTCCGTGCCAGACGCGATATTGCTTCGGTACGGAATACATTATACGTATTAACTGTCCAGCCGGGCTAGCACGGCCACCCGTAGAAATGCGAAAGTATAGACAAACTGTGGACATAAACTTAAGGTGCCGTTCCGATCTTTACCGCGGCTAATCGCGACCGACAAAAATTCAATCATAATGCCACTTCATGACAGACTATAGTCTATGTAATAAAGTAGGATATCATTTTAATTTTTAGGACTATAGTTTATCATAAAGTGGCATTTTAATTTAATTTTTCGGAACGAAAAAAGATCGGAACGGCACCTTAAGTTTATCTCCACAGTTTGTCTATACTTTCGCATTTCTACTGGTGGCCGTGCTAGCCCGGCAGATGGACAGTTTACGGAAAAGCATTGGCATGGATACAAGAAAGACTTTCCTGGAAGGATGAGTGCAAAGCAAATATTATGTATGTATGATAAAGAAGTATTTGTATAATACTCAGTTACAGCTACAAGTAATAAATCATTATTATACAAGGAGAAAAGTCTTAGTAGATACATGGGATCTTATCAAAGTATCACATATTTAAATGTTTCTGCATATACCAGCGGGCCGATTCTGTATCGTACATTTGTGAGTTAATCACTGAGTTAGTAACGAAACGGAGGAGTGAGCAACCGAAAGTCTCACTTTTGTATGCAAGTGAATACAAAAAGTGGCACTTTCCGTTACTCACTCCTCGGTTTCGTTACTAACTCAGTTATTAACTCACAAATGTACGATACAGAATCGGCCCGCAGAACCCTATTTCAATAAAACACATAAACATACCGATATGGACTTTAGTATCAGCTTTCTAACAGCTAACATTTAGAACGTACTTAAATTTTACATTATGAAAGGTATTTTGTTCTCAATAATATTGAGAACAAAATACCTTTCATAATGTAAAATGCCTGGCAATAACAAAACACATTCCTACTTACATTCAATTCTCAGTTTTATAAGACAGGGTAGTAGTAAAGTAGCGAAATTTATGCGTCAACAATAACATTCTAGCGCGTATAATCTCAATATTATGATATATTCAAATGGCTAAAGCAGCTATCCCCAACCCGCGGCCCGCCGGGACTTTATATATGGCCCGCATGATGTTACAACATTTTGAAATTCACGCCCACCGGCAAAATAATGAAAAGTCGTCGTGAAAGACATGAAATTTTTTCCACTTTTAAATCGTTAATTTTGAAGAACGTTATTTTTTAACCCTAAAAAGTTTTTGTTGCGGCCCGTGACACCAAGACCAAGACATGTTTGTGACCCGTATGAAAAAAAGGTTGGGGACCATGGGGCTAAAGTATTAAAGGAAGATAAGTTTTACTGTACACGTACCTCAAAATATGATATTGTAATGTTGTCGTAAAGCATGTATATTGTATACTGTATAGTATGACCACAGTTAAAATGAAAACGCATAGTAATATTAAAAGGGACAAAGTAAAAGAATATATCTTTTTCAATCTATCACTTTGTAATTTGACTTTATGTTGTATAATAATAATAATAATAATATAATATCTATGGACGCTTCACACCACGTCAGTCTGGCCCCGTGCTAAGTACCTAAATTGTACTTGTGTTACAGGTACCAGACAACGGAAATATATTTAATACTTTTATACTATACATATATTTAAGATTTTTATTACATCATACACATATTTAATACACATCCAGACCCGGGAACATTGAAAAACTTTGTGTTCCGTCGGCGGGATTCGAACCCGCGACCCCCGGCTTGAGCTACCAACGGGCTCACCACTGAGCCACAGCTAGAGGTCGTTGTGAAACTAAATCAAATCAAATCATTTATTTGCAGAATAAGTAGGTAAAAAGATGGTACAGATTATATTACGGGAGGTACAACTTATTCTAACCTATCTGAGGCATGCAAATTATTATTATTGTCAAAGTACAATTACATTATTTTATATAATATTATTTACTAAGTTACTGGTAAAATATTTCATCGAGTACATATCTATGTCAAATATTATAATTTATATATTATTATTATTATTATTATTCATTATTAAGTATTAAAATAAGTACATTACATAATATATTATTGCATTGCACAATTACTAATATTTCATTGTGTTTTTAAATCGAAATTCTAATATTACTTAATAATAATGTATAAATTTTATTCTTTTGTATGAAATAATATATAGAATATCAAAAAATATTATTATTACACTTCATATTATTATGTCAAAAACAATACATATCAAATAAATTAAACTCATTTTAGTACACCCGATGATTATTATTCCACAACAATTGCATTATCAGCTAAAAATTCTCTGACATCGTAATAAGCTTTTTCTAACAAAACTGCCTTGACTTTGTTTTTAAATTGTTGCATATTATTTATCTTTAAAACATCTTTTGGTAGCTTATTATACATACGAATCGCCATACTTAGGTAGCTCTTGTTTAGTAACGCAGTTTTACTACAAGATGACATATCTTGTGGCTATTCCGGTGACTTTTAAAAAACTCAAATTCTTGAATATTACATTTTATGAATGTTATACTTTCTAAAATATATAGGCAAAGGAATGTTAATAATTTAAGACTTATAAAGTGTGTCTTACAGTTGTCGGTCATTCTTATTTTACATATTGCTCTTATGCACTTCTTTTGAGCTTTAAATATTTGGTCTTTTTCAATAGAATTGCCCCAAAATACCACTCCGTATCGTAATAATGATTCGACTTGCGCTAGATATGCTGTTCTAAGTGTTGTGAGGCCAACAATATTTTGTAGCATGTATAGGGCATATGATAATTTATTAATTTTTCCTCGAATATAGTTACAATGCTCTTTCCAATTTAGTTGGCTGTCTACGTAAATCCCTAGAAACTTAGAAACTGACACTTGTTTAATTGTAGAGTTCATATAATCTATATCTGCCATTATACAATCTTTTTTACAATAATTATTCTTAAAATACATTAAATGTGTTTTGTCTAAGTTTATTTTTAGGTGGTTCCTTTTAAGCCAATTAATAATTTTGTCAAGGGAAATAAGTATTTCTTTCTAGACTGCTTTCATTTTTTCCTGCAAAGATTACTGTGCTGTCGTCAGCAAAAAGTACCATTTTTTTGTCAGTTGATCTGGGTAAGTCATTAATATAGATTAAGAACAATACTGGGGCTAGGACACCGCCCTGGGGAACACCAATTTCTACTTCTACAATTGGTGATATAAAGTCAGTCTCCGTGAGGTTAAGATCACATACTTTTTTGATCTGAGTACACTGCCTTCTGTTACTAAGATACGATTTTATTAAGTTTAATACATTTCCTCTAATACCGTATGAGGCTAATTTTTCTAATAATATTTTATGGTCAACAAAATCAAAGGCTTTTGAGAGGTCCATGTACAACGCGCATATGGTATTTTTATCGTTTAGATTCATTAGAATAGTTTTTATAAAATCATGTAAAGCATAATTTATCGACTTATTTTTTCTAAAGCCTGTTTGTTCTTTACATATTACAAAATACTTTTCAAAATAATTATATAAATTTTCATTAATTAGTTTTTCGAAAATTTTGGAAAAAACCGGTATGAGCGCAATCGGCCTGTAATTGTTTGGGTTTTCAGGATCACCTTTTTTTAGGAGTGGTTTTATTATCGTTAATTTTAATCTATCTGGATACTCACCACATTCGATACACAGATTATAGATATGACAGAGCACTGGTGATATAAGAGTAGCAACTTTTTTGACAATCTTGGTAGTGATATTCCTGTCATCTGTCATCTAAACGTAAACATTGTTACACATTCACAAATTTTTTTCCACATAAAGGTACGAACAATATAAAGCTATAAATATATGTAACTACATTTAAACCATGAAAACAAACCAATAAAAATAAAATTACAACAACGGTTTGCTTATCCTGCAAGCCATTGGCGGAACAGCTGATTCTGACAGTCGACATTGAATTGTGACATTGATTGTGACAGCTGTCATTGAGTGAGAGCATAGACAACCATTTTACTTTTTTATGATAAGTTATTAAGACAAAAAGTACACGATATTCAACTCATATATATGGATAATAAATCTAAGATATGCGCTGGGTGTAAAACTAAGATAACGCAGCCAGATTTTATGCAATGCCGGAAATGTAATAAAATTTATGATTTGGAATGTGCCAATATATCATTGAAGAATTTTCTAAATTTTTCTAAATTTTTTTGAAGAAGTCTAAAGATTACACTAACTGGATGTGTTTTGAATGTATGAGTAAGCAACCTAAAGCTGGGAATACAAATACACCGGTACGGAATATTAAGGATTCATCGCCATCTATACCCGAAGAAAACTCTACTCAGGTGTCTGATGAGAACAACGTTACTTTTCGTAAGGGTAACAAACCCACTAAAATTGATAGTATTGAAACATCACCTTCCTATGATAACCTTGCTAAAACTATCCGCGATGAAGTACTCAAAGCGTTAAAACTTGAATTACCAGCGATGTTAGAACAGATAATTAAAAGGGAAATATCTGCTTTTAAAAAAGAGCTACAAGACCTGCGCAGTTCCGTAGACTTTCTAAGTTCTATGCATGACGATTTAAAGAAGAATACCGAAAAGTTATTGGATGAAAACAAAACCCTTAATAATGAAAATATTACTCTTAAGAATTCGGTTAATGAACTTTCGAACCGTGTTAATAGTATGGAGCAACATCTACGCGAAAATAATTTGGAAATACATGGCGTGCCGGAACACCGCAATGAAATCTTATCTGATTTGGTTCAACAATGCTCTAATGTTATTGGTCACAAAATTAATGAGGGTGATTTGGTTTATTGCACTAGAGTTGCCAAACAAAATAAAGAGAGCAAGCAACCAAGGAGTATAGTTGTTAAATTCAGAAATGTTAGATGTCGTGATGATTTCTATTCAGCAGTTCACAGATATAACAAAGCAAACTCAAAGAATAAACTTAATACTGCTCTGCTAGGACTTGCTGGTGACCAAAAACCGGTATACATATCGGAACATCTTTCTCCCGCTAATAAATCGCTGCATGCAATGGCGCGTCGCAAGGTCAAAGAGTGTGCCTACCAATTTATATGGGTTCGAAATGGAAGAATTTATGCAAGAAAGAACCATGACTCGCCGATGATATTAATCAAAAACTTGGACAGCCTTCAACTCATACATTAATTTATTCTATATTTTAATTTATAATTAGATTTTAGTTTTATTTTAGTAGTAATTATAATGGCATTAACGATTTATTATCAAAATGTGAGAGGCTTAAAGACAAAAGTGGATAAAGTTTATAATGAAGTTTTAATTAATAGCTATGATATTATCTGTCTTAGTGAAACATGGCTAGATGATTCTGTCTATTCCTCTGAACTGTTTGATGATAGGTACAATGTGATACGAAGGGATCGGAGTAAATTTTTTCTCAATCACTATAATAAACACCATGGTGGAGGTGTGCTGATTGCTGTGTCTAAGGATCTTAATTATGTTGTTCGAGATGATTGGCAGTGTAGTCTGATGGAGGATCTATGGTTACAAATTAGAATCAACAGATCTACAACACTTAACTTATGCCTAGTATATGTACCCAACTATATTCCATTTAGCGTATTAACAAAATTTGTAGATACTTGTAGTGAGGTTTTGAACTCATCGAAAACTAACAGTGTGACATGTATTTTGGGTGATTTTAATTTGCCTGATATTACGTGGTGTTGGGATACTGGGTGTCCCTTGAATTGTACTAGTGACAAGTCCAAAGCCATTTATGATCTAATACATAGTACGGCGACACGTCAAATCAATTCGATGCTTAACTCTAATAATCGGCTTTTGGATTTGGTCATCACAGACAGTGACTCATTTAAAATTATATCTGCTACACCGATTGGTTGGCCAGATTCACATCACCCTCTCTTTGAACTTACTTTAAATTTAGCTTCATTCAAACCCCTGACATTTAATTCTTCATTTGAAAATATTGTTTCCACAGAACGGACTTCAGTCAATGTAATGATGACCTTCGTAAAATTGATTGGAAGAGTCAAGCCTTATCTCTTGGTTGTGATGAATTTGTACATCTTTTTTTATGACACTCTATATTCGGTAATAGAAAAACATACCCCCAAAACTAAGGCACGAAGTTTTAAATACCCAGTTTGGTTTACACAAGGTCTTAAAAAACTCATTAAAACTAAGGATAAGTATCATCGCAGATTTAAACAATTTGGAAATCCCAGAGACTATGATACATATTCAATGTTAAGGTCTAGAGTTAAAGATGTGATGCATGATTGTTTTAAATCATACATTGAACGAGTTGAATGTGATTTATCAATAAATATTAAATCGTTTTGGCGTTACACTAAAATTAAAATTAAAACTCAGGATATTCCTAATAGAATGCACTATCAAGATAGAACAGCCAACAACGGTGAAGAAATTGCTAATTTATTCGCTGACTATTTCTCGTCGGTATATGAAAATAGCACAGTAGCCAATTATATACCAAATTTTGACTCTTCCCATTTAACAATACCTAATGTTAGTATAAAACTAGATAATGTTTTGCAGAAATTAAAAGTTATTGATTTATCAAAGGGTGCTGGTCCTGATGGAATACCGCCTATATTTATACGTTTCTGTGCTTCAACGTTAGCATTACCTTTGACCTTGATCTTCAATAAGTCATTAAATGAAGGTTGTTTTCCATCTCTATGGAAAATAGCTAGAATTACGCCTATCTACAAGGATGGTAGCAGAGAGTCAGTTTCTAATTATCGTCCTATAAGCATACTTAGCTGGTTTGCGAGAATTTTAGAAAGTTTTGTTCATAATGAAATTTACAATCATTTCAAACACATTTTAAGCCCAAAACAACATGGATTTGTGTCCAACAGGTCTACCAAGACTAATTTATTGACCTACAGTACATACATTTGTAATGCCTTTAATGACAGAGTGCAGACAGATGCAGTTTACACAGATTTTTCAAAGGCATTTGATCGCGTAAACCATGACATTTTACTTGCAAAAGCCCAACACCTGGGCATACATGGCAATTTATTTCGCTGGTTGACCTCTTACCTTAAAAATCGAACACAATTGGTTGCATTAAGAGGATATGACTACTCGGTCCCTTTTGTGGTTACATCTGGAGTACCCCAAGGTTCGAATCTGGGTCCTCTTCTGTTTCTTATATTTATTAATGATTTGTTGTGGGAGATAATGGGTGAATGTCTGGCATATGCTGATGATCTTAAAATATTCCGTCGTATTCGTAATATCGAGGATAGTTTAGCTCTTCTGAAAGATATAAATACCTTGGTAGCTTGGTGTTCATTAAATCACATGTCGCTCAATATAAAAAAATGTCAGTTGATATCTTTTACACGAAACAAAAAAGCAATTTCATTTAGATATACAATTGGTAATGATGCATTGGCTCAAGTAAACATAGTTCGGGATTTAGGTGTTATCTTTGACTCATCGTTATCATTTAGACATCACTATGACTATATATGTAGTAAAGCTAATAAAATGCTCTCATTTATTCACCGCACAGCTAAACCTTTCAAGAACCCTAAGACACTGATCATATTGTATGTTTCCCTGGTCAGATCTATCCTTGAGTATTGCTCAGCGATATGGTATCCCTTGTATCATATCCACAATGACAGGATAGAATCTATCCAGCGTAGATTTGTAAGACTTCTTTGCATAAAGTGTGGAATTAGAAAGAAAGTACCTTTGTATGAAGAGAGACGTCCCTTCAGTCTTATGAGTCTGGAGGGACGTAGGCAAATCTCTGATTTATGTACATTGCATGGAATAGTAAATGGTACCCTAGACACGCAAATGTTAAAAAATATCTCTATAAAGATACCTACTCGATCCGTGCGTATACCACAACTCTTTGACATCCCACTATGTAAAAATAATGTATCAAAAAATAACCCTTTGGTTCGAATGTGTACATCTTACAATAATATTTGTTCCGACTATGACATATTTTTGGTAGCTTACCATCTTTTAAAAATAAATTAATTAAAAAATATATAAATTGTAAATAAGTAATTTTTAATATTAGATTACTATTTAAGTCCAACTTTATTTAAATCTATATAGCTAATTAGTTAATTGACATATCTTCTTCAAATTCTTATTTTATTTGTTACCTACTATGAATTATTGTTAAATTAATTTATTAACTTGTATATTTTTCTTATTGTTACTATTATTTTAATTTATTGACATTTACAAATAACTTTATTTTTATATGATTTTTTATTTAATTTAATATAATCCTCTAATCTGACATATTTTTAGGGAATGTATGAGTTTTGCTTTGTTTTATTTAATTTTTATTTTTTTTTCTCTGTATTGCAATATATTTTTATTTAGGCTTCTTGCTCACAATGAATTTATTATTATTATTATTCTTTGTTTTTGTAGTTATTGATATTAAGTATTTACCTATGTATTAAAAACATGTGTGACTGTGACAATCATAATTCTAATAATTATTGTTGAATAACTTATTTAAATATTTTAGTGTAATTGAGTACTTGACATTTGATATTATTATTATTATTGATTTTTTTTTTAATGTTGTGTATAGTTTTTATTGGATTGCATGGTAAAATGTTACTTCTTTTCGTATATTTTTGTTAGCTATATTACTTACTTTGCTGTCTGTTACCATACCGAATAAATAAATAAATAAATACCATCATGCCCTACACTATTAGTGTTTTTTAGAGAAAGTATATTTCGTTTCATGTCAGTTTCAGTTGCAGGTGGCATAAATATAGAATTAGGGTGACTTGTGTCAGGTACCAGTTTATAGCTTATATTTTTGTATGGAGCACTAGAGTCAATATCTTTATTACAAGTTACGAAGAAATTGTTTAGGGTTGAGGCTATATTTAGGGGATTCGTTATATGTTTGCCATTTAAATTTAATTTGTGTATTTCGTTTTTACATACTTTCTTTCTGTTCTTGCCAATGACGGCCCACATTGTTTTTGATTTATTTCGGGACATTTGGATAAAGTAATTATTTTGAGCTTTTTGTGTTTGTTTTATTATTTGTTTAAGCCTTAATGAGTAAGTTTTCAGATATTCTTTTGTTATCCCCTTATTTTTTCGAAATTGCCACAATAGGTATCGCTTGCGCTTAGAACATTTTCGAATTTTGTTCCGTGTATAGCAGTATTTTTTTGATAGGTTATTAAGAATTGCCATTGAGTTTTGGAAGCTTGTATCATTTGCACCGGGCGATCTATAGATGCATATTATTATTATGTTTAGTATTGTAATTTGTACACCACAACATTCTAGTATTTTTTCTGCACTTATCGTTTTTAAATAAGCGAGTTCTTTAACTTCGCATTCATTTTTCACTAATATGCATGAGCCACCACGACGTTTACCTCGAGTATAGCATACTCCTAATTTATAGTCGGGCAAGTTCAATATTTCTAAGTCTTCGTGGGTCATATTGTGTTCTGTGATACACAGTATGTCAATGTCTTGGTTTACAGAATCTAAAGCTACAGTCAAGGAATCTGTTTTACTGATGAGGCCATTAATATTTTGATGAAGTATGATAATTTCATTATGGTTATGCTTATTAGTTACGAAAAGTATGATTTTTAGGTGATAAATGTGACTCCTCTATATCGATTAAACTACTGTTATTTACATGTTCCGTTTGTGTACCTTTATTGAGCATAGCAGAGTTATATTTTGGAGCAACCTTTACATCTTTGACAAATTCAATAGACTTGTTTTTGTATTCTATGTGAAGATTTCTCGTAGTATGTAGCGACATATATTAAGGCGAAAATGTTCAAATCGTGGTATAAATGTTTCATAATTCATAGGTACATATTCATCATTAACATAGGTATAACAAGCATATCTGAGTTCGTAATTTAATTTAGATTCATGTAAACTTTTACAATACGGAATTTGAGATATTAATATATTTGTATTTTTTGTGTCAGACAACCATTTATGAAGAGATATTTTAAATTGGAACGGGTTTTTATCATTAGTACCTCCTATCAGAATAACAAAATCCTTCATATTTAGGTTCTTAAGATTAATTGAGTTCAGGATTTCATCTAGATTTGCACCAGGTTTCCAGAAACTAAGCACATTATATCTATCACCAACTAAATTTTAAAGTAATTTCTGTAGTCCTCGTCCCCGTTGGTCGGCTAGTATAATTATTTTATTTTTCTTCTCCTCTTTCATACTTGCTTTTATTTCTCTATTTTCTGTGCGATAATAAATACTGTTGTCTTGTGTTGTATTTTGTGCATTCTTCAACGGTCCTTTTATGTATGTTTTCCTAGAGTCTTGTTCTGATAAGTCATGTTCTTTTAAGGGATTAGTATTGCCTTTTTCATGTTGTTCTGTCGTTTTAGATTTGTCATCCTCAACTATTTGATTTGATGTGTTATTAGAATTAATTTTTAGAGGCGTAGTGTCTAAGCTGCAACATCTGTTTTGGTCATAGATCTTATTTCTATTTTTCTTTCGTGCATTTGGTGTGATACAATCTTTAGCCTCATTTTTTTTTGTACATATCGATTATCCTGTTTTTATTCTCAACTTCATTTTTTAAAGATATAATCTGTAATGTCAAGTCTTCTATCTCGTTGTTGGCTGCTAACAGTTCATTCGTCAGTTTTTCGATTCGTTCACTATGTTCCATCCAGTTACCACAGTCATTGACTGAGGTGTTTGGCAAGCTGTTTATTGAAGCATCCAGTATAAATGAGTGGTTTATATTTGTTAGTGAAGATGATCTTTTTTTTCGGAAAGTTATATTCTCACTATCTGAGGTGTTCATTTTGTTTAGCGATTTGTATTATTTTTTTTTTATTGTATTAGCTGATAGCGCCCTCTATCGGATCAAATTTTTACGCATGTTTCGCCCTCTCGCGCTTAATGTTATTTGGAGCCAAAGGTGTTTTATTTAAATGAAATATTCTTCCACATCGACCTTTTTCTACAAAAGTTTCTAGACAGTGCGCAGGGTTTGAACCGTCTCCTCTTGATCTAATATTCCAAGCTGCGTACCACTAGGCCGGTAGTCGGTATGACAAGTTATGCGAAGTTTCCGTACTAGAGTGTTGGATCGGTTGCCGGTTTTATTTTGATAATAAGTTTGAGGTAAGTTTAAAACTTTTGTCACAGTTCTTTGTTCTTATTGATTTTGTAAACACTGATGCATTTTTTCAATTTCTTTTTTCACTATTTAAGACTGTACTGTTTTTATACTTTTAGTTATTTTAAAATCATATTGTTTATACTTCCTGTTCTTGATTTTTCTGTTTGTTTACTTTATGAATAGAGTTATAGAGTTCAGGACGCAGGTGATGATTATCACTGAATGTATATATGAAGAAAATAATTATATAATTGTTCACTTTCGTAAATAACACTGTCCAGGGTTCACTTTAATCAAAAGTCACATAATTTACTGCACATAATAAGTATACGCTATTATTAACCAATTTATTTTCTATTTTCTATACAGAGCTAGTGTTTTAAACTAGATATTTCTATGGCAGTTATTATTCTCATCTAAAATCTTAAATTTTTTAATTTTATAATTACAATTATAAGATTTTAGGCAGTTAAAATAATAATATAAACGCTGTCATTTTCACAAAGCTCTCATCCCTGTCCTGTGAAATAAAGTGCGGATTCCGCTCCATTTGGGACGGCGCATTTTCTCTCTATTAGAGTTGAAAGAGTTGTTAAAGTTGGCGGAGTCCCAGGCTGTATGTGGGTCAGGAATGGCCGCTACCCCACCCACAGACACACATTCGAGAAGATGACACAAATATTGGTTGTTTTAGAGGACTTTTATTTTTAAATTTTTGTATTTTGAGTGTGTGGAGTCAAGACAAAGAGAATGAGAGATTGTCCCGAAATGAATTTTTTAAACTGTTTTTTTAGAATAGAATAACAATTTGTGAAATGCAGGTATGTCACAGGTGTTAAACTGTCGTATGTGAGTATATTATATCGATTTCATTAGTTTAAAATATAATTGATAGAGATTGTATAGAATTTAAACTTCGTGTAATTTTTATCGTGTTCGGGATGACCCAAATGAAAAAAATTCCCAAAATCAGTCTCAAGCCAATATCATTAAAATATTTTTTATAATTTTATTATTAACGTCAAAAACTTAGAAGTACTCTATTTGCTCTAAAACTTTCTCGGAAGGCCGTTATTCAATACTACGTTAAGTAGAAAAGACCTAAAAATATTAGTTCGTCCTAAAAAAACTTTCCGCAAACTTCCAGGAACAATTTCTAATATCCCACCTCCTGGAAACAAATATTAATCTGTGCGAGAAACTGGAATTTCCCAGTATTTTAATAATAGAGGTCATGTCACTTGGCACAAGTGTTTTTAAAAAATATTCCGTTCTAAAAAAGTTACTTGGAGTGCAGTGAAACTATGGAGGAGAGCCAATTCCGACCATAGATAATCTAAAATGTGGGTCAACACAAAATGCGACACGTCGATAAACAGAGATACCTATCTATATTGCTGCAACATCGCCGCTATAAATATTCTATAGGTGATAAAAATAGAAGTGCAGGTGCCATTGTTACTTTATTTAACTTCTATTAAAAATAAGTTGGTTATGATTACAACTACCCAGTTTCCTTGCAAAATTAATAATGAATAAAACGGGCACAACCATAAACACTGTAACAAAAAGTGTTATTTTATTTTATTTAGTTAGTTCATTAGTTGCGTTAATTATTATTAGTTTTCTACCTGTCTGTCAAGCTACTTTTTGTACGCACTAAGGAATAAGGAACAATTTATAAAATCGTTCTCGTTCACTTGGAATCGAAATAAGTAGTTTTTCTATTTACGTAGACCCGTGTTAAAAATAGCTCAGATAAGACGCAAGTACACAACGCTTATGCAATACAGTAGAAATCTATTTTAAACTAGGTAAGGAGATCTAAAAATATTTTTGCTTGATCTCATTCTCTTGATATCGAAATAGTTTCTTTATTTGCGTGAATTAAAAAGTTTATATTTTTAGGGTTTCGTACCCAAAGGGTAAAAACGGGGCCCTACTTATTACTGCGACTTCGTTGTCTGTTCTCTGTCTGTCTGTCTGCCAGGCTGTATCTCAAGAACCGCTAGAATTTAATAGGGCTCTCATACAAAAAAGCACTATTTTTGCTCTATTACGGTACGGAACCTTTCGTGCGCGAATCCGACTCGCACTTGGCTGATTATTTTATCCGTGTTAAACATAAGTGTCAGTGGTACGATATTGCGTGTCACATCACTATTAGCCACAGATAAACGCCGGCATTAGTGATGTGGGTGCTCTCGATACGGTTAGCATCGGTTCACTTGGTACGACATAGACATGGATAACGGCCTGAGCGATAATTTTAACTGCGTGTTTGGTTACAAACTTATATTATAATTTTGTGCAATATAACTTCGTTCGAAATAAAACGAACAATTAGGGCTGTTCGAATACCTTCGTGGTAATAAACTGAACTAGCCATCATTCGACATCGTTTAGTCCTCGACCACTATTTTCAATATTAGTGCTGATTTTCAATAATACTGCTGCAGCGGACGCTAAATACTGTGATTTGGACTAGATTTGTATACAGCTAACATCTATACGGTGATATTTTAGCGCCATGCTATGATACTCAGGCTTCTGTACAGTGGCGCGGGGTTCCTAGACAAAAACTTCCTATAGACATCCCTTACCTCTTACATTTTTAAAAACCGTCACTGTTTTACACGCTAGGATACTTTAACTAACCTTAGCTACTGTAATCAGATAAGCTCAATCATGGATTCTCTATATCCATGATGCTGTTCACGAACAAATACTACGATATATTCAGATGCGTTATATCCAAATCTCATTATACAATGGCTTCCGCTCAATCCACTCTCTATATCCATGTTGCAAACGCGTCGTGCGATCTCGTTACCGACGGGCGATGAAAAGCACGCGACCGCAAATAAACGCACGCGATATAGGTCACGCGGCACGCCGACAACAGCTGCATCGAGTTGTCGCGTCGTCTACACCGATATATCTGACGCAGTCATCTGGTTCAATCTGCAATTCGATTTAACTAGCGCGTTCATTGAATGACACCATTATTAGGAACTAAGGATGGGTTAGGCCTAAGGGTCTTCGCGCTTAGGACGAGAGTGCGGAGGCGTCGCTATGCGAACCTCCAATAACTTCCGTCCCACGGGGCTCCGGGTCAGGATGGGAACCTGCCCGGCGGGGAACGCTTTAGTTTGCCTAAGCGTTCCCTAACTTGGTGGAAGTCCGGTCCCTGTGAGGTAGACCGGCCGGTCGTGGAGGGAGTCCTGTGTTAGACAGATCCAGGATATCCCTCCGTATACGGCTGAAGGCAAACCGCAGGTGGTTTTAGTGGGTAAACCCGGAGTCGGGAGTCCCACATACCCCCGGGGTGCTTCAGCTTAACTGAGGCACATCCCCAACCCGGGGCACCCATAAAGGGTTTCCCCTGCGCAACACACAAAAAAAGGGGGTCTTCGCGCTTAAACCGTTTATTGGACCATAAATGTTAAATATTTCAACGCCATTTACGTAGACAAAACATACTTTGGGTGAAAAAAAATCCTTTTGTTATCATATATTTTAGGATTTGTACCCTTGTCTTTTGGAAGGTACTAAAAACGTTCATATTTTGCCTGTTTGCCTTCGAAGTCCTTTAAGATCCTTTTATTTCAGTTATTTATTTAAAGGAAAACGCCTTCACAACATTTCCCATATACGAAAAGGCCTTCACTCAAGCCCAAAAGGGAACTTAACCTTAAGTGGCCGAAAATATATCCGCCACTTATGGTTCGCCGTGTCCATGACATTGTAGTTTGACCTCCTTGGTTAAAAATATGCTTCAAGTAATGAATACTTATCATAAAATTATTATAACGTATAATATTCTAAGTACATAATAAAATTTGTTTCTTTGTGGGAACACCAAAATACTTATTAAAAATAAACATGACAAAAGTAATATATGTATATTAATGAATTAAAATTCATTGTTAAAATTAACAAGCTTTTGCTGACTCTAGAGTCTAGATCAACATCCTTACCTATTGAATCGAGTTCTAAAGAATAAGATATAATGTCTTTAGTATTTAGAAGTTGTTTTGATTCACCGGTACAGTTGCTGTTTTGAGTTATAAGTTATTCGCCGCACGTACGGCGGAAGTGGATCGCCGGAAGTGACGTAGCGGGCTCCACCCGCGGCCTTCTCGTGGCGGATATTATTCATCGCGTGTCAATTTGTGGCGCTTAGCCCCCGCAGATCAAACAACTATGCCACGTGTAATGGCTTTTAAATGAACATTTCAAAAAAAGAACGATATAAGCCTTAATATTAGCGCTACAGATTATAAACTTCAAATCGTTAGTTGACGATAAGCGTTTAGCGGCGCTTGCGGGCTTTATAATGCGATTTCTCCATGTTGGCCCATGATGGACGAATACAATCGATCTATAGGGGCATAATATTTTCTAACGCTGAGCTTATGTTTAACCGGCTTACCGGAGTTAATATTTGTCTTAACCTTGCTTGCCCTATTTCTCTGTTTGGCCTACCAGAAATAAAATCTAAGTTCAAATAGATTTAGTTATGTCTATAAATAAATAATAATAGCTCCCACACCGGTTTCGGTGACAGTGGCCGGTTTCATTAAAACCAGGCCAGCCACGCAGGAGTAATTTTATAGTGTCCAAGTGTGTGCGCAGTACACAAAAGCAATCTCTATTCTTTTACTCTCATAACCCAGTGGGACGGCAGACCGACACGACCGGCGAGAGATCAGGCGCAGGACCGACTTTTTACATCCGACCCATGGATCATCTTACTTGTCAGACAATCAGGTGATCAGCCTGCATTGTCCTAACCAAACTTGGAAATAACATGTTTCCAACGCGGGAATCGAACCCACGACCTCCGAGTCTGTACCACTAGACCACGGAGGCGTTAAAGTACAGACAGCTAGGTAGACAGCAGACTCTACAGACAGCTTTGCAATCATGGTTATCCATCGTGGTGCTACGCGAGAAGCCTTGAGGCTTACTAGCTTAAACAGTATACTTACAGTGTCAGCCTAACCAAAAAATATAAATACATAACTGATATCAACTTAAACTAAAGAGCAGTCTAACAACATAATAAGACAATATTAACAAGGAAAGCGACTATACAGCCGTTATATTTGTATCCTACTGTACATTATTAAGACATCAAAGGCGTCGTAAATAACTTGAACTAGTTGGCCGATGGCACAGCGCAAGTAATCAGTCAAGTATTTAGCTCACTTAGCCGCGTGCTGACAGATAGAGCCGATATAGAACATGCAATTAGTAACTCGGCTAAAAATCACGTTTATTACGTGAGCTCATCTATCATTAACGAAACCGCTTTGCATTTTATGTATGTATTACTGGATGACGCCCGAAAAAATTTTCATTCATTCATTCCGGATAAATGTACGATTCCCCCGGAATTTATAGCGCGGGATGTCCTTTTCCGGGACTCAAAGTAATTCTCCAAATATCTATACAAACTTTCAGTAAAATCGGTTCAGCGGTTTGGAGGTAACAGACAGACAGACACACTTTCGCATATTTTATAACATTAGTATAGCATACTATACTAATATTATAAATGCGAAAGTACCTGTACGTGTCTGTCTGCCGTAGATGGCAAACATCCATAGATGGCATGGCAAAGTAAGTCGAAGACAACAAAAATGCAGATCTCCGAAGCGAAGTGATATATTGGGTTAAGCAGAACTCTGAAGTCTTGGTTACTTCCTTCTTTAGCGCGATTCAGAATAATAATATTGTGACGCTACTTTATTCTACTTACATTCTACCTACAACATAAGTACAAAAAAAACGCAGTTTCTTTTTCTCTCAAACTCTATGAGACTAATTTCTCTCAAACTCTCTGAGCCTTACCGCACTGGCGATTTGATTAGAGCGATTTCGCGACGATCTGACCGACCATTCATCAAATTACCAGAGTGATAAGGCCCTATAACTCAATTTGTCGCTACACCACAGAATATATATTAGTTATACCAATAGAATTCCCACTAACGAAACCCGTTTAAAGAATTAACGACTCATGCTACGATACTATAAAGTTCAAATTCGGACCGCGCAGTGCTAGGTGCCTACAATTATATTTGCCTACATCTCCGCTCTCTTTCTATCGCATAACTCGTACCTTTTCTGAAGAAATCAGGGTTGTCTCTTTTTAAAAATAATATTATAATCTTTATATTTAATTAACTACATTTTATTTAACTCGAAATAATCTAAGATATTATGTCTTAGTACTATGTAGATTTAATGATCATAAATTCGCGTGTAACTAGTTACGCGTACTTAGATTCGATAGGTACCGTATCTTAATTATTGAAACCGGTCTTATATTACCTACTTAAAGTGTTTGTATAACTTAGTTATTTTTGTAAACAAATGAGGTTTCGAATAGTACGCATCGCGCAATATTTCTTTGCCCTTTTCTTTTTATTGTCCATTGTGAGATTAATATCAATTCTGTGATAGCGATCGAATAAGCTACGCAATACGCAGGTATGCAACGAACAACTCGTGCGCGTGCGTCACCGCTCGCTTGTGAGTCCCTACTGATTTGCCACCCGCAGGTGGTGCTTACAGTTCGATGCCTATTCGCGAGAGTGGGACAGGCCTGGCTTCACTCGCTTATAGACTTTTTGCTGGCTTGAAACGCGAACGTTTAGCTTTCAACGTGCAATATAAAGTTGATAATTAATTGAAACTACAGCCAACACGTAGAGTTGGAGCCGGCAGTTTCGTTCAAACGAATATGTTCCACCTCGTCGCGTCGACTACATCAGACCTAAGGGGCCATCCATAAAGTATGTCACATCTAAAAGGGGGCGGGAGGAGGTCGTAGTATGTGACATGGTGTGACAAGGAGGGGGGAGGGGTCTTAAGTTTTGTGACATCACATTTTAAATTTAATAAATTGAATAGTGAAAATTAAAGTATTGAAGTGGTTATAATTTTAGATGCAAAATTGCTTTGTGACGTCACGCTAGGGAGGGGAGGTCTCACCAACATGACCACCTGTAACAAGGAGGGGTCTAAAATCATGAAAATAGTGTGTCATACTTTATAGGTGGTCCCTAACAGGCTGCGGTACAATAGGCTTGATGACTAATTTTTATTCTTATTGGTAATTGAAAGACCCTTAATAATAGGAACATCGCTGAAAGAATGACTCTGATAGCTTAAAAATTCGCCAAGATATGACAATTCAAAAATCTCATAAAATAGACCTGCCCGAAACGCTCCATACAAAGTGCTACGAAAGACTGACGTCACTCTTTCGTAGTTTGTATGGATCGGGAGAGAACTTTGTTCGATAGGTATATTAAATATTGCGTTTATGAAAGTGGTTTCATAACAAAAGTTGCTTTTAATTGCATAAGTTATCGAATGGTATACAAATATTAAGAAATTTAATTGAAAAAAAATTCGACTTGATTATCCAACTTTGAAGGCGCATAACAAAAAAAATACAAATGCTATCGAGCTGAAATTTTGGGAACACTTATTTTTTACCGTGATTTCTTTATTTTATTAACAAAATTCGCTAATCTTTGACCTTGTCATCATCCCTATTCTGGAAAGTTCTGTAATTTAATATTCCATAAGGAAAACGTATTATTCAGTTTAATTATAAAAATAATGATACGCAGTACCAGGAAAATATAATTACTTCGTTCAATTAATTTTTGACAATCATTACGCGCATACCGAGATTTTCCTTTTCCCTGAAAACGCAATGTGGCTCTTTGCTTGAATATCAAGGTAACACAATTTATAGGAGTGAGTAATGCGATGCCATTTTGTAAGTGACTTACGGGTAGTTACGGTACCGTAAGGTACTATTATGTATTCTATGGTTACGGGTGCGTCCGAATCCCAGTGACTGTGACCGTGACCGTGACATAATAAAATGTGTGTCAAGTGTGAACACTGTAGATGTGTACATTACATTAAACATCTAAAGCCGAACATAGACCCTTTAACTTTTTTTTTAAATCAGTTTTAATAACGACATAACATTCTACTTTCACATATGAATGTCCTTTGTCCGGTCACAGTAACATCTAATCTCCCTCGCGGATTCTTGGAAATCTATTGTTATTCTATTGTTGTCGCGATCACCGGTGATCTTACGGGGCTTGACAGGTTAAATAAACGTAGGTAATAACTAATAATGTACGAGACAACAGAATTTTCAGCCAATACAGAATAACAGAACCTCTGACTTTTTTGGAAGTCGGTTAAAAATATAATCACCAAATAGTCCAAATACCATTGCATTCTTCTATCACAGGTGAATGTCCTTTGGTCAAAGTCTATTACCCAAATTAAATAAATGTAATAATGTCAGAATTTTCAGCCATTATAGAATAGCATTTTCAGCTAACCGCGCTTCATGTCGCCACATCAGCATTCCAAGCCGATGCTCTGATAGGAACGCCATGTATAATGGCCATACCACATATCGATTCAACTGACAAGTTTCATTATTTCATTTCAGAACAGTGATTATGTATTATTGATAAACTTATGCTAAAATATTATATGGACGAGTTTATGTTTAATAGAGGACAGTCACTAAATGAGACTTGATTAAATGACAATAATATTTCGCCTGAACGTTTAATAAGGCTCTTCCAAACTATAATAGCAATAATATAGAGCAGACATAGAGCGTTGTTGGAAGCAAAATTTAAGAAGGACGTAATTTTTATTCAATATGAAGTAAAAGGCCGTACTATTCTTTTCATATACTATTTCCCTGTTTATCTTTTACACTTTAATAAAAATCACTATATAAGTTCACCAAATTACTGTTTGCCCATATTTTGGGATTTTAATGGATTAATCATAAAATCAATCAAAGATATTGGTGGTAATGATGATAAATAATATAGTTCTAATCCTTTTTACATAAGATTTAATCAAAAACAAGCGATCGTGTACACGATAAGATATTGTGTAGAAAAACAACTCATCTACGACTTCCTTATAAGAGGTTCGGATGGGTTATTAATTTTTGTTTTGATGAATATTTTGGAACTTCGATTCGAGGAAGAGAAAATTTCAATTGTTTGACATTACGACTCCAAGACTTCACGACTAATTTTCATAAACAACCCAGTATAGATACAATGTCCCACGGTCCACGGAGAATAAAAACAAACGGGTAATATCCGCGCGATTTTTGAAGTGAACTCAGAACTCGAATTGATTGTAAGGGTTTCGATTATTTAAAAAAAAAACGATTTTTTAATAATCGATTTTCATAAAAAAATGGGTAAGTAAAATGCACAACGTTAATAATCAAGTTTTCACTTCTGCCGGCACTCCCGGAGTGCAACCCGTCTTTTTTTTCCTGCGGGCAGGACGTCGCGTGTAAAATCTACTCGTTGTTGTAATAGAAGAGGAGGGGAAGAGGGGATTTTGGGAGTAGCTCGAGCGTGTCAGATTAAGCTTGTATAGGCTTCCGACATGTGTCTAGTTATCATGGTAGAGAAATCAGATTTCTCCCGTGGTGGGTTAAAAATTATTATTTTTTTTGAATATTGAAATGTCATCCGATCTGTCAGATTAAGATAGGGGATGTTTAGTATACCCCAAAGAAGCTTCCATAAAAAGCACTGACGATTCAAAGATAAGGTAAGCCTGTAGGAACATTTTAAAATATAAAAAAATAAACCTTCATATTTTCCTAACTAAACTTCGCAGATATTTTATTTTGCACTAAACTAAATGATTTAGTCCTTGTTGTCTAAAATATAATAATAACTGACCGAAATAAGCAATTTTCTGAATATATTTTCTTTTTCAAAACTTTAAAATGGCCGAGGTTTCTGAACCCACCGCTAAAATAAAAAACGCTCTTATTATTTTTTTATCAGTTTTACCTAATGTAAAAAACCTACTAGGTCTCCATGACGCTCAAGTGACTACAAAATTAGCACCTTCCCCTCCCCTACTATAAGTAGAGATCAGAATGTTATGTCAAATATTGATATCAGAAAAAATGTACAACTTTAACTAGCTCCGAATAATCCGCAAGCGGAAAAACTATACAACTTGCTTCGACATACGCGGCATGGCATATCTATTTAACATAATATTATAATTAACCCATATAGAAGACTAGACGTCTTCAGTTGCATGTAATCTTATTAACACAGCATCTCGAACGTGCTAAGATTTGATAAGCTATAAGTCTATATAGCACAATACGCTAACGAAGAGACTATGCCAACTGCCAACTGGGGCGAACGCTGCTTCCATTGTCATGATCCAAATTCGGGAACTACCAACTCAGTTTATTTGTACTATTTAAATAATATAATCATGAGGTTGGGTGCCAATATCAACAATGCCTTTTAGTTATTCGTCAAAATACCGTGCTCTTTCATTTATATACTTATACTAGCGACCCGCCCCGGCGTCGCACGGGTATAAAATATATAGGTAGCCACTGAAAAAAAAATTAAAATCGATAGCCTATGATCCTTCACGTGGTCTACTTCTTATCTGTGCCAAATAACATAAAAATTGCTCCAGTAGTTCGCGAGATAAGCCCTTTCAAATAATTTCCCCCGTTTTTTCCACATTCTCCTATTAGTTTTAGCGTGATAAAATATAGCCTATAGCCTTCCTCAATAAATGGGCTACCTAACACTGAAAGAATTTTTCAAATCGGACCAGTAGTTTCTGAGATTAGCGCGTTCAAGTTAGCCCTTTCAAATAATTTTCCCCGTTTTTTTCCACATTTTCCTCTATTTCTTCGCTCCTATTAGTCTTAGCGTGATAAAATATAGCCTATCCTTCCTCGATAAATGGGCTATCTAACACTGAAAGAATCATCAAAATCCGTTGCGTAGTTTTATAGATTAAAGGGAACAAATAGTCTAAGATCGCACTGCAGAATTGTGCAGGTATCGAGTACACGCTTAAAACCACATTTTTACAAATATTTATGATATGGAGAACATATTTCTACTGGGGTGCCAGTCCAAATGTGGCCGCAAATATTTTTAAAAATTTTTTGAAAATTTGAGTTTGCGGGATAAAATGTAATCATAAGGTATTGAAACCAAACATCGTTCATTTCATGGCAATGAGTATAGAGATTTAGAAAAATCCGGTGTGCCGTTGGGCACCCGGCCGCAACCCTATTGTAACCAGGTGTGAACATTCCGATACGTTTTTGCATCCATAACGTATATTGATCTTTTATATATCAAATGGAAGCTTATTTTCCTCTTATTATTATAATATAGGTGTGCCTAATTAAATCTGGCCGCAAATAAGGGGTGCCGGCTGTCAAAGATGGCAAAGTATCGAAGGTTGAGGGAAAGGGAGCTAGCGCGAAACATTACGGGATAGTGATAGTACATCATGTTAGTGTACTTAAACATCGGTTCAAACAATAGTAATAATCGGCCAAGTGCGAGTCGGACTCGTGCACGAAGGGTTCCATACTATTTTTGTGTAGTGTAGTGAGCAAAATTAGGCCAAAATTTGTGTTTTTTGTATGGGAGCCGCCCTAATATTTTAATTTTTCTTTAATTTTATTAGTAGTAGGTAATTAAATTGCACATATTTTAATTGAAGATTTCGTGAAATTTTAAGGTGCCCATCTGTTGCCATTATCGACATAGAGCGAAAAAGGCCAAAAAATCAAGTTTATTGTATTCAAATTCAAATGTCTCTATTGCCAGAATGTTTTAGTTATTGAATATAGTAATTAATGTAAATTTGAACATACAAACTTAAATTTTATTTTGTTTTTAGTATTTGTTGTTATAGCGGCAACATTATTATATATTACATAATCTGTGAAAATGTCAACTCTCTAGCTATTACCATTCTTTAGTTACAGCATTGAGCCTGGAGACATACAGACAGACGGACAGACGGACAGACAACGAAGTCTTATAAGTAATAGGGTCCCGTTTTTGCCCTTTGGGTACGGAATCCTAAAAACGACTAAATAAATTATTACTCTACAAGAATTTAAAAGTTTATTCAATTGTTAAATTGTTTGTTACATAAATATTAAATATTCATAATATTATGTACTAGCGACCCGTCCCGGCTTCGTACGGGTATAAAATATATTATAGTCTATGTCACTCACTGAAGAAATGATTAAAATCGATTCAGTAGTTTTTAATTACATAATATTACTAGGTATATTCATTACTACCCGCCCGCATTGGTCGGTACCGCCACAAAAGCTACGTCCCGCAATTTTAGAATCTGTAATATCTTTAAAAATATAATATAAATCGTATGCCGTAAAGGGCCATATAGCTCTATATTAAATCAATAATGTATTTAATAAAGTATTTAATTTAATAAGGATTATTGCCGTATTGGTTAGTATTGCTTCGAAAATTAACTATTTAGCCAAGTTAAAAGTAAATGACAAAAAAATGTTATTGTGGGATATCCATAAGAGATAGACATAATATACCATCGCGGAGTTTTCTGTAGACCTTTTCATAGTGTACAATACTTAGGCCCAATTTCACCAAAGACTGTTAAAGTTAATGCTCGAATTAGTATCACGTTACCTCTTTCGTTTTTCGTATGAATGAAAAAGAAGACATGACATTTTAAGAAGCTGTTAACATTAGCAGACATTGGTGGAATTGGGCCTTGGTACATTATTTTGATAAATCTCGTAGGAAGCCTGCGTTTGCAATGTTTAAGCGGAAAAAAATGAAATGAAATGAAAAATGAAATAAATTCCTAATAATAAGTAATCAAATTAAAGTTAAATTAAAATATAAAGGCGGCTCCCATACAAAAAATACAAATTTTGGCCTAATTTTGCTCTTTAATAATACGGAACCCTTCGTGCTCGAGTCCGACTCGCACTTGGCCGATTATTACTATTGTTTGAACCGATGTTTAAGTACACTAACATGATGTACTATCACTATCCCGTAATGTTTCGCGCTAGCTCCCTTTCCCTCAACCTTCGATACTTTGCCATCTTTGACAGCCGGCACCCCTTATTTGCGGCCAGATTTAATTAGGCACACCTATATTATAATAATAAGAGGAAAATAAGCTTCCATTTGATATATAAAAGATCAATATACGTTACGGATGCAAAAACGTTTCGGAATGGTACCTGTTCACACCTGGTTACAATAGGGTTGCGGCCGGGTGCACAAGGGCACACCGGATTTTTCTAAATCTCTATACTCATTGCCATGAAATGAACGATGTTTGGTTTCAATACCTTATGATTACATTTTATCCCGCAAACTCAATTTTTCAAAATGTTTTAAAAAATATTTGCGGCCACATTTGGACTGGCACCCCAGTAGAAATGTGTTCTCCTTATCATAAATATTTGTAAAAATGTGGTTTTAAGCGTGTACTCGATACCTGCACAGTTCTGCAGTCGTATCTCGTACTAAAAGGGACATGAGGGAAAAAAAGCGACTTTGTTTTATAATATGTATAGAAGAAGTATAAAGTCATAAGTTAAAATTTAGTTGACTACTTATCTACTTAATACGTGTAAACCAGCCATAACTTACCCCGATAATTTTTGCCACAGATTATGTTTATTGTGGCAAAAAGCAATGATTGGTGTCTCTAACTCTCTACGTCGCAGCAAGCCGCTGCTAAACGCTGTAAAGCGCTGTAAACTGTTTATGCTTTTTAACGACTTTTAAGGATAAATTTCAACAAACTATGAATTACATCTTCCATAAAACACATCAAATAATAATGATGCGAATTTTCGAGCAGATCGGACTATGGAATCGAGTTGTCCCATACTAACTTCATCCCCCCTTTTCACACCCTTAGGAGAGGAATTTCTAAAAATCCCTCCTTATCGCACGCCTACGTCATACGAAGAACACTCCCTCCAAATTTTAAGTATCTACAATCAGTGGTTTAGGCCCTAGCGTGATTCCATTTTCATGTCATTCAGGACAAAGCCTTTTATATAATGATATAGATGAATAATGAGAGAGATGACATCAGAGATTTACTTATGGTGAAATTGAGCTCTAAAACAATTTGAAATTTAGCTTGGATTATACAACAATGTATGTTGGATTGAAAATTGAAATACATAGTAGACTTGAAATGTACACTGTACAGGGGTCCAAAATGGCCCCTTTGACAGATTGAATTTGCAACATATTTCAATAAAATTATATTCTGTTGAAAAACCTGTTTTTTCCTGTGGAAATAATGGGGAAATTGTTAGGAGTT
This sequence comes from Polyommatus iphigenia, assembly GCA_963422495.1. Classification (NCBI taxonomy): domain Eukaryota; kingdom Metazoa; phylum Arthropoda; class Insecta; order Lepidoptera; family Lycaenidae; genus Polyommatus; species Polyommatus iphigenia. The sequence goes on from OY730182.1 coordinate 9,132,339, forward strand.
ACTGAACAAACTTCTTCAAAACATTGTAAGATTCGCTCAAAGTTGCCATTTAAGACCCTTCAGATCTGGCAACCGTGTACATCCTGGAAAAACTATTATCTCGATTACCACATCGCTGATAATGAACAACGCATTGAAAGTACTACGCAGTACACAGCTGATTCCTCGCGATTAGGGTTGCCAGGCGTCCGGATAAAGCCGGACACAGTCAGGCTTTTTGGTTGCTTGTCCGGCCAAAATTAATAGGTGTCTGGCTTTTGTAGAGCTTTGAATTTATATTTTTTTTATGAAAATCCTACTAATTTCAGACGGTTTTACATCTAACGAGACGTAATATTTTATCGATCAGATGTTAAATTGATTAAATAAACCAGGAAATTTGTACAGGAACGTAATTGCTATACTGTGAATTTAGATTGAATAAGTTTCCGGCTTTTTTATACGAATGTCCGGCCAAACTGCCTATTTTGTCCGGCTTTTCGGCTTAGCGACCTGGCAACCCTACTCGCGATGATTCACGCGCCAAGGTCAAGATCAGTAAACAAGTTGAGATGGCCGCTGGACTAGAGTTACATCATAGTATGAGTACCTTCCGCACGCGATCTGGCTATATCCTACTATAACGGAAAATGGAAAATTCGTCATCATCATAAAACTCATCATCACTCATTATTCAGGCTATGTGAGGAACTGGGAAGGTGTAAGTGTAATCTACTGGCACTGTAATCAAGTGCGAGCTAATATTGTTATTAAAAAAAACCGTCTCCTGTTTTAAGAAGTCGGGGAAAAATAAGCATAATGTTTTTCTGCTTCTGAATTTCTGAATATCGAGAAAAAACAATCCTGCAGCTCTCGCATTATTTCGAAAAAACCTCACTTGCTGGCTTGCACTTATTTCATAAAGGTGGAAATTATTTTCTTCAAAACTTCAAGAAGGAAATAAGGTGTCTTACGTACGAAATAGAAGTGCGTCGTAATTCGTAGTTACGTCGAAGTCAAAATAAACAACATTGTTTTCAGTCACTACGTTGACGCAAATTTCAATTATTATCCATTAATCTTTACTGTATACTTATTTACGTTAGTTTTGTAGTAGGTACTATTTGTAGGTACTAGGTATGTACCATATTGTACAATGTAGGTACATAATAATATTATTATGGTGTATTCGGGAGCGTACATCGATCGTACTTCTAGAACTCTCAGCAACACTCCCGAATACCGCCTTCCTGAAAACTTACAGTTCAGGAAGCGGATGTAATTACGTTAGAGCAGGGTTTCTCAAAGTGGGGTACGCGAACCCCTAGGGGTTCGCCATTCGACGGCAGGGGGTTCGCACTTCGCGACAAGACAAGTTTTACGTTAAGCCGCCATTCCACCGCGGCGCACGCTGTGCACGCCCACGCGGCGCACGTTTTTATTACTTTGACTACGTCAATTCGTGCGTAGCGTGTCCGTGGGTTGCAGTGGACACAGTCACATTTTTCTTGCAAAGCGAAGCTTGACGCACGTGCGTAGTCTCTCCGTGCGCTGCGGTGGACTGGCGGCTTTATGGTGGCAACAGGAGTCATCATTAGAAATGTCCATAGAATATGAAACTCTTCACTGATTTCAAAAGGATTTTTGGGCCGCTAGATAGGCAGAGTCTTTCAAACTCTCACGCAAAGCGGTGAATTTCCTTTTACCCTTTGCTACAACATACTTATATGAGAGTAGGATTTCATTAGTTAGTAAGGGGTTCGCTGTCACCTAGAAATTTTAACAGGGGTTCGTGGAGCCAAAAGTTTGAGAAACCCTGCGTTAGAGCATTGCGGAATTCCCACTTCCCAGATATTGTTCAATTATGTATTCCAGGGAACAATTTGGAGATATTGTATTTCGATGAATTGCTGTGCTGTTGCATGGGCGTATATAGGGGGGTGGGGGGGGGGTCCGGACCCCCCCCCCCCATTACCATCCATCTCACTCATGAAAATAATTATAAAGTATACTGTGGAGCGTATTACTGTTCTTTAATAAATAAGTAATTATTCAACATTCCGATATTCAAATTTTAAAAAATACTTTTGATTTCCTAAATAAATAATAAATAAATAAATAATAAAAATTGTTTTATTTCCGAATAGATTTGCAACAAATGCTTTCAGAACGTTGATACTACTGGTGCCTACCACCGGTTCCGGTCAACACGTTACCTACTTGCTGCTGCGAAACCCTTCATGGGCGAGTCCATAGTTCCTTGGTTTAATTAGAATTTGTTTGTTGGAGCTTCAATTCAATTCGTGAGAATATAATTTTGGTGTTTGATAGGAAACTGACTTGATCTAGGATGAAACGAAGTAGTTTTGATGTTGCTCAAAAAAACAGGTAGGTACTGAACATAGAAAAAGTTGAACGAAGTAAAATAACCTAAACATTACTTATTAGAATACTGTTTAAGTAAATTTCGTACTAGCCGAGGCCCTAATAAATTCCTAAGGGCCATTAAACAAGCTGTACTTTAAATAATTACTTGTAAGAATGTCCATTTACAAGAAATTATTTTTCACTGAAATTCATGAGTCGGAGCCATTTTATGGCGCCATTACATAGTACAAAATTTATACTGAATAATAACTGAGACGAGCTCTTGAAATCGAATTCGTTCAATATAGAGAGAAGTTTTACAGCGTGATACCGAATCGCTTTACTACTTGAAGTTATCTGAAGTGCCGCAAATGTGTGCGTACGTCCGATTGTTGCAGTCTAACAAGATACCTACTGTCACAATAGACATAACTACCAGTAGTTCGACTGCAAAGAAACGGACAGGTTTCAATATCTGTCAAATTCGTCGGGTTTCACTAGGATTATGAACGGAATAATGTGCCTCGCGCTGGCTGATATAATTTATTTTTAAATATTTAAAAGATTTCAAAATTGGATTCTGACAATTTTAATCGCATGTGCCAAAACACAAACAACAATACGACCAAAGAGGAACACGTCCAGCGAAGATGTCATAGTTTTAAATTCGTAGGTAACAAGTCAACAACCCTAGCGACGATTTTCGTCATAATACGTCAAATTTAAAAATTTCAACATCAGTTCTAAGTCGGCATACTCTATAATTCTGTCTAGTCTGCTACTGTTTTACTGTATGCCATACATAAAAAATATAATATTGGCGCCAATAATGTAATTATTGGCGTCAAAATCATTACCTACCTACAGAATTACCACCATACCATATAAGTATAGTGTATAAGAAGCTTACCATAATTGGAAACATGCCCCGATTGGGTAATATATAGCAACCTACACACTAATTAAGTTGTAATTATGAAACATAGCATTAGAAATCCCATACCGGTTTCGGTGACGGTGGCCGGTTGCGTTGAAACCAGGCTAGTAAGTAATTTTATAGTGCCAAAGTGTGTGCGCAGTACACAAGGACACTCTCTATTCAAAGGAATAGAGAGTGTCCTTGTGTACACACTTTGGCACTATGTAATAATATGTAAAGACTCTCATTACCCACTGGGCCGGAAGACCGACACGATTGGCGAGAGATTAGGCGCAGGAGCGACTTTTTACATGCCCATCCGGCGCATGGATCATCTTGTCAGACAATCAGGTGATTCAGGTCCTAACCAAACTTGGAAATAACATGTTTCCAACGCGGGAATCGAACCTACGACCTCCAAGAGCCACGCCCTAAACCACTGAACCACGGAGGCGTTAAAAAACATAGCATGTATAGCTAGCAGTAGCAGAATGTTGGAGAAGAAACTAACAGAAACGAAATGATAGAAGCTGAGATCTGTCTACTAAGATAAACCTTTGCTTGTATCGCTATTAATATAATTAAAGTTACTCAACTCGGTACATCAAAGGATGTACCGAGTATTATGTCAATATCATGACTAAATCCACTTAGTCATGATGTCATGTTTCGAAACGATAGCTCTCAAACTCAAATTTTCAGGTTAACTCGAAAATCTTCATAATAATACTAGATGGCGCCTGCGACTCCGTTTATCTCGCGGGAACCTTACATTGTTGCGGGATAAACATTATCCTATGTCCTTTCCCGGGACTCAAAGTACGTCCATACAAAATTTCAGCAAAATCGGTACAGCAGTTTAGGCGTGAAGTGATAACAGATAGAAAGGCAGACACTTTCGTTTTATAATATTAGTATGATAACATTAAAAACATGCGACTCTGTTTATAAAACACTAAACGCCAAAGCAAAATCGTTTGATTATAATATCGACCTTGCTCTTGAATCTCGAGTCACGACTGGTTCCCGCGCCCACCTCCAATCAAACGCCAAGGAAATCCTAATTTAGCAACATTTCTTACGTGTTGCTTATAATATTCACTTGATTCTAATAAACACAGAAATTAACAAATTTTTTCGTCGTAATAAACTAAAGTAGAGTTCGGATAGAGTAATGAGTAAGTCGTCAATAATATGAGCACCGCACAGAAAATTCTCTTAGGAAAATTAAAGGGAATAGGGAAAAAAATATGTGAAATATTTTATAAAAAAAAAAAAATTACAACACGATATAACTACCTAATAAATGCAATTCACAGTCGTGTTGGAAGCCTTTTTGCGATTGTCACAACTGTAATAAAACTTAGATGTAATTGCATGAAGTTTGTAATTTATAGTAACAGGTACTTTAGATAACATTTCCTCCCAGTGTAAATGACTGCGTTGCTTTGAGAACTTGAGGGTTCATTAATAAGTTAATTTAAGCTTAATTCCATGTTAAATTTTAACAAGGATAGCGATTATTCCCGGTATTCATGAAACTACCCAATCGGCTAATTGTATACGAGTCCGTAGGAACTCAGGGCGGGCGGGGGCGGGCGGGGGCGGTCGGGGGCGGGCGGGGGCGGTTATTATGAATAATATATGACTCTATTTGGCCCCTCTAATTGCGAACGTAGGCCACGCTCGGTAAATTAAAAGTGCGTCGGGGCTACCTGATCTCCATAATAAAAGGTAATTTTTGTTCTCATTAATTTACCTTCATTTACACTTGGTAACACGTGACCCTCCTCAAAATTTTAATTGCGAAAACTCGTTGAATTCGCCAAAATCACTATTATAAACTGTGTTCAGATTTAAGCTTACAGTAAATTCTAAATGTAATTTAATTACATTTTTACAGGACACAAATCGCGGAAACGAAAACCTTTGGCCCTATAATTTAGCGGATTCGAATGGAACGAGTTTTCTGTTCGAAAAGTGCTTTAATTGAAGATTATTTTGCGAAAAAGGGTGCAATTCCTGCGTAGTTCCTTGGGTGCGGAGCCGTTCATAACATCTAACCGAAGAATATTTTTGATCCAAATTCATATCATGACATAGTTACGTTACTTATAATATAAGAACTCCTATCTCATCATTTAAGTATAATATTCATGTCTGAGTGCATATAAAAAGTGATGAGCCCGGCGTAGAGTCTTTACGCTTAATGAACAACCCGTGAAGATCGGGATTTATGTCGGAGACGAGGTTTAAGCGGATCACACAAAATTGGGACAACAATTTCGCCTCCACTAATGGGAAGATTATAACTAAATTACTCGATGCATGAGTATTGAATAACTAAATTACTCGATGCATGAGTGTTGAAGACGATTACGAGACCTTAGAATGCCTATTAATAGAAGAATACCAGGCACCTTATGCAGCCCCGGATTTATAAATAGGCCGTATAGGCCGCGGCCTAGGGACGGCAACATCCAATAGAGGCCCTACAGATTACGTACATGGGAAATAAAGTGGCCTAGTGTCATAAAATAAGAAATATGTCAATATGTCATAAAATAAAATAAAAAAAATATATAAATTCGACACTGTGTCCTTCTGTCGTTAACTCCGTGGAGCTTTCCCTTTAGTTCTTTGACTTTTGGTCATCGCATTTAGACGGTACATTAATTTATTGAAATCGTCGTAATAAAATAGCTAATTTAAATATCAAAGACTCAGGCTGAGCGAATCGAATAACGCCGTGACATTTTAAATATGAAAGCCTTTTATTGAGTCTGGCGGGGAAAATATCAGTAAAAGGTCAACGTTACCGCCACAATACCTATTTAATCCAGAAAGGCACTTCAAAAGGAAATACAATTTATATTGGTTTCCCTGAAAGAACAGAATATAATACAATTCTTCGATCTGTTGCCCCAACTGAAGAAAATTCAAGGAAACCTATGTCAGATTTTCTCGCACATAGGTTTCCTTTCATTTTCCTCAGATCATCGAAAAGAAGTTAAAAAATTGAAATAAACGGCGATCTATTTGATTTTGACCTTTCAGACTACTGGGCATGAGTCTTAAAGCTATATTTTACTGAGGGAGATTTAATTAAGATTTTATTAAAAAATACTTTTTCTGTAAAGCTCTTCATTAAATTAAAGTTAAGCAATCATTAATTTTCTCCGTTCCTCCGTTAGCATCAGTCATTAGAATGTAAAACTAGTCTAGTATCGCTAAGCGTAATTACGAGGTTCAGTCGAGCATCTAATAGAGTGATGAAAAATTGGCAATCTACCGCACTGATTACATCGGCGGGTTTCGTCAGAGAACAAATTGCATTAGGGGCCAAACTACTTCGTCTTCATTACAACACTACTCCTGCTAAAGACATTTTGGTGTAGTGATGTCGCCACGCGCGTATTTAAATGTTTCATATTTTCCGGACACTCTGTGGGCTTTAGGTTCATGTGATGTGTTTATTATAGTCCTGTGGGCATCATAAATGAATTGCCTAAGTTGTTTTAATACAACAAATTATTATGTACATAAAATATACCAAGTGAATTTAAAGGTAATAAATAATCTAATATACAAAATTGTCGTGTCAGAGTGTTTGTGCGCGAACTCCTCCAAAACGGCTCAACCGATTTTAATGAAATTTTGTATGTAAATTCGTTAGGCCTGAGAATAGGTTTTTAATTTTTATCTACTTTTATATTGATACTAGAAATAATGTATACGGCACAACAACGTTTGCCGGGTCAACCAGTGTTTCTATTAAAATATTCCTGCTCATCATTAATAGTAATTTACAAAACACATCTATACTTAATATTATAAAGCGGAAGAGTTTGTTAGTTTGTTTGTTTGAACGTGCTAATCTCAGGAACTACTGGTCTGATTTGAAAAATTCTTTCAGTGTTAGATAGCCCATTTATCGAGGAAGGCTATAGGCTATATTTTATCACGCTAAGACTAATAGGAGCGAATAAATAGAGGAAAATGTGGAAAAAACGGGGAAAATTGTATGAAATGCTTATTTAGTAATAGTTTGAACGCGCTAATCTCAGAAACTACTGGTCCGATTTGAACAATTCTTTCAGTGTTAGATAGCCCATTTATTGAGGAAGGTTATAGGCTATATTTTATCATGCTAAGACTTATAAGAGCGAAGAAATAGAGGAAAATGTGGAAAAAACTGTCAATGTTAGATAGCCCATTTATTGAGGAAGGCTATAGGCTATATTTTATCATGCTAACACTAATAGGAGCGAAGAAATAGAGGAAAGTGTGGAAAAAACGGGGGGAAATTATTTGTAAGGCCTTATTTGAACGCGCTAATCTCAGGAACTACTGATCCGATTTGAAAAAAATCTTTCAGTGTTAGATAGCCCATTTATCGAGAAAGGCTATAAGCTATATATTATCACGACAAGACTAATAGGAGCGAAGAAATAGAGGAAAGTGTGGAAAAAACGGGGGAAATTATTTGAAAGGGCTTTTTTGAACGCGCTTATCTCAGGAACTACTGGTCCGATTTGAAAAATTCTTTCAGTGTTAGATAACCCATTTATCTAGAAAGGCTATAGGCTATATTTTATTACGCTAAGACTTATAGGAGCAAAGAAATAGAGGAAAATGTGGAAAAAACGAAGGAAATTATTTAAAATTGCTTATTATCTTAAGAAACTACTGGAGCAATTCTTATGTTATTTGGCACACATGAAGAATAGACCACGTGAAAGGACATACATATTATGTTTCTTTTTTTGCGGAAAAATGTACGGTTTCTATGACATTCCTAAATTACGCGGGCGAAGCCGCGCGGAACATCTATCATACCATAAAAGTATATTGTCCCACACTATATACTTTTAATAAGTTTTATGATTTGCACGTTAACTATTCAATCGATGTACGGGAACAACTACATATAAACTATAGTCCACGCGGACGAAGTCGCGGGCAACAGCTAGTAAAAAATAATAATAAACCAAACTACAACTTATTTTTAATAAAAAAAATATTTGGACATTAAATACAAATAAGCAACATTTTAATTACCGAATTAATTGTACTTTTTCCTTAGAAGCCATACAATGTTTCCAGCAAAGTTAGTTAGGCTAGTTCCCCAAAATAATGAAAATAATTAAATGTTCCGCCAGAGTAATTTTAGGTCGCCCTTCTTGAATCGCAAATTAAAATGGCTACTTTTATAACAATGCAATTTCCTTAAACTTTTTCGACGAACATTTTTGCTATTAAATATTTGATTACATTATTTTGCGCATGTTTCTTCGTGGAAAATAAGGGCATTAAAGTCTAATGCGGCTTCTCTACATTTCGCCTATAGCTTTCCATTATCGATGTCGCCATTGAATAAATTGATTCATAGGCAGCTGACAGCTATATTTTCACTGGTCGATAGGGCCCGCATGCGGGGTGCGGGAGATCATGCCTCGACCAATCAAAATGCGCCATTAGTTGTCAAAGACTCCCCGTATGCCGTATACCGCACGAGTTAACGACTAATGAAAATGCGCCCGACGGTAGACGGACCTACGTCATTTGGTTGGATTATGTCAACTTAATGTCCTGGGTTTGACAAAACGCGACCAAAATACGTAGGTCCGCCGTCTGCTTATGAATCAACTTCTCTTATAGTACATGACACAGCCAGCTTAGCAATCATGGTAGCAATCCCAACTGATCCAACATGGAGACCAGCGCACGGCCTAAAAGAACGGAACTTGAAAGAAGCAGCATAAAATTTCATACCTCAGGGCTCGTCTCAGGGCTTAGTCCATATGAAACATAAGCCCATGATAAACGACTTATATATTATACAGGATTGTTCTACGAGGCTGAAGGTCGTCATTTTAATATGGGAACGGGAGCATGACTTGCCATCTACCGTGATACAATAGCAAGCGTCAGGGGCATCTGATTATATCATAAAACGTTATGTAGGACACATAACCCTGTTATTAAATACGTCAATCTGACTCATGTTTCCGAGGCTTTAGACTGGAGTTTATCCGTTCCATATCGTTGCTGATTGGGTACTCGTTTCACGATGGCCAATCAAACTCGCCATTGAATAAACAAACTGCCCAAAAGACTCAAAAAACGGGATCCATGGAAGTAAATATTATTTTCTGGTAAAAATAAGTAATAGAGCTTATTTTTTGTACACAGAAGAGGAAAAAGAGACTACGGAAAGAAATTGTCTTTTGAGAAGCAATTAGTCCATTACGACCATCAATCAAGTTCCCTTCTTGTAATTCCTAAATCAACCAGGATTTACTGTGTTAAGCAACTACAACACTTCAACATTCTCTCAAGGCTACCCAAGGGCAGGGCAGCAAGGCCTTATAGCAACAAAATTAATCAGAAGTAGAAGGTACGTCGCTTGTCATTTCGAGAAATCAAAAATTCATCGACTCTGATATAGTTAGTAACACGTCAATTCCCCAAGGTCACGCCGGCAGCACATCCGGCGGAAACTCGGCCGGGACGTCGATTTGGCAGTAATTGAACGAACATCGTTGGGAAATTAATCTCCAGAGCGGAAGTCCAGCCGCACCGCCTACACTAAAAGTGCATACATTCTATGGATATAGACATGATAGAAGAAGAGACTTCCACCATACCTATCCAAGAAGTAATTAACAGAGATTAATATCTTGTCTCCCTGTTTAGTATCTCTACGAGCTCAAACCGATTATGACAGGTAAGAAGATACTTGGGAGTCCCGGAGGACATAGGCTAGTTTTTATCTCAAAAAACTATACGGCACTGGTTCAATCAACAAAAAGTATCACCATACGGCATAACTATCCAATTCGGGTTAAGCTCGAAGAAGTTAGTGACAGAGAGGCAGACACTCTTTCACAACTACAATATTAATATCTTGTCTCCCTGTATGTTATCTCTAGTAGAGATCTAGTAGAGATGTAGAGATTCTCCACGAGCTCAACCGATTATGACAGGTAAGGAGATACTTGGAGTCCCGGAGAAGGACTAGTTTTTATCTCAAAAAACTATACGGCGCTGGTTCAATTAACGAAAAGCTGCTAAATGACTCTACATTTGCTAAATGTAGAGTTCTAGGCAATATCTACTTTGATTTATTTATGTAAGTTTGTTAAAAATAAATTCTGGGCAATTCTTCACCACTTTTCCTACTATTGAGAACATTAATAATTCTGTGAAACATAATATTAAATGCTATCAGAAATAAATGTTTTTCAAGGCTTGAAATACCAGTAGGAACTCAGTACCTGGAATCTATATTAAAATAGTAAGGGATTTACTTTTATTCCAATAATAGTGTATGTAGATTATAATAAAATATGAACCCTTTCTATACACACTTTTACACCTGCTTATAAGGTACGAGTTACGACAGTACATAATTTTTACTAAATCAGTAATTCTCAAAGTGGTCTTGGTGGACTCCCAGGGGTCAACAGAAGACTCGGAGGTTTACGTTGGGCCAATATTCTAAAGCGGGCCAATATTCTATTCTTATCATGAAAATTAATTTTGGTTTCAATATTGAAGAACTAAAATTTTGTTTTCAAGGTTAAGAAATTGGTAGTAAATAGTAATGCAGCTGCACTGCAAGGGGGTCCACCGGATTCAGCGTAATTTTTAAAATGATCTTTAAAAAAAAAGTTTGGGAACATCTGTGCTGAATCATTACGCGATACAAATATCAGGCAAAAAAAAATCCGCGCACCTGCCTTGTAAATTCAATTCCTTGCGGACATTATCTCCCCTCTGTATTAAACGAGGTTACCTTCATTGTATTTTATTATTAAATGGCAAAATGTATTCCCAAATCGAATTTCATTTGTCCTTTAAATTTCACATCAAAAAGAATAGGGGGTAGGTAATGGATTCTGTGATGAGAAAAAATGTTTAGGTTTGGGGCTTATCAGAATTCAGAAAATAGTACCTGGCAGAACAAGTATTTGGAGTTCAAAGAAAGATAACTATTCGCGGTTTTTCTGAAATACGACGTAGAGTAGAGACAAGATTGAAATATACATACATAATAAAGAGATACAGCAGCCGTTACGGTAAAACGATGCTATAATAATAAACAAAATGCAAGATTGCCTCGATTTAAAGTTTTAATTATTACACACCAATCATTTATACCACTTCAAACACAGAAATACTTATCCGAGCTAACACGATTGTAAAATCTTGTCTATTTGTTCCTCGCCCGCCTTTTACACAGGAATTTGATATTCCCACTCTTCGGTCCTTCGAGCGCTCGACGCGCGGGTAGTTTGGGAAAAATTACCCGAGAGCCGCGCGACACGACAGCTGGGGCTCGATTCTCAAGCGTCGAATATAATTTCGATTGCAGGATCACTACATGCTCTTTCACACGCGAAGGAGCCGGTCTGCGACCAAACGATATTCGAGGCTCGAGAATCGAACCGCCGAACGGGGCCGAGCGCCAAAACGTTTTCAATAAACGAAACGTTCAGCGTAATTGCTGCTCCGATACGTTTCAATTCCGTCATTAATTTGTCGAACTAGATTACTGCCACTCTACATTGTTTCAAGTGCAATAGACCTGTAACTTTTTTGATGTGTCCGTTACAAATTGCTTACCTATACCCCTATACCACCCTATACTCAAATTAAGTTGTGCTAACTTCAGTGAGATTAACGCGAAATTAATGAATGCTTTGGCGTTAGTAATCGCACTGGATAGAAAGGGAAGAATGATGTTGTCACGTTGATGACCAAATATTTTATGCTTAGCTAAGAAGAGGAGCCCCGTTGTTTTTAATTTAAGAAACGCAATTTCGAAAATAGAATATCTTTCGTCCTTTCAATCCTTGGTGAAACATTATCATAAGGATTTTCTGAAGCAAATTCTCTTTCAACCTTATTTCTGTTCGCCGCTGACCTTGTTTATGAAGATTCTAGGACTCACTGTATTATGAAATGTGAATACGAATTGTGACCCGTTATTATGCCTAAAGTTTGCTGAAACTATTGTGTGGTCCAACAAAGCATAACCCAAAAAAGGTTCGACAAGACATCTTCATTGTTAAAGAAAAATGAAGCCTAATATGATGAGTTAATAAAATCCGCTGAAAAGAACCATAAAGAGTCCTGGATTATATTGCTCTGTATATAGTTTATAGGCCCCCTAATCATAAAATTATAGCCAAGTCTATTGATACCTTAGTCCTGGTATCCTAGTTTGAAGATACGCAAAGGAACTGTTTTAGATGAAAAATTGAGGAAGATTATTACTACTGTCCCCAGAAACATTGGAGGAATAGCGTGCCAAGTGCTGATGGTATAAAAATCCAATACTTTTCCATTAGTCAAATCTTCTTGATTCGCTCGAGCTTCCCGTAAAGCTCCGTTTAGACCAAACGAGCGAACGCTCATTCTAGTAAAGCTCTTTTGATGTAAACTAACAACGAGCATTCTTTCGTTGTTCTAGCGTGTTCGCCACGTGTTCGGCGGTAAATAGGTAGAATGCTCTAAGAATCTTGCTCGTTTGGTGTAACCGACGCAAGAGCGCTCGAGCAGTTGCCTAGAGCATTCTTTCGTGTTCGGACGTGCTCGCTCTTCGAGGCGGTCCCTTCAAAGGGATTCTAGTGTTCTTGAAATATTTTACTTTTTGGCGGGTTTTTTAAATTATCGAGTATTCTTCTTTGTATTAAATTCGTAACCCACCAACGTCTTTTCCTTCTTTTCTTTTTCATTAATTGCGTTATAACAATAAATGCAGCATTTGTTATCACAATATCGCTATTACAGTCAGACATAGTGTAGTTGTTACGTAGTTTATATACTCTTTGAGTGTAGTGTGAACCCTACTACTTATCGTTGACGAATGAGCAATGAGCATTCGCTCGTTTGGTCGATAGAGTTCGATTGGTGTAAACGATCTAAAGTATGTTGTAACGAATTATAGTTTACACTAAACGGATACGAAAGAATGTTCTTGTGCAGTTCTTGCTCTATGTTCTTTTGGTGTAAACCCACCTTAACGCTATTGGACCACTTCCCGGAGGAAATGAGTCCGCCCGAGGACTTTGTTACGTAAAGGTCAGATGCAAATTACGATGTTATTATTCCATTAACATAGCTTTAACGTTTTACGAGAAACGGCCGTAAATGTTCAATGAGAGAACATTAACCTATAATCCATTGAATAGTAATAAGCTGCTGATATCTCCGTTTACGTCCCTATCGATACGAATATACACTGTAAGAGTCAAGATATTAATAATGCCGATCGTTACCGGTTTCTGATATAGACAGACAAAGCAAACCAGATATCGGAATGCTTTAAAAATATCAGGTGAGGTATGTGAAATATCCGCATCGTGCGAACTGCGCAGTAGAAAATGCTACCTAAAAATTGCGACTTTATCGTGAATTATAAGCAATCCGAGGCGTTCGAAGCGTAATGAGTTTGAAAGTTGCGTATTTCGTACGTGACGTCGTCGCTCCTTACGAGTACAAACGTTGGGCGAATTTTCCCCTGGCGTAATGGGCTCGGTCGTGACGAGGTGGCCAATTAACGAGTCATCGGAGACCATCCGGTGGACAGCACGTGATATCGATCGAGTATTGCGATACTGTTTATGTTGATGGACAAATTTGGTGCAGCGTCATGCGACTCATAAGGATTTGTCGCAGGCTTGCTTTGTTAGTTTCGGCGCCTTTTTCGCGCTTACCGTGTTTGGTAGGAGCTATTTACAGATTTCAAGTAGTCAAGACCGGAATTCGTACTTTATTTTGATAAGAATGCGAATCTATAAAACATAATGCATATAAGATAAAATGGGTACATTCGGAAACAGTATAACAAAGGTAAAAGAACTGTAGTAAATTGGAATGGACTACCAAAGAATTCTAAGCTTTCAGGCTAAGGATTTCGTTCACCTACGTATGTTATTAGAGAGGCGGAGAATGCGGCATGACGTCAAACTAGATGGTGCTCTCGACTACAACGCTAATGCATTTTGATGACCATTGACTTTTCCACATTTTACCTTTCTAGAAGTAGACTATACATTAAACGTCTATTCTGTAGTTTAAGTATAAGGGCGGACACTCATTTGAGATGGATTGTTCAGATCCGTCGAAACTCGCAAGTGAAGTTTAAAGTGGTTTCCCAAGAAACCAGCTCTTACCAGTTCTTTTCGACGAATCGAAACGATCAATCTCAATCGCTCGCCCTTGGCTCCTGGCTATAACTATCTATACCTTCAACATGCCAATATAACTACTTTTACGCGTCTTATCACGTTTTATTTTATGGTTGTAGGATCCCATCATTTGGAATTCTATACAGCAAGTCACGGAAAAGAATCCTCAAATCCTCCTGAAATGGCTCGCAATAAAATCCATACACGCAGGTTTTATAGCCTACCTATGTACTGTGTACTATGTACTATGTACTATGAACGTTCAGACGGACGTCAGAAATCAATACATACATACAAAATTGTCATACACGCTGGCGTTCGATTTAATCCAATAATCGCACGATATCCATAATCCAACCCGAATCGCTATCCAAATATCGAACCAAATAACAAAGAATATTCTAGAATATAGACTGCTATATTGCTATACTACGACTTTATATGTTGTTTTTCAGTAAAAACTTTGGTAAGCGTTAAAATAATATTATGTTGTAAAAAACATTCAAAATCAATAACAACCGAGTATGAACGATAAACAACCAGCAAGTTAACAACAACTAGGCTTTCAACTACGCAAATATTATGTCACAGTTATCACTTATGTAAACCACAGTAACAACTATTAACAAACCGATAACTGGATAGTATAACAATTTAAATATTTTGTCGTTTTTACTCTTAGGGCCTGTTTCACCACTTCCTGATAAGTGCCGGATAGGCTAACCACCACTTAACTTGACAGATAGAGTATGGAGAATCTGTCAATTAATAAGTTGTGGATAGGCTATCCGGCACTTTATCAGGAAGTGGTGAAACAGGCCTATAATATCCTTTTTTTTCTAAATGCGGTACATTAGAATTTAGACATACGAGTACATAGAATAATACCAAGCTTCTACAATCTACAGCTTCTAATCTACTACTGTTAATTTAATTAAGTACCTATATAAAATTTATATACTTAATTAAATTAACCTGCCAAATCGATTCGGGCTAACCATCGATAATGACTTAAAATTATACAAGCGTGAAAATTATACAGGATAATTCAATTATATTATTTAATTATAAAATTAATCAAGTGTTACGTATAGCACGAAAACCTGCCAAGTTCAAATTTAGAAGTATTATGGATCAGGCTGTTGATGAAGATGATTACGATCGATGAAGTGCATCTGAACTTGGCATTGGATTGGATTTCAACTCATTTTTAGGCCAAAAATTAGCCGATAGGAACTTGGCCCCTTTTTTACATGTATGTTTTTGATGGGATTTCAATACTTTTTTTCAATAAATCTTATTTGTTTTTTGTGTCACACCCGAAATAAGCAATACTTTCGATGGATTGCACTAGTGGTATTTGTTAAACTATCAATAGAAGTTAAATTATTAAGTTAACAGTATTTATTTAATAAGCTATACAGTGCAGTGCATTATACATGACAATATTATGTTATACCCCCCCCCCTCTCCTCCTCCCACCCTCCTCATCGTATTCTCATTGTATCACTGGTACATAAGAATTTTTATCTATAGTTCGTAGATGAGCCGAATCACGCTTGGCCGATTTCTTAAATTTCTTTATTGTTTTTTAATCTACATATTTTATACCACATGACCTGTGTGCCAAATTTCATAACGCTAGGACAATTGGAAGTGGCATCTTAAGTTCGAAGATGAGCCGACTCACGCTTGACCGATTTCTTACATTTCTTAATTTTTATTAATCTACTTATAACACACGACCTGTGTGCCAAATTTCGTAACGCTAGGGCAATTGGAAGTGGCCTCTTAATTTCGTAGATGAACCGACTCATGCTTGACCAATTTCTTAAATCTAAAATTTCTGAATTTTTTGTTAATCCACACATAACACTCGATCTGCGTGCCAAATTTCATAACGCTAGGACAATTGGAAGTGGCCTCTATAGTTCGTAGATGAGCCGACTCACGCTTGACCGATTTCTTACATTTCTTAATTTTTGTTAATCTACTCATAACACACGACCTATGTGCCAAATTTCATAACGCCAGGGCAATTGGAAGTGGCTTCTTAATTTCGTAGATGAACCGACTCACGCTTGACCAATTTCTTAAATTTTTAAAATTTCTGAATTTTTTGATAATCTACATAACACCCGACCTGTGTGCCAAATTTCATAACGCTAGGACAATTGGAAGTGGCCTAGAGGTTTTGATTACCGGTCAGTGAGTGAGTGAGTGAGTGAGTGAGTCAGTGCCAAAATTAGCTATTTTTACAGGGAGATATCTCAGGATCTACCGAAGCTATATCTATGAAATTTGGTATACTGCTTAAATACTAGTATATAATTACGTAGGTATAATTTTATCTTTGTACTCGCAATAGGCATTGAGCTACAGGGGGGTCAAAAGTGCGTCGAAACGGTTCGTGTAAATAGTGCACGGCAAGCGCGCGGCCTGCTGGAACTTGGCCGCGCACGGCCGTGCGCTTTGATTGAGCAACAGCACCCTAACAAATGACATAAAATAGTCGAAACCTTGGGGGTATTTTTCCAGGGCAATTTCGCTCTGTCATCAGAAGTGGGATCGTAAAGTTACAAATTGCGCGTCCATTTACCCACGTAACAGTGACTAACACCGATGTCTATATTAGATGATCGGACGATTACTTTGGGCATTATCACGCGACCATTTATCACCTTCTGTAATGTTTTTATTTTGTGTACGAATTTATGCAAAACACTGTAGATAAAAACGATGAAATATGAATATTAAAAGGCAAAGATTAACATGACGAGAAAAGACAGAAATTCGAAAATGACATTGTAATAATTGTTTAGTCTGAAACTACGGCATAATGTAATATTGTGATTGTTTATTGTCATACAATGACTATTGTCTATATCTATTACCTAGTATGTAAAATTTATTCATTCTTATATAATAGAAACTAACATTATGAATATAAATATGCAACAGCACTAGACGTATGAATTGGTTATTCATTCATTTTATTACCTAGCATATTTTATTGTGTTTACATAATTCTTCAACTTTTATTGCAAGCCATGAAATATAATAAGATAAAGTTAAAACTACATGCACTATGGTATAGCATTACGTTAATAACGAGTTGGAAGTAAACAACCTAGTAGGTAATGAATTCAAAGTCGCAGTTAAAACAACGGAAGTAGTACATTAATAGTAACTAGGTAGGTAGAGTTCTCGATATATGAGAACCAGTTAATAGCCTAGTTTATGATCCTAGGGACGACAAATTAGCAATGGAAGGTTTCCTTTAAGAGTATCTTATATTTGCTATCTAAGAAACCAGTAACTGAGGATCATTCGCAATGAATCGAAAAGATTGGTCACAAATAAGCCATTTTTATTTTAGGTCACCTTAAGTTAGGGTTAGCCACGGGTTAGCTGATTTGACTAGCATTATTAAGAAAGTAGCTACGACATTTGTGTTTTGACCCAACCTACAAAGACAAGGTTATTTTTATGTTATCGAAAATGGTTGAAGAGGGTCAACATCAAATTGACATTGAGACGATTATAGCCAAATCGACACTAAGCCAAGAAAGAAGAAGAGTTAGGTCTGAATTAAGTAGTAAAGTTTTAGTGGAGATAATTTGATAAATCAGCACCCGTAGCATGGCTACAGTAGAATACGAAAGAATAGACAAACAGCGGAGATAAACTGAAGGTGCCGTTCCGATCTTTACCGCGGCTAGCCGCGATCGACAAAAAATCGAACATAATGCCACTTTATGACATAGAATATAGTCCTAAAAATTCAAATAAAATCGTACTTTATGACGTAGACGTCTATGTCATAAAGTGGCATTTTAATAGAATTTTGTCGATCGCGGCTAGCCGCGGTAAAGATCGGAACGGCACCTTGAGTTTATCTCCGCTGTTTGACTATACTATCGTATTTCTGCTGTAGCCATGCTACGGGTGCTGGCTGACGTTAGCCTAGCTTTTATAGCCCCTTTCTGTTTATCTTCAGTACCTGCCATAAAACTACGAGATACAAGATAAGATACAATCGAAAATAAACACAATTTTCTTGGCGAAAACACACAGGCTGAGCTAAATTTATATTTACAGACAAAACTACTTCTGCCAAGGTTTGTTTTGATCTTATAATTCGCTCTAGCATAAATAGAGTTCGTTAGTAGTTGACAAACTTGTAAAATATATTTGTCTGTTAGGTATTTACTACACGTAGTAAACCACTGTATTAGAATATTGATAACATATTAATATGCACTAGGATAACTTTGATTTTCATTCATTTTGAATCTTCTAAAATGTGGCCTACAAGAAAACGTGGAAATTAATATACTACGAGTACTACTACTGAATGACGAAACTCAACAATTTATTACTTTTTTACTGTGAAACATGAATAGAGTAGGAGGAGTTTGAATAATGTGATCAATCTTATGGATATTATGGACCATCTAAACATCGTAGCGGCTTATTTACCTGTATCAGATGTTGCTTCGTTTGTTTAGGCTCAGCTCCTATCGATCCAAAGTCCTCACGGGCAGCCTCACACGAGAACCCTAAGAGTTCTGGCTTCCGACACACTCGTATCCTCTATCCTTGGCACTAGCAAAACACCACCACCGAAAAAACACCTTAATGCCCGCGACGCGAAAATACTATCAGATATCCACGAAACACTATCAGCAAACTCGTTCTCGATAACGTATTTAGGATAAGAATAGTTGTCGCAATTCGAATAGTGACTGAAAAAAAAATACGGCAGCGTACGACACGTCCGCACTCTTGGGGTGCGCGGCCTCGACTGACGTAGGCGACTCGCGCCGCAGCCCGCCTCACCGAGCTACGGGCCTACGGACTACGAAATCCGCCCACGGCGCTACGGAAAAACTTGGGACTTCCGAGTCGCATCTAGATTCAACTACGAACGAAACGCAAATTAATTACTCAATGGCGCACTCGCTCGAGCGGAACTGCGGGGGATGGGAAACAAAGTACGCAATGTACCGCGACCCTCCGGCGGTGACCCAAATATTACTCCGGGATGGCGGGCAATGTTTGTAGGTTTCCTAGATTCGCACGTCATTGGAGTGATTTTGTCGTATCGCTACTTTTTAGGCTACGAATAATAAAAAATATAGGTTTTTTTATTATTTCTGAGCTGAATAAAAAACAAATTGGATAGACCCAAGTGGCATAATTTCATTGAATTGTTTATCGAGGATCAGCCGCGCGGTTTTATCGGAATTACATATCTGACAATTTGACGCTACGAAGTTGTAGAGAGTACTCCCAAAGTTCGGGGCGACCCTTAAAACTAAACCACTTCACGTCCGCCGAGATAATTGGGGTAGAAAATCATTTCGTGATCTTATTACTTTTTATGTGTTTTGCTAATTAAAAATTAAGCACCAATCTACGATATGACGTTATTTTACTGACCGACATTCTAATAATTCTAATATAAGGTTCTTTTGTCTACCAAGCCTTCGGAGAAGCTTACTGTATAGATTATAGGATGTTGTAGAGTAACAACTAATATATAACTTTACTCAATAAGTAAATCACTTTCATTTAGAAAAAAAAACTTAACACTACGTTTATATAGTACCTACCTAGATCATGGTAAAAGCTAAATTTTTCTGAGTGAAGCCCGCCCCCTTTTATGACTCATCTTAGCTGGCTCATAGTCTAGACTCTAGACTTTAGTGTCTAGACGGATGTCCTAGTGCTTTATTTTAATGTATAATGCATTTAGTGCTTTTCAGTTTTATGTAGTGGAATCTATTTATAGTAGTTTATTACTATACCATTCGACACAAAAACAAATCCCTCGGGAATCGTAAGTTTTGTCGCGATAAAGTAGCCATATCCTTAATCATGATCCCTTGATATCTGTGTCCATTTTCATCAAACTCGTTAATTTTAATAACTAGACAAAGAGACAAATATTTTCGCAATATAACAGTGGTTTACTACGTGTAGTAATTTGTAATTCGTAGTTTTAAGAGAAGATCAACGGGGCAAGCAAACGCAACCGACAACAATTATTCAAACGAAATGTCTTTATTACTGAACTTATCTTATAATAAAATAAGCAAACTATATAAGATAAGTTAAGTATAACCATATTATATTATATAACTTATATAAGCAAACGCAATCGACAACAATTCATACAAAATGTCTTTTTTACGGAACTTAATATAGGTATCTAATCTAGGTTTCATTTACTCCATCTACCGTCATTGGCCTAGGGATCCATGCCGCCGCTGCTTTGTAGTGGCGTAAAGCAAAATGAAACCTATGGCCCAGGTCTCATAATCATAAGGTGGAGTTTTATTTTAATTAATGTTGTTTGTTGTGTGTTGAAGGGTGGGAGAGCCACCTTAAATATAAATTGTTATTTAGAATTAAAAGCGACATTTTGAAACCGGTGATAAATCACACCACAGTAATTAATTTCATTCATTAAATTTTATCCATTTGATTAATTGCTAACTTTGAGCTTACGAGACAAATTTTGTCCTCGTTTCTAATTAATATTATTCAGATTACGCGTTCGTTATAAAACTTGTCTTTGTATGGCACATTAGAAAAGTCAAGTAGCAGACAAAAACAACGGGAAGGGAATAGGGGAGGGTAGGGAAGGGGATTGGGCCTCCGGTAAACTCACTCACTCGCCGAAACACAGCGCAAGCGCTGTTTCACGCCGGTTTTCTGTGAGAACGTGGTATTTCTCCGGTCGAGCCGGCCCATTAGTGCCAAAGATTGGATCTCCCACGTACAAAGAATGCAAAATATTGAACCGATCAACAACCACTGCAAGTTGCATGCAGCTGTTCATGGAATAGACAAACCCCAAATTTTTCAACACTGAATATTAAGAACGTTTATTTGCTAAAGCGTTCTGATAATGATGAACTATTGCTTAGAACAGTCTCAAACGTCTTTATTGTCAAACAAAAAAAACTAGGTCAAAATCGGTCTACCGGTGGGCGGCGACCGCCCACGGCCTCGCGGTCCTAGGGGCCTCGCGCCCCTTGGACAGCGAGTTTTTTTTAAGGATTTACGGGTATCAAAAATATCTTTCAACAAAATCCGTCTGCTTGCATAATCCGTCAGGGGGCCTCGCGAAATATAATTTGCCCACATAAAATGTATGTCTTGCGCCGCCACTGCAGACACGTTATTAACTTATAAGTTAAAACACTTTTTTGTCGGGTATTATAACACTTTTTCTTTTTATACTTATTTGTCAATCTTCAGTCAATATCAAATTGACTTAAATTACAATTTAGCAAGTTAAGTTAACAATAGAGTAAGGCTGGCAATACTGTAAAGTAAACATTTCCTTTGACTAGCGCAAATCACAATAAAACAAAATACAATATGCAAACATCAAACAATGCGATCCCGTTAACGCCGTAACGTAATATGTGGTTTAAATTGCGTTCAGGTTTATGTGTCAGTGTTACCACTTACCAGTCGCAATAATACTCCCTTACATTGCATAAAGCCCCAAAAACTGCTAAAATTGGCATAATGACTTTTTTTTCTTATTGGTAATTGAAAGATAATTGAAAAATAGAAACATTGGTGAAAGAATGACTCTGATAGCTTAAAAATTCACCAAGATATGAGAATTCAAACTTCTCATAAAATAGACCTGCCCGAAACGCTCCATACAAAATGCAACTCGATTATGACGTCACCTTAGAGCTGTTTATAGGCATCGCGGGAGATTTTTGTTCGGTAGCTATATTAATTAATGCGTTTATGAAAGTGGTTTCATAACAAATGTTGCTTTAAATTACATAAGTTATCGAACGGTATACAAATATTAAGCAATTTAATTGAAAAAAAATTCGACTTGAATATCCAACTTGGAAGGCGCATAACAAAAAAAAATACAAAAGCTATCAAGCTGAAATTTTGGAAACACTAATTTTTTACCGTTATTTCTTTATTTTAATAACAAAATTCGCTAATGTTTGACCTTGTCATCATCCCAATTGCAACAGTCACCAGAAAATATTCATGTAAGTACTTATGTATTTAGAATATATTTTGAAACCACAGAAATACATTAATAATTTGCAAAAAAAAAATCATCAAAACAAAGAGCCCCCGCAGACTGCAGACTTTTTATCGGCCGGTAGTTCGGTCGGGTTGGGCTGTTAGCGCGCACACTACGCCAACTAAACAGTTGGGTCGGTTGTGAGTGGGCAGACTTGATAGAACAGTCGGCCGATTGTTCTTGCACGATTAATGGGATCGTGCAAGCGGTAGATTTTTTAATGGAAAATTTTCCACGATTCGGATTTCTGTCGAGTCAGTCGACCAAACAATGCGTACTTCCATACAGCTTCATACTGATCAAGAGCCAAAGCAACCTATCGGCCGATAGAAAGTCTGCAGACTGCGGGGGCTCTTACCCTCGTATTCTTAATTGTTTCGTCAAACCCCCTTGACTCAATCTCAACGAAGGTGACCTTAAAAAACTCCTCAAATTTGGTATTCTTAAACTATGGAGGGTAGATGGAGGAGAACTATCTCATATGGGGAATATTTGAAAAAGTGTCCAGCTGTACGCAGTAAATAACAGTTGAAAAATCCTCCAAGAGTAGCGCTAGCTGCAGCAAAGGGTATGGAATGAATGTAGCCGTTGGTGGCAAAATATAAATTGAAGTTAGCCGAATAGCCGAGTCACAGAATTACTGGGTTAATACCAATATATTTTGAAAAATATAACCTAAAATAGCTGAAATAAAAGCTGCTAAATGATTTAAGATTTATCCTGTTGCTACTGTAGCGCCACCCTAATTTAACGCATTTCAGCGGACACTTTTTACATACAGAGATAGTTTTCCTCCATCTACACTCCATATCTTAAACGTAACTTCTACATCAACGAATTACTCCTTCAGTAAGATTGGGTGGAGCTGGAGGTGGAGGTATGACGTAACGGAAGTTATTTTTTTACTGTCAACACCGACGGAAATCGACCCCAATTTGACAGATTGTCTATGAACTCCTCTTCTTCTTTTAATAATGGCTGACTCGGTGAGTTGCCAATGTCAGAGTGGCTTGAAAGACTTTGCTCTATGTAGCTCGTTTTAAAAAAATATAATGTCAGTGCCATTGTCAAATGTCACATACTTCTTCTACTTCTTCTTTTTTTAATAATGGCCGACTCGGTGAAATATTTTGTGTCATATCACAGGCCGCCATAATTAAACAAGAATAAGGAGTTTTGCTCGGAATACGAAAGAGTGACGTTGTGTTTTTGTATTATTTTCCTAAAATTGTGTTATTTCGGTTTTTAATGTGTAATCGATGTCGTGCACAATTAGTGTGGGCAAGTGATACAACTTCAAGAAACGTGCCATTTTGTGTTCCCTCCAAAACTCAATCGAAAGTTTTAGTAAAGGGGTCTACCACTTTACTAAAACAACTGACTTGACTCGTTGACTTTACTGACTACTTTTTTAGACTTTTACTATACTTTTGACTTGACGATAATCTGGAAAAACGACTTTTGTAAACTTTTCACGAAAAAAAATTTTCTCGCCATATTTTACTTGACACTGGCCATGGTTAAAAAGCCGAGCGCCATATTAAGAAAAAAAAGAAGAAGAAGAATTTGTGCATGAAGGTACATACTATTGGAGGGCGCCTGAGTTTTGGCGGGCATGTGAAAGAGTGCTGTTGTGTTTTTGTATTATTTTCCTAAAATTGTGTTAGCTGGGTTTTTAATGTGTAATATTGGTAGAATATTAACCATTAGATATTCGTGTTCATGCACAAGTGTAGGAAAGTGATGTAATATCCAGAAACGTGCTATTTTGTGTTCCCTCCAAAACTCCATCGAAAGTTTCAGTAAAGCGTCTACCACTTTACTGAATCGACCGACTTGACTCCTGTGACTGTATTGACTTTTACTTAGACTTTGACTAGACTTTAGACCTGACGATACATGAAAACGATGATGAAAATTATAATAGGAGGAATATGGTTTTCCCGCCATATTCCTTACCTTTTTACCTTGTCTGTGGCACAATATACACATCCTTTGTGTCAAGTTGCCAAAAAAGAAGAAGAAGAGGGCGCCTTATATTTTGACAGTTGATTATGTTACTCTTTCTAACTAACGATGCAGTAAGTTGAGTGAAAGAGAAAGCTCATATCGGTGTATAAACGTCAAAAGTTTGTAATGTTATGTCCTACCTAATAGGACATAACAAAGGAGTCGGTCTGCAATATTTCATGTTTAAAAAGTGCTAATAAAAGTGTTTAGTGAACGTTAAATGCAATATCTTGTTGGGTTTTGTGGTTCCGCTAAATAATAAACCATAAAAACGGCCAAGGAATGCCTCAAACACGTGGATTTAACATAACATGCGTAAGTTTTCAACAACGTTTTTTGGGCTTATCAATCGCTATTTTTCTAAGCTAAAAAGAAAATTTATAAGTTTAATAATCCCTCAATCATGCTATATCAGGCATTAGTGATAAAAATGTCACATCAAGTAATAATTTGGCTACAAATATTGCATAACTTTTTACATGTACTTTAGGGATGCACTTTACTTGAAGTATAGTTTATCGATAAAAATATTGTCATGGACTAAATGACTTTTTTTCAGGATTTGAAAATGCTTCAAAATAGACGACGAACAGAAATATTTAGACGCAAGTTTCATGCAAGTTTTTAATCCTCATGAAGGCATCACAATATTGGGATTATCATTTCAAACGTAAATTTGAAATAATGATTTTATTGAAATAAAAAAGTTCTAACGGAGAGTAAAATGATCAACAACTCTCACACCTCCCCCCTGTAAGTACTCAAATCGTTACTTGGATATATTTTTTGAAATTTTATCCTGACATTACTCTCTTTTTAATAAAATGTAAAATTTTAATGAGGCTAAAGTCATAATCATTTAATAAAATAAATTTAATACCTCGATCGTCGGATACCAGACACAATAGATATTCAGTTGTTTGCGGCACTTGAGTTCCGCTTGGGGCTTGATGGGTTAAGTATGGAAAACTTACATAAAGCATATTGCCCCGTATACAATATTATATATTATGTATATATTTTATGGTATTAAGTACATTTAATGACACGTAACTATTTTTTTTAGATTTTTGGAATGCTTCTAAAGAAGAGTTCAATATGATGGTGATGACGGAGAGACCTATATTGAAGATAATATTATTTTTAAGCTTAGATTTTAAGCCCCCCGCTAAGAAAACTGTTGTCAACTGTTTTCATTGTTTGAATATTTTTCATTTAAGAGGCCGGGTGCCATCGAAATTCTCATACATATATAATACCAAAATCATTTTCTCATACGAAATTATTTAACATGTTTGAGCTATTTTTCAGCTTAAAATAGTAATTACCTAGGTTCCTGAACAAAAATTTACTACAAAATATTTAAACACTAAAAAATATTTTTTGTTTAAATATTTTGTAGTAAATTTACTACTATTTTGTAGTAAATTTAAACACTAAAAATATTGTAAAATACTAAAAAATATATAAATAAATAGAAAATTTACTACAAAATATTTAAACTAAAAAAAATTTTACTATTAAAATATTTTGTAGTAAATTTACTATTTATTTATATATTTTTTAGTGTTTAAATATTTTGTAGTAAATTTTTGTGCAGGAACCTAGGTAATTACTATTTTAAGCTGAAAAATAACTCAAACATGTTAAGTCTCCCGCAAACGATCAAACATCAAACACGTCAAACACGCAGTAATCCAAATTTTCTTCAAACACGTCAAACACTAGTTTATACGTGTTTGACGTGTTTGATGTTTGATCGTTCGATCGATCGACTTTAAATATTTAGGAAAATATTTAACATGTTTGAGTTATTTTTCAGCTAAAAATGATTTTGGTATTACGTATGTATGAGAATTTCGATGGCACCCGGCCCCTTAATTTCTAATTTTTAATATGTGTGTAATATTATACAATGTGTCCTAGCACCGGTGTCCAGTCCTTATAATATGTTATGATGTATGGCATATTTTATTGACTGAAAGATCGGCCACTGGTGTTGGGACAGTGGACCCAATATTATATTATTATGTGTCCCGTCACCAGTATGAAGTATCCAAACATGCTTCACGTCACACACGTCTTTATTTCTTCGATACGGTAATACATAATAATTGTTATTTTACAAAATTGTTGTATATTAGTTAAGTATAATAAAGTACATTTGATCTTCTGTTGTTTTTTATAAAAACTGTTGATTTTATTGATATTACACTCCGGTCAAGCTTTCGTGACTTATGGAGTATACATATTATGCATATTTTTAACTATTTGTGTAATTATATTATACTTAAATATTTTATTTACATAAGTATTTTCATATAATGATCATAATATTATATCCTAAATTGAACATGCAGGTCGAATTATTGATAACCTCCTTTTTTGATGTCGTTTAATAAAAAATAAAATAAAAATAAACGATCGTTTTAATTAATTAATCGAAACCCTTACAATCGATTAAATTTTTAACCCATTTTTTATGAAAATCGATTTTTAAAAAATCCATTTTTTTAATTAATCGAAACCCTTACAATCGATTAAAAAATATCGACAATCGAAAAAAAAACAATCGATTGTTCGATTAATCGATTTCGATGTTACAACACTACTCTCCAACCGTCCTACGTTTTTTCCTTGGTTTTTCGATCAGCATGAGAATCTGACGCGAGTTTCACAGTTTTTACCCATCCCACAAAAGTGCTCAACGCCGCTAAAGAAGTTTTCACTTCAAAAATCTATAACATAAAATTATGGTCGACTATTGGTCGATAGCTGTAGTCTAATTTTATATTTTTATCGATATATACAAGCAGATCGCCCATCCCTACACGCACACTACGGCAGTTGCACACAAGCATAAAATGGCCATGCGCTGGCGAGCTAAGAAGCCATCTACCTATATCCTTAATCTGTGAATTTGTGTTTATGTGATCAGCTGTTGTAGCGATATAATTGTTTGCAAACTCGTGTTGTTTTTTCAACTTTAGTTTAGCGTGTTGCATATTAACTTAGCTTGTTTTGTTAAGTTTCTAAACCTAAATTATTGTTTCTTGAAGTCCTCGTCACTATACCTACCGCCCTTATGAGTTTTGAGCGTCACGCAAATATCTGAGCCAAGGAAAATTATGTGAATTTTCTTGGACATAATCCAAAACATAATAAAGTTTTTCATGCTAAACACGATTTCTTGTAAATTAATGGTTGGAAACAGACAGTGAAGACACTAAAAGGACCCTTAAGGTACATCCTGAACTACCTCAGGTTGACAGTTCATTCCTGACTTCGAATAAGGAAATCCCTCAAGTCAAGGGAGTTTTATTGAACTAACTAGCGACCCGCCCCGGCGTCGCACGGGTATGAAATATATAGCCACTGAAAAAATGATTAAAATCGATAGCCTATGATCCTTCACGTGGTCTACTTCTTATCTGTGCCAAATAACATAAAAATTGCTCCAGTAGTTCGCGAGATAAGCCCTTCCAAATAATTTCCCCCGTTGTTTCCCACATTCTTCTATTAGTCTTAGCGTGATAAAATATAGCCTATAGCCTTCCTCAATAAATGGGCTATCTAACACTGAAATAATTTTTCAAATCGGACCAGTACCTCCTGAGATTAGAGCGTTCAAATTAGCCTTTTCAAATAATTTTCCCCGTTTTTTACACATTTTCCTCTATTTCTTCGCTCCTGTTAGTCTTAGCGTGATAAAATATAGCCTATAACCTTCCTCGATAAATGGGCCATCTAATGCTGAAAGAATCATCAAAATCCGTTGCGTAGTTTTAAAGATTAAAGGGAACAAAGGGACATGAGGGAAAAAAAGCGACTTTGTTTTATAATAAGTAAAGATGATACAATTTTTTGGATTGAGGCTAAGTCGAGTGGAGAAAATCGTAAGGAAACAATTAAGAATATGGGTGTTAGTGTCTGAGCACCGGTGATCGCGACAACAATAGAATACAATAGCATTTCCAAGAATCCCCGATTGAAGGATTAAAATACATTGCAGGCGTTATCTTGCCGAACTTCGGCCGCGTACCTTCGGCATGGTGTGTTTAGACAGTTGTGTGTCTAGTCTTAGTCTTATTAGATATTTCGGTACGTTAAATCTCCATTTATATTTTTTAATAGATACCTTATTACCTTTCATCGTAAATTGATACTACAATGAAACCCCATAAGGCGTTTAGGGCAGTATGGTGAAACCCTATAATTTTCAACTTTTTCCATTTACATTCAATATACAAAACTGCCTAAGGTATTTAGAGCAATATGGTCAAACCCTATGATTTTAAACTTTTTTTATTTACATATTACAGAGTATAGAGTATAGACTAGAGTATAAACCCAAAATCCGGTACAAATTTTCCCTTTATTTGGGGAAAACGCTCGAGGTGGTATCACTGCATTTGAGTTTTTGCGAGCAAACATCCCCGAGCGAACTGTACGCGGTAAATCGCTTATGTATCTACGTTCGATATACGTTATCCACGTTTTGCACGTTTTGTATTATGTTGAATATTCAGAATAGGTTAGTTTAAATTTCACCGTCATAGATTCATTTTTGGCGATGTAGATTAACACTTGTGTTTTGGCCAATCAGAGCTGAATTATACGAAATCGTCTGTTCGCTGTGTGAATAGCGTTAATCAGAAAAGACAAATACACACCACGATAAATGTATTATACACCCAGATTTTATGCAGATAGACTTATTTAATACTAGACGTTCCGCGCGGCTTCGCCCGCGTAAATTAGATATTTCACAGACAAAATATTATTCCACAAAAAATAGCCTATGATCCTTCACGTGGTCTACTTCTTATCTGTGCCAAATAATAGAAAAATTGCTCCAGTAGTTCGTAGAGAAGCTTTCAAATAATTTCCCCTCGTTTTTCCACATTTTTCTCTATTTCTTCGCTCCTATTAGTCTTAGCGTGATAAAATATAGCCTTCCTCGATAAAAGAATTTTTCAAATCGGACTAGTAGTTCCTGAGATTAGCGCGTTCAAACAAACAAACTCTTCCGCTTTATAATATTAGTATAGATTTTATTTTATTACATCATGGATTTTTTAAAATGTATACTTATTTTGTTAATACAAATACGCTTGCAAAATCTAGTTCATCTGCATCTGATCACTGATGCGAGCATAATGTGTATATTAAACACATCTTCAGTTTAACCCACTTCTAGTTCCCAAGTTGTCTACCGAACTCAAAGTAAAATAATTCGCGAGCTGAACGTTCAACCAAAGTTTAGTTGGAGCCATTTCAGGCTTTTATTGAGTTTACCGGCGCTAACTAGCGGCCATTTCACTAAGTGCTCTATCAATTTTAACTTTTACAAACTCTTAATTAAATGCATGCATGCCATGCAATGTAAGTAACTGTCACGTAACTGTTCAGTAAACTATTACTATTAGATACATTAAATCATGGGATTCAAAGGCAATATGTACAGCGTAATTTAGTCAGGTTATGTCAAGCCCAGCTGACAGTTAGCGGCCAAAGTTAAATTGGCATAACTCGACTAAGTAAAGAAGGTGCTTTTGCTAAATTTCTCCAATAGTACATGGTATATTCTCGTAACTTCTGGGTAAAAAATTTAAATATTATATCAAAGCAGATAATGCGATGGCCATAATAACATAACATATCTAATAGTAGGGTACAAAAATGCATTGCATGATATTTATCGCCCCAATTCATAGATAGCGCTGTCTATATTTAATTTGTAACAATAGAATATATAAACTAACTTGTTAGCAGCTCTGGATTATAAATATGCCTAGGCAGCGGCCTAGAGGGTGACAGTGTTCCTAAGGGTTGATTCAGACCGCAACGCGACGCGTGGATGCGTTTCTAAATTATATGGAATTAACAGATTCGCAAAACGACTCACGCAATTGAAATCTGTCAAATCCATACATGCCGTGCCGCGCCTCGCCTCGCCTCGTCGCATTGCGGCCTGAATTGACCCTAAGGGGGCGGCAGATTTCGTACATGGGGCGGCGGAAATAAAGTGGCCTAGCGGCAAGGCAGTTTTTCAGGTCCTAGTAAGAAGCTGACACTAACCAATATCTCAAAGATTGAGGTGCATCATAAGAATACTTCTCCATTTTTTCCGCAACAACGAGCCGATAGTTCATAATATTCGTATAGCTGATTTTTTTTTAAGCTTACAGACGGCGAAATTTATATCCGCCACTGATGTTATCGTTGTATCAATATTATTGCAAGTCAATTGCCTTCAAGTGGCAAATCTGTAAATCCGCCACTTTGACAATGTTATGACTTATGTCTTATGAGTTATGACTTATGTAATGAGTTATCAGCCTATTATTATTCATTAAGCTTAACATAAACACTGACCTTGAGCATGGTGAGTATCTTCTGCGACAGGTCGTAGTCGAAGTTGGTGTACTTGGAGTCGGTCATGTCGTAGATGAACACCAGCCCGTGACGCTGCGTCTCCGCCGACTGCAGCGCGACGTCCAGTTGGTACACCACGCCCTGACAAACACATGGGTTACGTTAGTCTATTTTTTTTTCTTAGTTGATAAACTTTTTGAACGTCGAATCTACAATGAGGCCTGCCGGTTCAAGAACTA
This sequence comes from Polyommatus iphigenia, assembly GCA_963422495.1. Lineage (NCBI taxonomy): Eukaryota > Metazoa > Arthropoda > Insecta > Lepidoptera > Lycaenidae > Polyommatus > Polyommatus iphigenia. Next base: position 9,163,515 of record OY730182.1, read on the forward strand.
ACCCGGCGAGATAATCGGCGCGGCGTATGAAACTCGCACGGAGCCACCTTTTAGCAAAAAGATGAGTGATGTGATGAGCAAAAATGATATACCAATGGTTTTTTTACCAGGGCTAAATTAGGTTGCACATAGCTCCGTTGTGTCGCATCAGAGCCAGTCCACACGGGCGTTGCGCCATCGCAGCGTTATTACGAAGCAGTCTTAACGTCAACACCCCCTCCCGCTTCGTCTCGGGGGCTGCTGCCCGTCATGTGTGCGTTGCGACGTCGCGCTCGCAACGCGCCGTATGAACACCTTGGTCATTTGTATGTAAAGCAACGCAACGGCAGCGCTGCGTCGACGCAACGCTGACACAACGCGCCGTATGGACTGGGAACTTGCGGTGCGTTGCGTGATGCGTCACAGTTGCGCCGCGACGCAGCACAACATGAACAGTGATATCTTGTCAAAAGTCGGAGAATTGCATGTTAAAACGCAATATAGTCATATCTCCTCGTGAGCAAAGTTGTTACGTGCTTCACTATAGTAAGTGCCTGTTTCATCACTTCCTGATAAGGTGCCGGATAGGCTATCCACAACTTATTTGACAGATGCTCCATACTCGATATGTCCATATTTCTATCTTTCATCCTCAATAAGCGTAACCGTTGTACGTTCCTATCGTGCGTTATGCAATAAAGTTATTTTCTGTATCATCTCTGTTTAGATTAATTTTAATCTAAATGCAAACAACAATCCCTTTTATATTATGGAGTGAATGGGTAACATTTAAATCGGTAGCATATCCATCTGAGCAGAGCTCTATAGCACCAATTACAAGGCTCTGCTCGCTACTGCTGCTTTACTAGTCAGCTATTGAGCAGATGGTAACACCAGCGGGGCTAAAATGCTCGCATAGCAGTTCCTCTCAAACTCAATCAATTCACAAAATGAATTATCAAAACTGTCAAACTCACGAATGTCAAATTTAGACCAATTCAATTGGTCTAAATTCGTACTAATTTGACATTCGTGAGTTTGACCAATTCAATTGGTCTAAAGTACCCCGCAAACGATCAAATTGTTTGTCAAATTTTACGTGTTTGTCAAACAGTTCGATAGTGTACAGCTTTGTTTGAAACGTTTGTCAAACAAACTACGTGTTTGACGTGTTTGAAGAAAATTTTCATTGGCGTAGCGTTTGACAAACGTGTTTGAACGTGTTCCGCTGTATTTGTCAAACAAGATGTCATGATCTCATACCGATTCTAGCTAATTGTTTGACAGACTTGTTTGATGCACGTTTGTTCGTCTGCGCTGCTGTTTGATGAAAACGTAAATTACAACATGTTTGTCAAACAAATTTGATCGTTTGCGGAGTACTTTAATTCGTACTAATTTGACATTCGTGAATTTGATAGTTTTGATAATTCATTTTGTGAATTGATTGAGAGGGATTGCTATGCGACCATTTTAGCCCCGCAGTCCTCCTACGAACCTGCAGGGTAGTCTGATGTGTGGTCTGGGCGGGGTAGTGCTTGTTGGCCGTGAACACCGCGATCGCCGCGCCCATCGCGTCGCGGGTTGGCTGAAACACACAACATACAGGTGAAACAATATGCCGAACAAACAGGTAATAATAATTGTATAAGGTAATCTGTAATCAACAAAACTTGGTTGACTACGGTACCCTAAAACGGAACCCTAACCAGCTGATTTTTTGTATATTGGTAGGTTAATAGTTATAAAATTTTAGAGTAACCTTGTCCTACAAATAAAACAATCCATATTTTAGGACCATCAAGTCAAAGTACGAAATCCTTTCTATCAACTACTTTCGAAATTTTTCGAAAATAAAAATGTTCGCCTTATCAAAATGTAGCTACTCACAAAAAATTTGCTTGTTAGTAATCACAAAAAAAATTGTTCTAGGGCTCCCTCACTAGTATCCTATGCCCTTTCCCGCAACTCAAGGTATCTCCATACCAAATTTCAGCAAAATCGGTACACATAGAAAGATAGATAGACACAACTGTTCGAAAAGTTTTATTTCCGAACAGTTAACAAAATAACTCTTTTTGGAAAGTCTACGATTCCTACCACCGGTTCTGGAACTAGCCTGGCGAGAATGAATAATAACATTTCTAGTTAGAAGAACCAAATTCGACTTTCTGGCAGCTTCTAGTCAAATTGGATGTACATAATATTATAGGCCATAGAGCACAGTCATAGCAGACAGCATTATTGTAGGGAAAGCTGCAATGACGTCAACGAGTACATATGCTCAGTCGTATGCCAGCGTATGCCAACAAGAAAAACCTCAAAGGACACTTGATCTCCTTCCAATATTTACGTAATAGCCGCATCGTTACTGTGCCAACATGGCCCGCAAATGTTTCAGGTAGCCCGAGGCCGCTTTATGTAGGACAAACATTTGAATGGCTGGGCTTCCTGACTAGTATTTTTTACCCTTTTGTGAATATAGATTTTTGTTTACCATTTCGGAAATTTGATTTTCAATTTAACCGCATTTACAAGTATAACTTACAATTAGTTTATTGATTTCACTTATGTTGATGTTGCTTTTACAGATTTGAGTATGTTCCAACTTTTCTACGTCAGCTCTGCACACTTATCAACCTTAAAAACGCTGCAGTTGCTTCCCTAAGTTGGATCTTGGAGCCATATGGCTGTTTTCAACTTTTCACCAACCAACCCCTAACGCTAAGTAGGGGTTATCGGCCATGAAGTATATATTCTATCGTACAAGATTTCGCCAACGTTTATACGTCACCTATCCATAAGGCTTAAGATCTTTGGGCAAACTTTATCAAAAACGAATATGTTGGTCTTATGCAATTCATGAAAGATTGCTAGGGGACACTTAGCGTTAAGGGGGGATTAGTGGAAACGGCCATTAGACCTAAAGATCTAAATTCTAACTGGCACTTGGTCTGCCAGTTATACGTACCAGTATAGTGAACTTCCCCGTCTCGAGCTCGCTCTTGAGCGGCTCCTCGAAGGGCTCGAACTTGACGAGGCCCTCCCGGCGGCGCGTCGCCTCATGCTGCCGCCACAACGCGTGCGCGCGCGCCACATCGAACTTGCGCGCTAGTAGGAACTTGATGGCCGTAGCGCGCGACACGCACGCCGCGCCCGTCTCGCTCAGTGCCTCCAGGAACGCCTTTGTCGCCTGCAACACGTTTGGAACAGGTTAATAATGGATTTATGTATAGGCAGTATAGGCCATGGCCTATGGGCGGCAGCGTCCTAAGATGGCGGCTCTCACTCAGTCGCCATCCTAGGGGCTAGGACGCTCCAGGAACGTCTTTGTCACCTGCAACACTGTTTGGGAGAGGTTAATAACGGCAGAGTTCGTAGTGTGTACATAGGGACGGAAAAAATATATAAGTCCGGCCTTGTTATCTGCGTTCTGTAAAACAAAGGTGTGAATAGAACGGTTACAAGATGAAGATGTTGAGAATAAGTCAGCAATAGTTAGCTCTGCCGCCTGTTGGCTAATTTTCTAAATTGGAGCAGACAAACTTGTTAAGAACTTGTCGAGACAAGAGGGGACCTAAGGAAGAGGCGGATCCAAGGTTGTCCATAGACCCTAAAGCACCAGCAGTGCTTTGGCTCCGTCATAATGATTTACGAGTTTTAGGCATAACTACAAGAAGGCCAAGAATTCCTCTTAGTTGTGATTTAAAATTACCTTTAAAATGAGAAGTAAATGTCGAACGAACGCCGCGTCCATTTTCATAACGACCGCGGGCCTGACCTAAGCAATTTTCTAATTGCTACGAGTATTACGTGGAGTTTTCCGTTGCGTTTTCACAATTCCGTCACACTTTCGGGGCGTAGAGCCGTGTTTAATCCTGATTAACTGCGTCGATTCGTTTTGTGACCTTTTTCACGGACGATCGAACGATTTGTATTGTCCTACATCTAGAACTATGTAAACAATAATAGATTACACAAAGAACTTTCGAAAAGATATTCTAAATGTACAATTCCGTGCATCGCGATCGATCGCGGTCGTGCACGACCTACGACTGTCGTCGAACGCTCGCGACCATAGTCAACGTATGAAAATGTATGGCACCGCTTCCGAGGCCCGCGACTGACGCGCGCGGCCTACGACTGTCGTAAGCCGCGCGCGATCGTGTCTTGAAGTTATGACAGTCGCGCACGACCGACGACAGTCGTAGGCCCCGCGACACGTGTCAAAGTTATATGGCACGATCGCGCGCGGCTTACGACAGTCGTAGGCCGCGCGCGATCGTGTCTTGAAGTTATGACAGTCGCGCACGACCGACGACAGTCGTAGGCCCCGCGCGACCGTGTCAAAGTAGGTCGTGCACGACCGCGATCGATCGCGATGCACGGAATTGTACCTTTATCTGTTTGAACCATTGACATAAGAAACGTTTAAACTAGGTAACTAAGGACATCCCGAAACTATAGGTGACAAATTGGGCCCAGTTACCTGTTACACACGCATAGCACAAGAACACATTTGCATGAGCATGAAGACTCACAGGGCAATACTATCCCTGCATTAAATGTGGTTTTCCCTAGTCAATCCCTACAACGACTGAAACCACTTTAATCACTTGCTTGAATAACCTATGGCTAATATTAAAATTAATATCGGCTATATTATTTATGAAAAAGACGTTTCTACATCACGTACAGTTTTAATATTATGTATTACAAAAAAGTAGCGAAATCAGTTCAGCCGTTCTGGAGGTAATCGCTTAAATATTAATATTTTATTATAGAAGATTTTTTGCGATTAATTTTTTATTATAGAAGATTGTACATAATAATATAATATTTTTGTGTATTCGTGTTATAGAGCGGACTAATTCTTTCGGGATGTATATCCTGTGGGACCCGGCAGGGGAGCGCATTGGTATTGACGGGCACGCGCGGTTCTGTCTCCAGTTCACCACACTAAACCTATGATCCAATTCACGAGACGTGTCATACACTAAAAAAACTGTGTACTGTGTACTGTAAAACTCTGGAACGAACTGTCACCAGCAGTATTTCCGGACCTATACGATCTGCAAACCTTCAAGAAAAGAGCGTATTCCCTCTTAAAAGGCCGGCAACGCACCTGCAGCTCTTCTGATGTTGCCTGTGTTCATGGGCGACGGTAGTTGCTTACCATCAGGTGACCCGTTTGCTCGTTTGCCCCCTTACTTAATTAAAAAAAAATACAACGTTAAATTCATAATATTTATTTTAAGTTTTTAATGCCTAGATGACGCCCGCGACTTTGTCGCATCAAATTTTTTTGAAGTGAAAAAACTAAAATAAAACATCTTTTTGTGGCCATGGTCATCACGTGCGCCTTGGTTTTGCAAATGAAAAGAAAAAAATTAGAAACATGCTTAAGTTTTTAATAATTTTTTTTTTATGATACACATTGTGCATGTTATTATAAACGTGTTATTTTATAAATAACAATCTGTTAAGTATTTTTTGTACATTCTTAATAACCTTTTGGAATTTACTCCTTAAGAATCGATATTCATATATAAGGCGCCCGGTATGAGAAAAATCCGAGGGGTAAAACCTACTAACAAGTAACGAAAAATCGTGTCACGTTTTTGGTGCGCACCTTTAGTGCCCAACTTTCTAATTTGGCTGTGAGTGTATTAAGACCATAAAGGTAATATACCTATCGGAATATTATATTATATTATTATATAATTATATTATTATATATATATATATATATATATATATATATATATATATATATATATATATATATATATATATATATATATATTTTTTTTTTTTGAGTTTACTCCTTAAGAATCGATTTTCATATATAAGGCGGCCGGTATGAGAAAAATCCGAGGGGTAAAACCTACTAACAAGTAACGAAAAATCGTGTCACGTTTTTGGTGCGCACCTTTAGTGCGCAACTTTCTAATTTGGCTGTGAGTGTATTAAGACCATAAAGGTAATATACCTATCGGAATATGATATTATATTATTATATAATTATATTATTATATAATTATATTATTATATAATTATATTATTATATATATATATATATATATATATATATATATATATATATATATATATATATATATATATATATTTTTTTTTTTTTTATTTTTTTTGAGTTTACTCCTTAAGAATCGATTTTCATATATAAGGCGCCCGGTATGAGAAAAATCCGAGGGGTAAAACCTACTAACAAGTAACGAAAAATCGTGTCACGTTTTTGGTGCGCACCTTTAGTGCGCAACTTTCTAATTTGGCTGTGAGTGTATTAAGACCATAAAGGTAATATACCTATCGGAATATTATATTATATTATTATATAATTATATTATTATATATATTTTTTTTGAGTTTTTTTTTATATTATTATATAATATTATATTCCGATAGGTATATTAACTTTATGATTAAGACGTACATATGGTATGCTGTATAGGCGACTATACCTATATACTATATGTTATTGGGCTTGTTTGTTTCTATCAGTGTCGATGTATTTATATTGCTATACTCGTACTTAAGAGGCCGGGTACCCTTGGAATTTCTCATACAAACGTAATTCCAAAATCATTTTCTCATACGAAAATATTTAACATGTTTGAGTTATTTTTCAGTTTAAGATAGTAATTACCTAGGTTCCTACACAAAAATTTACTTCAAAATATTTAAACAATAAATATTTTTTTTGTTTTAAATTTTTTTTAGTAAATTTACTACTAAATATTTAAACACTAAAAAATATATAAATAAATAGTAAATTTACTACAAAATATTTAAACTAAAAAATATTTTTTAGTATTTAAATATTTTGTAGTAAATTTACTATTTATTTATATATTTTTTAGTGTTTTACTCTATTTTTTAGTGTTTAAATATTTAGTAGTAAATTTACTAAAAAAAATTTAAAACAAAAAAAAAAAATATTGTTTAAATATTTTGAAGTAAATTTTTGTGTAGGAACCTAGGTAATTACTATCTTAAACTGAAAAATAACTCAAACATGTTAAATGTTTTCGTATGAGAAAATGATTTTGGAATTACGTTTGTATGAGAAATTCCAAGGGTACCCGGCCCCTTAAGGCGTAAACTCCAGTCGTGCGTCGGAGCTGACACAATTTTTTTTTAAATATTATTATATAATATTATATTCCGATAGGTATATTAACTTTATGATTAAGACGTACATATGGTATGCTGTATAGGCGACTATACCTATATACTATAAGTTATTGGGCTTGTTTGTTTCTATCAGTGTCGATGTATTTATATTGCTATTTTAGTTATAAATATCAATCATTAATATTGTTATTGTGAAGTTATAATTTTTATCATTATACTGGCTAAAGTGAACTAAAAGTATTTTGAAATAACTATGGCAGAAAGGGGTGTAGATAATATTGCCGGAACATCTGATTTCATATGATATTAATCTTTTTTCAGTTGAATAAACTCTTTTTGCGTATGGTTAGATACTCGTACTCCGGGAGTGCCGGCAGAAGTGAAAACTTGATTATTAACGTTGTGCATTATTTTTTTTAACCCATTTTTTATGAAAATCGTTTTTTTTAATTAATCGAAACCCTTACAATCGATTAAATTTTTAACCCATTTTTTATGAAAATCGATTTTTAAAAAATCGATTTTTTTGATTAATCGAAACCCTTACAATCGATTAAAAAATATCGACAATCGAAAAAAAACAATCGATTGTTCGATTAATCGATTTCGATGTTACAACACTACTCTCCAACCGTCTTATGGTTTTTTGATCAGCACGAGAATCTGACGCGAGTTTCACAGTTTTTACCCATTCCACAAAAGTGCTCAACGCCGCTAAAGAAGTTTTCACTTCAAAAAATTAACGCGTTGTTTAAATATCAGCCCTTGTGCAACGCACCGTAGCATTTTACAAGGCCTCCAAATTGCGTTACGTTCCCTAATTCATTCCATACAATACAACTAACGGCAACAAGTAGGTTTTTGAAGTATTCAGAAGTCACACTTCATTGAAGTATTCAGAAGACACAAGTCAGCTGCACATTAACTTTCGTATTGAATAATACTCTCATCTTTCGAATATTATATATCAAGTAGATCAGTAGGTATTATTAATTCATCTAATAACGTCCAATAACTGTTTTTCAGCACTTTTACAATACCAGTAGTAGGACAAGCCAAAAAAACCTTTAAATGAGATAAAAGGTTATTAAGAATGTACAAAAAATACTTAATAGATTGTTATTTATACAATAACACGGTTATAATAACATACACAATGTGTATCATAAAAAATATTATTAAAAACTTTAGCATGTTTCTAAATTTTTTCTTTTCATTTGCAAAACCAAGGCGCACGTGATGACCATGGCCACAAAAAGATGTTTCATTTTGGTTACACCGCAACCTGATAAAAAATACTCTATTTTTATTGTAGCGTGAATGCCCCGCAATTTTAATTCCCTTATTTACATCGTATAAAAACCACAAACTTTTATTTTTACGATCAAAGTGTAAAGACGTGTCCCTCTACTGAAAAATTCTAATGACTCGTAATTATTTACCCTATTATTAAGTTATAAAAAATGAGTCGTCTCTTCATATCTACACAATACATATAGCCCTGGATAAAAAATCTTTCGTTCTAATCTCTAGCTTTTACAACTGTTGCAAAAAACCTAAAAAAAGTTAAGCGTCTCGAATTTTGAATTTGGAACACCGGTATCACGCACTGTGAAAATTCAACTGTCACTTGTCACAACTGTCAAACGTTTCCGAACGCGACCGCCGCACGCCCGCACCGCCAGTACACTGACCTCACGATAGAGTTATGGGTTGTATGGACCCCAAGTACATTATAAGCACGAGCCAATGCATATAATGCAACTATGGTCCATAGTCACGAGAAGTCAATTGCATGTGATATTTTGATATGAAGCTTCTTGACTCGTCCCGCGAGTCGTGAGTACTCTACGACTACTTAATCCATAAAGCTTCTGATACTCTTCATTAAATTAAAGTTAAGTAATCATTAAATCTGAGTATGACCATAAGTGAATGATTTGAGATCTCGTAAAAACGATGCCGGTCGGATCGACATGTGGCTATTTTTTCAACACGAGTTTTTGCACAAAGCGGCGTTTAGCGAAGGTGTGGCGTTTTTTGCCGAGTGGGTGACATATTATATTAGTCACCAATCACCATATTATGTACTACACGATATGTCTAATATTATTATCGCCATAGTATAGAAGAGCTATCGGCGTATTAGCTTAAGGCCCTATAGACACGAAAATTAGCAGGTCGATGTCTGTCAGTACGAATATCGACGTAAAGGACATTAAAATAACATTCATATCAGCGCGCCTTGTACAGTGGCGGTTACGACGCTCGCCACGTACTTGATAGGGCGAAATAGGAGAAAAAAACCTTTTTTCTTTGATAATTAAACCAAAATGCAAAATGTAACCACAAATTATTCTTCTTTAAGTTATGAGCTTTTCGTAGATATGATTTTTGAAAGTAAAACTATCATAAGCTTCATGAAAAATAAGAAAAATATCACAAAATATTCGAATTTAGCCTCCTCTTCGGAGTTATTTTTGATCGAGTGAAGTTTTCAATATTATGTTTCGAACCACAAATTGTCAAAGTACATTAAGTAAACAACAATGTGTATTTTTTTTGGCTTTTAAAAGTCACTATTTGTTTGTTTATTATTGATTCAAAGTCATGTAAAATTGGGTCTATAGGGCCTTAAGGCTGCCTTTCCACCAGAGCTGAGCGGAGCTGTGTTGGGAGGAATGTGTTTTTGAAAACCAATAGAATTGCTTTATTGACATATGACTTTGCCATGACATCGCTCAGCGCGGCGATGCTATTGGTTCTCAAAAACACATTCCTCGCAACACAGCTCCGCTCAGCTTTGGTGGCAACACAGCCTAATTGTTGCGATTTTTGGACACTGATTAAAACTTATAGCAAAACAAATTAATGAAAAATTGGTGAAGTCACACTAGTCTCACAAAATATGTGACCACCTGTAAGTTGTGACAAGGTGCGAGGAAGGTCTAAAAATCATGAAAATTGTGTGACGTACTCGGTACTTTATGCATGATCCCTCTTCCGCATCGTCCAGCTCCCTGCACCTTTTATCCAAATATCCGACAAAAACCGATAATATTTAGTTACAGCTTGGTTAGTCATTTGATGTATAATATGAGAATTGTCCGTAGATATTATTATTATTATTATTGAGAATACTATTTTATAATACTAAAATTATTTAGGGATAAAAAATAGCGTTGTTCAAAATCGTTTCACGCGGACCACCACCCGGCAAAGTCCCGAGGTTGAGTATCTAGTAGTCTACAAGTAGTAAGTAAAGGCCCCAGATTGAGTATCGCTGGTCTAGCAAAGTAGCAATGTAGCAACTAGCAACCCTACTCGTACGTATGTCAACTCTCCGCACCCTCAGACGCGTGTCAGTGTGGGCGGGCCGAATGGGCAGATTTAGTAGATCAAATGGATATAGTACGACATCACTGTACATTGTACAATGTACATTGTACAATGTACATATCCCATGAAGTTGTTTTGGTGGATCTGTTAACTTTACTTTTATAATATGACAAGAATAAATAAATTTATCGCGAGACAGCCGTATATACACTCATCTACAACAAAAACTATACTATGTCCTTTCCCGTTTCTCAAAGTGCCATACCAAATTTGTTTAGTATGGCGATACTGAAAGCCGTTTAAGCTTACGGAGGTAACAGACAGATAGGCATACAGGTACTTTCGCATTTATAGTATGAATGCATATTGTATACTATTAAAATGTTCAGATGTTCAGCCCAGCTGTGTATACCCAAGAAGATGGATGTTTCATATAAGTACATAACATAGGGATGTATGTAGGAGTTAGGACGTTGTTGTGTTTTCTATTTATAAATAGTAAATACTATGCAATCGAGGTTTGTTTAGGTGTTTGTGTGGAATTTTTCCTACTAATCGTGTGTAAGACGCAAATAGGTACAATGAGCTATTATCGTGAGTTTTCCACGAATTGCTCGCGGTGTGCCGACTGCCTGCCGGTCAGTAAAAAACTTTGCGGAAAAATGACGCAACCGTTCCTACAACTGGCACTATTAAGGGCTCACTTACATTATGAGGAATGTTATTTTTGTATGCTTCTGCGAAATTAATAAGAGTATTTTACAACCCAACCCAACACGCGATCCCAAAAACTGCGGATTCCTTTATCTGCGCCTCGTCATACCTATCACGATAATCTTTATCTCGATTCTCGAATAAACAGACTATCATTGATGGGATATTATCTAGGTCTAGCAATAAATAAACACGCAATAAATAGACCTGGATCCCAAAAGGATAAGACATAACTTACTTTCTGATGGATGAAACCATAGGTTCTTGGTAGTGCCTCGTGTACTTAGAATACCTGCGAATTTGTGTATCTCTACGAGTAAGTGTGACACCTGGTCAGGTACCAGGTAACAAAGTTGACTAAAAATGAGACTTACTTTACTTATTTTCTGATGGCTAATATTTTTATATAATTTGTAGATTATTGTTCTGAACTAGTATCATGTAGTGTAAGACACTTTTCAATGACCAAAACTATTATCAGAAGTTTTGAAAATAACTTTGTTGCTATTTTTTTTTCAAAGGCCTTAATTTTTATTTTATAAATTAATATAACACCTTAGAAAACAATACGATATTGCAAGAATTTATTTTCTACTAGCTGTTGCCCGCGACTTTGTCCGTGTCAGCATACTGCATAGTATAATAACAAAGATGGATAATTTTCCCCTCTTTCCTTACCCAAAGGGTAAAAACGGGACCCGATAACAAAGATATTTCAGTCTGTCCGTCTGTCTGTCTGTCCATATCCAGACTGTACCTCCCCTTTGTAACATGTAGTGAATATTATTAAAGTATGGATACAATTGAGTATTTTTTGGTCACATAATTACCTAGTCAAGTGCCTACCTGTTAGACCCAGATCCCAGAGCGATAAGAGTAAGAGTTAAGACATAACTTACTATCACAATATGGATGTAATGGATGAAACCTTAGGTTCTCAGTAGTTCCTTATGTACTTAGAATACCTTCGAATTTGTGAAGCTCTACATGGAGCTATACTCACTCTCACTCACTCACTCATAATGTGTAAAAATGTCTGTCTGTCTGTCTGTAACCTCTTCACGCCCAAACCGCTTAACCGATTTTGCTGAAATTTGGTACAGATATACTTTGAGCCCTGGGGTTAAAGTATACTTATCCGTTTTTAGCTTAAGTCAACGCCTTGATAATTTGGCTCATGGCTGTAGGCTGTAGCGATATCGATTTTTCTCAGCAATGACTTAAAGTTCATTGTCAGTATTCATCATGTCTTTGTCTTTGAATTGCCCATAGCATAACACGATTGGTCAACTTTTATAACTCAGAATAATCAATCAAAAAGACCTCTGTAAAAAAAGGGATTCCTATTTTGTGAACAGAGGAGAGTGATTTAAGCTTCCAAAATTTTTACATATATTGGTTCAAGCATACACTTTAATTTGCCCATAGCTTATATGAAATGTATTTATAGTTTTTAAATTACGCTACAAAAACCATTTTGTCCCTTACGCACTTTCCATTTTTTGCTGTTCCATTGCTTGTTTACTATGAGGGACCGGCCCGGCCGCAATACAAAACAAGCAATCTAAAACGTATCCAACACGGTTTTTAGGGTTCCGTACCCAAAGGGTAAAAACGGGACCCTATTACTGAGACTTCGATGTCTGTCCGTCTGTCCGTCTGTCTCCAGGCTGTAACTCAAGAACGGTAATAGCTAGAGAGTTGAAATTTTCACAGATGATGTATTTCTGTTGCCGCTATAACAACAAATACTAAAAATAAAATACATTAAATATTTAAGGGGGGGCTCCCATACAACAAACGTGATTTTTGAATATTTTTTTCGATATCAATGAAGACAACAGGTACGCACTTGAAATTTTCAGAAAGGCCTTAATTATATGTGTACTTTAATAATTAATAATAATATTTAAATAAAATAAAAATTTAAGGGGGGCTCCCATACAAAAAACAATTTTTGGCCTATTTTTGCTCTATAACGGTACGGAACCCTTTGTGCGCGAGTCCGACTCGCACTTGTCTGATTTTTTACTTTAACGCGGTGTTACCTTAGCTGATGAATACAAGGATGATGACTGAAACAGGCAGTGTCGTGATTGGATGAACGATGAAAATTACAATGATTTTGTTGATGATTACGATGAATAAATAACAGACAAATACTTGCAGTTAATTATTATAATCATAGTAAAATGTATTCTTTTATCTGATATCTTTTCTACAAAAAATAAAATAAAATATTATAAAATATAAGGCTTATAAAACGAAATAGCTCCAAATAGCTTTACTTTTATATAAATTTACTTCAATATTTATTAATTACGAGATAACACCCGCAACTTCGTTTCGCAAAATTCCGGGATAAAAAGATTCATATTTCCTAAAAAGTAAAGTATATCCGTACCAAATTTCAGCAAAATTGGTTAAGCGGTTTGTGCGTTAGATGTTACAGACAGACAGACAGACATTTTTACACATTATGAGTGAGTGAGTGAGAGTGAGTATAGCTCCATGTAGAGCTTCACAAATTCGAAGGTATTCTAAGTACATAAGGAACTACTGAGAACCAAAGGTTTCATCCATTACATCCATATTGTGATAGTAAGTTATGTCTTAACTCTTACTCTTATCGCTCTGGGTCTAACAGGTAGGCACTTGACTAGGTAATTATGTGACCAAAAAATACTCAATTGTATCCATACTTTAATAATATTCACTACATGTTACAAAGGGGAGGTACAGTCTGGATATGGACAGACAGACAGACGGACAGACTGAAATATCTTTGTTATCGGGTCCAGTGGCGTGGGGTGAAAAAAAATAAAGGTAAAGCCGGACCAAAAAACGGCTAACTCGTGAATAAGCAAAATTTCAATTCTTGTAAAAAAAACGTGCAATAAATTACATATAACTCTTGCAATCTACGAGCGCGCGGCGCCCTTAGTTGTGTGAGTGACCATATCTGTACACGCGTTAATGTAGGCGTGAGAGTGACCGTGCGTACGGTTAGCAAAAATAAATTCATTAATTTAAGTTTTGAATTTCGCTCATTGTTATATTTTAAATAAGTATTTATAAGGATGATGTGGTCAAAATAAAAAAAAACGTTAAAGGAGTTCTGTTTATTTGTTTTAGTGATAATAAATTATTTACAGGTAAAAACTTAAAATTAACACAAAATAAACGTAATCCTACGCGACACAAAATAAAAAGCTACTAATAAATTATAATTAATTGAAATCACTATCTTCATCAAATATTTCTACACTGTCACTGTCATCATGACTGTCATCATAACTGTCATCATCGTCATCTTCATCGACATTTATTATAAATTGGAAATCACAGTTGAAATATTTCATGTATTCTTTTTCAATTTTTTCGACGTGCTTGCATGTACTTCGCCAGGTGGTTTGGTCTATATTACTCAGGCACTCATCGATCAAACTTTGAACAACGGTCATGTTTTGGCCTATGTTTCTTGAGGCAATTTGATTTTTTAGAATACCCCATATATTTTCAATCGGATTGAGCTCTGGGTGATACGGAGGGAGTCTTAAGATTTCAAAACCTTTTCTTCTTATAAATTCGTCTATTTTAAATGTTATAAAACGCTCCTTGTTCTTTTTGATCAAATCATATAGTTCAATTCTTTTTAAACTATTATCATACGAGATGCCGTTCTCTGTCAGCCACTGTTGCATTTCACCTTTAGTGGAATTAGGGGTCGGTATTTTGCTGCTTCGAGTATTATGATAAGAAGCGTTGTCCATAACAATAACTGACTTCTCGGGTATGTTTGGCAACAACTTTTCATTAAGCCATTTTGCATAGTTATCATAATTCATATTAGAGTGATAATCTCCTGCTGTAGATGCCGCTTTGTAGACCAGCGAAGCATTAGGCACGAAACCATCGCTGCTACCTGCGTGAACTATAATAAATCGGCTTCCTGTGCTCACTTTTTTTGAAAACTGTGTATTGCCCTTAGGACCTTTCTTTCGACACAACCAGGTATTTTGCCGCACGTGGGAAGTCAAAACATATGTTTCGTCTGTATACACAATAGGACGACCTTCGGAACGGTATTGAAAAATCTTTTTTAAAAAATTGTAACGCCAAAGTTGAATTTCATGTCTTTCTTGTAATTGTTCTCTATTGTTTCCAATTTTTCTCCATTTGTAGCCTAATTTCTGTAGTACCGAACGTAATGTGTTTAAGCATCCATCAAACCCAATATTTTCTCTCAAAACTGATCGCAATTTTGCCAATGTTGGTATTTGCTTTTCCACAATATGGAAATTTTGCACAGTGGTACGAATAATTTCAAGATTCATGTTGTCTAAATCAAATTTGTTATTTCTTTTACGTCGTTTTTTCATAGGAGAAGTAAAACTTGCAGAAGAAGATGGCAGTTCTTTCTCTTCTTTTAAAATTGTTGTTACAGTGCGTTCACTGATCCCTGTAGCCTCAGCGGTACGTTTTCGTATATTAGCCAAAGGACTCAAATCACAATTATCTATATTGTTCGCTTTCATTAAATTATACTCTTCTTGCAGAAAGTAATACACGCGGGCAATAATGGCGCGTCCCTGAAAACAATATTGAGACTGTTAAAATAATTACCTACATAATATCTTTAGTACCTGGGTGACCGAGCTCATGACATGTCATGACAAGAAAATATATTGAGTTGATTTTAATAAATTAAAAAAAAAACTTACCTCGCTATGAATTACTTTGCGCTTTCTTTCACTTTTGAGATTTGACATGCTGACCGTACTTCGTAAACAATAGCAACGTGAAGACAATAAGCACAAGTGACTCGAACGACGGCTCGCTCGCTACTGACCGCTCCGTCAGCAACGCACACTAACGAAAATGTATATTTACAATTACAAATACAAATAAAGGCTACGCGCGCTCGTAGATTGCAAGAGCTATACCTGTATTAAGTGTGTTAGTTTACCTTTTCCATAACTACTAGGGTGCTTTGCTTGCATTGTGTGCGTTGCATGCAGTGTTAGTGTTGTTAGTATTCACCACCTTCACCATACATGACATCACTGGTATTATATGAGCAGTGCATGTCGAGTATGATAAAAGTGGCTTTAAAAAAAGCCGTTTTAAGCACACGTCACTCACACTCACACACCAAAAATAAGTGAATCCTGACTTGCCAGTGTAGATGTTTGTTACTCAATCATGCAAAAACTGGATTTAGATGAAATTTTGCATGCATCCCATGTCAAACATGGAAAGGAACATAGGCTACCTGTCTGAAGTCCACGCAGACGAAATCGCGGGCAAAAGCTAGTAGCAAAGAAATATCAGCAGAAATACGTACCTAAATGTTTAATTTTGTTATTTGTCGTCTGTCGTCGTTATTTAATATTATTATAAAATATAATAGGTAATCCGTAAGACAACAGTCAATTTGTACTAATGCTGCCATTTCTCACCTAACCGTGTCACGACAAATTACAAAGTAAGTAAAACAAACCAACCTTTACGATGTAACAAACAAAAACACAACACAACACTTGGCAAGTAAAATTTCACTACTTTCGATTCTTTTAAACTATATAATATTACAATCAAGCTAGCCCACTAACTTAAAAAAGCAACAAAGTTATTTTCAAAACTTCTGATAATAGTTTTGGTCATTGAAAAGTGTCTTACACTACATGATACTAGTTCAGAACAATAATCTACAAATTATATAAAAATATTAGCCATCAGAAAATAAGTAAAGTAAGTCTCATTTTTAGTCAACTTTGTTACCTGGTACCTGACCAGGTGTCACACTTACTCGTAGAGATACACAAATTCGAAGGTATTCTAAGTACACGAGGCACTACCAAGAACCTATGGTTTCATCCATCAGAAAGTAAGTTATGTCTTATCCTTTTGGGATCCAGGTCTAAAACAACGGTATTCATAAGTTAAATATGAGGTTAAATTCCAATAGCAGAGGAAACGGGCAACTAGCCGTAAAGTCGCGCGCTCCGGAAACTGCGGCGCGGCGGAGAGGAAATATACTTCCTCTTATTTACGCTCGAATGTATCGACTCATAATTGAGATGGGGCCGATCGAACTTATAAACGCAAAGTTCGAATCAGCTAACCTCTGTAGTTGAACCCACCTCTGTAACTCTGTAACTTCTGAGAGCGAGGATCAGCATGTGGCCATTTTTTATATAAAATAAGGGGGCAAACAAGCAAACGGGTCACATGGAAAGCAAGTACCGTCGCCCATGGACACTCGCAACATTAGAAGAGCTGCAGGTGCGTTGGCGGCCTGGCCAAAACCACTGAAGAATGAAGGGATTTGTTAAACCACCTCTGTAATTTCTGTGAGCCAGGATCAGCAAGTGGCCATGAAAATCACTTTACATTGTACAGCGTTTTTGTGACAGGCTTCATAGCCACTGAGATATATCAGAGACAATCTGTAGCCCGTAAAAAACGCCTGTAGATTTGATTATGTCATTACTTATTACAAACTAGTGACCCGCCCCAGCGTCGCACGGGTATAAAATACATAGCCTTTCTCAAAAAATGGGCTATCTAACACTGAAAGAATTTTTCAAATCGGACCAGTAGTTCCTGAGGTTAGCGCGTTCAAGTTAGCCCTTTCAAATAATTTTCCCCGTTTTTTCCACATTTTCCTTTAATTATTTATTAATTAAATATAGCCTATTTATTAATATAGCCTTCCTCGATAAATGGGCTATCTAACATTGAAAGAATCATCAAAATCCATTGCGTAGTTTTAAAGATTAAAGGGAACAAAGGGACATGAGGGAAAAAAAGCGACTTTGTTTTATAATATTATGTATAGATTCGCGTTGCCGTATACCAGCCTAGTCTACAGAGATGTTGACTGTAAAAGCTACAGACTCATTGGTATCTCAGTTAATTTGGTGTCTGAAAGTAAAGAGAACACAGACTGTATAAACAAGGTCGCAGCTTGTCGATCTGCCTACTGAATCGAGAGTTTGAGACGATCAGTCGAGTGTCGCCCTCGGCGTCACTCACAGTTAAACAAACCGATTTATAACGACTTCCGTTCCCACACAATCTCAATTTCAATCTGCAAATTACCTTATATAAAGAGAAATTATAGGTAATTTGACTTTATTTATTGATACTGCCCATCTTATGAGTGTTACTCACTCAGATTTCTTGTATATTAGTGTTGATTTACATAGATACATGATTGGACATGCGCGTCACTGGATTACAGCATAGATCAACACTTGCATTAAAGTATAGTGGATACTGGACACTGAATTGGATTTAAACATGTTCATATTAAATTTTATCCATTCCTGATGCTCTGGATTCTAGAACGAATAATGCTGGCACTCGCTACTGCGTTTGTTTGCCTTTACACTTGATCTATGCCTTATTTTGACATAGCACAGGACGGTTTCAGTTTGTATATTGTATTTTTAGTAGTTATGTACATGCCTAGTAAAAGAAATTGTGTTTAACAAGCCAAATGCATTTTGTAGTTCATGCAATTTAAATACAAGAGGAAAATACACAACTCTGAATTATCCTTTAACCAAATAAATATTGGTCTAACAATTTACATTATTATTTTAGAACCTTATTATTCATAATATTGTGATTTGTGACAGAGGAATGTTTATCTGAGGCAGCCCCTAAACCTACAATAATATCGAACAATATTTTATTGTACAATTTATTTTGACATAGGTATTTAAAGGCACGTCAATGTTCGATATCAACTCTAGGCGGTCAATAATATCCCAAGCAGCAACCAAGCGTAATGAACACCTAAAAAGCAGCCAATATAGCACTTAACGCTGTTTTAGAGCTGTATAAGAGCGTTGAAGAGATATTGTAGTGTTATAATGTCGGTTTAGGAGTAATTATTCAGCTCTAGCTGTATTAAGTCTGTATTAAGAAGTCAAAGTACGCTTAAAGTTCTAAATCAGTGTATCGAAACTGTCATGTACAGCTTTAAGTTTCCTGTAACGCTTTGATCCGAATTTTAGTATTAAAGCTGTACAATAGCTGTATTATGCATACCGACACTTACTTAATACAGCTTAGAGCTGTATTATGGTGGTCCTCAAATCTTATTGCTGTATTATGGAGTAGCCAAACTCTCTTCTACAACTTCTTTTTATGGTGTAATTGTACACCCTTTTACAGACTAAAGCTGTATAATTTCTCTCTTTGAGAGTAATAAACAGCAATAATAGTAAATTTATTCCTTTATACAGCCCATTAACCGCTAAAAGCTGAATTTTGCATACCGTCACTTACTTAACCCATCAGTCGTGGCAAAACGAGACACAATAGCTTTTTCATTGTTATCGCGGCCGGATGTCCCAAGCAGCAACCAAGCGTAATGAACATGTAAAAAGCAGCCAATATAGCACTTAACGCTGTTTTAGAGCTGTATAAGAGCGTTGAAGAGATATTGTAGTGTTATAATGTCGGTTTAGGAGTAATTATTCAGCGTTAGCTGTATTAAGTCTGTATTAAGAAGTCAAAGTACGCTTAAAGTTCTAAATCAGTGTATTGAAACTGTCATGTACAGCTTTAAGTTTCCTGTAACGCTTTGATCCGAATTTTAGTATTAAAGCTGTACAATAGCTGTATTATGCATACCGTCACTTACTTAATACAGCTTAGAGCTGTATTATGGTGGTCATTAAATCTTATTGCTGTATTATGGAGTAGCCAAACTCTCTTCTACAGCTTCTTTTTATGGTGTAATTGTACACCCTTTTACAGACTAAAGCTGTATAATTTCTCTCTTTGACAGTAATAAACAGCAATAATAGTAAATTTATTCCTTTATACAGCCCATCAACCGCTTAAAGCTGAATACTATATCCATTACCTACATAGTACAGCTATTAATGCTATAAGACCATCAAAATAGAATTTAGGCTGCTTAGCAAATTGTCGCCATTTTATCAATTACAAATCAAAAATTACGAACATGAGTACATAAAAATTAGACTAATGTTATTATATTTATCAATTTACATATTATTATACAGCTTATTTATGCTTATATAGCTACTGTACAGCCAATATAACGCAAAACGCTGTATAATTTGTGCCCATTTCAGGGGTATAAGGGCTGTATATATGTACATATATTATACAGCCTTTATGCAGCCTGGAAATACAGCATTAAGAGTATAAACGACCTTTAATACAGCTGTTATACAGCTTGTGATGCTGCTTGGGATTGCACAATACGTGATATTGCTTACAACGCTTTGCTTTGCTTTGCAAAGGTTTGGTTGGCTTCATTTGATCATTTGACATCCATTCTTCATTTGACAGTCATAAGTCATTACTCATGATTATAGTCTCTGTGATCTCATAATCTTTAAGAATATGGACATAGTCAAATGATGTATAAGATGAACACTATTACATAAGGCAAATACTGGAAAACCTACTCAAAATTTAAACACCTTTTTGTAATAAAAAAAGACGGGTTGCACTCCGGGAGTGCCGGCAGAAGTGAAAACTTGATTATTAACGCTGTGCATTATTTTTTTTAACTCATTTTTTATGAAAATCGATTTTTTTAATTAATCGAAACCCTTACAATCGATTAAATTTTTAACCCATTTTTTATGAAAATCGATTTTTAAAAAATCGTTTTTTTTTTATTAATCGAAACCCTTACAATCGATTAAAAAATATCGACAATCGAAAAAAAACAATCGATTGTTCGATTAATCGATTTCGATGTTTCAACACTGCTCTCCAACCGTCTTACGGTTTTTCGATCAGCACGAGAATCTGAAGCGAGTTTCACAGTTTTTACCCATACCACAAAAGTGCTCAACGCCGCTAAAGAAGTTTTCACTTCAAAAACTTCACAGACCTTGTTGTTGAAAAAGTTACCACCTGATTTTCAATGTGTCAGAAATTAGTCCTAATAATGACAACCATGTTAGTGCTAACTGTTCAAACATATTATGAAAGTAAGTTTATTTTTGCCTTTTCAATGCATGAAACTGTTTAGCGTTTATTATTTGTTTCATTTTCTAGTTAACTTATCAACCCCCATAAAAACACCACGACAACAATAGAATAACAATATATTTCCAAGAATCCGCGATCGATGGATTAATATTATGGTTATACTATATTTATGTATGGTACAGTATAGTATGGTTTAAACCACAAGTTAACATTTAATTCTTCAACTCCCAAGCGGTTGAATTCGACCATGTAAAGTTGTAAGCTATAGATTTCCACGAATCCACGACCGAGGGATTAATATGAAGTTTTGTAACTCGCCTTGTAGTTTGGACCATAGTGCCCATGCTCGTTAATTTCATGTAAGTATCTTTCGTCTTTGATAGTAGACAGTACACAAACACCTACTCAGTTAAAACTAAAAACCGATCAGACGCATTTGAACAGTTTTTTTAATTACTACTCCTTCATTACATTTTTGGTATTACAAATGTTTTCAAAAGCTCCAATAAGTAGGTAAGTGACTCGTAATTTTTTACACCATACTACCATTTATATAAAGTACTTTCCAAAGTATTCTTGAAAAAAATTCGCTAAATACAATTTCTACTCATTCGTAATCGATACATATCATCGATATTTCTTAATTTCTTTGCAAGTTTGTAAAAACAATACATTAAAATCACTAATGTAAGCCGCAAGTGCTTGAAATCAAAACAAACACTGATGACATGGAAAAGAAAACAACCGAAATTAATATGCAAATATAGCTAAATGTGTAATTAATACATGTTTAATCATTATAAACATTTTAAATTTTCTAATTATAACATTTCTGTGTGGAATTGTTTACAGTAATAATAAATATTTAATTTAAAACTCACCGATTCTTGTTCTGGTGACAAGGCCACCGCCATTTTTCACAACAAACTGTCAATGTCACTGTCAAAGTAGCAAATCTCAGAAATCATTTTTTTTATTTAATCTTTGACCAATTGGCAATGACCAAAGCAAAGTTCGGTAGTCGATACGCCGTACGCTGTCAGCGTGAACGGCGTACGCAATGGCCAATGACATAGGGGGTGATTGGTGAGTGCCGAGTGGTGAGTTGGTGACAGACACGCGAGTAAGTACGTGGACTTATGGCTCGACGATCTTAATCGCCTGTGTGTCAGCAAAGAGCCGCGAGCCGCAAGCCGCGCGTCGCGAGCCGCGAGCCTGGGGGCATGGTAATTCAGTGTGAGCGATTCTCGTGTGTCACCGACCGCGAGCCTGGCCGCGAGCCTGGGGGCATGGTAACCCCTAGGCGCGCGGCTCACGGGTCGCGGCTCTTTGCTGACACAAAGGCGATTAAGATCGTCGAGCCATAAGTCCGCGTACTTACTCGCGTGTCTGTACTCTGTCATGAGTGTCACCCCCATATGAAACAGGTAGGTTTTAAAGGTCTTTGGCCGTACGTCCGACGTCGTAAGTCATAACGTCAATAAAGCCGGCGCCAGCCATGTGATCAAATATACGCAAATAGAAATACAGTCCGACAAGGCTGTTTATGAACGTGGCGAGAAAAGGGAGTAGCGCTTCTACCATACAAAAACGTAATTTTTGACAGTTCTCCTTTACCAGCAGCGGCCAGCGCCCATTGACATCATTGACATATTCATAATATAGCCTTGTCGAACTGTACCTACAAATTCGCCAAGTGTGGCACTGACATTTTGCCTATTTGTGCAAAGTTTAGTCGTGTTCGTTTGCTTTTTCAACTGCGCATACGCGGCTTTTTTGTGTGTCAAGAGAGTGTCATATTCTAAAATACCGATAAATTTCTGTCAGATTTTAGAAAATCTGACAGGTATTTTAGAACATTACAAGGTATTTTAAAATATGACACTCACACTGACACACAAAAAAGCCGCGCATGCGCAGTTGAATAAGCAACCGAACACGACTTTTGAATCATTGTTTGAACACATATATTTTTGTAGTTTGCCATCATGAGTCGGTTTTTCTGCGCACATCAAAGTTTAAGGCTATGTTCCTTAACGTACTACGACCACTGCACAGTGCTATCACTGTAGAAAAAATCGTTCCGTAATGGAGTTGCAGTACACTGCCGCAGTACCCTAGTGAAATATATGACGTCATCAATCGTCGCCATATTGTACTGTGAGCACTGGCGTTTTCGAGGTAAGGCACTCGCAGTAAAATACCAAGCATCAATAGACTTGACATGGGCATACACCCGTAAGGGATGGATATAAAGTGCCAACTTTGTCTGGTGTTACCAAACTATACAAATCTTATTTATTTTCCCCACACCAAATCATTTTTTTATCATTTTTTCAGATGGCAAAAAATACCTATTACATATTCATTACTTTTTGTATTTTTATTATTAGCAATCTTCCCGTGAGTTCATCCGCGTGAGGGCTCCATTCCACCGCGGCGCACGGAGAGACTACGCACGTGCGTCAAGCTTCAAAATGTTTAAACTTTGAATGTTCTCTCCATGTTAGGGGTAATTGTTATGGATTTTAATCTTTGTACTTAAATTATAATTTTACTTACTATACTTGCTGTTTGCTAATTACTACTGTACCTACTTGCTATACTATCTTACTAATAATATTAAAAACGGGAAAGTTTGTCAGGATGTTTATATGTTTGGAGTCAGGAGGATAATTTAAGGTGGCACATAAACATAAATAATAGACAAAAGAACTAAGAAAAACACATAATATGAATTTAATCAGTACCGTATCATTTATTTACTATAGTCAGAATAATTTAAGGTGGCACTTGCGGTCATTGACCTTTCTAGTACTAGTCTAGGAGCTTAACTTAAGAATAAAATTCAATTCTTGTATCTTAGTAAAACGTCTTGGTTATATTTTCGTATCATAGTCTCCAACTATTTATGAGTTTGAAGTGATATAATTCATACTGTGTTTACATCGTGTATGGAAAATACGATATCACCTAGAAACATCCGTCACTTCATTGTGAACTACGGTTTGTACAATTCGACAAGGCTTTAAATGAATGTGGCGAGAAAAGGAACTAACGCTTCCTATCATACAAAAACGTCATTTTTGACGTGTGTTTGACAGTTCTCCTTTACCATCAGCGCCCCGTGAGTCGTGACACATTCATTTAAAGCCTTGGAGCACTGTATAGAAAATGACAACATGAGCGCTACAGACAGAATTCCGCGATTTGAGAATAAAACACACAAATTAATGTATACCGATCCTAGACAGTTGATAGACCTACGTCTGGCGAGACTATAGTAACTAATTCTTAATCTGTGGGCGTGGGGTATTTACAAGAATCTTAAATAAATGGTATTTATATTTAAACAGATTATAGATAAATAAATAAAAATTGATTTATTTCCGAATAGATTTAGAACAAATGCTTTCAGAACGTTGATACTACTGGTGCCTACCACCGGTTCGGGAACTATCCCGGCGAGAAGAACCGGCGTAAGAAACTCGCACGGGGTCCCACTTTTTACCAAAAAAGTGAGAGAAAAATTAATCTTTTTAAAATAAAATTTACAATAATTGTAACTTAAAATTATACAATGTCAACATCCATACATAATTGTAAGTCATATAATAACGTAGAAGTAGTCTTGCAAGCAGCCATCCTACTCCCAAGACGTGCCATCGTTTATGAAATCATTGACCTTATAATAGGCTTTGGCACACAAACGTTCTTTGACTACTTTTTTAAATTTAATACAATGTAAGTTAAAAGTATGTTTTGATCTTACAATAGAAAGATAATAATATTATGTTATCTGAAGTAGTATGTTTAAGTTCATGTTGAATGACAATTGACAATTCAATATAATATTATTCTTGAATGATTTTTTAAGAAAAACTTATAATATTTTTTGTAAAAATAATAATTATTAAACATGTAACAAATAACAATTCTAGGCAATTCTCCAACACTAGAGCTGGCAACCCTTGCAATCGTTTAACGCGACAAAATCAAAGAGTACTAATAAGCTTTGGTTTGCTGTTGAAATAACGAAGAATTTGGTTGTGTATTACTACAATAACAATGTTTTTTAAATACTATTTTACGCTGTAATAATGTAATTAACACATCATTCCTCGTGTAATAATATTCTTAGATAATCATACAGTCAATATTACTGCAAACTGAGAGATGTTAAATGCAAATTATCGTACTTACGAATGAAATGTTATGTTTTCATATTTCCGCTCACTACGGCTTTTACAGCCTAAAATGTAATAAATCACCATGTTTTGCAATAAATTTAACACACACTTTAACACCGTCAATATTGTTTTTCGCTAAAAAAACACAGAATCAACGAATATCGCAAAGTACAATATGAGCAAATCTTTTGTTGGTCAAAGTACGATTCTTGACCAACAACAAAAAGTGAAACTATGACAAGGACAAAAAAAACGTTACTGACTCTATTACTCTTATGAGTTTATGTATAGCTGCGTCTTTGTCAATCTCGGTATTATTATTTGCTTGACCAATCCATTGATCCTTCATCTTAGCTCGCAGTACTTTGATCACCTGATCAGTCAACTGTCAAGTGTCAAAACCACTCGAGTGTCTAACGTTCTAAAACAATACCTACAGTTTAATCCCAAAGTTATAAATTTCTGTAATTAGTTTGGATTAATAATAATAAAACACTGGAAGAATTGCAAAAATTAACCTTATTAGTCACTGTATTGTTCAATACGAGCTGTCAAAAATGCGGCTGATAGTATACTGGATTGCGTTCCGTTTTAAATAGTAACCAGTATACCAACAGTATACTAACTATAAAGGAACGGCTTCGCAGTATACTAAAATGATGTCACACTTTGCAGTGGTCGCAGTACATTTCGGAACATAGCCTAATAAACAAACTTCAAAGTTTGTGCCGCCTGCCACACTTGTCGCAGGTCACACAAAGGAGCAGTTGTAGATTTGAACGTCAATAATGGAGTGGAGTAATGACGTAGTTATCGAATTTCTTGAGCTACTTCAACTGACTTCAAGCAGAACCCTCAAAAATTTAATTATATTAAAAAATTAATACACTCAAATATAACAGATTGAAGGCGTGGACAAAATCATCGTCCAATCTGTCAGCCATCTTTGCAATAACTGTGCCGTAAAACATTTGAAAACAAGTTGTGTACGTCAAAGTTTTCAAAAAGTTTGCTCAAACATTGAAGCCCATGTCTGGCGCCGGCTTAACGGTCTACAGGGCCCCCGAGACGATCAAACGGTTTGACTCAAACACGTAAATTTTGGTTTGACTCAAACCATTTTGATCGTTTACAAAGTAAGTTTGAACGGTTTGTCAAACATTTACGTGTTTGAAGCTCGTTTGATGAAATTTCATATTTTTGTTGTGTTTGACGCGCTGTTTGATCGTGTTCCGATGCGTTTGAACAAACTTTGTACTATTCTTTGGAGAACATTATTTTAAAAAAGAGGAGGTTATCAATTCGATGCGTATGTAATATGTACTTATGTAATATTTCCAGAACTCCCCAGTTTTCGTATAATATTATGTTAGTCTATATCCGCATCTGAACAAATGTGCAAAATTTCAAAAGTGTATGTATGTTTTTATGTTTGTGTTCACATAATATCTGCGGAACTACAAGTCCGATTTAAATATTTTTTGTTGTACTAGGTATTGTTTAACTTGGGAGACTTCTGCAAGTTTCATCAAAATTGGTTTAGTAGTTTTTGAGATAGGTAATTTTAATTTCGTACAATTTTTAAGTCGGTTTTATCTTTTAAAAATACTAAATTTTATTCGTCACAAGACGTGTACTCGACAGCGCGTATTGAACTAAACTGCGCAGTGTCGTTTGACAAACCGTTCAAACCGACATCAAACGGTTGCATCAAACACGTAAGGTTTGAATCAAACCGTTTGATCGTCTCGGGGGCCCTAACGTGTTTGATGCAACCGTTTGATGTCGGTTTGAACGGTTTGTCAAACGACACTGCGTAGTTTGGTTCAATACGCCCTGTCGAGTACAGCGTACACGTCTTGTGACGAATAAATATTATTTTTTAAAAGATAAAACCGACTTAAAAATTGTACGAAATTGAGAATTAAATTCCCTATCTCAAAAACTACTAAACCTATTTTGATGAAGCTTGCAGAAGTCCCCCAAGTTAAACAATACCTAGGTATATAGTATAACAAAAAAAATATTTAAATCAGACTTGTAGTTCCGGAGAGTGAACACAAATATAAAAACATACTTTTATTTATATATATTACTTTTAAAATTTTGCACATTTGTTCAGATGCTGATATAGACTAACATATACGAAAACTGGGCAGTTCTGGAAATATTACATACATACGCGTCGAATTGATAACCTCCTCTTTTTTAGTCGGTTAAAACTTAAAAATAATGTACTCCAAAGAATGGTACAAAGTTTGTTCAAACGCATCGGAACACGATCAAACGGCGCGTCAAACACAACAAAATTATGAAATTTCATCAAACGAGCTTCAAACACGTAAATGTTTGACAAACCGTTCAAACTAGCTTTGTAAACGATCAAAATGGTTTGAGTCAAACCAAAATTTACGTGTTTGAGTCAAACCGTTTGACCGTCTCGGGGGCCCTTACAAGTTCGAGATCTATCCAGGGCAGGTTATTCTTGAATCTTCATTAATCTTGGCGCTCGCGAAAGTGTAAAGGAAAGGCCGCTCCACACTCTCGCGAAATATTCGTAAGAATCTTTAGAGAACCTTCAAGATGCCCGCTCCACACTTTCGGGAGAATTTCGGGAGAATATGAGAAATGAGAATCTCACGAGTTACGAGATTCTCAACTGCGCTAAGCCCCGACCCGGCACGGCCCAAAGGCACGGCCCGTCAAACCTTAGTGTGCGCGAACCTTAATGGGAATGTATTATTCAATGCGAATCTATTTATGTATATAAAACTCAAAGGTGACTGACTGACATGGTGATCTATCAACGCACAGCCCAAACCACTGGACGGATCGGGCTGAAATTTGGCATGCAGGTAGATGTTATGACGTAGGCATCCGCTAAGAAAAGATTTTGATCAATTCTACCCCCAAGGGGTTAAAATAGGGGATGAAAGTTTGTATATTATAATACTTCTTAACGCGAGCGAAGTCACGGGCAAAAGCTCGTAATTTATAAATAATAACTAACAACTTGTAAATTCAAAGGAATTAAAGTTTGAATGAAGTAAAGAATTCATGAAGTACGGTAATGATATTTTGTGATTGAGATGTCTTTTTTTAATGTTAGTCCTATCTTCTGCTTTTTGTTAAACTAAGAAGAAGGAGAAGAATCCTAACCTACAAAAATTTATTATTGCCAAATGCCAATAATTGTTTTTATTTGAAATTTAGTGTAATTAAAATAAAATTTTATGAAGCAATAGATACAATGTCCACTCGCTGGTAATATTTCTAATTTCTATAATAAAAATAATATTATATAATTCATCAGTGATAATTATCAAAACTCTTGTGTTTTGCTACCTAAAATGTTTAAAACACCTTAATAAACTTCTTCAACTAAATAATTTAGTTGTTAGATTGTTTACTTTTAATATATAATAAGTGCTTTCTTTCTGTATCTTGAAATTTTTATGTACATGTATAACAAACAACAAAATTTGTAATTTTAGGTACCCAATTTATCAAAGAGGTAACCCGCAATTAAGGGTATTCCTCCCAAACTTTTGGATGAAATTGGTACGTCCACATGAAAAACAGGTGCCCAACGTAGTTCACTTCCAATGCTCCATGGAAATGACAAAGTTTGATGTTAAAAATTACTTAGAGAAGATTTACAATGTACCGGTTGTTGATGTTCGAACCAAAATTGCCCTGGGCAAGTTTCGAAAAGATGCTGGCAAAGGTTACGTTGTGAAGGATGATGACATCAAATATGCTTATGTTGTACTGGTAAGAGTTCTTTCTCAAGTAAATTTTCAATTACATTTATTTTAATTCATGAAGCCCCAAGCGGCCACATCCGGCCGCAATAACAATGAAAAAGCTATTGTGTCTCATTTTGCCACGACTGATGGGTTAAAATTTAATTTAATTGTTGTTTTGATTACAGCCAAAAACAATGAAATTTGAATTTCCTGATATTTTTGAAAAGAAAAAGGGTGATCTCGATGATGACATGAAATCACTAGAAGAAGCAAAGAAATCATTTAAAACATATCTTCACCGAAACAAAGACAGATCAGATGTACCAAGCTGGTTCTCTATATAATTTAGTCTCTGTGTATTATTTTAGTGATTAGTACAAATATATTATAATTATTATTATTTTAAAAGCATTATTAATTTAACCATCATAATAAAAAATTACTAGAAACTTTTTTTTACACAGTAGGTACACTAAAACCAGATTCCTAAATACTTAGTGCTGATGCTGAACAATGTACATGTTATCACGATAAGAACTACCTTCCTATCCTATATTTATATTACCTTTCTGGCGCTCTCATACTATATAATATAATAAGATAGAGATCTAGTATAGGCATGGAATTTCATTTCTGAAATTGACCTGTGTTTTTAAGACAAATCACTATATACAAGTCTAAATGCCACATTCTTTAAACATGCTATAGCCTGTATGTAATGGAGGCACTTCATATGGCTATTTGTATTTGCATATTTGATGTATTCGCCAAACAATCACCATGTGTAGAGGGTATGTTTGACAAATATTGGCCTTATTTGCCTATTTGACAAATATGACCAATACCAAATACACGTATCCGTACCTTTGTCGGTTTTTGACGCACATCAAAGGAGTCAAATAGTGCCTATATTTGCTTGTTTGTGTATTCGTCAATAATTTTGCCAAATACAACAAATAGCAAATACAAATAGCCATGTGAAGTGCCTCCATAAAATTAGTAGGTAAATAGGTACTTGACAGCAATGGATAAAAAATAAATAATAGTCTGTTTAATTAATGCCATGATGGACCTGGTAAAAAATAAAACACCTAAGATTTGTATAAAATGTTGCATTTATTAACTATACAAATTATAACAATCAAATAGGAACTTTAGTTATGAACACTTTTGGCTTCTAAAATCTAACAACAATAATAATTATCATTGCCAAATACATCCAATATTTACTAAATAATACAAATTTTTATCATAAAAATAGTATTATTTGAGTTTGGTCAAGCATGGTTTGCATTTGACAATACTGAATCATATTATTAATAATTATCAGTAAAAAAATCAGTACTCGGCTGTTATGCAATACAGCCTTATAAAATAAAGTCATTAAGTCTACCTTCAAATATTTTGACCAGATAGTCCTTTTAAACTCTAAAGTACTAACTTAGATAAATTAACCTTATAACAGACAACTAAAAATTAAACCTCAGTAAAAAATAACAAAATTAAAGATGAAGCCAAGTTTTTACTAACAAGTCATTAAGTAATTTTCTTAATAACAAAAACTTAAACTTCTTAAAAGCTTATAAAGAGAAAAAATAAACAATCATGAAGCTTTAGTCTCCAAGCTCATCTAGGTGCACTGCGGATAGGCATCTTGGACACTCAGTCAAATCAAATAAAAATGTTACCTGCAGAATAAAAAAAGTATAATGGAAAAGAATGTTAGCAAAAAAAGTAAAATATAATGCATTTTATATACAAAATCAAAAAATAAAAACCCGGCAAAATATAATAAACTGAAGTCACATTATTACAATATTTAGTGCTGAAGTACACAGGTAACTTAGATAGACTACAGACATGGCTTTTGAACCAATAGGGTGGCAGTGGCCATGGTGCAACAATAGGGTGGCAGGGCTGGCAAAATGCCACGGGCCCCGGTCCCAAAAAAAAGTCCCCATGGGCATAGCGAGGTACGGGCCAGGGGGGCAGCTGTCCCCCCCTACAAGAGTGATCAGTCGCTAATGCTCACGAGTTTCATACCTAAACACGGAGAAGAGAGTTGCGGGGTGAGAGGGGAGGCATTCAATCCCAGTTCGCTCTCTCATATTTTGTTTCTAATTTTTACCTCACCTTCAATACTGAGATACTCATAATAAGTTAAAAATCCCGAATTCAAAGTGTAGGATTTTCTTAATCTGCCCCCTTATATAGAATCCAGACTACGCCCATGGCTCTTGGCATTGGCTCTTTATTGACATGGCAATTTTTACTGATAAGGCACCATCAAAATAATTTGCCACGGGCAGGCCCCACATGGTATAGTTACACCACTGGCCCTCTTATTTTTAAATACATAAAGACATAACTACTGAACCAATCTAGATGGAATTTGGTACCTACTTCAAACATACCGGAATTTTTCAAGTGGCCATGGCAGTAGAATCGAATTGGAATTTAGGACAAGTAGTTTTGTTGTCAAGTCGCTGGTTTTTGTGTGGCATTTTACAACAATTCCTAAATAATTAATAGTAACCGACAGTGAACTGCGGGTAAACTTTCAACATTTAAAACTTTTACTTACACGTGGGTGTTTTGAGCAGGAGAGCCGTATGCGTCCCTGGCAGTAATAGCCACAGGATCTACAAAATACTAGAGTTTTTTCACGTCTGCATATACATCTTTTGCTCTGAATTTCAGTTACCAACGGAATTCCTCGACCGACTCTCTTGGGGCATTTGTAAGTTTTTCCAGTGGATGCTAGTACTATTGGAGTCTCCATCGTTCTATAAATCTTTTGATCTTCGAAACGTTTCAAAATTTTATAAAGTTTTATATGAAATTGCAAGTAATTATGTATTTAGACTTGATTTAGACCGGTAGCAATTTTCTGCAACGGTTTCAAAAATCCAACAGATTCTGGAAATGATTCTGTCATTTGCGGGTAAAATGTAAATAAACAAATTATTCTTCTATTGGTAGGTCTGCCAGTTAGATTTTAGTCTGATTGGTTGATATTAATTTGATGATTGGCGGTTAATTTTTAGCGCGAAATTCAAATAATTATATTTAGAATTATTTTTAATTTTTTACTTGGGTTGATAAAATGTAAGATTTATTTGCTGACTCCAATAATTATTCGTAAAATAAATATGTATAAGCTTAGCTGCTTACTTACTAAGTAATATGTTAAGATATCCCAACTAGCAAATTAGTCCTTTAACAAAAAGCCTAAATGACATTTAGTCGTATAGAAATCGTATAGTTGTAATTAAAGTTTCCAACATCGTGTATTAAACGAACAATATGTCGTATAAGAGTTTAGTCATTTAATTTAGTCCTGTAATCGTTAACACGACCAAATTATATGACTATCCTATAAATATCGCAGTTGAGGCCTTTAAAATACACTAGCTATATGACCGAGCTTTGCTCGGTATTCAAAAAAATAAAAAAACACACATAAAATGACATTTTATGAAAATGATTCCTAGCTAGATCGATTTATCGCCCCCGAAAACCCCTATATTATACTAAATTTCATGAAAATCGTTGGAGCCGATTCCGAGATTCCAATTATATATATACAAGAATTGCTCGTTTAAAGTTATAAGATATTTGATGTTGTATAAAATTAATTTATATAACAATCATAATCTGGTTGTAATGAAGACCATAACACTACTCTTTATCAGTAATAAGGTTTCTACATGGCTATCATGTAAAGTCCATTTATTTAACTGTTATAAAATACATCTTTATATATACGTTTCTTACATGATTTTCGACTCTCTTTATACGACTATTATAAAATGTTTATGAGCCTAATATTCATATTTTGAGAACTTAAATAACGAACTTATGTTATGATTTTTAATACTTATGATTTTTAATACTTTTAAAACCTTTCTATTATAAAACATTTTAGTTATTTTATGATATTTTCATGTTTGTTTTTTACGACTTCGACCAAGAAATAATCGGCCAAGTGTGATTCGGACTCTCGCACGAATGGTTCTATACCGTTAATGAGCAAAAGTTGGCCAAAAATTGATTTTCTTATGGGAGCACCCTTAAATATTTATTTTATTTTAATTTTATTATTAAAAAATATTAAAGAACGGTTAACATAGCGGTTCTTGAGATACAGCTCCTGAAGACAGGCAGATGGACAGACAGAAGGATAGACAGACATGGAAGTCTTAGTAATAGTATCCCAGCGGAACTATCGTCCGCCATCGGAGAAGACGCAACGCTCCCAGCGCTCATAAGGGCCATGGTGAAGAGCGAAGATGGATGGGCAGCCGTCGAGACGTACGCACACAGCGTAATCACGACGAAGGAGGTAGCGGAGCGCGCGAGGGAGGCGGCGCTCGAACCTCAAAGAAGAAGGCCGAGGCGAAGACGAGTGGTTCGTAATGGCCACGACATCCCGCCTTAGCCTGGGAGCTCGGGGCAGCGGTGTGGGGATGCCGTTGCCCATTGCACCGAGTCCCCGAGAGGGTCGCGATGCGCAACATGTTCCCGCGCATCGCGACATACGAAGAGGAACGGCCCTCTGTTGGGCCTGGGGGGCCATAAAACCCCTTCAATGTAAGGGTCTGCGCCGTACAGCAGGTGTCGCCGACCGAGTCCCGGAAGCCATGTTGCAGTTACCGGTCGCACTCAGTCCAGCGTGTTGAGGGAACATCGCAGTGTTTTAGTGGGTAGGGCCGCGGCTCTGACCCGTCGCGACGAGCCCCACATATCCGCAGCGGGAGTCCCCATCCCCTGCGTCGAATTCGTCACAGAATTTCACTGCGTAAAAAAAAAAAAAAAAAAAAAAAAAAAAAAAAAAAAAAAAAAAAGTAATAGTATCCCGTTTTTACCTTTTTGGTACGGAACCCTAAAATATAGAACTTTTCAATAACTTCAAATAGTTAATTAAGTAGTTAAAAATTTTTCGGCATCAGAAATTATGACCATATTGAGAATTCGATAAAATGCATGGGTTTCCACTTTGTTACGGTACCCTAAAAATGGCGGATGATAAAATAAATAAATGGTAAGATATGCGACTTATAGTCATGAGACATCATATAAAAGTCATCATCATAACCTAAAATCGTGTATTTTTTTTTAATTTTATTTATAAATTCTTTATTTGCTTAAAAAATTAACAATATAAAATAACAAAACAATATAAAGTCAGGGAATAGCAAATAGGCGGCCTTACCGCTTTCAGCGGTTTCTTCCAGACAACCGTAATATAACAGAAAATAATGTAAAAAAGCTGAATTTAAACAAAAAAAACCTTATTATTTATAAAATATTATATAATAATTTATATATTATAATATATATGTATATATATTACATACCATAAAATATCCAATAAACTACACACATTTACATAGATATAAAAGGGTTAAAAATAAAAAACATGTCTACAATTATATAAAATACCTACTTATCAAAAATACATTAAAATAATAATAATTGTACCAAAACACTAAAAGTTTCACGTGGAGTGAGCCTGTTCTAGATAGTGTGCTTTGTAAAAGTAGGTACAAGTCATTTTTAATTAAATTAAATTCAGAAATATTATTTTTCCATTATTCGAAGGGGGCGTTAAATATTTGTTAAAAAATGTATAATATACAATCGTCGAGAAATTTAATTTCCCTTAGAAAAGTGGATATTGTTACCGACTAACACCAAATACATTATAGTCAATAGCATTCAATAGCCGCGTACTGACCAAGCGAGCCGCCTCGCCGCGGCAGCCTCGCGCGCATTTGCTCGGTCGGTCAGTACGTGTTAGTGCGCGGCAAACGTCCGAGGCGCCTTTGAGCATCGACAAAAAACCGACAACTTTTGGCTTGGCCGCGGCACGCTCGGGCGAGGCAGGGAGGCGGCGCACTTGGTCAGTACGCGGCTATTCAATAATAAATATGGCAGACAAACTTTTACCAACATAATGGCTTCTTTTTCTTTTATCTTACTTCAACAGGACTGTAAAATAATTAGTATCCGCAAAAAGGTAATGCTGATGACTACTTCCCAATGTTTATACAACGTCTACTGGATCACAATACGACGAAACGGTTATAAAATATTCGTGGTCGCTTACCGTACAGAGCGGATGTGTGTTAAAACTTTTGCAAAAATAATTGATTTGTGCTCCACGAGTTTAATCCTAATGTTCAAAGTGATTGGTTTCACATTTGCTTGGACTGTGCTGTGTAATTAATCCAGTATAACATCGAGCGAGTGCACCCCGCGAACCGCCCTCGCCTCCACGGGAACAGTACAGTGGATATTTTTTAGTGTCCGACCGAAACTGATTTTTCAGCCGAAACCGAAACCGAAACCGAAACTTGGTAAAACATCACGATTATTATTATTTACTGAAATTTATTGATGTTTAACATAAATTACAACTTTTTAAACTAATGAAAAAGTATCACATTGATTTTTTTATTTTTTGCGACATTTCTTAAAATAAATATTACTTACTAATCTTAAGACTCGAATATGTCCCCTAGAAACTTTTTTGTACTAAATTCTGTTTTTTATACGATTTCAAGTAGGTGCGATTTTACCAAAGAAATTGAATGCGCTTAGTGCACACTAAACCGGTTCGAAACGTACAAACACGTTTATAACACTTAATTGCATTTCACCAACATAAACTAAACTCGTTCACAGCAAATCCGATTTTTATCTTCTAAACGCAAATATTCGAGTTTTAACTTCATAAAATACATTTAAGTCTTGTTAGTGTAGTGTCATGACAGATGGAAAAAATAGACGAAAAAATTGTTAAGATGATAGTTTTCACAGATGCGTTTGAGTAGTTTATGTATCGTTTCTTGCCTTTTTTGTTGATAAAATAACGTAACTAGACTCCAAAATGATAAAACCATGTAAAATCATCGCGTGACGTCACATAAACTTAGATTTATTAATCGTGATTAAGAGAAGATTATGAAATCCATTTGAAACAAAACGAGATTTATATCCCCGTAGGAACGCGTTTAAGACGCTGACAACTGCCAATGACCTTGATCTCGCATTACTCTCGCACCACTGTCGATTTTCATGCCAGAGAGACAGAGA
This sequence comes from Polyommatus iphigenia, assembly GCA_963422495.1. Lineage (NCBI taxonomy): Eukaryota > Metazoa > Arthropoda > Insecta > Lepidoptera > Lycaenidae > Polyommatus > Polyommatus iphigenia. The sequence continues at coordinate 9,199,738 of OY730182.1, forward strand.
TGTGAAGTGTTCATTCAGTAGCGTGGATACATTTTTCGTTTTTTATAGGAAAAAATAAATATTATGGGAAATCTAGATGTCAGAACCGAAAATTAAATCTGGCAATCTTTGGATTTTTGTAAAAGGTATCAAATAAACAAAGAACAATGGCCAAATCGTACGAGATGATAAATGGCGTCCCGATATGCCATTGGTAACAAAAATTCCCTAATATTTTAAGGCATCGAAAAACATTAGAAATGTGTCTATAAATAGCCACAAAAAAGATCAATATATTTTAGTTTCGTTGTTGTCTTTCATATGTTCTGACAGCCGGCGATCATTCGCATTCGTTCTATTTTTTGGGTAATACTCTAGGAAAAATTGAAATAATTAGAAACGCGATCGCCGAATATACACTTGTAAGCTACACCGCAGTCGGGACAAAGGTAGTTCTTAAGTCTAACCTCAAAATAATTGTAAACGTTATTAATTATTATAAAAAATCATGGCTACTTAGACATAATTCTCAAACGGAATTATGTTTAGAGCATAAGAACAACCAAATCTAACTATAGTTTATTTTGGGACATCAAAAATAAAAGTTGAGTCCAGCTCCTATACAAATTTGGCCATGATTCTTTTTAAAGCATAGATTGTATTATTACTTTAGTTAGAACTGTGTAAAGTTCCTGAAAGATGTGACTTTGGTATTTTTTTTCATCCAGTAGGAGTACATTATTTTATTACTAGCTGTTGCCCGCGACTTCGTCCGCGTTAGCATAGTAGATCACATCCCAAGTATTATTTATTGTACAAAAATATTCAATGTACAGAATTGACTAACACTGAAAGAATTTTTCTAATCGGACCAGTAGTTCCTGAGATTAGCGCGTTCGAACTATTACTAAATAAGCATTTCATATGATTTTCACCGTTTTTTTCCACATTTTCCTCTATTTCTTCGCTCCTATAAGTCTTAGCGTAATAAAATATAACCTATAGCCTTCCTCAATAAATGGGCTATCTAACACTGAAAGAATTTTTCAAATCGGACCAGTAGTTCCTGAGATAAGCGCGTTCAAATAAGCCCTTTCACATAATTTCCCCCGTTTTTTCCACATTTTCCTCTATTCCTTCGCTTTTATAAGTTTTAGCGTGATAAAATATAGCTTATAGCCTTTCTCAATAAATGGGCTATCTAACACTGAAAGATTTTTTTTAATCGGACCAGTAGTTATTGAGATTAGCGCGTTCAAATAAGCCCTTTCGCATAATTTCCCCCGTTTTTTCCACATTTTCCTCTATTTCTTCGCTCTTATAAGTCTTAGCGTAATAAAATATAGCCTATAGCCTTTTTCTATAAATGGGCTATCTAACACTGAAAGAATTTTTTAAATCGGACCAGTAGTTTCTGAGATTAGCGCGTTCAAACTATTACTAAATAAGCATTTCATATAATTTTCCCCGTTTTTTTCCACATTTTCCTCTATTTCTTCGCTCCTGTTAGTCTTAGCGTGATAAAATATAGCCTATAGCCTTCCTCGATAAATGGACTATCTAACACTGAAAGAATTTTTCAAATCGGACCAGTAGTTCCTGAGATTAGCGCGTTCAAACAAACAAACTAACAAACTCTTCCGCTTTATAATATTAGTATAGATTTAAATTAGACAAGCTTTTCCAAATATAATAAAAAATCACATATATATTTTTTGTGCCAATCAATGAAATACATACGTCTAGAAAACTGCACAAAGACGTCGAATTGGCAGCTATCTTCGCCTGAATGAGAACTAAGTTTTGTAAAACGAAGTTGTGTGATTGGTGAAATCCTCCCTTAGACATTAACGACGTACTACTGAAAACACAATCAATTGCAGTATATTATTTTTATGGGAAACATGGACACGACCGCGGTCAAAGTTAAAAAGGAAATTACTAAGCAAACTTGCAGTTGGCGTCACATTTTTTTGCTCCAGAAGGCGTTTTGCTACTAAATCTGAAAAATATACTGAGGGCCGCAAGAGTGAAGCTTACGGATAAGTGGGCTAGATAAGATTCTAGCGTCATCTAGAGATTGCGTGTCCAAAGTCCATAGTTAAAAGGTAATTTTAATTATTTAAATAAAACGCGTGGTAAAAGGAAAAGAGTGAAGCGAGATGATCTCGCAAGATATTATAATATATCCGATATATCTCACAGTGAAACAAAATTCTTAAGTAAATAAAGTTCATACACAATATAATCAATTTATCACAGCATTTATTAAATGTTTGATTGGGAAACATTGTTAAAATAGCACGTAATTTGCCAACAGCCAACAGTTATGTATATTAAATAAACCTGCGTAGAAATAGAATTCAATGCTATAATTTCCATAACAATTATAAGTTTAGCTTTAGACAATTTAATGAAAATAAAACGAAGTGATAATTTTTGATTTGCGACTAATCTGGGAAACAATATCAAAACACGATTAAATAGATGGCGCCGAACTGAGCCGGGGCCTCGCTGGCAAGCAAGATCGAAGTTTTCCGAATGACGCATGAGTTTCGGCGGGGCCGAAAGTTTCGGCTATATTTTGGCCGAAACCGAAACTAAGGCCGAAACTAGATTTTTTGGCCGAAACTGGCCGAAACCGAAACCGAAAGTTCGGTCGGTCACTAATATTTTTTAACTCCCTCACTCACGTCCTGCGCGAGCGCAGCCTGCGCCCGTCCCGTGCACTGCACCCCCGCGTGAGTAAAACAGCTGTAATTTTCGACCCGCTCGCACATCGACTCTGCGTTTGTTTACAAATCCGAGCGTAATAATCTGACTACTTACTACGCAATTATGAATAATATTATGCGCTCGCCATCGAAATTGATTGTTGAGTCTGGATCTCGCTCGCAGCCTGATCTATCAAATTTATATGCTGAAGCTTCTGATTTCCAATTTCGCCACAAACACAAACAGCCGGAACTGAACGACTGTGAATGCTCGAGCGAGTTTAAGTCAATTCGCGATGAGTTGTCACGTATTACTTCGCTGCTGGAAAAGAGTGTTGATTCAAACGCGCAGATACTGAACCAGTTGAAACAAAACATTACCGAAGTTAGAAATGAAATTACCGAGTTAAAAAAATCGGACGAGCAAACTAGAAATTTAATTACCGTAACTTCGATGGAAATGAGCTCCAAAATCGAAAATATTAATTCAATTACTAGAAAAATTATTTCTGAGCAGGGCGAAATAAAATCCCAGCTGTCGCAGCTCGAAATACAAGTTCAGGAGAGTGGAAAAAAGTTTTGCATGCTTGAATCTGATTATAATGAATTCAAACTGAATCCCACAACCTCTCAAAAAACTCAATTACTGTCTCTCAACGAGCAGATTATACGCGAAATTCAAGACCGCAGGAACCGTGAAAAAAATATTATTCTTGTTGGTTTATCGGAGCAAACCTCATTAAATACCAAAGAAAGGGAGTCGATAGATGAACTGGAAGTACTGAAAATTATATCTTCCGTTAGTAATTACCTGGACCGTCAAAAATTTATAGAATTGGAAAATATCTTCCTGGTAAGCCTAGAAATATTAAAATCTGCTACAATAACAGTGAATCTCCCTTAGTACTGCTCCGTAACAAAAATAAATTGCCTCAAACTATTAAAATCTTTTCTGATCAAACACCGTCTCAACGAAAATATTTTCTGAAAATTAAAGAGGAGTTGGCTCAACGCACTGCTAATGGAGAACGAGATTTATCTATCAAGTATATAAAAGGAACTCCGAGCATCGTTAAATCTGACCCAAAAAACCCGAAACATTAAATAACACTCAATTTGATTCCGTAACGTCATATCAAGTAATCAACGATCACAGCCATATTCAGCCTTTAAATTTCCGATTATCTTTTCTGTACTTAAACGCTCGAAGTATTAGAAAAAAAGGAAAACTTGATGAATTAAAATGCATCTTAAAATCTATACCTACAACTATACATGCTATTCTTATAACGGAAACATGGATTGCATCAGAAAATCAAGCCCAAGAATTATTTATTGAAAATTATACACACTATTATAATTACAGAACTGACATAAAAGGAGGAGGAGTATCGGCATATATACACAACGATCTTCAACATAATTTAGTCGAATCAACATACAAAGATGGTAACAATTATCTCTGGATACAAATACAAAAACTTTCTCTTAGTATAGGAGCGATATACAATCCAGGGGATACAAACCTAAGAAGATTTTTTGACGAATATGAGGCACAACTCCTAAAAAGAAATAGAGCCATTATCTTTGGAGATTTCAATATAGATTTGCTAACAAAAAGTAAGAAGCTCACTTTGTACAAACAAACACTTAATGAAGCTGGTTATAGGATAATAAATAAAGTCAACAAAACATATTGCACACGGGATTCTATTACCAAGAAATCTATATTGGATCATATCAGTACAAACTTAAAGGAGAATAATTTTAATTTTACCATTATCAATTCTGCTATGTCGGACCACAAACAAATCTACATACAGTTAAAAAAATTAAAACCTCTACAAAAAACTCGTTTAAACTACGAATCCATTGATTATGCCAAATTAAAAGAATCTGTAAAACCTGATGTACTCATAAAATATTGTGATAATTTTACCCTTTTCGAAGATCTGCTGAAATTACATGTAAAAAGTAGCAAAGTGACAAAAACTAAAATAATGAATTCTCCAAAAGAAGATTGGATAAATCAGGACATAATCAATGGAATCAGCCTCAGGAATCACTTACGGACACAGTTCAAGAAAAATTCTGAGGATAAAATTTTAGAACAAAAATTTAAAAGACAAAGAGCCATTGTAGCTAAACTGATCCAGGACACTAAAAATTCCTACTATTTAAATTTATTTAAGAATTGTGCGACTAAACCTAAAAAAAATGTGGTCACTTATTAATAGTTTAGCTCGTAATAAAGTAATGCATGTAAGTGAACCTTCAAAGCTCATTATAGATTCCAAGTCATTTACGGATACTTATGAGATTTGTGAAATCTTTAATAGTTATTTTTCGACAATAGGAATTGGCAAAAAAAATACCAAACACATACCATGATGCGGACAAGTACTTAAAGTATACATTAAACACTCAACCTAACACTGAATTATGCGCATTACAGCCCTGTGACGCAAGTGAAGTCAGCAAAATTATAGGCTCTCTCGACTCAAACTCGAGTACTGGCTTAGACGGTATTAGCGTAAAGATTATCAAATGCCTACAGCCTCTTATATCTAACACATTTTGGCACAAACTTTTAACAAACTTATACTAAATGGAGAATTCCCAAATTCCTTAAAAATTGCCAAAGTTACACCTATTTTCAAATCTGGTGATAAAAGTGATCCTGGCAATTACCGGCTGATCTCAGTGTTGCCCAAAATATCTAAGATTTTAGAAAAAATACTTCACGCTAGACTAACAAATTACTTAAATTCATTCGATTTCCTATCCAAACAACAGTATGGTTTCAGAGCTAAAAGTAACACTACAGTTGCTGCAATAGATATTATAAATGAAATTAAAACTAACCTAGATAAGAAACGCATTGCATTAGGGATTTTCATTGACCTAAGGAAGGCCTTTGATACCGTTAGCCACAAACTCCTGATCCATAAGCTAGAAAGCATAGGTATCAAAGGCAATGCCCTAAAAATGTTCAAGTCATATTTACAAAACCGTTTTCAGGTTGTTAAGATTGGAAACAAAGTGAGCTCACCAAGGCCAATTTCATGCGGAGTCCCCCAGGGATCAGTTTTGGAGCCACTATTGTTTCTAATCTACATAAACAATATAACAAAACAAGGTCTGAAGGGTCACATAACCCTATACGCTGACGACACATGCTTATTCTATTTTGGATCAAATATAAAAGATTTAATTGCGCAAGCACAAGCAGACTTGAACATACTAGCAGAATGGTTCCAATGCAATTTACTAAGTATTAATATAGATAAAACCAGCTACATAATTTTCAAAGCAAAAAAATAAAATAATCCATTCACATGCACCTTTAACCATTAATAATATAGCCATAGAACAAAAAGCAAAAGAAAAATATTTAGGCCTAAGATTAAAAAATAATTTAACATAGGATGACCAAATAGATCATATAAAAAACAAGCTCTCGTCACTAGTAGGTTCTCTGCGTAATGTACAAAGCTGTATTCCCCAACAGACACGTTATATAATATATAACTCTCTAGTAAAATCACACCTTTTATATTTAATAGAAATCTGGGGTAGCGCTACAAAAACTAAATTAAATGAATTACAGCGAACACAAAATAAAATAATAAAACTTCTTTTCAACTACCCATATATGACATCAACAAAAACGGTTTACAACGAAACTAAAATCCTTAATATTAATCAACTATACATATATAACACATGTATAATTATAAGAAAAATTCTCGATAAAAATGTAAATATTAATCTAAATTTTATAAAGAAATCACAAATCTCTAGTCGCAGTAGCTCATTTAAGCAAGAAAAAACTACTAGAACACATTCACTCAATCCTATAAAACCTTAACCATAGAATGAATTTGCTAAATGTACATACTGTATAAACAATTGTTGAGAACATCCGAACAGATTTTGCTAATTATTATTTTTTGTAAGTAACTTTATAAAATAAAAGTAATTTAACCTACATAATAGCAAATATCATAAAATATTATATTGTTGGAGGAACACAAATCTAAACAACCCACACTAATGTTTATTTTAAATATTACTGTAATAATATGACCACTTTAAAAAAATGTTACTTTATTTAATTTTAAGTTCTCATTTAAGTGACTGTATGTCTTCTGAGAATAAATTCTTTAAACCTAAACCTAATTAATCACTTCACGACTGCTACACGAATATTTAGCCACTAAAACGACCATGACACGATCGCTATACAAATAAAAGTTATATATTTTGCGCCTATTTCGCGTCATATCAAGGTCAGGACGAATGCTATATAACCAAAAAGGCCTGACCTCAAGTTATAACCAAAACGTTGTCTCGAATCTTGGGATGTGTGTACCTAGTGTATGTAGATTGTAGACTGTAGATATTATTCATGTAGCACCTACGCGTAGCAACCTACGTGAAATTAAAAATATGTAAGTATTTAATTACTTAATGGTTAAATAAAACACATGATTCTGTTGCTTGCAAATCAAAATAATATATTTTTAATGCCATCACAAAACAAAACAATATCGAAAGCCATGGTGAATTAAATAAAATCGGTCTGTATTATTCATAGCGGTTTCCGTTTTATCCCTTTTTTGTAGGCAACGATCCCCCTTTTGCCTCCCTTCTTTCGCGCGTGATACCGAACTTCGGCATCTCTGGTGGTTTTGGCATGTCTGGAGCTCCTGGTGGAGCGGGCATATCTGGCGGTGTCGGCATTTGTCGTGCGACCTAAAAGAATTTCAAAATATGTAAAATTTAAGTTATTTATATACATGGTACTAAATTATTCTATAAATAGAAGACGCCAAAATGAGAGCTTTTGAAACAGCCCCTGGATTTATAAATAGGCCGTATAAGGCGCGGCCTAGGGGCGGCCGCGGCAGCGTCCTAGGAGGGCGACAGCGTCCTAGGACGGTGGCAGATTTCGTTCATGGGGCGGCGGATGTAAAGTGGCCTATTACACCTACACTCATAATAACCTCCTCCTTTTTGGAAGTCGGTTAAAAATATAGATCAGACACTGCTCTTAAATGGGAAATAAGTACCTAATAACTCTTGCCCGTTTGCGGTTTGAGCTTATAATATAGATTTCAGAGTTCAGACAGTAGTACCAAGTTACCAACGCACTTGCAGTTTTTCAGTTAATATTCTTGGGTAATTTTTATAGAGGTCAGTGGGTAATTTATATAGTTTACTCAATCCTTATCCATCTCTTTTACCGATCCACCGGTTCATAAAATAATATATTAACCCATGTTGTTGGTAGACTTGATAGCTCAAGCCGGGTGTCGCGGGTTCGAATCCCGCCGACGGAACAAAAAGTTTTCAAAGTTCCTGGGTCATGGATGTGTATTAAATATGTGTATCATATAATAAAAATCTTAAATATATGTATAACATAAAAGTATTAAATATATTTCCGTTGTCTGGTACCTGTAACACAAGTCCTTCAGCCTTCAGGTACTAAGCACGGGGCCAGACTGACGTGGTGTGAAGCGTCCGTCAGGCATCAAGCCCCGTAAGGACACCGGTGACCGTGACAACAATAGAATACAATAGCATTTCCAAGAATCCCAGATCGAAGGATTAAGCAGTATTAAGCAGCTGTATTGGCGTATAATAATATTATAGTTAATGACTTTAGGTGGTAGGCAACTATATCAACTTACTAGGAGTCCTATAGGACGTAAACTGTAACGTTTTTAAAAATTACTTACGCGTTTCAATAGCCGCAATTCTTCGTTATTGCTTGCATTTTCATTTGGTGTATTAAAAGCGTAACCGCAAACCAGAAATACTGTTACAAGTAAAACGAAGTGTGAAGCTGCCATGATAGCCTGAATAAAACACGGTTGATAAGCTGCTATCGACGTCTTTATATTGTTATATTGCTTGCATGCATCGCATGTCGTTGACAATGCATTTCACACTTCCTGCGTTATACAAGGTAGATTAGAGATAACATGCTGTAATTGATGTTAAATACATCAACCACGTGTCGCTGCTATTCTGCACAAGGCCCAAAAGCGCAGATCAAGATAAACCTCTCATTACCTGCCACGACGGAATGCAACATAATTGTGTTCGTAGAAGATTTAATCTCGAAGATATGTTATGAATTGTCGATAAAGATAATCGCCAGGAATCACGATAGGTGAGTTTATCATGCCAACGAGTTCATCTAGACTCTAGAGCTCCGCTGACCACAGGCCGAAGCCAGAACGTCCAACCAGACAATGTATAGCTGTTAATCTAGGACGGGATGTTTGATGACTAGCAAGTAGCGACTGAATAGAAAGGAGTAGGACTAAGCAGCAATATATCTACATTCTTTTTTGTTCGTCTATCCATATTCCGTTATAACTTCATGTAATGTCATCATGTCTGTCTGTCTGTCTGTCTCTTCACGCCTTCCCTGAAGCGAATTTGCTGGAATTTGGTATAAAGATACATCAGTCATCAAGTCACGGTCGAAGACATACTTATAGAAGCAGATTGCAGAGTACTTATTACAAATAGTCAATACCATGTGGATCCACTGGTCGCTGACATGGTTCCCTTCCTTCCTTCGCAGCCATTCTATACAATGGAGGTCAGTGTTTGCAGCCCATTCGGTTTTTGAGGTTTCAGCCTAAGCGTCAGGCTAACAAAAAAAAGAGGTTGTCAAATAGTTGGGGAAATGTCAGTTGTCATTTGTCATCTGTCAGCACTCAGCTGATCCTGATTTCTGGTGGATTTCTGTTTTGAAGAAAATACTTTTTGTGGTTTTTATCTTATTTTATTATAAAATGCGTATGTGAAATAACTACGCAATTTTCGAAATGAAATTTTCATAATAAATTCGTAACCATTCATGATATCAAATCTCTTTAAAATGTTAAGAGTATCGAAAGCGACTTACTCCATAACTAACCTACAAAATAAAGTAAAATTGCCTGATAGGTTTAAAGGCACGATAATTGAAACATGGGCAAAATATTGGAAAAACTTGGTCATTGACTATCGACAAATGTTGCAAGATTTACGCACAGATATCCAAGATGACCCTAGAAAGGCACTGAAATGGACCACCATGATAATTACTACAGCGGCGTTGGCCAAAGACACTCCAAACGAGTTGGATTTCCGAGATGACATGAAAAAAATTACCAATGAAGTGATCCTAGTGAGCGAAGATTGTAGAAACCCTAAATCTATTGAACATTTAAGGTTATTGCAACAATGTTATAATGAAGGTAATATCCACTACAGAAGTTTGGGAATTATATCGTTCATGTATACTTCAGATTTGAACGCTTCGTGTGATTTGTATAAGGGCCAGTGCTCATACTTACAACCAACATTCTTAAATAATTTATCCAGGATTGTGGATGTGGGCTTTATGGGGCGTTGGTGGAACATCTACATTAAAACTACAAACTATGATGTTAACCCAGAAACAAAATAACAATTAGCAGAGTGACTATCTCTTTATAGTTCAGTGCTTTGGTCTTTTATCTTAGTTTTTAATAAATGAAAAGACTTTTAGTTGCAAAAAATTATTATTTTCCTTCTTACTAGTGTGTTAAAACAATAAATGTATAAATCTATGAGCTTTTTACATTTCTCATGCAAGAGAAGTCTATGTATTTATTTTCTAAAATGCACATCTAAAAACAATAACAACCAGTAGTGAATCCTAACAGTAACTTGATTAAACAGTTCTTCACATTCATCACCAAACAGAATGAATACCAATGTAGGATGATAATATAGGACTAGCATTGAAAATTGTTTATTATATAACAAATAATGAAATTCTGCTACTTGTATGAATGTGTGTCTCGATCATACATGACTATGACTGTAAAGTTTCAGGAGTTATACAGAGACATAATATGTCATAACATATCATTTCCGAGCAATCCATACGAAGATTGTATGTCCAGTCATAATCATGCTAATCTGGATGCACCCATTAAAAAAGGATTGTTATTTTATCACTCCCCATACACAGTTTAAGTAACTTTCTTGACGGGTCAGAGGAATTTTAAACACAACTCAAAACCTCACCATGCCAGCCTGACTTAAAAGTTGTATAAACTAAAAACTATTCCATTAAAAATATGTATAAAAATATAAATTACATTGATTCATTGACTTCAAGTAAATTCTTAACAAACAAAAATTCCTGATTTATAAGTGCAAATCACTTGAAATAAAATGTATCCATTCTTAATTATCACTGCTCTATTTGTTATATTGAGCTTTACTTCTGTCCTCAACTTTCTTGAATTGTTATAATATATTATTTCTGATTATAAAAAAAGGGGTAACAGAAAATCTAATTTTGTTTAGCTATCCCAACTTTGACAATTATTGTTGAATAAATATCAAATTAATAATCTTACTTTTATAGTAACAAATGAAAAGTCATGACAAGAACAATTAACAATCAAAGGCATTATCGAAATTAAGACTTGATAATAATCAAATAATTGAAAAAAATAAATATATATTAATACAATGAAACAAAAACATGAGATGTCCTTTCTGAAAAGTTAAAAGAATAGAATTATTCTATAGATTTTTAGGAATAAAAGTGTGGCTTTGGACATTTCTCTTAAGAACTTAACTCTTCAAAACCCAGAAGAAATTAATGCTACATCACAAAATGTTTTTTTTTATGGGCTTACAGATTTCGTGCTACTTTAAACAAAAAGTGTTATTATGCTAGCTATCCAAAATAGACAATTTCCCTACAACCCATATTTTGACTGTGAATTGAAATGCGAACCAACAACACAAGCACCTAGTTCAACATTGACTACAGTCTAAACCATGAGACAAGCCAAAAAACTTCAAAAGGACACAAGGTTTTTATGAAGTTCCCTGCATTCGCTCGCCTAACGGTCGTGGCTATAGTCGTATTTAGAAACAGCAAATATTCTATCTTGTAGTTATCACAATATTTCAGACTTGTTCAATCTATTATTATTATTAACAAATATGTAAGTTGTAACAGTAGCAGTATTAATACACTCGTGGAATCCAATGAATATAATGCAAATATATTAATATGATCACAGATATTATAACTTGTTTTAAATCGCTCATGAACTTCTAAGTCTATACAGTATAACTTATTTTCATCACAGATGACTGAAACACATCGGTTAAAACTTTTAAACAAAGATTTTTCCTCTATTGAGACAAGAAACAGCATACAAATTATTGATATGACACGATTATTAATTGGAGAATCAACTCAAAATACAAGTAAATTCAATCAGTATTACTTACCACAGTAAAATTTATGGTAATTATATCATAACTTGTAAATTTACTGTGTTTAAGAAATTGTTATTTAATATAAATTTAAACACTGTGGATTGTGTCAGTGTAAAGCAAACAGTGACACAATTTATGAGTGTCCAAATTTATAATAAATACAGTTTGTGTTTATCAGATAAAAACAAAGAGACATAACTAAAATGTATATACAAAGCTTACAGTAAGTTTACAAAAATGTTCGAAAAACAAATAAAAATACAGACATACTTTTGATCACACTTCACCTATGCTGAAATAAATAAGGAAGCTGATGTAGCAAAACTGTTACATATAATGCATATTTAGGGAAGAAAAACGAAGTTAGGCATGTGATACTCAAATTGCTCCAGGATGTCTAAGTCGTCTTCGAAGTCGTCATCTGCCAAGAAAAGAAAAATATTATTGAAACAATTTAAATATAAGTTGTATAAAAATAAATGATAACCTAGTCGTTTCTTTGTCACTACTGTTTTTCTGAAAATTACATGTTTTCGCGATAAAAGCTACTTTGAGTCCTTCCTAGGGATTCCTTAAGGCTTAAAGCATCTCCAAGCCAAATTTCATCTAAATCGATGTAGCAGAAAGAGACAGAAACGCTTTCTTTAGGTTCATATTTTAGCCACGACTTTCAAACATTTTGAACATGTCGCTGCGAACCGCGACGCAGCTGCTGAGTGCTTACATCTGGCCAAACCGTCTCACAGGTCAAAAAGTGATGCGTTAAGCTGCATCTCGCTTTTAGAGGCGTCAGTGTACTTACAGCAGGGACAATATCGCAACACGAAAAGGTGGCAAAACACTCCGCGTATATGTATAACGCAAGAAGGAGAAGAACTCCCCCGAGTAGAAGGGATCGGCGATGTAGGCTTGGAGTTTTGCCGGGAATGTAAAAGGGTGCTGTTGTGTTTTTATATTATTTTCCTAAAATTGTGTTAACTGGGTTTTTAGTGTGTAATATTGGTAGAATATTAACCATTAGATATTCGTGTTCATGCACAAGTGTAGGAAAGTTATGTAATATCCAGAAACGTGCTATTTTGTGTTCCCTCCAAAACTCCATCGAAAGTTTCAGTAAAGCGTCTACCACTTTACTGAATCGACCGACTTGACTCCTTGACTGTATTGACTTTTACTTAGACTTTGACTAGACTTTAGACCTGACGATACATGAAAACGATGATGAAAATTATAATAGGAGGAATATGGTTTTCCCGCCATATTCCTTACCTTTTTACCTTGTCTGTGGCACAACATACACATCCTTTGTGTCAAGTTGCCAAAAAAGAAGAAAAAGAAAGAAGAAAGATGTAGGCTTCTAGATCGGGATCCAAGTCGTAGCTTTGATCGGAACACTCTCTGTTACACCGCACAAAGGTGGCAAAACACTCCATGTATATTGTACTAGACGTTCCGTGCGGCTTCGCCCGCGTAAATTAGATATTTCACAGAAAAATTAGTCCACAAAAAATAGCCTATGATCCTTCACGTGGTCTACTTCTTATCTGTGCCAAATAACAGAAAAATTGCTCCAGTAGTTCATGAGATAAGCCCTTTCAAATAATTTTCCCCGCTTTTTCCACATTTTCCTCTATTTCTTCGCTCCTATTAGTCTTAGCGTGATAAAATATAGCCTATAGCCTTCCTCGATAAATGGGCTATCTAACACTGAAAGAATTTTTTAAATCGGACCAGTAGTTGGTGAGATTAGCGCGTTTAAACAAACAAACTCTTCCGCTTTACAATATTAGTATAGATATGTATACAGTATAACGCAAGAAGGGGAAGAACTCACCCGAGTAGAAGGGATCGCCGATGTAGTTTTCTAGGTCGGGATCGAAGTCGTAGCTGTCGTCGGAGCACTCGCTGCCGAAGTCGGGGCCGAGGTGCGGCTCGCTGCGGTCCTCGTACAGCTCCACCGTCAGCAGCCGGTGGGTCGGCAGTGGCTCCTGCTGGAGATATACGAATATAATAATACTAGATGACGTGCGTAAAATGCGTTTATCGCGCGGGAACCGTACATTTTTCCAGGATAAAAAGTATCCTATATCCTTTCCCGGGACTCAAAGTATCTTCATACCAAATTTCAGCAAAATCGGTTCAGCGATTTGGGCGTGAAGAGGTAACAGACAGACAGACAGACAGATAGTCAGACACACTTTCGCATTTATAATATTAGTATGGAAATATGGATCTATGGACGTGTGGGAATATGCGTGGCGGCCAAAGGAAGATCTTCCAACCGAGCGAGGTGGTATGCCCGGTCAGGCCGAAACCCACGTGATACATTTCAGCTGTCGTATAATTTATACCGACGCGCTCAGAAAACTTCGATAGCGCGATGCAGGAATGTTAGGCGATTTGTGGGTACCGCCACATCACTCCCCCGAAGACCGGATTCGGTCGAATCTTGAAGTCTTGCCGCTTTAGTCGCCAGTGCCAAAGAGTCCTAGTAAGTCGGATGTAGCGCGATGCAGGAATGTTAGGCGAATTGTGGGTGCCGCCACAGAAGCGCCACGCCATGTCAGTCTGGCTTCGTGGTAAGTACCTGAAGGACTTGTGTTACGGGTACCAGACAACGGAAAATATATTTACCACCACCTTTGAAAACTTTTGATTCCGTCGGCGGGATTCGAACCCACGACCCCCGGCTTGAGCTACCAACGTGCTCATTCCACTTAGCCACAGAGGTCGTCAAAATATATGAACATGAATTGACTTTAAAGAGCCCAGAGTCAATGCTTATAGTTAGCGCGGTTTAATTTTTCAGAAGAAACACTTATGCTGTTTCCCAAACAAATTCCTAAAGCTTTAACAATTTCAATGTGAAGAAGTAAGAGACAGACTGGTATTTTTGATATTGACAAGTAATAATAATTGGAAAAATATATCGCGTATAGCAACGTGACGTCATATAACGTGATTCTGACGTCATAAGCGGCGACAGTCGCTGTCAAAACCTGAGTAGTCCCCCTTTTCCTCATTTTTTGGCATTGCACTGCCATAAAACATATTTTATGTTGATAAAATATAAGCAATTTAAGCTTAATGTTTGTTTTTTTTTACCTAATGATAGCAAGTGTTTTGTTCCATTTTTTTCTTCTTCTTATCTTCTTTTTCTAATTTTTCTTTATTGTGGTTGTGCATGTTCAAAAATTGGAATAAAGATTTTATTTATCTATTTATCAGGGCGAGCGAAGCGGGCCCTAGTATATCCCACAACCTTCACATTTTGTGGTACACTTTACGGAGAAACTATCACGCCTATTGATTTGTGCTTTAACATAGTAATTTTTATTTATATGTAGGTGTAGACTAGGTGACGCCCGCAACTCCGTTGCGCCATAATAGGCTACTTGACCTATATTCAATTTCATTGAACAAATGCATATTTCTAGTAGAACTTGGCATAGGAAACCGTATTTCACCCTTATCATCAAATAAAAGCTTATGATTGATAAATAAAGTCGATTTGAAAATATGATTTTATGAAAATATGATTTGTACTGACGAAAACGCTTTTGCGGTACTTCCGATTTGGATGTGACGTCATCCTCATAGTAATTTAATATCTTTTATTTATCGCGCTCGTTATATGTAAGTTTATTTGTACATAAATAATAAGAATAAGCCTAGAAAGATTTGTAAAATATATTTTATTGAATAATTCACTTAAAACATCAGTTTTATATGTTATCTCCATTTATTGTAGACGGGAAATGAAATGGCCAAAACTTTTCTTCAAAAGTTTTCAATATTACAAATGATTTCTAATGTCTTATTTAATTCTTTTATAATTTTTGGGCACTTTTAGACTCGTACATTTAGCACATTAAAAAATGTTCAATAAAGAGAGTTTAAAATACAAAGCGTATGACGTCACACTATGGCGGACAGTGTTTTCGGCGCCATTTAAGAGGCGTATTTTTCAATAAACATTTTTATGGGTTTCTACTGTGTAAAATATTAAAATATTAGTTTTTTTTGTGAAAATGAATGATAAAGAAGCGATTAGCATGAAGAAAAAAAGTAGGTCAAGTAGCTTATTAGTTAATCTCGCAGGAACCGTACATTTTTCCGGGATAAAAAGTATCCTATGTCCTTTCCTGGGACTCAAAGTATCTCCATGCCAAATTTCAGCAAAATCGGTTCAGTAGTTTGGGCGTGAAGAGGTAACATACAAACAGACAGACAGACAGACACACTTTCGCATTTATAATATTAGTATGGAAGTATGGATGTGTTATCATCAGTCAGCCAAGGTGTGACGACGCGAGCCCTCACAAAGCTCGGCTTTTGGGTGTGTTTCCACTGAAGCGAAGCGGAGCTTAGCGGTGCCCGAATGGACCAATCGTGCTATTCCAGCGGAATGACAGCGAAGCGGAGCGAAGATTTCGAGCATGGTGATTGGTCAATTCGGCACCGCTAAGCTCCGCTCCACGTCAGTGGAAACGCGGCCTTTAGCTAGTTTTATTTATTTACTAGCGACCCGCCCCGGCTTCGCACGGGTATAAAATATATTATAGCCTATGTCACTCACTGAATAAATTATTAAAATCGATTCAGTAGTTTTTAATCTATAGATACTAATATTATAAAGAGGTAAACTTTGTTTGTTT
Source organism: Polyommatus iphigenia (assembly GCA_963422495.1). Classification (NCBI taxonomy): domain Eukaryota; kingdom Metazoa; phylum Arthropoda; class Insecta; order Lepidoptera; family Lycaenidae; genus Polyommatus; species Polyommatus iphigenia. The sequence goes on from OY730182.1 coordinate 9,216,389, forward strand.
ACTCATAGATCTACAATCTACATACTCAAACTACTCAAAGATACATAGGTACTACTCATAGATCTAATTCCTAAACTCCGCGAGCGCACCCCCGCCTTGGTAGCGCCCACTCCGAAACGGGCGTAAATCGATTTTTTTTAATTTCGCCATAAATTCTAAACCAAACGTCCAATTTTAATCATTCAAAGACCAAATATTGTCTACATAAACTGCACTTAGTGATGAAATAATTTATTTTGATAAGGATTAATAGCATGACTAAAATAAATGCGTTTAAATGTAGTCCAAAAAAATCGAGATTTTTAAATAAATAAGTGGCTGTTGTACCTCACTCGACATAGATAGGTATAGTGTGTCGCGGACTTTTTTGTAGATATTTAAAAGATCTACATTTAATTAAAACATTGTATGGTTCTATCTTTTATAGTTTAGGCAGCGTTCCCAAAATAAGTACATTTTCTGGTTGTTTCCGAAAAACTGAAATATCTTACGGAACCCTATATTTTCCAAAATAAAAAGTAGCCTATGTTACTCACAAATAATGTAGCTTTCGAATGGTGAAAGAATTTTTAAAATCGGTCCAGTAGTTTTTGAGCCTATTCATTACAATTAAACAAACAAACAAAGTTTACCTCTTTATAATATTAGTATAGATTTATTTATTTATTTAGTTACTTTGTCGTCGTCATAATCGTCGTGGACGGCGGCCGCGGTACCGGCGAGCCACAGCGTGAGCGGTCGCGGGCGGTCGTCGAGCGCAGCCGCCGCCGCCTCCACCAGTCGCTCCGACACACCGCCGCTGCCGCTCGCGTCCACCTCCTACACGGGTTATTTACAAATTACATACATTTATTACACTATGAATAATAAAAACGAAGGAAACGTAACTCCCATACTTCAAGCGTTTCGAATTTGATTCTTTTTCCCACACTAAAAATATATGGCAATAGCAACGAAACACAAAAGCTGGGAACAAATTATCGGACGAACGTCCGCGGACGTTTTCATCAGATGCGGCTTGTTTCTATCTGATCAATACAAAATACACTAAACTTTGCACATTGTCTGACATAAGTCGCGGACGCGACCTTGAGCGTTCGGACGTCCGAACAGAATCTGGCAGGCCGGATGTTTTTGCATCCGCGGACGTCTGCCATTGACATATAGGTTAGGTCTTTGACATCCGCGGATGAACCGTGCACATTGTTAAGCCGCATCCATCTGCCGCGACTTAGGGCGCATTTTCATTAGTCGTTAACTCGTACGGTATACAGCATGGGGGGAGTCTATGACAACTAATTGACAACTAATGGCGCATTGTCATTGGTCGTGGCATGCGTTTCAGAAATCTCCCGCACCCCGCATGCGGGCCCTATCGACCAGTGAAAATGCGCCATTATGGATGCGTCCGATAATTTGTTTCTAGCTTAACACTCAACGAAATGAAGCCATTGACATTAATTATTGTCACTTCTATATTTACACAAAACTGTGTACCGAATACATGCATAAAGTATTCATGTATGGGGGTCACATTTTGTAGACTTGTAGACAAATTTTTTGACAGTTACTCTTCCTTAGTTTTTATTATTCGTAGTTTGCACACTACTGTTATAATAGGTGTTATAATAATAATCATACAGGGTTTCCAGTTATTCTACATACTAGGCATGTAAAATGTATATTGATTGTGTACACAAAATAATTCAAAATATAAAACATAATTTTTAATATAAAATTGATCCAAAATTTGGATGAAAATCATATATTAATTTTGTAATGTGATAATTGAGTAAAAAAAAATATTTTAAACTGAATATAACTAAAACAACCGAATGATCGATTCTTTACGTCAGTATACTGGATTATATTTCGGAACATTCAACAATTACCTCTAGCAGCGGGCAGCGGTGACTAGCGAGGCGGCGGTGAGCGCCGAGCAGTTACGAGCGGCTAGTCATGAGCTGGCCAGTACACTGGTTATATTTCGGAACTTGCAGCATTTATAATTACCTCTAGCAGCGGGCAGCGCTGTACGGCAGTGGCTAACGAGGCGGAGATGAGCGCCGGGCAATTACAGACGGCTAGTCCTGAGCTGTCCAGTACACTGGGTTATATTTCGGAACGTGCAAATATTATCTCTAGCAGCGGGCAGCGCTGTACAGCAGTGCCTAATCAACTAAATCACGAATGCGTCGAAGCTTTACGTCATACGTACGGAACGTTCAAAACTTACCTCAAGCAGCGTGCAGCGCTGTACAGCGGTGACTAAAGGGGCTGCGGTGAGCGCCGGGCAGTTGCGGACGGCGAGATGTCGGAGACGCGGTAAGCGGGGCAGCGTTGCCAAACCAGCGTCAGTCAGCGCTGCCAGATACGACACGTCTAAACTAGTCAGCGCTGAGCACCCGCCGCATACAGCTAGTATACCCTCGTCGCTGACACCTGTAGTTAAAGACAGAACAGCAGGCTTAGCCCCAATTTCACCAACATCTGTTAGTGTTAACAGCCTGTTATAATATCATGTCTTCTCTTTCATTCATAAGAAAAACCAAAGGGCCTTATCACAGTGGCGATTAGCGAGCGATTTGAAAGCGACGCAACTGCGCAGCGCACACGCCGCGATGACGCCGCGATTGCGCGGCGTGCACGCAGCTTGCCTTCCGCGTTTTGGACACTCAGTAGCAAAATGGATTCTGACGTCACATCCCCACATCCCTAGACGAGTGTACAAAATGGCGTCCACGCCACGCCGCGACGACGCTGCGCTGTCGCGGCGTACACGCCGCGCGATTGCGGCGGGTGCCCTGCGCAGTCGCGTCGCTTTCAAATCGCTCGCTAATCGCCAATGTGATAAGGCCCAAAGAGGTAACGTGATACTAATTCAAGCGTTAACTTTAACAATTGCTGGTGAAATCGGACCTTAGCATAGCAACATTAGAAATGGGAGAGAATGGACATACTGAGAGATTTTAGTGACAAAATGGCGGATTTCCTTTGTTAATCTGTCACTTTGACTATTCTTTCGTAGAAAGAAATCGTTTTTTATGGTGACTACGCTAAGCCTGCTGGCATGAGTCATGAGTTCATGAGTATAGGCCATACTGCATACATAACGTGACCATACGTCCCGCTTTGGGCGGGACAGTCCCGCTTTCAGGCAGTCTGTCCCGCTGTCCCCCGTGAGGCCGAAATTGTCCCGCTTTTGCAAATATACCAAACGACAATTTAAAAGCATTTTTATGTTTGAAATGCCCCTGCAATGCCTGGAAATCCTTTATCCATACTTCCAAAGGTACTAATATTATAATATTATTATGTAAATGCGAAAGTGTGTCTCTTTGTCTATCTGTACGTCTATCATTCACACCCAAACCGCTGGACCGATTTTGCTGGGCATGAAGATCGGGAAAGAACATAAGATACTTTTTGTCTCGGAAAAATGTACGGTTCCCGGGCGATAAACGAGTTTTGGCGCAACGGAGAAATTGCGGGCGTTATCTAGTACATGTACTTTCATAAATAAAGATTTAAAACAATTAATGATTGGAGGGGGGGGGGGAGTGTAATTCTGTAGATGTCCCACTCTGACAAAAAAAATAAATGGTCACGTTATGCATACACCACTAACATAATACAATAACTTGTATTGTCTATCCAAGTCCATGTTATAAGTGTCTTTTACAAAATATATTTTTATAAATAAAACCAGATAGAGATAGAGCAAACCAGAGAAAATATGCACGAATAAAAGGTGAAATCTCAAATCTGTAAAATATCATAAAATATTATATGAAGGCCATAATTTGAAGTACTGCTGGACTCAGGTTAGGTTTGGTTGGGTAATATGTTAAGTCAAAGTTAGTGATATAATAATCATAATAATATCTATGGATGCTTCACACCACGTCAGTCTGGCCCCATGGTAAGTACCTGTAGGACTTGTGTTATGGGTACCAGACAACGGAAATATATTTAATACTTTTATACTATACATATATTTAAGATTTTTATTATATGATACACATATTTAATACACATCCATGACCCAGGAACTTAGAAAACTTTTTGTTCCGTCGGCGGGATTCGAACCCGCGACCCCCGGCTTGAGCTACCGACAGCCCACCCACTGAGCCACAGAGGTCGTCGCTATGTGATCTAACTGAGCTTAATATAACCCAACCAAATGATATAGATTGATGATATATTTAATAATAATATTTAAATTTAATAATATTTTAGATACTGTAAGTAGCCACCTCTACTTTAAGAATGGAGTCAGAAGTGTATTAACTATTATAAAAGCCCTTTTTTATTTACCTGTTGTGCGGTATCTTTGTTGAGAATTGCAAGCAGATACATTCAAGGATTCTAATGCCTGACAGGACTGTGCTACTTGTTTCAACACGCTGTTTGTTATGTAAATGTTTCTGCTCAGATTGAGCAGTTTCAATTTCTTCAGATTGCTTATAGCTTTACAGAAGGCTTCGTCTCCTACGGAATTTGAATGTGCATTGTCATCCGTGAGCACGTCACACAGGGCCATATGATATCGACTCAAGGACAGCTGCTCTAAATTCGGTAGCTTCTCTATTATGAGCGGGACGATTTTCCACATGGTGGGCGGACAAACATCCAAATTTAGTGTAGTCAAGTTTGGCAATGTGTCGATGGCTGCACACAGAACCGCGCCTTGGAGATTGTAGCAGTTGTAGAATGTCAACGACGTGAGTTTGCTAGGGTTTGAGCTCGTGAGAAATAGCCCCGTCACATTGTTGTTGTTTGCGACTGTTAAGCTCTCCAAGCACGAGTCGTTTTTCACCAAATGAACTAGGCTGGAATCTGTTATCTGAAAAGAAGAAACTAGGTTTTAATTTTCAGTACATTCCTATGAAATATTTCTGATTGCTCTGTGACTTCTTATAATCGGGAAGTACAGACAGTCAAATAGGACTGGTCTCAGTTTTGAATATCTAGCAATAAATCCATTGTAAAACAAGAACATAATATTACCTGAATCTTATCTATACTTATAAAATTACTTGTCCTGACTGACTGACTGATTCATCATCGCTGAGCCAAAACTGTTAAAGTTACAGCCACGAAATTTGGTGAGTAGGGTTGTTTTATTAAGTAGACACCCACTAAGGAAGGAATTTCAAAAATTTTACCCCGAAAGGGGTGAAATAGGGGTTGAAAGTTTGAATGAAAGTCCGTCATTTCTTGAGTTAGAAACATGAAACTTTATTTTTGAGTTACTGATTAAAAATGAATGGATACATATTTAAGAGTTTTTGGAAATTCTACCCCTAAGGGGGTGAAATTGGGGTTGAAAGTTTGAATGAAAGTCCGTTATTTCTTAAGTTAGAAACTTGAAATTGTATGTTTAGGCTACTGATTAAAAATTATTGGATACGTGTTTAAGCGTTTTTGGAAATTCTACACCCAAGGGGGTGAAATAGGGGTTGAAAGTTTAAATGAAAGTCCGTCATTTCTTGAGTTAGAAACATGAAACTTTATTTTTTTGCTACTGATTAAAAATGAATGGATACGTATTTAAGCGTTTCTGGTAATTCTACCCCCAAGGAGGTGAAATTGGGGTAGAAAGTTTCAATGAAAGTCCGTTATTTCTTGAGTTAGAAACATTAAAGTTTTTTGACGTTTGCGTTTGACGTTTGCTTAAAAAGGGTCCCGTTTTTACCCTTTGTATAAGGAACCACAAAAAGGGGAAAACTATCCATCTTTGTTATTATACTATGTTAACGCGGACGAAGTCGCGGGCAACAGCTAGTTATTTAATAAATAATAAATACGAAAAATACATTTTCAACTTTACCTTATTACAAGAAATAAATGAGAGATTCTTTAGTTGTTTGCAACCATACAACAAGGGATTCCAGTTCTTTGTGTGCATTCCCACAACCTGAAAACAAATTACAATATTACATGCTGCTAGTTTTAAAATTATTATGAACTATCAAATAAATTAGTTTACAGTAAACTGCTAAGACTGCAGTTCTTAGAAACATACAGTAATAGTGGGTTATTATGCTTCGGGTTGTGTTTATAATTTTTGATCAGTGTTTTTAGTTAGGACATTAATTCATCAAGCCCCAAGCGGCCACATCCGGCCGCGATAACAATGAAAAAGCTATTGTGTCTCGTTTTGCCACGACTGATGGGCTATAAAAGCCACGAACTACGATAAAGCAGCTAATAGAGATACTGTCTCCAGTCTTACACCAATAAAGGCAATGCATTATGTTGCATCTCGCTTTATCTCTAACACAACGTCAGTGTGCTGTAAACTTTGAAGACGTAGTTAAAAAACTAAACAATTTCGGGCTTATTTTAATCAAAATGAATGATATAATCGACAATTTTGTTGTAGTCGACTTCTTAAAACTCACCTTAATCTCGTCGAGGTTCGGACAGAACTTGCCCACTGTGTGAGCTGTGCGGTCGTTGAGCGCGGACCAGTGGTGGTCAATGTGCAGCCTGTGCAGGCCGGCGCCGAGTCGCGACAGCACGCGGCGCAGCACCGCCGTCGTCAGCGGCAGTGTACTCTGCTGCCACCACGATGTTTTGAACACGCGTACGCCTATATGAACAATGTATTATATAATATCTATACTAATATAATACATATTATAAAGCGGAAGAGATTGTTTGTTTGTTTGAACGCGCTAATCTCGCTTTTAAATCGGACCAGTAGGAACTACTGGTCCGAATTGAAAAATTCTTTTCTCACCTCCGGGCGGAAAACATTAACTATTATTCCCGCTGCGCTTACCGAGGTTGCCGTTTTCCGCCTCCGTCAATGAGAAAAATAGTATACGCACCACGGGCAGTAAATAAGAAAGCCTCAGATCACATATTATGTGTTGACCTCAGCCAACAATTACATGTGATCTGAGACATTTCTTAATTTCCTATCCTAGGTGTGTAATGTACTATTCAGTGTTAGATAGCTCATTTATCGAGGAAGGCTATACATTATCACGATAAGACTAATAGGAGGAAAGAAATAGGGGAAAATGCAGAGACATGGTACTTATAACTAGACAGCGCACCCAAAAAAAATGTTTTGCTAAAATGAGTTCTATTTTTTAGCAATACGGTAGGTATTTCCCTCTAAGCGGTAGCTTGCAAAAAGCGGTCCGAGCGAGAGCGTTCCCGCTGGTAGTGTGTCCTTGTCTGACTTCTTGCCAGCTCACATAGTCATTTCTTTTGATAGGAATGTTAGAAAATGAAATACTTTTCTTTTTCGAAGAACGAAGTTTTAATAATTAATAAATCAGTTGATTGTACTCGAAAATATAATTCAAAACAGAGAAACAGTATCTGTGGTAATTTAGATATTTAGTACTGGTAGATTTGCTTCGATTGTTTGGTTGTTTTTCGTGTTTCGATTTGCAACACGAAAAAGTCCTTTTTCGTAATAAAGTTTATTATTTTTTTATGAAAAACGGGGAATTACTGTTGTGTGACAGGGTGCAATAATGAGTCTTATCCCGGTAGTCGCTTTTCCTTCCACGGGAAAGTAAAAACAACAATCTTAATCTTTAGGGTAACCATGAATTTGAATTATTAGAGATGCACCGAATGGCATGAAAGGTATACCTACAAAATCGGACTTCAAAAAAACCACATCGTAAGTTCGTAACAAATGAAGCTCTGGATTTCTTTTTATTCGGTGCTAGCCAAATAAATCCAAATCCAAAAAGCAGGGCAATCGCGCTAAATTTATTTGGCTTTTATTTTTTCTTCTACTATCGGAAACCGCCGCCTATACCGCCTATATATTACCGCTATAGCTAGACTCGTTATCAATAACTAGATAGCGCCCGCAACTCAGTTGCCCCAAAATTCGTTTATAGCGCGGGAACCGTAAATTTTTCCGGGATCAAAAGTATCCTATGTCCTTTCCCGGGACTCAAAGTATCTCCATGCCAAATTTCAGAAAAATCGGTTTTGCGGTTTGAGCGTGAAGAGGTAACAGACAGACGGACAGACAGACAGACACACTTTCTCATTTATAATATTATAAAATTTAAATTAAATAAATATTTATGGGGGGCTTCCATACAAAACACAATTTACAAACTGTGTTTTGTATGGGAATTTATTTAACACAATTTTTTTCAATTTTGACAATATAACGGTACGGAACCCTTCATGCGCGAGTCCAACTCGCACTTGGCCGATTATTTACTTTTAAATTTAAAATTAGGTTCATACCTGTACTTAGGTAGGATAGATATCAGAATACCTGAATTTGTATAGTTAGTCTCATATTTTGCTGTTTGCTCATGGTCACCACATTAGAAAGAGACACACTCCCACCGGGGGCCCTCTCGCTCGGACCGTTTTTTGCGCCACAGTGCACAGTCTAGTTATAAGTACCATGTCTCTGGGAAAATGTGAAAAAAAAACGGGGAAAATTATTTCAAAGGGCTTATCTACCAAACTACTGGAGAAATTTTTATGTTATTTTAGGTTATTTGGCACAGATATAGATAGGACTGCGTGAAGAGACATAGGCTATTTTTTGCGGGAATATGTACGGTTTTCGTTAAATTCCTACTTTGACGCGCGGAACGTCTAGTTATAAAAATATGAAGAAACCATTTTAGTTGGTACGCTGTAAGCGGACCCCTAGACGATCAATTTTATTGTGAAATATCACATATTGTGCAATATTATTTAACCATCTAGATTCTAGATTCTAGAGTTAATATTGAACTTTTCTGACAATAAGATTGAAAGGCGGGCGCCTTTCAATCTTATTGTCAAAAAAGTTGTTCAATAAAATATTCAATTGTATTGCTCAAAATTAACAAAAAATTAAAACCGACTTCCAAGGTAAAAACAAAAGTAATACTTAATCTTAATCTAAAAAGAATCAAATAATTCTTATTCCTTATTATAGTGGCGTCTTCAGACTTCGCCTAAACCTCAACTATTTCTGTACTCAACCTTCATGCTTTGACGCAGTCATTATCCGCAAGCGCATCCCGCTTGCTTGGTGACGCCCACTATCGTAATATTTTAATTTCGCCATAATTTCAAAACCAAACGTCCAATTTTAGTCATTCAAAGACCAAATTTTATGTACATAAACTGTACTTAGTGATGAAATAATTTATTTTGATAAGGATTAATGGCATAAGTAAAATAAACGCGTTTAAATGTTGTACAAAAAAATTCAAGATTTTTAAATAAAAAAATGGTTATTGTGCCTCACTTGACATTGATAAGTATAGTGTGTCGCGGACTTTTTTGTAGATATTTATAAGATCTACAATACTAAGAACATTTTATGGTTCTATCTTTTATAGTTTCGGCAGCGTACGCAAAATAAGTAACTTTTCTGGTTGATTTTTTCACCTGGCGTCCGAAAAACCCAAATATCTTACGAAACCCTATTTTTTCCAAAATAAAATTTAGCCTATGTTCAGGACATATAATGTAGGATTTGCTTGGAGTAGTTTAAATAAAGCCAAAATCTTCAAACTTGTATCTATAAGGATTCAAAAGTTCTGTTGGGTACCTTCAGAACCAGGATATATCCTGGTGCTAAATCTTACTTTTTGGTAGTATATGCCTGAAATACTTCAGAAAAAATCGAAATCACCATATGATCCCATATAAATTTCAAGGAGTCCCCTCGATTCCTCATGGATCCCATCATCAGATCACCACTTTTGTGAACATGGTACCAACCTCGGATTCAACCCTGTACAACAACAAAAGAATCATGAAAATCGGTCCAGAAACGGCGAAGTTATGGTTGAACATACAAAAAAAAAACAGACGAACATATAACCTCCTCCTTTTTGGAAGTCGGTTAAAAATTGATCGTCTAGGGCAGGGGTCGGCAGACCGCGGCTCGCGAGCCGCATGCGGCTCTTCCATAGGATTAATATGGCTCTTCTTACACTCACTCATTGCCTAACTTTAGCATAAAAAAAGCTTTAGCATAAATAAAACACCTAAACAATATGAAACAACTGAATTTTCTCCGTCAACGTGCGCGCTCGCACTCTATTACTGTAAAACAATTATTACCTATTGAATAGAGCAAATCCTGTTTGATACAATGGAATAGCCTTCCTGCAAGTTGCAAGTTGCAACATATGAAACGACAAAAAACTAGCAATTGCTATTATGTATAATATCTATCTTATTTCATGTGAGCAAACATTTTCATCTATGAATCAGATTAAAAGTAAATAATTATTAATTAAGAAGCAAATTAACTGACATAACCGCTTTGTAGTGTAAAGCAAATTAGACTCTAACTCAGGGGTTCACGAACTGTGCGCCGCGGCGCCCTAGTGCGCCGCGAAAAGGCAAGAGGGGCGCCGCCGCCGCGCCGTGAACTGATCCTCCATCATTATCCATAACCACAAATATTATAAAATAAAATTATAATATGAATTATACAAAGCAGACAGAAGAATATAATACCTATTTGTTTATTATTATTTACTTGCTTAACCTACCTATAATCATTAAATGTGTTTATTTGTGTATCTTTTTGTAATACCTAGGTAAAGTAGGGCGCCGTGACAAAATTTGGACTTGTAAGTGCGCCGCAGGCTGAAAAAGATTGGGAACCCCTGCTCTAACTAATTATTATTTTGATATTAGACTTATGTAGCAGCTCTTTGAAGGTATGGAAAAATCTACAAACTTGATATTTGGCTCATCTGATTGGTAAGTCTGCCGACCCCTGGTCTAGGGGCCCACTAAGACAGATCAGCCAACACATTACCTACGCATCAAAGCAATAGCAAACTTGGACATTGGGCAAGTATTGCGTACAACAAAACAAGTGACAGTATTGCCTCCAAACAATTAAGGAACTCTATACATTCAAATCGTTCAATATTTTCGTTACTGTACTCATAGAATTATAACCTTAAGTATTAACATCGTTGACTGTTGACACCTACAGGTGCAAAGTAGTACATTAGTACAGTCAACTATGTACACCGATGTACACCAGTACAACTGTGTACTGATGATAAATAAGGCCGAAAAACAATGGTAACTAATACAAGGCATTCTTATAAATATTGTAATTTAACTTGATGTTGAGCCGCCTCAACATATAATGTTGATTCAAAGATAGGTCCAATCATTCTTTATTTTATTTTTTACCATAAGCTGGTTATTAAAATATTTCAATAAGCACATATTAAGTATATTGTAGTTAGCATACAAAATATGCTTACTAAACACTAAGTACTAACCATCTAAATATTCTTGCACCATACTCTGCCATCTTTTGCTGACTCTCTCTGACCTGATGATGTCTCTTATAGACACATAAGTCAGAATGTGATTCAAGCAATCTCTGTTTAATATATCCAAGATATTGTAGCCTTGTTCACCATCACTCTGCGCCTGAAGTTAGAAAATTGTGAAATATTGAATAATATTAAGTAGATATTCTAATCTTATCTTATATATTATTGGCTTTAATTATTTTCTTTTACTGTCATTTTGTTGGGTGCACAAAGAACAAAATAGATTTTTTCCAGTCTGTCTCTCCATGATGGCTAGACTTTTTTTTTTATTCAAATTTTTTGACGAACATAATATATTTAATTATATGTATAATTCAAAATTAGTGGCTAGACTTTCACAAATCAATGAAACAGAATGAAATATATATTTTTTCATTTTACCCTAAAATATTCATACACAAAAACTACTTAACTCTTTGTTGTTCTGTCAGGAATGTTTTATTTAAGAGTCTGGCTGGTACTTGTATGATTTTTTTTATTAATTTGGTTGAACTTACATCTTCTGGATCTGGTTGAGATGACTGTTGGGAGGTTTCTGGCAAACTGGTTGCTGAGGAAAATCAATGAGAACAAATCAGAAACCTTTGCGATACGACAATTTCTGTTGTACCATCGAGGAAATTGATTCCTATGCAGTTGACAGACCAACGTCATTGGCCAATCAGGTCATTTCAATGTTTATTATTATCTGTCGGCTGGGTTTGACGTAACACGACCAAACTACATAGGTCCCCCATCTGCCTAGGAATCAAATTCTCTGATAGTACAATAAGTTAGTATATTAGTCACTTTCTAAACATCTGAAGCTAAATATGGAAAAATTTCTAGAAGATTGTAGAGTCCAGCGGTCGGCAACGCGCGGCCCGCGAACGTTTTACTTGCGGCCCGTAAATGTTTTGAGAATAAGTATCAAAAAGTAAAAACAATGTTTTCTAATATTGCCATCGTTATCGCAACTTAAAAACATAGCTGTTTGTGTCATCTATACTAATATTATAAAGCGGAAGAGTTTGTTAGTTTGTTTGTTTGAACGCGCTAATCTCAGGAACTACTGGTCTGATTTGAAAAATTCTTTCAGTGTTAGATAGCCCATTTATCGAGGAAGGCTATAGGCTATATTTTATCACGCTAAGACTAATAGGAGCGAATAAATAGAGGAAAATGTGGAAAAAACGGGGAAAATTGTATGAAATGCTTATTTAGTAATAGTTTGAACGCGCTAATCTCAGAAACTACTGGTCCGATTTGAAAAATTCTTTCAGTGTTAGATAGCCCATTTATCGAGGAAGGTTATAGGCTATATTTTATCACGCTAAGACTTATAAGAGCGAAGAAATATAGGAAAATGTGGAAAAACGGGGGAAATTATGTGAAAGGGCTTATTTGAACGCGCTAATCTCAGGAACTACTGGTCCGATTTGAAAAAATCTTTCAGTGTTAGATAGCCCATTTATTGATAAAGGCTATAGGCTATATTTTATCATGCTAACACTAATAGGAGCGAAGAAATAGAGGAAAGTGTGGAAAAAACGGGGGGAAATTATTTGTAAGGCCTTATTTGAACGCGCTAATCTCAGGTACTACTGATCCGATTTGAAAAAATCTTTCAGTGTTAGATAGCCCATTTATCGAGGAAGGCTAGAGGCTATATATTATCACGACAAGACTAATAAGAGCGAAGAAATAGAGGAAAGTGTGGAAAAAACGGGGGAAATTATTTGAAAGGGCTTATTTGAACACGCTTATCTCAGGAACTACTGGTCCGATTTGAAAAATTCTTTGAGTGTTAGATAGCCCATTTATCTAGAAAGGCTATAGGCTATATTTTATTACGCTAAGACTTATAGGAGCAAAGAAATAGAGGAAAATGTGAAAAAAACAAAGGAAATTATTTAAAATTGCTTATTATCTTAAGAAACTACTAGAGCAATTCTTATGTTATTTGGCACACATGAAGAATAGACCACGTGAAAGGACATACATATTATGTTTATTTTTTTGCGGAAAAATGTACGGTTTCTATGACATTCCTAAATTACGCGGGCGAAGCCGCGCGGAACATCTATCATACCATAAAAGTATATTGTCCCACACTATATACTTTTAATAAGTTTTATGATTTGCACGTTAACTATTCAATCGATGTACGGGAACAACTACATAATATAAACTATAGTCCAAGCGGACGTCGCGGGCAACAGCTAGTTTTGTAATAAAAACTTTGTTTATTGTCTTAAATCCCCATATTATAATACTCTCTCTTACAAATTTTGACAGCTCAATTTTTTACTAGTGCCATACATACAGAGAGGTTGAACTTTTTTTTTAAATTGTGGTTTAGAATAGCCCTCAATAAGCGTAGGTATTGCTTCTATTTAGGCTTCTAGGGTTAAAATACTATGCCTGCGGCCCACCTCTAGTTTGTGGCCCTTGCCTGCCAAAAGGTTGACTACCGCTGTAGTAGACTATCAAGTCACAAAATTACTTAATGTGTAATGTAAATTAATTAATGTGGATCTATAATTGAATCATTTCTGATTAATTGCTTCAACTCCCAAGCGGACGAATTCGACCGCATAAACAATAGATTTCAAAGAATCCACGATCAAGGGATTAATAAACTGTAAAGTTTAAGTTTGAAGTTAAATACTATTTACCATTATCTGAATTATTTTCATTTCCTGGTGTACTTCCATCTTCATTGTTTTGACCTCTTGGCTTCCAACGCACCTTGCCATTAGCATCCTCAACAGGCTGGTGCCAGCTGTCGGCCGGTGATATTTTTAGGCGTCTCCCACGTAACGTCTTCTCGTGGACCGGTGCCACTAATGCCCTGATAAAAAAGCAAATAAAAATTATTAATTATATCTAGTGCCTATGAGGCCTATGTCCAGCAGTGGACGAATATAGGCTGATATGATGATGATGATGAGTGCCTATACTAAAGGTTAACAGACAAAAAATATAGAATGATAAATATAGTCTGATATTGTAAACAAAACACCTGCTGGTGTTAATTGTTTGAAAAAATTGAGATTTGCTTCTACAAAAAGTGAGAAAGTTACCATGACCATCAACTATTAATTACTATAAGACTAGTAAGTATAGGTCTACCAGGATCTGATGGCAAAAAGAGAGAATGAATTGACTCTAGCAATACCGGGGTAATTGGAATAAAACATTTTGATCCTTTTTTCTTCTTATAGCGGCTGATTCTGTGTGTTAAACATGCAAATATAAAAATTTATCCAATGATCAAGGATATTTTTTGAAAATCTGCTGTCATAAATTGCCATCAGATTCTGGTAGACCTATAGTAGGTAAATTATAAAGGTCTTACTTGTGTGCATCAGCTGGGTTACTAAATGTGACAAATGCATATGTCGAAACTGGCTCATGGTTTGGGCCCTTGTCTTCAATTCTTAGCCAGCAACTTTTAATAAAACCGTACGGAGCAAATAGGCCGAAGAGTTCCGTGCGAGTCGTCTGCAATATATTTTTAGTATCGGCTTATCGGTAATGTTTACAAAATAAAATATATAAATATTGAAATAATAATTTTTCCTAATAAACGTATCAAATTTGCTTTAAAATACAACTTACTTTCGGAGGTAAATTGGAAACGTATAACTTTCTGATAGGTATACCATCTTCAGTGTGTGTGGGTACACTTACTTCGAACGTGTCACGATTCGGTCTCAGTGCATCTATAAAGAAAAGGAAAAGGTTAGAAAGATTTCGTAAGATCATATTTTATAAATCTAATAAATATTCAAATGTATACAAACATAAAACTTCTGGATTGATGAAGACATCCTCATCATTGGCAAAAAACATTGTAGATTTACTATAGGAACAGACTATATTGTGGTCGATTTTGTAAGTAATACGAAATTAAGATTCCTATTAAAACACTACGAATTTGAATTTCAAGTTATAGAAATGAAATTATTATTTCGAAAGGACAAAAAGAAGATCTTCGGAAACCTTCGGAAAACGTTGTAACTTGTTTTTTTTTTTGGCAAGGTAGGTCAGTGACCACAGAGCACAGAAGTCAGAACCAGTGTTGCCAACCGAACCACTAAGGGTCTACACGGTCTTTGGTCTACAAAGACGGACCGCATTTCAACTGCAAATTGCAATCCAACCGCAAATTGCAGTTGGCGTGCAGTCGTGTGAACTGTTTGGTTTGCAGTTCTATTGCAGTCGTATTGCAGTAGTGTCAACTGCATTCAAACTGCACTTGGACTGCAATTTGCGGTTGGATTGCAGTTGAAATGCGGTCCGTCTGTGTAGACCCTAACCTACACCATAAACCTTTTTAGGGTTCCGTACCCAAAGGGTAAAAACGGGACCCTATTACTGAGACTTCGATGTCTGTCCGTCTGTCCGTCTGTCTGTCTGTCTGTCCATCTGTCTCCAGGCTGTAACTCAAGAACGGTAATAGCTAGAGAGTTGAAACTTTCACAGATTATGTATTTCTGTTGCCGCTATAACAACAAATACTAAAAACAAAAAAATATATATTTAAGGGGGGCTCTCATACAATAAACGTGATTTTTCAAACATTTTTTGCTCGGTATCAATGATGACAACAGGTAGGCACTTGAAATTTTCACAAAGGCCTTAATTATATTATGTGTACTTTAATAATTAGTAATAATATTTAAATAAAATAAAAATTTAAGGGGGGCTCCCATACAAAAAACACAATTTTGGCCTATTTTTGCTCTATAACGGTACGGAACCCTTCGTGCGCGAGTCCAACTCGCACTTGGCCGATTTTTTTTTTAATTCGTCCCGGTCGGGACAGGCAAAGGGAGCGTTGCCCATACAGCCATTAACCCATTCAGTGCCAGCAACGCACCATTTGCGTTTTGCGAGTTTACTTTCTGGTGCCACCAACCCACCATTTGCGTTGAGGTACCTTTGATATTTTTCCCGGTTTTTCTTTATAATGGCTATATTTAATTTGAATCTTTGGCCTCATTTGCTACTGGAGATATATTTTACATGTGGTGACACTGTCGGTTTTTGGTCTGGACCTCCCCTCTTTTTTTGACAGCGAAAAAACCGTTAGCCCAAAAACTGCCTGATTTCAATTCAACATATTTTCAGTTTTATTGAATTAGAGTGAGAAGTTTTTGACTAAGAACATAAAAGTTAGCAATCTATTTAGGAATATTACAATTTTTTTTCGATTCATGGTATATTTTATGAATAAAATTACCATAACGCAAATGGTGCGTTCGGAATTTTGTTGGATGGTTTCATGCATGACGTAACACTACTATCTTCAAATTAGTAAATTTTACCAACCATTCGTTGTATTTATAATTAAATTGATACAAAATCTTTTACTAGCTGACCAGTTGTATTTTTCAATATTTAAGAAAAAAAATATTTCAAATAAGTAAGGATTTTATTTATTTTATAAGGATTTTATTTCAATTTTCAGTTTTGTTTCAAAGAATGAAGGGGAGAAAGGACTTTGAATTACCATGGTTAGCTTGATAAGCGGTTAACTGTATGTAGAAAAAAACCTAAGTACCTGTATTTAAAAATTATTCAGCTACCCACTATGTTGCTATGACACAGTTCAATTAAAACAAAAGCGTCAACGTAAGTGGTGCGTTGAATGGCACTTGTGATTGGATTTGTCTCACCAGTGCCTCCAACGCAATTGGTGCGTTTATCGTATTTAGAAAGGTTTTCGTTATTTATTGCATTATTTAATATATAAAATACGTTAAACAATGTATTTTAAGTTAGAAAAAACAAAAAAGTCAAGTGGTACCACCGGTATGTTACAGGTGGATTGGTGGCATTGGGTGTTTTCACGCTGCGACGATAACGACACGACACGATACCACAGAATAGATAAGGGCCACCGCACATATACAATTTCAAGTTGGCCGACTATCGTACAAACTAAATTGCGTAGTGTCACAATTTAATTGGACAACTTCATCGTGTACGCTCAACTACGCTGCCAGCCGCAGACTTTTAGATTTGGTAACGGTGCCGCGGTGTTGCTAGCCTAGCGACGTGCGTGTTAAAATGCGTAAAAAGCACGCTTTTATAGTGGCACTAATAAAACGAAGGCGAAAAGAAAGGAGAAATTAGTAATTACGCAATTTACTTTGTACGATAGTCGGCCAACTTGAAATTGTATAATATGTGCGGTGGCCCTCTATTTTGAATGGGTTAACCATAAACCACATGGTACATCACTCTAGTCTCTACTCTCTAGGTCAGGGGTCACCAATTGCAATTAGTTTCGCTCGGGGTCCATTTTTAAGAAATCGAATGACCACACACTTATTAAAAAAAATTAAACAAAATTAATTACGGATATTACAAAGGCATTTATTTACATGTTTAGGATTCTTACAGACGAACGGCACGTGTCGGCACCAGTCGGCGGCACGTGTCAGCGGCAGTCGACGGCAGACGACCGCACTGTGTCGGCGGCAGTCGCCAGTCGGTGGCAGTCGACGGCAGCCGACGGCAGCCTTTGACAGTTTATGACGCTTGCAGGGGGCCTACCACGACCTTTCCTAAAACTATCATGTTTCCAGAACACTTTGTTGTAAGATTACAACAACATTGAGCGTTTTCACACTGCGACGATAACGACACGACACGATACCACAGAATAGATAAGGGCCACCGCACATATTATACAATTTCAAGTTGGCCGACTATCGTACAAACTAAATTGCGTAGTGTCACAATTTAATTGGACAACTTCATCGTGTACGCTGCCAGCCGCAGACTTTTAGATTAAGTTGGTAACGGTGTTACTAGCCTAGCGACGTGCGTGTTAAAATGCGTAAAAAGCACGCTTTTATTGTGGCACTAATAAAACGAAAGCGAAAAGGAGAATATTTTGGGTGCATTCAATACTAAGTGACAGATTAGAATTAGGAAAACATCATTGATCATACCTTGCATTTTAAACTTCGATATTATCCAGATAAATTTTAATGAAAAAATCCAGATAAAAAGGTGATAATAATCCATATTTCCCTACTAATATTTTTTTTATTATTATGTGATTCGGGGCCGTCACGATGAAGTTCTCCAATTAAATTGTGACACTACGCAATTTAGTTTGTAAATTGTACGATAGTCGGCCAACTTGAAATTGTATAATATGTGCGGTGGCCCTCTATTCTGTGGTATCGTGTCGTATCGTTATCGTGCAGTGTGCAAACGCCCAATACCGTACTCACTTTTTAAATATAATTTTACTAAAAACAGTAAAAAATGCAAAACAATGTTAAATCCGCTGTGAAATATCAACTTTAAGATCGCTAGCTTGACGTTAAAGTAATAAATTCTTATCTGTCAAACGATGTCGGTTAGGAATGGTTAGGACTTAGTAGAGGTGGTGGTAGGCCCCCAGTTGTGACGTAGGTACCCCCGCAAGGTAAGCGTCCACAGGTCGGTATCGTACGCAACGGACATCTCGCATCAAACGGATATTTTTTCACAGTACGTCCGCTGAATCGGTAGTGTACGGATTACTGTTTAGCCTAGTAAATGAATGCTCAAAAGGGGGGTATGGTATGGACGGAAAAGTCGAAAGCAGAAATTTTGACTTAGGAACTTTGTTTGGACTAATTTGAAGATAAACATACTAGCTAGTCGATAATCCGTACGCTGCCGATACAGTGAGACGTACTGTAAAAAAAATATCCGTCTGATGCGAAACGTCCGTTGCGTACTATATCGACCTGTGGACGCTTACCTTTACGCGTTACGTCACAACTGCAAGCGTTAAACTGTCGACGGCTGCCGTCAACTGCCGCCGACTGCCGCCGACATGTGCCGCCGACTGCCTTCGACTGCCGCCGACACGTGCCGTCGTCTGGCGTCGTCTGCCGTCGTCTGGCGTCGTCTGCCGTCGACTGCCGCCGACGCGTGCCGCCGACACGTGCCGTTCGTCTGTAAGCGCTCTAATGCTCGGGCCACACTAACGAGAAACGCCGCTAATTATCGCGTTAACTCTAAAACATGTTATAGCATTATCGCCTTTATATGCCACTAATTAAAGGCGATAATGCTATAACAAGTCTTAGCATTATCGCGACAATCATGAATCAACGGCATTTCTCGTTAGTGTGGCCCGAGCATAAGTGAGAAAAGTCACAATTTTTGTTGTAATGGTTTGTCTGAAGTTTGGAGTGAAATTATTGGTGCAAGCTATTAGCTTTGTCCACACTGGGCCTTTTTTTGTTCATCAAGGGCATGCGTTATAGCGACAGTCAACAGCGAACGTGAGGCATGCCCGTGACGCGCGTTGAAATCGTAGCGCTCGCTATGACACTTTTCTTTCAACGCGGGTGGATTTTGACGGATTCAATTATTGAATAATATGCCAAACGAAAGTTGAATAAAAAGGAGATAACGAAAATTTAAGATGAAATTGCATAATGTGGACATAGCTATTGAGTATTGACATTAAACGAGATCATCTTCGAAAATGCTTGGTCGGTCCGCCATTTGGTGACCCCTGCTCTAGGTCGTCTCTATGTGAAAAGGTCCCAGTACACAATGGCCCATCATGATTCATGGCCCACTGGAGGCCATCGTCAACTGTAGACCACGATCACTTGGTGTTTACACAATGGCGCATGGCTCGTTGCTTAATTAATAATTATGGAATATTACGGATGCAGCTATTTATGATTACATGTATTACAGAAGTGTGTACATATTTATAACTATGTGGCAGACACAGTTTTAAAAAAAATAAATAAATAAACAAATAAACTTTTATTTGGCACAATAGGACATTACACTATTTTACAAATACAATGTGAAATACAATCACAAAAAAAAAAACAGTGAAACACAGAAGTAAATAATAATAATAACAATAGAAAATAAAATACAGAACACAGACAACACAATATAATGTGCTTATAAATCATAATATTAATCGAATGGTAGGTAGTGTAATGCCTTAACGCCAAAAAGGAAACCACTCAGGCGCAACTCTGTAGCGTAGGTACCCTACAGTGCCTGGTGTTATGTGGCTCCTGGGTGTTGTTGTCGTTTGACGGACAGACTTAAGCACTCAGCAGCGTGTATGAGTGTGTGTAGTTGTGAAGCAAATACGTAACAGTTGGTAACCGCTACGCATTTACGCCCCTGCTTAGAACATAAATACAAAGACATTAATAAATTATTATTTTTTAACAAAAAATTAAAACCGACTTCCAAGGTAAAAACAAAAGTAATACTTATTCATAATCTAAAAAGAATCAAATAATTCTTATTCCTTATTATAGTGGCGTCTTCAGACTTCGCCTAAACCTCAACTATATTTTCTGTGCTCAATCTTTTTGAAGTCGGTACCAGCCCGGAAAAGTTCTGAGATCCTTGACATAGCAAATTTTACGCTAAGGTAAGCTGGTACCGACTTCAAAAGCATGAAGATTGAGTACAGAAAATATAGTTGAGGTTTAGGCGAAGTCTGAAGACGCCACTATAATAAGGAATAAGAATTATTTGATTCTTTTTAGATTATGAATAAGTATTACTTTTGTTTTTACCTTGAAAGTCGGTTTTAATTTTTTGTTAAAAAATAATAATTTTACCCTTTTTAGTTACATCATAATTATGAGACGACAAGGCTATATTATAGCTTGTTGTCAGTTGTACAATGTACATATTACTAGCGGTCGCCCGCGACTCCGCCCGCGTGGATATGCAATACGGCTGCAAAAAGCCTACACAGGAAAGACTCGGTCAGCAAAATGATTCCCAGGTCAATTCACAGACTCCGACACTGACATTGGCGACGCGGACGCAGTCATTATCCGAAGGGTGCACAGTGCACACTGCACAGATTGTCTTGCTCCCGCACGCGCATCCCCGCTTGGTGACGCCCACTATCTTAATATTTTAATTTCGCCATAATTTCAAAACCAAACGTCCAATTTTAATCATTTAAAGACCAAATTTTATCTACATAAGCTGTACTTAGTGATGAAATAATTTATTTTGATAAGGATTAATAGCATGAGTAAAATAAACGCGTTTAAATGTAGTCCAAAAAATTCAAGATTTTTAAATAAAAAAATGGTAATTGTGCCTCATTCGACATAGATAAGTACAGTGTGTCGCGGACTTTTTGGTAGATATTTATAAGATCTATAATTACTTAGAACATTTATGGTTCTATCTTTTATAGTTTCGGCAGCGTACGCAAAATAAGTAACTTTTCTGGTTGATTTTTTCACCTGTCGTCCGAAAAACCCAAATATCTTACGAAACCCTATTTTTTCCAAAATAAAATTTAGCCTTTGATCAGCAGAAATAACGCAGCTTTTGCTTGGAGTAGTTTAAATAAAGCCAAAATCCTCAAACTTGTATCTATAAGGATTCGAAAGTTCTGTTGGGTACCTTCAGAACCAGGGTACATCCTGGTGCAAAATCTTACTTTTTGGTAGTATATGCCTGAAATACTTCAGAAAAAATCGAAATCACTATATGTTTCCATATAAATTTTAAGGAGTCCCCTCGATTCCTCATGGATCCCATCATCAGATCACCACTTTTGTGAACATGGTACCAACCTCGAATTCAACCCAAGACTCAACCCAACCCAACAACAAAAGAATCATGAAAATCGGTCCATAAACGGCGAAATAATGGTTGAACATACAAAAAAAAATATAAACAGACGAACATATAACCTCCTCCTTTTTGGAAGTCGGTTAAAAATATATAATACATAGAATATAAAATGTGAAAGTATGAGTATGCTGCAAATCATCACGTTAACGATCACGCTATCTGGATCCCGACAGACAAAATAAATGTTAAAAGATAAATAATTATTATTATCTTATATTATATAATATATAAAATTCTCGTGTCACAATGCTAGTCCACAAACTCCTCCGAAACGGCTTCACTGATTTTTACCAAATTTTATAAGCATATTCAGTAGGTCTGAGAATTGGCTACTGGGTACTTTATATATTGATAACTGCATTTGTTGAATAAAAAATAGTAAATTATTACAACCTGAGATTGACGGCGACCATTGTTTGTGCGACGACGATCGACGTTGCCATGGCGACATACTTATTTAGTCACTTCAATAAAATAATATGGGCGAAATACTTTATATTATGGCAAAGCAACGTTTGCCGGGATAGCTAGTAAATAGATAAAGTATGTCATGTTTACATAAAATATTATAAAAGGCAAAAAAATTATCATTATAAACAGTAGGCATATTTGCATTGTCACAATTAAATGTATTATTATTTAATACAAACTGGTAATTTATGTCATATTCATATAAAATATTATAAAAAGCAAATCAGTTTTTGTCACAAACAGTAGGCAGATCACATTGTTGCTATAGCATTAAGGATTTAAGTTTTAATTTAAATTATTTATTGTTTTCAGAGCACGCAACTCCGGCGGTAGAAGATTGTTCCAGATCTTACTGGCCAGGTATCTGAAGCTGCCTCTGAATGCGGACGTGCGATGGAGTGGAGTAATTAGCAGATAAGACGACCCCCTAGTTGTCATAGTCAGCTGTTTGTCACTAGCCCACTGTAATTTGTCGTAGACTGTAGGGTAGGATGGATTTTTTAATTTAATGACACCAAATAGAAGAGTGGCAAAGTGTAATAATTGTCTGCGACCATCCATTTTGAGCCACCGTAGGTTGTTAATATAAGGTGTAACATGGGTACGAGGGGGGATGTCGCAGCAGTACCTACTGCATGCATTTTGTACCTTTTGAATAAGTTTTTTTGTTCTTGCAAGCAAGCAGGGACCTATCACTACGTCTGCATAATTTAAATTTGAGAGCACCAGAGATTCACAGAGCGTGCGTCGTAACGGTTGCGGTATAAAGTTCCTTACTTTGTATAATAACTTTAAGCGGTAAAAGCACCGACTGACAACTTTTATGGCGTGCTTTTCAAATTTTAATCCCTCGTCCATGAGCACTCCCAGGTTACGCACCTCTGTCACTCGCTCAATTAAAGTTTTATCAATACGTATAAGTGGGGGTCTGACAGCTACTTTTTGGACTTGACGTTTTGTGCCTAAATTTAGTTTTATTCGGGTTAAGTACTAGAGAGTTTATTTTACACCACTCACAAATACGTGGGTCTGCGTTAAGTTTATTAATAGCATCGTTAACATCACACGGCTTAAAAGATATGTAAAGCTGAATGTCATCAGCGAAAATGTGATACTTGCAATGAAGGATTTGCTTAATAATGTCAGCACAAAACAGCGCAAAGAGACGGGGCCCTATCACGGATCCTTGGGTAACCCCTCTGGTTACTCTACGCGGACTAGAACGGATCGGTGTACCATCCACCTTCCTTAGTTCGACTACTTGATGTCGGTTACATAAATAGTCTGAGAACCAGGCAACAACTTGAGGTCCGAATCCGTAGTATTTTAATTTGACAATCAAAAGCAGTATATTGATTGTGTCAAAAGCCCGAGAAAAATCTAAGAGAACTAACACCATTACCTCGCCCGTGTCTTGTGACGTAATGATGATATCTACAACATCGAGTAACGCAGTTGAAGTGCTGCGAAAACCAGACTGTACTGAAGGTAATATTCGATTTTCTTCTAAAAACCTGCTCATTTGGCTATGTACTACCTTTTCTAATATTTTAGACATACACATTGTGGGCCTGATTGATATTCAAATATTATGCGAAAGTGTGTCTGTCTGTTACCTCGACGAAAACGAATTTTTATTATATTGCTCCACGATACTGACATTTCGGGTGATCAAAAATTCTAGTTCCAGCGCAGCATGCAACAAAAAAGTGCACTATCCCGGTCAGCGGTCGGTGACGAACTAAACAATGGCTGATTGTGTGAACACCACAGGCCACGCTACGCCACGATTCCTTTGAAGTGTGCCCGAAAAACCGACAACTCGCCGATTGCGCGCCACGCCTGGCCATCGTCCGCCATCATACACCATTACCCCGTCTACACAATGGCGATGGCTTGTAGTGGGTTATATAATAATAATCTGTGGTAGTGGGTGGTGGGCCACGATGGGCCCAGGGCCATTGTGTACTGGGGCCTAAATACTTGTTCTGTTCTGTGGACTGTGACTGTCAAAAACATGTTAAAAACGCGGATGAACCATAACGAGCTTCATTTGTGTTCTGTTTCACTCTGTGTCCGCTTTTTATGAATGAAAACTGAAAATAAATAAAAGTGGTTTAAATTTTATAATTACATTATTAAATTTTATCAATCATGACTAGTGTAAGGAACAGGAACAAATCTAATGAGCTACAAAAAAGTAAAGAACAGCGCGAAGTAAAAAGCAAAGAAACATCGTAAGTTTTGATAACAACAAAAAATATTTACATGTTTTCTATTGTATTAATTATGCTTATATTTTATTTACAGATCTGCCAATAGGAGTTTACCTTTAAGAGTTCTATCTAGATCAGTAGTAATTTTCTCACTTCTAATTATTGTGTACTTCTCATCCAAAAATGAAAAGTTTATCACTTTTGCTAGGCAAAGCGATCTTTTAGCCGGAAAAGGCTTAACAGTGGAATGCTCTGCGGAGTACTCGAAAGAAGTAGACAAGTATGAAGGATGCGCACCTAAAGAATGCAGAAGATTCGTCACCGATAAGATTATTTCAGTGAGAGAAGCAGAAGAGTTGTTACAAATTGCCATAAAGGGTCTAAAGCTTGGTGGCTCCAGTGGTGGTGCATCAATTTTAGATCTCCACAGTGGTGCTCTGTCTAAAGGGCAACAGTTTGTAAATATTTATAAATTAAACAGTATGAAAAATTTATTCACTCAAAGTGATTTCAACACATACAGGGTACGTTGCAACTATTCTTGAATAATAATTTTTAATATCATTTTCAAAT
The DNA here is from genome assembly GCA_963422495.1 of Polyommatus iphigenia. NCBI lineage: Eukaryota > Metazoa > Arthropoda > Insecta > Lepidoptera > Lycaenidae > Polyommatus > Polyommatus iphigenia. The sequence goes on from OY730182.1 coordinate 9,241,617, forward strand.
TGTTTTAAATCTTATGCACCGCTATAAACATGAATCTTTTGTTTTGCAGGTGATTAAAGATAAAATAAAATTTGGAATTGCGCATCACTTTGATATAGATCCTACAAAAATGTACCTTACACATCCAACATTTTTCTCGGAAATTACACCCAAGAAAGCTGTCACTATACATGATGAATACTGGCATCCTCATGTGGATAAGGTATATTATTTTCTTTATTTTTTGAAATCAGAATAATCAAAAGTTGCAAACTTTGAATGGACTTTTCTAATTATTTTATCCTAAAATGAGCAAGTGCACAGCCTTATTAATTAAATTAAGCTCAGCCAAGGTACTGAAATTGAATACACAAACTGCCAGAAATATGTTCCTTTTGGCATTGTTTCAATCTCTTAGAAATCTATACAAGTTTTTTTTATTAAAACCAGTTTAAAATATTTGTTTCAGGAAACATACAAGTCATTCCATTATACTAGTCTCTTGTATCTTAGTGATTATAATCTGGACTTCAAAGGTGGACGGTTTGTGTTTATAGATGAAAAGCAGAATAGCACAATAGAGCCAAAAAAGGCTAGACTCAGTGTTTTTACTAGTGGTGGTGAAAATCTGCACTATGTAGAAAAAGTAACAGCTGGAGTACGATATGCTGTAACCATTTCATTTACTTGTGATAAAAATTATGCTATTGAAGACCCAAGTACTGAAAAATACAATATGTAATTAAGAAAATGTGGTGTTTGGATTTTGTTCTCTTGTTAAATGGGAAGCAATTTATGTTGTAATCTGTCGGTAGGTACTTGATTTTTAAAGAGTAGTTAGTGGTAGTTGGTACGGGCTAGGTGTCACCTGTGTTTTCAACATAAAGTTAATGTAAAGTATAATTTTCACAGAGCCAGTACTGGCTGCCAATAAGACTGGCAGCCAGTATTGGCTTGGTATATGCCGCGTGTGAACAGTTTGGCCTGGCTTGAAAAATTGTTCACACGCGGCGTATACCAAGCCAATACTGGCTGCCAGTCTTATTGGCAGCCAGTACTGGCTCTGTGAAAACTATACTTAAAGCGGAATCTGCTAGGTAGGTATATTAACTGTATGGTTTTCAGCATGTGGATCAATACTTGATAACATATTTTAGTGTGAAAATGGTATTTCCATAAAAATCACTGACCTCCATTAAACATGTATAATGGAGGTCAGTGATAAAAATGGACTTCATTCAATGAAGTCAATTTTTATGGAAAAACCTGCAGATTATGAACGTCATTGTACTAGAAAAAATTTAAAAAAGGTTCGAACTGCATTATGACCATAGACTAGGGACTAGCTGACGAAAAAATAAATTGTCTATTATTGGTATGACATCTGTCATGTATGTCAAAAAGAACACAATCATTTTGCAAAACGCAATGCCCACAGATGATATATATTATCTCAATGGCAATGCCATTGTTTTGTTTACATTAATAATTTGCCGTAATTTTATAAAATAATATTTTTAGATTTCGAAATTCTTGTGAAATATACACATAACAGGTAATCACAAAAATACATAATCTCTGAGTAACTTGAAATGAAGACCATTCTTGGTTACTGCGCAATTTAAGATTTTTTTACTTTATATAATTCACTTTTTAGATAAAACATGGAAAGTCCTATTTCTGACCATAGTGATTCCGATTCCGGAGAGAGTTGGACTTTGTTAGATAATGAAACAGCACGTAACGCCGATTCCCCTTCATTTGAGACACAAAAACTTCATACAAGGTAAATATAGGTTTGATACTAACATATGGGGTGGTTATTTTGACGAGAAAAGTACATGATCAATTTTGCATGCTCCTCTTTTCAATGCTGACTGTGTCGCTTAACAAAAATAAGTGTACTGCCGCATAACAATTGAAAATCTATTGTGTCTGCGATACCCACAATGGAGGTGTTAAAATATAGGCATTGAGTGCTGCTTTCCAGAACAAAATTAATTTATATAAAGTATATAGATGTTATTGCTTATAAAAATATCTCAATGAAAGTGTTTTTGCAGTGTAATTGAAGATGCTTGTGAAAAAGACGAAGATACAGATGGTATATCCATAATCAGTGATAGTGAAACTGAATCCCCTTACCACTTAGAATCATCTGTCATTATAAATTCAAGCCCTGAGAGGCAGGCCATAAGAGAGGAGATACCCATCTATAGTTCGCAGGATGTTGATTTAGAAACAAGTGTAACATGCGGAGAAAGTGACAAGGAACCTCTAGTTGAAGATGATGAAACTGGTGATAGTATGAAGCATAAAATTTATGTGCATCGGAGAAATAATAGGCTGAGCACAGTACTAAATATCATAATGCTGGTGAGTGTGATGACTGCTGCAGGGGTAGCCATAGGCCACATGTGGGGCGTCAAACACGACTGCCCAGCACAGAAGCTGCCAACATTCAATAAAATCATGTCAGACTTGTATAAATTGCAAGCAGAAAATGCCAACTACAGAAATAAACTGAGAGAATTGTCACTCATAATTGAAGATAATCTTCATTATGAATGTGAGAGAGAATCAGAGGTATCCCTCAACAAGCAACAAACGGCTGAATGTCGCCAGCAAAAAATTCATAACATCCAGAAATATTTGAAAAACATTGCAGAAGAGGGGAAAAAATACAAAAGATCAGTAATTTCCTATCCAGAGAAGCAGGATGAAAATAAAATAAAAAAACCTAATCACAATCAACTGCCATTACAGAATATATCTAAAATTAAACCTATAGATAAACAGGAGATAGATAAGATGTCAATTCCAGAAATAATTGTTACTGATGAGTCTATAGAACCAGGTAAATATGATGGAACAATGCCTTCATTAAAAGAAGAAAAAGACAGTATTTGGAAAGAAACTAAAATTAGCTATGCAGATTCTCTCAAGAGTCATAATAGCAACATAAATATTAGAGATGAAAATGTGTACAAAAATAATGGAAGAAATGAAAAACATTATAAAAAAGTTGAAGTTGCTAAAGATGAAACGATTGAACCTTTTAGTAGTGAAGAAGAATTTGTGAAAGACAAACATACAGCCAAGCATAAACTGAAACAAAAATCGCAAGACCGTAAAAAACCTTTCAAAAATACTAAAAGGAAAAATAAACACGAAAGTTGGGACATAAAAGAAGGAATTCGGAAGTATTATTACGACATGTCCAATAAACTAGTCAACAATTATGATTTTGTAAACAACAAAATGAATCAAGATGTTACTGAGGACAATAAACCACATATTACTAGGGATGGTAATGAAGGGAAAATGCACCTTTATAACGATTATTTTAAGCAGGAAGGTCCGCGCAAAAAGAACAGTAAAATCTCAAATTGGTATGATAATCGCGCCCAATTTCGTAAGGAGGCAAGGAAGAGGCAATTGGAACTACTCAATGTGCCCACAACAAATTCTGGAGATTGGTATTTCAAACGTATGCACAAAAGGGAGGAATGCCGAGACAAAGAAAATTCCACATGCAAAGGAAACAATAAGAGGAAGAATTTTAAGAGTAAGCCATTTAAATAAGTCTAAATATTTAGTGCTGTTTAAATGTTTGCTGTATTTTATCTAACATTAGACGTACAAGTGACTCAATCTATACTCTATGCAAACAGCACTCTTTGGCCATACTGTATTTGTGATATCATTCTTTAATTTAATGTGACTAGCCTTTAAATAGCTTTAATTTATATTACTTTATGTATTATGTTTGTACATTTGTTACACAAGTATTTTCCTATGAAAATTACAAGAAAGGTATATTTTTGTATTCTAAAGAGTCAATAAGAATATTAAAATCATATTTTTTTAACCAACGTGATAAAGTATTTTTCAAACCATAGGGATACAAAATTTTGAAGTGATGAAAATTGCAACACAACTCGTTTACACAAAAACTGTGGTACTATTTTTATATTGTTGACATAAAATTGTGAAATTTAGTATTAATTTATAAATTACGATAAAATTGTTGTAGCTGAAAGTTGACAACTCTTTTAAGTCCATATCGGATAAACTAGCATTTTTTATGTATCTACTTAAGCACAATGCTGGGTTTTGTGAATATCGGTAGAGCTCCATGATTATTTCATCATGAAAATAAAATTGTATGTGTTCTAAACATGTTTGGCAGCGCTACTACTTATAGCAATATGAATGTTAGTTGTTAAATTAATATTGTTGTATTACATAATTATTATATAATAGGACTTCTGTCACTTCACACATTTTGTTCACTTGTAAAATGTGAAATTAAGGCTGGTTGCACACAGATGTCGCTATCCACAGAAGAGTGAGCTACGAGATGCAATATAATAAGGTGGGTGAGTAAGTGACCAACGTTACAAGGTGTAATGTAACTTATTATACAGCGTACTTTCGTGCAGTCAGTACGTCGTGTTACGGGTATGATTATTATTTATTACCCAGCGAGCATAAGTTACATAATACCTCGTAACGTTGGTCAATATTTATATGCATTGCCGTGTGTCTTAAAGACGGACTTGCGGCGTCTGTGTGTAGTCTGTGTCTAAACACACCATGCCGAGGTTCCACGGCGGAAGTTCGGCATGATTCCGCCTGCAACACTGACCTCTTTTATATAAGTACGCTGGACTTATGATACCCAGCTGGTTTTTGTGCCTATTTGAATCAGAATCAGCGCCCCCAATGCGGGGGAAGAGGACTAAATCTGACGTAACTTGCAAATGGCCGCTCAATCACTATTGGTTGTAGAAACTAGTATTAGTTCCAAGTACTCCCACTACTGCTATCTATCAGCGCCAATATGTCATGTTTACGTCAGATTTAGTTCTCTTCCCCCGCATTGGGGGCGCTGATTCCGCTTCAAATATTGTGCCTATTTGAAGCGGAATCAGCGCTCCCTATGCGGTAGAAGCTGTCATTTCAAAGGGTATCATCAGTCCAGCGTACTTGTATAATGGAGGTCAGTGGCCTTCAATGTATTTTAAATTACCGATGACACACCATGCCGAAATTACGTCGCGTTATATTGTAAGCGTTTGACATTGCTGACGTAATCATGCTGAACTTCCGCCGCGGAACTTCGGCATGGTGTGTTTATACACTTAAACCGCGTTCAGATCGACCACGCGTTGTGCTCTCATTACAACCGCGCTCGCCACGCGCACGCCTCGCGCACGTCCCGCGCACGCATAAACTACTAGTGACTGGACTACTTCGTTCAGTAGACTAGCCACAGCGCGGGCGCAAGGCATGTGCAGCGCGTATGCGGGGTGAGCGCGAGGCAGGCGCGTGGCGTGTGCGTGGCGTACGCGGGTGGAATTCGATAAATGCAATTTGAGATCTATTGATGTGCCTAAAGACTCAAATCAACAAACAGCGAGTTTGACGCGGGTGCAGAAGCGCGTGGCGTGGGCGGGGCGGGCGCGTGTCGTCTGAATACGGCCTCATGGTGAAAACGCACTGGGTGGAACTATATTGCAGCGGAGCAAAGTCGCGCTTCTGAAATCTGACTGTGTGCTGAAGTAGTATGGTGACTGAAGTCGCGTAATTTCGCTGCCGCGTTGTGCAGTTATCTTGTACAAAGAATATTAGAAAGTGTAGTGTCGTTGCGCTGCAGTGCAGTTAGGCCTACTGCAGTTTCTTTAATAATGTATGTTAAATATGAATCTAATGTTCGTACGTCGAATCTTGGTTCTTTAAGCTAGAAACAAACTATCGGACGCATCCATAAGTCGCGGCTGATGGATGCGGCTTAACAATTTGCACAGTTCATCCGCGGATGTCAAAGACCTAACCTATATTATGTCAATGGCAGACGTCCGCGGATGCAAAAACATTCGGCCTGCCAGATTCTATTCGGACGTCCGAACGCTCAAGGTCGCATCCGCGACTTATGTCAGACAATGTGCACAGTTTAGTGTATTTTGTATTGATCAGATAGAAACAAGCCGCATCCGATGAAAACGTCCGCGGACGTTCGTCCAATAATTTGTTCCCAGCTTTAATCGCGTCGAGACTGGCTCAATTAAAATTCGAGGTACGAAAATTGGGGCCCAGGTAAATAAGAGACGTTAAATGTTTAATACTTTATTTTCAATGTGCTCACTACTTGCCATTATGCAATTAAATATTTAATATTTGGATTAGAATTTTCAAGTATTACCTAATAAACAAACATAAACAAAATGATGTTTCATTACTATATTCTAAGTACTAAACATATTTTTTTATAGATAATTTTAAGATTGAGCTTTTTTTTACATTGAGGTCATTCGTAAATTTTAATAATTATTATATCGAATCATCGCCAATGGCCCCGCTGAAGACTAAATTGATTGCAGCATTAACATCACCTGGAAGGAAACATCGTTTAGTAATGTGAACAATGAACATACAGCTTCTTTGACAAAATCAAGTCGTTTTTAGGGTTCCGTACCCAAAGGGTAAAGACGGGACCCTATTACTGAGACTTCTTTGTATGTCCGTCTGTCTGTCTGTTTCCAGGCTGCATCTCAAGAACCGTTAAAGCTACACTTCTGAAATTTTACAGATTGTGTATTTCTGGTGCCGCTATAACAACAAATACTAAAAACAAAATAAAGTTAATATTTAAGGGGGGCTCCCATACAACAAACGTGATTTTTTCGGCCTTGGTTCGTAATTCATAATGGAACCAACCAATATTTCAAGTGTCTAACACTTGAAATTTTCACAAAGTCCTAAATTATATTATGTGCACTTAAATATTCGATAGTAAATTAAAATTAACTAAATAATTAAGGAGGGCTCACATACAAACATTTTTTCCAACTTTCGCTCAATCGGTACGGAACCCTTAGTGCGCGAGTCCGACACTTGGCCGATTTAATTATTGCTGAGATAGCAACATTCGCTACTTGTGCCGGTTGTGTTATAGGGGCTCCAGGGTTTATAAAGAAAAACGTTGAGCAGCTTTTAACCTTTGAGTACACGCGTTGTTTTGGGTAACGTTCCGTCACGCGTGAGGTTTAGAAGTACCCCAATATAAATATAAATTCAAAATGGTTAAATAACTTTTAAAAACCCGTTATATATATATATATATATATATATATATATATATATATATATATATATATATATATATATATATTAAGTAAAATACATTATTTTATTTATTAAAAGCATTTAATAATAATAAAATAACCATTTAGTTAGACAGTAAAGAACATTTTTATGAACTAACTAATACTTACATACTTTAATTAACCAACTGAAGGGCCCCTAACCATTGTGGTCCTTCGAACCGGATGCACCACAATGTACGGTGGTTTGGTCCCGTACAGAGTAAAAGACAAGTTATGTTCAATACTAGGTTTATTGAATCCTTAATTTATGCTAAAATGATTTAATGGTAAAGAGAGCACGCGAACCGTTTGACGGCTTGACGCGAACTGTTTAAATAAAATAAATTATACAGTTAATATTATAAATGCGAAAGTGTGTCTGTCTGTCTGTTACGCCCATACCGCTGAACCGATTTTGCTGAAATTTGGCATGGAGATACTTTGAGTCCCGACTCCCGGGAAAAGACATAATAAGATACTTTTTATCGGAGAAAAATGTACGGTTCCCACGCGATAAACGAATTTTGGCGCAACGGAGTTGCCGGCGCCATCTAGTTGAAATACATATATTCGAATAACATTCCCTAGTATTCGTTGTGTTCTAAAACAGGTCCTGTCCTTTTCACACACATGCTTTATCTTTATATCTACAGGATGCAATTAAACCTTCCTGCCAAATTTTCATATATTGATCCTTGATAAAAATAAAAATACAAGTATTTTTTCTTTTATAATCACTCAGTACTAAAATGTTGAGAAATAGCCTCCGAAAGTTATCCTAAAAAACACTACAATTAATGGACACTACGCGTCGCCCGCGCGTGACGTGCCCCCGCGCGCGCGCTTCGCCCCGCGTCACCCCCGATCATACCCACCGCCGGGAGTGAGCATTCTGCAACGATTTTAAATGGGATAAAATATGTCATTAACAAAAAAATAACACCCAATTTTTTTGGTTAAATGGATTCTCCTAATGATACCTAAGCCCTGGAAAAAATTTGGCAGGAAGGTTTAATTGCACCCTGTATAATACTATAGATGCGCTAATAGCTTTGTCTCCGTGGTCCAGTGGTTAAGAGCGTGGCTCTTGACTCTGAGGTTGTAGGTTCGATCGACAATGCATGCTGATCACCCGATTGTCTGACAAGTAAGATGATCCATGCGTCGGATGGGCATGTAAAAAGTCGGTCCTACGCCTGATCAATCACCAGTAGCGTCGGTCTTCCGTCCCACTGGGTTACGAGAGTAAAAAGAATAGAGAGTGCTCTTGTGTACTGCGCACACACTTGAACACTATAAAATTACTCCTGCGTTGGCCTGGTTTCAATGAAACCGGCCACTGTCACCGAAGCCGGTGTGGGACTTGGGAGTTATTTTTATAATAGCTTTGTCAGTGATTAACATTAAAATTGTATGTACCTCCACATATGATGAGGGCGCGTACGTTGAGCGCTACATCAGTCAGGCCCATCTCCTGCATGTGTCGGAGCTGCGTGGAGTAATCCTCCTCGTTCGCAGCGGGGCTCTGGGATGATGACGCTGAAATTGACAATTTTAATGTAATGTGATAAGGCCGCTAGTAAAAAGATCACTCGGCAAAATTTGGCGTACATTGTGTAACAGGCAACCATTAAGAGCGTTCCCTCCGGAGATTCCGTAATTGACCGTATTTAAAACCATATAAACTCATAATCTGAAAGCTACAAAGTTATAATAAAAATACAGCAATAATCTTCAGTATATCAACATTCCTACCACCGTTTTAAATTTTCTATTTTTGTTTATTATACTCATGATATCAGCTTCCAAAGTAATACCAATTTATTAAAATTCAAGCATACATTCAGCATCTCCTTAGAATTTACAAATTACTTTTATTTGAAACTCACGCCAATAGATCGACAATATCATAAACTACATATTCCCCGTTTTAAATTTTTTTTAGGACAATTTTGAACTAAGATAAGTAAAAATAATAGGGTTTTGGCGCGATCTCGGCAACGCGGCAAATGTATGGCCAAGGTCGTTTGCTCGGGGGACTGCCTTAACCAAAATTACCATCTCATCAGCATTCTAGCTGCGGTAGTTTTTCTCGTCAGGTATTTCGAGCCAGTATATGACGGCCTCCAAAAAGATGGCAAAATGAACTGGATGCCTACAAGCCAGGCTGGCCTGCGGTGGCGTTGGAGCGAGACATATGGAAGACCTTGGGGGAGGCCTTTGACCAATTGGTGGGTAAGTATAGGCTCATAAAAAAAAACTATCTTATAGCAAAGTGTCTGTCCGATTGCCTGTGTATTATATCTTCACGTTTAAACAGCTGAACCGATTTAGACAGGTGTAACGAGGGCACACATGGTGAGCCCTCTTAAGGCGCCGATCCGTGCACGGCCACGCGGTGCACGAATTTATTTCTTTGACTACGTGGGTCAACGTTTCCACTGCAGCACACGCTATACAAACGCGTTACTCACGACTATGTACACAATTGTTGTTACGTAGTTTACAATTCTTAGCTTCCGTGTATCCCGTGCACAGCATGCGTAGCGTGGCCAGCGTTGAGCTACGTGTGCACCATATTCGAGCAAGCTACGTGAGTCAATTCGTACGTAGCGTGTCCGTGGGTTGCAGTGGACAGTCACATATATTTTCTTGCAAAGCGAAGCTTGACACACGTGCGTAGTCTCTCCGTGCGCTGCGGCGGAATCGCGCCTTAACTCGCACATTTACAGACTGTTTTTACTAATTTATCACACCCCCGGTCAACGCATTAAACAGGTAGAGAGATACTTTGAGAGGCTCAGCCACAGACTTAGATCAAGATGGATACCGCATGTCGCTGAATTTGTATGAAAACGAGCGTCACTTTTTTCCTACCACTGTGACGTACCGATGATAAGAAACGTGTCCATTATCAAGGCCAACGTTTCTATTTGAATTTCTACAGCTCAATACGGCACTTTTAGGCATTTAGACATTTTTTAATTTCCGATTCCGATTTACGTCCGATTTCGACAGTAGACTAAAAAACAGACTTTCGAAAGATGAGCATCGCTCGTCGTTTGAGAACGCGATAGGTATGGCACGCAAAGTACACACACATGTGGCATATATCTTGATCTATGTATGTGGGCAGTGGACTCACCGTTGGCGCTCTGGTCCATGGGCGCGGGCGCCTGGCTGAGCGCGGCGGTGATCGCCTCGCTGAACATCTCCGGCGTGATGGCCGCGCGCGCGCCGCCGCCCGAACTGCTTGCACCTGTATAAAACAATACCATTGACGTGTATGTCTTGTTTTTAACCGTCTTCCAAAAAGGAGGAGGTTTTATAACCTCCTCTTTTTTGGAAGTCGGTCTTCATCACTCATCACTACACTCATCACACCTCGTTATCATCACTATTATATCATTTATCTATACATATTATAAAACAAAGTCGCTTTTTTTTCCTTCATGTCCCTTTGTTCCCTTTAATCTTTAAAACTACGTAACGGATTTTGATGATTCTTTCAGTGTTAGATAGCCCATTTATCGAGGAAGGCTATAGGCTATATTTTATCACGCTAAGACTAATAGGAGCGAAGAAATAGAGGAAAATATGGAAAAAACGGGGAAAATTATTTGAAAGGGCTAACTTGAACGCGCTAATCTCAGGAACTACTTGTCCGATTTGAAAATTTCTTTCAGTGTTAGATAGCCCATTTATTGAGGAAGGCTATAAGCTATATTTTATCACGCTAAGACTAATAGGAGAATGTGGAAAAAACCGGGGGAAATTATTTGAAAGGGCTTATCTTGCAAACTACTGGAGCAATTTTATGTTATTTGGCGCAGATAAAGGTGAGTTTACACCAAAAGAACATAGAGCAAGAACAGCACAAGAACATTCTTTCGTATTCGTTTAGTGTAAACTATAATTCGTTACAACATACTTTAGATCGTTTATACCGATCGAATCAACAAGAACATCAAGAATAAGAATTTTTGCTCTATAGATGAGAATCATATAGCTCCGTTTAGACCAAACGAGCGAATGCTCATTGCTCATTCGTCAACGATAAGTAGTTAATTTATTTTTATAGTCATCAAAGGTCGGATCCCATAAACATCTTTTGTTATGGTATAATTCTATCATTTGTAAACATTTTTCATTACTCCAATCCATATTTACGAAATAACCTTTGATAAATTACCTAAAACCAGCCGCCAAAAAGTAAAAATATCAAGAACACTAGAATCCCTTTGAAGAAACCGTCTCGAAGAGCGAGCACGTCCGAACACGAAAGAACGCTCTAGGCAATTGCTCGAGCGCTCTTGCGTCGTTTACACCAAACGAGCGAGATTCTTAGCGCATTCTACCAGTGGCGTGGGGTGAAAAAAAAAAAAGGTAAAGCCGGACCAAAAAACGGCTAACTCGTGAATAAGCAAAATTTCAATTCTTGTAAAAAAAACGTGCAATAAATTACATACCTGTATTAAGTGTGTTAGTTTACCTTTTCCATAACTACTAGGGTGCTTTGCTTGCATTGTGTGCGTTGCATGCAGTGTTAGTGTTGTTAGTATTCACCACCTTCACCATACATGACATCACTGGTATTATATGAACAGTGCATGTCGAGTATGATAAAAGTGGCTTTAAAAAAAGCCGTTTTAAGCACACGTCACTCACACTCACACACCAAAAATAAGTGAATCCTGACTTGCCAGTGTAGATGTTTGTTACTCAATCATGCAAAAACTGGATTTAGATGAAATTTTGCATGCATCCCATGTCAAACATGGAAAGGAACATAGGCTACCTGTCTGAAGTCCACGCAGACGAAATCGCGGGCAAAAGCTAGTAGCAAAGAAATATCAGCAGAAATACGTACCTAAATGTTTAATTTTGTTATTTGTCGTCTGTCGTCGTTATTTAATAGAACGGATTTAAGTCATTTAATAGGTAATCCGTAAGACAACAGTCAATTTGTACTAATGCTACCATTTCTCACCTAACCGTGTCACGACTAATTTCAAAGTAAGTAAAACAAACCAACCTTTACGATGTAACAAACAAAAACACAACACAACACTTGGCAAGTAAAGTTTCACTACTTTCGATTCTTTTAAACTATATAACATTACAATCAAGCTAGCCCACTAACTTAATAAACAAAATTTTGCATATTACAATAATAACAGTACAAAATGAGTGCAAATGACCGCGTAATATAATTGTATTGTGAATTGAAATGACAGCACGCGCCGGTCGGCCGCAGCTGCAATTAGCTCTGTTGTGATTGGACGAAATCTTTTAAAGCGAAACATGCGAAACTAAACCTTAACACATGACAAATAAAGACTAGGTAGGCTATGTGGGATCGGCTTGTTGTTCGACAATATCGACGAGTCGTTTGCATGTAGTAGTAATGTGTATGTGTGCGTGAATTTCATACATTTCAAATGTTTGGATTCCCGATGTTTTGAGCGAGTTCCCCGGCCACCGGAGCAGTACGTACGCGTTTTGAGTGCGATCGTAAAAACGGGTATGTGTGCGTTTGCGTGATTTTAAATACATGGCGAATTATTTTTATGAAATTGTAGGAAGCGGGGTAAGCTATAATTATTAATAATAAAAAATGTATATATTAAAATTGGCCAAGGTAAGCCGGTAGGAATCGTGTTCTATGGAGGCTTCGCCACTGCATTCTACCTATTTACCGCCGAACACGTGGCGAACACACTAGAACAACGAAAGAATGCTCGTTGTTAGTTTACATCAAAAGAGCTTTACTAGAATGAGCGTTCGCTCGTTTGGTCTAAACGGAGCTTAAGAAGTAGACCACGCGAAGGCTATCGATAATCATTTTTTAAGTGGCTATTTATTTATACCCGTGCGACGCCGGGGCGGGTCGCTAGTATGATATAATAGTGATGATGACGAGGTCAAAGATTAGCGAATTTTGTTCATAAAATAAATAAATAACTAATGTCTATAATAAAGTAGGATTTTTTAGTCTGTCAAAAAAGTGAAGAAATTAAAAAGTGGCAACATCGTAGTGTCATCCCTTTCAAATCAATCTAAGAAAAAAGGGATGACACTACGATGTTCCCACTTTTTAATCTTTCAGGCCCCGCGCGAGCACCGGTGATCGCGAGAACAAAAGAATACAATGGGAATTCCTAGAACCTCCGATCGAAGGATTAATTTCTTCACTTTTTTGACAGACTATATTTGAATTTTTAGGACTATAGTCTATGACTATGTCATAAAGTGGAATTATATTTGATATTTTGTCGGTCGCTGCTAGCCGCGGTAAAGATCGGAACGACACCTTCAGTTTAGCTCCACAGTTTTTCTATACTTTCGCATATTTTCTACTGTAGCCATGCTAGGGGTGCAGGTCCGCCATCTGCCTATAGGCATCAACTTCTGTGATAGTACCTGGGGCGGCGGGCGTGAGGGGTGTGAGGGGCGCGGCGGGGGAGGCGGCGGCGGGGGTCTGCAGCGCCTCCGAGCCGCGCACATTCGACGATATCGCCGCTTCTGTCGCAGCCTGAAACATACATAAGAGAACATACATACTATTTCATACGTAAGATAATAATAATAATTAAATAAAAGAAACAATGGGATAAATAATAATAATTATTAATACTGTGTAAGCGAAGTGAATAATAGTAATCACCACACCTAGCTGAATATTTTGGCAAAATCCTCCTCCCCGGCCCCCTCTCCCTCTTTGTGCTCCATTGTCGATACTGAATAGTGAATACACTAACCCTGAGAGCAGCCCTGGATTTACCACGGCCTATGGGCAGCATAGAGCGTCCGTGGCCGAATGGGTAGACCTTTGGTTCGCACTCGCAGAGGGCGCAAGTTCGATCCCGGGTGCAGACATTTTCTGATCTCAAGTACATAATATGGACGCCCGTACGGTGAAGGAAAACCTCGTGAGGAAACCCGCACATAGTTGGTCCCAGACGTATTGACTTGTTCTTTCCTCTGGACTAGGCCCACTATGTTGCGAGAATGTCGTATGTGCTTGGGCAACCATACGGACATTTAAATCATGTCCCAGGCACTACAGTATTTGAGGAGTGGTTACTTCGCTCTGAAAACACTGTAGGTATTTAAATCATCCATAACGGATGAAAAGGAATAGTTTTATGGGCAGCAGCGGCCGATTTCGTATAAGGGGCGGTGGGAATAGTAGCTTACACTCATAAAAGTCTGTCACTGACCCTAAGCGCGGCGGCGAGCAGCTCCTGCGTGATGGTGTTGCGCGCCTCCCCCTCCCCCTCCTCCCCCTCGCCTTCCTCTTCGTCGCCCTCCTCGTCCTCCGACAGCGCCTCCAGCGAGTACGCGAACCCAGAAGTTGGAGCTTCAACAAAATAAGATCTATACTTAATCTATACATATAATAAAACTGTAGAAATGAAAATTCTGTACATTAAAGATATTCAAAAAATAATAAGCGGGGGGTGTCATATTATAATAAGAAATGGTGTCTGCCTGTTACCTCTTCACACCCAAGCAGCTGATCTCATTTTGCTGAAGTATGGAGATACTTTGAGTTCCGGGAAAGGGCACAGGATACTTTTTATTCCGGAACGGAGTTGCGGGCGTCATCTAATTTTGTTTTTGCGAAATGATCTTCATTTCTACTATGAACTATGAATAGTTTGGACACACAATCTACAAATTACTTAAATAAAAAAAAATATGTTACTTAGTAGTGTGTTACCATTATCAGCGGTGCCACTGGTTGAACGTGATCTCACAAGCCGTAATAGCATTCGGAGGGCATTTGGCAGGTCCGGATAGGCCTCTGCCCCCCGTCTCATGGTCTGTACATTAGCTCCCAGGGCTGCTAGTAGCTCCACTTCATGTAGTATTGAAGAAGTCATGCAATCATCCGCCAGCGATGGTATTTGCTCTATTATCTCAGCCATTGCAGATTCATCGTTTAAAAGCTACAAAAGAAAGTTTAAATGAATATAAATGGTACACATTTTGTCTGAATGTCAATAATAACTAACTTTTCACATGTATAGTATAATATTTGATTTGCTTGGATGTGTTTTTAAATTTAAAACCTGTTTGTAACATGTTGCTTTCAGTGCTAAAGTACATCATAGCTCTTACACATTATGTTACTCCCATAAAAAAGGTAGGCCACTAAGCTATTTGCTATTAAGCTTTTAGCTTAATGGTATTTTACCTGCATAGCTCTCGTCCAACCGGGTGCATTTGGTGTGCACCCCAAGGTCCGCAGCTCGGAGTTCAGCTGCTGCAACTGGGCATCTGTGTATGTAGGAGGTGGTGGGGCTGGGTTTGGTGACTTTTTCTTCAAAACATGTACCATTTCACCATTTTTGACACCACTGTTGTTTAAAGTGTCATTGTCTTTTAATATTTTTCCATGATGCACTAGCTCTAAAATGTTAAAACTTCTTTTATAATTACCTCGATCATGGGAATAAAAGACACAATAGATATTCAATTGTTACGCGGCCGCCGGTTGCCGCTTGGGGCTTGATGGGTTTTGATCATAATATATTTTATGTTGAGTGATGCTACAGAACAATATTTCTTTGAAAGATCATATTGAAGACAGCAGAATTTACTCAGCACATTTTAAGAGATTCATGATATTTTATAGATATTTATTTACTTTTACAGCTTATTAAACTTACCTAAAGAGGAAGCTGGAAGATTTGCTTTTGTTTCGGCCTCATTTTTCAATTTTAAAACACTATTCTCTAAGGAGAAATTTTCAAGTTTATGTCTTTCTATTGGCCCAGGCTTCACTTTGATTCCAAGGAATAAAAACTGTTGATTTTCCATAGTTGAACTGTTGAGTTCTTTTTGTGTTCCCTTGTTGTAAAAAGTTGAACTGGTAAATTCTAAAAACAAAGCGATGAAAATATTGAATGGCTAATACATATAATAAAACTTAACACTAATATTGTTTTTAAGTATTGACCGAAAGCATTTAAATGTATACGTTTCATTGATGGACTAATATTAAATTTAATGTTTATCAGAACAAAATAAACAGTAATACATAAAAATACCGTACCTACCTACCCAAGTATTTTTTGTTGACAAAAAATGACATTATGACATGCCAAAAAATTTTATGGCTTCTACAGATTGCGCGAACCCGGTCTGCATTTGACAGTTTTGACGGTTCGTCGTCCCGCTACACACTACACGAACCTCGTCAATCAAACCGGAATGACATTTGTAAAATTGTTTTCGGATTTTAAACTCTATTACATTGCAACAGAGTTCCAAATGCCCAAAAGCTTCATTTTCGTTAAGTGTTACCAATTCTGAAAGAAATATTTTCCCCACACTGTATTTGTATAACTCCGGCCGCTGGCGTGATACAAAAATCACAGATTAAGGAGAAAAATGTTTTTGTGAGAAGTATAATCTGTCAAGAAAATTGTCAGGGAAAATTTTCTAACCGTAATCACGCTTATAAGGTGTATTTTTTTCTTTGTATTTTCACAGAGAACGCTTATTACATTTTAAATATTGTCACCTTGCACATTTTTATCTCGGATTATTAAAGTTCTCATATTTTTTATTTCATTTAAAAAATTTCCCGCCTGTCATGACTTTCTTGACACACTATAGAAAGGATTTTGATGCTGTCCATTAATTATTTGAATTTTATTTTTGAGAATATATCGGTTGTAACATGGTTGTAACTTGTATCTAGAAGTGGTTTTAATTATTATCGTGGAAAATATCCTTAGTTTGCAATTAAAATTTTGGTCGCATTAGAGCTGGATCGAAAATATTAAATAACTATTCAAGAAGAATTATCCCCAATTATTTTAAAAGTAAAGACAGGAGCCGTAAGTTATTTTAAGTTTTGCGTTAAATTAATACAATAAATATTTTTCCATTATATAGGCAGATATTTGTTAAATTGGCAGCACTAAGCCCACGTGTCAAATTTGACGGTTCGCTGCGAAATGTCAAAACTGTCAAATTCGTACGAAGTGAAGTACCTGCATACGAGTTTGACAGCTGTCAAACTTGCCTACGCCTATCTTCACTTCGTACCGGGTTCGTCCGTCTGTACTCACACCACAGATTAAGTATTATAATATAGATGCCGTCTTAGGCCGCGATCGCGTGGCCATTTTGTGCTTGTTTTCATACAAGTAGTGTGCGTGTATTTTCTTGAATATTTCTATGTGTCGATAATTTCGAAGCATATTATTACCCTGAAAAGAAACTCATTTAGTTCATGATATCAATAAACTATAGTTCAAGTAATGTGTATTCCTAAACACACGTAAAAAGCTTTGCAATTTTTGTAGACAAATTATTACTTGATGTGTCATTTTTACCACTAACGCCTTGTATAGCACGATTAAGGGATTTTTAAACTTGTAAATTATCTTTTCAGCTTACAAAAATACCGGTTAAAAACGTTGTTCAAGACTTACGTATTTAACGTTAAATCTACGTATTTGAGGCATTATTTGGCCGTTCTTGTGGTTTATTATTTAGCGGAACCACAAAACTCAACGATACCTAGCATAAAATGTTCATTAAAAACCTTTATTAACACTTTTATTACATGAAATATGCAGACCGACTCCTTTGTTATGACCGAGTAGGTCGGACGCAACTTGACACGCTTATACACCGATATAAGGCTCTCTCCTATAGTCTATCCTCCTAGACTCACACCAATAATGGTGTCTACAGACGGACGAACCCGGTACGAAGTGAAGATAGGCGTAGGCGAGTTTGACAGCTGTCAAACTCGTATGCAGCTACTTCACTTCGTACGAATTTGACAGTTTTGACGGTTCGCAGCGAGCCGTCAAATTTGACACGTGGGCTTAGTGCTGCCAATTTAACAAATATCTGCCTATATAATGGAAAAATATTTACTGTATTAACTATCTGTCCCGGCAAACGTTGTTTTTCCATTTAAAGTATTTCTACTTCATCAGTTGATACAAAATCGTACCCCCTCTTTTGTCCCCTAAGAGGGGTAGAAGGGAAAATTTTATGCACCAGATGTTAAGTTGGAAAAAACAGTTAATAAATTAATAATATGAAGTAAGTCCATTAAAGAAAAAAGTTTGATCCAAAATCTGACCCCTTTGGTCCCCTTAGAGGGGTGGGTGGGATGATTTTTATACACCAGATGTTGAGTTGGAAGGAGACAAATATATCTGCGAAAACCGTATGCAAATCGGATCAGTAGTTTTCGTGTTAAAGTAAAAGTCTTATACAAAATCTGACCCCCTCTTTCGTCCCTTTAGAGTGGTGAGGGGAATTTTTTTTATTTACCAGATCTTAAGTTGGAAGAAGACAAATATATCTGCGAAAACCGCATTCAAATCGGATCAGTAGTTTTCGTGTGATAGTGGAACAAACATACAGACAGACAGACAAAAAACTAACTACATTTTTGGCTTCTATAGCGATGTAGTGACACCCCCCGCTTATTATTTTTTGAATATTTTTAATGTACAGAATTTTCATTTCTACAGTTTTATTATATGTATAGATTTAACGCAAAACTTAACATTACTTACGGCTCCTGTCCTTACTTTTAAAATAATTGGGGTTAATTCTTCTTGAATAGTTAATTAATATTTTCGATCCAACTCTAATGCGACCAAAATTTTAATTGCAAACTAAGGATATTTTCCACGATAATAATTAAAACCACTTCTAGATACAAGTTACAACCATGTTACAAGTTACAACCGATAT
This sequence comes from Polyommatus iphigenia, assembly GCA_963422495.1. Lineage (NCBI taxonomy): Eukaryota > Metazoa > Arthropoda > Insecta > Lepidoptera > Lycaenidae > Polyommatus > Polyommatus iphigenia. The sequence goes on from OY730182.1 coordinate 9,260,489, forward strand.
ATTCTCAAAAATAAAATTCAAAATATAATTAATGGACAGCATCAAAATTCTTTCTACTTCTCACAAAAACATTTTTGTCCTTCTGTGATTTTTGTATCACGCCAGCGGCCGAGTTATACAAATACAGTGTGGGGAAAATATTTCTTTCAGAATTGGTAACACTTTACGAAAATAAAGCTTTTGGGCATTTGGAAGTCTATTGCAATTTAATAGAGTTTAAAATCCGAAAACAATTTTACAAATGTCATTCCGGTTTGACGGACGAGGTGTGTAGCGGGACGACGAACTGTCAAAACTGTCAAATTTGTCTCTCACGGACGGACCGCGTCCCTGATATAATAATAATCTGTGGTCCCTGAGGGACGCGGCCTGCAGACTGGATTCGCGCAATCTGTAGAAGCCATAACGTCAAAACTCAAATTTAAGGCTCCCGCACACAGGCTCGTTATTATCATTTATCGGTCGATAAATGATAATAACGCATTACGCAATGCGTTATTGCAAAATGCAAATTGCGATATCTGTTTTCAGTACATTTTGTATTAAGATGGTCATGTAGTAATTACACACTGCTGCGATAATAACGCCGCAATGGAAGTATACCGCAATAACGCAATTTTATTGCATATCTGCAGGGCAATCGCGCTAAATTTTTTCAACTGAACCGCAAATGAAACTCGGACGTTGATCGACTTTTGGAACGATTCGGTATCGCGTTAACGTTTTGACAGCCAGTTGAGACGTAACTGAAACTCAGCTCAAGCGCAAATGCTGTCAAAACAAAAAGTTGATACAATGCAACTTCTACTCGCACGTTTCTGAAACGTTTCTTATTTTGGTATGTTAAATTGACGAAAATCGATGGAAAAATATAACATAAGCTATAATTTAATTATAATTTAAGCTTATGTTTTACTTCAAAGCTGTAAAATAACACTACGGACTATTTGAGTTTGTTAAAAAGTGAATTGAATTTTGACATTACTTCTTTACGTAAATGTTTTCTCCGCCACATAAAACTTTTGTCACAAGTCACTAGTCACCACTCAACACTTATGGCGCTTGTAAAATATAGTAAAACAATATAAATTTAATTACGTAAATTAAAAACTCCAAGTAATAATCATTCGCATTCATAACTACCAAAACAACTTCACTCGTGTCATATTCATCCATATGTTTAAATAAACAATTTGTCAATTGACCAATTAACGCATCGGAAAAAATTTGTTCATATTTAAACCAATCAAAATTAAATTAGAAGAGCGCTGATTGGTCCGCTGCAATGTCTGTCTATAGGTCAAACGTTGCGCTTCGTTCGAGTTCCATCTAAGGTTGAGCTACGGTTGAAACGTTAGCACGATACCGAAATTTGTTCAGACGCAGCGGAACCAAACCGTAACTGAACCGCAACCAAAGTAGATGTGAACCTGAATTGAAACGTTTAAAAATAGCGCGATTGCCCTGCTGAGAGAGATGGTATAATAGTGCCGTCGCGCGCGTCGTAGTGCGGCGGCCGGCGCTCTCTCGTAAGAAATATCGGACGATAAAAACGCAGCTGTGTGCAAGGAATCTTGACGCATTATCGCAATACTGCATGCATTAATTATCGACCGATAGTAACCATAGAAAATACAACCTTATTCATTATTATAATATAAGTATAAATTGATATTGTTGATAATAACGCACCTGTGTGCGGGAGCCTTTACCTATTCAAAACGTCATCGCCCCTTTGTTTTTTTTGAGTTCACGGTAGTGGTGTAGATTGCACCTTATACAACCATTTTATAATTATTTAGCCTTTGTCTAGCCTTTGTATTAAATGTTCTTTATTTAGTTTATTACTGAATCCTCCTTTTCTTCTCTTCGGATGATCAAAAACTTTATATCCTTAATCTCATACTATGAACAAAACCTTTACATATCTTTAATTCAGACGTCACGACTCACGAGTCACGATCACAAATCGCAGCTATTTTGCAGTTCTTTCTTCGCAGCATTGGTGGACTACATTTTAGTATATTATAGTCTGTCAAGAAAGTCATGACAGGCGGGAAAATTTTTAAATGAAATAAAAATTATGAGAACTTTATTAATTCGAGATAAAAATGTGCAAGGTGACAATATTTAAAATGTAATTAGCGTTCTCTGTGAAAATACAAAGAAAAAATACACCTTATGAACACGTCTACGTTTAGAAAATTTTCCCGCCTATCATGACTTTCTTGACGGACAGTATTTTACTATTTCACTAGAGGCGTAAACAGTTTATGAGTTAAACTGTCCTAGAATAGTTCGTACTTCGTAGACCGTAGCTATTTGATATTTCTAAAAAAATAATATTATCGTTACTCTATGGCCTATGGTCCCCTGAAGATGTCAATGTCAACGTCACTCAGTGCATTTCACAAATGTCAAAATCGCAAATCGCAATTTCTCATCATCACATTCTATTTTCGAGGCGCTTTCGTATTTTGTGTTTAAAAAATTACTGCTGTTCGTAATTATTTTATTCTTATTTTCACATTTTGTGTGTTACAAGTTTCAAAACATACGATGGTGTTATAAAAATGATCTATTTTTATCACAAAGTTGACGTACAAGGAACGAGGAAAGTGTATGTAAAAGCCATGGTAAAAGCGATATCCTGACAAGTGGGTAAAATGACTTGAAGATGAACGGATGCAATGAAGACTTTGTGGAATCAAAAATAGTTGAGCGCAACGATCGCGCTAAAAAGATCTATCGGTAAATAAAGTGACCCAATACTTATAAACAATACATTATTCCTTTCATTGATGAGGTTAACTACGTCATAACAAAGTGACGTAAACAGTAATGATAAAAAATCCTGTCCAAAATAAACTTGCTTTACTGGAGGATTTCTTTTTCCTGTACCAAAATTAACAACCAAATACATCCTTTTCTGTCACGGTTTAAAATAATTATATTTTACTTTAGTAACTTGTAGTTGCTGTGTACCTACCACCAGGTGGTGGTGCTGGGGCAGTGTAGTGAGTTGAATCCTTCAAAAACATTATGGATTTAGGCTTAATCAAAGCAGCATACTGCATACATAACTAGCAAAATTATTGTAATTATCAGTAATTCAAATATCTCTTTATTCCAGATATGTGACTGATATAGCAAGGAGACTAGGTGATGCCACATCCAGCGTCAGAGGAGTAGCAGATCTGTTCACACTGGCCATAGAGTTACAGCGACAAAAACTAAGAGATAACTGTGAAAAACTATTCTTCCTTGATCCTGAAAACTATGGAAAAAAATCATTAGAGCTCCTCTGGCGCAAAGTTTACTATGATACTATCAGCACTGCTAAAAAGCATAGGGAAAACGACAATAAATATGATAACCATCTCTTCACTCATATCACCAGTGGTATCGGTCAATTTAATAACATGCTCCTTAGGATACAATCAGATTTACATATTGACATGAAGGAATTGGATTTCCTGTCCTCGTATGATGATGAGGAAACTGAGGAGCAAACCCGTAATAATATATCTGATGAGGATATTGAGATAGGCAAAACATCCATCTACTCCTGTCTCATATATCTGGGGGACTTGAGTCGCTATCAAGTAGAAATCTTTAACCTTTTTGAACATTCGTTAGCAGCCAGGTACTATCTGCAAGCTTCTCAGATAGACTCTCAACTAAAAAACCCCTCTGGAATGCCATTCAATCAACTAGGAAATTTATACTTGGGCAAAAATTATAATTTGGATTCTGCTTGCTTTTATATTCACTGTCTCAGTTTTATTTCACCTTTTGAGGGAGCAGCTGGCAATTTGACAAAAATATTTGAAAAGAATGCACAGTTTTGTGACCTACTCAGTGATTCTGAGTCCTTAACACAAACTGAGCATATGCAAGTGACGATCGCAAATTTTCTTTCTTTAATAGAAATATGGTATCTCGATAAAGAGGACAGTGACATATCTAAAATGTGTAGCGTCATAGTTCAGCAATTTAAAATAGCCATGAACTTCAATAAACCTACATTGCCAGATAAAAATAAAAATTACACTGAGTATACCCAAGCCTTAGAAGAAGAAAATATTAATCCTTCCTATATGAATCATATCATTATTTACAACATTGTAAAAATTTGTCTCTTTACAATATCAAAACTCAATGAAAATGATGAGGCCAAAGCTTTTGCATGCAAAGCATTTACACTAGCTTTACTGTCCCAAATCCTACAAAAGTTACTTACACAAGTACAATCAATAGGTCTCAAAAATCCAGCTTGCAAGTACAATCCTAAGTATTTACCGAAAACTGAAAATGATAAGGCTAAAGAAGATGAGCCACCACCGGAAGATATAATCGTCAATGGGAAGAAGAGTGACAATGAAACAATAGATGAAGAAAATGTATTAGATGAAGATAATAAGTTTCATGTTAATGGTGACTCCAAGAACAACAAAAAGACAATAATCAAAAGACGCAGAAGACGCCGTATTGATTCGTCAGATAGCTCTGATGTGAGTGACGTGGACAGTGACAGTAGAAATGATAATAACTCATCAGATTCTGATGATGACCTTTCTGATTCTACCTATAAATCAGACGATGAATCGAAAAGTGACAGGTCTGCTAGTGATGATGACGAAGAAGCTGAGGTTATTGCGGAAACAAATGGTATAGCAGAAGAAGAACCAATAAAAGATATCAAAGTTGTACAAAATGACGTAAATAATTCCAACAAAGAAAATGGAGATCCTAATGCATTAAGCATTACAGAATTGCAAAACTTTTTGATGGGCGATAACTTTTTAGCGAGCATAAAGCTACTAATAGACTGGGTTCTTAACGAAAAAGACTTAATAGTTTCGTGTGGCCAAAGTGGGGAAGCACTGTTCCAATGTGTTGTTGATTTACTCAATACCTTTACACATTACTTTACCCCTCAAGCAGATGTATATTCTGACGAAAAAGTAGTAGCCTATGTCAGAAATGTTGCAAAAAAATATCATTTGGAATACAAATCCATTCCTTTAACAGAAGATATCAATTTACGAGGTACAAACATATGCAAATTCGATAAAGATGCTGCAGAATGGCAAACCATGCAGAAAATAAAGCCTCTAGAAGTAGAAGAAAACGTAATAAGAATCCTACACTTCATTGATTTTGGCTACAGTGTTTCCAAAATAATACCAAGGATCAGATACAATAAAATAATGAAAATATATTACTTCAAGAAGATCCCTCAACCAAAAGTACACACAAAACTAAACCATAAACGCAGCAGAGAGTGGCATAATACAAAGAAACAGGTAATGATAATATAGTACGTCGTATGTACTACTACTAGATGTTTCCTGCAACTCCATTGCGCTGATATTCGATTATCGAATATCGGCGCAGTTAAGTTGCATTTTGTTGAATGACTAACAAGATATAATTTTTGGTGATTGAGGTTCAGTCGAGGGGAGAAATTCTCGAGAAAACGACTAGAGATACTGACTTTGATGTTTGCAGGAGAACACTGATGGTGGGCTGCTGCGGCGCTTGGGCAGGCTGTGGCTTACGTCACAAGTTCACGAGTTGGAGCGGTCGGAACAGGTGGACATACCAACACTGCTGGCGGTCGACACGGCCGCGCTCCACGAACATCTGCGACGCGTCAAGCAGCTGCTAAGGACTAAGAACTTCATATTCCTCGTGCCGTCTGTTGGTATGTACCACTTCAGTATTGTGTAGTAGTTCCAACATATATAATATGTCGTAGTCATCTGGTTTAATTCATGAAGCCCCAAGCGGCCACATCCGGCCGCGATAACAATGAAAAAGCTATTGTGTCTCGTTTTGCCACGACTGATGGGTTAATCTGCGATTCGATTGAATGACTAGCGCATTCATTGAATGACACCATTCAATTAAATTACTAAAGGATAATATTATGTTGACTGTGATGTTTAACGTTGTCATATAGTGAAGTCGTTAAATGGGATGCTATAATTTTTTAAAGTAGCCGTTAACGGGGTAGTAATAGGTAAATCGACGCTGTCATATTATTTTATTACAACAAAGCACATTAAAGTAAAAATTGACAAAATATCAGCACAGTGCTAGCTGTGCGAGCTGTTTGACGCCATATTTGTTTTAGTGACTACTTGCGCCGCAATGGGAAAAAACTGAAATACGTTCAATTACCTGACTGATTTCATGTCCGCTATCTTCAAAAGGCTATGTTACAAATCGCTAACTAGTTGGACGTTGAGTGACGATCGTTCAATCGACGTTCGGCCGATTATTTCAATTGAATGGTGTCATTCAATGAATGCGCTAGTCATTCAATCGAATCGCGGATTGAACCAGATGACTGCGACATATACATGTATGTTTATTTGTAGCTGACTGAAGTTGAATTATTGTTTGGTCTAAGACTGGCCATAGACCAGAGGCGTGCAGAGGTTTTTGACATGGGGTAAGCAGCGGTATCGGTTTAGTAGTTTTGGCGTAAAAGCAAAACAGACAGACAAACGGACAAAAAGAGATATTTTCGCATAAATTGTAATATTAGTGTGGATATAAATTAAAAACTATGTTTTCTAAACTATTATAATATATGAGTACGTTCTGTTATGAAGAAACAAAAAAACGCCATCTGTTGTCACGTGTTGGAACTACAATGAAAGTTCATTTGCGTTCACATGTGTGCTAAGCTAAAATAAATAAAAACGCCATAGATGGCGTATGGCGTAATATAGATTGTTATATATTAGAAATGCAATGTGAATTCATTTTCATCGATATTTCCATGGAAATTAGATACATAGTATATTTTTGTCTTATAAAAATGTAGCCTATGTCCTTTCTCAGGCTCTAGACTAACTGTGTACAAAATTTTATTACAATCGGTTCATTAGTTTTGGCGTGAAAGCGAGACAGACAGACAGAGATAATTTCGCATTTAATATAAAGTATATAATATTATAAAATGATAAAATAAATAAGTACATGAATATGAATAACATGAAACTTTCGAGTTACTTACATTTCATTTTTGTTGCTGGTTTAATTGTTGTAACTCAGGTACACGTACCTACCTTTCGACACAAATCACAATTAGAATCTTTTCACTGAATGACAATTGTGAAAACTTGTTTTTTTTTAATTTTTAATAAACACACATTTACAACACAAACCTCACAGTCAAATAACATTTTTAAGAAATCAAAAAACGCACTTAATATAGAAATTAGAAACTCAGTAATAACTAATATCTAATAAACTGTTAAATGTACAAACTTTTAAATGTTAAAATAATAAAAATCTTCTAAGAAAACTATAAATATACTGGCGCAAACAAAAATAATATGTTACAGTGCTCATCACATGAAAAAATGGCCTCCCAAAATACAAAACACTTCTGTAATGTAAACAAATATAAACCGTACTAAACAAAAATGCATTATGTGCATATGTGATTAATTAGATTTCCGTCTATTATTTTTACTCGGATTATAGGCAACGAACATATCCGTTTACTTCCGAACGCGCCATTCGGAAACCATGCGGCAGGACCTGGCCAAGTAAATCGCACACGCACACACGTTTGCGAACAGTGTACGAATACGAAAATCTTAACTCACACATTAGGCGGGGTCTGCGAGACATCGAGTGCCTGTAACCACAGATATGTAGTATAATATTGGTGCGTACCTTCGCGCGGCGCGCCTAGTTACCACTTACCGACTTATGTTTATGTAGTTTTGCAAATCAATTGGTGCTATTTTATAAATGTAGGCGTTAATGTGTATTCATATTTTTACTATTAATCTTTCAGGCCCCGCGCGAGCACCGGTGATCGCGAGAACAAAAGAATACAATGGGAATTCCTAGAACCTCCGATCGAAGGATTAATAATAATTAAAGTCATCTAAAACGTACGAAAGTTAAATTAAAATATGTGTATAGCAAGTATTTATCATTAGGTAAGCAGTGCTTTTATGCCTTTATGGTACGCACGTCCATGCCATAGACGGACCGCAAGTTGCAGTCGGGACCGACTGATTTAGAGCAGTCGCATTGAAATTTATACCGACCGCTCCAGAAGTGCTCGAGCGGTCGCTCTGCGGTCCAGTTTCGCGGTACGGTCGAAAAGTCGAAAAGCCGTGTGTTTCGTAGTCGACTGTATCATGCAGTCGTGTACGACTTCAACGCAACTGCATAGAGTAGTCAGTCCCGGCTGCTACTTGCGGTCCATCTGTGGCTGGCCTTAGACACAATGTATATAAACTATTCACTGACGCTTAGCGGTGCCGAATTGACCAATCACCATGCTCGAAATCTTCGCTCCGCTTCGCTGTCATTCCGCTGGAATAGCACGATTGGTCAATTCGGGCACCGCCAAGCTCCGGTCCGCTTCAGTGGAAACACACCCTAAGTAGTAAAGTTGTTAAAATTACTCACATTTGAATGTTAATGTTTCAGTTCTGCAGGAGTTGGATGAATTGAAACGCGATCGAAGTACGGCCCGCGACGCCATACGCTGGCTCGAGATGCAACTCAAGAGTGGATCGAGATTTCTGAGAACACAAAAACCGGGGCAGTCGAAGCCACTGCCGCTACTGAAATATCCGCGGAAGGCCCCACAGAATATACTCAATTTCGTGCAAATTCTAGAATTTTGCAACCACTTTATCGCAGACGAGAAACAGATGCACGGTACAGGCGATGCTGACCAAATACAAAAATCGCCGCTACTGATATTACTCGTTGGGAACGAATTGGGTAAAGGCGAGGAATACAAGGACTTCAGCTTGAAGGGTGCTGCAAAGTCTGCGGGCATCTCGGTTGAGAACATAAGCGACTACTACACCAAGTGGCGTCAAGCGGCACAGAGATCCGGGAAAAAGAGGTGAACCAACATGAACCAATCTCGGATCTCAAACGATAAGGAACAAGTTTCCAAGGGCCAGTTCATTCAATTGGATCGAAAAAACAGAGAAAATTCCAAGTGAGCACACTAAGCTCAATTGAAGGAAAGAAGTTAACATAAGTTTGAATTTAATACTTCTTCATTTTACGTTCACCATCCATCATTTCATTCCCATCACTAGAGATAAAAGTTTCATCATTTCTTGACAGACATTAGACAACCAAAACGAATATATTCATTGTTTCGTAATATCCAAGTTATTTCTCATGTTAATTTTATTCATCTGCCATGGGTAATAAATATTTAAACCACAGATGTCGTCTTTCATTATATACTTTCAAAAAATCACAAAGGAACATAAAAAGTAAATTTCAACATACACAATTTATTATAAATACATTACTAGGTATATAAATAAAATAAGTTACAAGTAAACATAAATTATAAGCTACCCATTATAATTTATTTTTTGTATTTAAACAAAATCACGTTAGTTACAATGACTTTAATATTATGTAGATGTAAATACTAAAAGTATTTCATTGAAAGTTTGATTAATAAAAATGTTAAAAATAATAATTGTAACACGAAATAGCTAGTAGGCAAAATGTTGCATTGAAAAACTGGTGTAGCTTATGAGATATATTATTTTTCTAGTTTAACTCTAAAAAGCTAATAAAAACTGTGATTTCTTACAATATAATAACTCCGAAACTATAATAATATGTAAAATGTACAATATATACAATGGTTTAACAATCTTTATAACAGTCTTATAATATTATTCCTATGCCATATTGCACTTACAGCTTTATTATATTTTTATTTATTATTAAAATAATAACTAGCATAGGTCTGAGATTATAAGTTTTACTTTATTATTATTTTCTTATTGCATTCAGTAGCAAACTGTAGGATTAAGGTATAAATTTGATTAAATTAAATACAATATAATACTATGTGCAATTAGTGAGTTTCATAAAACAAAATCAATATTTACATTTATTTTTATACACATGGGTGTTAGCTAGCAACCGACGAGTTGAATCAATTGCTGCACAGTGGACCGATCCAACAAACACAAATCAAAATCAAAAGTCTGCGTGGTCACCTCATACCTCCCCGTTTCAGCAATAAGATTTACAACTCTCTCCAAATCTTCATTATTTTTTATCATCATTATGCGTTGTTGCAAGCCTCTGAGTTGTACCATGTAATCAGGGGACAGATCGCCGGATTCGCCGTCCTCGCCTAGGCTACTCGAAACTCCGTTGTCTTGGACTTTAGTTTCTATAGAAATAGAGCCGCTGCTTTCGCCGTGTTCGTTATCGTGATTGGTAGGCCCGGGATCTGCTGCTTTAGCGATTTTGCGGTTTTCGACATCTTCTTCTTCTGCGGCCTTTCTCTTTCGACGTTTTTCTTCGCGTTTTGATTTATCCTTATGTTTTTTAGATTTCTCTTTTTGTTGCACAGGTGGGGGCTCGGGAACAGGCTCGATCTCCGGTTCTGGCTCGGGTTCGGGCTCCGGTTCAGGTTCAGGCTCTGGAGTTGGCTCTCTTTTGACAGGTTCTGGTGAATGAGTCTCCACTTTAATTTTAACATCTTCATCATCAGCAATTACGGAATCTTCCGATTCTGAGTGACTACTGTTGTCTTCCACTTTGATTGAGGGTTTTGTTAGACCACTCTTAGATTCACTCGATTGTGATGCAGAGTCTACTGAAATGGGTGATGCAGTTTCTGTTATTAAATGCTCTTTAGACACCGGAGTATCTCTCAGCTCTATATGTTCTGGCTTATCCTGAGGTACTTCGCGTACTTTGTCGTGTTTACGCTTCTTTTCTTTGCTAGATTCTTTATGTTTCTCTCTTGACTCATCTCGTTTTTTATCTTTTTTCTTATGCTTGTGCTTTCTTTCTGATTCAGTTTTCTCTTTTGTTTTATGACTCTCTAGTCGCTCCTCATTGGCTGATGGTGGTGTCTTCTTTAAGTTTTCTATTGAAAATTTATTGACAGGCTTGTCAGGTTTAGGTGGTTTTTCCTTAGGTTGAGAGTCCTTAATGGGTTCCCTCTCTTTAATGCTGTCTTTTGAAGTATTAACAATTTTACTTGCATCTTTTGGTGACTCCTTATTTTTATGACTTTCTTTTTTGTGCTCTTTTTTATCTTTTCTATCCTTATCACGGTCATGGCTTTTCTTATCTTTCTTTTTCTTTTCTTTTTCAACTTTCACTTCTGTAGGTCTATCTTCAACCTTCACTTTCTTTTGATCGAAACTTTCTACATTATTCTTTGATGATGATCTGTACTCTTCTTTAATGGAGGCATTGGACATTTGGACAGGACTAGGAGGTTTCCTGACAGGGCTCACACACTTTTTCTTAATTAAATCAGGGGATGGTGGTCTTTCACTTGGCCTCTTGTTTGATTTTTCCTTTACCTTTTCAGAATCTTTACTAATACTTTTTACTTTTTCGGATTTTTGTTTCTCCCTTTCTTCTTTCACTTTGATTTTTTCTGTTTTTATTTCTTTGTGTTCATGTTTAGACTTTTTCTCTGAACTTCTGTCTTTTTCTTTCTTTTCAGTTTTGATAATATTCTTTTCAATTCTTTTAGGATCTGGGGATACTTTTGGAGGTTTTTGGATGGGTGCTCCAAATAAGTTTTCAAAACTGTTTGTTTTGTGTGGTACTTCATCTTTAATTTTCTCTTTGGTTTTATGTTTCTTTATATTTTCAGATGACAATTTTGGTTTACTTACAAGTTGTGGTTTTTCATTAGTAAATGAGTCTCTACTTCTACTTTCTTGGTCAGGGTTGGTATAAAATGAATCATTGTTAACAATTATCCCTCCGCCTTTCAAAAGTTTTCTTCTAAACTCATCATTAGGATTTTGAAAAATATATCTGTCCCTCAGTGAGCCGCACGGTTGAAAAGTCAAATTATAATGGAACTGTATTTTCTTTGGTTCATTTTTATTTTTTAAATGTATTTCAATAGGGAAACTGAACCCCGCATAGCCTGATTCCTTTACTGAAAAAGGTGGCTCCTTGACAACTGAAATCAGAAGTCTTATCTATAATAACTGTGATTAAAAGGAATAAATTAATTTTTGTTTTTGAAAATAATCTGGACTAACTGGACTGAGTTTTATGAAAAATCTGCACATCATTTTGGTCTTCACATTATATGAAATTTGTATCATAATAATTATATTTGGTGATTTATGAAAAATAACTTATGAGATGTAAACATTATTATGTGACATTGAATTTAAATATTGTTAAAGTTTCCTTGAGAAGATTGTATAGGCTATCACAATGTAAACAAATTGCTGTATTGATATCTAGTTACATATAAAACATAGGAATACCTCGTCGCGGCTTGGGGAAACTGTTGTGAAGGTTGAAGACCACTTTATCCACAAAGTGACTGATATCAGCACCCTCTTGCCCGCGCACCACTACTTCCCAGTCATGAGTGAAACCCTCTGGAGTGTCCTTCGATCTCCTTGTAGCCTCGTGAGATATCTCAAAATTAACTTTGATCGAGGACATAACGCCACTAAAACGAGGGTAATCTATTAAATGTAAACACTTTTCGTCGCAAAAAGTAAGAAAAATAACGCCAAGAAATCAACACATAAATCGTTTGTTTCTATAACTTACAATGTATACGATTATTCTACACAGGTAGTAATAACTTATTTTGTTTCACACATGAGAATTGTACACGATAGACGATTTAAAAATATCTACAGTAACGAAAATAATTTTTTAGCGCTCTGTTATTTTTGTCCGCCATATTCTACTGTTTTTTTTTTCTTCATAATATAATAATAGATCTTGACTTGCAAGTTATCAGTTATATTTTTAGAAAGAGTTTTAAAAGAAACCACTAAATTTTAATGCATTTACACCACATTTATCAGACGAAAACAAAAAATCAGAGCATATTTGTGTATCTTATCTAAACTTTATGTATACCTTATTATAAATTAATCATTTAACATATTTTATAAATGGCTGTATACCAGTGGTCCCCAACCTTTTTTTCATGCGGGCCACAAACATGTTTTGGTCTTGGTGTCGCGGGCCGCAACAAAAATTTTTTAGGGTTAAAAAATAACATTCTTCAAAATTAACGATTTTAAAGTGAAAAAAATTTAACGACTATCACGTAGACTACGTTATTTTGCCGGTGGGCGTGAATTTCAAAAATTTTTAACATCACGCGGGCCACAAATAAAGTTCCGGCGGGCCGCGGGTTGGGGATAGCGGCTGTATACGTTACAATTTTATATCTATATTATAGGACGCAATAAAAAAGTTTTGTTGACAACGTCACTCGTCAGTCAAATGTCAGTTTCTACATAGGACGTCAGTTGTCAAAATTTTGATCAAACTTCAATGAAAATTTATAAAATCAACGAAATAATATTAATTATTATCTTTATAGTTAAAAAGGAATCAGAAAGGAACTTGCATTTAAAGTCAAAATGTCTAGACTATTATCTGCAGTTATGCAGCCACTGCGGTAAGATATAATGCAATAGACATAAGAGGTTAGGTTATGCATCTCAATAAATTTTTGTTAGACGAATGTTTGTTAATTAAACGAAGACTAATAATTAACTGACGATATTATACTATGTTATTTAAGAAATATGTTAATATTTACAGGAAAATTACTCAGTCATTACAATCCCCCAACCACATAGCCCCAAGCACAAGTTTGGTTAAACCAGAACTGTCTTTATTTACATCAATAAGAACAAAAATAAGATGTTACTTCCCAAGACCTAACGAGGTGCGCAGGGTCCGTCGCCACGGCTGGGCCACTAGAATGTCAACTCCCAATGGACGAAGAATTATTATGAGACGAATTTTGAAAGGGCGTTATGTATTGAGTCACTAACTTTGGTGAAAAGATGCGTAATGCATGATATAAATATAGCTTAGTATTATAAATTAAATATTTACATTTTGCTCAATGACTTTTATTTAAACCATAAATAAACAAAATTGTATTCTTACATGCTAAGCAAATTACAAATAACTTATTAGAACCCCATTGATATTTGGAAACAACAATAAGAAGAATAATTTCAATTTTAACAACATTTTTACATTATTTGGTAACATTTTTTGGCAACATTTAACCTAAGAAAAACACTGTTGGGATGACTTTAGATTTAACCTGCTATTCTATCTGATCTACTTACTGTTTGTTTAGGCATAAGCATTCATTTGGTACACAAAGATTTTCAACAGTTTTATGTCACACATACAGCAATATTATATAGGGGATAAATTGCTTGCACATCATTGAGTGATTTAGAAGCAATGGAACAAAATGAAACAATGACAAAACAGCACATCACGATTTGACGTACATGTTGTGATAATATGATGAATCTGTCAGCTTTACACAGTGTCTGTTTGCAAACGCTCTAAGAAAATAATCATCTCATGTAATTGCTCCCACAGTGTACTCCCATTTGGTCAAATGTGCCATAAGTTTTAAAACAATTAGTTGAATAAATACTTCTGCTGTGAATGAACTGAGTCGTCGGAGTTAGTTGGTGTGTTGGCTGGTTTCAGAAGGTTTGACATTTCCGTAACCACCAGTGTAGTCAGCTTGATGATTGCCAAGTGAGCTGCCAGCTGCAAAACTAGGGCTCCGAACCCTTTATATAAGCCACCTACACCCTCCTTAGCTATGGTTGTATTGTAACAATCCATGAAACCTTCGTAGCCTGTGAGGATTGGAGTAACCGATGTCCCTGTGTCTAGGTTATCTATTATTGTTCTTGTTCCCTGGAAAGAAAGTAACTATAAAATTTACTATGCTCACATTTTTTAAACTTTAAATTTCAGAACTTAAAGTTTAAAGGCTCAGAATGAGAAACCAAAAATGTGAAGTTTTAACCACACAGTGAAGATTGAGTAGCTCGGCACCGCTAAGCTCCGCTCCGCTCCACTTCAGTGGAAACACGGCCTTATGATGAAAATTAGTATAAGGTAGGTTATTGTCAAGCAAGACTTATTTACCTGTATGTGCAGTCTATGTATAATTGTCTCAACTGGATAGAATAGCACTTCCATTGTAATAAATGAAAATATATTAGCCTTCAAATTGATGTCTTCTAGAAGAGGGTTTTCTGCATTCTTTTTATATTTAGAATTGTAAGAGTCGCTCAACTCGTGGCTGTGCCTCTGTTGAAAACGCATCACCTTTACTGTAATACATTTTAGCAGTGAACTGAAAAAAAAAGAAAAAGTGTCAATAAAAAAGAATATTACTCCACACTTTGTATAATTATTATTTTTTTAATTTTTATTGCAAGTTATTTTATTTTAATCCTTTGATCGGAGATTCTCGGACATGCCATTGTAGTCTATAGTTGTCGCGATCACCTGTGCTCATACATGGCTTGGTGGGTTAAAATGTATTTACAAGAGATTATTATATCATTGATATAATGCTCTTGGCATTGTTGATTAACCGTGACCTTTGAGTTATTAAAAATTTAAAAAATATATTTACTGAGCAAGATATTTAGAGATTCCCAGAGCAGCTGTTGGGAGTACTATGGCCCAAATTGGTAACATCCGCCCACGACTTGGGGTTCCCCACTCCAATATTCGTACAAAGCCTTCTCTAAACACATCAAGCAGGGCTGGTTTGTCACTAGCTATATCACTCTGCACAGTTTCCACCAAACTAGCAGAGTAAAATGGTGTAATTATTGCTAGGCTTACACTGAAAACAAAAATATTTTTAAACAGTTGAAAATATCCTCAATTTCCTACAGTCATATTTTTATTAGTTAGTACTCACCATTTCAATGTTATGTGTTGGAAAAATTGTAATACTGAATGACACTTCCCCATATCTCTGTAAAAAAAAAAACATTACAATTATCTTGAAATAGATTTTCTTTGCTTGTAATTTAAATAATAAAAAAAAAAAACTAACTTTGGCCATCCTGTTCCCTTGGACATAACATCTTCTACAGCCAAGTTTAGCCCTTTAACAATACAGGTGGATCCTATGCCCTTCCATAGAGTTGTCACGTCCTGTCGTCTGTGGAGTCTGGCCACAACTGGCAACAGTGTGTATGGCACAATGTGATAGTTCCTCAATGAGTTGTGCACCTGAAATTAAAAAAAGAAAAACTTTTAAAGTGAGTACTGTAGTAGATACGAGACAACATTCATTGAATTTAATAATGAAACTAATAAATTTAACCAAAGCAATAATTTTTTAATGGAACACAGTTCATTTGTTACAAAATATACTGAATATTGTTACAATCATTTTATACCTGACACTGACGTCTCAAAACAATGAATGGATGGCTTAATAGGTTCTCTGTGATAAGACTTGCAAAACTTATTGCTGTTGTCACATATGTATTGCTCTCTGAAAATGAATAATGAATGTTTGCATTGATTAAAAATGACAATATGTTTACAAGTTAACACCTCCATCGTGGGTATCGCAGACACAATAGATTGTCAATTGTTATGCGGCAGCCGGCTGCCTCTTGGGGATTGATGGGTTGAGTAATTTACATGCTGTAAAATACATAAATACTTGTGTAATAAAATAGTTTGCATACCTTCATCAGGAATATCATCCATAACCAAAGGCGGACCTTGATACTCTTCTGTCAATGGTGTATGATATCCGTAAATCTGCTGATAACGAGTATCGTACAAATCATTAGTTTCTCTGTTAGGATCTAACCCGTAAGGTCGATTATAATGACTATAGTCACCAAAACCAGCCATGATTTTTATTATCTAATACACAACTGACACAATCAAATTTTGTAGTTTGCAAATTTACGCAGTAGTTGGGGTCAACGAATTCCGTTTATTGTTAATATAATATACATAGTAATAATTGGTAAAGTGCCCAAAAATTCATAAATTCTAAACAAATGGGCCGAGTAGGTACTTTTTAAATTCGTGACATTTGACAACGTCAAATCGATAATAATTTGACAGATGCTTTTTTACAATGTAGTAGGTATGCGGTCAAGGAGATACATGGGTTCGGTTTTAAATCTCTTTATATTTTGCTTTGTATTTTGCGCTAGTCTCAACTCTCAACTCTCACGGAATTCCGAATATGGAAAACGAATTCGGAATTAGCCCGGCTGCACATTGTCCGAAATTTCTGATACGAAACATTTGAACTGCTAGAGTACTCTGGTGTTTCGTCCCAAGGTTTTTGGGCCCAGTGGGCCCAATGACCAGATAATATTATGAATTTTTAACATTTTTTCATCTGGCGATTGCTGCCAAGTAATTATTTTTTATGACTTTTGGGCTTATGTCTGTAGGGCTAGCAAATAAGTTGTAGATTTGAATAAAAAACAAAATAATTATTTTGTATGAAAACATTTATTACACACTGAATGAATAAATGATATTTAAAGAAAAATAATTCAATGGACATCTATATCTATATATATCTATATCTTCTTATATATAAAATACTCGTGTCACAATGTTAGTCCACGAACTCCTCCGAAACGCCTTTACTGATTTTTACCAAATTTTATATGTATATTCAGTAGGTCTGAGAATCGGCTACTGGGTACTTTATATATTGATAAGTGCATTTGTTGAATAAATAATAGTAAATTATTACAACCTGAGACTGACGGCGACCATTGTTTGTACGACGGGATAGCGATCGACGTTGCCATGGCGACATACTTATTTAGTCACTTCAATAAAATAATATGGGCGAAATACTTTATATTATGGCAAAGCAACGTTTGCCGGGACAGCTAGTATATTATATAAAACTCAAAGGTGACTGACTGACATGGTGATCTATCAACGCACAGCCCAAACCAGTGGACCGATCGGGCTGAAATTTGGCATGCAGGTAGATGTTATGATGTGGCATCCGCTAAAAAAGGATTTTGATCAATTCTACCTCCAAGGGGTTTAAATAGGGGATGAAAGGCGCGCAAAAGCTCGTGTATAATAAATTAAAATCTCTTATGACATAAATAATAACAAAAGTACCTATTTATTTTCTAAATAATCTAATTATATTATTATTGTATAGTTGTTTCAGTTTAAAATTTATTTATTATTATTATTTTTATATAAAGCTTATATATTTCTTTAATTGGCACATTATATATAAAATTCTTTGTAAGATAACGACTAATTAATTAATTAATTTTACATAAGTAAGTTTCATTCAATTGCGCGCCATTTTTCTGGCAGAATATTAGAACTATAAAGGTGGGTTTAAACAAAAAGAACATAGAGCAAGAACTGCACAAGAACATTATTTCGTATTCGTTTAGTGTAAACTATAATTCGTTACAACATACTTTAGATCGTTTACACCAATCGAACCGACAAGAACATCAAGAATAAGAATGTTTGCTCTATAGATGAGAATCATTTAGACCAAACGAGCGAATGCTCATTGCTCATTCGTCAACGATAAGTAGTAGGTTCACATTACACTATGTCTGACTGTGATAGCGATTTTTGTTATATTTGCGATGTTTGCATTTATTGTTATAATTATAACGCAATTAATGAGAAATAAAAAATAAAGAAAGAGTGGTTGGTGGGGAACAAATTAAATACAAAGAAGAAGACTCAATAATTTAAAAAACCCGCCAAAAAGTCAAAATGTTCAAGAACACTAGAATCCCTTTGAAGTGACCGCCTCGAAGAGCGAGCACGTCTAAAAGAACGTTCTAGGCAACTGCTCGAGCGCTCTTGCGTCGGTTACACCAAACGAGCGAGCATTCTTGAAGCATTCTACCTATTTACCGCCGAACACGTGGCGAACACACTAGAACAACGAAAGAATGCTCGTTGTTGGTTTACATCAAAAGAGCTTTACTAGAATGAGCATTCGCTCGTTTGGTCTAAACGGAGCTTAAGTAGTTAACAAGACCTTTATATCAACAAAAAAACGAAAATGAAAAATATTTTGTATGACGTACTATGGCAACTTTATGCCGATAGGCGCGAGCAGCTATAACCCGGCCGAATTTTATTTATGATTTGAATAAAAGAAAAAGTTCCCAAGTCTATCGTACTACTAAGATAGAATCATTTTACTGTGGGAATTAAAATTTCACGCAGTACCTATATAGCAGGTATTTTCGTTAAACTTGATTCGACGCAGTATGTTTAGGTATTAATAATAATAATAATATAAGTTTTAAGGTGATAGTGTTAGATATGTTTTAACCTATCAACCCCCATAAGGACACCGGCGACCGCGACAACAATAGAATAACAATAGATTTCCAAGAATCCGTGATCGAAGGATTAAATGTACAAAACAATATTATGGTTATAACTGATTATTTTTGTGCCAACCCTACTTCAAAATTTCTTGCCAGAAAACAATGGATCATAAAAGTGGGACCAATCGCCAGATGAAAAAATGTTAAAAATCATATCTGGTCATTGGGCCCACTGGGCCTAAAGTAGCCCGCAAACGATCAAACATCAAACACGTCAAAACATGTCAAATACGTACAAACTACGTGTTTGACGTGTTTGAAGAAAATTTGGATTACTATGTGTTTTACGTGTTTGATGTTTGATCGTTTGCGGGAGCCTTAAAAACCTTGGGACGAAACAACAGAGTACTCATCCGATCGACGTCATCTGACAAATAATGTCAGACGCCCGCCGTTCCCACTCTGCTTATATATTTTGTATCTGACGTCCGGCCCGGATGAGTTGGCAGATGCCGTCTATCGAATGGCAGAAATTTTTAATTACTTTCCGGCGGGTGTCCGAAATTTTACGTCAGATGACGTCGATTGGTAGCAGTTCAAATGTTTCTGATCAGAAAACCGGATCGCGCTCTCTCTTACATTTTGTACTGAGCCGAGTGAGCTCGAACTCGCCGGAAGGAAATTTCGGATAGTGTGCGGTGTGGCGGTCCGGCCGACGTTCAAATGTTTCGTATCAGAAATTTCGGACAATGTGCGGCCAGGCTTAATCGACTTAACACGAATGCGGCCCACAGATTAATATAATACGAGTATGTAGATGCGGCCAGCCGGCCTTTGGACGTATTTAGCATGTGACAAAAAAATAATTTTGACAGCAGAAATTGGAATGCTTAGAGCAGTGGTGCTCAACCTTTTGACGTGATAACGTCTTATAATTCGATATGGGCTGCGCGCACGAAAAAATATGACGCAATATGCGGCGTTACCTCGCTGATCGCTCTGAGGCATTCCATTTATCCTCTCAAGTCTCTCAACAACCGTAAGGCCCACCTGGGCCGCGCTCTTTGTTTCGATTATATTACGTATTTCGATGACTTAGAGAATACTTTTGTATGAAGAAGTTTGGTTAGATATGACCTTTGATACATTGGCCACACTCTGAATGAAAAATAAATAAACAATCTGTGAGCTACTAGTATTATTTCGGCTATTCAAAATTGTGCTCTATTTCCTACGTGTCAAGGTATGACTTGTGCTTTGTTCGAAGATTTTACTGGATTTCGTCTTTGTTCGAATGTATGTAGCGTTTTGTATTGCGAATAGTTTATTTTACTCATTATAAATATTTTTAGACAATCATTTGAAAGAAATACATCGAAATAACTTTAGGTTACAGTCGAAAAAGTTTGTTTCTATTTATAGAGATTCGGAAGCGATTTGCTTATTATGTTTGTAAATAAATTACGTTAAAAGCTTGTAGAACAGTAGTTCTAGTCTCATTTCGTACAATAGTGACTAGTAAGTCACTATTGTTCGAAATTATTTATTGCCCTATTAAGCACACAGACCGGCAGGGAACCGATAAACATTTGACACAATATGTTTAAGGGCTTTCTGCCGGCCGCGGCCATTTTGTAATTTATTTGTATAGCACTAAGGTCGATGTTTGCTTGCAGACTATTTTTTCTTTGCAGAGGAGTGTCCTATTTCAAGTAGTTTGTTTTTATACATCTCAACATCATTCCTCGATTTGTTTACAAAAATAGTTAGTATAGGAGATTATCATTGAGATAATAATAAAGTATTCGTTTATTTCTTCTGAACAAGTCACTAATTATAGTTTCGAAAGTTTATAATTGAGAAACTAATATCACATCGGACTAAATACTATATTATGATGGCTTGATAGATAGAAAATTTAACATATATTATAATGTAGTTCACACAAACATAAAATATGGATTGTATGTAAGGATATTTCATATTACATTAATTTTACACAGAGGGTAGGCCGGGCGCCATTTTTTTTTGCACATTGACCTGCCAACTTTTTTGCATAGATTTTTCCCGGAACTGAGGGGTTAAACTTAAAATTGACATAACATACACAATATGTATCATAAAAAATATTATTAAAAACTTTAGCATGTTTCTAATTTTTTCTTTTCATTTGCAAAACCAAGGCGCACGTGATGACCATGGTGACAAAGTGATATTTAACACAAAATTGTGCCTTATCCATCTTCTCAAAATCATATTGGGCAGCAGAATCATTTTTGATTTCCAAAGCTTGCTCTTGTAATGCATCTGGCATCATTTCTATGTCAACGTGAAAAGGATCGATCGCTAATCGATAAATGGAGGGAATGCGCGGGCGTCTGGAGTAAAACCGCCGCCCGCGCCCGCGCCCCCCTCATCATGTCTTCGCGCCTCCCTGGTGGGGCGCGCCCCCTAGTTTGAAAATCAATGCTTTAGATGCTTATTGTGATTGCATAGTCACAATTAATCTAATAAGCAAAAAACAGGTTTAGTTGTAAAAAGTAAAATGTACTATCAGCGAAGTTGATTCTTTTATAGACGGCGGACCGCGGACCTACGTAAATTGATCGCGTTTTGTTAAACCCAGAGAACAGCCCCACTACCATGACATCTTATAGCAGTATTACTTTAATATTACTTTCAGATTTCGCACAAACAAAAAACATAGCTATGGTTATATAAATAGAGATCATGTTTGTTTATGAGAAATTCAAAAGTAATATCAAAGTAATACTGCTATAAGAGCTCATGGTAAGGCCCCAGATCATGAATCACATTGAATTGAAATAATTCGACCAAATGACGTTGGTCTGTCAACTGCCCAGGAATCAATTTCTTCGATGGTACATTACATTTATCAACGTGCTATACTTGTAGGACTGTAAGACTTTTCGGATGGGTTGTCACCCATATGTCTATGCTGTGAGTTCGCCTGGATGACACAGTGAAGCCTGTAAACAGTACGGAGGCTAACATCAGGGTGGCAGACGCGAGGGCTCAAGGTTGCACGGATCTCCACGGCCGCGTGATTTCTCACGGTCTACATTACGTGCCCGGCCCGGATATCTGCACAAAATGCGTATGCGAAAATGGGATGCCCAAATTGTGCTATTCGGACCTCTGCACACTACCAAAGGCGAGTATTAAGTACCTTTCGTACTTCATGACCTTTAAAAAACTGGTTAAAATGTGATAATAAGAATGTGGTAACCAAGAACAAGTGTAGACAGTAAAAAGATGACGATTGTAAATTGGGTACGGGCACCAGTAGTCAGCCTTTTAGTGGAAAGCGCAAGCTTAAATGTGGATAGAAAATTATTTAAAATAGTAATTAAAAACCTTTTGTACTCATTCACTTAATCATTTATTAAAAATTGTTATGAAATTAACATATAAGATAGGTAATTTTTCTTAATAAGTATTGAAAATAAAGTATTTTTCAAAATAAGGCACATTTCCCCAGTACTCAGCCGTCACAACCCAGTTCTCGGCCAAATAACTACCAGTAGTCAGCCTCTCCTTAGATGGGCCTCGAAAGAGACCTATAGAACTGACAATGCCAAAAAACTAAGAAATTACTTGGTAGGTAGGTGCTTCATAAATAAATGAATAAATTAAGCAGCGTAAGTTACTGATGGCTGAATACTGGGTATACCTCACCAGTACTCAGCCGTGGTTCGACCGTATCTAGTTAGGCGGCCGACTACTGGTTTTTATATGGAATTATGTATGACCAGTACTCAGCCGGGGGTGGCCGAACACTAGATAATGTACAAGAAACGCATACCCAGTAGTCAGCCAACTCATTATTTAAATAACTATAAAGAAACTGTTCTATAACTCATTTGATTTAGACGTAAAAAATGTAATAACAATATATTTTAATAAAACATGACACAAAACTTAATAAGAAATCACAATAACTCACCTTTTTGTCGGGCACTTCCCACTAAGAAAATTTTGGCGCGCACGCCGCATCTTGGCTCGACTAGTGACAACGTCGAATTGGAATCAGATTGCCATTTCTTGCAGCCACATAGCGTCATTGTGACGTTCTGAACTGACCAATAAGAAGGCCAAGCTTTTTTTAAAGTATTTTGATTGGTAAATTTGCAATAAAACGCTATTTCTATAGGTTTTTAGCTGGAAAAGGCTGACTACTGGTGTGGGGTTGACTACTGGCGGCCTTAGCCTTGGTGTAAATTAATTTAATAATTTAATACTTAATGTACATTTACGTTTTACCACATTACATTATTATCAACATGCTATACTTGTAGGACTGTAAGACTTTTCGGATGGGTGACACATGCTGTGAGTTCATATGCCTGGATGACATAGTGAAGCCTGTTGCCCGAGGTTAACATCAGGGTGGCAGCCGGAGGAGCGGCTGCTGTCAACTAAAAAAAAGAATGAAAGTCAATTATACATTCTGTATATTATTATTATTATTATTTCCAAAACGAAAAATACCTAACTTCGTCACGTCGTTTCAGGACGGCAGACCAACGGCCGACTTCGGCTAGTAACTAGTTAGTAGTAGTTCCGATAACTTATAATAGATGGCGCTGTTTGACATACATGCATGGAATTAATATATATACTAGTTATACGTAGTTTAAATTAATTCCATGCATACATGTCTGATGTCGCTACATGTAACATATTACATGAATCATGATACATCACGTTAGTGAAAGCCGAAAGGTAACATGATTCCGTTTTATCGCTTCAACTCCCGTAAGGCCCAAGTGGGCCGCGATAACAATTGAAAGGCTATTATGTCTCGTTTTGCCGCAAACGAAGGATAAGAGTTTTTATAAGATGGTAATGATCTTCTCAAGTTAGTTTATTTTTGGATCATATAAATCGAAATAAATAATATTTGTATTTGTAAGAACTTGGTCTTTTATTGTGCAGTGACGAAATCTACTAGTGAGTGTATAGTGAACATTGTTAATAAATTAAACATTATTTATTATAAATTAAACATTATTTATTATTATTTTGTTTTCTTATCGGTCATCACTCATCAGTCATCACTAACGTGACCATATTTTTTTTTATCAGAGCGGGACAAATACAGAACCCCCCCCCCCCATATTTATTTCAAATGCCTAAAGAGTTTGTTTGTTTGTATGAACGCGCTATTATCTCAGGAAGTAATGGTCTGATTAGAAAAATTATTTCAGTTCTAGATAGTTCATTTATCGAGGAAGGCTTTAGGCTATATTTTATCAAGCCAAGACTAATAAAAGAGAAGAAACAGAGGAAAATGTGGAAAAAACGGGATAAATTATTGGACCAATATGGCAGAATAATCTCGTTTGTTCTATGTATGCGTTACTTCCAGGCATTGCACAGGCATTTCAAAAAATTTTTTGTCGTTTGGTCTGTTTGCAAAAGCGGGACAATTTCGGCCTCGCGGGGGACAGCGGGACAGACTGCCTGAAAGCGGGACTGTCCCGCCCAAAGCGGGACGTATGGTCACCTTAGTCATCACTCACTAAGTCACCAGTCACGGCACCACCTCGCTGCTCACAACTCACCATACTGTCCATACACCAGTCACAATGTGATAGCTCTCTAATGAGTTGTGACTTGTGCAACAGAAATAAAAAAAACAAAACGAAAAATACCTAACTTCGTCACGTCGTTTCAGGACGGCAGACCAACGGCAGACTTCGGCTAGTAACTAGTTAGACTTTAAAAGTTTTTACTTCTACTATAGGCTATGTTCCGAAATGTACTGCGACCACTGGAGAGTGTGACGTCATTTTAGTATACTGCGAAGCCGTTCCTTTATAATTAGTATACTGTTGGTATACTGGTTACTATTTAAAACGGAACGCAATCCAGTATACTATCAGCCGCATTTTTGACAGCTCGTATTGAACATTTTCAACACAGTCTAATAAGGTTAATTTTTGCAATTCTTCCAGTGTTTTATTATTATTAATCCAAATTAATTACAGAAATTTATAACTTTGGGATTAAACTGTAGGTATTGTTTTAAAACGTTAGACACTCGAGTGATTTTGACACTTGACAGTTGACTTTTGACAGTTGACTGATCACGTAATCAAAGTACTGCGAGTGCCTTACCTCGAAAACGCCAGTGCTCACAGTACAATATGGCGACGATTGATGACGTCATATATTTCACTAGGGTACTGCGGCAGTGTACTGCAACTCCATTACGGAACGATTTTTTCTACAGTGATAGCACTGTGCAGTGGTCGTAGTACGTTAAGGAACATAGCCTTAAACTTTGATGTGCGCAGAAAAACCGACTCATGATGGCAAACTACAAAAATATATGTGTTCAAACAATGATTCAAAAGTCGTGTTCGGTTGCTTATTCAACTGCGCATGCGCGGCTTTTTTGTGTGTCAGTGTGAGTGTCATATTTTAAAATACCTTGTAATGTACTGTGAGCACTGGCGTTTTCGAGGTAAGGCACTCGCAGTACTTTGATCACATGATCAGTCAACTGTCAAGTGTCAAAACCACTCGAGTGTCAATCACACTCTACAGTGGTCGCAGTACATTTAGGAACATAGCCATAATATGGCGACGATTGATGACGTCATATATTTCACTAGGGTACTGCGGCAGTGTACTGCAACTCCATTACGGAACGATTTTTTCAACAGTGATAGCACTGTGCAGTGGTCGCAGTACATTTCGGAACATAGCCTTAATAAAAAAACTGGTTGCACTCCGGGAGTGCCGGCAGAAGTGAAAACTTGATTATTAACGTTGTGCATTTTTTAACCCATTTTTTATGAAAATCGATTTTTAAAAAATTGTCAATCAAGTTGTTTCGATCAAGGTTTCGATCAAGTTTCGATCAAGTTTCGATCAAGTTTTGAACAAGTTTCGATCAAGTTTCGATCAAATTTCGATCAAGTTTCGATCAAGTTTCGATCAAGGTTTCGATCAAGGTTTCGATCAAGTTTCGATCAAATTTCGATCAAGGTTTCGATCAAGTTTCGACCAAGTTTCGATCAAGTTTCGATAAAGTTTCGATCAAGTTTCGATCAAATTTCGATCAAGTTTCGATCAAGTTTCGATCAAGGTTTCGATCAAGTTTCGACCAAGTTTCGATCAAGTTTCGATAAAGTTTCGATCAAGTTTCGATCAAGTTTCGATCAAGGTTTCGATCAAGTTTCGATCAAGTTTCGATAAAGTTTCGATAAAGTTTCGATCAAGTTTCGATCAAGTTTCGATCAAGTTTCGATAAAGTTTCGATCAAGTTTCGATCAAGTTTCGATCAAGTTTCGATCAAGTTTCGATCAAGTTTCGATCAAGGTTTCGATCAAGTTTCAATCAAGTTTCGATCAAGTTTCGATCAAGTTTCGATAAAGTTTCGATCAAGTTTCGATCAAGTTTCGATCAAGTTTCGATCAAGTTTCGATCAAGGTTTCGATCAAGTTTCGATCAAGTTTCAAATTGAGTTCGAGTTCGAGTTCGAGTTCGACACAAAACACTACTCTCCAACAGTCTTACGCGTTTTGTATGGTTTTTCGATCAACACGAAAATCTATCGCGAGTTTCACAGTTTTTACCCATCCCACAAGTGCTCAACGCCGCTAAAGAAGTTTTCACTTCAAAAATATTATTTGACGTACGAATCTGTCAATGTCATGTCATTGTCATTCAAAAAGTGAAAGATACGTCTTACGTCAGTTGACAGTTCATTGAAATACAAAATTTCGCGAAAACAGAAGTTGTAGGACGAGGCCTAATAACCATACATTCATATGACACTCGCATGAGTTTCAAAATTTAGTTTTGGCTAAATTTTACCTATTAGTACACAATATGTGGACGATATTTATTTTCATATCTAATGTATTATATTCTAATAACATTTCACAGTAATAAAAGACAATTTCATTAATTTCAGGCGCTCCGTGAGAATCACCAATTCGAGTTTCTACTCGGCCAGTTCGACTACATGTTGGGGCAGCAACAGGACAAGATCACGGAGTTCAAGCACGGTCTTCTAGACTTTCTGAAGACGCACTGTCTGGGCGACACGGACACATACATCATGGTCATTAGTACACTTCAACATGTACGCCGAAGCCGCTAACGTCAAGAAGAAGCAAGCGCTAGCTCTGTTAAATGACTTAGAAAAGATGGCCGGGGAAAAGGCGTCGCCGAAGAATCAGCCGGTCTGGCTACAGATACACGATAATGTGCCAACGCGAACGCTGCTAGAGACTGCGTTAAACCACTGAACTGATGCGGCGGAGTTGTATCCTCCCAATATTGCGATGCCTTCATGAGGGAGTAAGAATTAAAAACTTGCATGAAACTTGCGTCTAAATATTTCTGTTCGTCGTCTATTTTGAAGCATTTTCAAATCCTGAAAAAATTCCTTTAGTCCATGACAATATTTTTATCGATAAACTATACTTCAAGTAAAGTGCATCCCTAAAGTACACGTAAAAAGCTATGCAATACTTGAAGCCAAATTATCACTTGATTTGACATTTTTATCATTAATGCCATAAATAGCATGATTATGGGATTATTAAACTTATAAAATTTCTTTTTAGCTTATAAGAATACCGATTGATATGCCCAAAAAACGTTGTTGAAAACTTACTTATGTTATGTTAAATCCACGTGTTTGAGGCATTCCTTGGCCGTTTTTATGGTTTATTATATAGCGGAACCACAAAACCCAACAAGATATTGCATTTAACGTTCACTAAACACTTTTATTAGCACTTTTTAAACATGAAATATTGCAGACCGACTCCTTTATGTCCCATTAGGTAGGACATAACATTACAAACTTTTGACGTTTAAATACACCGATATGAGCTATCTCTTTCACTCAACTTACTGCATCGTTAGTTAGAAAGAGTAACATTATCAACTGTCAAAATATAAGGTTACCTCCAATAGTATAACCTCATTGTTAACTTTATGCCTAAGACGCATGATCAATTTTCTTTCATTCCCTGTCAGCTAGTGAATATCGATTTTAAAATAAATAGGACAAAAGTTTCATAGCCAGTAAACATGCGGGTCTGACAAATAAACGTTTCGTGGAGATAATGTTGCATATAGCGCTGCTAAGCTTGTGGATCCTACATTTTCACAGTAAGAAGTAGTGCATGAACCTTGGCATATAAAATGTACGGGTGAAGCGTAAAGTTTATTGTTGGTTGTAGATGCGAGAGCTCAAGGTGACTGCACGGATCTTCGCGGGCGCGTGATTTCTCACGGTCTGCATTACGTGCCCGGCCCGGATACCTGCACACTTTGCGTTTGCGACAATGGACTGCCTAAAGTGTGTAAGTCGGTCCTGTGCTCACCACCACAGGCGAGTATCGTGTACCTTTTACACTTGACCTTTAAAATAAACAGGTTATAATGTGATATAATTGTAACAAAGGACTAAGTATAGTCTATTAGATACTGATCTAATTTTAAAAATTAAAGACAATAATTTAAGTCAATAGATTTTTATTAACTACAAGTTTTGTGTAAAAAGATTATGATTGTAAACTGGTCACAATTAATCTAATAAGAAAAACAGGTTTAGTTGTAAAAAGTAAATGTATACATAACGTGACCATACGTCCCGCTTTGGGCGGGACAGTCCCGCTTTCAGGCAGTCTGTCCCGCTGTCCCCCGCGAGGCCGAAATTGTCCCGCTTTTGCAAACAGACCAAATGACAATAATTGAAAAGTATTTTTATGTTTGAAATGCCTGTGCAATGCCTGGAAGTAACACATACATACAACAAACGTGACTATTCTGCCATATTGTGCCAAATAACATAGAATTCGTGAGAAAAGTCCTTTCAAATAAATTTTCCCGTTTTTTTCACAATTTCTTCTGTTTATTCGCTCCTATTAGTCTTGGCTTGATAAAATATAGCCTAAAGCCTTCCTCGATAAATGAGCTATCTAAAACTGACAGAATGTTTCAAATCAGACCAGTAGTTCCTGAGATTAACACGCGTTCATACAAACAAACAAACTCTTCCTTACTTTGAAATACTTACATAATTATTCATAAATATTTGGGGGGGAGGGGGTTTGTATTTGTCCCGCTCTGACAAAAAAAAAAAATGGTCACGTTATGTATACATTACATTTATCAACATGTTATACTTGTAGGACTGTCAGTCATTTCGGATGGGTGACATATGCTGTGAGTTCATATGCCTGGATGACATAGTGAAGCCTGTAGACAGTACGGAGGCTAACATCAGGGTGGCAGCCGGAGGAGCGGCTGCTGTCTTTCTCCTCTCTCTCGCACTGATAGTTTACAGAATCAGAAAACAAAAGAGAAGAAGACCTTTGCATGCTGAAGACCAGAGAAGCTTGACAAGCATAGGGTAAGCTCAATTATACTATCCTTATGAAATTAAAATATATACTACATATATCATTTCTTACAAAAAATTGTCACTCTGCTTTAAAAATTATCATAACATAATGTAATGTTAAGAAAATAATATGTAAATTGCAACATTATGATTTTTTTTATTATTTTACTAAGATAGGTTTACCTGAATTCATTTTTATCTTCATGAGATAAATTATTTTTAAAGTCCATAATGGACTTTTTCCTTCCCATTTTGGTAGATAGATTTATCTTTTTTTAATTGATTATTGTTTGTTTCCATTAGTAGATTTTAGATATTTCATTTACTTTTTATAGATAAATTACCAATATCTGAAACATTGAGATAATATACACTAGGAGAGAGCCTTATATCGGTGTATAAGCGTTAAAAGCGTGTAATGTTATGTCCTACTTACTCGGACATAACAAAGGAGTCGGTCCGCATATTTCATGTAATAAAAGTGTTAATAAAGGTTTTTAGTGAACATTTTATGTTAGATATTGTTGAGTTTTGTGGTTCCGCTAAATAATAAACCATAAGAATGGCCAAAGAATGCCTCAAACATGTGGATTTAACATTAAATACGTAAGTTTTGAACAACGTTTTTTGGGCTTTTCAATCGGTATTTTTGTAAGCTAAAAAGATAATTTATAAGTTTAATAATCCCTTATTCGTGCTTTATAAGGCATTAGTGCTAAAAATGTCACATCAATTAATAATTTGTCTACAAAAATTGCATAGCTTTTTACGTGTGTTTACGGATTCTCATTACTTGAACTACAGTTTATCGATATCATGAACTAAATGACTTTCTTTTCCGTATAATAATGTGCTTCGAAATGATCGACAAATAAAAATATTCAAGAAAATAAACGCACACTACTTGTATGAAAATAAGCACAAAATGGCCACGCGATGACGGGCTAAGGTTACATCTATATATATATATCCTTAATCTGTGATCTGAAAGTAAATGAAACATGTGTATGACATGTCCCCTGTACAGAGTTCACTGAAAGTACCAATGCTGAAAGAGCAATGCTTTTTTTGTGATTTGTATAGGCAACTACCCAAGTGTCATGGATTTTCGCATACGAGAGTTTTAAAAAAGTCACTCTTTCAGCGTTACTACTTTCACGGTAAACTGTATGTAAGGGACAAATACACATTACACACCCTAAAGTATTATCACTTAGTTTTATTACACCCAGTATAATAATATCGTCTTTTAAAACAGGTACATAAGTGGTAGCATGGGATATATGGGGGGAACCTGTGAAACGGCCTTGGGAGCTTGGAAACCATCCGGAAACTATCTGCCAAGGGGGGAAGCTCCACCGCCGTACGATGAGGTTGTTGCTCAGTGCCGTGGCGATCAGATACGGTGAGAGCATAGTAATGCAGTTACAATTCATCTTTACCATATTATTATAAAGAGGCCAATCACAGACATAGATCAAGATAGATACCGCAAGTGTATGTGTACTTCGCGTGCCATATCGCGTTCCCAAACGACGAGATGCTCGTCTTTCGAAAGTCTGTTCTTTAGTCTGCTAACGGAATCGGACGTCAATCGGAATTTAAAAAATGCCTAAATGCCTAAAACGTGCCGTATTGAGCTATAGAAATTCAAATAGAAACGTTGGCCTTGATAATGGACACGTTTCTTATCATCGGTACGTCACAGTGGTAGGAAAAAAGTAACACACTCGTTTTCATACAAATGGAGCGACATGCGGTATCTATCTTGATCTATGTCTGTGAGTCCAATAGCTTATTAATTTTCTATAAAATAGATTATCTATTGATAGTGTTTAATTTTGTTTAGTTAGGTACTATGAACACAGCCATTCATGGCGGACGGTATATAATTTGAATGCGCATTTACATGTTACCGACTTTTATATTTCTTATTTTGTTTTACAATTTACAGAATAAATGGTGATGGATCTTATCATAGGAGTTTTGCGAGTGTGGTGGAGCCTTTACAACGAGCTGAAGATATACAGTGCGGTAACCATGGATACGGTCAAAGATCTGTGGCACAGGTATAGAATAGATTATACTATAAAACAGTCTAGAACAGTAGATTGTCTTTTACGAACATGCCATGATTGGTTTAACCGCGCCGGACGCCTGATCGCACGAGCGCACATATTTTAACCCATCTATCCCCAAGCGGCACCTGGCTGCTGCATAATAATTGAAAATCTATTGTATCTGCGATTTCCACGATCGAGCTATTACCCGCTTGAGGGTAGTTTAAATTAATGTGATGTACTGTTCTTAACTTTGTTAAAAGTCGCAATAATTAAAGGCACTTCATTGGTGTCGATCCATACTAATATTATAAATACGAAAGTGTGTCTGTCTGTCTTGTACCTCTTCACGCCTAAACCGCTGAACCGATTTTGCTGAAATTTAGTATAAAAATACTACAGTCCCGAGAAAAGACATAGGATACTTTTTATCCTGGAAAAGTGTACGATTCACGAGCGATAAACTAATTTTGTCGCAACGGAGTTGCGAGCGTCATCTAGTATAACTCTTGCAATCTACGAGCGCGCGTAGCCTTTATTTGTAGTTGTAAATGTAAATAAACATTTTCGTTAGTGCGCGTACCCGACGGAGCACAGTGTGATAAAAACCTCGATTTTGTTTCACCGCGTTTTTCTTTCAAAATACTATAGTTGATAGCTATATAAACATTAGAGTAAAACTCCGAGATCGATATTCTTTGTAGATATCTTTTTAAAGAGTGTCAAAGTTGGCTTTTTTCCGGGTCAAAAATTTGCATAAAAATTAATTAAAAAAAAAAACTAATCAAGTAACATTAATTTTGTTTATACCAATTGAACAAGGACTTAATACTTAACTTTTCCTCCAAATTTGGTTAACCTACTGTGATCTCAAGTAGGGAGATATTTATTTATTTAATAATTTTAGTTTTTCATTTTTAATTTCGCGATTAGATCGAATCAGAAAATTTTTTAAGCATGAAACGATAGTGTGAGTAATCCTTTATCAATGTTATTAAAAATCACACTAATAACCTCTGTGTCATAAGTTATATCCAATTTAAATTTCTTTAAATAAAAATTCGGATTTTTTGTGCCTAGGGTTGTCACTAAAGGTCTCTTGTTTGATTTATCCGGTTGATACGCAAATTCGCAATCGATATCCTATACGAAAAATATCAAGATCACGTTTAGGTAGGTCTAATAATAAAAAATCTAAAAAGTGAAAAAATATAACGTAAACTAATGATTTTTTATGCTCAAACAGTATCTAATCACTAATCACCTTCTGATGTAGTCGGGGAAAATAAAATATCAACTTTAGTGACAACCCTAGGTATAAAAAATCCGATTTTTTATTAAAAAAAATTTGAATTGGATATAACCTCTGACATAGAGGTTATTAGAGTGTGATTTTTAATAACATTGATAAAGGATTACTCACACTATCGTTTCATGCTTAAAACTTTTTGTAATTCGATCTAATCGCGAAATTTAAAATGAAAAACTAAAATTATTAAATAAATAAATATCTCCCTACTTGATCACAGTAGGTTGACCAAATTTGGAGAAAAAGTTAAATATTAAGTGCTTGTTCAATTGGTATAAACAAAATTAATTTTACTTGATTAGTTTTTTTTTAATTAATTTTTATGCAAATTTTTGACCCGGAAAACGCCAACTTTGACACTCTTTAAAAAAATAACTACAAAGAATATCGATCTCGGAGTTTTATTCTAATGTTTATATAGCTATCAACTATAGTATTTTGAAAGAAAAACGCGAAAAACAAAATCGAGGTTTTTATCACACTGTGCGGAGCAGTCAGTAGCGAGCGAGCCATGTACCTACGCGTGTATAGATATGGTCACTCACACAACTAAGGGCGACGCGCGCTCGTAGATTGCAAGAGTTATATAATTATTTAAATTTTTAGTTGATGGTGTTAATCTCAATAATTTAATTGTTCTATTAACAGATAGCCAACACTCAGAATTGCTACAACGCTCCACTTCTACAACCTGTGCATCAACCGGAGACGAGAGAAGCCACCATTATAACACACCACCCTCTGACAGCCAATGGTAAGATGACAAAAAGTTAACAAAGGCTTCCTAATGTGGAATTTCGATTAGGAATTCCGTGAGACTAGCGTAATCGTTCGTTTTTCTTTATTCGGGAATGCGCTGGCTTGGCTGGCTTGAATTCGTCCCGTTCCTAAAAATGCGAGCGTATGCGGTTGGCGGTAGTTAATGTACTTTGTACTAATTCCATGCATTCGCATAGCAACGATACACCCCTCTTTACGAAATAAAGCCATGAGCAATAATTGTCACTTGCATAATACAAAAAATGGAGTACCGAACACATGCATAAAATGTATTCGGTACTCAATTTGTATACTCGTGGAACAAATTTTTTGACACAGTTACTCTTCCTTAGTTTTTATTGTTCGCAGAATGTAATCTAGTTGTTTCACTCTAACTCACGTGCAACGTTATCTCCCCTCTCGCTCTAGTGTCGCTGGCGGCGTGTCTGACGGGCTCGCCCGCAGAACGTACCGGGCTTCTACGCGCCAAATATTTCCTATATAATGTAATCTAATTGTTTCACTCTAACTCACGTGAAATTGTATCTCCCGTCTCGCTCCAGTGCCGCTGGCGGCGCGTCTGACGGGCTCGCTCGGCGCTATCAGCGCCCGCGAGCCTCGCCCACACAACGTGCCGGGCTTTTACGCGCCCGCACCAACACAACTCCTTAATTTGTAAGTGTTGTTTTTACCTCTTTATTAATAAATAAATGCACTACATTGTCTACAGTGGCTTTACAAAATATACAGTTGCATCTTTTTTGGCCTTGTCTATCAAGCAACTTTTCTGACATAAAGTGTAAGAGTTACATGTCATAACGCCTGTAATTTGTACACTTCGTGGGGATTTTTTTGTCAGAGCACAGACTTTGAAATTGGATTATTTTATTAGGTTTGCTTTGACTACCTATATTCCGTTGTTTTCAGGCACCGCACCATCCCTCGCATATCTACGGACAGCGGCGTGGAGTGGACGGTGGCTGGCGAGGCGCGGCGCTCGTTCCACCGGCCGCGCGCCGCCGGCCGCAGCGTGCCGCGCAACCTCGACATCGCCTCCGCCGCCCTCGCGCCCCCCGCACCCCACGAGTGAGTGCGACGGGGACGGCGCATACAGCCCTCTCTCTCTATTGTAGCGCGCTCGTTCCACCGGCCGCGCGCCGCCGGCCGCAGCGTGCCGCGCAACCTCGACATCGCCTCCGCCGCCCCCGCGCTCTCCGCACCCCACGAGTGAGTGCGACAGGGACGGCGCATACAGCCCTCTCTCTCTATTGTAGCGCGCTCGTTCCACCGGCCGCGCGCCGCCGGCCGCAGCGTGCCGCGCAACCTCTACATCGCCTCCGCCGCCCTCGCGCCCCCCGCAACCCACGAGTGAGTGCGACAGGGACGGCGCATACAGCCCTCTCTCTCTATTGTAGCGCGCTCGTTCCACCGGCCGCGCGCCGCCGGCCGCAGCGTGCCGCGCAACCTCGACATCGCCTCCGCCGCCCCCGCGCTCCGCGCACCCCACGAGTGAGTGCGATAGGGACGGCGCATACAGCCCTCTCTCTCTATTGTAGTGTGAGAGAAAGAGCGGCTTACAACACTTTTGTTGCTTAATATGACTTCCTCGTGGTAAACGCTGTGTAAGTGTCTACGTAAATTACGTCCGTAATGTCAAACGCATACAAAATACGGGACGGAACGCGACGGAATAGTGTGTCGTCGGCAATTTAAAATATATTGCGGGCGTAATCATGCGGAGTTTACGCCGGCGGCGCGGCGTAACTTCGGCCTAGTGTGTTTAGACACAAAGAGCGGCTTACAACACTTTTGTTGCTTAATATGACTTCCTCGTGGTAAACGCTGTGTAAGGGTTGATTCAGACCGCAACGTGACGCTTAGCTAATTAGCTATGCATTTCTAAAATATGGATTTGACAGATTCGCAAGACGTCTCACGCAATTGAAATCTGTCAAATCCATACAAATTTATGCCGCGCCGCGCCTCGCCTCGTCGCATTGCGGTCTGAATTGACCCTTAGCCTTTAATCAAATTCTGGACCGTGGTCGATGCAAATAAAGAAACAGACATATTTCCGGTATTTGATAATACCTACTGTAGTTCAAGAACGATGGGATTAAACACCACTCTTTCCACAATAACATGGTGTAACCTGTTACAGTGGCGTAGTGCGTGCGGGCAGCGGGCGGTCGCGCGCCCACAGCGTGGAGGAGGGCGACAGGCCACCCCCGCCGCCGCCCCCTCTCACACCCCCGCCTAATGCGACCCTGCCGCTTACCGTTGACAAGGTATTCACAATAACAGTTGCGCTCAAAAACATTTGGGATGCTTTGCGGAGTTGCTTTGCGAAAAATGTGTTTTAATCCTTCAAGCCCACTGACCTTCATTATACAAGTACGCTGGACCTATGATACCCTTTGAAATGACAGCTGTTTTTTGTGCGAAATCAGCGGCCCCAATGCGGGGGAAGAGAACAAATTCTGACGTAAACATGACGTTTAAAAGTCGTTATATTGGCGCTTTTAGCAGTAGTGGGAGTATTTGGAACTAATACTAGTATCTACCACCGTAGTGATTATATTCTCTTTGAGCGGCCATTTGCAAATTACGTCAGATTTAGTTCTCTTCCCCCGCAATGTGGGCGCTGATTCCGCTTCAAATAGGCACAAAAAACATCTGGGTATCTTATGTCCAGCGTACTTGTATAATGGAGGTCAGTGTTCAAGCCCCATCTTATGGGTTGGCACCGGTGATCGCGACAACAATAGAATAATAATATCTATGGACGCTTCACACCATGTCAGTCTGGCCCCGTGGTAAGTACCTGAAGGACTTGTGTTACGGGTACCAGACAACGGAAATATATTTAATACTTTTTATACTATACATATATTTAAGATTTTTATTATATGATACACATAATTAATACACATCCATGACCCAGGAACTTTAAAAAACTTTTTGTTCCGTCGGCGGGATTCGAACCCGCAACCCCCGGCTTGAGCTACCGATATGCTCACCACTGAGCCACAGAGGTCGTCAAAAGAATACAATAGCATTTCCACGAATCCGCGATCGAAGGATTAAAATGATAACATGAGTAATTGGCATGATGACTATTTTTTTCTTATTGGTAATTGAAAGACCTTTAAAAAATAGAAACATCGGTGAAAGAATGACTATAGCTTAAAAATTAACCAAGATATGACAATTCAAACATCTTAAAAAAATGGACCTGCCCGAAACGTTCCATACAAAGTGCTACTCGATTATGACGTCACCTTTGAGTTGTTTGTATGCATCGCGGAAGATTTTTGTTCGCTAGCTATATTAATTATTGCGTTTATGAAAGTGGTTTTATAACAAAAGTTGCTTTAAATTACATAAGTTATCGAATGGTATACAAATATTAAGAAATTTTATTGAAAAAAAAATCGACTTGAATATCCATCCAACTTTGAAGGCGCATAACAAAAAAAATACAAAAGCTATCTAGCTGAAATTTTGGAAACACTTATTTTTTACCGTTGTTTCTTTATTTTAATAACAAAATTCGCTAATCTTTGACCTTGTCATCATCCCAATTATTATTTAGGTCTTTAACAGAAAACAAAAAGTTTTCTGTTAAAGACTATGTTCTGTACGTGGCAACGTAGCATCTAAATTTCCCGCTCAGTGCTAGAAAATTTGAGTTTATCAATCTTAAGAAGTTTGCATTTTGATTCTCAAAACTCACTGGTTTCGAATGGGAGATTGTTTTTAACCTATCAATCCCCGTAAGGTGGGCCTTAATTAAGTGGGTCGCGATGACAAAATATTTCCAAGAATTGGCGATCGAAGATTTAATTGACGTTCTCGTTTGCAGCCGTCGTGCGTGTGCAGCTACTCGGGCGGCGGCGGCGGCGCGGACGGCGGCGAGGACGACTACCGCAGCGAGTGTGAGAACTGCAAGACCACCGACACCGGGTACGAGTGTACGTCTAATTGTGTATAGCTTGTCAAAAAACAGTAGACGCCGAACACAAATTTTAAATCACATAAAATATTGAAAAAATGTATTAAACCAGATATGAAATGTGCAAAAATTATAATATTTGAAGTGTACAAACGTTGTGAGTGCTAATACGAGGCTAAAAATTACCATTATATACTGATTACGATTAGAAAATTTAGTTCAGCGTCTACTCTTTTTTGACAGACTGTAGTAGTGATGGAACTGATCAACTGACGAATGTTTGCGCCCGAGCTGCGCGTCCACTGGATCGGAATCGGAGCGTACGGAACGGACGGAACGAAACGGTTTACGAAATGCTAATGGGGTGCGTCCACTGCATTCGGATTCGGCATCTGCAATTAAGATTTTAGTAAAGCATTTGCCTATTAACGTCAGAACTTGAAACGTTCGGAATTCGAATGAAGTGTTTACTGCGCATGACGTCATCAGCGAGAATACCGGTATCAGACGCAGAAATACCGTTCCAGTGCACGCAGTACCATAGAAATCAATACGAAACAATAAATCCGTCCGTTCCGTACGCTCTGATTCCGATCCGGTGGACACGCACCTTAGATGTTGCCTTACATTAGGGACATATCAGACAGAGAGCGGTCCCGCGCTCAAACGTTCAAGCGGTTGTTTTGCATTCCTCGTGTTATATGACGTTACATAGATATACTCACACAGGAGGCGTCCTGATTGACCGCTCGAATAAAAGCGAACTTAGAATGCCTAAACGCGGGACGACTCGGTGTCTGATAGATAACTTAGTAGTAGTGATACTAAAAGAATAGTCGCTTTCGCATACTAGATGTTGCTTGCAATCTTATCGTGCTGACATTTATTTATGCACAGGAAAGGTCTCAAAAGTCACCATACTAGATTTCAATTAGTTCTGCAGTTTAAGCTTAAAACGAAACAGAGAAAGACATGTATTGATTTCGCCTACTATGGTCAAGTTCACTTAGGGCTCACACATAACTGCGAATTCGCATCGCATCGTGAATACCTGCGACAAAATTCATAATAAAAATGACATTACGATGCGATGTGAATTCGCAGTTTTGTGTGGGAGCTTCTTCATAAGACTTTATAATTTGTAGGTGGGAGGAGAACGGCGAGTGGTCTGAGGGCACGCAGACACTACAGCGGCGCGCGCCCCCGCCCCCCGCGCCTCCGCCCGCCACTGCCACACTGCCGCAGCCCGTCACCAGGTACACACACACGCACACACACCTATACGTACGCACACAGCGGTGCGCGCTTCCGCCGCCGCACTGCCGCAGCCCGTCACCAGGTACACACACGCATACACACGCCCATACATACGCACCTCACGCGCACGGACTTGCGTGCACCTAAATATGCACGCACGCAGCGCCGCCCGCCACTAGGTATTCAAACGCGCACACGCACTTATGTATACGCAAGCACGCACGCCCACAGCGGCTTGCATATCCGCATTCAACAGCTATACTGCCGCAGCCCGTCACCAGGTACTATCAAAGAAGTTAATTCCTAGGCAGATGGAGGACCTACGTCATGTGGTCGGCTTATGTCAATTCAATGTTAGCTGTGATCGGTCGGGTGGGTTCGACTTCACGCGACCAATTTACTTAGGTCCGCCATCTTCCTGGGAATCAACTTCTCTGATAATACATATGCGTACGAGTGTATGTACTGTTACGCACACGTCGTGTACATAGTATACACATAATGTAGAGATAAACTACGATAAAATGGCGCGCCCCTCCAAATTACTATTTCAATGTGGGTAGTCATATCCTTATGAAAGAGTTTGTATGTAGTAAGTATTCAACCAATCAACCAGTACTCGTAATATTTTACTTAATGTCACTTATTACGAGGGCTGCTATTTATGTATCCGGAATTAAAAAAAGAAACAAACATATATCATTTTATATGGTTTTATTGCTTTTCAAAATATTCGCCGCGATTATCGACACACTTTTGCATACGCTGGAACCAATTTTCATAGCACTTTTTCCATTCTGATTGAGGTATCTCCAAAACGTGCATTTTGAACGCATCAACAGCCTCTTCGCGGCTCGAAAAACGTTGACCACGTAATTTGTTCTTCGCGTATGGAAATAAAAAGAAATCGTTAGGTGCCAAATCAGGGCTGTACGGCGGATGACCAGTCAATTCGATCTTTTGACCCTCCAAAAACTGAGTTGTTTCAGCTGAGGTGTGACAGCTAGCATTGTCGTGATGTAATATGATTCTGCGTTGTCGGTTGTCCTTTCTTATTTCTTCAAAGACTTCTGGTAAACAAATGGTCGTATACCATTCAGAATTAACCGTTTTACGATTCTCTAATGACACTGTAGCCACATGTCCATTAATTCCAAAAAAACAGGCGACCATTTGCTTCAAAGTACTTTTTGCACGAGTAACTTTTGTTGGTTTCGGCTCATCTTGGAACACCCACACCGTTGACTGTTGTTTAGTTTCGGGGTCATATGCATAGATCCAAGATTCATCACCTGTGTAGATATTATAAACGGCTTTTGACGTAGAACGGTTGTATTTTTTTATCATTTTTTTGCACCAATCGACACGAGCCCGTTTTTGATCGATTGTCAAGTTGTGCGGAATCCAACGCGAACATATTTTTTTTACAGCCAAATGTTCGTGTAATATCTTATGTATGCTCGTCATACTTATGCCTAAGGACGCCTCTATCTCGCGATATGTAACATGACGATCACGCATTATTAGTTCCCGCACAGCATCTATATTTTGTGGGACAACAGCTGTTTTTGGGCGACCTTCTTTATTTTCATCCGTGAGCATAGACCGCCCACGATTAAACTCACTGTACCAGTGATAAACAGTGGTTTTTGATGGTGCTTCATCTCCAAAAGTTGCGGTGAGTTGAATAAAGCACTGTTGTTGATTTAGCCCACGCCGAAAATCGTAGTAAATCATTGCACGAAAATGTTCACGCGTTAAATCCATGGCAAATGAAGACACGCAATTTTCAAAATGACGCCACAATGGAAAAATAATTGACAGTCACATGAAACAAAATGTATTCTTCAACCAAAGAGTTCTATTTTCAAATGTTGTAATTACTTTTTAAATATTGTTCTTGTAAGTGGCCAGTTCCGGATACATAAATAGCAGCCTATGTACCAAGATTTGTTGGTCAACTAATCATAACTAGCCGACCGCGCAAGACAACGCACTTCAAAAATTTTGATTTTTGGAGGGGCGCGCCATGTTATCGTAGTTTATCTCTATGCTATAACGGAGGACACATTGAAAGTTGACAGAAGTCTTCATGTTAACAATAAAATGCATTTTTCAGACGTACTGTGATGGGACCCCCGTCTAACTGGGAGAACTGGTTCAACACGATACCGGACTCCGACTCCGAGTCCGAGGAGGAGTGAACCGGACACGTCCGCTTCGGACAGTCCACACCGGACAAGTTCGACCAGCCCTCATTCCCGGACATGTCCGATACCACTAAATGTAAGTCGAATCTCACAGGCAGATGAGAAACTTTTTTATCCAAATCCGAAATTTTGTAACGCGCTTGACATTGCATTCTCAACACTAGGGCTTCACACGAGAGCGAGATTTTTCTCGACTCGTCTCGTTCTCGTCTCGTAAAAACGAGACGAGAACGAGACGAGACGTTTTGGAAAATATTATCGGCGATACCGAGACCACAAACAGGGCAATCCGAGAGTCTCGTTTTGAATCTCGTTAAATTTTTTTAATGAAGTTTTTATTCGAATTTATCAGAAAACTTATAAAACAGTATCTATATACTTATTATAAAACAAAGTCGCTTTTTTTTCCCTCATGTCCCTTTGTTACCTTTAATCTTTAAAACTACGCAACGGATTTTGATGATTCTTTCAGTGTTAGATAGGCCATTTATCGAGGAAGGTTATAGGCTATATTTTATCACGCTAAGATTAATAGAAGCGAAGAAATAGAGGAAAATGTGGAAAAAACGGGGAAAATTATTTGAAAGGTCTAACTTGAACGCGCTAATCTCAGGAACTACTGGTCCGATTTCAAAAATTCTTTCAGTGTTAGATAGCCCATTTATTGAGGAAGGTTATAGGCTATATTTTATCACGCTAATACTAATAGGAGAATGTGGAAAAAACGGGGGAAATTATTTAAAAGGTCTTATCTCACGAACTACTGGAGCAATTTTTATGTTATTTGGCACAGATAAGAAGTAGACACGTAAAGGATCATAGGCTATCAATTTTAATATTCTTTTCAGTGGCTATATATTTTATACCCGTGCGACGGCGGGGCGGGTCGCTAGTATTTTACAAAATATAAAATCTGGTAACCATCCAAACTGCATTTTATCATATAAATACGTTAGTCATGAAATATTCCTTATTCTCTTTATTATGTTATAGAAATAAATCATTATTTACAACTAAGCGAGACGAGACGAGACAACTGGTAACGAGACGAGACCGAGACTTAAACGAGACTCAATTTTTTGAGGATTGACGAGACCGAGACGAGATTTTTGTTACTCTCGCTTACTCTCGTCTCGTGTGAAGCCCTACTCAACGCGCCTAAGGAAATTTTACTTTAAAACAATCATGTGTGTTGACGTAAGGGGTACGTAAAGTAAAACGTAAGGAACGTAATCTTTCAGCTAATACGATACTACTTTTCGGTCGTACATCGTATACAAGGTGTAACAAAACTAAGAGACTACTAAGAGACAACACTTTAGTTTGTATGTGTTCCTTATATAGAGTTCATTGTGAAAGTAGCAGCGCCCGAGCGTCATGAATTTTCCCATACGAAAAAAAAAAAAAAAAAACTTTCAGCGCTGATACTTTCACAGCGAACTCTATACAGGGAACTTATCACTTAGTTTTGTTACACCCTATAGATTCAAAGCTATTGCGTGTC
Organism: Polyommatus iphigenia; assembly: GCA_963422495.1. Taxonomy (NCBI): domain Eukaryota; kingdom Metazoa; phylum Arthropoda; class Insecta; order Lepidoptera; family Lycaenidae; genus Polyommatus; species Polyommatus iphigenia. The sequence continues at coordinate 9,303,111 of OY730182.1, forward strand.
TGCATAAACGGGACAGCAATATGCGGTAGTGAAAGAGACGAAAGATGCGTTATATGACTTTCTAGGTACTGTATTGTACTGCACTGTACTTTTAAGGTGAACGCAGATTTGGCCGCACCGCACGCACCGCAGTCGCCGCATTCGCAATTCTTCATATTATTATGAAGTTGCAAAGACTGCGGCGCGGGTAGGTATGCGAGCTTGCCTATAACTTCATATAAAGAATGCGAAATGCGGCGACTGCGGTGCGTGCGGTGCGGCCAAATCTGCGTTCACCTTTAGGATTGCCAACTTTTTTTACAAGAAATGAAGTGTATTCGGATCTGTCAAGAATTTTTAAACAGTATTTTAAATGAACAGTATTAAATGCGTACGTATGCGTATTTTTACAGCTTCTCGTACATTGTACTGAAAATTAAAAGAAATTCGTCTCAGCCTCTAAGTATAACACGTCATAATAAAGTGTTTGCATTTTGATGCTGAGGAACTCTGTTTAAACACTGTTTAAAACAGTAAAGTTGGCAACCCCACGTACCTTGTAAGTGCAATATAAAACATTCCAGCAGGTTTAGCATGACAGCATTAGAAACGGGAAAGAATGGTCATTCTGACAGATTTTAGTGTTAAAATGGTGGATTTCCTTTATCTATCTATCACCATTGAGATAATATAGGAGAGAGCCTTATATCGGTGTATAAGCGTCAAAAGCGTGTAATGTTATGTCCTACTTACTCGGACATAACAAAGGAGTCGGTCTGCATATTTCATGTAATAAAAGTGTTAACAAAGGTTTTTAGTGAACATTTTATGTTAGATATTGTTGAGTTTTGTCGTTCCGCTAAATAATAAACCATAAGAATGGCCAAAGAATGCCTCAAACACGTGGATTTAACATTAAATACGAAAGTTTTGAACAACGTTTTTTGGGCTTTTCAATGGGTATTTTTGTAAGCTAAAAAGATAATTTATAAGTTTAATAATCCCTTATTCGTGCTATATAAGGCATTAGTGCTAAAAATGTCACATCAATTAATAATTTGTCTACAAAAATTGCATAGCTTTTTACGTGTGTTTACGGATTCTCATTACTTGAACTATAGTTTATCGATATCATGAACTAAATGACTTTCTTTTCCGTATAATAATGTGCTTCGAAATGATCGAGAAATAGAAATATTCAAGAAAATAAACGCACACTACTTGTATGAAAATAAGCACAAAATGGCCACGCGATGACGGGCTAAGGTTACATCTATATATATATCCTTAATCTGTGTCTATCACTTTGTCTATTCTGATTTCTTCCGTAAAAAGAAACCATTTCTATGGCTTAGCATGGCCAAGCCTGCTGGGAAGGAAAAGCAAGTATCTGTAATCTGCCCTCAAACTGCTATCATTGTTCTGTATACGACTGTCAAAATCAAATAATAAATTTCATACAGCCGCTATAATATTAAAATGATCTTAGAATTTATTGTAAAGTATAATAATTATGTGTTTCATTTCTGCACATTCCGTCACTGCCATTCCAGAATCTTACAAACTTATATCTGCCTTATGATGTTACTTGTCTATCAAGATTGGTTTTGAAATTCTTTACATTATAAAATAAAAATTGTATTATATTTATCTGGTACTCTTTACACGGTTATAAAAGAGCATATTATTATTCTCTCTATGCACATTTTTGCTTCGTATCTAGCTATTAGTTACCTTAACTTATTATTGCCAAAGATTTTAATATATTTTTGCTTTTGCACACTATTTTTATAAAATATATTTTGCATATTCTTTATAATATAAAATATACTTTATTAAGTTTTTCTTTATTAGAATAAAGTTTATTTGTTTGATTCTTTGTATATAGGGTATTTTTTGAGTATATGATATTATCATCACAATTGAATTAAGATATTCGGTGCCAAATAGAAAATGTTTGTGAAAATTCAATCCAACTTTTTACTGAGTAGCTAGGTAGGTTCATGAATTTAAATCTTTCGAATAGAATAGAAATGCAAACACACATTCGTCAGATTTTTACTTTTTTCCATTTTCTTTCTATAAAAAATACAATATAGCGTTATAAATACTTTGAAAATAACTAAAAACAACGAAAAACCAAGTAAAACTAAAAAAAAAATACACAGCAAATAAAAAATCCAACTTGATCTTTATCCCTAGAATATTTTTTTCATTTGATTACTATCAAGCTAATTTTTCGTGATTAGCTTCATTTTTAATAAGTGGAACAACAATTTCCTCGGCCAAAACTCTCGAAAGTGGTACATAGTTAACAGAGATAGAAAGGATTAAATATAATATAGTGAAAATTGTACTATTAGTAGTGAAAAATAAAAAAATACCAAGTTTGACGAGTGTGTGCTCATAATATTATAAAGTCATAGTTTGAAATAAAATATAACAATGTAATGTAGATGAGATAAATATTTTTGATTGTTTAAACTAAACTCGCTAGGGGCAGCTCAAAGATGAATATTTTAATAAACCATTCCGTTTCTAAAATATAATGTAGATATGTTAAAGTATTTTTGATTAAACAAACGTAGATTTAAGAAATCATTAGATTTAAGTCTGATTATTGTTATCTTTGAATTTTATTTGTTGTGTTTGTTGCACCAAGTTTTGTTTCTTTATTTATATTTTACTTTTTTTTTTATAAATCGTAACGGCAACCATGGTATTTAGGTGGTATTTCAGTTTAATAATACACTGGTACGTTGTTCACATGCAAGATGAGTACTGGCTACATTTTTAATAATAACGTTATCATTATATTTTTGTGGTAGACTAATAGTTAATTTATTGATTTAATTCTTGACTCCAATGTAACGAAAGTATGTTGATTGCTGGTGTTAATCATTTGTTAAAGAGATTTAATATAAATTGCGACTTAAGTATTCAAAAATTGTTTTAAAAGAAAGAATGAAACGGTCATTAATTAACAATAAGGAATTTTTTTTTTCTATATCAAGAGCATGATCTTCTTTGCATGACGATTACAACATACCAAGTGTAACACTTTCGATAGTTTTTTCGTTTAGTCTTGCTAGATCTAGGTTAAGCATAATGATGTACTTAATTAGTGTAGTTATTTATTCTAAATTGTTCACAAAATTAACCCACCGTATATTTGCTGAAATTATATGTATCTTTGTTTTCTTTATACTTAAGTCATATGGATGACGACTATGGATGTTTATAGTCAAAGCACGGACAATCTGCGAAGAAGTATTCGTAACTTTATTAAAATATGAAAAATGTATGGTCCAGTCATAATTTTGACCGATTTTGAGCGGGCCCCTAGACGAGCAATTTTATTGCGGAATATCAGGTATTGCGTAATATTATTGACCGTCTAGGGTTGATATTGAACATCGCGCGCCTTCAATCTAATTGTCAACTAAACTGTTCGATAACATTGATATTGCACAATTCAATTGATCGTCTAGGGGCCGGCTAACAAAATTTTTATATTTTGTTAAAGTTAAGAATACTTTTTCATATATTTTCGTGGTCTCTTTGTAACAGTTTAAGAAATTCTTTTTCGTTATTTCTCGGTCTGTGTCTAAATCGAGACACTTAAAACAAAATTGATTAAATAAATCGATGGAGTAAATGAATTGTTTTATTTTTCAAGAATGTGATTATTGAAACATTAGCTTAAAGTTGTGACTAAATATGATAATATTATGTGTTATAATTGCTATAAAAAGAATTGAGTACAGTTTTAAGAAAAAAAGAGATTAACCACATCTTCAAATATAGCGTGTCCCAAAACGTTTTGTTCTATGAACACAGTAGAGTGTAAATGGAGTAAGCCGATTTCAATATCTGCAACAGAAACATAGTATTACGTATATAACATATAATAACGCTTGAAACGTTTTGAACGCATATAGACCATATAGTACATTATATTGCCTCCCCTACTCTACTTGATAAGTTTGCAGTGAGTCATAAGTAATGTCAAAACGCTATATACTATAAAAGCGTATAATTTACGCTATCTATATAACCGATCAAACGTATTTTAACTTTTGCATTGTTATCTCACTGAAAAACACAACGCGAATATAGTCTACGGCTTTGGTTTAGCGTAGCTGTACAACTATATAATTTTTTTAAACACTATAACAGTAATGGGCCGTTTACATTTAGCCCTGTCGGGCAGGGAAGTGAACAGGGAAGTGGGCAGCGCGAGAATGTAAATAGTCACTTGCGCTGCCACTCGTCATGCCGCTGTCACTGCCCGACGCGGCAGTATGTAGAGGCACGAGGGCTGAGTGTAAACGAGAGGTTGCCGAAATGGCTGCCGGCGCCGGTTGCTGAAATGGCTGCCGGCGCCGGTTGCTGAAATGGCTGCCGGCGCCGTTTTCCGAACTCCGAAGTTTTCCGAAGTCACGCGATGTTTGCCGAATAGGCTGCCGGCGCCTATTCAGCAAACATCGCTTGTCAAATGACAGAATAATTATCAAAAACATTAGTCTTGAGCTAAAGGACTATGAAAAGTACAAATAATAAGGTCATAAATAGTCATATTGTGAGGGTGCATATTTGAATCCTTCGATCGGGGATTCTTGGAAATGCTATTGTATTCTATTGTTGTCGCGATCACCGGTGCTCGTATGGGGTTTGAATCTTGATGGGTTAATGGTGGTGATGATGATGCTGATAAATGTGATCTGCATAGTAGCATAATATATGGCATAATATATAATATCTTTGCTTCTTTAAACAACGCTGAAACTCTCTAAGTCTAACATGTATATAAGGAATCTGAAGTTCTGTTCAGTACCTTCGCGGAAGTATACCACGGGGCTTAAAACTGTAGCTGTGGTGCAAAATCTTACTTTTTGGTAGCTGAAAAAAGGTAGTTAAGGTAAAGCTAAGCTAAGAAAATGCATCACAAAAAACTAAAATATCCACAGCCGAACAAATAGGTACCTCCTTCACCTTTTGAAGTCGATAAAGTCGAATATATTTGAGATTATAATTATTTCTTTTTAAAATTTGTGTATTGGCATTGGAACTAGCGCTTTACGCATTATCACTTGAGTGCCAGCGCCGGCAGCCGTTGTTTTATATCTCGGCTGCCGGCAGTACACTTACCGCCGGTTTCCATTACTGATATTTTTGGAAGCCGGCGCCGGCAGCGGAGGCACTCCCGAGTGTAAACGTACACTCGCGTCGTTACTGCCGCAGTATTCATGGCGATATTGCCGGCAGCGTGAGAAGCAGCGACAGTAGCTGAATCTAAACGTCTCATAGGCCCGTATTTTTGGTCAGTGCTCAAGATGCATCTCGGTCTCAAGACACGGTTCAGGCTCTGTGATTGGTTGGCTGTCAAAATTTTGACCAATCACAGAGCCGAACCGCGTCTTGAGACCGGATCGCATATCTTAAGTACTGACCAAAAATACGGGCCATAAAGGTGCTGTTGATACTTACAGAAACAAAAAGGTCCATATTAAACGGTATCCAGTTGAAACCTTTTATCTCAATGGGAATCTGAAACAGAAGTCACTCATACTATGTCTTTAAAAAATTAAAATATATTATACAATTTATCATTAACATCTACTTTTTTAGGAATTTTCAATAAATATTTACATTCACAGTAAGTTTCAAAATTTAAGTTTGCGCCAAATCGTCAGTGTAAAATAAATAAATAGTCCTCAAGTTTTTCATTCTAAACAACATTTGCGCTGATAACTCACTGCAGATCATCAGAGAAGTTGATTCCTAGGCGGATGGTTGACCTAAGTAAATTTGGTCGCGATAAATCAAACCCATCCGACCGGTCACAGGCACACAGCTAATATTTAATTGACATAAGCCGACCACATGACGTAGGTCCGTCAAGTGCCTAGAAATCAATTTCCTCGATGGTACCTACGTAAGAGCCTATCTTTGTTCTTGTAATCATTGTTTAAGTACTACCTGAGCTCTGGTGATCATGAACAACACTGTTCGCCTCGTGCTGACACAGTGGACGTCCTCCCAGCCGCCGCAGTAGAATCTCACTGCAGATTCTTCAGACTGAAACAACAAAATTAAGGCATATTGGTATGGTCTTACGTCAGCACTAACTATCGCAATCAGAGACGAGCGTAGATATTAATTACTCAACTGTAATAAATGAAGATTTTGACATAAGCCCCATAAATTATTATCTGTCAAATTCTTTACGAAACGAGACATTTTAAATGATTACTTAACTACGATTTACTTGACTGACCGATGATAACACATCTACATATAAATAATTTTTATTTCACTATGTTAAAGCACAGATCAATAGGCGTGATAGTATTTCCGTAAAGTGTACCACAAAAGTGCTCAGTTTGTGGGATATACTAGGGCTCGATTGACCCTGATAAGGATATGCCAGTGTTATACCCACCGCAAATCTGAGTTTGGTGGCGAAGGCGCAGGGGTAGAAGATGCAGCAGATGGTGCCCCACCCCATCATCACGTACTGAAACTCAAACTCCTCGCTCTGAAATACCACAATCACTGTAACGAATGAATTAATAATAATAATTAATTGTTATTTTAGAACTAGATAGCGCTCGCAACTCCGTTGCGCCAAAAGTCGTTTATCGCGCAGTAACCTTACGTTTTTCCGGGGTAAAAAGTATCCTATGTCCTTTCCCGGGACTTAAAATATCTTCATACCAAATTTCAGCAAAATCGGTTCAGCGGTTTAGGCGTGAAGAGGTAACAGACAGACAGACAGACACACTTTCGCATTTATAATATTAGTAAAGTATAAATAACCAAAATTGTATAAACTGATATGATACAAACACATGTTTAACGAATAATACAAGAGGCACCTTAATCTTTAATCAGTTGAGCTATCCCTTCCTTTTTTTTAGGTCGTAGTCGGATAAAAACATGATAAAACTACTTACCTCTTTAATATGGTACAGACATGTGCCGATTTGAATAAGGGCAGCAAACAGAATCACGCCGAGATAGATGTTGAAGAATCCTTGAATTTTTTCAACGTACCTACAATGATAAATAATATTGGAGTTTACTCCTTAAGAATCGATTTTCATATATAAGGCGCCCGGTATGAGAAAAATCCGAGGAGTAAAACCTACTAACAAGTAACGAAAATGTGTCACGTTTTTGGTGCGCACCTTTAGTGCGCAACTTTCTAATTTGGCTGTGAGTGTATTAAGACCATAAAGGTAATATACCTATCGGAATATAATATTATATAAAATTATTTTATATAATATTATATTCCGATAGGTATATTAACTTTATGATTAAGACGTACATATGGTATGCTGTATAGGCGACTATACCTCTATACTATATGTTATTGGACTTGTTTGTTTCTATCAGTGTCGATGTATTTATATTGCTATTTTTGTTATAAATATCAATAATTAATATTGTTATTGTGAAATTATAATTTTTATCATTATACTGGCTAAAGTGAACTAAAAGTATTTTGAAATAACTATGGCAGAAAGGGGTGTAGATAATAGTGCCGGAACATCTGATTTCATATGATATTAATCTTTTTTCAGTTGAATAAACTCTTTTTGCGTATGGTTAGATACTCGTATTTAAGGAGTAAACCCCAGTCGTGCGTCGGAGTTGACACACTTTTTTTTAATGTTATTTTCTATGTTCACTTGTTTGTCATACGAGGGCTGCTATTTATGTATCCGGAACTGGCCACTTACAAGAACAATATTTAAAAAGTAATTACAACATTTGAAAATAGAACTCTTTGGTTGAAGAATACATTTTGTTTCATGTGACTGTCAATTATTTTTCCATTGTGGCGTCATTTTGAAAATTGCGTGTCTTCATTTGCCATGGATTTAACGCGTGAACATTTTCGTGCAATGATTTACTACGATTTTCGGCGTGGGCTAAATCAACAACAGTGCTTTATTCAACTCACCGCAACTTTTGGAGATGAAGCACCATCAAAAACCACTGTTTATCACTGGTACAGTGAGTTTAATCGTGGGCGGTCTATGCTCACGGATGAAAATAAAGAAGGTCGCCCAAAAACAGCTGTTGTCCCACAAAATATAGATGCTGTGCGGGAACTAATAATGCGTGATCGTCATGTTACATATCGCGAGATAGAGGCGTCCTTAGGCATAAGTATGACGAGCATACATAAGATATTACACGAACATTTGGCTGTAAAAAAATATGTTCGCGTTGGATTCCGCACAACTTGACAATCGATCAAAAACGGGCTCGTGTCGATTGGTGCAAAAAAATGATAAAAAAATACAACCGTGGTACGTCAAAAGCCGTTTATAATATCTACACAGGTGATGAATCTTGGATCTATGCATATGACCCCGAAACTAAACAACAGTCAACGGTGTGGGTGTTCCAAGATGAGCCGAAACCAACAAAAGTTACTCGTGCAAAAAGTACTTTGAAGCAAATGGTCGCCTGTTTTTTTTTTGAATTAATGGACATGTGGCTACAGTGCCATTAGAGAATCGTAAAACGGTTAATTCTGAATGGTATACGACCATTTGTTTACCAGAAGTCTTTGAAGAAATAAGAAAGGACAACCGACAACGCAGAATCATATTACATCACGACAATGCTAGCTGTCACACCTCAGCTGAAACAACTCAGTTTTTGGAGGGTCAAAAGATCGAATTGACTGGTCATCCGCCGTACAGCCCTGATTTGGCACCTAACGATTTGATCGCCTGCGGTTGTTTCCCCCAATCCGGCAAACATATAGTTCTATAATTCTATTTATAGAACAGATAAAGCTTACATAATATTATAGATTGTGTATAAAGACTCGCAGTCCCAACACATTGTACGTTTATTGACTCGCGGTCGCAGTACGAGTACAAGCCGGCTAGTATTGAATATAGTTGGCTCGTCTAGGCCTCGGTAGTGTCTGCCGTTTATTTAAGTATTTAATAGTACTTACATGTATTTTTTTGTTTTTTTAAGACTATTCATCTTAAAATAATAATAACCAGCTGCGCTTTGGCATGGTTACTAGTTACTAGTATACGTGCTCGCGTTGCCTCGCGTTAACAAAGAATGAGACACGCCGGAACGTCGAGTTATCGAGCGAGCGGGTAACTTTTCGATGTGGGTATATCATACGTCTTTAAAAAAACGCGATTACCTAGCAGATAAGCAAAGGTACTACTTTTGGTTAATTATATATCGAAGAATGAAGCGAATAAATATAATTTTTATTTTTAATAAGTAGATGTGTTATCAATTATCATCAGTTAGCCAAGGGTTTTTAAATGTAGATGTGTCATCATCAGCCAGTCAAGGTGTGACGACGCGAGCCCTCACAAAACTCGGCTTTCAGCTAGTAAATTAATGAAGTTATTTATTGTAAGACCGATTTTTTTTATTTTAGACGAAAAATCAAAATATGTACTATAATATTGGACACCGTCAGAATAATCGTTGGCCCCTTCTACGTATCATCGTAGCAGCCTACGCGCTACGCCGAAGCCGACTGCTACGGCGTAGCGCGTACGACACCAACATTTGCAAAATGTTGCTGTCTTTGTTTATTAAATTTTTCTACGTTTCTTAAACAAGAACCTTGCCTAATTAATAATTATAATATAGTATACTGAAGCATTTAAGAAGTTGTTAAAGTTTTTTAATCCTTCGATCGCGGATTCTTGGAAATCGATTGTTATGAATCTATTGTTGTCGCGATCACCAGTGCTCTTATGGGGCTTGACCACTGACCTCCATTATACAACTTGTATAATGGAGGTCAGTGGGCTTGACGGGTTAAATGTTTTTATCAGTTAAGGGATAGCTTATACGTTGCATTACAAGCCCAATTATATACCTTATTTTTGCAATTGACTGTTTATATTTTATACTTACTCATACAATCGCAACTGTTCTTCCACCACACGACCCAGCTTCCTACACCGTTCCCTCCTATCCTTAAATTTCAACGCATCCTCGAACGCCAAACAGTACATATCGATCTTCAAACACGCGTGGTTCAAACTGATCGCTAAGAAAGCATCATAACCGATATAGTATATCATGATCAGGAAAGTGATATACACCATAACGGCAAACACGATTTCATACGCGGGAGTTTCGAATCGGTAATCCGGTTCCGTCATTGGTATAACCACGTCGTGAACCATGTGCTTCTGGGGGTTTTCATCGAAGAAGGCGCCTTTCAGGTTGAGCACCATCGGCATAGCGGGGAAGGTGGCGACGGATAGCAACACCACCCAGAACCAGTACTTCTCGCAGTATTTCCAAGAATTCCTGATCCCGGCCCGGGCTAGCCTCTTGTAGGACTCGGGCATGGTGTTCAGCATGCGATAGTCTCGGTCTATCTCATTGATCAGTTCGTCGCCGAGTTTTGACATGTACAGTGATGCCGCTATCTAGCAAGGAGAAAAAAAGTTCCTATTCAGAGTTGTGTGTCAATATAATATCTATTTTAGGTTCTGATAACGAATCTGTTTCATTCATAAGTTATTGGTCATTGTTTTTGTAGATATGTACAATTTTAACTTTTATTACTTATATTACATAATATATGAATATCAATTCTAGATGTATCATAATTCTCAGGTATTATTGTCTATTCTCGTTATTAACTCTAACATTATATTATCTAGTTATTAGATACGTATGTATTTAATTCAAGTTCCGTGGATGCAAGCTTTTTATTATCAAATTCATCTTAGATTCTCCACGTTGTTGCTTTTATTAATTACCCTGTAATATATTGGAGTTAATTGATGCACTTACCTTCGTCACACCCCCCAAGTATGGTCCAACAACAGTGGAATGATAAACAAGATTGAGAAGGTCTTTCCTCATGAAACTGTTGTAACAGTCGATCAGCACGAATGTAACTACTGGCAGAGCGACCAGCGTCATTAACACTGCGAGAAAATATATATTTTTATCAGAAACTATAAATTAATGTAAAAAAAAACTTGAGACGTGTCAAGGGACACCCGAATGGAACGAAGAGAGAAACACGCGGTACCGCAGGGCTTACAACTATAGCATTTTTGCTCTAGTTGTAATATACCGACACTTTTGTGTCGTGTCGTTACAACTTTTTCCCTTTCGCAACGCGCGATAAAAAAACGCGTGGGCACAAGGTACCCATTACTCCGTCATAAATATTATCCTATGTAATTCTCAAGCTTACACCCATAAAAAAAAATCTAATGATCCTAATTAGATGAAATTTTTATTTATATCTAGATACTTTGAGTCCCGGGAAAGGTTAAGGCCGTCCCCCGAGCAAACGACCTTGGCCATACATTTGCCGCGTTGCCGAGATCGCGCCAAAACCCTATTATTTTTACTTATCTTAGTTCAAAATTGTCCTAAAAAAATTTAAAACGGGGAATATGTATTTTATGATATTGGCGTGTGTTTCAAATAAAAGTAATTTGTAAGTGCTAAGGAGATGCTGAATGTATGTTTGAATTTTAATAAATTGGTATTACTTTGGAAGCTGATATCATGAGTATAATAAACAAAAATAGAAAATATAAAACGGGGAAAGGAATGTTGAGATACTGAAGATTATTGCTGTATTTTTATTATAACTTTGTAGCTTTCAGATTATGAGTTTATAAGGCTTTAAATACGGTCAATTACGGAATCTCCGGAGGGAACGCCCTTAATATAATAGTTCTAATTGCAACAAAAAATAACACGGTTCTCGATTGATAAACTAATTTCTACCCAATTAATTTGAGAGCAACATATTCTAGTTGTCTATAGGAACTCACTTGCGCCCAAAAGACGTCGTTTTATGGTTTTCGGGTGTGGATACATCATTGATATCAACAGAGTAAAGCTGGTCAGTTGGTACGTGGAACGAAATGTGCCAAAAGTCTCCAATTCCATGATGTATATTATTATTAAATGGATGTTAATTCAAAACTATATTTGACTAAAGTGTCTACGAAAACGCGTAGCTCCCGCTACGAAAAATTCAAAAACAAAAAGCTTGTAGTAATGCTTCTTTTATGTACGGTTTAATAAAATGCTTATTAGGTATGAATACTAGTACAGGATGTGATATAAGTTACAATAATTTTAAAACCAGGATTTTGATTATTCTCGTGAACATTTTTACTAAAAATTTTATGACGCCCGCAACTCCGTTGCGCCAAAATTCGTTTATCGTGCGGGAGTATCCTATGTCCTTTCTCGGAACTCAAGTATCTCCATACCAGAATCGGTTCATCGGTTTGGGCGTGAAGAGGTAACAAACAGACAGACAGACACGCTTTCGCATTTTAAATATTAGTATGGATTACAAATGTACCGAAGTAAGTACATAAACTTATATATTTTATTCTATATTCAATGTTATTGACATAAGTCACATAACCATGCGCAAAGTCCTCAGGAATAAAACATACTGTACAAAAACATAACTGCCGGGGGCGTCAATTAAGAATTCCATTGAGCTTTATATTCACCACATCTGATATCGTTACCTTAATCATAGCTCATTTATTTCATTCATTAATTCATCATGCTCTAACGATCCTTTAAACTATTTCAATGTCCGATTAACTTCGTAGTCCGTAATGATAGTCGTAATAAAAGTTACAGATCAAAGAGAATTGTTTTGAGATGTGAAAAATTCAGTATTAAAGCTTATTATAATAAAACGTCTAAAAGTTATAAAATTTTTGGTTGATTTTCCAACATAGCTCATCTTCCAATACACGATCGAAAATAAAAAAAAATATTCAATCTAAAATCACTATACTTGATTAAAATTTCATGGCTCTAACATCTTATGGCCTAATTAAAAAAAAATATGTCTCTATAGTTAAAAGCGGAAAGTGAAGCTATTAGGTATGGAATGAAACAAAACCTCCTACCTCTAGTATACAATTATTATTTTATTGGAGGGATTTACATTATTATTACATACATATACACAACGATCAAGCATTAACAAGTAGTAGCATAGTCAGTAGGAGTGCGACGGACAGATGATGAATACTTGCTGCATCCTTGTCTGGCAGCCACGGCCCGCACTGCCTGTAGCCCTCCTCCTAGAACAAACACTTTTATTATAGGTACGTATAACATCAAGAATTACTAACAAAAGACATTGGGCAGATTGGGACCACCCTCCAATAGCAAAATGGTACATATCACTGGACAGATCTCCTCAATAGGAACAACAATCACTATGACCACCTTGCTGTAACAACTGTCCATTTCGAGTAATGAGACTTTTTATCGCTTAAGAAAAATATATTCTAAACTTAAGAAATACACTTGTTGACACGAAAACTGACACGCAAATAATTCAAGACATCATGAATGACGATGAAAACACATTGCATTCAAGAATATGACGTGTTTTACTTGGACCGTGGGTTTGGGGATGGGTTGGAGTCTATCGAAGCTTGCGGTTATGAGTGGTTCGTACTACCATCTAAAGACCGTGGAGAGACACAGCTTGCTACAGAACAGGCAAGTGAAGTATAGTCTACTAGCGACCCACCCCGGCTTCGCACGGGTATAAAATAATATATAATATGTATAATGTAAAATGTATAGCCTATGTCACCCACTGAAAAAATTATTAAAATCGATTCAGTAGGTAGTTTTGATTTATATTTATTAGTCATTACTACCCGTGGTCCGCATTGGTCGGTACCGCTGCAAAAGCTACGTCCCGCAATTTTTAAATCTGTAATATCTTCGAAAATATTCATTTAAATCATATGCTGTAAAGGGCCATATAGAATATAGATATATATTAAATGGATAAGAATTAATGCCGTATTGGTTAAAATCGCTTCGAAAATTAGCCATTTACTTTTGACTACAATCTAAAGTAAATGACAAAAAAATGTTATTGTGGGATATCCATTAGAGATCTAAGACATACCTTCGCGAAGTTTTCTGTAGACCTTTTCATTGTGTACATTTTGTTGTTATTTTGATAAATCTCGTAGGATTCAGCCTGCGTTTGCAATGTAAACGGAAAAAATGTAATTATTTACGACGTCACATTAGAAACCCCAAAAATAACAGTATTTCTCCACTATTTAATGAATGTTTCTATACTTATAAACCTTCCTCTTTAATCACTCTATCTATTAATCCTTCAAGCCCCATAAGAGCACCGGTGGTCGCGACAATAATAGAATACAATAGCATTTCCAAGGATCCGCGATGGAAGGATTAAAGAAAACCGCATCAAAATCCATTGCGTAGTCTTATAAATTAACTAGCGACCCGCCCCGGCGTCGCACGGGTATAAAATATATAGCCACTGAAAACATGATTAAAATCGATAGCCTATGATCCTTCACGTGGTCTACTTCTTATCTGTGCCAAATAGCATAAAAATTGCTCCAGTAGTTCGCGAGATAAGCCCTTTCAAATAATTTCCCCCGTTTTTTCCACATTCTCCTATTACTCTTAGCGTGATAAAATATAGTATAGGAAGGCTATAGCCTTCCTAGATAAATGGGCTATCCAACATTGAAAGAATCATCAAAATCCGTTACGTAGTTTTAAAGATTAAAGGGAACAAAGGGACATGAGGGAAAAAAGCGACTTTATTTTATAATATGTAAATAATAATAATGTGTAAATAACAGGAGGGTAGACTTTCAGAAAATAGAAGCTAATAAAATACCTTGGGTAATCAAGTAGTTTGGCTAGCCGTGGGTAAACGTAACCCTTATATCTGAACTTACAAGTCTCATAACTCGGAACGGACAGCTGTAATATAATATATAAATAACAAATGTGTCTTAGCTATTGTTGTTCCAAATCAAGAGACCTATCCGATGACACATATTTCAATGCCATTGGTTGATGGTCCCAGGCTCCATACATTTTTGCCCATCGTCTTTAGTCATGAATAATAATAAACTCAATTCATAATGAAGGCACTATTTTAAAGTTGAAGCTTGTTCTGATTAAAAGCTGTTTTATATTTTATGACGTTATTTCTTTCGTTAAACGACTGACATTATATTTAAAAGAAGGGTAAAAAATCCTCAAGATTTGTTGAAACGGGCTCGCAATTTAAATGTGACCTTAAATCATTAGAGAATTTTCACATTTTAGCTATTACCCTCAGCATTGCAGCGATGGTTTTCCGTTAGAGCCAGTCCACACGGCGCGTTGCGTCATCGCAGCGTTATTACGAAGTAGTCTTAACGTCAACAACCCTTCCCGCTTCATCTCGGGGGCTGTTGTCCGTCATGTGTGCGTTGCGACGACGCAGCGCGCTGTGTTAACACCTTGGTTATTTGTATGTAAAATAACGCAACGGCAGCGCTGCGTCGACGCAACTCAACGCTCCGTGTGGACTGGCTCTTACCTGCGCATACTGATGTGGGTAGCAGGCGGCGTGCGGCGCGCGCGCTGGCAGCGGTACGCGGTTACGCCAGCACGCCAGCTTCGCCGCAGACCCGCCGCGCCCCGCCGCACCCTGCTCTAGTTCAGCCATAGACACCTGTATACAAAGGACGTACAAAGGTTTTAGTCTATGGAATTTGGAATGATTCGGTGTTCGGTGAACAAATCTACATTCTACTTAACAATAATTATGGAGACTAGACACATAAAGCGAGAAACTAATTTTAGAAATTAAGTTGACTGTCTAGACTACATATTATTATGTATTACAAAAAAAAACATGATTCACGATGCTTTTATAATATTCATTGTAAGAATACAGTATAATTTAATGGTAAGTTGACGTCGAGCTGTACCTAACACGTCGCGTCGTATGCGACGTCCGTTCCACAGACGACGCGACGTAAGACCGAGAAAAAAATCCGCTCATTTCGCTAGTCTACAAGTCTTTTAAAAGCTACTTGTTATCGCTACTAATTCGTTACTTATTACTAAAAGCTACTTAATTTAAGCTACTTATACTTTTTTAGATGGTAATAACTATTAAGCTACTTACAGGTTCGTTAACAAGCGGATCGTTGATGGGTCTGCCGGTGTAGGGGCAGCCCTTGTACACGGCCAGCAGTATGAGATTGGTATCCGGGACAAGCGCGCCCACCAGCGGCCATTTGCAGACGTGAGCTGGTTGACGGAGCGCTTCCAGTGATTTGTTCGTGCGCTGCAATTGTTTTTTGAATATTTAAGTCTGAGCGTATCTTTGTTACTGAAAATACTCTTAAACTTAAACCACTGATTTTTGATGGCCTCAATAACTACTGAGACTGTTAAAAATCAGTGTCTCGCTAACTACTGAGATATGACTAAAGCTCAGTTTCTGAGTTTTTTTTTTAACCGGAGTTTACCTTTTCAATATTGCTTTTGATTGGCTAACGTCAAAAAATTAACCAATCAACAACGCTAGTGAAAAGATAAACTCCTGTCAAAAAACCTCAGACAGAAACCGGGCATTAGAAGAAAAATAACCTAGTTAGGCTACCTAATTTCCTAGTCGTGTTGATTTCAAATCAGAGAGGAATTATAACTTCGAAGGGTCTGTCTATGAATGTGTTCATCGCATCGTAGCACGCTTGAACATCTTGTAGTTCTTAGGTCATGCAAAATGTTCACCCGTGCTTAGTAGTCAAATTGCATTCGATAATAGGGAATGTTACGCAAGGGTCGGAGCAGCAGGCGTTACTAGCACATACAATAAATAATCCGACTAAAATCCGACATGATGCATGCGTGACACGTCATATAAGCATATTAACAGAATCGTGACATGGTGATTGAGATGCGTTATGTCAATTCCTTCTACTTACTGAATGCACGTTATTTAAGTACCTCCTTTTCAATACCTGGAACTCGTAGATGGCTGGTCGCAGGCGGCGAACCGGGTGCGGTTGACGAGCACCCGCGGGTTGAACAGGCTCTCGAACTTCTCGCGCTCGTAGTCCTTCTTCAGGCGCCGACGACGCTTCTCTTGTATGCTCGCTATCTAAGCACCCTACTGTAATCACCTGGAACTCGTAGATGGCTCTGGAGCGGTCGCAGGCGGCGAACCGGGTGCGGTTGACGAGCACCCGCGGGTTGAACAGGCTCTCGAACTTCTCCTGTATGCACGCTATCTGAGCACCCTCCTCTAATCACCTGGAACTCGTAGATGGCTCTGGAGCGGTCGCAGGCGGCGAACCGGGTGCGGTTGACGAGCACCCGCGGGTTGAACAGGCTCTCGAACTTCTCGCGTTCGTAGTCCTTCTTCAGGCGCCGGCGACGCTTCTCTTGTATGCTCGCTATCTAAGCACCCTACTGTAATCACCTGGAACTCGTAGATGGCTCTGGAGCGGTCGCAGGCGGCGAACCGGGTGCGGTTGACGAGCACCCGCGGGTTGAACAGGCTCTCGAACTTCTCGCGTTCGTAGTCCTTCTTCAGGCGACGGCGACGCTTCTCTTTCTCGTACTCTGTGTCGCTTCGCACTGGTAGTGCTGGAGAAAAAACACAAAACAATTAACACATGGATGGAGCAGCAAGACAGCAAGTTTGGTGGGATCCGTCCAGAGCTTTACGACATAATATAGTGAGTGTGGCAAAGCGCGCCTACCCGGGAAGTGCGCCATAATATAGCTTTAATTCCATCTGATTGGAGACTTACAATCAACAGTATGACATTATAGCTATATGGCGCACTTGCCGGGTTGGCGTCCTTGCCACACTCACTTTGCAGATACACCAGACTCATTGCAGTGTCACGAGTTCAATTATAGGTATGTAGGGTATTTCAAAATATGCATATCGGACCTGACTAAATTTCCACTTAAAAACACGTTTTCTAAAATGGTACAGTCAACGTTCAAAAGTCCAGTAGCATCGTAACGACCATATTCGTTTGCCGGTACAGTGCATATTTATGTGTGCGCCATGTTACCGTGTACACACTTAAATGTCGTACAGTATCAATACAAGAAAGTTGCGTGTAGTGGATGAAAGACAAAGATAACATATATGTTTGTCTTCTTCATTCATTCTTCTTCATTTATTGCACTGCACTGTGTCAATAAATGCAAAAATTTCACTAGACACGTAAGATAGTTCGTAGTTCCATCGGTAAATAGTTGGCCTCGCATCATAGCTAGGACGAATAATATTAAATTATAACATAGTGATAATATATTATAAATGTAAAAGTATTTTACTTAGATAATTATATATTATAATAAAACAACACTTTCAAAAAAAATTTTTATTTCAATGACATAACAATTATTATTGAACAATTGAATTGATTGACGGATGACGGTAAAATCTTTGATTCACAGATCTATCAGTATAATAATACCTATATCTATTGTGTTATCAATATTTCATATTGTTGAGGTTATAGTTTAATTATTCGTTTTCCGAGGAAGAGAGGATTAAAACTTAACCTCAACCTTAAAATCTTAAACCTACCAATTACTGGCCAGCACGTTCCTTTGTAGAATGCCCAATTGAAACTTACGAAATATAAATATTATAACAATTACTTTACACTTATTATTGCGACATAGAAATACATTTTTAATTTAATATTAATCCTTCGATCGGAGGTTCTAGGAATTCCCATTGTATTCTTTTGTTCTCGCGATCACCGGTGCTCGCGCGGGGCCTGAAAGATTAATAATGATTCTTAATATTTTGTGTAACCTCCATTATTTTCGATACAACTAAGAAGACGTCTGCGCATGGAAGCCACAATATTCTTACAGATATCTGTTCCACGTAAATCCTCCCACAACTGCATGCAATGAGATTTGAGCAGCTCCGGACATCTATCATCGCGTGCTCGCCATCTTTGCACCATTAAACCCCATATATTTTCAATCGGGTTTAAGTCTGGGGATCGTGCTGGCCATGGAATAACTTTAATATTAGAATGTTCACTGAACCAATTGCGAACTACGGAGGCTCGGTGAATTGGGCAATTATCATGCACAAAACTTATTTCGCTATCACCATACACATTTTGCACAGTAGGTAACATAATGTCCTCTAACACTTCTACATAATTTGCACTGTTGGCTCGCGTAGGTATAAATTCAAGTTCACCCGGCCCTTGAGCACTAATCCATCCCCACATGTTCACACTTATTCTGCCAGATTCAGTGTTTGACACCACGTTATTTTCACACCAACGGGTGTCATCTTTACGCCATAAATGTAGTCTTCCTTTTTGAGAGGATTTAAAAGTCTTCTCATCGGAAAAAATTGTTGTTTCCCAATCAAAATCTAAATATGTACTCTCGTGCAAAGCGTAGCCGTTCGTCTTTATGCCTTTGAGTCAAAAACGGTTTTTTCGCCGGCTTTCGGTGGTGTAATCCCTCGTCATGAAGTGCACGACGAACGGTGACCAATGACGTGTTAAATTCATCGGCAAAACGACTTGTCGGTATGAAACCACATGTTTCATACTCCGCTGCCATATAACGCCGCTGAGTCTGGTTAATAAGAAGTGGCCTTCCACTTCGTTTACGACTCTGCAAGCCACCTTCTTCCTCGAATCTTTTCACCCATCGACTTACAGTATTTCTCTAAAAAAAAAAGAATAAATTGAAAAAGACGATGTTAACCAATGAAAAAATACACATCACAATAATAATATAATTAATTACTACTTACTGAGAAGCCAGTTTCGTTAGAAATTTGAGAAATATTTAGGCCATTTGAATATAGGGCTACAATTTTAGCTCTTGCTTCAATAGTAATATTTGCTTGCATATTGGATAAATTGTATCGCAACAGTAAGAACACAAACACTCGTAGCTAAGTTCACCAAACAACAACATTTTAATATTTTGTTATCTTCAAGCAATCGTTCCATTTTATTTTAAATCTACCCTCACATTCTTTGCTGCGACTAGATTGTTACGTTTCTAAATAAACGTTACTGTGCTTTTAGTTAGAAACGTAATTTTTTATTCTACATAGTTGTATCAACATTCATAATCATAATAATTTTATAATTAATATTTCTCAAAAATTGTTTTACGTAAAAACGACGCAGACTCAATACGGGTCGGATTCGATCCTGCAACTTAGCTGATGCAGATGATCTTAGAATAATCACACGCACTTGCTTAACCACTAGGCCACGGCAGTGCTCACATGTTGAGACGAAATTTACGATATGAATATACAGCCAAACGAAGTGTATGTGTGTGTGTGAATTGTCTTTATAGAAAAAGGTCACAAGTAACGTTAAGTGTTGACGCTATAGCTGCGTACGATTGCTACTGGACTTTTGAACGTAACTGACTTTACAAATAATGCATGTCTGACAAATCTGCGACGACTAATTTTTTAGGTTTTATAAATTGGTAATATTTTAATTAAGGCTCTACTAACCAGAAGCTAAGACAGTGATCAACGTAAGCATTTCCTTGGTCACATGCAGCATCAGTCTTATGGAGCCCCACACAGCTCGTAATATGGTCGGCAGCCTCTGAAAAGAACAAAAGGAAAAATAATTTTATTTCCATGTAAATTTCAAAGCCATTGATTACCGATAATTTACAATCATTTTTACAAAGCATTTAAAACAAAGAACTGAGGATTTAAAAACTACTATTTAAACGAGAAATCTGCACGTCGTTTGTAGCAAGCGAACAGAGAAAGACAAATTAGGAACTTAAAAAATGCTTAGTTTTATTAAAATTTTACGTACTTACGGAACGCGGCTATTATAGCAACAATTTTTAGAGACAAAATATATATACAGATGCGCAGCGCAGACGACAGACTATCCGTGACGCACTTTTTAGTCTGTGGGAAATAGAACCTATGCAGTAACGCACACGACGCGTAAAAAGTCCGCTTAAAATTGCATAGGTTTGATTTCCACAGACAAAAAGTGCGTCACGGATAGTCTGTCGTCTGCGCTGCGCCTTAGTACAATAATTTTGATCTTAGTTACATGATCAACTTACTGGTGCCGCAGCACTGCTGTCTTCATCCTCTGGCGGGAAGCATACCGCTTGGTAGTCATGGATCCATTTCAGGTGGAACACGCTGGCGTTCAGCAGAGCAGCCATGGCGGTGGGGTAGGAGGTGGCCAGGTGCTCCCGAACCAGAGCCTGTAGCCAACACGTTTTCTTTATCGCTTCTTAGAATCCCCAGTGAAACGTCAACTTTCCACAAATTCCTCAAATTCCACACACTTTGATCGGCGATTCTATAAAGAACATAAAGATATTATACCTAGCGGAATAGAGAAACAATCTCGAGCTGTCAAACGAAACCAAAATTGAATTATATCTGTGTGTATAAATCTGCTTATAGGCCAGTCATTAAAGCCAAAACCCGAAAGAAATTAGTAACTTGATAAAATTTTAGGGGGTTGTTAAAGAAGGTAAAATAACTTACCGTGTGATTTTGCAGCGTTCTGGGGTGTACGGAAAGGGTTGAAAAGGGGTGAAAAAGGTTTTTTGTTAATAACATTGCGTAAAAAAATAGTAACACGCTGCAAATTTGGAATTAGGTTGTTCTTACCGTTTTCTAACGAGTATTAAATTTGCAGCGTTTTGCAACATACGGAACATTGTTTATTATTAAAAAACAATAAAATTTGTTAATAACAGGGGTAAAAAAAATAGTAACACGCTGCAAATTTGGAATTAGGTTTTTCTTACCGTTTTCTAACGTGTATTAAATTTGCAGCGTTTTGCAACATACGGAACATTGTTTATTATTAAAAAACAATAAAATTTGTTAATAACAGGGGTAAAAAAAATTAGTAACTCGGTGTAAATTTAGAATTAAGTTGTTCTTACCGTTTTGTAAAGTGTATTAATTTTGCAGCGTTTTGCGACAAACGAACAAATATTTCATTAATTATTGATGGTAAAAAAGTAAGTGAAGAGTTGCGATGCAAAGAAAATGTTGTCAGCATGTATTTGAAACATTTTTCAACTTTGCATAATTAATATCTTACAGTAATAATACTACGGAACAATAAATAAAATATGTTAATAAGGTTGCTCAGCTCTTTGTTTCTCTATTCCGCTAGGTAAATTAACTTTATGGTAAAGAAGCAATAAGTAAAGTAAAAATCTTGGCTAAAAGACCTGGTCATCTTCTTCCTTCTTGTTCTCGTCAGGCATGTTGGCCACGATCCATCCATCCTCGTCTATGAGGACGCAGGCCCAGGCCTCGTTGTCGCAGCGCGGCTCGCAATCTTCTTCCTCGCACTGGAGTATTTTTTATATAAATGACTTGATTTATTCACAAACTAGATGACGCCCGCAACTCCGTTGCGCAAAAATTCGTGTATCGCGCGGGAACCGTACATTTTTCCAGAATTAAAAGTATCCTATGTCCTTTCCCGGGACTCAAAGTATCTCTCATACCTTTTAGCACAATCGCTTCACCGGTTTGAGCGTGAAGAGGTAACAGACATAGACACACTTTCGCATTTATAATATTAGTGTAGATAATAGATATATTCAAAGGTTTAGTTACGAAAACCGCTACTTGAAGAGCAAGTACAGGACTTGATGTTTAACGAATAGTACATGATGTAACGAAGTTGGATATAACTTACAGGGAAATTAGTGACTTTATCCAGCAGGTCCTCAAGATGCTGTGGGTGGAAGTGGTACCCGGTGACGCCGATGCCCGCCTTGCTGGGCAGCGCCAGAGCCCGCGCCGCCGTCAACCATCTCCACTTCTCACCCAACTGCAATTATAATCATTCCAGCGCTGCAGCCATATACAACCTGCCTGCCGCGGCCCGCGGGCTGCATGTAGCTCGCCGCCCGCCGGAACTTTTTCAGTGGCCCGCTTGAAGTTAAAGCATTTTGAAATTCAAGTTCACCGGCAAAACCACTAAAATCTCGGAACGGTATTGTGACCGAAAACTTGTTATTATTTTAGACTCGCCAACACCAAAACACACAACATATTAAGAGTTGACGCGACTCACGGGTTTAGGACGCCTGGCGGTGTTGCGCAGCATGACCCGCGGCGGCGCGGGCGCGTGCACGACGAGGCGCGGCGCGTGGGCGTGGGCGCGCGTGTAGTACGTCTCCTCGGGGCCGCGCGCCCACTCCCGCCCCTCTGGCGGCTCGGCGTGCGGGCTCGTCGCGTGGTACAGCTGCCACCGCGTTAGACCGCTCTCTGAAACACATCACATATATAACAGTCTTATCATATTTGTAGTTTACATCTCAAACGGTTGCACGGTAGCCACTAGATCATAGGCGTTTGATCGTAGATACGCGACAAAATCGTGACGGATTCGGAGCACTCGCCAATCCTTCCGCCCGCGAATCGCTGGAGTGATGAGGTTAAGTTTACACGGCACAATCCTGCACGTTTATTGCAGTACTTATACCGTGGCGCATACAATATATAATGACATTAATGACACAACAAATCGTGCAGTACAATCGACGTGTGAATGTATTATTATTATCATATTAAAAAAAATATTGCCCATGCACTAAGGTAGCGTAATGGATACCACTGGCGAAGAAGGCCGTCACGGAGCCGAGCTCGCAGGTCTTGCAGTCGTGGTCGGCCGGCTCGTTCTTGGCCCAGTCCGCCGACATCACCGCCTCTTCGCACAGACGGGCCATCAGCTCTTCGTTACCTGATAAGCAAGTCTTAGGGCCTGTTTCACCACTTTCTGAAAAGTGCCGGATAGGCTATCCACAGCTTATCTGACTGATAAAGCATGGAGTATCTGTCAGATAAGTTGTGGATAGGCCTTGCCTATCCACAACTTATCAGGAAGTGGTGAAACAGCCTCTTATAGTTTTACCGTTATAGTTTTTTTAATGGATTTATTGTCACATAGCGATCTATTAGGGTCATGTATATTTTTAAACCTGTTGAGGAAGATTACACACACAAAGACACAAGTTTAGTCTTCGAAGACGTCTTAATATTGCCCAAATCGTAGGCAATCGTAGTTCGTAAAGTCTGAAGTCTTAATTACTATTGACTGTTTTGTATCTGCATGTTTCTTTTGGATAGCCAATATAAGATTTGCAAAGACTTCTATTTAATAGTTAAATAGAAGTCTTTGAAGATTTGTAAAAAAAAAACCGAGAGCATAGGCGTATATTAATTTGCTGAGGCAGATTTTAAATAACCTTTACAGTAATTCATACCGTAGATCGAAGAAAACTTGATCCGCATACTTACACTGGTAAGTTTTTTCAAGAAGCGCTGGTGCGATGGGCGAAAATAGATAGTTGAGTTTTTGCATCAGAAACTTCGGCTCGTCGCGTCTTCTTCTGATGAAGTGTAGCACTTCGGCCTCGCGGTCAAAGTGTGGATCCACGTGCTGGCAATACAACCTGCAGTTGCAATATCATCTATACAAGGTGTAACAAAACTAAGATATAGGACTTTAGGGTGTCCATTGTAGAAGCTTCACTGTGAAAAAAGCAGCGCTGAAAGACGTTTTTTTTATTTTGCACAGGAAAACTCGTGACGCTGAGGCGCTTGCCCAAGCTAGCTAGCCCAATAAACTAGATTTACAAAAGTAAAAGAATCGTCTTTCAGCGCTGCTACTTTCATAGTGAACTCTCTAAAAGGAACACATACGTATTATCTGTATATACGTACATACGTATTACCCTTAAGTATTATCACTTAGTTTCGTTACACCTTGTGTAAATAAAACTGAATTTTAAATTTTGTTAATCTCGCTAAACTGATTTGGGTAATTTCAGTCTCGAAATATTCATGGAAGTCCAGCGGGCCGATTCTGTATCGTACATTTGTGAGTTAATAACTGAGTTAGTAACGAAACGGAGGAGTGAGTAACGGAAAGTGCCACTTTTTGTATTCACTTGCATACAAAAGTGAGACTTTCCGTTGCTCACTCCTCCGTTTCGTTTCTAACTCAGTGATTAACTCACAAATGTACGATACAGAATCGGCCCGCTGGAAAGGTTTATATTAGAAGAGAAGTGATACGAAGTTCACCGGGTCATTTGAATTGAAAATTTGAATTTGAATATAAGTGGTGGATAAACAGTGGACAACCACTAACCAGTAGGTAAAGGCACAATGATTATGTTCCCATCATTATTTAAAACAAACTTTGCTTTGTTATAACTTACAAATATAATAAATTCTTTATTTGCATATGTTACGCTCAAAGACCGAAAACGCTCAGTGAGCGAAAAAATGGCTCACAACGCGTTGTGGTCATAGAGAAATGGCTACGACGCGAATTTCGCGTTGTGACCCTAATGAAAACGGCCACGACGCATTCTGGTAATCGAGAAAAGCCATGACGCGTTCTGAGCATTTAAAAACAGCCACGACGCGAATTCCAGCAGTTACGCAGGAGTTATTTTATAGTGCCCAAGTGTGTGCGCAATACACAAGAGCACTTTGGTTTCAATGACACCAGGCCAGTTACGCAGGAGTAATTTTATAGTGCCCAAGTGTGTGCGCAATACACAAGAGCACTCTGATTTCAATGAAACCAGGCCAGTTACGCAGGAGTAATTTTATAGTGCCCAAGTATGTGCGCAATACACAAGAGCACTCTGATTTCAATGAAACCAGGCCAGTTACGCAGGAGTAATTTTATAGTGCCCAAGTATGTGCGCAATACACAAGATCACTCTGGTTTCAATGAAACCAGGCCAGTTAAGCAGGAGTAATTTTATAGTGCCCAAGTGTGTGCGCAATACACAAGAGCACTATTTTTTTACTCTCATAAGTCATAAGTCATAACCCAATGGAGCGGGAGACCGACATGACTGACGAGAGATCAGGTGCAAGACCGACTTTTTACGTGTCGTGGCTGTTTTTAAATGCTCAGAACGTGTCATGGCTTTTCTCGATTACCAGAACGCGTCGTGGCCGTTTCACTATGACCACAACGCGTTGTGAACCATTTTTTCGCTCATTGAGCGTTTTCGGTCTTTGAGCGTAACACATATAAAAAACAAAGTGACGAAAAGAAATAACAACGTAGAAACAAAAAATACAAAATTAAGCGGTTTCTTTTAGACTTATTGTTACGAGTATCTATTATTATGAAAATTTGTAGCTTCAACAACAACGAAAACAAAAATATAGGCACATAATTGAATATTTTTACTTTGTAACTTAAAAAAATGCCTTAAATGGTCTAAACATAAGAACCTCAAACTTACCATTCCGGATGTACGGAAAACTCAGTTCCGGACAGCGCCTCTAGGGCCTTATTCGCCAGACCCTGGGAGAAGGTAGACCCGGGGACAACATGTCGTTGTCCGTACGGCGGCAGAGCGACCACGACGGTGTAGTGGTCCATGACGCGTCGCCAGCTGTACTGCCTCATCTCGAACAACGCTCTCATCCCGCCGTCTAGAATGTTCTTGGCGTAGAGCGTTCTGGTGCCACTGGGCGCTGACACCACTAGTGTGTTTCGAAACTGGAAATAGTAACGAAAGTTATAAATTCTTATGTGCAAAATTATATGGGCATATGTTCCAGAGATCTTGGTTATTGACACTTCATTACAAATTGGATCTTCGATTTTAGCATCGTTGAAAAAAAGAGGATCTTCCGAAATTTTATCCAATTTCATGTGGAAATCGTACCATCGAGGAAATTGATTCCTATGCATTTGAGAGACCAACGTCATTTGGTCGATCATGTCAATTCAATGTTAATTGTGATCTGTCGGCTGGGTTTGACGTAATGCGACCAAACTACGTAGGTCCCCCATTTGCATAGGAATCAACTTCTCTGATAGTACATTATGAATTTGTTGGGATGTCATTTACTATACGCTACACCAGACACCTTGGTTCTTGCCACCAGTCGCGTCCTAAGCCTACTGGGTTTTATTTCAGAACCCAGATAGAGACTGCCATAATCTTAACGCTTTCTTTTGACTGTTAAAAAATGTTTGGAAGAATGAAGAAAAAAAAAGATTTTACGAAAACATATTATATTATGAAGATTAACAGCTTGATGTATTTCTCTTTTTGGCTGTCTGTGTGCGCATCATAAAAGATAATTTAATATCTTATCTTTTAAGACAAGTATCTTGCAGGTATGCATTTCCTGTAGACTAGGAAAGTATAGGAAGTGTATCGTACACGTTATCAAAACATGCATTCAGGTGCCAGTCATAGTTGTTTTGTTGGTTTTTATCGGTAATAGAATTTATTAAATGGAATAGCTATTTAATAATTAATCAAGGTATTTATTGGTCAAATATTAATCCTTCGATCGTGGATTCTTGGAAATCTATTGTTATTCTATTGCAGTTGTCGCTGTCACCGGTGTGGCTTGATGGGTTAGTTAGTGTATTAAGTATTTTGTCACGTCCGAACTGAGTGCATAATTTAAGTTCTAGATATACAAACAGTTTACATCCTGAATTAACAAACGTTATAAGTGTCAAAAAGTTGCTGTAAACATACAGAGGGATAATAATATGCAAGCTTTTCTAAATTACAGGAACAATTTATTGAAATTTGTTATCATATTTTGTACGCCCAATACTAGCCAGCTTTAAAAACGCGTTTCTAAGCTACTGAAATGTCTTCCTTGTTCACAAGTACTAGTAAGTAGTGTGTTAAAACACTGCCTTATCGACTACTCGTAGTACAAGAGACAACAGTCGGCGCGGCCTGTGAACACGATAGTAATCTTATCTAAATTGATCTATAGATACGATCGACATTTTAATGGCTTACTACTTCTATATTTCTCGTAAATAATGATTAAAATCTTCCGTCTTCTGTGCTACGTTGAAGTTACGTAGTGCAGTAAACATACTTTACATTCTACTGCGTAGGTTGCCGGAGTCGGGAGTCCCACATACCCCCGGGGTGCTTCAGCTTAACTGAGGCACATCCCCAACCCGGGGCACCCATAAAGGGTTTCCCCTGCGCAACAAAAAAAAAAAAAAAAGGTTGCACTTAAATGATTTAGATAACACAACCCACGTTAATAATGAACACGAAAGTTTATGTATGTCTGTATGTTGGTTACTTCTTCACTTTTCATTTAATTTTGTGTTGTCCTTCTATGTAACAACTAACATCATCAGATCTCTTAGGCCCTATTTTTGGTCAATACTCAAGATGCATCTCGATCTCAAGACACGGTTCAGGCTCTGTGATTGGTTGGCTGTCAAAATTTGGACCAATCACAGAGCCGAACCGCGTCTTGAGACCGGGTCGCATCTTAAGTACTGACCAAAAATACGGGCCGTCTCTAAGTGTAAATTTTAAGGTGTCCATCATCATAGGTCAATAAAACATCGAAACTCAATTTAATTGACAATGATAAATACGTCAATATTGGCGCAGAAAATGTAAAAATAATTAATCTAATGAGATACGATTTTGATAAATCTTGTGTTATATCAATTGGGCTGATTACAAAGAGGCCAAATAGTGTTGGTAGTTGGCAAAAACCTTGGATGTTTCCATCAATGGTGGCGTGTGAAGAACATAAGCATCTAAGAGTCAATGGACTCTCTGTCCGCCATGTCGATTACGTATCTTGCAACAGCATTGCAACAGGTGTTTGACAAGAATATCTAATACAATGTATTAGATATTCTTGTCAAACGCTAGTTGCTTTGCCATCTCAAGATACGTAATCATCCTGCGGCCCAAATCACTTCACACATGAATATACTACCGAAACATTGGGCTTCCACTCAAACTACGAGTACGAATTCGCATCGCATAGTAATGTCATTTATAGTATGAGTTTTGTCGCAGATTTTTGCGATGCGATGCGAATTCGCAGCTATATGTTTGGCGCCCTTAGGACCTTATCACACTGGCGATTGCAGCACACACGCTGCGACAGCGCAGCGTCGTCGCGGCGTGGCGTGGACGCCATTTTGTACACTCATCTAGGGAGTATACAAAATACGAGTGTACAAAATGGCGTCCACGCCACGCCGCGACGACGCTGCGCTGTCGCGATGTGTGCGCTGCGCAGTCCCGTCGCTTCCAAATCGCTCGCTAATCGCCAGTGTGATAAGGTCCTTAGGGGGGTATTACATTATCATTTATATTGGATCATTTATAGGATCATATATAGGATCCAATAAAAATGATCATTTGATAATATCTGCATATTACATTATCATTTATCATTGATCCTATTTTACGTCATATGTGGTTTCAATAGCCAATGGGGAGCGCTAACGCTGACAGGTATTGACATCAGTGTTACTAGATCTCAGAGAATTCGATTTGTCAAAAGACATCGGCATTATTAATATGGCTTGTTTTATGTTATTTCAGCGAGATTATTCAAGTATATAATTAGAAAAATAATTACATTACATTATTTGAAACATATTAACGATCAAGAAATTAAAAACTCTTTTTTATATTAAATAACTGTTTCTATTAAATAACACCAATTTCTATGACCGTATTGGATCCAATCTCTCAGCAAACGTCAAAAATCTATGATCAAGGAAGAAATGAATCATTTATCTATATTACATTATCCAATATAAATGACTCAATGATCTAGGATCCAATATAAATGATAATCTAATACCCCCCTTAGTGTACCTCAAACCAGTCTTCAGGGTAATGTCGTGGCAGGTGGTCCGCAGCGGGCTGCTCCACATCCATGA
Organism: Polyommatus iphigenia; assembly: GCA_963422495.1. Taxonomy (NCBI): domain Eukaryota; kingdom Metazoa; phylum Arthropoda; class Insecta; order Lepidoptera; family Lycaenidae; genus Polyommatus; species Polyommatus iphigenia. Next base: position 9,332,687 of record OY730182.1, read on the forward strand.
AGTCCACCGTCCGGTACCCCGGCTTCAGGATGTCGCTGTCGAACTGTGAACATAAAACTCTATATCCATACCTACTAATATTATAAACGCGCAAGTGAGTCTGTCTGTAACCTCCTCACGCCCAAACCGCTGAACCGGTTTTGACGCAATTTGGTATGGGGATATTGAACTAGTCTTTGACCCTTAATGGTACTGCACTATGGGATCGCCAAATAAAACCAGCTAACAGAGTTAACTTACGGTTTATTACACCAGAAAAGGGTCGTCATCTATATATATAAAAATGGATTTTCAAATGTGTTAGTCGCGATAAAACTCGAAAACGGCTGAACGGATTGGGCTGATTTTAGTCTTAAGATATTCGTAGAAGTCCAGGGAAGGTTTTAAAGTGAGTAGTGACACGAAGTTCACCGGGACAGCTAGTTTAACAATAATTTGCATGGCCTATATACGCTCACCTTTGAGTCCCAGAAACTTTTTATCCCGGAAAATTTTAAGGTTCCCGAGCGAATTTTTGCGCAACGGAGTAGCGGGCGTCAACTAGTCAACTATATTTGGCACAGAAGCCATTCATCTACTAAGTGAGCCAAAAAAAGATTTTTAATAGGTACTCAGCTGGGTAGACCGAGCTGCTTTCTCCATTTAGGCTGCTGCAGCTCGGTCTACCCAGCTGCAACAGCCTAAATGTGGGTGACTATAAATATAAGTGAGTATAATGATTTATATTGTATAACTATACGCAACTACGTATGCGCCGAAATCCTCAATAGCGGATGCCGGATAGTTTCTGTTGTGATAACAGAAAATTACTGCCATAAAAACTATCCTTTGTCCATGGGCGCCGGTAGGGGGGTGCCAGGGGGTGCACTTGCACCCCTTGGGAATTTCGGGATCAACAGGAATTATTGAAATAAAAAGCCGTCCATGGGAAATCATTTTACCATGCCGTACAAAGATAGTTCGTAATGTTTCGGCACTAAATGTATTCAGTTGACGTAAAAAAAAAGACAGTCACTGTTCGTAAAGTAAAAAGAAAAGAAAGAAGACTAAAATCTGCACCCCTTGGAAATTATTTCTGCCGGCGCCCATGCCTATGTCTACGCAATATTTTCATCCAAATTAAAGTAGCTTCGTAGTTTATTTGATGTAGTTAATAACAATTGGCAGTCTATCATCTCTAAAACGAACGAAACAGATGATATGAGGTCTCCACTATATTTCTGTCCGTCAAAATCAAACTAGTAGGAGATTATTTGATGTAATTAATAACTATCAATCTTTTCATATTTTAAACATAAACTGATGTTATTTTAATAATGAATACCAAGAATTTTTTTACAAGTTATCATTTTGATAATCGCGTAACGCATTGATAATGAAAAAATAAATGTCATTTAAAGATTATACAGACAAATATTTTGCTTGTAATTGCATTATTTACAACAGTGCAGTTGATTTGATTAAACGAATATTTATGAATTTGTTGTTCAATGTGCAGGAAATATACTAACTTAACAATTTATCGATGTCCGAGGTAATTTTTTTAACTAAGCGCAGTAAGCATAATTTGAAACAATAACAAACAAACAAAAGGAAAAAACGAAAAGCGTTAGGGACATTTCAGACCGCAACGCGACGCGTAGATACATTTCTAAAATACTGAATTGACAGATTTCAATTGCGTGAGACATCTTGCAAATCTGTCAAATCCATACTTTAGAGATGCGTCTACGCGGCGCGTTGCGGTCTGAATTGACCCTTATTTTGATGGCGACTTTTCCAAGTCTTGAAAGGTTACAAACCACAGGCTCGATGTCGTCATGTACCACGATATTGCCGCGATGATCCACTATGAACAGAGAACCGCCCGCACCCACCTGACACAAAACATAATATAATAATATCTAGTAACTTGCATATTATCTATAATATAAATAACAATGAATCTTAAATTTTCTTAGACTCGCTAAAATTTGAGAAAAGCTGAACCGATTTTGCTAATTTCAGTCTTGAAATATTCGCAGAAATCCGGGAAAGTTTATACGGTAAGAAAATTTAGGAATACGAAGTTATGGGGTCATTTAGTAGTTAATAAACTTAACATTTAATTATATTTCATTTCAATAAGGGTCTACACAGACGGACTGCATTTCAACTGCAATCCAACTGCAAATTGCAGTTGGAATGCAGTTTGAATGCAGTTGGCACGACTGCAATACGACTGCAATAGAACTGCAAACCGAACAGTTTACACGACTGCACGCCGACTGCAACTGAACTGCAATCCGACTGCGCGTTTGGCTTGCAGTTCTATTGCAGTCGTATTGCAGTCGTGTCAACTGCATTCAAACTACAATCCAACTGCAATTTGCAGTTGGATTGCAGTTGAAATGCAGTCCGTCTGTGTAGACCCTTAGTGATAACTGACAACAAAAGCTTAATTTTAATGCTACCAATATTGTACTTACCAAATAATACGGGAGCACCAACTTGAGATGGGCAATCGGTATGTCAACACCAACTACTCCCAGTAAACGATTCACAGGATACTGAGAATAATACATTGCTGTCAAATACGAGTTAATAAATATTTGAAGATGTGAGTGGAAGAAGCAGGTAAGTAGAAGTTAAAGTCGTTTTTTGAATAAATGGCTTTGGGGCCGGGAAAATAATTTGGAAAAAAATTTGGATTTTATGCATAGCCAGATGATAAAATAGTTAAGTTACAAGGTTTGTTTAAATTAAAAGGGTAGAAAACGTGTAACTTATTGTTATAAAATATTAGTTGTCTAGACAACTAGTTCTTTAATTATTCTGCGTACGCCATACAAACTAAATAGCACTTAAAAATATTGTAAGGTTAATATTACGTTGAGTATTTTGTTACTTTTTTGCCAAATATACTTTCAAATCTTATATTTACCGTTCTCGTAGCATTCCTTTGTTTTTCCTGAAATTAAACATGCTGTATTAATACCTTTCTTGTTAATAATAATTTAAGAATAAACTTTTAAAACTCATGTTATTTTTTTAATACAAAACGACTAACTTACCTCACCTAGCACTTTAGTGATGTTCTGCAAAAAAAAGGAAAAGTTAGCATTTTAAATATTATAAACAACAAAATATGTTTGTTTTTATATCATTTCATTTATTAAAGTAGCAATAAATTAATCAAATTAGACACAAAATTATTCTAATTTATTAATAGTGCAGCACGAGTCGGCGCATGAGTACCGGAAACTATTCCAACTCAATTTTTTTATGCGTTCCTCTTCAAATTGCCCTCCTGATGATATAAATGCATGTTGCCATGGTGCAACCTGGTGACATATTGTTTAAACAAACATTGCTTAAACAATTGCAAGGAATTGTTATTTTTTAACCGGACAATTTTTTTATATTCTTTATTGAAATACCAATAAAAAAGGTCCTATGACTTTTCACGATAAAGTTAATATTTTTAAAGATATGAATTTTTAAAGGTTCGAAAAATCTCAAATTTGGGTACTTTTGACCCATGAAAAATATATTAAAAAAGATAATAATGTTTAAGTTATATATTTTTTTAAATTCTGTATACAATAGTTAATAATATATTTAATAGAGATTTAAAATAAATTCATCGTTTATATCTTTTTTTATCTTAGCAAAAGTAGACAAAAAATTGTGTTTTTTGTATGGGAGCCCCCCTTAAACATTTACTTTATTTTAATTTTATTATTAATTATTAAAGTACAAATATAATTAAGGATTTTCTAAAATTTTCAAGTGCCTAGCTGTTACCATTATTGATTACGAGCAAAAAAGGCCAAAAAAATCACGTTTCTTGTACGGGAGCCCCCCTTAAATATTAACTTTATTTTATTTATAGTATTTGTTCTTATAGCGGCAACAGATATACACAATCTGTGAAAATTTCAGAAGTAGCTAGCTATAGCGGTTTTTGAGATACAGCCTGGAGACATACAGACAAACGGACAGACAGTATCTCAAAAACCGCTATAGCTAGACTTTTGAATTTTTCACAGATTGTGTATATTTGTTGCCGCTATAATAACAAATACTAAAAATAAAATAAAGTATAATATTTAAGGAGGGCTCCATACAAAAAAACATAATTTTTTGTCTACTTTTGCCAAGATAAAAAAAGATATAAACTATGATTTTTTTTAATCTCTACTAACGATATTATTAACTATTGTATAGAGAATTTAAAAATATATAATATATATTACTTAGACATTATTATTTTTTTAAATATATTTTTCATGGGTCGAATGTACTCAAATTTGAGATTTTTCGAACCTTTAAAAATTCATATTTTTAAAAATATTAACTTTATCGTAAAATGTCATAGAACCTTTTTTATTGGTATTTTACTAAAGAATATTAAAAAAAAATTGTCCGATTGAAAAATAACAATTCCTTACAATTGTTTAAGCAATGTTTGTTTAAACAATATGGCACCGGGTTGCACCATGGCAACATGCATTTATATCATCAGGAGGGCAATTTGAAGAGGATCGCATAAAAAATTGAATAGTTTTCGGTACTCATGCGCCGACTCGTGCTAGTCTATAAGTCTGTAGGCTTAGATAAAAGTATTTCATATTTTGTAGCCCCTCTACGAGCGTGCTACGGCGTAGCACGCTACAACATTCGTAGCACAAAGTTTATGATATTATGCTTTAAATATGCTGCAATAACCGATCCGGATTTGTTGTTTTCCCATAAACGGTGTAAGAATATTTTGAGACCATAACTTATAAAGCCGTGTTTTCACTAGGGGTACATGTCGCGGAGATGTGTGTGTGATGGTAGTGTGATAATATCTATGGACGCTTCACACCACGTCAGTCTGGCCCCGTGCTAAGTACCTGAAGGACTTGAGTCGTCCGACATTTACGTAGTTTATCCCTGCAATACGTAGTTTATCCCTGCAACTTTGTCCCTCGACATTATTTGACTTGTTCACACTAGTTAGTGGTGCTGGTGAACAGTATGTCGTCAGCGACAAGTCCCGCAACCCGTAAATGTCGCTGCGACGTCGGGCGACATGTCGCGGGACATGTCGCCCGACGTCGCAGTCGCAGTCGAAATATCCCCTTGTGAAAATGCTGCTTTATTGTCATGGAAACGTTGTTGGAAGGAAGTTCCTTATCGCGCGTTGAGAAAAGGGGGCAGGAGAAAATTAAGACCAAAAGTTGTAACGACACTTTTTGCTATAGTTGTAAGCCGAGCGGTGCGGCGAGCGCGTGTTTATCTTTCTCTGTGTCTCTCTCTCCCTCTTTAACAGAAAGCAACTTCCATCCGGGTGTCCCGTGACACCTCTCAAATTTTTTTTTGTCTTTCTATTCGGAAAAGCTTAGTAACAAACACTGCGACACGAAAATTTTATATATACAAGATTTCAAAACATTAATTTATGTTGCTACTAACTGCTACTTATTCTATTAACAGAAACCCCTTTATTACCCATTTACTATTAGATAAAATCTTTAGATTAATCTACTAGATATTTAGATTACTTTGCTGATATGGAGCATAGAAATAGACGTTTTATCTAGTTAATGTGGCTTACCTCTGACGTAGTGTGGTCGAACACGGGCACTGAGACTGTGATCTGGTATCTGTATTTCACGTCTTCTCCTTCGTAGTACTGTCCTTTGTTGTCCTGGTAGAAAATAGCCAATGATAAGCTTAAAGGTACAAGTTGGAAGCTATATGAAGCGGCAGCAGGCGACGTGTCGTCGCAACACTATACTGGTTTCTTAGTATTTCTATGAATATGTGTCGCTAGCTTCGTGTCGCTAGCTGCGGAGGGTGTTTCATAAAAATATATAGAAACCAGTAGTATTGCGACAAGTCGTCTGCGGTTGTCACGTGTCGCTCGGTTCAAACATGTACCTTTAGTCATTCTTTCACAAGTGTCTTTTTAGTGATAAATAGCTTATTCATCTTCTGACATTGCCCAAACCTCTTTTCTGTTGCTAAGGTGTTAGCGGTCGTGCCTATACATATCCATGCTATTCATAATATAAAAATATTGTAACTGCATAAGTGTGTCTGTCTATCTAGTCTGATTATCTATAACCTCTTCACGCTTTTGCCGCTAAATCGATGTTGATGTTTGATACGGTAATACTTAAAATCCCGGAAAATGCTTTAAAACAATTTGATTGCGCTAAAATGTACAGTTGCGCGATAAATCAGCACAACAAAGACATCTAGTGAAGAATACTCCCTCGTAGCCCCTCATATTATAGCCCTTATTGCAATAGACTTAGTGATCTACGAGGGCTGCTATTTATGTATCCGGAATTAAAAAAAGAAACAAACATATATCATTTAATATGGTTTTATTGCTTTTCAAAATATTCGCCGCGATGATCGACACACTTTTGCATACGCTGGAACCAATTTTCATAGCACTTTTTCCATTCTGATTGAGGTATCTCCAAAACGTGCATTTTGAACGCATCAACAGCCTCTTCGCGGCTCGAAAAACGTTGACCACGTAATTTGTTCTTCGTGTATGGAAATAAAAAGAAATCGTTAGGTGCCAAATCAGGGCTGTACGGCGGATGACCAGTCAATTCGATCTTTTGACCCTCCAAAAACTGAGTTGTTTCAGCTGAGGTGTGACAGCTAGCATTGTCGTGATGTAATATGATTCTGCGTTGTCGGTTGTCCTTTCTTATTTCTTCAAAGACTTCTGGTAAACAAATGGTCGTATACCATTCAGAATTAACCGTTTTACGATTCTCTAATGGCACTGTAGCCACATGTCCATTAATTCCAAAAAAACAGGCGACCATTTGCTTCAAAGTACTTTTTGCACGAGTAACTTTTGTTGGTTTCGGCTCATCTTGGAACACCCACACCGTTGACTGTTGTTTAGTTTCGGGGTCATATGCATAGATCCAAGATTCATCACCTGTGTAGATATTATAAACGGCTTTTGACGTACCACGGTTGTATTTTTTTATCATTTTTTTGAACCAATCGACACGAGCCCGTTTTTGATCGATTGTCAAGTTGTGCGGAATCCAACGCGAACATATTTTTTTACAGCCAAATGTTTGTGTAATATCTTATGTATGCTCGTCATACTTATGCCTAAGGACGCCTCTATCTCGCGATATGTAACATGACGATCACGCATTATTAGTTCCCGCACAGCATCTATATTTTGTGGGACAACAGCTGTTTTTGGGCGACCTTCTTTATTTTCATCCGTGAGCATAGACCGCCCACGATTAAACTCACTGTACCAGTGATAAACAGTGGTTTTTGATGGTGCTTCTACTCCAAAAGTTGCGGTGCGTTGAATAAAGCACTGTTGTTGATTTAGCCCACGCCGAAAATCGTAGTAAATGTTCACGCGTTAAATCCATGGCAAATGAAGACACGCAATTTTCAAAATGACGCCACAATGGAAAAATAATTGACAGTCACATGAAACAAAATGTATTCTTCAACCAAAGAGTTCTATTTTCAAATGTTGTAATTACTTTTTAAATATTGTTCTTGTAAGTGGCCAGTTCCGGATACATAAATAGCAGCCTATGTAGTGAAGTACCACCGAAGAAATTGATTCATAGGCTGATGGCGGACTTACGTAATTTGGTCGCGTTAAACCCAGCCGTCAAATCACGATTAACCCATCAGTCGTGGCAAAACGAGACACAATAGCTTTTTCATTGTTATTGCGGCCGGATGTGGCCGCTTGGGGCTTCATGAATTTAATATTGAATTGACATATCCTGACCAAATGACGTAGGTCCGTCAACTGCCTATGAATCAATTTCTTCATGACATAACGCGACACATAACGGTACATTACTGTGTATTACAGCCCTTATTTTCATATACATAAATACCAGATTATACAGGTGCTTGAGGTCGCTGTACTGTCGGTCGTGGTGTAGGAAGCCCTTCTTGTTTTTTCGCAGCTGCATATACCGGTATGATTGCTCCTCATCCTCCTTCTGGCCCCAGTAGAACTCGCTGCGCCGTGGTTCCTGCAGACAATTTTTTTAACGGACATTAGCTCTGCGTTGCCAGTATCGACGGTTCCAATTATGAAAACCATAAAACATAGAGGAGAAAGTTTTCTTAAAATAATACTTATGTGACATAGAGATTGGATTTTGATCACGTACTGTCTACAGTTTGAATTTTTGCCATAAGGATCATCTTTGTGTTGAGAAGTTGTCTTGCTAATTAATAGCATACCGCTTTACTCAGAGACATTTAGAATAGAATAGAATATAGTTTATTACGTTCAAGATATTGTACAAACATAAAATACGGTACATTCATCAAAGATACAAGAACGCAAAGGCGGCTTTATTGCTATTATATATTTAATTATGATTAACCTTCAATTTAATGGAGAGTTTGACAGATAATGTATGGGGCTTTCGTAACATTTAAGTATGTTCCACTGTGAGTGCGGCAGTTACCTATTGCATTTCTAAATTTGTAATTGTATGGATTTGACAGACTTCAATTGCGTGAGACGTCATGCAAGTCTGTCAATTCAATACAGAAATGCATCGACGCGTCGCGTTGCGGTCTGAATTGACCCAACAGACTTAACCGAAACGTGACAATAATATTATGGCAATATGGACAATAGTTTTGTATATCATGTGTTTAGCGCATGCTGGAAAATACATGATTCCAAGAAATGTAGTTTAAAACTTCGATTATTCAGATATTATTTACATATTATCTTATCGCAAAAAGTTTTAACTTGTTAGCTACTTATCTAAAGTGATAGGCCTATCGAGCATTAAAAAATCAGTTTACCGCTTGGTACTTAAACATCATAATATTATTCTTTTGAAACACTTACAATGTATTTTCATATACTTTGAATCATAGGAAAGGGCAATATATGTATAAGGTTTTTTTTATCTCAAAAAAATGTACGATTCCCACGCGATATATTATAGCCGCCGCGCACTCAGAAATATTTATTGATGATTAAACTTCAATTTAACGAAGAGTTTGACATTATGAGGCTTATGTGAAAATCTTTATTTATTACATTTAAGTCATATAATACTAGTGACCCGCCCTGGCGTCGCACGGGTATAAAATATATATTATATACATAGTAGCCACTGAAAAAATGATTAAAATCGATAGCCTATGATCCGTCACGTGGTCTACTTCTTATCTGTGCCAAATAACATAAAAATTGCTCCAGTAGTTCGCGAGACAAGCCCTTTCAAATAATTTCCCCGGGTTTTTTCCACATTCTCCTATTAGTCTTAGCGTGATAAAATATAGCCTATAGCCTTCCTCAATAAATGGGCTATCTAACACTGAAAGAATTTTTCTAGCCCTTTCAAATAATTTTCCCCGTTTTTTCCACATTTTCTTCTATTTCTTCGCTCCTATTAGTCTTAGCGTAATAAAATATAACCTATAGCCTTCCTCGATAAATGGGCTATCTAACACTGAAAGAATCATCAAAATCCGTTGCGTAGTTTTAAAGATAAAAGGGGAACAAAGGGACATGAGGGAAAAAAGCGACTTTGTTTTATAATATGTATATAGAATAGATTTGTCTCGGGTCTACACAGTCGGACTGCATTTCATCTGCAATCCAACTGCAAATTGCAGTTCAAGTGCAGTTTGAATGCAGTTGACACGACTGCAATGCGACTGCAATAGAACTGCAATCCGACTGCGCGTTTGGTTTGCAGTTCTATTGCAGTCGCATTGCAGTCGTGTCAACTGCATTCAAACTGCACTTGAACTGCAATTTGCAGTTGGATTGCAGTTGAAATGCAGTCCGTCTGTGTAGACCCTGAGTGCGGCAGTTAGTCCTTAATTATTATAAAAGACAATTGTGAAATAGTACGTAGCAAATTATTGTTCACGGTAATAGACATCTAATAGACAAAGAAATTATCACTCTTACATAGTAACTACATAATATTATGTGTGTTTTTTTTATTTTATTTATTTATAAAATTGGAGCCGTCTATGGGCTGTTCGCCCATATCCTTTTATTGTTATTTTATTATTTATATTTTTCGCACCAAGGATATTTGATATAATATTATTAATTTTAATTAATTGCAGTCCATCACGCCATGGACTTTTTTTTTATATATATAATAGAATAGGTTATATATAATATAATATATACATATAATAAATAAATATACTAAATTACATAATTATAATATTGATGTTTTGAACGGTGTGGCGGCCAGTGGATCCTACATTTTTCGATTTCCTTAGATTTTATGCTGCTGCACCCTTTGCCTTTAGATGTTGTGACATTGGCTTGGTGGAGTGGGGTCACTCAAGCTGGGTGGAGTTTCTAGGGTGTTAAAGGGATATCGTTCTGTGTCGAATCTACCAGATGCCAGCCAGTGGAATGAATATTATGTGTTGACTATACCTCGATATTAGCATACAGATCGCTGTACACTCTCAGCCGTTTCTCTCTCTGCAGCACGAGCGGGCGCTCCAGCACTCGGAGGATGTTCATCACCTGTAATTGATGGTACTGTCAGTTCTTGGTGGAAATACATGTTGAACACTATACACACCTGATCATGATTTATTTCGATAGTGTAATTTGTTAATAATAATCCACACTAATAAAAAATAAAAGTAAAATAAAGTATATTTTTTTTTAAATTTTATCATTGATAGGCATAAGGTTACGTCACTGCATAGATAAACTATAAAGTACTGAGCAGTCATGACTCATGAGTTATACAACGTATATAACAATCATGAGTATTTGAAAAATGTGACAAAAGATGGTACCACCTCTTATAGAAACACGCAAGAGCAAGCGATAGCGCGATGTAGACGACTCTTAGCGCCATCTGTTATGAATTTTTGGAACTAACTTAATTTGAACAAATTGACGTATTTAAACACCCCCTTACAAACCCTTTTAGATTTGACATTTCGCACTGTAGTTAAAGTTACAGTTATAGTTAAAGTAAGTTGGTGCAACCCACCCTTAACAAAATATTGTAATAAGATACGTAGAATATACGCGATGGTTTACCTACTAGGTAACTAAAAAGAGTGAAATTATTATTTTTAAACAAAAAATTAAAACCAACTTCCAAGGTTAAAACAATAATAACATCCTTTTAATACGAACTAAAAAGTATTAAATAATTTTTCCTATCTAATGAGTAGTGCCTTTTCCGAGTTCGGCTAAGCCTCAACTATTTCTGTACTCAATCTTCATAATTTTGAAGTCGGTGCCAGTTCCAAAAGTTTCAAATATTCTTTCAGAGAACTGAAGATTCAGCTATATCTGGTACCGACTTCAAAATAATGAAGATTGAGTACAGAAATAGTTGAGGTTTAGCCGAACTCGGAAAAGGCACTATTAGATAGGAAAAATTATTTAATACTTTTTAGTTCATATTACTTAAAAGGATAATATTATTGTTTTTACCTTGGAAGTCGGTTTTAATTTTTTGTTAAAAATAATAATGTAACATACGGACATTTACTCATTTTCTCCCTTATAATTTGAACAAACCTTGTAACTTAATTCATCGGCTGGCTAATATACCTGGCTACACATTAAATGCACAGTTTTTTTGTTTCATACAATTTTTTCGGCCCATAAACCTCAATTTATGCAAAAAAACAAATTTTTTACTGTTACTTATCGTGCTCTTCCACTCATGTCTTCAATTGTTTTTTATTAGTGTTCATCACCTGCTCGGTGATGTCGGAGTCTGTGATCAGCTCGGCGAAGTAGCCGTCGCGGTCGCAGGAGATCTGTTCAGAGTACAGCTGCGTGGAGTCACGGAGACCTTGCGGGTCGTGGAGCCACATCACGAATAGCCTGTAAATAAATAAACGGCTCTATATACATTTATACATACATTTTACAAAACAAAGCGATAATCCCCAAGCGGCCTGTCGCATAACAATTGAAAATCTATTGTGTCTGCGATACCCACGATGGAGGTATTAAAAGGGCGTGTATGTGTCCCTCCGTGGTCCGGTGGTCCAGAGCGTCGCTCTTGATTCGGAGGTCGTGGGTTCGATTCGCGCGTTGGAAACATGTTATTTTCCAAGTTTGGTTAGGACAATGCAGGCTGATCACCTGATTGTCCGACAAGTAAGATGATCCATGCCTCGGATGGGCATGTAAAAAGTCGGTCCTGCGCCTGATCTCTCGCCAGTCGTGTCGGTCTTCCGTCCCACTAGGTTATGAGAGTAAAGAAATAGAGAGTGCTCTTGTGTACTGCGCACACACTTTGGCACTATAAAATTACTCCTGCGTACCTGGCCTGGTTTCAATGAAACCGGCCACCGTCACCGAAACCGGTGTGGGGATCCGGGAGTATTATAATATTATTATGTGTCCCTTGTAAAGAGTTCACTCTAAAAGTAGCGCTGAAAGAGCAATTATTTTTTTGTGATTTGTATGGGCAAAACACAGAACAATAAAAACAGTAGAAATGGTAAGTGGGCGGGGCACGCGTGTCACTAGCTTGCGTTGTAACGCCAACTCGCTAAGTACTTACGCAAACTCGACATCTGTCAGTCGAGTCATTTGTTTGTACGCGGCAACACGTGTAGTCGATTGTAAAAATTCAAACCTAAAACAATCTTATTACCTTAGAAATAAAGCATAATGTGGAAGTAAACATTTGATGAAAATTGTTTGCCGTTAAAATACTGACATCTAGCGTGAAGTAGCTAAACTTTTTAGTAAATCTTATATCTTTAAACGAGCAATTCTTGTATATATATAATTGGAATCTCGGAATCGGCTCCAACGATTTTCATGAAATTTAGTATATAGGGGTTTTCGGGGGCGATAAATCGATCCAGCTAGGAATCATTTTCATAAAATGTCATTTTATGTGTGTTTTTTATTTTTTTTAATACCGAGCGAAGCTCGGTCATATAGCTAGTGCACAATAAACTGATGCTCGAATACAAAATGTCTTAAGTGTCTCTTTTGTTTATTGCATAGCAAACTCTATTATAAAGGAGTGAAGGTGTGTTTTTGTTTTCAGTTTTATTAAATTTAGGCTTATTTGGGTTTAGAATTACGCGTCAAATCAAAACATTTGTTTGTTAGTAGTGCAACGGTCTATTCTCTGTTTGTTTGTGTGAGTTTGGCGGCAGTGGTTCTGGTAAACAAATCGTGGTATGTCATTGTTCTGTGGGGCAAAAGCCCCAGCGTCATAACAGTATAAATCACAAAAAAAGATTTCACCATTGCCATGTTGGTCTCGTTGATACTTGAATTGAAAATGCTCACCGAATATTGCCTTCCGGATCCAAATACTCCATCAAACTGGTGAAGTTGTCGTCAAGACTGTCAGTGAGCAGCACTATCGCCTGCTGGCAGGACGGCGGCTTGTCCGTCGCCTTCTGCCGCTGGTGCAGCATCTTAACGGCGTATTTCAGCACCAGCTCCATGTTGGTCTCGTTGATCAGTCGCTGGTGCTTCATCGCCGCCATCATGGCTGCGGAGTTCACGTGGTTCGCCTGTTTGAGTTAAGGAATTATTGGTATTTTGGATCCAGTTGATTTAGTGTCGTTTTAAAATTGTAGTCGAAAACGAGACTTACAAATGTTAGGTAAACATTCAGTAATAGTCAAGCATACGGATGTTTTGCTCTCTATCTCAAAGTCAAACCGGAAGTCGGTCGCGAAAAGTACATAAATCGTGTTTATACATCAAGTCAATATTAAAACATTTAAAGTTTCCATTTAGGGGGCGATTCGTCATAAGTATCATGCTAGACCCTTCGAATTTCAATTCGAATTTAAATTCGAATAGTAGACGTGACATGAAGTCATCATGTGTATCTGTGGTGTCGGTTTTTTCTTGTTAGCAGTCAATCATCAGCGCAATGACTTCCGTAATGAAGCCCATACCAAAATATATGGACCTGCCATAATATATTTTATCAATTGACTAGCGACCCGCCCCGGCGTCGCACGGGTATAAAATATATAGCCACTGAATGATTAAAATTGACAGCCTATGATCCTTCGCGTGGTCTACTTCTTATCTGTGCCAAATAACATAAAAATTGCTCCAGTTGTTCGCGAGATAAGCCCTTTCAAATAATTTCCCCCGGTTTTTTCCACATTCTCCTATTAGTCTTAGCGTGATAAAATATAGCCTATAGCCTTCCTCGATAAATGGGCTATCTAACACTGAAAGAATCATCAAAATCCGTTGCGTAGTTTTAAAGATTAAAGGGAACAAAGGGACATGAGGGAAAATAAAGCGACTTTGCTTTATAATTATATATATGTATAGAAGTATACAAGTACGCTTTTCTATCGTCATTTCGCTGCTGATGACTTGCTTATTTAAATATATCAAAAACTACTCACAGAAACCATCTTCTCGTTAAAGCAGGGTATCGGCGACTCGATCTTGATGTTGAACCGCAGCACGTTGACTTGGTCGTCGTCAGTGAGTGCGCTCAGCAGTGCCAGGGTGAAGTGTTCTCCTACTACTGAGTTGATAGACCTGGTAGTGAAGAATTAGGCTTTAAACTAGAAAAGACTACCAACGTTATTAGTGAACTTATTGTACAGTCGAAAACACATTCGTCTTATTTTTCTAACTGGAAGAATAAGACTTAAAACAAGATTAAAGTCTAGCAATGTACTTACATTTTATGTTAGTACTTATTGTATTGTTAATTGTAAAACCAGTAAAATTTTGGTTACAGTATTGTCTTTTGTCTACAAAGTGTAGACATGAAGAATTAACATAATTGTCAACATTGTTACCACGCACGATGCGATATCTACTAGGCAGTTATAAGCATAAAATATTTTAGCTTATCAGTTTATGGAGCAAATGCATCTAGCAGTACTTATCAAGAAGTCGCGAGGTGCACTCGCTTGCGCCAAGTCTTCTATCTCTTAGTACTACCAGGCAACCATACATTACTATTTGTAGAGCTCACCTGTTCATGGAACCAGAGGCATCTAGCAGTATTAGCACGTCGCGCGGCGCTCCGCTGGCGCTGACGTACCAGGGGCGCAGGCGGCAGTCGTATAGCTCTTCACTCGCTAGCTCCAAGTCTTCTATCTCTTAGTACTACCAGGCAACCATAGATTACTATTTGTAGAGCTCACCTGTTCATAGAGCCAGAAGCATCTAGCAGTATCAGCACGTCGCGCGGCGCTCCGCTGGCGCTGACGTACCAGGGGCGCAGGCGGCAGTCGTATAGCTCTTCACTCGCTAGCTCCAAGTCTTCTATCTCTTAGTACTACCAGGCAACCATAGATTACTATTGTAGAGCTCACCTGTTCATAGAGCCAGAAGCATCTAGCAGTATCAGCACGTCGCGCGGCGCTCCGCTGGCGCTGACGTACCAGGGGCGCAGGCGGCAGTCGTATAGCTCTTCACTCGCTAGCTCCAAGTCTTCTATCTCTTAGTACTACCAGGCAACCATAGATTACTATTGTAGAGCTCACCTGTTCATAGAGCCAGAAGCATCTAGCAGTATCAGCACGTCGCGCGGCGCTCCGCTGGCGCTGACGTACCAGGGGCGCAGGCGGCAGTCGTATAGCTCTTCACTCGCTAGCTCCAAGTCTTCTATCTCTTAGTACTACCAGGCAACCATAGATTACTATTTGTAGAGCTCACCTGTTCATGGAACCAGAGGCATCTAGCAGTATTAGCACGTCGCGCGGCGCTCCGCTGGCGCTGACGTACCAGGGGCGCAGGCGGCAGTCGTATAGCTCTTCACTCGCTAGCTCCAAGTCTTCTATCTCTTAGTACTACCAGGCAACCATAGATTACTATTGTAGAGCTCACCTGTTCATAGAGCCAGAAGCATCTAGCAGTATCAGCACGTCGCGCGGCGCTCCGCTGGCGCTGACGTACCAGGGGCGCAGGCGGCAGTCGTATAGCTCTTCACTCGCTAGCTCCAAGTCTTCTATCTCTTAGTACTACCAGGCAACCATAGATTACTATTGTAGAGCTCACCTGTTCATAGAGCCAGAAGCATCTAGCAGTATCAGTACGTCGCGCGGCGCTCCGCTGGCGCTGACGTACCAGGGGCGCAGGCGGCAGTCGTATAGCTCTTCACTCGCTAGCTCCAAGTCTTCTATCTCTTAGTACTACCAGGCAACCATAGATTACTATTGTAGAGCTCACCTGTTCATAGAGCCAGAAGCATCTAGCAGTATCAGCACGTCGCGCGGCGCTCCGCTGGCGCTGACGTACCAGGGGCGCAGGCGGCAGTCGTATAGCTCTTCACTCGCTAGCTCCAAGTCTTCTATCTCTTAGTACTACCAGGCAACCATAGATTACTATTGTAGAGCTCACCTGTTCATAGAGCCAGAAGCATCTAGCAGTATCAGCACGTCGCGCGGCGCTCCGCTGGCGCTGACGTACCAGGGGCGCAGGCGGCAGTCGTATAGCTCTTCGCCCTCGGGCTCCAAGCCCTCTATCTTGTAGAAACTCTTCCAAAGAGCCGCTGAATTTTTTTTAAAAGATATAATGTCCATAGAAATGCGTTGTGTGATGTGTCTACATAACGTTGGTGGTAGATTTATTAATTGCTTCGTCTATACGCAATTTCGATGCTGGTCATACTAAGCCTACTCGTAACTTGAACACTCTAATCTCAACATAAAACAATTTTTAATAATAACAATGTTGTCTTTGGATTAGGAAGAAATATTGCTTTCAATTTATTACTATAATTTGCATAAAATCTCTGGAATGAACTGTCGCCAGCAGTATTTCCGGACCAACACGACCTGCAAACCTTCAAGAAGAGAACGTATTTCCTCTTAAAAGGTCAGCAACGCACCTGCAGCTCTTCTAATGTTGCGATAGTCCATGGACGACAATAGTTGCTTTCCATCAGGTTTTTTCCCATTCCCATTTGATCGTTTGCCCCCTTATTTTATATTAATAAAAATACAATACGAAAAGTTCATAAATCCATACGCAATATAGGTAGCCCGCAACTCAGTTACGCCAAAATTCGTTTATCGCGCGGGAACCGTAAATTTTTCGGGATAAAAACTATCCTATGTCCTTTCCCGGGACTCAAAGTACCTCCATGCCAAATTTCAGCAAAATCGGTTGAGCGGCTTGGGCGTGAAGAGGTAACAGACAGACAGACACACTTTCGTATTTATAATATTAGTATGGAAGTATGGGTAGTATGGGTTATATTATATTAGGTTACCACTTACCTGGATAATGTCTAAGGAAGCCTCTAGCGCTGCAGAAGTACTGGAAGTCTAATGTCGCGTCTTGAGCGTAGTTGTCCTGAAACGTGCGGAGCAGACCCTCCGACCAGTAGATGTGGTCCAGGGCTCGAGGATCTGGATTTTAAGGAAGGTTGTCCAATTGTTGAAGGGTCAGCATTTATAATACTTGGCGTGTAACTGTGTATGGGTCCCATGTATAGAGTTGACCGAAAGTAGCTACGATGAAAGAGTAACTCTTTAAAAAAAATGTATGGGAAAAAAAGTTTGCTCTTTTAGCGCTGCTCCTTTCAAATTGAATTCAATATGAGGGACACAATACACACCCTAAAGTATCATGACTTTGTTTGGTACATCTTATTTATTTATTTATTTAAAAACAACATCTTGTCAAACAACCAAGAAAAAACAGTCACAGATTCCGCATTGGAAAATTAATTAGCTAGAAGTTAATGTGAAAATCTGATCTATATCAACTTTTTAATTGAAGAAAATATGGAAACTTACCACAATCGAAAACTTCTAATGCGACATGTACACTGCTCTTCTGTAAGGACACTTGAGCATCAAAATGTGCGTTCTTGTGCAGATGGACCTTACTGATGCTTCTACATGTCAAAACCTTCTCATACTCATTGTCAGGTTCTTCTATGGTTTTCAATTCATCTAGCCTCTAAAAAAAAATGTTATTTATAATCCAGAAGAAATTGCAAAAAACGGTAAGTATGTTATATTATTTCGTGGGATTTCACAAAACATAAAGTAAAAAGCTTTACGAATAATAAATAAACAAATCGGTAATATGATTATAACAACCTAAACAACACCGGAAGCGACTATCAATTTGTAAATTGAATTCATTGAATATAATAACTAAACAACTTATTTAAATAATAGGTGCTATTATTAATATTTATTAGGAGACAAAACTTATTTTATATTTTATTAATACCACAATACTGGGAGTTGTTTACTGTTTAGCTTATTAAATAGTAACCATATTGTCAAGACTTCATTGTGTCGTAATAACGATGACGGTGTTTTTATAAATCATTGCTTTTATTATATATAAATATATGTATAAGTTAATGTTAAATAGCACTACTATTTGTCAAACAATGTAATACCTGTTACTGGCCATACTAATTGTTACATGTTTAGTTTTAAGTTCCTAATTGTAATACGCTATTGGTATTCAATAAAGAAAAATAAAAATAAATAAATAAGTGCCAGCCATAATGATATATTTCCAAATCTTACCACACTGTAGTCAAAGACATAATCATCAGGTGGAGTCGGTTTGGCGGCCGCCAGTTCCTCTGCCTTCCTCATTATAGCCTCTGCTGCTTTGCCTCGTCTCTCTAGAAGCTTCTCCAGGTCTTTCGCCGCTTTATCCACAATTGCGGTTCCATTGCGTGTCTCCACCTTCGCATTGGAAAACCCCTGCTGCAGCACCCCTCGATGGACAACGAGGTTTTCAGTCCTCAGCAGCACCTCCGATATTTCTTTAGCCCACGCTTGGACACTTGAAAATGGCGATAATTTGCATGATAAAATTAAAAATCAGATATTAATTTCATTGAGAAGATTTAGGTTGATGTCTGACCCAATTATGTCTATTAAATTTATCTGTAGGAAAAATACTTATCAGATAGAAAAGAATACCGCAATGGTAGTTTTATACGTACTGACTTTGTACACTAGCTGTTACTGCGACTTTGGTCGTGTAAAACAAGTATTTAAAACGCAAATAGGAACTTTCAAGTGTGTACAAACTGCCTGCAATATATTTAACACCTCCATCGTGGGTATCGCAGACACAATAGATTGTCAATTGTTATGCGGCAGTCGGCTGCCGCTTGGGGATTGATGGGAGCTATGTAAATTTTGGGTAAACTAAATGAAAATAAACAAAAGTTTACCTTTCATGTTTAATCAGCTCCTCAGATTTCTTTTTCTGCTTCGGCACCTTCTTATTGATAGTAACTTTCGTCACGTTGTCGATTTTCAACGGCACGTTTTTCGTTTTACTTTTATTCACAATCAGCCGTCCCTGGTGTTCTTCTAGAGACTTTTTGATGTCCCCACTCCGGTTAGCACCTTGGGCAACATTAGGAATACAACAAATAATGATGCAGATACATAATATTTTCATTTTGTTACATGGATGAAGTCAGGATGTGGAGTGATCCGGTTGTGAGTTGCGCAAGGGAGGGGAATCTCCCGCCTTGCTGGCGCCATATCCCGCTCGCCAATACGACCGACCTACATTACGATTTGACGAATATTTGGTATACGCAACTGCTTTATAAGTGCGGAAAAATTGAGCAATCGATATGTAGGTGGATATACACTTGTAAAACGAAAAGAATAATAATGAAGATTTAATATCTATGAATAATATTAAAAAACAACTTCAAAATTTCTTATCACAAAAACCATTGAACCGATTTGAATGAAACTTGCAGCATTACCTAAGTTAAACAATTCCTGGTACAGCAAAATAAGAATTACTGAAATCAGAATTGTAGTTCCGGAGATATGTGATTAGTAAATTTAATCTTATATATAAAATTCTCGTGTCACAATGTTAGTCAGCGAACTCCTCCGAAACGGCTTTACTGATTTTTACCAAATTTTATATACATATTCAGTAGGTCTGAGAATCGGTTACTGGGTACTTTATATATTGATAAGTGCATTTGTTGAATAAAAAATTGTAAATTATATATATTACATACCATAAAATAATATTTTATGGTATGTAATATATATGCATATATATTATAATATATAAATTACTATATAATATTTTATATATAATAAGGTTTTTTTGTTTAAATTCAGCTTTTTTACATTATTTTCTGTTATCATAATATTACGGTTGTCTGGAAGAAACCGCTGAAAGTGGTAAGGCCGCTTATTTGCTATTCCCTGACTTTATATTGTTTTGTTATTTTATAGTGTTAATTTTTTAAGCAAATAAAGAATTTATAAATAAATAAATAAATTATTACAACCTGAGACTGACGGCGACCATTGTTTATGCGACGGGATAGCGATCGACGTTGCCATGGCGATGTCACAGTCCACTGGTTAAAATAGCTGTTCAATCAAACAGCTAGCCCTTTGACTGAACAACGCCATTCAATCACACAGCTATACGTCGTTTAGCCGACTTGCTGACTGCAACGTTCAACACTACAGCTAGACGACGCTTAGCCAACTGGTTCAATGGCAAGTTAACTAAGCTGACCATTAGTTTAGTGTTATTATTACACAAGCGCAATGATAATAAGCAGAAAAAATTGTATTCTAACTCATTTTTCAAAATATTGTGTTCACACAATAATTGCAATAAATACCTTGGTGATGCATTACATAATCCCGTTATTTCTTCTCGAATATTTGTTTCAATTTTGATTCACTCGTATGTGCCTCCATAATTTCTGTCACTTTAATAACACTTGTAACGTATATTTACGAAAAATACAATATCAAAACACTAGTTGACGCCATATTGTAAACAAAACGCACCTAGCGCCGTGGTGGTGAGCACTGAACTAATTCAATCAAACAGCTGCTTTTGAATCAGCTGTAATGTTGAACGCTTCGAGCGACTGAAATATTCAATTAAAAAGCTAGCCGTGAGATTGAATGACGTTGTTCAGTCAAAGGGCTAGCTGTTTGATTGAACGGCTATTTTAACCAGTTGACTGCGACAGCGACATACTTATTTAGTCACTTCAATAAAATAATATGGGCGAAATACTTTTTAATATGGCAAAGCAACGTTTGCCGGGACAGCTAGTTTTTATTTAAAATTCAATTTAATTTGACAGATAATGTATGGGGCTTATGTCAAAATTTTAAATTAATTACATTTAAGTAATTAATGTTCCACTTTGAGTGCGGCAGTAGTCTTGTTTCGTTTTTGTCTTATACGGCATACATTATACAAAACAACAAATTACATGATTTTGAATGTAAATGATTAGCTATCAGAATTAAAATCAGATTTGATACTTAGGAAGTGATTCATTATCGACCAGATAAGAGCATGTACCTGCCAAATATATAAAGTATTTGCTCGCAAAAAAATTAATACCCGAAAACAACTAACATGAGAGGTACAGCGCAGACATAAATGGATTTCGAGTTCAGTGCTGGATGGTTATTTATTTCTAGATGATAATATAAATTTCTCTGTTCAAGGTATAACTTTATTGTACACCCTGCTCGCTTGCACGGCGGCAGCACTCGCGTTTGTGAACGAATGTCCACCAGAACAGGAGTCCAACTGGGAAATTGAGCAGCTCCTGCGTCACGAGGATTGTAACAAGTTCTACAAGTGTACGTTCGGTCAACCGATTGAATACAGATGCTACGGTGATCTCTTCTTCAACTTGGAAACTTGGCAGTGCGATTGGCCCCACAATGTCGATTGCGAGGGCAGAAATATCCCGGACCCGACGAGCACCGCCGCGCCGAGCACATTAGAGCCAACTACGGCGGAACCGACAACGTCACAACCGACCACACCGGAACCAACAACCCCTGAACCAACAACGCCAGAACCAACAACCCCTGAGCCTACAACTCCCGAACCGACTACCCCAGAACCCACTACACCTGAGCCTACAACTCCCGAACCGACTACCCCAGAACCCACTACCCCTGAGCCTACAACTCCCGAACCGACTACTCCAGAACCCACTACCCCTGAACCAACAACGCCTGAGCCAACAACCCCTGAACCAACTACGCCCGAACCAACAACTCCCGAACCCACTACCCCTGAACCAACAACGCCTGAGCCAACAACTCCAGAACCTACAACTCCCGAACCTACTACCCCAGAACCCACAACTCCCGAACCAATAACCCCAGAACCTACCACCCCAGAACCAACTACGCCTGAACCAACAACAGAAGAACCAACCACACCTGAAATGGAATTTTTACCAAATGGATGTCCTGTGGATCCCCACATCCATTGGCTACTTCCTCACGAGACAGACTGTGAGCTGTTCTACTACTGCGTCTGGGGAGAGTTAGTTCTGAGGGAATGCGCGCCAGGAGGTCTTCACTTTAACAGAGTAATACAGGTAAGCGCGTTGTCGTTTTATATGCTGTATGTATGTCGATACCTTATTAAAGTTCAACGGTCGAAGTGTGAATAGACATAAAAGACAGAGACAGTAATTGAAAAAAATAAAGTGCCTAGATATTGAACAATTGACCATAAACTATGGCCTTAGGACTATTATCAGTTAACACAATATAAACATCACACAGTAGAGAAACTCAGCCATGTTCTTGCAATATTTGCTCAACACAATTTACAGAGACAAGTTTTACGTGCGTACTGCGTGCGTCGTGCATTGTATTAAAGATCACTCGGTGAAACTGGAAAGGAAAATAGGCAAATGTGTACAATATCTATCTATAATATCTTATTTCTTCTTATATATAAAAATGGATTTTCAAATGTGTTAGTCGCGCTAAAACTCGAAAACGGCTGAGCTGATCTTATATATAAAAATGGATTTTCAAATGTGTTAGTCGCGCTAAAACTCGAAAACGGCTGAACTGATCTTATATATAAAAATGGATTTTCAAATGTGTTAGTCGCGCTAAAACTCGAAAACGGCTGAACTGATTGGGCTGATTTTAGTCTTAAAATATTCTAGAAGTCCAGGGAAGGTTTTAAAGATGAGAATATAATAGAAAAATTGCGAGTAACATGCCAATAACGACAATTTAATTTTCCCCATACAAAATGTTCTTACCTGTTTGTTACGAAGATTCGGTATTTTTGACATGATAATATTACGTAGATCTAGATAAAATAAGGGTTTTGAATCGACAACATAATATATATCCATAATAGCCGAATTATTGCGTATTTGTAGAAATGAAAACACTATTATGACACTTTCGAAATTCAATTTGAAACAAAAACAAATATTTTTTATCAAATACCTACATTTTCTAACAAATCAGCTATTATTGACATTTCGATAGACTATAGAAGAAATAATACTTCTTCTTCTTCTAAATTGCTCCTGCGTGAATCGCCTACAGTTCGACAAGGCTGTTTATGAACGTGGCGAGAAAAGGAACTAATGTTTCTATCATACAAAAACGTAATTTTTGACAGTTCTCCTTTACCAGCAGCGCCCATTGACATCATTGACATATTCATTTAAAGCCTTGTCGGACTGTACATCAGAGTTGAGTGTGGTGACGGAGACTCTAATATTATAATACCACTAAAATAACCCTTAGGGCCATAACTATAGCTGTAACTTTAACAATAACTTTAACTACAACGCAATTGTTATTAAGTAAGTGAAATTATTGTTGTTAAATGTAATTATTGTTAAGTGAAACAGAGTTCACCGGGGCATCTAGTTATTAATAAGATCCGTCTGATTATAATAGCTACCAATAATAATTACAACAAGCCCGACTCACCTAATTACTATCATATTTTGCAAAACAATGCATTACCCTTTCATTTTTGTGAAGCAATCATAAGGCCCTGTGTTTCCAGAAACGGACGATTTTCAAGATTTAAAAGTGACAGGAGACTATGAACGTAGAATAAAAGGCGGACGGAGTCTTATTATACACAGAACTGTGTCTTCAGAGTCGGCCACGCACACATTCTTACGCCTGTCAAATGGTATGGACTAGCGTAACAATGTGTGCGTGCGGACCGTGTACATACAGTTAGCTGGCCGACTCTGAACGACACAGTTTTGTGTATGGTGGGACTCCGTCCGCCTTTTTTTTATACGTCCATGCAGGAGACATAAAAATATAGTAATTCAAATTCTGAAAAAATATATATGTGCTAGTTAAGGATCTAACACAGTGGAGTTCATATTCCATTAAACAATATCATGAACTTCATTCGATAGAAAAAAATCCCAAAGTTACCCCTTCTTTTCACGAAATTGCCTTACTATACCTAAATTATTTGGAATTTTCAGAAAGTTTTTGCACTGAACAAAAGACAAAGAATATATCTAGGGAATTGTGTTTTTTAACTCGATTGAATTATGTATAAAATAACGACGATCAAAAAACTATAAAATTGCATTAGCGCCTGAGCGCGACTGAAAGCCTTTGCGCCTGCAATTTTACAGTTTTTTGAAAATCGTCCGTTTCTGGAAACACAGGGCCTTAATACGAGTATACTGCGCAGCCTATGCGAAAAGATTCTTACAATGTTTGTGTGTTATCACTGCCTGGGGGGTGAGCCAAGATCTTTTCGTTATCGCTTCATTATAGAATCGCGAAATCAAAATGTATGTTGGAAATACTGGTCTAGTATAACGATGTTACTTGCTTTATACTGTATGACAATTATATTATGTATCTGACGCAAATTAAAATAATTGAAGGTAATAACTATTAATTGTTATGAAAAATCAAATTCAATGACTTAGGGATTAAGATTGTAAAAATGTAAAAATAGATAGGCTATCTACGTAAGCGGCTCAATTTTATCATGTTGTGATTGCAATAGTTCTAATCATACTAACATGTCATAGTTCAAAGAAAAGTTTCGTCTAAAATCTGATTTTATTCATTTGTGGGTTGATACAAACCATAAACAAGCAGTTCTAAGCATAATTAGAAGGTTTGCAATCATCGCTTCAAGCGAGAAGAACACTTCACTTCATTTTCTCAATTCTACATTTCATCAAAATCGGTTAAACATTCTGAAATTTTGACGTTCAAAACTTAAATTAAAACGGTGTAGCATCCATACTAATATTATAAATGCGAAAGTGTGTCTGTCTGTCTGTCTGTCTGTCTGTCTGTTACCTCTTCACGCCCAAACAGCTGATCCGATTTTGTTGAAATTTAGCATGGAGATACTTTGAGTCCCGGGAAAGGACATAGGATACTTTTTGTCCCGAAAAATGTACGGTTCCCGCGCGATAAACGAGTTTTGGCGCAACGGAGTTGCGGGCGTCATCTAGTAGAATATAGATTGATTTACAGGTGTAACAAAACTAATTGATAATATTTAAGGGTGTGTAATGTGTATGACGTATGTAGATAGCTAGAGTTGCTTGCATTAATTAATTATTTAATAAATACAATAATAATAAGTTCTTTTTTGACACAGGTGCTCGTAGGGTAGACCTTTGTCCAACGTAAACAACGTAATGTTTTGTTTAAAAAGTATATTTAAAATAAATATTTATATATTTGTTTTTTTTTTTCAGGTATGCGATTGGCCCCAAAATGCCGGGTGCACGACCGCTCTCAATAAGCACTTGGACGCGAGACGCACCTTTCTCTCTCTCTAATCTAATCCCTTCACAATGATCTATTTATTTATCAGTATTCTGTCTGGTCTTTAATAATTTTTGATAACAATTTACAAATAAACAATAATATGTGGTGTTTTGTACATTTCTTTGTTCATATTTTATCTTGCGTACAAGGATGGGGTAATGTGGTCGACCAAACAACGTCATAATCGAAGACGTGAGTAGAGTGTTTACAGCTCGACAAGGCTTTAAAATGAACGTGGCGAGAAAAGGAACTAACGCGGCTATCATACAAAAACTTCATTTTTGACAGTTCTCCTTTACCAGCAGCGCCCATTGATATCATTGACATATTCATTTAAAGCCTTGTCGAACTATAAGGGGGAAAATGAGTATTTGCACTTAATATGTTATAATGTTAGACACAGGTCTAACATTATAACATATTAAGTGCAAATACTCATTTTCCCCCTTATAGTTTAAACAAAATTTGTAACTTACCTACTTCATCATCTGGCTAATATATCTGGCTATACATAGAATCCACATTTTTAATGAAATCTTTTTTCCGGTGCTAAAGCCTCCTTTTATGAAGAAAACAAACATTTTCAAATTGTTAGTTACCCACTTCATTCACTCACGTCTATCGCGCTATCGAAGTTTCTAAAAATAGGCGACACCCGCGACATAATTATATAAGCAACCTCTTCGATGATAAAAATGGGCTTCGGCCTGACCCAACATACTCGTACTAACATACTCGATGGAAAGATCGACATTTTTTGAGGCCGCTATAAAACCGGAACAAAAATAAAGAAACATAGTGAGACATAAATTTGATAAGCCCAATACACTTATATATACAACTAGCTGTCCCGGCAACGTTGTTTTGCCATATAAAGTATTTCGCCCATAATATTATTTTATTGAAGTGACTAGGTAAATAAGTAACCTTGGCAACGTCCATCGCTATCCCGTCGCACAAAGAATGGTCGCCGTCAGTCTCGAGTTGTAATAATTTACTATGCATATTATTCAACTAATGCACTTATCAATATAAAAAGTAGCCAGTAGCCGATTCACAGAACTACTAAATATGCCTATAAAATTTGGTAAAAATCAGTAAAGCCGTTTCGGAGGAGTACGTCTCGTGTCATAATGTTAGTTAAACATTATGACACGAGAATTTTATATATTGCATAGAACAAGACAGGATATCATAATATAAGATATGATTCTCTGTCTTGTTCTATGCAAAAATATTTTGAAATAAAAAAAATATCCACAGCCGAACGTATTAACCTCCTCCTTTATGGAAGTCGGTTAAAGAGAGTCGGTGGAAAAAAAGAGTAAGTGAGCTTACAACAAGTTTGCCAACTTTAATCAAAGCAAAAACTAGATCAAAATCCGTCCACCCGTTTTGATGCTATGATGTCGCGGACAGAACAGACACAAGAGGGAACTCTCCCTCTATTGTGCCCTCTGTGTGTCTGTCCGCGACATCTTAGCATTAAATTGTTTTAAATTTAACGTTGCTATTTTATTCACTAAGGAAGTAATTTATATTCCATTTCATTAATTCGAATTTTGAATTATTCATACATTCCTAATTTTTGACATAGAGTAGAGGATTGCGGCAAACTCTTAAATTTAAAGCTAGAATTATACAAACTACAAATCATTACTTAGCGTAGCATTAAAATTACTACATAATCATGTGAACATGTATAATGTACCCAACTCATATAATTTAATAGTATATTATCTATACATATAATAAAATCGTAGAAAAGTCAATTCTGTACATTGACTATTTTTGAAAAATAACACTTGGAACGTGATCTACGATCGACATAGAAGCCAAAAATATAGTTTTTAGAATTTTTGTCTGTTTGTCTGTTTGTCTGTATGTATGTACTTATCTATACAGATTTCGAGTGTCGTTTTATTACTATGCGGTGAGCTTTGGCACCAGTCGTTCCTTGGGGGGGGGCTACCCCTCCCCCCACCCTTCCCTCGCATGATGCGTCTTATTTCTCCTCTTTAAGAACAAAGCAAGTCATCTATCTATATACATATAATAAAATTGTAGAAAAGTCAATTCTGTATATTGACTATTTTTGAAAAATAACACTTGGGACGTGATCTACGATCGACATGGAAGCCAAAAATATAGTTTTTAGAATTTTTGTCTGTTTGTCTGTTTGTCTGTATGTATGTCCGGGATAAACTCAGAAAGTACTGAACGGATTTTCTTCAAATTTTGCACGAACATTACTTTGAGGTCGGGTCAACACATAGGCTATAAATTATAACGATATCACCCAGGGTGGGGAGGAGGGGTCAAGTTTCAATATTTTTAGTTTTTTGCTCATATCGCTTAAACAGTTAGTTGTAGAGAAAAATTGTCCCATACAGAAAGAAAGCTCATAAAATTTCCTACAAATTTGTCCTTTACACTATGTATCTATCTCCACTCCTTGCCTTGCTATCAGCTTTTATGTATCTTATCTATACAGATTTCGAGTGTTGGTCGTTTTTTTTTGGGGGGGGGGGGGGTACGCCCCTCCCACCCTTCCCTCTCATGACAAGTCTAGATCAAGATCTATACTGTGCATTGACTATTTTTGAAAAATAATACTTGGGACGTGACCTACTATGCTAACGCGGACGAAGTCGCGGGCAACAGCTAGTGTACAATTAATTATAATTTAATCTGCATTTGATTTTAATGTCAACGCATATCGACTGTCGCATAAACACACATAAATAAAGTGCATATTGAAAGGTACACTTTTAATTTGCCAATGCGTTGAACGAGACGGTTTTTATAATATTGACGGGCTTGATCACACCCACCGAGTACACTGACGAGACAGTGCCCTCGGCCGAGCACTCGTATGTATAATTTTAATCGACTTTCGAAATGGGGAGGTGTTATGTTCGTTTTTTTATGTTCAACGATTACGGGTCAATTTATATTAGCGCAGAAGCGAAGTATCAAAGCCGAACATAGCAAATCCAACCTTAACTCCAAAGCGTTAATTACATCTGAGAATTTCTGAATCTGAGAAATTCCGCCGCGTAATTTTGGCTCTTCGCGTAATTTATAGTTTGTCGTATCAGACGGATGCGGCGGAACGTAATTTCGACCACGGAAATTACGCCGGCGTAATTCAGCCTAGTGTGTTTAGACACTAAAGTTATTATTGAGTTTTCTCTCGATAATGGCGTGTCTATGTGTACCGAGTGCTGGGCCGAGGGTATATTGTCTTGCGACTCTAATCGGTAAGTGTATTCAGATTTCAGGCCCTTGATTGATGATTCTTCTCTTTCATGTCCTGTGGATCCACACATTCATTCGTATGATTCGACTCGTCCGGATCCTATGGAACAGCAAAGTAGTATTCTACGTCAAACAAAGTTTCTATGACGTAAATCTTGCCGATATATTTGAAGCTTGAATTAGACACAAAAATACTCTAAAATAGCTCCCACACCGGTTTCGGTGACGGTGGCCGGTTTCATTGAAACCAGGCCAGCTACGCAGGAGTAATTTTTTTATAGTGCCCAAGTGTGTGCGCAGTACACAAGAGCACTCTCTATTCCTTTTGCTCTCATAACCCAGTGGGACGGACGACCGACACGACTGGCGAGAGATCAGGCGCAGGACCGACTTTTTACATGCCCATCAGACGCATGGATCATCTTACTTGTCAGACAATCAGGTGATCAGCCTGCATTGTCCTAACCAAACTTGGAAATAACATGTTTCCAACGTGGGAATCGAACCCACGACCTGCGAGTCAAGAGCCGCGCTCTATACCACTAGACCACGGAGGCGTTACGTTAAAAATACTCTACCCATACGAGGGCTGCTATTTATGTATCCGGAATTAAAAAAAGAAACAAACATATATCATTTCATATGGTTTTATTGCTTTTCAAAATATTCGCCGCGATGATCGGCACACTTTTGCATACGCTGGAACCAATTTTCATAGCACTTTTTCCATTCTGATTGAGGTATCTCCAAAACGTGCATTTTGAACGCATCAACAGCCTCTTCGCGGCTCGAAAAATGTTGACCACGTAATTTGTTCTTCGCGTATGGAAATAAAAAGAAATCGTTAGGTGCCAAATCAGGGCTGTACGGCGGATGACCAGTCAATTCGATCTTTTGACCCTCCAAAAACTGAGTTGTTTCAGCTGAGGTGTGACAACTAGCATTGTCGTGATGTAATATGATTCTGCGTTGTCGGTTGTCCTTTCTTATTTCTTCAAAGACTTCTGGTAAACAAATGGTCGTATACCATTCAGAATTAACCGTTTTACGATTCTCTAATGGCACTGTAGCCACATGTCCATTAACCCGTCAAATGTTTCTTGTACACACGGGTGTACAAGAAGTTTGAATCTCCCGCGCGCCGCATGTACACACGGGTGTACAAGGTCACTACGCGCTGATTGGCTTTTTATTTTCTACGTTCTTTTACACGTGGCCTAATTTATTTATTTTGTAAATAAATCTGTGGTTTACTGGCAAAAATTTTTTCGCCAGTTGATGCGTATAACGGAACATGTTGAGTAAAAAAATAAAAAACAAATGCAGTATGGTCTGTGACCGCCATTTTTTATTCGACGCATGACATTGCTCCGTGTAGTGGATAATTGTGAAAATGAATTCTTGCAGGAAACGGTGAGTATTCTTATAAGAATCTTATATGGAATTACTGGAAATTTAGTGTAGTTTCTTATGAAATAATAACAATAGCAGAAAGTGCAATGTTTTTTGGAGAAAAAACGATGAAACTTTTCAGCTTAGGTTTTTTTCACTCATGCCGCGTCATATTTAACATGACATTTCCCACTTATTTCAACGTTTACTTGTATTTATTCGTTCTAAAGTGTAGATTAGTTATTTAGAAACTTATTTGCAAAAGAATTATTCAGAATTTAGTGGTAATAAAAGTTTTATCGTATTTGGAAACAATAAATGGCGCGAAATTAGTGTTGCTATGGTGAAAGTTGGTGAAAGTACAGGCAGCAACAAAAGTGATAAAAAAGTAACACTATATACATTTATACAATTGTGTATAAAATCACTTTTTTGGAGTGATTCTGTGAATGATTTCTGTTTTTGGTTTCGGAATATTAAATGCCTAAATGGACTTTAGTTTTTTACTATAAAAATTTAATTGAATTCCGTACTGTATATAACTCTCACTTTCCGTGGTGTTCTTTGATATAGTTTGATATAGTTCAAAATAAACACTTTATTGTTTTTTTTTTGTTTTATTTGGCAATATTTTGTGACAAAGGACAATGCTCATTTTGTATAGGGAAAAAATCCAAAGTGAACAGATATAGGGTCTAGTCCAAAACGTTAGTGATATGTAGTAAAATAATAGTATAAATATTTTAATATAAAATTCCATGGCTAAATAGGTAAAATTGCTATTTTTTTTTACATTCAAATTGTAATGGTTTATAAGTTTGTTTGTTTGTTGTAATATTGTAGGTACATCGATTTTCATGTTTCTGAATAACTAAAAAAAAAGTGTGTGATTGAGATGTTTTATACTATTGTCAATTTTTAGATTCGGACGACTGCGGTCGACCTCTCGGTCTCGGAGTGTGACGCCGTCACACCTCCACTATTCCCAGCGGCCGTCGGCCGCTCGAAGAGCCCTTTTAATGGGCTGCTCCCTGGACGGCCCCGACCCGGATCCAAGACCGGTCTCTCCCGTCCCACAGTAAGTATAATATTTCCTTCTACTTAGTGTCCGTCCCATATAAGCTCTGTTTGCTTGTCATGGCTGAACTGATTTGTATGAATTAGGTACATACATATAGGTTTAGGACTTTGTAGATAGGGATTGATAATATAAATCAAGAGACAACATATATCCGATATATGATAAATATAATGTGTGATATATATATATATATATATATATATATATATATATATATATATATATATATATATATATATATATATATATATATATATATATATATATATATATATATATATATATATATATATATATATATATATATATATATATATATATATATATATATTGCCTAGCTTGTAATTTTTATTATTGTTTTTTCAAAAGGGCTCGAATTCAGAAGACACCTGGTGGCAGCCTCCTAACCGGCGCGTCCATGGGCTTTACAAAAGCGCCCGGTGGCCACGTCCGTACGTTGGAACCACCACCACCACTATGGTAAGTTGTTTCCGAACATATTTCTTGACATTGGCAGATTCATGATATAGTTTGGGTTTCAAAATAAAATTTGTTTGCAGTGTTAACGCTGTGGAAAGGGTGGAGGCCATGGACCTGTCGGAGGAGGAGGTGGATGAGGTGATGGATGCCGCACCGTGGCATGTCACCAGGTGGCTGGCGGACCTGCCCCAGGACCAGGACGGAGAGGCTGCTCCAAGGGGGGAAAGTGAGGCGGAGGGGTGGTTCTCAACTAATGTCCCCAATCTGAGTACTTCTGCAGAAGTTGCGGCCGATAACGCTTCAGGAATTATTAGTATTTGCGCTGCAAATATTAGTAATTCCGAAGGCTTACCGAACGCCACTTCTGATGATGTCCTTCCGTCAACGTCAGGGATGACGGAAACACGCAAACGAAGTGCTAGGATTAGGGTACGCGGAGGTAGTGAACTCGACAGTGAATTCGACGATGAATTCGACGAATCCCCTGTCGATGTCACTAACTTGGCTACATTAGATAGGAACATCCCTAACGACGACGAACTAGAGGAGCCCGTTCGTCAAATCATAGGCGCTATGGAGAGTGTAATGGATGCAGAAGCCGATCATCTTCCTGGCGTGTCGACTAGTTATCTCTGGAAAGAAGACTTTGACTCGTTCTTGGGTGTTCCTGAAAGTTTTTCAGGTCCTACTCCTGGACCAGTCAAAGACTATGATACGGCCTATGATGCTTTTACTGACATCTGGAGTAAGGACATTATAGATCGTATCGTTCTGGAAACTAACCGATACGCTAAGCAGACGATCGACAAGATGAAAGCTGAAGGCACACTGAAACCATCATCACGTCTGCATAAGTGGACTGACACTGATGCAGACGAGATAATGGTATTATTTGCTGTTTTTATGTACATGGGGATTGATCCACGGACAAATCAATATGAGTATTGGAAGGCAGGCGATTACCTGGAGATGCCCAAGTTCAGGCAATTGATGCCTTATAATCGCTATATTTTGCTGAGCAAATTCCTTCATTTCGTAGATAATTCTGATGTGAGTCAGAATTCGCTACCAAATGAAGGAATTCGGCTTTCACCGAAATTAGCGAAGCTACAGCCCGTGATCTCGCATCTCAAACACAAATTTGCCTCCCTTTATAATTTGGACCGTTTCATTTCTATCGACGAGTCTCTGACCTTATTCAAGGGCCGTTTGGCCTGGGTCCAAACGATAAGGACAAAGGCTGCGCGTTTTGGAATAAAATCTTACGAGCTCTGCGAGTCACGTTCGGGCTATATGTATGACTTTGAAATTTATACGGGGAAGGATTCTGATCGCAACAACACCGTGGATGCGGATGTTGCACCTAGTGTCGATTTGGCTGGCAAGAGCACTAAAATAGTGCTCAATTTATTGAAAGACCTAAAGAATCAGGGGCACTGTGTCACTATGGACAATTTTTATAATTGTCCTGCGTTGGCACGGTATCTCAAGAGCTTGGGATTTGATTGTTTAGGAACATTGCGTCCAAACCGAAGGAACGTGCCCTCCGACGTAGCAAAGATTCCCAAAAATGTGGCTAAGGGTACGATCATAGCGCGCCATTGTGGTGATGTTTCTGTCCTTGGATGGAAAGACTCCAAGGTGGTGACTATGATCTCTACCTACCACACTGATGAGACCTTTGTTGGGTCAAAGAAGGGCAAGATGCAAGTGAAGCCTAAAAGTGTGGGGGACTATAATAAAACAATGGGCGGGGTTGATCTCAAAGATCAAAAGCTGTCCATGTATTTATTGGAGAGGAAGCGAGGTGTTAAGTGGTACACCAAGATGTTTAAGAGGCTGCTGAACACAAGCATTCACAACGCTCTTATTATGCTCGTAACGTCATTGGCTCGCCGCGATAAACTTCCGATGACACAGCGTGAATTTCGTTACGACCTGGCTAAATCTCTTGTAGACCGTCACCGCCGCGGTCTAACGGAGACCACACCACAAGTGGGCGAAATTACGAGGTTGAGGAGGGATATTGTGCATGAACCGATGAACAGTACGGGTCGGAATAATAGGAAGCGATGCAATGTTTGCTACCGGCAGGGCATCACCAAACTGGTGCATTCCCAATGCGTCACTTGTGGTAAATACTTGTGCTTTGAGAAATGTTGGAAAGAGTGGCACTCTCTAACAAATCTCAAATCAAAAGTAGATGGCCGAAAAAGGTCACGCATTGAGAACTAGTTTGTTGAGCTAGAATGGACGCTTTACATCATATATTTAAGATTTTTATTATATGATAATATCTATGGACGCTTCACATAAATATATTTAAGATTTTTATTATATGATCGAGGTATTACATGGCTTTCGGTTTGTTCTCACTTTTCCTAAACGATTTTCTTTTAATAAATAGGCCAATTGTCAGTGGTATTTTGTCGTAATTACCAGATGGTTACGACAAGGTAACAGTTGGCACTAGGCAGAATTCTTGTTAGTGCTTGGGCGGGGGGATCGGGAGGTATATGTATGTATGTGTGTTTGTACGTCTATGATCAATAATCATATTGATTTGTCCAATCACGTCATGTACAAACTAATAGCCTTTGTGACTTCAGCTGGTATCATCCATTACATGCTAGTCCCTGACCATATTGCCTTTATGATTTTTTGGCGGTTTCAGCTAGTTTGTCTAGTTAAGTTATTATTATTGCACGCCTTAACGGCTAATCGTAGATAAGTAGTGACATCTTTTGTAACATCTTATGTAACCTACAATTGCAAAAATAAATGATTTGATTTGATTAACTTTTTGAGTAAGTGTATAATATTGTCAATAGTAACTTTCTTATGAGACAATGAGCCATATATATGGCTAATTATGTTATAAGAAAGAAACTATTGACATAATATTATACACTTACTCAAAAAGTTAATCAAATCAAACCATTTATTTTTGCAATTGTAGGTTACATAAGATGTTACAAAAGATGTCACTACTTATCTACGATAAGCCGTTAAGGCGTGCAATAATGATTGGACAAAAATAAATGATTGGATTTGATTAACTTTTAGAGTAAGTGTATAATATAATATTTTGCCAATAGTAACTTTCTTATGTGTATATATATATATATATATATATATATATATATATATATATATATATATATATATAGCTAATTTCTTATAAGAAAGAAACTATTGACATAATATTATTATACATTTACTCAAAAAGTGAATCAAATCAAACCATTTATTTTTGTCCCACAGGGATCCATTTTGGGTCCGATTCTTTTTCTCATCTATATAAATGACTTACCTTATCTAGTTAAGGATAATGATAACGAGATGGTACTTTTTGCCAATGACACTTCACTTATTTTGTAAAGTGAAGCGACAACAGTCGAATTGTGACGAGGTAAATTGTGCTCTCTCAAAAATAGTTAATTGGTTTAATGTATCATGTAAATAACTTACTTTTAAATTCTAATAAAACAAAATGTTTAAGATTTACCTTGCCAAATGTTAAGCAAGTGCAAACCAATTTGCTATTAAATGATGAGAAAATGAATCTTGTTAACACTACTGTGTTTTTAGGAGTAACACTAGATTATAAATATATTATGTAGACAACGTTTACATAATACAACATGTTCACTAATGTTTAACCAATATGCGAAGTATGAACATAATCAGTCTTGTGTTTATCGATATAATTTTCTATCAATCGCTTTTGAACATTTTGTTTGTATATATTAGTAATGAAAAGGCACTTGATACTATGAAGTGTAATTGAGTATTAACTCATTTGAATTGTATAATAATCGCAAAATCAAAGTTGTGATATTTTGTTTGTATTGTTATCTAATTATTACGTAATATTTGTTAAAAAAATCTATTTTAAAAGCACAATTTCAAAATAATATTAGCGCGATGCACTCCTTCAACATATAAACCTTAACTGTGCAAAATTTCATTCACCTACGTTCCCGCATTTTTTGTCAAAAGTATTTATATTATATAGATAATAACAGATTATTAGAAACATCTATCTTAGTAATTCTATTATAGGCATCGGTATCCATTTTTTATAAAAATTGAAATACATAGTTTAAGGTTTTTCATAATAATTTGTAAAATTATTTTGTGAGAAATAAAGTCTTAAACCGTAAACCGTAAAAAAAATGAATGTAAAATAGTATTAACCTACTGCAGTATTCTATGATCATATATAAATAAATAATAATTATAATAAAATGTTTTTCCAGAGAATGTATGATATAATATAATTTTGAAATGGTTATGAATGATAAATGTAATTTTTGTTTTCCAGAAAATGTATGATGTAAAATTTTGAAATAGTGATGAATGGTAATTATTGTAATATTTGCTTTCCAGAAAATGTATGATGTATAATTTTGAAATAGTGATAAATGATAAAATATATAATGTTTGTTTTCCAGAGAATGTATGATGTATAATTTTGAAATAGTGATGATAAATGTAATGTTTTATGAGAATATGAAAAAGACAGAAATGTAAATGTCTATACTTAGGAAGAGTTTGCCAAATGTATCACTCAATTTATTTTTGTAACACGTGTTTCTCGCCGTGTATAATAATTTGTAAAATTATTTTGTGAGAAATAAAGTCCACCATATTATATAGCTTACTTTGATTTCGATTTTTTGTTACAATATGTACAAAACTTGTTTGTAAATAAATAAAACTATGTTATCAACTGTCCACTTTTGTTTTATTTTGACTCTCACTTGAGTATTCCTACGCAATGGCGTACCAACATGGCGTCTACGCGTAGACAATAGATACGCATGCGGCCATAATATTGAAGTGGGCGGCGCTAACGCAATGCGTCTGCGCAATCAGGTGGCGTGATTTTATGCTTCGCTTACTTGCAAGTTGCAACTTGCACGACGACTCGCCACAACCTCAATGGGGATAAATGGATAAATATACTCGTGTACAGTCAACCGCTAGCCAAGGTACCCTATTCGGACTTTGGACCGAAC
The DNA here is from genome assembly GCA_963422495.1 of Polyommatus iphigenia. NCBI lineage: Eukaryota > Metazoa > Arthropoda > Insecta > Lepidoptera > Lycaenidae > Polyommatus > Polyommatus iphigenia. The sequence continues at coordinate 9,369,479 of OY730182.1, forward strand.
TCCGGTTTGTATGCGCATCCATAGTGATGTTATCTCATTTTATACTGGTGGTTTTACATTTACCGTGTGGCCCACTGTACAAAAACAGAGGCTGCATCCTGTATAAGAGGAAGTATATCTCCATTGAGGTTGTAAATTTCAACCCTAAAAATATATAATTCCTGTACTCGTACTATAGGAACATAATATTATGCTCGCAGCACCATTGTAGCAATCGCAGTGCGGTTATTATTATGTTCGCGGCGCAGAATAAATGGCAAGGAACCCCAAGTCCCAACTGTCACGTGAGTATATTATTATGGTCGCATCGCCATTCTAACAATGCCAGTGCGGACAATATGCTCACGGCGCAGAATAGTGGGCCAGGAACCACAACTGCCACGATAGATTAGCAACCTATCACTAAAGCATCAATTTTCTATCTTGAAACCCTCAAACGCATCATGATCCAAACCCATAGCACACATTCTCCTAGTTTGGGTTTCCTGTCTTCCCACTAGTAAAAAATTTAAAGATATTCAGTTGCCTAGTTTTAGTTTATTTCAATTTACTCTTGTGTAACTAGTGGAGAGAAAAATGAAAGAATTTTATTAATCAATATTTTTTATTTTTATTCAATATTTTTTATGTTGTATAATTTATGTACATACTTAGCTTAGTGATATTTCATCTATTTTTACAATTTTCAAAGAATTATAATATCACCTGAATAATATAACATTTTTAGATGTGATAGAATAGACCAAGTATAATTTATCCCTCTAAAAGCATAATATCGATTTATTTACCTACTTGGAAAATAATTTATAACAGAGCCTAAAAACGTGAACTATGATGCTTTGCCATATCCCGTAAGGGATAATATTTGATAATATATACAAATAGTACGATAAAAAAATAAATCATAAAAATATTATTTATTTTTGGCTTTGCCTACCCAGTAAGGCGTGATTTTATGTATGTACGTACGTAAAAACTTGATATCCAGCTAAAATGTTGGATAATAAATACAAATAATACGATAAAAATATACATAAAATTATACATATTTTTTTTCGTATACACTTTTCGTGCCGACAGTACTTTTGTGTCTGATCTGTGCACGGCGCATGCGCGCGCGGCCCGGCGCATGCGCGGTGTAGCGCGTCTATGCGCCGGAGCCGTCGGAATGTGTTATGGCCGCGCGTGTTAATTTTTGTAATGTAAATATTTAGATTGTGAAGTAATTACTGTGATTTGGAGAGAAATAACTTATGTTGTCAATTCTAAAATGTATGTGGTTTATTGTGATAGTGATTATTTTGTGTATTGTGAAAGATAATTGAGTGAAATTTGTCAAAATTTCCAACAGTGTGAGGAAGAAATAACAAATCTATGAAAAAACACAAAAAAATTTTCAGGTTAGCGTTTATTTTATAACATTATTCTTATTTTATAGGGTAGGATTTTTTATGTAGATTACAACGATGTATGATTCATGGTGTAATTTATAGGTTATTATCCGTAACTTTACGATTTTCGAACCCCTATTGCAAATTTTTTTCAAATACTGAAAAAACTTGACATTTAGGTAAATATGACATTAGCAGAGGCATTCGCTTCACGGGTTAATTCCAAAAAAACAGGCGACCATTTGCTTCAAAGTACTTTTTGCACGAGTAACTTTTGTTGGTTTCGGCTCATCTTGGAACACCCACACCGTTGACTGTTGTTTAGTTTCGGGGTCATAAGCATAGATCCAAGATTCATCACCTGTGTAGATATTATAAACGGCTTTTGACGTACCACGGTTGTATTTTTTTATCATTTTTTTGCACCAATCGACTCGAGCCCGTTTTTGATCGATTGTCAAGTTGTGCGGAATCCAACGCGAACATATTTTCTTTACAGCCAAATGTTCGTGTAATATCTTATGTATGCTCGTCATACTTATGCCTAAGGACGCCTCTATCTCGCGATATGTAACATGACGATCACGCATTATTAGTTCCCGCACAGCATCTATATTTTGTGGGACAACAGCTGTTTTTGGGCGACCTTCTTTATTTTCATCCGTGAGCATAGACCGCCCACGATTAAACTCACTGTACCAGTGATAAACAGTGGTTTTTGATGGTGCTTCATCTCCAAAAGTTGCGGTGAGTTGAATAAAGCACTGTTGTTGATTTAGCCCACGCCGAAAATCGTAGTAAATCATTGCACGAAAATGTTCACGCGTTAAATCCATGGCAAATGAAGACACGCAATTTTCAAAATGACGCCACAATGGAAAAATAATTGACAGTCACATGAAACAAAATGAATTCTTCAACCAAAGAGTTCTATTTTCAAATGTTGTAATTACTTTTTAAATATTGTTCTTGTAAGTGGCCAGTTCCGGATACATAAATAGCAGCCTATGTATGAGGAAGCACTGACATGAATCGAATAAATTAACAAGAACATGGACATCGAAAGTTCCCTAGACACTTAACAGTACTCGAGATTACTGAATTGACACTTAGGAAGACATTCGCTACTACTATAAACACGATAACCGCTCGCATAATCAAAATATATAAACAATTTCAACGCGAAACCAATTTCACATAAGAATTTCAGTCGAGGACGTTCCCAACATTACATGGCAGAAAGAAACACATAAACGAAAAAGCAGCTGACATGAGAGGTACATAATCTCAGTGAATACGAAAAATTCAATTGTTTTTCCTTTGTATTTATACTAATTTAACATTTTAAGGTGTAACGTTGTTATATACTCTCCTCGCTTGCTCGGTGGCGATATTTGGGGATGTGAACGTATGCTCCGATAAAGAAAACGAGGCTCTACTTCGCCATGAGGATTGCAACAAGTTCTACAAGTGCACGGGTGGCCAAGCGGTAGAGTACAGATGCAACGGTGATCTCTTCTTCAATCCGGAAACACTACAGTGTGAATCACCTCAAGATGTTAATTGTGATGGAAGAAGTATACCAACAGACGATTCAAGGGTACCGATACTGAGAGCGGCTAGATCGGTACAACAGAAAACAAGAAAGCCGGGATTTTTGCCGAACGGATGTCCAGAGACTCACATACATTGGCTGCTTCCACATGAAACAAACTGTTCTCTGTTCTATTATTGTGTTTGGGGAGACTTGGTGCTTCGGGAATGTCCTGCCGGTACTCATTTCAACAGATTTATACAAGTAAGTTTAAATTTACTGAATTGATTATTATTTTTATCATACCTACTGTCTAATATACCTAATAGCAAATTATTGTAATAGCACAAAATTTGTTATTGATGTAGACTATAGAGTATAGAGTATAGAGTATAGAGTATAGAGTGCTGCTACACTAACAATACTAATATTACTTGAAGCCTGTAAGTAGTTACTTAGTTATGCATTATTGGAAAATTAATTATTATGATAATAGATGAATTACGACATTATATTCTTTAAGTATGAAATTAACAGTTTGTAATTCTTCAGAATTGTGACTGGCCACAAAACGCAAAATGTACTTCAGTTTCACAAGCGAATCCAAATCCAACGACACCACTAACTACAGTTACTACACTAACTACGTTGCCATCGTCAACTACAACAGAACTGACAACCCCTATGCCTACAACTTACACATTGTCACTATTTATTTTAAGGTGTGTGACTGGCCACAAAACGCCAACTGTTCAACTTCGACTTCATCTACTACAGCACCAACTACTCCCCAATCAACAACTCTAGAACCAACAACTTCCGCAACAACTAAACCGGAATTTCTACCAAATGGATGTCCAGTTAACCCTCACATTCATTGGCTACTTCCACATGAAACAGATTGCACTTTGTTCTATTACTGTGTTTGGGGAGAACTGGTCCTCAGAGAATGTGCGCCAGGCACTCATTTTAACAGCATTTTACAGGTGAGTGATTATTAATTTAATTTAGATGGGAAAGTTGATCACAATAAACTTTTTATATACGTATTTTAGTACATATTCATGTAAAATTGTAAACGAAAAAAATTTTTCGGTTTTAAAAATGTATAGAATAGTTAAGGTACATATTGTACGAAGTAAGTAGCTTACATATTGTCACTATTTATTTTAAGGTGTGTGACTGGCCACAAAACGCTAATTGTTCAACTTCGACTTCATCTACTACAGCACCAACTACTTCCCAATCAACAACTCTAGAACCAACTACTTCCGCAACAACTAAACCGGAATTTCTACCAAATGGATGTCCAGTTAACCCTCACATTCACTGGCTACTTCCACATGAAACAGATTGCACTTTGTTCTATTACTGTGTTTGGGGAGAACTGGTCCTCAGAGAATGTGCGCCAGGCACTCATTTTAACAGCATTTTACAGGTGAGTGATTATAAATTTAATTTAGATGGGAAAATTGATCTCGATAAACTTTTTATTAAAATAGTAATTACCTAGGTTCCTGCACAACAAAATATTTTACTACAAAATATTTAAACACTAAAAAATATTTTTGAAAATGATTTTTAGCCGACTTTCAAAAAGGAGGAGGTTATACTAAGTTCGTCCGTTCAACCATAACTTCGCCGTTTATGGACCGATTTTCATGATTCTTTTGATGTTGTATAGGGTTCAATCCGAGGTTGGTACCATGTTCACAAAAGTGGTGATCTGATGATGGGATCCATGAGGAATCGAGGGGACTCCTTGAAATATGGTGATTTCGATTTTTTTAAGCATTCGAGGTAAATGCTACCAAAAAGTAAGATTTTGCACCAGATGAAACCCTGGATCCGAACATAACTTTTGAATCCTTATAGATACAGATTCGGGGATTTCGGCGTTGTTTAAATAACTGAAAGCATAAGCCAACACGTCAATTTGATTGATAATCATCATCACAACCATAATTATACCATGGGTCATCACATTATAACCAAATTATTGGTACTTTTCGTGATATTTTCCATCGAAGCAGATGTTTTTGATGACTATTTCGCTTTTTGTGAACCGATCTTAATTTTGTATAATAATTACGAAAGTGATGAGCTGATGATGGGATCTATAAGCAATCGAGGGAAATCCTTGAAATTTATCAAAACACCCAAAGTGGTTAAAATGTTGTTTCTAGTAACTTAACTTAAACACATTTTACGAATAAGAGAAATTTCATACGAAGGTGTCTCTTGGTCCAAAGGCACTGAACAGATCTCCTGAACCTTTAAAGATAAAAGTTTGGAAATTGCAGCATCACTGAGATAACTGTAAGCAGTTACCACAATTTCGCTTAAAGTAATATAATATGGATAGTTAATAGTCGTAGTGGATATCTACGCAAAAAGCCTTGTCTTGTAGATAACTAAAAAGAGTAAAATTATTATTTTTTTACAAAAAATTGAACCCGACTTCCAAGGAAAAAACAATATTCTTAAAATGACCTAAAAATTATGAATTAATTCTTATTATTCATTAGTGCCTTTTTCAAAATTCGACTAAATCTCAACGAATTCTGTACTTACTCAATTTTTATTCTTTTGAAGTCGGTACTGGCTAAGTTCTATGTCAAGTATCTCAGTTCTGGGCTGGTACCGACTTCAAACAAATGAAAATTGAGTACAGAATTCGTTGAGATTTAGTCAAATTTAAGTCACATATGTAATGGCTAATAGCCGCCGTAACATATGTTACTTAAATTAGACTAAATCCAATGATATATTATACAGGGTGTCAAAAGACTGCTTCCGATAACTTCGTGGGGTTATTTAAGGGCATGAGATATATCCACTGGTGCAAGTAATTTTCTTTAAATCGCCAGTTTTTAAAATAGTCAAAATTTTCAACACGCAATGTATAATGCTGATGTAAATGCGCGATAGTATCGCGCGCCAGTGGAGCCCCGCCGGCCCCGGGCTGCGCCAGCCCCCCCACGCCGCCCGCGCCAAGTCCCGCGCGTGCAGCCCTGCGCTATTCATGAGTTAAGACAAAACAGCTGATCGTGGTGTGCCCTAGCCCGTAGGTAGTGAATAAACCACCAATATTGTAATGATTATTAAATGACAATTGTTTTCACGATTTAATAAAATGTAAGAATTTATTAATTACCGTTTCTTAGGTTTATTACTCAAAAATACTCAGTTTTTACTTCCGGCCAAAAAGGAAAAGTAATCATAATTCACATCCGAATCAGGTTGTAAAAATACAATACACAGTTACTTACACCTATCTATGGAAAAAAATACTTGATACCATGTTCACTGACCTGTGATCAGCTGTCTGCTTTTATGAAATGCAGTTCGAGCTGTGCTCCATCTAACTCAATGTAGATTGCAGAGTTTTTCAACACGAAACAAAAGTAAACAGGAGACATTCCAATTCTTTAAACACTTTTTACTGCACTGTTTAAACCACACTATCGTCTATCGACGACGATGTTCACCCTCGTTCCATAAAGGTTTACGAGTATTAAAAGTTCATTCACATTTCATCGCACATTCATCGGACGTATCACGTGAAAAAATAGTTAACAATACACAAAACAAGCAATAAGACCAGAACATCCGTAAAATTACAAAACTTAAACAAAAACTTCACAGTACACCAGCGCGGCGCGTGTTTACAGCAGACTAAACAAAATTTAAGAAAAAACTTTGTAAAATAATAGGGATGTATCCCTGTGCATATTTTGAGTCATCGATAATTTTTTATCGATAAATCGTTATTGTTTTACATACAAGTATTGATTACAGTCAAACTAAAAAAAACAAATACCTACTCAATGTTAAGAATAGCGACAATAATAATTAAAAGTTATTTAATTAATTAGGTATTATTAAAGTACGAGTATTTTCATTGCATGCGTAAACGCGTATACGCACATACGTATAACACATAACGCGTACCATAGTATAACAATCACTTTATCACGGTAATGTAGGTATCGAAATTATCGAATGCAACTTGACTATGTATCCCGATAAAATTTTCTGAATTTATAACCTCTTAATAGAGTTCATTTTAAAAATGAGATTACATCTACTAAATAATAGTTATAATTTTTATTATTTAATGGTATGTAATTTAAATATCGACTAAAATAAATAGTTTTGAAATTTAAATAGGGTACAACACTCAGATTGTCCTTGAAATGCATTAGCGACACGTGCGTTGTGCAAGGGCAGAGCGGCGGCGCTTTGTCGGGTCCGCATCAAAGGACAAAGCAAGCCGCCGCACACTGGTCCCAAAGTAAAATAAATGGGCCAATAAAATTTTCGGATCGAAGGTCAACGGATCAGGCTGATTTTTTTTGTAGACAGCTGGTGCAATTACTAGTCACTTTTATAGATGTCGTTTTTTTCAAATATGCCGTATCTACAGAGATAAAAAATAATTAAAAAAAATTGTATGGACGAAATCATAATTTTGTCATTTTATTCCAAGATTCAAACGTATTCAAAATAAATCATAGCACAGCTTATAGAGGGACTCTTGTCGTACATTTTTGTCATAGACACTCAACTGCGATTTTTGCGCCTTTTAGAGCTACAGGCACTTTAATTTTTTTTTGTCAGCGGATGAGGCTGATTTTTTTTGTGTCATCTGATGCAATTACAAGTTACTTTTAAAGATGTTGTTTTTTTTCAAATATGCCTTATCTACAGAGAAAAAAAAAATATGAATTATTTTTTGTATGGACGAAATCATAATTTTGTAATTTTCTTCCAAGATTCAAACGTATTCAACATTAATCATAGCACAGCTTATAGAGGGTCTCTTGTCGTACATTTTTTGTCATAGACGCTCAACTGCGGTTTTTGCGCCTTTTAGAGCTTCAGGCACTTTATTTTTTTTTGTCAGCGGATGAGGCTGATTTTTTTTTGTAGCATCTGATGCAATTATATGTTACTTTTGTAGATGTTGTTTTTTCAAATATGCCTTAAGTATCTACAGAGAAAAAAAAATATGAATTATTTTTTGTATGGACGAAATCATAATTTTGTCATTTTATTCTAAGATTCAAACGTATTCAAAATAAATCATTGCAGTCCAAGCCTTTCTATTGTTTTTTAATTAGACAATTAGTTTGGCTTGGCTGGCTTTCTATTGTTATCGCGGTCGCATGCGACCGCTTGGGGCTCGAAGCCCGAGCCTTTCTATTGTTATGCGACCGCGATAACAATAGTGAGGCTTCTATTGTTATCGCGGTCGCATGCGACCGCTTGGGGCTCGAAGGATTATTGCATGAGTCATCCGTATTGCAAGCATTTTTTTATAACTCATTGTCTAATTACCCCCACTTCTTTGAAGTAATATGAGGGTTTCATGATCGGTTTTCACAATACCCTTATTGTGTCTCGTTTTTCCACGATCGAAGGAATAATTTACATGTACAAACACGTTTTGAGATTTCTACTATTGTTAATACATTACCTATATAATCATACAAGTTTGTATTTTGACGGTCCTAAGCCCGTAAAAGAACGAAGGGAAAATTTTAATTGCAATCTATGTGCCTATTTATTATTTACTGTTTTCGAAGCGTTCGCTAGCGCTGAATAACAAAACAGAGCACAAATTCCAAGTAAAGAGGTAATTACTAATTAGGCAATGAGTCATTACCAAACAATGTTTGCAAACTGGATGAGTCATTAAATAATTTACCTGTACGTACATGTTTTGAGATTTCTACTTTAATTTGTTTAGTTTTAGTATATATAGGCTTTTTTATGAATAAGACATTAGAAAGAGTTACTTGTCAATAAAGAAAACATTATTGTCTATCCTTAACAATATTTATTAAAAACTATAATATGAAATACTCAGAAATGAATTATACAAAACAATAAAATTTTAGTACCTGTAGCTCCTAAAAGCACAAAAATCGCAGTTAAGTGTCTATGACAAAACTGTGCAATGATTTATTTTGAATACGTTTGAATCTTGGAATAAAATGACAAAATTATGATTTCGTCCATACAAAAAATAATTCATATTTTTTTTCTCTGCAGATAAGGCATATTTGAAAAAAACAACATCTATAAAAGTAACTTGTAATTGCATCAGATGCTACAAAAAAAATCAGCCTCATCCGCAGAAAAAAAAATAAAGTGTCTGTAGATCTAAAAGGTGCAAAAATCGCAGTTGAGCGTCTATGACGAAAATGTACGACAAGAGTCTCTCTATAAGCTGTGCTATGATTTATGTTGAATACGTTTGAATCTTGGAAGAAAATTACAAAATTATGATTTCGTCCATACAAAAAATAATTCATATTTTTTTTTCTCTGTAGATAAGGCATATTTGAAAAAAACAACATCTATAAAAGTAACTTGTAATTGCATCAGATGCTACAAAAAAAATCAGCCTCATCCACTGACAAAAAAAATTAAAGTGCCTGTAGCTCTAAAAGGCGCAAAAATCGCAGTTGAGTGTATATGACAAAAATGTACGACAAAAGTCCGTCTATAAGCTGTGCTATGATTTATTTTGAATACGTTTGAATCTTGGAATAAAATGATAAAATTATGATTTCGTCCATACAATTTTTTTTTATCTCTGTAGATACGGCATATTTGAAAAAAATGACATCTATAAAAGTGACTAGTAATTGCATCAGCTGTCTACAAAAAAAAAAACAGCCTGATTCGTTGACCTTCGATCCGAAAATTCTTAATGTCCCATTTATTTTACTTTGGGACCAGTGTGCGCCGCCCGTGTCGGCAGGTGTCGGTGTCCTTTGACTTCTTCACCGAAAGCCGATACACGACTTAAAACATTATTTTAAAAATTAAAATAGATTTTCTAATTTAGTAGCCATTTGGGCATTGAGGTAATAGGTTGTTGTTAGAGATAAGTTTGATTATTTAACAATTACTTCAAGTATCAAAACGTGGTAGTAGTTATTGTGTTAAGTGTTAATTGATTATTATTTCAGTTGTGTTAAAATACTTTGTGGTGTGATAGATTTCGTTTAAAACGAGAAGTGTTTTTGACGTTGTTGGTGGTCACTGGTCTTATTGCTTGGTATTAAGGACTATTTTCAAAATGCATAAAGAAGTAAGAACACTTGAACTCAACATTTTTCACGTAAGTTAATTGCCAGTTTTATGTATGAGGTTTTTTCGTGTATCATCTGTAATTTCGATTGATAAGTGACGATTGCGGATAGACAGTTCATCCGCATTGGTTTCGTTATTTACGATGAAATTTTTGTAACTATGTAGTCTAATAATCTTAGACTAGTTACAGTACAACAGTATGGCAAACTTCTAAGTTTGCCATACTGTAGTAAGTGGTGCACAGACAGTTGCTTACAGTTTTCTACATGAGTTACCATTAAACTTTTAACACTGCAAGTAACTTAGATAAGAGGTCAGAGGTCAGAGTTTTAAGTTCCACGTCATGGCGACCTTCATGGGTTTAAAATTGAAAAGACACCACATACATTGGGGTTTCTGTGTGTTCTGTCGTAGTGTATCGTCATTCGTCGCATACGAGCTTTCGACGCGTAGGCCGGAGCTAACAGCTGATTGCGCGGTCAACGTTCTCGTGTTCGTAGGTACTTCGTACACGCGAGAAAGTTGACCGCGCGCTGCCTATTGCATAATGGAGTAAAAATAATAAAATTTAAAAAAATATTTTAAATTATTGTTCTATGTGGTTTATTATCATGTTTAAAAGGTATTAATTATAAAAAAATTAAAATTAAAAAAAAAAAATACATTTTCGTAATCAGGAAATGTAGTATAATCATACCCCAAAGTTATCGGAAGTGGTCTTATTACACCCTGTATAAAAAACTCAAAGCAGATATGTTACTACCGCGCGCGTTGTGAAGCTTCAAATACGACCCAATTGGGTCGTCTTTTATTTAGTCTGTCTCTTTTATGTAAATGGCATTTCGTATCTTTTGTTTCACTTATCTGTCAAATTTGACAATGTTGTTCGGAATAGATTTAAACCGGAAAATAGTATGAACGTAACAGATCTGTATAAGTAGAATATCATTTACTAAATCCTAGGTGCAGCCGCACTTCGGCTATTAGCCGTAACATAATATTATATATAATAAAGTCGGGTTCATGGTTAACGTGACCATACGTCCCGCTTTGGGCGGGACAGTCCCGCTTTCAGGCAGTCTGTCCCGCTGTCCCCCGGAAGGCTGAAATTGTCCCGCTTTTGCAAACAGACCAAACTTTATTAAGTCAATGAGACCAAACGACATTGACTTAATAAACTACCATAGAGGAAAATAATACATAAACTACAAACGACAATAATTGATTTTTTTTTAATGTTTGAAATGGCCTCAGGTGTAATGCCTGGAAATAACGCACTCCCAATCAACAAATTTGGTTATTCTGTCATGCTTATACAGATTACAGATAGGCACTAGACATTCACAAAATACTCAATTGTATTTACCTCTAAGTATACGTCTTAATAAAATGAAAATAAAATTTACTTGGGGGGGGGGAGGGGGGGTTAATCCGTCGATGTCCCGCTCTGACAAAAAAAATAAATGGTCACGTTATTCATGGTATCACGTATGTATGAGAATTTCGATGGCACCCGGCCCCTTAAGTCAAAGTTTTTAGGACTTTTACGAAGGAAGAGAATGCAAACTAACTAGGTAAAGTGCAAATATAAGCTTTTTTAATTTAAAAATTTTTCAACTCAATGGATGGTATCAGGGAATTTGCAGATTAACGTAATTTGCACGTTAACGTATTCTGCTTTCTAACGGTAACATATACGTCTTTTAATAGTATTTTAGTACATATTCATGTAAATTTGTAAAAGGATAAAAATTGTTTTTAAAAATATATAAAATAGTTAAGGTACGACATTCGTGAAAATAAAACTTTAGCACTATTTAAAAAGAGAGTCAGGTTACATTATCTGCGACAGAACACGCAAAATATACTATAAATTATAATACTACTGTTATTCCATGTTAAGTTCATCTATAAGTTATTTTTATTGTAAGTATATTATAAATATTTATTATATTCAATATATAGGTATTATATATATTTATATGTATGTATATATATGTGTGTATCATATTATTATATATTGTATATGTATATACTTTACTTACTACTTATTATACTTTACTATATTACTACATAGCTGTCGGTACTAAGTTTATCTTTAATATTATTTAACGCGTGCACACTAATTTTTGCATGTTTTATAATCACGCATTCCTATTTTCACTCAGGTCTTCTGGAAGATATTCCATTTTTGGAATAAGATGTACCTTTGTACAATACATAATATTTTTAGTTTTAAGCTTGTTTGTTAACTTCATTTTGTGTGAACATAAATTGTAAAATAAAATAAAAATAAAATAAAGGTACACATTAGACAAAGTAATAGCTTACAAATTGTCACTATTTATTTTAAGGTGTGTGACTGGCCACAAAACGCCAACTGTTCAACTTGGACTCCATCTACTGCAGCACCAACTACTCCCCAATCAACAACACTAGAACCAACAACTCCGCAACCAACCGACCAACCAACTACATCAGAGCCGACAACTCCCGAAATTACCACCCTGGCACCTACAACCTCAGAACCACCTACCACAGAACCGACAACTTCCGCAACAACTAAACCAGAATTTCTACCAAATGGATGTCCAGTTAACCCTCACATTCATTGGCTACTTCCACATGAAACAGATTGCACTTTATTCTATTACTGTGTTTGGGGAGAACTGGTCCTCAGAGAATGTGCGCCAGGCACTCATTTTAACAGCATTTTACAGGTGAGTGATTATAAATTTAACTAAGATGGGAAAATTGATCACAATAAACTTTTTATATACGTATATTAGTACATATTCGTGTAAATTTATAAAAAAAATTGTGGGTTTTAAAAATAAATAAAATAGTTAAGGTACATATTGTACGAAGTAAGTAGCTTACAAATTGTCACTATTTATTTTAAGGTGTGTGACTGGCCACAAAACGCCAACTGTTCAACTTCGACTCCATCTACTACAGCACCAACTACTCCCCAATCAACAACTCTAGAACCAACTACTTCCGCAACAACTAAACCGGAATTTCTACCAAATGGATGTCCAGTTAACCCTCATATTCATTGGCTACTTCCACATGAAACAGATTGCACTTTGTTCTATTACTGTGTTTGGGGAGAACTGGTCCTCAGAGAATGTGCGCCAGGCACTCATTTTAACAGCATTTTACAGGTGAGTGATTATTAATTTAATTAAGATGGGAAAGTTGATCACAATAAACTTTTTGTATACGTATTTTAGTACATATTCATGTAAAATTGTAAACGAAAAAAAATTATCGGTTTTAAAAATGTATAGAATAGTTAAGGTACATATTGTACGAAGTAAGTAGCTTACAAATTGTCACTATTTATTTTAAGGTGTGTGACTGGCCACAAAACGCCAACTGTTCAACTTCGACTCCATCTACTACAGCACCAACTACTTCCCAATCAACAACTCTAGAACCAACTACTTCCGCAACAACTAAACCGGAATTTCTACCAAATGGATGTCCAGTTAACCCTCACATTCATTGGCTACTTCCACATGAAACAGATTGCACTTTGTTCTATTACTGTGTTTGGGGAGAACTGGTCCTCAGAGAATGTGCGCCAGGCACTCATTTTAACAGCATTTTACAGGTGAGTGATTATTAATTTAATTTAGATGGGAAAATTGATCTCGATAAACTTTTTATTAAAATAGTAATTACCTAGGTTCCTGCACAACAAAATATTTTACTACAAAATATTTAAACACTAAAAAATATTTTAAGTGTTTAAATATTTTGTAGTAAATTTTTGTGCAGAAACCTAGGTCATTACTATTTTAAGCTGAAAAATAACTCAAACATGTTAAATATTTTCGTATGAGAAAATGATTTTTAACCGACTTTCAATTTATATATATATATATGTTCACATTAAACATATATTTTACTAAAATAGTTATACATTGTATTTGTACTTTATTAATTAATAATAAAATTTATTAAATCTACATAAATAAAATCATATATATATATATATATATATATATATATATATATATATATATATATATATATATATATATATATATATATATATATATATATATATATATATATATATATATATATTGATCATCATCATCACAACCATAATTATACCATGGATCATCACATTATAACCTAATTATTGGTTCTTTTCGTGATATTTTCCATCGAAGCAGATGTTTTTGATGATTATTTCGCTTTTTGTGAACCGATCTTAATTTTGTATAATAATTACGAAAGTGATGAGCTGATGATGGGATCTATGAGCAATCGAGGGAAATCCTTGAAAATTATCAAAACACTCAAAGTGGTTAAAATGTTGTTTCTAGTAACTTAACTTAAACATATTTTACGAATAAGAGAAATTTCATACGAAGGTGTCTCTTGGTCCAAAGGCACTGAACAGATCTCCTGAACCTTTAAAGATAAAGGCAGGGGCGTCTTTCCCTTAGGTGCAGGGTGTGCGTTGCACACGGGCGCCGCTCGCAAATAGGCGCGCGCCCGCGTTGGCCGGCCGGGCCGCCGAGCTTTAATGACCAACGTAAAAAGAACTCCAGTTTGCATACACTTTTTGAAGCATCTAGAACTCTTCTTATATTTGTCGTATTAGCAAAGCAAGGCGCGCCACGAGCGGCTCGGTTTTTGCAATATAATTTATATAGACTTTATTTTACAACGTGAAATGAATTTTAAAACACATAAATGAAGATTATATTATTTTGTCGCAAAAATGAGAACCGCGCGACTCACGTCAGGCAGGATTTATATGCGTCCGTAAGCACGGTTTCGCCGCTAAACCACAAGATCACAAAGTCAAGAATACATTTGCTGTACTCTTGACGCCGCCCTTGTGGTCGCATCGGGCGCCGTGCAGCCTACGCCCTCCGTGCCTCCTTCTCATGGGATCTGCGTATTAATTTTCTTCCCGCTCTTATCGGGCGGGAAGAAAATTAAGGCTTAAGGCTCCGTTTGCAACATAACAGTTTTGCAGAGGGTATAAGCTACTGCTTCCCAATAAGTAGTAAAGTCCAAACTCCAGTCCAAGGACGGCACAAAACTCAGCCCGTTGCTCAGCCCAAGCAGAGCGTTCAATCTTCTTTCTCAGGCAGCAGTGGCACCTAGGCGATGGTTTCCTCCTGTCCGTATGGTCTAGGTAATGACCGAAGGTAAGGGCGCCTCAGAATCAAGGACCAAACAAAAGCACTGCATTTCAGCGCCGATCGATACACTCTCCTCCACATCTCTGCGATGCGCAGTGATGCTTCCGCGGGGGCGGTGCTTTCGGGCCCATAGAAAAACATGGCAGCCTACGTCTTTTCAACTGCGACTCGCAGCCCCAACCTGAGACTCACCCACTCTCGCCAGGCGTATTGTCTCCTCAAACATGTCTCCGTGGGCCAGCATGTATGTGTCGTCTGGATAGCAGACCAAACGTAGCCCACAGAGATGGGCCGTTCGCAAAATGCAATGGTAGCCGATGTTTCACAGAAGAAGGCCAAGAACAGATCCCTACCAGATCAGACCCCTACCAGGCTTAAGGTGGTCTGGTCTTAAAAAAAAGTATTAACTTTTAGGATACATAATTTTTTGCCTATCTTTGCTTTATAACCGTACGGAACCCTTCGTGCGCGAATCCGACTCGCACTTGGCCGATTTTTTTGACTACTCGCTTGCTAGGAGGCGCTAGGGTAATATTTGCACACGGGCGCCACATGGGCTAGAGACGGCCCTGGATAAAAGTTTGGAAATTGCAGCATCGCTGAGATAACTGTAAGCATTTACCACAATTTCGCTTAAAGTAATATAATATGGATAGTTAATAGTCGTAGTGGATATCTACGCATAAAGCCTTGTCTTGTAGATAACTAAAAAGAGTAAAATTATTATTTTTTTACAAAAAATTGAACCCGACTTCCAAGGAAAAAACAATATTCTTAAAATGACCTAAAAATTATGAATTAATTCTTATTATTCATTAGTGCCTTTTTTCAAAATTCGACTAAATCTCAACGAATTCTGTACTTACTCAATTTTTATTCTTTTGAAGTCGGTACTGGCTAAGTTCTATGTCAAATATCTCAGTTCTGGGCTGGTACCGACTTCAAACAAATGGAAATTGAGTACAGAATTCGTTGAGATTTAGTCTAATTTAAGTAACATATGTAACGGCTAATAGCCGCCGTAACATATGTTACTTAAATTAGACTAAATCCAATGAAATATTATAATATTTGAGTTTTTTATATTTTTTATATATAAAAAACTCAAAGCAGGTATGTTACTACCGCGCGCGTTGTGAAGCTTCAAATACGACCCAATTAGGTCGTCTTTTATTTAGTCTGTCTCTTTTATGTAAATGGCATTTCGTATCTTTTGTGTCACTTATCTGTCAAATTTGACAATGTTGTTCGGAAGAGATTTAAACCGGAAAATAGTATGAACGTAACAGATCTGTATAAGTAGAATATCATTTACTAAATCCTAAACACCTAGTTTTACCCGGCTACAACTAGGTGCAGCCGCTCTTCGGCTATTAGCCGTAACATATACATAATAAAGTCGGGTTCATGGTATTACGTATGTATGACAATTTCGATGGCACCCGGCCCCTTAAGTCAAAGTTTTTAGGACTTTTACGCAGGAAGAGAATGCAAACTAACTAGGTAAAGTGCAAATATAAGCTTTTTTAATTTAAAAATTTTTCAACTCAATGGATGGTATCAGGGAATTTGCAGATTAACGTAATTTGCACGTTAACGCATTCTGCATTCTAACGGTAACATATACGTCTTTTAATAGTATTTTAGTACATATTCATGTAAATTTGTAAAAGAAAAAAAAACGTTTTTAAAAATATATAAAATAGTTAAGGTACATATTAGACAAAGTAATAGCTTACAAATTGTCACTATTTATTTTAAGGTGTGTGACTGGCCACAAAACGCCAACTGTTCAACTTGGACTCCATCTACTGCAGCACCAACTACTCCCCAATCAACAACACTAGAACCAACAACTCCGCAACCAACCGACCAACCAACTACATCAGAGCCGACAACTCCCGAAATTACCACCCTGGCACCTACAACCTCAGAACCACCTACCACAGAACCAACAACTTCCGCAACAACTAAACCAGAATTTCTACCAAATGGATGTCCAGTTAACCCTCACATTCATTGGCTACTTCCACATGAAACAGATTGCACTTTGTTCTATTACTGTGTTTGGGGAGAACTGGTCCTCAGAGAATGTGCGCCAGGCACTCATTTTAACAGCATTTTACAGGTGAGTGATTATAAATTTAATTAAGATGGGAAAATTGATCACAATAAACTTTTTATATACATATTTTAGTACATATTCATGTAAATTTGTAAAAAAAATTGTGGGTTTTAAAAATAAATAAAATAGTTAAGGTACATATTGTACGAAGTAAGTAGCTTACAAATTGTCACTATTTATTTTAAGGTGTGTGACTGGCCACAAAACGCCAACTGTTCAACTTCGACTCCATCTACTACAGCACCAACTACTCCCCAATCAACAACTCTAGAACCAACAACTTCCGCAACAACTAAACCGGAATTTCTACCAAATGGATGTCCAGTTAACCCTCACATTCATTGGCTACTTCCACATGAAACAGATTGCACTTTGTTCTATTACTGTGTTTGGGGAGAACTGGTCCTCAGAGAATGTGCGCCAGGCACTCATTTTAACAGCATTTTACAGGTGGGTGATTATTAATTTAATTTAGATGGGAAAGTTGATCACAATAAACTTTTTGTATACGTATTTTAGTACATATTCATGTAAAATTGTAAACGAAAAAAATTTATCGGTTTTAAAAATGTATAGAATAGTTAAGGTACATATTGTACGAAGTAAGTAGCTTACAAATTGTCACTATTTATTTTAAGGTGTGTGACTGGCCACAAAACGCCAACTGTTCAACTTCGACTCCATCTACTACAGCACCAACTACTTCCCAATCAACAACTCTAGAACCAACTACTTCCGCAACAACTAAACCGGAATTTCTACCAAATGGATGTCCAGTTAACCCTCACATTCATTGGCTACTTCCACATGAAACAGATTGCACTTTGTTCTATTACTGTGTTTGGGGAGAACTGGTCCTCAGAGAATGTGCGCCAGG
Source organism: Polyommatus iphigenia (assembly GCA_963422495.1). NCBI lineage: Eukaryota > Metazoa > Arthropoda > Insecta > Lepidoptera > Lycaenidae > Polyommatus > Polyommatus iphigenia. The sequence continues at coordinate 9,387,690 of OY730182.1, forward strand.
CACTCATTTTAACAGCATTTTACAGGTGAGTGATTATTAATTTAATTTAGATGGGAAAGTTGATCACAATAAACTTTTTGTATACGTATTTTAGTACATATTCATGTAAAATTGTAAACGAAAAAAATTTATCGGTTTTAAAAATATATAAAATAGTTAAGGTACATATTGTACGAAGTAAGTAGCTTACAAATTGTCACTATTTATTTTAAGGTGTGTGACTGGCCACAAAACGCCAACTGTTCAACTTCGACTTCATCTACTACAGCACCAACCACTCCCCAATCAACAACGCTAGAACCAACTACTTCCGCAACAACTAAACCGGAATTTCTACCAAATGGATGTCCAGTTAACCCTCACATTCATTGGCTACTTCCACATGAAACAGATTGCACGCTATTCTATCAATGCGTATGGGGTAATCTGGTCCTCATGCATTGCGGTCCGGGCACATATTTTAACAAAACGTTGCAGGTAAATTATGATTTATAAATCAGAAAATATATTTTAAATTGTTTCAAATTTTTATGGATCGGTAGATAACGCCAAGTAGCTTTGTTATTAACTTATTACGGGAGCTATAGTAGTCCATTGAAATGTTACATTTGCTTTGCATTTATTAGAGAACGCAATTTTATTTTTGGAATATGTTGGGGGGGTCAATAGAAGCTTAACCTCAAGCTTGTAGGGTCGCCACTCTTGTCCCCCGGCCGCCATCTTGAAAAAGGGGTGACAACACTATTTTCGTGATATCTCGGAAACTATACGTCCTACAAAAAATTTGTAAGAACATAATTTGTTGCAAATTATTTATCCTACAAATATGTTTATATAATTTTTTACCCTAAATTAAAAAATTTAAATGTTATAAGCAAAATAGTGAGAAAATTTTTGAAAAGGATTATTATCACTCTTTAACTTTGTTTAATACATTTCACAAAAAAATTACCTTAGACCAACCTTGTAGATGAATGATGAATGGGATCGGGGTATCTTTTGAGAAAAAGATACCCCGATCCCATAAAATTAATTTTTCGCAGATACAAAGGAAACTGTGGAACCGTATGTGGCTGCAGAAAAGCAGGCCTGAAATGCTTTATACTATAAACATAGTAGTAGGCATGTGCAGACTGCAGACTAGTATAGTAGGCATACTATAATATAGTTTGCATATATTTTTGTAGTGTAGTAGGCATACTGTAGACTGGCTGCAAAAAAGCAGGCCTGATAATAATATGGTTTACAGAATAGTAGGCAATAGGCATACTGTAGACCACTTTAGGCCTGCTTTTCTGCAGCCACACAGGCTTTCACAATTTTCTTTGCATCTGCAGAAAATTAATTTCATGAGATCGGGGAGGATTGGAGGATCTTTTGCTCAAAAGATCATCTACAAGGTTGGTCTAAGGTAATTTTATTGTAAAATGTATTAAACAAACTTAAAGAGCGACAATAAACCTTTTAAAAAATATATTATATAACTTTTTTGCTTGTAACTTTTTAAATTTTTAATTTAGGATAAAAAGTTATATGAACATATATGTAGGCAAAATAATTTGCAACAAATTATGTTCTTAAATTTTTTTTTGTAAGACTTATAATTTCCGAGATATCACGAAAATAGTATTGACACTCCTCTTTTCAAGATGGCGGCCGGGGGACAAGAGTGCCGACCCCACAAACTTGAGGTTAAGCTTCTATTGACCCCTCAACATATTCCAAAAATAAAATTGCGTCCTCTAATAAATGCAATATTCGGTCCTAAAATTGTAACTTTTCAATGGACTATAGGGGCTTAACTTGAGGAAACGCATGTAGATGTAGTACCGTCAGATGTACTTCTAAATACTATTGATATACATAATAACTATTCTTAAGAGTAGTCATTAAAAGAGACCGTATTCTGCAGTCAAACTGCGTAAGCATGTTTGCAGGATATGTATATCTGAATTAATTGTATGTATATTGTATGTAATAAAAAAATTAAATATTAAAAAAAATACATTCGCAGTAAAATGTTCAATTTTGAAATGAATATATTTCGTACTAAACCTCATGTGGCTCGACAATCACTTTCCTGTTTTTATTACTTAACAATTACACAATTTATTATTATTTTGTGATAATATGTCATGCATTTCAACAACAAGTGAGTTTAAATAAACATGTTTTTGTTTTTTTAGGTGTGTGACTGGCCGCACAACGCCGGCTGCACTGCCACCCTCAACAAGCACCTGGACGAACGAATCGCGCTGCTCTCTCTATAAATCTATATCTTTCATAATGATCTATTTATTCACTAATAAAAAGTTTTTCAGAATTTAATATATTTGTCTTTCATTTGAGTATAACTATTGCCTACTTGACTATTTTTAATTAATCTCTATGATGCTCATTATTAAATATGATTTTTAACATAATATTATACCTAATAAATATTAGGGAGTGCCTCCGCTGCCGGCGCCTGCTCGCAAAAATATCAGTAATGGGAACCGGCGGTAAGTACACTGCCGGCAGCCGACTGCCGAGATATAAAACAACGGCTGCCGGCGCTGGCACTCAAAATGGGAGCCGGTGATAATGCGTAAAGCGCTAGGTTTCAGTGCCGATACACACATTTTAAAAAGAAATAATTATAATCTCAAATATATTCGACTTTACCGACTTCCAAAGGTGAAGGTTAGGTACCTATTTGTTCGGCTGTGGATATTTTAGTTTTTTGTGTTGCATTTTCTTAGCTTAGCTTTACCTTAGCTACCTTTTTTCAGCTACCAAAAAGTAAGATTTTGCACCACAGCTACAGTTATAAAACCCGTGGTATACTTCCGAAGGTAATGAACAGAACTTCAGATTCCTTATACATATTAGAGAGTTTCAGCGTTGTTTAAAGAAGCAAAGATATTGTATTATGCTACTATGCAGATCACATTTATCAGCATCATCATCACCATCATTAACCCATCAAGATTCAAGCTCCATACGAGCACCGGTGATCGCGATTCGCGACAACAATAGAATACAATAGCATTTCCAAGAATCCCCGATCGAAGGATTCAAATATGCATCCTAACAATAACATGACTATTTATGACCTTATTATTTGTACTTTTCATAGTCCTTTAGCTCAAGACTGATGTTTTTGATCATTATTCTGTCATTTGACAAGCGATGTTGCCGAATAGGCGCCGTCAGCCTATTCGGCAAACATCGCGTGAGTTCGGCAAACTTCGGAGTTCAGAAAACGGCGCCGGCAGCCATTTCAGCAACCGGCGCCGGCAGCCATTTCGGCAACCGGCACCGGCAGCGGAGGCACTCCCTAAATATTAATATCATTTGTTTTCGATTTATTGATTGTCAGTAAGGGGTATAGTACAATCATTGAAGGCAAAAATCAGGTACAACCTCCGATTTCGTTGAACCTCCATCGATTTGGATGAAAATTTGGGATTAAGTACGTTAAGCCCTCTACTTTAAAAGTGACATACGCTCGTATTGCGCTTTTTATATTTTAGGGCTGAAATCCACCCCTTTTTTTTTAAATAGAAAAATGCAGATTTAACCATTCTGGTTTAACTAATTGTGTTTAATTTGATAAAATAAAATATGTTTTAATGTTTTTATTCATGATTTATGATTATTTAATTAATTTTTCACCCCTTTTAGCAACCATCCCTTTAATCGTGAAAAAAACATTTTTGTATTCCTGAGCTTTAAAATCGCATATTTACATTGCATGAACAGTTTGTTTTATATTAATTACTTAGTGATATAATTTTTGGATAACAGTGAAATATAAATCCCTAAAAGTACCCCTTAATTGCAGAATCACTGTAAAAATTGGGTTCAAAAGCTTAATAGGTTTAAGTTTTTGAACCCATTTTTTTCAGTTTATTTACTTACTTAGTATTAATTTTTTATTTAGTTTATTTTGCGAAATTTTTTCACCCCTGACCCCTGTAAACTACCCAAAGTCTGAATAATAAGCTTTAAATTTTTTATCAGCTTTAATGAGTTCGAATATTTTTTCATAGTTAAGATAAATGTATGTCCAAAAATGTATGTACCAAAAACCCGTAATCGATTCAAACCATTTATATGGGGCATAGTAGACTACATCTACGGTATCCCAAATACAATGTCCTTTTTGGATTAAACAATCACCAAGTACTTTAAAAACGATCGTAACCAAATGACTTTTCTTATAGGAATCTATGATATTTAGGACGACATGATGCTACAAACGATATTGTGACGATTAGTACGTAGTAAAAACACATTTATATTTGTCTACTGATTCTTATATTCATGTATTTAATATTAAAATATTTATCACTATTATATCTAAAAGTATAGAATGTCAGTTTGGTATAGAAATGGTATAATCTGTACAATGTATTTTTAACGATTATTACATGATATCAGTTAACTATCTACGTCTTTTCAAAAATAAAAGGGCAAACGAGCAAACGGGTCACCTGATAGAAAGCAATTACCGTCACTCATGGACATTCGCAACATTAGTAGAGCTACAGGTGCGTTTAAGAGGGAATACGCTTTCTTCCTGTGGAAGACTGTCACTCATCAAGGTGATGAGGATGGTATATTTTTTGCGTGAAACGAGTGCGAAAAGTTGCAGGAGGTATGATTCCGAACAATTCCTCAGAGCACTCCCCGTGATACAACCGGTACAGAATACAGTAAAAAGCCACGTGTGATTTAGTTTACTCATAAAATATATAATATAAGACATCTCTTTTTAGGGTTCCATAGTCAACAAGGAACTCTTATAGTTTCGGTCTGTCTGTCCGTCTGTCCGTCCGCGGTTTTGCTCAGAGACTATAGGACCTACAAAGCTGTAATTCGGCATGAATGCACATATTAATGATGCCGACAAAATGGTATATAAGATCTTTAAAAAAATGTTTAAGGTAAGTACCTCCCCTATACATATTTTAGCGGGGATGAATTTTTTTTTCGCGTCCACCCCATCGTGTGAGGTGTCATTGGATAGGTTTTTTAAAAATATCATGAGTATCATTTTCCGATTTAGAGATGTGAAATATGAAGTTTTAAAGTGGAAAAAAAATCTTTTTAGCCCTGCAGTGTCCCCTCTTCTACCAGCTAAACGGTTGCTTCTGGAAAAATATTTACGGGAGTAGGAAATATGCTGAATTTAAAAGAAAAACTATCACGGCTAAGAAGACTTCATAGGTTATAGAGATTACTCTATAACCTATGAAGTCTTCAAGTCGTTAAATCATTTTTTTTTTCGAAACTAAGCATTCGAAACCTATTTTATACGTCCATGTCGAAACCAGTAAAAATTTTTGAGGTCATCACTTATGCTAAAGTAAAGAAAAGCCTTTGGGGATAACCATAAATTTGAATTATTGTAGAAATGGTGAACGTTTTACTTTTGGTTTTTTCCAAAAAAAATTGAAAGTGTCATCTTGTTTTTATTATAACTTGCTCAAATTTTGTGCTATTAACTTTTTACAATACTCATTAGAAAGGTATTTTTAAACACTTTAAAAAGTGTCATAGAAGCACATGTCATAAAATGCATCGGTTTGCCGTTATTCAAGTTTGAATGCTTAGATTTAGGTACTCACCGAAAGAAAATATACATACAATCACCTATAGCTCACTATGGATGATTACAGGAAGGTATTTTAGAGTAGAAATTGATTTGTTTTTTTAATGGCTTTAATTTTGGTAATTACACATTTTTCGAAAAAACTTATAGTTTCTTAGATATTTATGAAAAACCGCTTTAAGGCATGTATTTTTCTCACGCAAAAACATAACCTTTGATCTTTAATAACTCAGAAAGTGTTGATTTCATCGAAGAACTTTATGTAACAAATTTTGCTTAGAATTTGTGTGTCTGTCGATTTCTAAGGTTATTTTTATTAAAAAAAAATTTAGCCCCGAGAAGGGTTGGCATCCACCCCCAGGGCAAAAGCGCAAGTTGGCACTATGTCACTTTTGTTTCTTAGGTTTTCCCCCACCTACTCACCAATTTTCATGAAAATCGATGGAGGTTCAACGAAATCGGAGGTGAAAACCTTCACTAAATGGACACAAAGCACCTTTCCTAAAAGTACATAATTACTACGTAGTGAGCCCCTAGGCGATAAATTTTACTGTGCAATATCATGCTTCAATTTTATTGAACAGTTTATTTGACAATAAGATTGAAAGGTGGGCACGTTCAATACTAACCCTAGATGGTCAATAATATGTATTGCAAAATACTTGATATTTGCACAATAAAATTGATCGTCTAGTGGCCCGTTTAGAGTTTTATAGTAAAAAGAGAACGCTCTAATTGATATAGCAAATAAGCAATAGTAATTTGAACTCAAAACTGAGAGATCCGTAAAAATAAAATTGGCCAAGTGTGAGTTAGAATGTCATTCTTGACAAGGGCTTAAATATTTTAAGTACTTATTTGCTAATATAGCGGCAACAGTATAGTCCGCGCGGAACTAGTTGGCCGCGCCTTAGGTAGGGACAGGTGTGAGGGGGCGGGTTGCCTGCTGCTCGCAACGCACATGAGATTAGACAGTGACGACCAATCTCGCGATATCGTGAACAATAATATTATTTAATTATTGAAAAGAATAAATTAAAGACAATTGATCAGTTTTATGTTCTAAACTATTGGCATTAGCTTTCCGTTTTTTAAAAAACGTATGCACTTTAAATATTATTTCCTTACATTGTCTTTTTATCGGCGGACTCATCTTGCTATTGCAATCTCGTCTTAACTAGCCAGAACTGTCAAAATCAAGCGCCCCCGCCTCTCCGTCCCACCGCTCACATACCTAAGGCACAATAGACATAACTACCAGTAGTTCGACTGCAAAGAAATGGACAGGTTTCAATATCTGTCAAATTCGTCGGGTTTCACTAGGATAAGTTAAAGGCTGGCGCGCTGGCTGGTATAATTTATTTTTAAAAATAAGATTTTGAAATTGAATTCTGACAGTTTTCTTTGCATGTGCCAAAATATAAACAACAACAAAATTTGTAGGTAACGACCCTAGCGACGACTTTTGTCATAATACGAATTTTTTTTTACATCAGTTCTAAGTAGGCATACTCTATCATTCTGTCTACTCTGCCTCAGGCGCGGCCAACTAGTTCCGCGCGGACTATAATACATTATTAGTGACAACTCTCTAGCTATCACCGTTCTTGAGATACAGCCTGGACACATATTATGTATAGACGTACGGACAGACTGTGAAGACTGAACTCTTATTAATATTTACGGGTATTAGGTACCCTTTAAAGAAGTTAAGTTATAGCAGCACTAATTTTACTTCGACTTTATTCGAAAATATTTTGATGTTTTGATAATGTTGACAGGTTGGAGGGACTCAGGAGTATAAAATAGATTGCTCTTAAGTATTACAATTTACACTATAGTCACTAGTAACTTAAAACTTCGGATTTAGGCTTTGCATCAAATAAGCCTTGTTATGTTGTACTGGATAATTTTTAATATTATACATTGTTCGTATAAAACTTGCAAGGCTTTTAAACGGGGCTTAAAAATGTAATTAAAACAACCATTAATTTCAAGCGAATAATATATTTACAAAAGTCTTCTAAATTACAAACAATAAATAATCGCATAATTTGGAAAATAATATAAAATTATATTATGCTACGAATAATAAAAACTAATTACATGTTGAAATTCTAAGGTATATGATTTTGTAATTTTCTTCCATTTAAATGCTTATTCATTGAGGTGAAATGGGATAAACTTCTACCATCGCAATCAACGTTTTCAGGCCAGTCGCAAACTTGCTTGTATGGATTGTAGAGTAGTGTAGCTGTACAGTTGAAAGTAACCGGTACGCCATTAGAACACTTATAGAATTGGTCGCAATTTTCGTGAGCGATAAGCTCTCCGTTGGAACCTTCGTGTGCGCATAATACCGGTGCTTGCAGAGGGTTGCAGTTGCAGCCACCGTTGTTGTTACCATTGTCCTCGATTTCAATGACAATTCTATCATCACAGTCTACCAAGGCGGGCCACTCACATCTATGACTTACAACATCATAGAGCAAGACTCCTGGGCAATCCAGGACAGTTGCTTGTTTATCAGAGCAAACATAGAACTGATTACAATTTTCATGAGGAACAAATACTCCATCCGAGCCCTCGTTCTTACAAACCTCTGGGATTTCAATTCCATCGCATTCTTCTTCTGTATTGTTATTGCTGTCGTTATTTTCATTTTCTGTCTCATCTTTGTTATCATCAATATCAACAGGTGTTACTCTTTCGCCACAGTCAACTTTGTCTGGCCAATCGCATTGCTCGGTATATGGATTATACAGCAAGTCTCCGTAACAACTCAATGGAACAGGGACACCGTTAGCACATTTATAAAATTGGTTGCAGTTTTCGTGAGCAATGAGTACGCCTTCTGATCCACTTCCAGCGCAAATTGTGGGAGCCTCACCAGGTTTGCAATTACAGGAGCCAGTTCCATTCTCGTTACCATTGTCACCATCTCCATTGCCACTGGTGTTGTTGTCGCCACCAGAACCACTGTCCCCGTTGTTGTTGTCTCCAGAGCCACTCTCACCATCATTGTTGTCCCCAGAACCGTTGTCGCCATTGTTATTATTATCATCTTCACACTCCGGGATTACTCGGCTACCGCAATCAACGTTTTGTGGCCAGTCACATTGTTCGGTATATGGGTTATATAGCAAGTCTCCGTAACAACTCAATGCAACAGGGACACCGTTAGCACATTTATAAAATTGGTTGCAGTTTTCGTGAGCAATGAGTACACCCTCTGATCCACTAACAGCGCAAATTGTGGGAGCCTCACCAGGGTTGCAATTGCAGGAGCCAGTTCCATTGTCGCTATCTCCATTGCCACCGGTGTTGTTGTCACCACCAGAGCCATTTTCTCCATTATTATTATCTCCAGAGCCACTTTCTCCATTATTGTTGTCCCCAGAACCATTATCTCCATTGTTATTATTTTCATTATCACACTCCGGGATTACTCGGCTACCGCAATCAACATTTTGTGGCCAATCACATTGCTCAGTGTATGGGTTGTACAGCAAGTCCCCATAACAACTTATTGCAACAGGAACACCATGAGAGCATTTATAAAATTGGTTGCAATTTTCGTGAGCAATGAGTACGCCCTCTGATCCAGTACCAGCGCAAATTGCGGGAGCCTCACCAGGGTTGCAATTACATGAACCAGTTCCGTTCTCATTACCATTATCACTATCACCATTTCCACTATTGTTGTTGTCATCCCCAGAACCATTTTCTCCATTGTTGTTATCTCCAGAACCATTTTCACCATTGTTGTTTCCACCAGAAGCATTCTCTCCATTAGAATTATTGTCTCCGTTGTTATTTTCGTTATCATCACATTCTGGTATGACTCGGTCACCACAATCAACGTTGTTTGGCCAATCACATCTCTCTGTATATGGATTGTATAGTAAGTCTCCGTAGCAGCTCATTGCTACAGGAACACCATGAGAACATAAGTAAAATTGGTTACAATTTTCGTGAGCAATTAATGTACCTTCTGATCCGCTACCAGCGCAAATTGTGGGAGCCTCGCCAGGGTTACAATTACATGAGCCTGTTCCGTTTTCGTTACCATTGTCACTTTCTCCATCGCCACCAGTATTGTTGTCACCACCAGAATCACTTTCCCCGTTGTTATTATCTCCGGAACCATTTTCACCGTTGTTGTTACCTCCGGAAGCATTATTTTCATCATCACATTCTGGGATGACTCGGTCACCACAATCAACATTGTTTGGCCAATCACATCTCTCTGTATATGGATTGTATAGTAAATCTCCGTAGCAGCTCATTGCAACAGGAACACCGTGAGCACATATGTAAAATTGATTACAATTTTCGTGAGCAATTAATGTACCTTCTGACCCACTACCAGCGCAAATTGTGGGAGCCTCACCAGGGTTGCAATTACATGAGCCAGTTCCGTTCTCATTACCATTATCACTATCTCCATTGCCACCGGTATTGTTGTCACCACCAGAATCACTTTCCCCGTTGTTATTATCTCCAGAACCATTTTCACCGTTGTTGTTACCTCCAGAAGCATTTTCTTCATCATCACATTCTGGGATGACTCGATCACCACAATCAACATTGTTTGGCCAATCACATGTCTCTGTATATGGATTGTAAAGTAAATCTCCGTAGCAGCTCATTGCAACAGGAACACCGTGAGAACATATGTAAAATTGATTACAAAATTCGTGAGCAATTAATGTACCTTCTGACCCACTACCAGCGCAAATTGTGGGAGCCTCACCAGGGTTGCAATTACATGACCCAGTTCCGTTCTCATTACCATTGTCACTATCTCCATTGCCACCGGTATTGTTGTCACCACCAGAATCACTTTCCCCGTTGTTATTATCTCCAGAACCATTTTCACCGTTGTTGTTACCTCCAGAAGCATTTTCTTCATCATCACATTCTGGGATGACTCGGTCACCACAATCAACATTGTTTGGCCAATCACATCTCTCTGTATATGGATTGTATAGTAAATCTCCGTAGCAGCTCATTGCAACAGGAACACCGTGAGAACATATGTAAAATTGATTACAATTTTCGTGAGCAATGAGTACGCCCTCTGATTCGCTACCAGCGCAAATTGTGGGAGCCTCACCAGGATTACAATTACACGAACCGGTTTCGTTCTCATTACCATTATCACTATCACCATTTCCACCATCGTTGTCACCACCATTTTCTCCATTGTTATTATCTCCAGAGCTGTTCTCTCCATTATTGTTATCTCCATTATTACCATTGTCATCTTCACACTCTGGGATAACTCGGGTACCGCAATCAACGTTTTGTGGCCAATCACATTGCTCAGTGTAAGGATTATATAGCAAATCTCCATAACAACTCATTGCTACCGGAACACCATGAGAGCATTTATAAAATTGATTGCAATTTTCGTGAGCAATGAGTACGCCCTCGGATCCACTATCAGCGCAAATTGTGGGGGCCTCACCAGGATTGCAGTTACATGAGCCAGTTTCATTCTCATTACCATTATCACTATCACCATCTCCACCATTTTCACCATTGTTATTATTGCCAGAGCCGTTGTCTCCGTTATTGTTATCTCCAGAACCGTTATCGCCATTATTACTATTGTCTTCTTCACACTCTGGGATCACTCGGGTACCGCAATCAACGTTGTCTGGCCAATCACATTGCTCAGTGTAGGGATTATATAGCAAGTCTCCATAACAACTCATTGCTACAGGAACACCATTAGAGCATTTATAAAATTGGTTGCAATTTTCGTGGGCAATGAGTACACCCTCTGATCCACTACCAGCGCAAATTGTAGGGGCCTCACCAGGGTTGCAATTACATGAACCGGTTCCGTTATCATTATCATTATCACTATCACCATTTCCGCTATTATTGTTGTCACCATCAGAGCCGTTTTCTCCGTTATTGTTGTCTTCGGAACCACTATCGCCATTGTTATTGTTGTCATCATCACACTCCGGTATAACTCGGCTACCGCAATCAACGTTTTGTGGCCAATCACATTGCTCAGTATATGGATTATATAATAAGTCGCCATAGCAGCTTATAGCTACTGGCACACCCTGAGAGCATTTATAAAATTGGTTGCAATTTTCGTGAGCAATAAGCACGCCTTCTGATTCACTTCCAGCACAGATAGATGGTGCTTCACCAGGATTGCAATTGCAAGTAGTATTATTATCTCCATTTCCATTACCGTTATCACCTGAGCCATTATCTCCATTGCTATTATCTCCGGAGGCATTATTATCTTCATCACAATCTGGGATAATTCTTTCTCCACAGTCGACGTTATGTGGCCAGTCACACACCTCGGTATATGGATTATATAGTAAATCTCCGTAACAACTTATAGCAACGGGAACGCCATCAGAGCACTTATAAAATTGGTTACAATTTTCATGCGCTATAAGTATTCCTTCTGAACCACTCCCAGCGCAGATCGATGGTGCTTCTCCGGGATTACAGTTGCAGGTCGTGTTATTGTCTCCGTTGCCATTATCATCCCCTCCATTGTCGCTATTGTCATCCCCACCACCTTCTGGACTGGCATTGTCTTCTTTGCTCGCTTCTTTTTCACTTTCCTCTGATTCGGGACCAGGAATCACTCTATGCCCGCAATCGGTGTCGTGAGGCCAATCGCATTCTTGTTTCTCGACATTGAAGAGAAGGTCGCCAGCACACGTGTGTTCGACAAGCTCTCCATGTGTACATTGTAAAAACTTGTTGCATATTTCGTGAGCGTACAAAAGTTCGTGTGTGTAGTCTATCGGGCAACCATTACCGTTGAGCTCTACATCTTGTCCGCGAGCTAACGTGATTGCGCACAATAGTAGTGCGGCCGCAACTGAAAATTTATAAAATTAAGCAGTAAGTATTTTATATTGGCTTTTGTTTAAATATAATAAGTATTTTATAACGTGGACGGACATCTTATTACTTAAGGAAATAAAGTCTGAATGGATCGGCCGTATAAATAACTCCGGCCTAACAGAAAACTTGAAATCAAAGCTTACGGTGCGCTTTTAGTGTGGTTACATGTTATAGGTACTTAATCAAAACTCAAAACTGAAGTAAAACTGTTATAAGTAACTGGATTATAAGAAATTTCTTTTTTTTTAATTACTCATATAGATCGAATGCTACAATAATATGCATAATTTATTTGATGTAAGTACACACTTTAAGACTTTGTAGTCATCAATTTAATTAATAAGAAAATAAAATTAACTTAATCTAGTGACCATTATGCAATACTTTGTACCAGAAATCCGTTAAAAAGTCATAATTATGTTTTCCTATAAATATTTCAGCGATTAACTAACTAAGTAAATTAAAAATATATTATAATAATATGGATGTCCTGCAACGCAAAATATGCATTACAATTTGTTTATCAAGTGAGACTCAAAATTTTACTTGTTTGTTAAAAAAAGTTTTAGCGTTTAACACTTTCGGGGACGCTCTCACTTGAGACTGTATACCAAAATGACACAGTAAATGCCCATACAAATTATACGACGTATGAGTACGTAGGCGCCCCATGAAAACATATTGTTTTATGCACATCATGACACAACCGTTTTATCACGCCATCGTATCAATACGTTCCGTCATTAAAAGTAAAATTAACTAGACGTGTACGGACACAACGTGTCATAACGTCGAACATGTAACACTCCTCCTAACCCTCTTCTTGAAAACGTGATGAGGCAGGAGCTTGAGGTGATGGTGAGTTCACAGTGAGCGAATGATCACTCTCAACGGATTTATCCGAACCAAATTCTCCATCATCATTATTGTCGGAACATCGAAAATGCTCATAGTCTTATTTTGCGCTTATTCATCTAAAATAGATAAAATAATCCATTTTGTCAGTATAAAATTATTAATTTATAGTTAAATAATATTTTGTTTAGCGAAATAATAACATACTATAAATAAAATAAACTAAATACTTAAGATATTTTGTCGCGGAAAATATTACAATGCGCCACGAAATGTTACCCTGATGCGAGCGCACCTCCGCAGTGACGCAGCCGCACCGAATGTAGGAGCGCGGGAGGCGCGCGGGACGTATAAACACGTTGTGCGTATGCGAGTAACGTCACCGCCAACTGTCATCGGCACTTATTTGAAATAGTTTAAAACCTACTCTACGTGACAGTAGAGCTTCGGGAATTTTACATGTTGTGACACAAGATACATTCGATGGGATTTTAACTTGAACGTTAATCGGAAATGAACGTTCTGCTGTAAAATTCAAATGTTATTTGGACGTCATCGTACGTTGTGCCGTATCAAAATTTCGAACTAAGACATATAATGTCGTTCTGTCCTCGAAAGTGTTAAGTCTGAGAAAACAGACAAAGATTCTTTTTTATTTGTAGAATGTATCAAAGCAGTGATAATAATAATTTCGGGTGTGTATGTGTCATTAAATAGAGTTCTCATTCAGTATATCGGCGCTGAAGGACTTACTTTTACTTTTATGTTTCTACTTATAATAAGAAATACCCGAACAACGCCCATGAATTTGCCCAGACAATTATAGGCAAATTTCTCTTTTAGCGCTGTTACTTTCACAGTAAACTGTATAATATTAGGTACATATTATACGTTGTATACACCCAAAAGTATTATTACTTTCTCTGTCACATCCTGTACAAATAAACTTCACTGACTTAAGTTTTAAAAACACTGCGGCACTTTTATTATACACACACTATTTTATTTTAAAACTATGGATTGAAATAAGATTACCTTTCATAATCTGTTCGCAAATATTTTTTTGTTAACTTGATGCACCGACACCAACAATATTATTGATAAAACTAGAGGATTCGCATATATTTATACGATTACTATATTTTATATATTATGTACAGTCAGTGATTAATTTGTTGATTACAGATGATTCCCAAGAAATTAGCGAAACGATAAGGCATACGATCGATAAATAAAAAACTTGATTTCAAGATAACATTCTTTATTATAAAAAAAATATTCGTTGATAACGAATAATTTTTTAAAGGCCAAAAAGGTGAAAAATCTTAATCACTCTCCCCCTTCATCTAATCTAGCTACATCCCTTACTTATAATAAATATTACTAACTAACCACAAAACACAAAGCACAAACCTATTAGGATTAAATATTATTGGTAATATTTTAATACCATCAGTAACAAAAATAAAAAGAGTCCTCCAAAATCCCTAAAAATCAGGTGCCCCTGCATCTGTTTTAATAATGTCAATACAATAATATTCTAGATGACGCCCGCAACTCCGTTGCGCCAAAATTCGTTTATCGCAATCATACATTTCCCTTCCCTTTCCCGGGACTCAAAGTATCTCCATGGCAAATTTTAGGAAAATCGGTGCAGCGGTTTGGGCGTGAAGAGGTAACAGACAGACAGACAGACACACTTTCGCATTTATAATATTAGTATGAATGACTCTGTAAGTTTTATTTTAAAACCACAATGAAAATAACTAACATTTCCTGCGGCTACCAAGAAATAATGTAAACCCTTTTTACAACGTTTGGGCTGTTAAAGATCATTTCGTAGTGTGTGCCTACATCTGAAGATACTATTATATAGGTTTATATCAGGAACCTCAGACTCTCTCTTGGTTCGGTAACTCACAAGTCTTTCTATAATAGTCAAATAAATCCCATATCCATATAATGGGTTTAATTTTTTTTTTTTTGACAACAAAATAAAACTTGAGAGGTGTCAAGGGACACACGGATGGGACGAAGTTCCAGTTTATTATTTCTTATGTACAAAAAACCTGTATCACTACACCACACAGTTCAATGCGAGAGAGAGAGAGACAGAGGAGAAACACTCGCTACCGCGTGTCGTGTCAAAAGTGTCGTTAGAACTTTTCGTCTTAATTTTTTCTGTTTAGCCCCCTTTGGCAACGCGCGATTAGGAACTTCGTTCCAACTTTTCAAGGTCCGCTGTCTGTGTCTGTCATGCGACGTTTCTAATATGACAGACCAAGACAAGCAAAGCTTTTATATTACACATAAAATGACATAAGCATCGTGGTGCTTTAACTCTAGGGATCTTTATTGATAATAATATCCTTTTGGAAGTCAGTTAAGAAGGCAAAAAAGTGCATTATCTGATTGGGAAGTTTCGCTGCGGCTAAAACAAAAGAAAGTAGATAACACGAGTTATTGTGAAATGACCATAATTGCGACTTGTGATAACAAGTCATGTTTCTTAGTACAGTAGTCCAGTAGCTTTGCTTAATTGCGTCGCGTCGAAATAAAAATAAATAGATTAACTTTTATAGCTACTACTAAATGAACATTCACATATTAAGGGTCAATTCAGGCCGCAACGCGACGCGTATGCATTTCTAAAGTATGGATTTGAGAGATTTGCAAGACGTCTCACGCTCACGAAATCTGTCAATTCAGTACTTTAGAAAGGCGTCTACGCGTCGCGTTGCGGTCTAAATTGACCCTTGGTTTGTCCCTCGGGCACTCCTGAGATCAAAGGGTTTCGTGGTTGGTTACCACTCTTGATCCTGATGAAATGAAAAGCTATGGCGACTGCAATATGTATATTAGACTTTATGACTGGGCAAAGCCCCCGGGGAAGGCCCCCGTGATTTTGTGTACTCGCTCCTGTACCACCCGTATCCTATCTGGTTTGTATGGTGCCCACAATAAGCGCCATATTCCTACATCGCGCTATCGAAGTTTTCTAAGTGCGTCATTATACAGTGTGTACGGATTTTTTTGAGTTCCCAGCATTGTTCTCATAGAAAAAGTTGTTCATTTTGATGGGCTCATTTGATGGTTTCAAGGATAACGGTGTTTACACAAACATTTTGTATAGTGTGGGACAATATACTTTTATGGTATGATAGATGTTCCGCGCGGCTTCGCCCGCGTAATTTAGGAATGTCATAGAAACCGTACATTTTTCCGCAAAAAAAGAAACATAATATGTATGTCCTTTCACGTGGTCTATTCTTCATGTGTGCCAAATAACATAAGAATTGCTCCAGTGGTTTCTTAAGATAATAAGCAATTTTAAATAATTTCCTTCGTTTTTTCCACATTTTCCTCTATTTCTTTGCTCCTATAAGTTTTAGCGTAATAAAATATAGCTTATAGCCTTTCTAGATAAATGGGCTATCTAACACTGAAAGAATTTTTCAAATCGGACCAGTAGTTCCTGAGATAAGCGCGTTCAAATAAGCCCTTTCAAATAATTTCCCCCGTTTTTTCCACACTTTCCTCTATTTCTTCGCTCCTATTAGTCTTATCGTGATAATATATAGCCTATAGCCTTCCTCAATAAATGGGCTATCTAAAATTGAAAGATTTTTTCAAATCGGATCAGTAGTTCCTGAGATTAGCGCGTTCAAATAAGCCCTTACAAATAATTTCCCCCCGTTTTTTCCACACTTTCCTCTATTTCTTCGCTCCTATTAGTGTTAGCATGATAAAATATAGCCTATAGCCTTCCTCAATAAATAACTTAACTAACACTGTAAGATTTTTTCAAATCGGACCAGTAGTTCCTGAGATTAGCGCGTTCAAATAAGCCCTTTCACATAATTTCCCCCGTTTTTCCACATTTTCCTCTATTTCTTCGCTCTTATAAGTCTTAGCGTGATAAAATATAGCCTATAACCTTCCTCGATAAATGGGCTATCTAACACTGAAATAATTTTTCAAATCGGACCAGTAGTTTCTGAGATTAGCGCGTTCAAACTATTACTAAATAAGCATTTCATACAATTTTACCCGTTTTTTCCACATTTTCCTCTATTTATTCGCTCCTATTAGTCTTAGCGTGATAAAATATAGCCTATAGCCTTCCTCGATAAATGGGCTATCTAACACTGAAAGAATTTTTCAAATCAGACCAGTAGTTCCTGAGATTAGTGCGTTTAAACAAACAAACTAACAAACTCTTCCGCTTTATAATATTAGTATAGATTGAAAAGGGTTATATCAAAGCGCACGGAAGTGCGCAGGCCTAGTTCCAGCAGGCCGCGCGCATGCCGTGCACTATTTACACGAACCGTTTCGACGCACTTTTGACCCCCCTGTAGCTCAGTATCTATTGCAAGTGCAAAGATAAAATTATACCTACGTAATTATGTACTAGTACTTACACAGTATACCAAATTTCATATATATAGCTTCGGTAGATCCTGAAATATCCACCTGTAAAAATAGCTAATCTTGGCACTCACTCACTCACTCACTTCCAATTGTCTTTTTTTTTTTTTTCAACAGACTGTCGGTGTTGATTATCCGACAACCTTATATCTCAGTAAAAGAAACATGTTTATCTTAACTAAATCTAAGATAAATATAATTTAGGTAACATATTTAGAATATAAAATTTACGATAACAGTAATCTACAGAAACTTAAATAAAAAATAATACAATGATAAAAATTAGAATAAAAAAAAAAAACAAAAGGAAAAACTAAAGATCTTAATCAAAAAGGCCACCCCGCAGATTTATATCTTATATCAACTTATACGGAAAAGTCTTGCATTTTTTTTTTTTTTTTCTATCCGGTGCGCGATGATGTTGTCAGTGTTCTCTCGCTACGGATTGCTTTTCGCCACTTGCTCCACAATTTTCCTCGCCATCTTCATGAAAGTCGGTCTGCGTTTTTTGCTCTTCTTTATATCTCTAATGGTGTCTGTTGTTATGACTTCGTCTATTTTTTCTTCTGTTTCCCTTCTAAGTGTTCCATAAATGGGACATTCTGTAAGGCAGTGCAGAACTGTTTGAGTTGTGAAGTTGTCGCATTTGCACGCCTTGCAGTTCTCCCTCAGTTTAAATCGGTCCAAGTACTCTCCGAAGCCTCCGTGTCCTGTAAAAAGTTGTGCTGACAGGTTGTCTTTCTTCACTTCGAAAAGAATATTGTACGCTATTCGCAGGTCGTCGAAAAAGTAGGATATTGTTTTTCCGTTTCGTTCTGTGTTATATTGTTCTTGATATTTATCTAGTGTGTTCTTCCTTAGGTTATATTTTACTGCGCTTAGGGGAACTAAATCATACACTGGCGCTGTTTCCTTTTTCGTTGCTTCCCTCGCCAGGTGGTCGGCATGTTCATTTCCTTTCAGGCCAACGTGCGCCTTTATCCAGTACCAATTGATTTTTGTGGAGTCTTCCCTTATTCGGTTTCTCATCTCTACGGCTACTGGATTCAGGCTGCAAGGGTCTGCGACGGTCTGCAGGGCTGATCGGGAATCTGAAGCAATGTTTAGCTCATTCTTCCTCGTCTTTTTGATAATCTGGGTCGCCATCAGCAGCGCCGCCATCTCTGCTTGGTAAACCGAACAGTGGTCCGCCAGTTTTATTTTTGCTGTTATGGTCTCTCTGTGCTCATCCCAGCAACTGACTGCTGCTCCTACTTTTCCGTCCAGTTTGCTGCCGTCAGTATATAGAGTTGGGATGAGTTCAGGCATTCTCTTTAGATCTTCCTCTTCGGCGACCCAATCAAACATTATTCGTTCTCTTCTTGCTGGATGAGGGAGGTCAAAAGGGTGGGCTCTTTTCTCTATTTTTCTGTCAGGGTAGTAGGCCATAGGTTTACCTCTCTTGACTCTATTTAGTTCCGCGTTTTCTATAATCCTGAAGCACAGAGGAATATTGCCACTTATTACTGTGCTGTCCATTAGGAAAGTAGTTTTGTGTGCTTTTGTCATCATTATTGTAAACATTCGGTTCATTCGGTCTATCTTTTTTCTGATGTACTTTTTTCTAAGGACAGGTTCCCAAACGCTTGCTGCATTCAGGATCGTGGGTTCCACTACGGATGTATATAAAGTCTTTATTATCTCGGAGTTTAGGCCCCATGTTGCTCTACATGACCTTGATAACTCTTTGTATATCCTGATGACCTTATCATTGACATGTTCTAGATGTTGTTTGAATGTTAACTTGTGATCATTGATAAGGCCGAGCAGCTTAAGATGGTTAGTGAAAGCTACTTTTGTACCGCAGAACTCAGTGTTAGGGATGTCATAATTACGTTTATTCGTGACTACTATAGCCTGGGTTTTGTGTGCAGCGAATTTGAGCTTGTTCTCGGTACCCCACTTCTCAATTTCCTTCAGGGCTTTATTGGCTTTGTCCTGCACCTGTTGGGCGTTAGATCCAGATGCCACTACCACTAGGTCGTCAGCGAATGCTTGCAGGTGTGCTTCAAGGGTATCTGCTATGTCCATGTCCATCCACGATCATGTCCCACATTGGTGGTCCTCCTACGGAGCCCTGCACACATCCTTTTTCGGTTTCTTTTGTGGTAGTGTGTCCAGCATATGTCAGCTCTATTTGCCTCTCGCTCAAATAGTCGTTAAATGTACTGCTCAGGTATTTGTTGACCTTCTTCCTTTTCAATTGTATTTTTATTTGCGGCTACTATGCGTTGTCGAATGCTCCTTCGATATCCAGTGAGATTAGAGCAACCATCCGCTTTTTTCTAATCTCTTCTCTCACCAGTTCCACTACATCATAAAGGGCGTCTTCCGTGCTCTTTTGTGGCATAAATCCATGTTGGCGAGGATTAAGGCCGTCCTTTCCTAATTCCCACAGTAGCCTTCTACACAGGATTTTCTCGAAGATTTTCCCCAGGATCGGGAGTAACCCTATAGGTCTGTATGCTTTCGGATGGGTGTAGGTGTCTTTGCCAGGTTTCGGAAGTATTATTACCTTTGCCTTTTTCCAGATCCGGGGGAAACATCCATTTTTCAGGCAGGTCTGGAATATGGCAACCATGGTGTTTGGGCTTGCTTTGTATGCATGGTCTAATATGTCAGCGGTGAGACCATCATAGCCTGGGGCTTTTCTTGGATTCTTTTAATACGTCTGTCCGTCTGCCTGTCCGTCTGTCTGTCCGTCTGTCCGCCCGTCCGTCCGTTTGTCTGTCTGATTGTTAGACAGCTATAATAATAGCTACTTTACTTCCGCACAATAAGCTGTACCCTATAGTTAATGGTTGGAAATACACTTGTGTTATACTGTATTATTCCAATGCCTCCTGATGGTAGCTGCTTTTTCCATTCGCTTGAATTTTCTTTGTTTTATTCGTCTGATACTCAACAAGGCTTAGGGGCTATTTCCCCACTTCCTGATTAGTTTCAGATAGGCTATCCATAACTTATCCGACAGATAAAGGATCTGTCAGTTAAGTTTCAGATAGGATATTCACAATTTATCTGACAGATGAAGTATCTGCCAGATAAGTTGCGGATAGCATATCCGATACTCGTCGGAAGTGGTGAAACAACACCTTAAGGTTGCGATTGAATATAGTCGAATATTATGTATGTTTGAACTGGTTTGAGTTTCGGCAAACCGAAACTCAAACCGAAAAGTTTCGGTTTGAGTTTCGGTTTGAGTTTCGATTTGAGTTTCGGTATGAGTATCGGTTTGAGTTTCGGTTTGAGTTTCGGTTTGAGTTTCGGTTTGAGTTTCGGTTTGAGTTTCGGTTTGAGTTTCGGTTTGAGTTTCGGTTTGAGTTTCGGTTTGAGTTTCGGTTTGAGTTTCGGTTTGAGTTTCGGTTTGAGTTCGGTTTGAGTCTGAGTTCGGTTTGAGTTTCGGTTTGAGTTTCGGTTTGAGTTCGGTTTGAGTTTGAGTTCGGTTTGAGTTTCGGTTTGAGTTTCGGTTTGAGTTTCGGTTTGAGTTTCGGTTTGAGTTTCGGTTTGAGTTTCGGTTTGAGTTGCGGTTTGAGTTTCGGTTTGAGTTTCGGTTTGAGTTTCGGTTTGAGTTTCGGTTTGAGTTTCGGTTTGAGTTTCGGTTTGAGTTTCGTTTTGAGTTTCGGTTTGAGTTTCGGTTTGAGTTTCGGTTTGAGTTTCGGTTTGAGTTTCGGTTTGAGTTTCGGTTTGAGTTTCGGTTTGAGTTTCGGTTTGAGTTTCGGTTTGAGTTTCGGTTTGAGTTTCGGTTTGAGTTTCGGTTTGAGTTTCGGTTTGAGTTTCGGTTTGAGTTTCGGTTTGAGTTTCGGTTTGAGTTTCGGTTTGAGTTTCGGTTTGAGTTTCGGTTTGAGTTTCGGTTTGAGTTTCGGTTTGAGTTTCGGTTTGAGTTTCGGTTTCGGTTTCGGTTTCGGTTTCGGATTCGGATTCGGTTTCGGTTTCGGTTTCGGTTTAGGTTTCGGATTCGGTTTCGGTTTCGGTTTCGGTTTCGGTTCCGGTTTCGGTTCCGGTTCCGGTTCCGATTTCGGTTCCGGTTCCGGTCCCGGTTCCGGTTCCGGTTTCGGTTCCGGTTCCGGTTCCGGTTTCAGGTTTCAGGTTTCATGTTTCAGGTTTCATGTTTCAGGTTTCAGGTTTCAGGTTTCTGGTTTCAGGTTTCAGGTTCAGGTTTCAGGTTTCAGGTTTCAGGTTTCAGTTTTCAGGTTTCAGGTTTCAGGTTTCATGTTTCAGGTTTCAGGTTTCAGGTTTCAGGTTTCAGGTTTCAGGTTTCAGGTTTCAGGCTTCAGGTTTCAGGTTTCAGGTTTCAGGTTTCAGGTTTCCGGTTTCAGGTTTCAGGTTTCAGGTTTCAGGTTTCAGGTTTCAGGTTTCAGGTTTCAGGTTTCAGGTTTCAGGTTTCATGTTTCAGGTTTCAGGTTTCAGGTTTCAGGTTTCAGGTTTCAGGTTTCAGGTTTCAGGTTTCAGGTTTCAGGCTTCAGGTTTCAGGTTTCAGGTTTCAGGTTTCAGGTTTCAGGCTTCAGGTTTCAGGTTTCAGGTTTCATCATTTTCAGCAACAGCTTGATCCATAATACTTCTAAATTTGAACTTGGCAGGTTTTTGTGCTATACGTAGCACTTCATTAATTATATAATTAGATAATATTTATAGAATTTAATTAACCTACCAAGTTTAAATTAGAAGTATTATGGATCAGGCTGTTGATGAAGATGATTATGATCGGTGAAGTACATCTGAACTTGGCATTGGATTAGATTTCAACTCTTTTTTTAGGCCAAAAATCAGCCTATAGGAACTAGGCCCTATTTTAACAGGTATGTTTTTGATGGGATTTTATTCAGCAGCGTCGCGTTGTTAATATTTTAGCTATGGCCAATCAAAAGTGATAGACAGAAACTTTCAATCAAAAATCTTCAAAAGCCCGGCAGAAGCTGCGTTAACAGAGTTAGCTGATATTCTTTTTTTTTTATGCGCAGGGGAAACCCGTCATGGGTCCTCTGGGTTGGGGATGTGCCTCAGTTAAGCTGAAGCACCCCGGGGGTGGTTTTAGTGGGACTCTTACCCACTAAAACCACCTGCGGTTTGCCTTCAGACGTATACGGAGGGATGTCCTGGATCTGTCTAACGCAGGACTCCCTCCACAACTGGCCGGTCTACCTCAAAAGGGACCGGACTTCCACCAAAGTAAGGGAACGCTCCGGCAAACTGAAGCGTTCCCCTCGGCGCCGGGACTAGCTAAGCCGGGCAGGTTTCCATCCTTGCCCGGAGCCCCGGATTAGACGGCAGTTTGGAGGTTCGCGTAACGAGTTAGCTGATATCCTATAATTAACATTAATTAACACATATTATGCTAAATTTTACTGCATTTCACATTGATACTTTGAGGAAAAGACATAGGATACTTTAAATCCCGGAAAATGGTGCGGTTTCCGGGCGATAATCGAATTTTGGTGCAACGGAGTTGCGGGTCATCTGATATATTATAAATGTACAAGATTGTCTCGCTTAAAGGCGATTTAGGGCGACCCCCAATGTAAGTGATTAACGCCACAATAGACATAACTACCAGTAGTTCGACTGCAAAGAAACGGACAGGTTTCAATATCTGTCAAATTCGTCGGGTTTCACTAGGATTATGAACGGAATGTGCCTCTGGCTGATATAATTTATTTTTAAATATTTAAAATAAATTTCAAAATTGGATTCTGACAATTTTAATCGCATGTGCAAAAATACAAACAACAATACGACCAAAGAGGAACACGTCCAGCGAATATGTCATAGTTTTAAATTCGTAGGTAACAAGTCAACAACCCTAGCGACGATTTTCGTCATAATACGTCAAATTTAAAAATTTCAACATCAGTTCTAAGTCGGCATACTCTATAATTCTGTCTACTCTGTTAACGCTACCCAAAACATCAGCCAATCCCTGTATCTAAAGGTAGGTAGCTCCCTCACCCGCGGGAGCATTCACGTGTAATGTAACATTATACGAGTATATTCGTTTTTCAGCATTACATTACAAAAATACCTCCCTGACCGACGAGCATTACCTATGTCCGCTATGTATGTAATGTGTATATATTTATTCAACTTTCGTTTGGCATATTCAATAATTGAATGCGTCAAAATCCACCCGCGTTGAAAGAACAGTGTCATAGCGAGCGCTACGATTTCAACACGCGTCACGTGCATGCCTCACGTTCGCTGCAAGCGCTATAACGCATGCCCTTGATGAACAAAAAAAGGCCCAGTGTGGACAAAGCTATTCACCTGTAATGTAACATTAAAGATTCGACTTCAAGCATTACATTAAAATACTACCTCCCTGACTGACGAGCATTCGCGTGTAATGTAACGTTCGACTTTGAGCATTCCATGGCTAGTTGATGTTACAAGTTTTATCAAGATATTACACACTGTATCATTACAAGGTGCGCACTCGAATCTCCTCTCTCATTGAATGAATGCTCGACTTTGTAACGTTACATTACAAGCGAATGCTCCCGGTGAGGAAGCACCTTAACGCTACCCTAAACATTACTACCAATAATTATATTCCCTGTATCTTCTAATATACAAAATTCTCGTGTCACAGTGTTTGTGCGTGAACTCCTCCAAAACGGCTCAGCCGATTTTAATACAATTTTGTATGTACACTCGAGGAAGTTGATTCCTATGCATGTCGCGGGTCAACTTAAACTGGTCAGTGGTCAGTGTTGATCGGGAAAAAGAACAGAACAAAATCGTATTTCTATATTTCCATCTTGGTCATTTTGTGTTTACCAAAATATCAACATTGCGATCTCCTTGGCAACGATAGGTTTATTGGTCGCTATCTGTCGGCTATGCTCGTTCACGATAGAGTCGTATTTTATTGGTCGCATTGCTTTTGACAAAATATAATCTACTTAGCGACCGCCTTAGCAACGAAAGTATTTACATTTTGAAGTTTTTGACACGGTCATCTTCAAAAATGTTTTGCAAATATTGGGAATTGATTTAAATAACGGTGACAATCCAAAATAGGACAAAATGAAATAGGTGTTTTAGGCTAAAATTTAATTTAAATTGTCGCAATTTAAGTAATTTAGGTATTTCCATAAATAAGAGACTGTAAAATGTATTCCCTCAAAGCCTATCGGAATCCGTATAATTATGATATGAAACTAAACCCACAGGCCAAAACTCCCACCCACAGGCCACAATGATTAATCGAAGAATGCTATTATTCCAAAACAACTAACTACCTACCCATTTTTATCTACTGCTTAACGTAAAAACGCTCTAAAGATCAGCATCTTTCTAATCTACAAGAACATATTTTAACAAAAATCACAACACAAGTAAAAAGTGACAATATTTTATTTCACAGTAAAACAGTACTTAATAATTTACAATTCTGGTCATTTAAAAAATCTTTGGGATCTTAAAACGATCAGCAACATGAAACGAATTTGAAGACAAAACGTTACGTTAATGTTCCGACTCTTACCATGACCATCAACGAAGATTGTAGAATGAGGGTGTGCTGTTGATATAGACTGGGTTGATCTGCTTAATTATAACCTGTGTATGACTTCATTGTTCTTATAGCACATTTTGAACAGTTAGGTTAGTTGATGATTTGAAGCACATAAATGCTTAGATAAGCCACGTTTGAAGTGCATAATAATCATCAATGCGGGCGTCATCTAGTCTATTATAAAGCGGAAAAATCTAATTTATCATTATATTTTAATTTTTTTAATAGATTTCAAAAGCACAACAGTGATTCTGCTGATCGCAAGCCTTCAGGGCAAATGGAGTAAAAAAATAATATAATACCGAAGGGATGCATACATATCTGTGGAATATAGTTTTAGCTTCTTGCAATAGCTGTTTAATGAATTAGCTACTAAGTGCACAAAAATAGTCATGGCTATGAAGTATGAAATGTATATCATATCAGTACATATATCATAAAATGATAAAAGTGCAAAGATACTATCTTTAAATTGGTTCTTTTAATAGATAATTATCCTTCGTTACTTAATAATTAGGGTTCACAGTTTCCTTGTTTGTAACATGAAAATTAAAAAAAAAGACGGGTTGCACTCCGGGAGTGCCGGCAGAAGTGAAAACTTGATTATTAACGTTGTGCATTATTTTTTAACCCATTTTTTATGAAAATCGATTAAAAAAAAATAAAAAACGATCGTTTTAATTAATTAATCGATAAATAAATGAAAGTAATGATTTTCCAGAGACTTAAACAAGCCGTTTAGGCCCTAACCTTTTTGTATTTGTTTGTTTCTATAAAAAAAAAATCATGTACTTACACAAAGCCGGGGATTCCCCGAAACAAATGAAAGGGTTTCTAACTTAGAAAACAATAATAAAAGTAACGTACAATGGATATATAATAATCTAGGGATTCCCTGTAAAACATAAAGTAAAAAAACATCTGCCACACCGATTTTTCAGATTATAATCTTATTTATAAAATTCTCGTGTCACAATGTTATTAACCGTACTCCTCCGAAACGGCTTTACTGATTTTAACCAAATTTTATATGCATATTCAGTAGGTCTGAGAATCGGCTACTGGGTACTTTTTATATCGATAAGTGCATTTGTTGAATAAATAATAGTAAATTATTACAACTCGAGACTGACGGCGACGTTGCCATGGTGCCATACTTATTTAGTCACATCAATAAAATAATAATATGGGCGAAATACTTTATATGGCAAAACAACGTTTGCCGGGACAGCTAGTTTTTTATATATTTTTTAATAATTATTACAGAACGCTTGTTAATAATTTTCAAAGGAAAATTCATGACGCTGGGGCGCTTGTCCATACAAAATACAAAAGTTGTTAAAAGTTACTCTTTCATGCTATTTTCACAGTGAACACAGGGCACCCATATACACTCTAAAGTCTAAGTATTATCACTTAGTTTTGTAACACCATGTATATTATGATGTACTCACTTAAAAGTTGAGGTAGTTTACAGCTTATTTATAAAAAAAAACAAAATAATAACAATAAATTAAAAACAAAAATGTTATTGTTTGTACATCTTCCCATGATTAGAATATATTATAGCATTAGTGTATCTCACACTTAAAGATAAGTTATCCGATATTATAATACGTAATAGTATGTAAAATTCCGCACAAACAAAATATTTAAACAATACAAGTAACTTATAATAACTTTTAATGATATAACTTCCGCAAATCGAGTTGGGTATTAGTAAAAATCTAGGTATACAGAAAATGCTAACGCATTCGTTAATCGTTTTTATGAAAATATAGATACGTTAGGGCCGGGACACAAAAACGCAGCACGGCGCCGTACGGCGTCGTACGACGTCGTACAGCGCCGTGTCGTGAGAATCCACGACGCGCGTCGTAAAAAACCACGGCACGGCGCCGTACGGCGTCGTACGACGTCGCGTCGTAGAAACTCACGTAGAAATTCAAGATGAGTAGAAACTTCTACGACGCGACGTCGTACGACGCCGTGCGACGCCGTGCCGTGTTTTTGTGTCCCGGCCCTTACTTGTACAACTGAGCTGAGACTAATAAGTGGGCCTTAAAAATATAATGTACATAGTGAGGGAAAAATCTTTGATAGTCGCGTCACGCGTGGTATACTTTAGCTTAAGGGTCAATTCAGACCGCAACGCGACACGCACATGCATTTCTAAGTTTGTATGGATTTGATAGATTTGCAAAACGGCTCATGCAATTGAAATTTGTAAGGTCCATACAAAGTCGCGGTCTGAATTGACCCTGACACGCAAAAGTTAACTAGGCAGTAGACACCCCGTAGAAGGAAATTCTATGAAAGTATCTGGTGCCAAGACTACACTGTATGCTGCATATTAAGTAAGTATTTTGGTGTTTTAATTAACTCGGAAAAAAAATCCAATCATCAAATCATTAAAATACTTGTAACTAAAATATCATCGGTTTCTTGAAACATCGATATTTTTACATTATGACGTTGTCACTGACAATGTCGGTATAGATACGTTATCAGTAATCACAGATCGTTATCAATTGGAAAATAATTGCAATGCTGTGTACCACTCAGCGCTATCAGTACACACTCACTGATTAATTGTTATTGACTTATAAATAGGGGTAACGTGCAGTGTGAATCATATTACTGTTGCGCAACGAATATAGCGTTTAGTGCCTAAAGTGAATTAAAGTAATTAAGGTACAAGTAACCGAGCGACACGCCACAACCGCAGACGACGTGTCGTCGCGACACTACTGGTTTTTATATTGTATTTCTATGAAATACCCTGCGCAGCTAGCAACACGAAGCTAGCGACACTTATTCATAGAAATACATAGAAACCAGTATAGACGACACGTCGTCTGCTGCAACTTCATGTAGCCGGTTTCCAAATTGTACTTCAAAGTATTTATTATGAAAATAAACAGCCTCGAACCTTAACAAGTATCAGGAATCAAAATGCATAATATTGGTGAACCGATCAAATTACTTGAAGGTGCTAAAATTCTTCTATGAAATAGAAAACCCAACTTATTTGGCATAGGCCTGACAATGATGAAATCATCGCTGATTGCTAAGAACTACCGATCATGTCAGCTTTAAAACCTACGAATAATAAAAACTAAGGAAGAGTAACTTCGTCAAAAAACATACTCCAAAATACTTGTCAAAAAAGTGTACCTTAGGTTCACTTTTCATACATTTGCAATATTTAGGTGACCTTGAGCGGTACAAAGGCTGACGTTACATGACAGTTCGAATGGAACCAAATTTAAAACTGTATTAGTATGGGAGTTACGTTTCCTTAGGTTTTATTATTCGTAGTTTAAAACAAACAAAAATTTGTTCAAAATCGATCCACCCGTATACAAAGTGTAACTAAACTAAGAAAGTAATAATACTTTATTAATCTGTATAAAATGCTACATGCTACGGACACACACAGATAGATAGCACCCATCCCCCTCTTTCTGGTCAGGGTAAATTAAAAGTTAATGAGTTAATAAGCAAGTTAATATGTACCTAAATAAGCATTGCAGAATGCATTTACAGTATTTATAAACTCTCTTTCAGGAAAATTAAAACAGTAGATTTATTAAATGCATAAGCAAAGTTTTCCCATTTGTCAGTTTACACAAGCATGGAAAATGTGAGGGAAATTCACGTGAATGGTCTCGTGATGCTATAAATAGCCTCGACCACAATAAACCGAACGAACCAGTAGGCCGACTTCAAACAAGCTGACAAATCGGCGCGGGTATCGCTGTAAGACAACGGTAACACGGTTAGTCTGGCATCAGGCGTCAGTTAGTTTGGTCAGAATGACTGGAGAGTGATCGTCTAACCAGTTGATTGACGCACTGATTATTTCTTTATTATGTACTTTTCAGCCATCATTCTGGCGTTACCGTTAGGGCCGATTCACACCGGAATGGCAGAGTCGCGGCGAGCAGTTTCAGTGTCATATGATTTTAAACTTTATCTTCATTTTTGTAATACACAGTATCGCTTGAGAAATCTACGGCCGCCCGTGGACGCTCGTGGCCGCTCGTGGCATCTTGCGGCCGCCGGCGGCGTCGATTTCTCAAGCGATACTATGTATTACAATAATGAAGATAAAGTTTAAAATCATATGACACTGAAACTGCTCGCCGCGCCTCTGCCATTCCGGTGTGAATCGGCCCTTACTGTTACCAGTGTTTGAGCATGCTATGAACGGCTCAGCAACGCAGAGTCACGGCATACGACTTCAAACTTAATTTCGAGAACACTTCTAACTGCCGCACTCAGGGTGGAACATTAATTACTTAAATGTAATTGATACCAAATTTTGACACAAGCCCCATACATTATCTGTCAAACTCTTCATTAAAAAGGTTAATCATAGTTAAATGTGTCTGAGTACGGCGGTAAGTCAGCCTACTGGTTCGTTCTATCTAAAGTGCCTCGACCTACGCGGGACCGCCTACGCGCTACGCGCTACGCCGTAGCCCGTAGCTCGTAGCGATGACGTAGCGGCATGGACCCGACGCAGTACCTGTCATGACACTCGTGACGCGAGCAACGAATTCAGAATTCGGTTCATCATCGATTCAGATTTCAGTCTAAATCTTTATCAACCGACTCTAAAAAGGAGGTTTTACAAGTCAACCGTGTTATCTTTTTTTTATGATTGTAAATACGAAAGTGTGTCTGTGTGTCTTTTTATCTTTCTGTTACCTTTTCACGCTTAAAATCTTAATCGATTTGAATGAAACTATCCTATCCTTTCCGGGGCTTTAAAGTATCTCCATAGATACTTTAAAATGCCGCGCCGAGGAGTGGAGGCATAGGAGAAATTTTATCGCGGTAAAATGTACGATTACCTTCGCGATAAATGAATTTATGCCCAACGGAGTTGCGGGCAACATCTACTAATTTATATACTATGGCAAATTCTTAATAAAAAAACCTACTAAATAGATTTTGATGAAATTAGCTTAGGTTCTGACTAGCACAAAGGTCTTATATCAAATAAATTATATTTTGATATAAGACCTTTGTGCTGGTCAGAACCTAAACTAACCCTTTTATTCTATCTATCTAAACCTAAAACTAGTCTATTTAAACCTTAATATTATATCTAAGATATAATATTAAGGCTGGATTTATATGCATCCGCCTGAACTCAAATAAATCAAATAAATTGTATTTTGATATAAGACCTTTGTGCTGGTCAGAACCTAAACCAGAGTAGACAGAATTATAGAGTATGCCAACTTAGAACTGATGTTGAAATTTTTAAATTTGACGTATTATGACGAAAATCGTCGCTAGGGTTGTTGACTTGTTACCTACGAATTTAAAACTTTGACATATTCGCTGGTCGCTGGACGTGTTCCTCTTTGGTCGTATTGTTGTTTGTGTTTTGACACATGAATTTTGAAATCTTTATTTTAAATATTTAAAAATAAATTATATCAGCCAGCGCGAGGCACATTCCGTTCTTAATCCTAGTGAAACCCGACGAATTTGACAGATATTGAAACCTGTCCGTTTCTTTGCAGTCGAACTACTGGTAGTTATGTCTATTGTGCCTAAACTAACCCTTTTATTCTATCTATCTAAACCTAAAACTAGTCTATTTAAACCTTAATATTATATCTAAGATATAATATTAAGGCTGGATTTATATGCATCCGCCTGAACGCGAAGTTTGGCGGCTATTACAAATAAATCCTTTTTTTATACGTCCATGAAATAAATGTACTATACTTTTTGGTAAGACTAGCTAGTATTAAAATGTTCTTGATTATTTTAATCTATTTACATAATAAATTATTTACCAAATAAAGTTTTATTCTTAAATTACAGCGTGACCGCGCCACTATTTAAATAAACCGCATATATAATATATTAGCTGTCCCGGCAAACGTTTCTTTGCCATATTATATAAAGTATATCGCCCGTATTATTTTATTGAATTAGTGACTATATAAATAAGTATGTCACCATGGCAACGTCCATCGCTATCCCGTGACCCGCGTCGCATAAACAATGGTCGCTCTTTATAGACAAATAATTTGCAATAAAATAAAATTGCGACTATAATTAAAGATCTAAGCTATCCTATCTCTCAAGTTGGAAAAAAGCACACATTTAAAAAAACATTAAAATCGGTTAAGTAGTTTAGGAATCCATCGTGGACAAACATCGTGACAGGAGATTTATATATATTAGATTTGCTCGTGATCTCGCGGCGCGGCGCGGCGTAGCGGCCAAACCGCGCGTTATGGCCCGGGAGCCAGTGTAAATTTTTGGTCAATGATTTCTTCCCGGGCGAAACTTTGTACAATGCATAAGAGACTTATACTATGAATACTAGCGACCGCCAGCTGCAACTCCGTGGGTGGGGTGGGCACTGGGCAGTGGCAGCCTCCCACCCATGAGGAAAAAAAATTTTCAGTCATTTCCACTCATTTGAAAATTTATCAGAGTATACTTTATGTAGTATTTTGAAAGAAAAACATAGTCAGCTGACCATAACACGGTGGATTATACGTCAGCTGGCTCCTTGAACATAAAAAAAAAATATATTTTCAATGATTTCCTCTCAGCTAAAAATTTACCTTGAATGAAAATTAATGTCAGCTTGCTGTATCTCAGTGGAAA
Organism: Polyommatus iphigenia; assembly: GCA_963422495.1. Taxonomy (NCBI): domain Eukaryota; kingdom Metazoa; phylum Arthropoda; class Insecta; order Lepidoptera; family Lycaenidae; genus Polyommatus; species Polyommatus iphigenia. The sequence continues at coordinate 9,419,672 of OY730182.1, forward strand.
GTTTGTCAGCTGGTACCTTGAAAGGTCGTAACGCAACAGCCTAAAAAACATACCTACTAAAACTTATCAGCTGACGACTTTTCCACTGACTTACAGCTAGCTGATTTTTTAAATTGTTTACTAGAGTATTTTAACAATACTCTGATAAATTTATTAAAAAAAAAATTTTTTTTCTTCATCTTTGGGAGGCTGGCACTGCCCACCCCACCCACGGAGTCGCAGCTGACGGTCGCGAGTATTCATAGTACAAGTCGAAGTTTCGGTTGGGAGGGCTTGGTCATGAACATCTGTCACTGGCCACAGGTCTATTAGCGCCGCTGCATATAAATCCAGCCTTATAGGGCCGGATTCGCGGACGATAGCTAGTCTTAGATAAAGTCGTGCCATTAACAGCATCACTAATGGCATAATTAACAATAGATTCCATTGTTTTATTGTTTCCTTGTCGTTTTTGAGTACCTCGTAAGTAATAGATAACATATATTAGAACAAAGAATCATCAATTCACTATTTAAACTAAAGCGAGATAAATGATTTTTGGCACATGATTTTCGGCACAACGAAATCGCATCTAGGAAAGAAAGAACTCAACTCAAACTTAATTCGGAAAAAATTTGAATTCAATCTGTAACGCACTGTATTGGAACTGAATTGAAACTATTGCAACTGATTTGAATATAAATAGCAATTTGAACTTAAAATTATTTTTATTGTTGTTATAATAATATTATCTATATAATCTTCTTATATATAAAAATTGATTTTCAAATGTGTTAGTCGCGCTAAAACTCGAAAACGGCTAAACGGATTGGGCTGATTTTAGTCTTAAAATATTCGTTGAAGTCCAGGGAAGGTTTTAAAGTGACACGAAGTTCACCGGGACAGCTAGTTATATATAAAAATGGATTTTCAAATGTGTTAGTCGCGCTAAAACTCGAAAACGGCTGAACGGATTTGGGCTGATTTTAGTCTTAAATTATTCGTAGAAGTCCAGAGAAGGTTTTAAAGTGACACGAAGTTCACCGGGACAGCTAGTATTATTATAAAAATGGATTTTTTAATTGTGTTAGTAACTGGCTGCAGCTGGACCGATTTGGCTAATTTTAGTGTTAATAAAATGATCGTGGAAGTCCAGGGAAGGTTTATAATTTATAAGTGACACGAAGTTCACCGGGACATCTAGTCTTGTCCATGGGCGCCGACAGGGGGGTGCCAGGGGGTGCACTTGCACAGGAATTGATCAACAGGAATTATTGAAATAAAACCCTCTGTAACCCTATTACCATGCCGTACAAAGATAGTTCGTAATGTTTCTGCACTAAATGTATTCTGTTGACGTAAATAGACAGCCACTGTTGTTCGTAAAAAGTAAAAAGAAAAGAAAAGAAGGGAAACTAAAATCTGCACTCCATGGAAATTATTTCTGCCGGCGCCCATGGTCGCGTCGCGTCTATTCGGAACGTGCACGTCAGTAGTGACATATTTCAAACGAAGTTTTGTGGGCATGTGTCAAAAAATAAACAACAAGAGTTTGTTTATTTTGTAAATATTATAGCAAATAAAGTATATTTAGAACAATAATTAATGGTATTTGGGTTATATTTAGTTAAAAACCTGGTTTTGAGAGTGTAAAACACTTAATAAGTTTCAAGGCCCAATCTATGCTAAAAGGAAATAAATTGGTGTTAGCAGGACATGTAAGGGATGTAGAAGAGCTAAGAACTAATGGAAATGTTATATAATACGAGCCAATATAATTCGCCGAACATCGGTGACTTTAGCATCCTATAAAACAAGTTCAAACGTAAGTACTCAACCAACCAAAAAACGTAACTAAACATTTGGATAAAGCAAGTCTAAACATTTTTATTCATTCTTACAGATAGATAATAATGATCGGGTTGTTGGTGGAGTAAAATGCAGCTGCGTTTATAACCAGAGCGGCAAGTGCAAACATATTGCTGCTTTAATCAGTAACAAAAATACGAGCAATACTTTATACTTGAAAAAAATAAATGTAATGTTTTTAAAAATCTTGTTTTTATTTATTTTTTACAACATTAATACTCTTGAAGAAAATCGGAGTCTATTTTACTAAAACACTGCAAACATTCTTGATGTTTCTGAGTCTTTGCATTAATACACTTTCAATCAATGAGTTCCTAAAATAGTAACATAGAATATCATTGCTTTCAATATGGATTCTTACTCGAGCAATATCATAAGTCCTTTCGGTTTCTTCTTGAGAGTACTCGTTTTGTTTTGCTCAAAATGGGGGCATAATAATTTTAACTTTTTTACCCCTTTCATCTAAAACTTGTTTACTTGAAAAACCTTTTTGATTCAAAACTCTATCTCCAGCTTCTAAAAGATCAGTTAAACCAGTATGTAGTATCTGGTTTATCGTCATATTTTGTGAGTCACTATTTCTTCCACCTAATACTTTGGATTTAAATTAAATATCCTATGAAACTATCACTGCAAGTTTTGTCGTCGGGTTTTGGAGACCATGGTGATCCATCATTCATCAACACTAAAATAACAGTTAGGTACTCAATTAATATCTTTATAAAATGCAACTCAAATAAAATTGACTTGACTGATAATGCAATTTTAGGTTATATCGAATCACATACTTTTTCATTTTTACAGCAGCTATCCATTTATATATGATCTAATTTCCTAGTGGATTTAGGAAAAACATTAAATTTGTATACTGACTACCTATTTCTGCTGTTATTTTTGCAGTCTACGACACAAAAACAATTAAGACCAATTTCTAAAAATTTCGAAACAAGATTGACAAGTTTGTTTGACTATTAGCTGAGCCTCTTTTTTGCATATTTTTGCCGCGGCAAGCGCGGCAATCGCTTTCTTTACCCCCTTCACCCACTTCGCACGCTCCGAATATATTATTATAGTTTGTATTTTTGTAACGACAAAGCGAATGCCTTACAAAAAATATTAGCAGATATGTCATTTTGACGCTACGCTATTTAAATTTGTCGTAACTATTATGGTAGCAATTTCGTAAATAAGTATAAAATTAATAGGTAGAATTTGCAGGGAATAAAAAAGTGCAACAACTACTTTTTGGCTTCACGTGATGCGGAATTTCCACGTTGACTCATGAATCATGAATCATGATGGTAAGGTTAATGATGGCAACAAATAATATAGAAACGTTAGAAGGTTATATATTAACATTATCCTCTATTAAAGGAGGAGAATACATCTTGAAGATGTCTGAGCCTACGATTGTTCTATTTAATGTAGTGTTAGCTGCGCCCCCTACCGAAGAAGACGAAGAAGATGCCAGATTGCCGCCACGCGATCGGGCTATACATATAAGCCGAACGCGCCCGTCGACTCGTCCATTTTTTCCTCACATTTCGCGCGCTCGTTACGTTCAAACTCTGTCCGTGTTGCCATTTTCTTTTGTAAATTTTGTAGTTTTAATAAATTCTTTTCTTTTGTGTTGATTAGTTTTAATTTTTCAAATATTTTTAATTGTAAATATAAAATCAGAAGTGGGATTCGGAGGCCCTAATACCGCCAAGTGTCATTTCTGATTTTGCGTACCTAGTTAAATAAAGTTCAAGTTTTTAGAATGTCAAGTGGTTCGCGTAAAAAACGTCAACGAGAGCGCACGCCTCCCCCTATAGGTATAGGTCATTTGGACGCTACGATGGAAGCTATCCTCAGCCGGCTCACTGCGCTGGAGCAACGGCGCACGAGCCCCGAGGCGCCTCCCGATGCAGCGGCGCGCCCCATCGAGCAGGCGTCCGCACCGGCGCGCGGTCCCTGTACGAGCGCTGTCGTTGGCACCGAGGCCAGCTCGACGCCGCGGCCGACCGAGCCACGTGCGAGCTCCGTGGCACCGAGCGAGCTGTTCACATCGCCATGCTGCACGACCGCCACGCCTTCGTCGAGCCAGGACCCGACAACGGAGCGTCTCATCGAAGCGTTAAGAAGCTTAAATCCGGTGAGATCTACCCATTATTATGTGTCGGATTTCGATCCGAGTATTCACGATGTCAACGCGTGGTGTGACGAGGTTGACCGTGCACGTGCTCAAAATAATTGGGACGAAAAAGAGTGTTTAGCTCGCGTCGGTTCTTGTTTAAGGGGTGATGCACGTGCATGGCTGCGTGATTGGGGTTGTACAGATCGAAATTGGGTTAATTTTAAATCCGAATTAAAGGCCCTCTGTCCCCGACGAATTGACATTGCGAATATACTGTTTGATGTTATGTGTACCGAATCTGATAAATACTCCACATACGCGGACTATGCACGTAAATCCCTGTTACGTTTGCGTATTGTTAATGGTTTAAGCGACGACTTATTGTGTGCAATTATCGTACGTGGGATCAAAGATCCTCAAATTCGAGCCTCAGCTACGAACACAAAGCTGACGCCCGAATCTATTGTGGAGTTTTTATCGACATATGTTATGCCGCTGAGTCGTTCAAGTAATAATTATAATAGTGCGCGCAATAGTCATCCCCGTTCCGGTACGCTTGTCCGCGATAAGAAAGATAGGAAGCGCAATGCAAGCTCGAGCGACAGCGCTAGGTTATTATTAAAATGTTACAACTGTAAACAATTTGGACATAAAAGTATTAATTGTAGCAAGCGTTTGAAATTATCTTCAGATTCCGATATCGCGACTAACGTGAATAATTCAAATCAAGACGCCCCCAGATCGTTTCTAGATAAACCCCATTGTAACTTTTGTAAAAAAATAGGTCATTCGGAGGAAGAATGTTTTACTAAACAAAGATCACTTTCACGTAATAAAGCGAACGTTAATTTTTGCCGCGAAATCGTAAACAAATATAACAATCAGGATGTTATTAGTGCGGTTTTGTGCGGAGTACCCACAGATGTTTTGATCGATAGTGGCTCGTGCATATCGCTTATCTCAAAAGATTTACTAAACCATTTTTCTTGCCGGCTGAATCGTTATACACAAATATTATACGGGTTGAACGGTACAGAAGTACGATCCGACTTTTATGTTACGTTACCAATCGAGTTCGATGAAGTTACTTTAGAGATTGATTTTCATGTAGTCCCCTCCGGTTGTTTAAGCACGCCGGTGCTAATCGGCACCGATGTGTTGAACCGGCCTGGAATCGCCTACATTCGTACGGGTAATTTACAGCGTATTATGAGAGATAGCGGCTCTGCTAATAATGTAACGATTTTTAATATTGACGAAGCAAATAGTTTAAGCACCCCTTTGTGTGGTAAAGATAGGGAACGGTTAAACAATGTATTACGGAAATACTCAGACTTCTTTCTGAGTGGGACGGCTACTACAACGGTAAAAACTGGGCAGATGCATATTCGTCTTACGAGTGACGTGCCCGTTAATTACCGTCCTTATAAAATGTCCCACGATGAAAAGTTACGAGTACGGGCCATTGTTAGCGATCTTAAACAGAAAGGTATAATTCGCGAGTCTGAGTCCGCGTACTCGAGCCCAGTTCTTTTAGTAAAGAAAAAGAATGGCGAGGATAGAATGGTCGTTGATTACAGGGCACTAAATAACATCACGATAAAGGATAGATTCCCGCTTCCACTGATCGATGACCATATAGATAGACTCGGGAAGTGCAAATTGTTTACTGCGTTGGATATGGTGACAGGGTTTCATCAGATCAAGGTCAGTGAGGACTCTGTGGACAAAACTGCGTTCGTGACGCCCGAAGGTCACTTTGAATATCTAAAAATGCCATACGGCCTTGCGAACGCACCCGTTGTCTATCAGAGAATTATTTCTAGTACCTTACGACCTTTCATTGAATCGGGACAAGTTTTAGCATATATTGACGATGTTTTGTTGCTTAGCAACACCATTGATGAAGGCCTGTCATTATTAGATGCCGTACTTAAATTATTAACTGAGTCCGGATTTTCAATTAATTTACGAAAGTGCTCGTTTTTGACCAATGAAGTAGAGTATCTTAGGAGGACTATAAGTAACGGTCAGGTAAGGCCGAGCACCCATAAGATTGAGGCCTTGACTAAGTCTCCTAAGCCTCAAAATGTAAAACAAGTTAGACAGTTTCTTGGCCTGGCCGGCTACTTTAGAAGGTACATCCCGGGATACGCTGCAAAAACTGCTCCTATAGCAATCTTGACCCGCAAGAATATAAAATTTCATTGGGGTGATGAACAAGAACGTGCTAGGCGCGAAATTATTGACCATCTCACTAGCGCACCCGTTCTGACAATATTCGACCCGAGTCTCGAGACCGAGGTTCACACCGATGCGAGCTCGTTAGGTTACGGCGCGGTTTTATTACAAACACACTCCGACGGCAGAAAGCATGCGGTAGCGTATTTTAGTAAAGTAACGACTGGCGCAGAACCAAGGTACCACTCTTACGAGTTGGAGACCCTCGCTGTTGTTAAAGCGTTACAACATTTCCGTCACTATTTGATTGGAAAGCATTTCAAAGTTATAACAGACTGTAATGCTTTAAAAATGACACAGCGTAAAAAGGATCTCCAACCTAGAGTGGCACGCTGGTGGATGTACCTCCAGGACTTCGATTTTGTCCTTGAGTATAGAAAGGGTGCAATGCTACCACACGCGGACTATCTCAGTCGTAATGCCGTGAATGTTGTCACTGCCAGAAAACCCCTTAATTGGGCACAATTAGCCCAATCCGCAGACGAGGAGACACTTTTATTAATAAATAAATTACAGGAGGGACTTTTAGACAGTTCGCGTTATGTTAGGAAGGACGACATTCTTTATTACAAGTATAGTCCGGTCGGCGAAGCTTCTCGACTACTTTGTTATGTCCCTAAAGCTTATCGACTAAGCTTACTACGCGCGTTCCACGACGAACACCAACATATCGGTACCGATAAAACTTTAGATCTGATTTTGAAACACTTTTGGTTTCCGGGCATACGTCAATTTGTAAGAAAATATATATCACATTGTATAATTTGTATTGCCCATAAAAAAGTGCCTCGTGCACCATCACAACCAATAGTATCATGGTCAAAGCCGTCCACTCCCTTTGAAACAGTACATACTGACGTACTTGGCCCTCTTCCCGAATCCAACGGGTATAAGTTTATTTTGATGTTAATCGATTCTTTTTCAAAATATTGCCTTCTTTATCCAATTTATAGGCAAGATAGTGCCGAACTTGTACGTGTCATAACTAACGCTATTTCAATTTTTGGCACACCACGTAACTTAGTATGTGACCGCGGACGGATGTTTGAGAGTAACGAGTTCGCTAGCTGGACATCAAACTTTGGCATAGAATTGCATTTTATCACCCCTGAAATGCATCAGTCTAACGGACAAATCGAGCGCTACTGTCGGACGGTCTTAAATATGATACGAGTAGAAGTCAATCACAGGTCTGAGTTATGGTCTGACGTGCTGTGGAAATTACAATTAGCACTTAATATAACAAAACAGAAGACAACACAGGCGTCCGCCCTCAACCTGTTGATTGGAACTGATTCTACCACGCCGGTCATACAGTCTCTCGTCAGGGACTTAGCCTCAACCGGTAGCAGCTCTAACCGTGAGGCTCGCCGCGAGCTGCGCCGCCAGCGCGCTGAGAACTTACTTACGCGAAATCAAGCGGCCCAAGACGCGCGAGTTAATCAAAATCGCTCGCCACCTAAGACATTTGCACTGAACGACTCGGTTTTCGTTATCAAACGTTCTCAATGTGCAGGGAAACTTGATAGCGGTATGCGGGGTCCATATCGCGTTATAAAAATCTTGCCTAATGGACGATACGAACTTAGGCTTATCGCTGGTTCGTACGGAAAAACTACTCAGGCCGCTGCCGAGTACATGGTTCCATGGCAAGGCGAGTGGACACCCGAGACTTGCTCAGCGTTTTTCGAGAGTAAGATTTTTATTATTATTATTTTATTGTTAATTGTAATTTTTAGTTCAGACGCTTTGCCTGTTGAGATCTGTTTATTTATTTATTGTTCTTATCCTGGTCGAAAGTGTGAGCAAAGGTAAAGGGTTGACTTGCGAAAGAAAAGACCCCTGTAAAACCTGCAGTACGCTCATAAAGGTATTTGGTTGACTCACAACGAGAAAAGACCATCGTAAACCCTGAATCCCGCAAATAAAGGTATTTGGTTGACTCACAACGAGAAAAGACCATCGTAAACCCTGAATCCCGCAAATAAAGGTATTTGGTTGACTCACAATGAGAAAAGACCATCGTAAACCCTGAATCTAGCAGGTAAAGGTATTGAGGTTGACTTGCATGCTGCAGCATAACAAGAAAAGACCTATATAAATCCTAGCCTGTCGTGTAAGTTCCACAGGGAACTAAGTGTAGACAGTGAGAACAATAAAATAAATTTTTAGTTTGCATCTCACAAGCATCGCTTTGACTGGTTCAACAACTGTTATTTATGTGGTTCGTGACCCGTAGACCAAGACCGAGAGGCTCAAATGTTTGTGTTTACTGTTACAGATGATGACCACGATGAGCCGCAACCTATAACGCCAGCCACCTCCGACGCTGGTCCCCCGGCCCCGGAGACACCGACCACACGGGTCATCGAAGTCACCGCCATCGTCGAGAGGATCTCGTCCGAAGCCAGCGAGGACGCCGGCCCGTCAGGAGAGGCCGTGTTAGCTGCGCCCCCTACCGAAGAAGACGAAGAAGATGCCAGATTGCCGCCACGCGATCGGGCTATATAAGCCGAACGCGCCCGTCGACTCGTCCATTTTTTCCTCACATTTCGCGCGCTCGTTACGTTCAAACTCTGTCCGTGTTGCCATTTTCTTTTGTAAATTTTGTAGTTTTAATAAATTCTTTTCTTTTGTGTTGATTGGTTTTAATTTTTCAAATATTTTTAATTGTAAATATAAAAGTAGTATATAGATACTCAGTGCCGGTTTTAGCACTACCAGTGCCCTTGGCGAGAATTCTTCGGAGCCCAGGCACAGAATATAATATATTAGTAGTGGCCCAGGGCGTTAGTGCTTAAAAATTATCTGGTGCTCTGGGCGGTTACCTAACGCCACTTCTGTAGCTAGTACTACTACCATAATATTATAAGTATTTAAGTACGTATTTGAAGTCTTTACGCGCTTTTATTGGGCCGCCCTAATTCACACTATTCAATATTTATAAACACAATTAATTAAACATGATAATTAAAACTTTTAATCCCGAGCCAGTAACACAAAAACCCGCAATCCTTACAGCTCTAAACTAATTTTAAGTTTAAGTTTAATTTTAAGTTGCAGTTGCTGAACAACTGCAAGACAATCTTCTTACACTGGGTCCGAAATACAAAAAGAAGAGAAGACGAGTTTAATCTTACGAAGGAACAATATACATTTCCGCTATAATTTAAATTTCGAACTTTTCCCATACGACTAATATTTGACATTTCTAGGGTAAGTGACTAGTGATTGGACACTACCAGTCATTGGACAAAGCACAAATTCTAATTCTAATATTTTTTAAGGTTGCTTTAAAAACAACCTGTTTTTAAAGTAATAGAAGGCCTGATTTTAAAGAAAAACAGGTAGTTTTTAAAGCAAAAGTCCAATAAATAGTACTGTCCAATCACTTGTCATGTTCACCCTATCTATAATTTTCCGCAGCAATTTTCTAAAAGTGAAATGGAACGCCGACTCGCGTCACGCGCGGAGGGCGCGGCGCGGCGCGAGGGCGGCGTGACGTTACACGGCGGGAGGACCGCGCGAGCGGAGGGGACGTGACGTCACGCGGGAGGCGCAGGGGGCGTGACGTCACGCACAGTCACTCGGCGACCACCGCGCGCGTCGCACGTGTACAATGCAGCTGTAACTGTCGAGAGCCCCATGCATCCAACGCGACACAAGTGAGGCTCGGCTCGGTCGTTCGTTATCGTACGTAATCAGCGCCTGACCCCGATGGCCTTTTGCAGATGCCGACCGTCGACTCACGAGCAGCGGCGGTTTTATCACATCTTAGAAAATGACTGAAGGTGAACGTCAACATGGGAAGCCGGTGAGTGATAAACAATCGCGTTGCCGCCGAATGTCACCGCGAAAAACTAAATTTAGGATTCGTTCGAGATTGTTACTCGAGAAAAACGTTGTCCGTCTCGATTCATTTAGATATGTTATCAATGTGTCACCTTATCACCGTGCAATAAACATTACCTAGATTAAGAACTCTTTGACAATGACAAATTAATTGGTAGAGTTACAAAGTTTTCATTTAGATCGAAATTAATTAAAACGTAGTTACATACGTACGTTTAAGCAATACAATAGAGTATAAATCATAGTTTATTATCATCAAAGTGTCTAAACAAGTTTAGAATGCGCGTTTTTGTAAGTTGAAAAACAAATTGACACGTTTCCTTATCGGCGTATCACGCACGTTAACTCTGACTTGACTGATCACTCTGTTTCAATTCATATTAATCTGAATGTAAACAAATAACGTGACCAAATCAATGCCATTGCATTTAATTAAATACGCAAGTTTTTGGTAGCATTAAAGCCGCTTATTCATAAATAAAAATCGGCCAAGTGCGAGTCGAACTCGCGCACGAAGGGTTCCGTACCATTATTGAGCGAAAGTTGACCCCCTCAAATATTTATTTTATTTTAATTTTATTATTAACTAGACGTTCCGCGCGGCTTCGCCCGCGTAAATTAGATATTTCACAGCCAAATTAGTCCCCAAAAAATAGCCTATGGTCCTTCACGTGGTCTACTTCTTATCTGTGCCAAATAACAGAAAAATTGCTCCAGTAGTTAAGTAGCCCTTTCAAATAATTTCCCCCGTTTTTTCCACATTTTCCTCTATTTCTTCGCTCCTATTAGTCTTAGCGTGATAAAATATAGCCTTCCTCGATAAATGGGCTATCTAACACTGAAATAATTTTTCAAATCGGACCAGTAGTTCCTGAGATATGCGCGTTCAAACAAACAAACTCTTCCACTTTATAATATTAGTATAGATTATTATTAAAGTACACAGTAATAAGGACTTTATTATTTATTACGAGCAAAAACGCTAAAAAATCACATTTTTTGTATGGAAGCCCCTCATATATATTAATTTTATTTGTTTTAGGCTAGCTATTTGCGGTTCTTGAGATACAGCCTGGAGACAGACAGATAGACGGACAGACGTCGAAGTCTCAGACTCTTTGGGTACGGAACCCTAAAAACTGAGTAATGAGTATACATAACAACAAACACGTCTTTATTGACTCGCACCAAATTTTTAGTGAATCATCTGCACATGTTAACAATAACAAGTGAAATGCCATGTTCAGATAGGCATTCAAAACTTTATATTTGCGCATAATATTTGCGCTGAAACTCATAGTAAACTTAAAATTCTAAAGGACTATTGATTAAGGGCGTTCCCTCCGGAGATTCCGTAATTGACCGTATTTAAAGCCTTTTAAACTCATAATCGGAAAGCTACAAAGTTATAATAAAAATACAACAATAATCTTCAGTATATCAACATTCCTTTCCCCATTTTAAATTTTCTATTTTTGTTTATTATACTCATGATATCAGCTTCCAAAGTAATACCAATTTATTAAAATTCAAGCATACATTCAGCATCTCCTTAGGATTTACAAATTACTTTTATTTGAAACACACGCCAATAGATCGACAATATCATAAACGGCATATCGACGGTTAAAAGGAAATAGGGCATAAGCGACATTTTTGTCAAAAATGAGTTTTAAATGCCATCTTACTTAAAATTTCCCGCTCTTTCGAATGCGCTGACTCTCATAGCTCTACGATGAGTTTTTTTGGCGTTTATGCCCTAGCAAAAAAAAGCAATTTCCTAGTAGTATTTTTTGTAACCGACAAAAATTCAGGTCAGTTTGTCTGTAAAGGTGCTTGTACCCCTGCAAAAAATATTTGTCTACAGCTTTCGGCTGCTTATATCTTTTAAGCAATTCTCTCAAAAATTACAAACGTCGTTTATAGCCTTCTTCCATTTCGTAATTGATCATAGCTTTGGCGCTTGTACCCTATAATATATCCAAAATTTATTTTCATATTACTCTGTCGGTTATACCCTACAACCTTTTTCAACCATATTTCCATAGACTCACGCAATGCCAGTCGCCAGATGTTGATTATTCTTCTTTTCCTTCACTTTCAAACGACATTGTGTGTCACATGTGTGTCACTTAAGTCTTATAATTCTAGTTTTTGTGAAAGTCTACTGTTACTTCTGTTTACTTCTGTTCTATTAACTAATAAACGACCACTGTAAAAAGTCGTTATCCTTCTTTTCCTATAACACTTACTGAATCGTCTAGTCTCGTATACCCTTTTACTTTGCGATGTAAGAAATCAGAATGTTGTTTAGGCTTCTTATCCTCTAATATTTTTTTTGTCATTTGTCTCTTATGCCATATTACCTCATTAAAAATTTTAAAGTAATTGTTATAAGCGACAAAAAACTCTTTAAATAGCACCAAATCATTAAAACTAACAATACCGGTAAGAGGCCCATTTTTTATCATTTTATAACTGTTTAAATTTTCACGATACGTCAATAAATAACAAAGATACGTCAGTTTTTCTTAAACTCAAAACTTTAAACGACTCTCCTGAACATTTCACTTTTTGGCGCTTATACCCTATTTCTTTTTAACCGTCGATATTCCCCGTTTTAAATTTATTTTAGGGCAATTTTGAACTAAGATAAGTAAAAATAATAGGGTTTTGGCGCGATCTCGGCAACGCGGCAAATGTATGGCCAAGGTCGTTTGCTCGGGGGACGGCCTTAAGGCAAAATAATAATATCTACGGGAGCTTCACACCACGAAAGTCTGGCCCCCTGCTAGGACCTCAAGGACTTGTGTTACGGGTACCAGACAACGAAAATATATTTAATACTTTTACACCATACATATATTTAAGATTTTTATTATATAATACACATAATTAATACACAACCATGACCCAGGAACATAGAAAACTTTTGTTCCTTCGGCGGGATTCCAACCCGCGACCCCCGGCTTGAGCTGCGACACATTCAACTATTGAGCCACAGAGGTCGTCAAATAAAAAAAATGAAATTATTGTGCTGTGGAAGATGTCAATGTAGCATGTTACATGACGTATGTTTGTCGTCACAAGATAAACAATATAGCAAAGTAATCCTTTATATCTGTTTATTATTTAATGTAAAAATACCTAGCCAATAGGTTATTCTACTTAGTACTAGTAAAATATTGTTCTTGGCTAAAATCCTCACTATCATCATGAGCAACATATTCTAGTAAACAGAGAGGTAAGGTTACAAATTTTTATGACGATAATATACGCTGAAACCACAGACATAGATCAAGATAGATAGGTACCGCATGTCGCTCCATTTGTATGAAAACGAGCGTGCCACTTTTTTACTACTTACTGTGACATACCGATGATAAGAAACGTGTCCATTATCAAGGCCAACGTTTCTATTTGAATTTCTACAGCTTAATACGGCACTTTTAGGCATTTAGGCATTTTTAAAATTCCGATTGAGGTCCGATTCCGATAGCAGACTAAAGAAAAGACTTTAGAAAGACGAGCATTGCTCGTCGTTTGGGAACGCGATATGGCACGCGAAGTACATACACATGCGGTATCTATCTTGATAGATCAACAGACATAGATGTCTGTGGCTGAAACGAAAATGCTGGAATCTTAAGGGCGCATTTATTATTAGTCGTTAACTCGTGCGGTATACTGTATACAGCATACGGGGAGTCTATGACAACTCAGGGCGCATTTTCATTAGTCGTTAACTCGTGCGGTATACAGCATACGAGTACGGGGAGTCTATGACAAGATTAACAACTAATGGCGGATTTTGATTGGTCGTGGCATGCATTTTAGAAATCTCCCGCACCCCGCATGCGGGCCCTATCTACCAGTGATAGTGCGCCATAATGGCGCATTTTGATTGGTCAAGGCATGCGTTTCAGAAATCTCCCGCACCCCGCATGCGGGCCCTATCGACCAGTGAAAATACGCCCTAAATGCGGTTCTTCTCCTGCCGAGGACTACTATTATCTTCTGTCTACTACTTTGTAACCGTCATAATGCTTCAGTAGTTTCGTTCTTTCTATATAGCCTAGGATCCCTTCATAGAAGGACCTTCACCGAGCTGTTTACTGGATGAAAAGTATTTTATATTCAATTTCGTATGTCAACAAATTAATTGCAGGTGGATTGCCTAAAAAATTTCAGTCCAGAATAAAAAAAATAGAAAAAAAAAACTTTTTTTTAACATTTCACTGGTTTGGTTAATAGACAAATTCTATACCAATCGAAAGTATGGAGCCCGTAGAGTATGAAAACGTTAGGTTGTCTATTTTTTTCCTGTCACAACTCTTGGGTAGGCAGGTAAATCGATACTACTACTAATCGGTACCGGTCTGGTTAATGCTTAATGCATATTCTATGGGCTTCATACTTTCGATTGGTATGAAATTTGTATATTAACCAAATCAGAAAAATGTAAAAAAAAACTTTTTTTTTGTTTTTTTTTTTATTTTTTTATTCTGGACTGAAATTTTTTAGGCAACCCACTTGCAATTAATTTGTTGACATACGTAATTGAATATAAAATATTTTTCATCCAGTAAACAGCTCGGTGAAGGTCCTTCTATGAAGGGATCCTAGGCTAATAAAACAAACGAACCTCCTTCATCTGCTAGTTGCTACACAGACTTTAGATGGGTATGCTAATATGCTATAGGTCATGCTTAGCATGCTGATAGATTATAAATTCTTGTACACCGTGCATAGTACATACCTATACAGTACCTTCAACAGTACAAGTACAGCCTGACCAAAAAGTATCTAAGACTATAGAGCAGTGGTCCCCAACATTTTTTTCATGCGGGCCACAAACATGTTTTGGTATTGGTGTCGCGGGCCGCAACAAAAAAAATTTAGAGTTAAAAAATATAATTCTTCAAAATTAACGATTTAAAAGTGGAAAAAATTTCACGAATATCACGTAGACTACGTTATTTTGCCGGTAGGCGTGAATTTCAAAATGATTTAACATCACGCGGGCCACAAAATATAAAGTCCCGGCGGGCCGCATGCGGCCCGCGGGCCGCGGGTTGGGGATAGCGGCTATAGAGATTAGTTTTAAAGTTTTCCATCTACTAAATATCTACTGAATCATCTACGAATAATAAAACTTGTGTAATTTTTTAACAAAGACAATATGACATAATGACATTATTGTACTCGTACAGCATAATTATGCACCGAACCCGCTTTTCTTCCTACATTCAATTATCAGGATTTTCGAATATCCGAATATCTAACGCAGGGGTTCCCAAAGTGTGCTCCGCGGCGCCCTGGTGCGCCGTGTAAAGGCAAAGGGTAGACGAATAAATATTAATTGTTAATTATATTATCTGCATTTACCTGCTTAACTTAACTATAATCACTATAGGTGTTACGTATATTTTTATAAAAGCTAGTTAGAGTAGGGCGCCGTGACAAAATATTGTTACGTGTAAGGCCGCGTCCCCATCAGACACGGCGCGGCGCCACCACCGTGTTACGGCACGCGACGCCGCCACCGTGATACGGTACGGTGCCGCACCGTGTCACGGTGCCGTGTACGGCGCGCCGACCTGCGTCCCTATTCAGTCGATATTTGCGCTCGAACGAAAGTGGTTGTCTGGATATGGATCGCGATGGATTATCCTCTTGTTGTTACTAAGATGAAGATTGAAAAAGAAACAGAAACTGATTGATGCTGATGCTGCTGATGATGCTATTTTTTGTTCTATACCAATAATTACAACAGATAGGCACTTAAAATGTTCACAAAATACTCAATTGTATTTATACTTTAAAAATTTAAGGTAAAATTAAAATAAACTTAATAATTAAGGGGGCTCCCATACAAAAAAACATAATTTGTTGGTTATTTTTCTCTTTAATAATAGTACGGAACCCTTCGTGCGCGAGCTTAACTCGCACTTGGCCGATTTTATATGTTCCAAATAAGTGCCTTGTTTAAGTTTGGACACAATTTTTGTTCGGAAGTTTCACCCAGAATAGGGGCGCGCAGTGCACCGTTTATGGCACCGTATTACGGTGCGGCGCCGTACCGTGTCACGGTGGCGGCGTCGTGCCGTAACACGGTGACGGCGCCGTGCCGTGTCTGATGGGGACGCAGCCTAACTGCACCGCGGGCTGAAAAAGATTGGGAACCTCTGGCCTAACGGCAACAATAATATTAGTCGAGTTCCTACTGTACTTTTTTGTGGACGCTACAGCATATTACGATTGCGGAAAACAACACTATCGATGGCGTGGCTTCAATGGCAAGTCTCGTCCGATATCTAAGTGTCTAAACACACTAGGCCGAAGTTACGCGGCGTAAATTACGTCCGTAATGTCAAACGCATACAAAATACGGACGGAACAGTATGTCGTCGGCAATTTAAAAAACATTGCGGGCATAATCACGCGGAATTCACGCCGGCGTAACTTCGGCGTAGTGTGTTTAGACACTAATGCTCTTTGTTGATTGTTCTATTAACTACAATACGAGATATTACTGCAATGTAATTTTCATGCCGGAAGCAGCACCAGCACAGACAGTAAACGAAATGTTTTGTTCGACGTATGACAACATAATATTTGTCAATATTCTGATATGACATTTTGTGCAACATGTCCATTTGACAACGTTTCTGTCAATGTTCTGATATGACGTGTGCAACATATCGGATTTTTGTCGGATTGTTTCTTTTGCGCAGTATTCTCTATTATAAAGGTTTTGTTGTTGCGCCTATTTAACTGAAATTAAATGAAGATTTTGACATTAATACGGTATACCGTATACCCCATACATTAAGTATCTGTCAAACTCTTTATTAAATTTAATCATAACTAAATGTCTCTGAGTGTGGCCATTAGACTGAGTAATTTGAAAAAAAAAACATAAGTAAAATTGATTTGTTAAGTGCATTATCGTTTACTAATAGTACGGGAGCCCTGGAACAATTTTTTTTTATTACTAACAAGCTAATTTTTTGTGAGTAGCTTCATTTTGATAAGACAAACAACATTTTTATCTGCGAAAAATCTTGAAAGTGGTAGCTAACAGAGATAGAAAGGATTTCATACTTTGATTTGATAGTACTGAAATATGGATTGTTCTATTTGTAGGACAATGTTACTCTTAAATTATACGACTATTATCTATCAGTATACAAAAATCTGCTCGTTAGGGAACCCTAACCAGCAGATTTTTTGTACATTGGTAGATTAATAGTTATATAATTTAAGAGTAACATTGTCCTACAAATAGAACAATCCATATTTCAGTACTATCAAATCAAAGTATGAAATCCTTTCTATCTCTGTTAGCTACCACTTTCAAGATTTTTTGCAGATAAAAATGTTGTTTTCTCAAAATGAAGCTACTCACAAAAAATTAGCTTGTTAGTAATAAAAAAAATTGTTTTAGGGCTCCCGTACTATAACTAGTAATGTCTGTATATTGCAATAACCTTCATTAAGTAATAAAAACAAGTCACAGATAAACCTATTTTTGTTTATTTAAAAGTAAGTAACAAAAGTCATAAAAAGGTGATTACTTTATGAACATTATCTTCTGGTAATGTTATCCAAAGTCAAATGAATTATGATCATAGCCATTTTAGAAAACGAACGTTAAAAATTAAAAATATATATATTTTGGCTTCGTTGATTAAATAATGTATATTTAAGTACTTGCAATTAATCTGTATTTATACAAATAAAAGAAACCACAAACTGTTTTCGCACGGGAACCGTACATTTTTCTTCAACGAAAACTATCCTGTCATGGCCTTTCCCTTCTCTCGAAATATCTTCATAGTCCGTACCTACCTATGTAACTCGGTTTAGCCGCTTAAGCCTGAAAGGTAACAGACAGACAGACATAAACACTTTCACATGTATAATATTAGTAACGAGTAACGATATTTTTACCCAGAGGTTCCCAAACATATTTTGTCTACCGCCCGCTTTAAGAACAAATTATATTTTAGCGCCCCCATTGTTTCAATTTAAAATGCATCCTGATGAAATAAATCACCTCCCAAGCCCCCATTTTTTTTCTGGGACCCACACCGCCCCCCTTCAGACCTTCAGCGCCCACAAGGGGGCCACTAATGGAAACTCGTCAGCTCAACATAATATAATATTATGCTCAAATATAACTATAATCGTCCTTATAAATTTTCAGGAGAATAACATACCTCATAGTGTTATGATCAAATTGCTAAATTTATAACTTAAAAACCAAGGTCGAATTATTTATAACATTGAAATAACATTATATATTTTTTAAATTGTTCGACAAATTCGGGTTTCGATCTTAAAGACGATTAAAAGTACCAATAATAGGGTTGTAATTAGATATTTCATGGTGTGGCGACTGGTGGAAGTGGAGATTAAAAGTACCAATAATAGAGTTGTAATTAGATATTTCATGGTGCGGTGACTGGTGGAAGTGATGATGATGATGATAATGATGAATGTAACTTGCATAGTAGCATATGCCTTCAGTTCTTAAACCAACTCCGAAAGCCCCAAACTTGTATTCATAAGGAATCTGGAGTTCTCTTAGCACATTCGGAACCATGGTATATCTAATTGTAAAATCTTGCTTTTTGGTAGCATGTGCTTAGGATATTTCTCATAAAATCGAAATCACTATATGTTTCCATATAAATTTTGAGGAGTTCCCTCGATTACTCATGGATGTATGGCGGAATGGTGGTGATGATGATGATGATTAATGAAATTTGCATAGTAGTATATGCTTTCAGTTCTTAAGACAACGCCGAAACCCCCAAACGTGTATCTATAAGGAGTAAGGAGTTCTGTTCACCACCTCCGAACCATGGTGTATCCTGGTGCAAAATCTTACTTTTTGGTAAAATATGCCTGGAATACTTCATATGAAACCAAAAAAGCCATATGTTTCCATTTGAATTTTGAGGAGTTCCCTCGATTACTCATGGATCCCATCATCAGGTCACCACTTTTCTGAACATGGTACTAAATTGGAGTAATACCTTATACAACAAAACAAAAATTTTGAAAATCGGTTCACAAACGGCGGAGTAATCGTTGAACATACATAAAAAAAAATATCCACAGCCGAACGTTTTTGGAAGTCGTTTAAAAATATGAGTCACTACCCGCATGCCGACATAGCTGACGTGGGCGGGTTTTCCTGGAAAAAGTACACTCATTTTCAATGGGTTTTTGACAGGAGATTAGACATTAACTAATTAAAAGCGCTAGAATAAAGGCAGATTTAGGCTGTGTTTCCTCCAGAGATGTGTTGCGAGGAATGTGTATTTTAAGATCCAATAGAATCGCTGCGCTAAGCGAGGTCACGTGAATGAAGCGATTTTATTGGTTCTCAAAAACACATTTTTCGCAACACATCTCTGGTGGAAACACAGCCTTAGTCCTTACATTGAGTCCAGTCCACTGACGTGTCAGTGTCGACCTAGCACTGCCATAGTGAAAAGACAGATTTACATTGAGTCAGTGGTTGTCGTCAGTTGACTGTGCTGACTGGAAATCAATTTACACCATGGTAGTTCCAGGTCAGCACTGACACGGCAGTGGACTGGACTCAAGTTACTGACTCAATGTAAATCAGCCTTGAACAGTCCAAAACCTTAGAAAGCTTTATAATTTTGACCTTATTTTTTGTCTTAAGACAAAAGATGTATTATTCTTAATCACGTAAGATGTTATCATCCGAAAATTAATCATTATCAAATGACCTACGTAATAGTCGGGTACGCCAAGTTCAGCCACCTAGTTCAAGGCCACAACCTTGAACTAGGTGGCTGAACAACCCGACCAAATAAAGTAGGTTCTTCATACACTGAATCAATTTCTTTGACGGTAGTATACCTGCCTACGCTAGTATTATATAGTACTAGATGACGCCCGCAACTCCGTTGCGCCAGAATTAGCTTATCGCGCGGAAACCGTACAGTTTTCCGGGATCAAAAGTATCCTATGTCCTGTCCCGGGACTCAGAGTATCTGCATACCAAATTTCAGCAAAATCGGTTCAGTGGTTTGGCGTGAAGAGGTAACAGGCAGACATCATTTCGCATTTAAATAACGATATTTAATACTAGATGCCGCCCACAACTCCGTTGCGCCAAAATTAGTTTATCGCGTGGGAACCGTACATATTTCCGGGATAAAAAGTATCCTATGTTCTTTCCTGGTACTCAAAGTATCTCCATACCAAATTTCAGCAAAATCGGTTCAGCGGTTTGGGCGTGCCGCGTGAAGAGGTTACAGACAGACACACTTGCGCGTTTATAATGTTAGTATGGATTGCATGCAGGGTTCAATGTGGTATCAGGAAGCGTCTTCTGAATCACAAATTGTGAACTGCGCCGAGACCGATGACCAAACCTGTTTTAAATATAGATCCACCATTTTTAAAACGTGTTTTTACTCATTTCGATGTATTTATGTAAGTGTCAATTAACAGGGAAGCAAACGATATGCAGATTGGTTTTATAAACGTTAAGTAGTCTCCGATATGACAAGCAGGTAGCGAGCTCATGATATTGAATTTTTATTAACAACCATACCATGTCAGTTTTCAAACAAAAAAATCATTCTACGTTCATCTTAGTTTAGGAGTTACGTTACGGGATAGAATGGATAAAGAGCTACGAGATAAAACGGATAAACTCAAGGACATTTAACGATTATTAAACTTTAATTTAATGAAGAGTTTGGCAGATAATGAATGGGCCTTATGTCAAAACCTTCATTTAATTTTACAGTTAAGTAATTAATTTTCGTGTCTGAGTGCAGCAGCACAGTTAGGGTCTAGGGATATTGCTATACTGTGGCAGCAGTTAGAGTAACAGATTTTTAAAGTAGGAAAGTTGCTGCCAATAAAAACTTGCTTATGTTCATTATGTAAGGATGAAGCCAAACGAGCGTAATTTGTGAGTTGTGAGTCGCAGAATTTCTGCCGCGTAAATATCTTTTCATACAAATAATGACTCACAAAATTACTCTCGTGTGAATCAAACAGGACTTTTGTATGAAACTGAATGTGGCAGAATTCTGCCGAACCGAAATTTTGCGACTCACAACTCACAAATTACGCTCGTTTGGCTTCATCCTAAAGTCTCGAAACACAACAAAATATATTCACACTATAACATATTTAAAAGGAAGCGTCGTGGAAATGTTCAGACATCTGACGTTCGGGTACTAAGCCAAAAAAAACTCCCACTCCGGTTTCGGTAACGGTGGCCAGTTTCAATAAAACCAGGCCAGATACACAGCAGTAAATTTATATTGCCCAAGTTTGTGCGCAGCACAAAAGAGCACTCTCTCTTCCTTTATTCTCATAACCAGTGGTACGGAAGACCGACACGACTGGCGAGAGATCAGACGCAGGACCGACTTTTTACATGACCAATGCAACGCATGAATCATCTTACTTTTTTTTTGCGGCCCCTATGTATGGGACCTCTTGTTCCCCCTTCCGAAGGGAAGGGACAATTGTTTACAGGATTCGTTACATCCGGGCAGTTCTGGATCAGTTCTGGATAACAGAAATAAAGTGGCATACACTCATAAAAAATTTAAATCCGGCACTGCTATTTGACCTAAAACCTAATGTAGCAACATCTACTGTTCGACGATATCATTACTATAGTGTTAGGCCGTTCATTAGCAGGATAGTAGCAAGTGCAAAAGAAAAATCTATAAAAATTCTACCACAATATCCGTGACATGGATCTTAGATTTATCGGTTTATAGAACGTATATCCTCGTAACGACGAGTTAATATATTAGGCAGCAAGGAAACAAAATGGCGGATAATCGGCGCGGCCTTGGCGGGTATTGTTGTGAATATTAATGCTAAATAACAACCAGTAGTTTCGTCTCGTAGCAACTTGATCTGGAGATGAAATGGTTGGAGACTTTTAACTCAACTGGGATTCTTGCTGGGAAAATCAACTAATACTTTCATGACTCGTGAGGCGTCTCGAATGAGGCAGCATATTTGATTTGGTTTCTTGTTTATATGTTTCTCTACAAGAATATGGCTTTGACGGGAAACATAATACAATCCAGTTGTTTATGGCTCTTCGCTAAGATGGTCGGTTTAGAGATATTACGTAGGTATATTTGTAAAGAGGAAAAGTTTGTTACTTAAGGCTGTAAGAGGCTTAGCGGAAATTCTTATATATCTTAAGTCTGAACCATTTTTGTTATTCTTAGTAGTTAGTAGTTCAATTTACTGCAGGCAAATATTTTTTGTTCTGACTCAAAAGTCACACAAGAACGAAAAATTCGGAATAAAAAATTGCACACAAATTGCCACTCCCATATTGTTATGTAGAGACAGGTCAACGTACAACGAACAGGGTTACGCAACCCGCCGGTGTAAAACATAACAATATGTCATACTTGCGCAACCGCCGACCTTCAAGACCATACGATATATTTATTGTCTTATATCGCTATACATAATTATTTAAGTAGCACTCATACGTTGCTAAGTGTAGAAAAAGTTAATTTTTAGGGTTTCGTACCCAAAGGGTAAAAACGGGACCCTATTACTGAGACTTCGATGTCTGTCCGTCTGTCCGTCTGTCCGTCTGTCCGTCTGTCTCCAGGCTGTAACTCAAGAACGGTAATAGCTAGAGAGTTGAAATTTTCACAGATTATGGATTTCTGTTGCCGCTATAACAACAAATACTAAAAACAAAATAAATTAAATATTTAAGGGGGGCTCCCATACAACAAACGTGATTTTTCAAACATTTTTTGCTCGGTATCAATGATGACAACAGGTAGGCACTTAAAATTTTCACAAACGCCTTAATTATATGTGTACTTTAATAATTAGTCATAATATTTAAATAAAATAAAAATTTAAGGGGGGCTCCCATACAAAAAACACAATTTTTGGCCTATTTTTGCTCTATAACGGTACGGAACCCTTCGTGCGCAAGTCCGACTCGCACTTAGCCGATTTTATGTATCTCAAGATCTGCTAATCTCACTCGCAGTGGGTATCCCGAAGAATGAAAAGACAGATTTTGAGGACACCATGACAGATTTCCTTTGTTAATCTGCCACTTTGTCTAGTCTGTAGAAGGAAAACCTTTTTATGGTGGCTATTCTTAGCATGCTGGTATATTATGTACCTCTTATTTACTCAACTATTATACTTTATGTGGTTGTTATTGTCTGTCGAGTTGCTTTTCCAAATAACAAGATCTAAGATTAGCGAGAAGTAAATATTTTAGTTATCTATATTAAGGGGATAAGTGTTGATCGTTTGGTTTAACTTTACACCAACAACATCCTCATGTTGAGCAGATCAACATCAACTATAGGAGTAAATATTTTAGTTATCTATATTAAGGGGATAAGTGTTGATCGTTTGGTTTAACTTTACACCAACAACATCCTCATGTTGAGCAGATCAACATCAACTATAGGAGTTGATTACTCTATTTAAGTCAATGAACTGAAAAACACATACGCCCAGAATAAAACCTAGCTAGATTTAGCTTACTTTCTTTTCTAGAACCCAATATGTATGATGTATCTATATAGGATGGAAATAAACTAAGCAATTTTCGATATACTATTTACTTGTTAATAAAATATAAACCAATATTGTCTTATGACCTTTATGTCTGGGGATAGCCGTAATATATGATGAGAAGAGTATATACGATGGGAGGAGTATACGTTTTGTTCATTTAGTAAGTAAATAAATGTATTGCTTTCATAACCCACATAATATTTGATTAACAGATCTTTTGTTATGAAGTTTAAACCCGCCTGATAAACCATGGAAATCGCATACCCAGTGCCGTAAAAAGGGCGGTGCCACCGGTGCCCAGGCACAGGGCGCTGACTCTGGGGGGGCGCAAGAATGGCCAGACCAGGGAGGCCTGTGGCCCTGGAAGCGTTGCTCTGGGTACCAGTAATCTAAAAAAACCGGCCAAGTGCGTGTCGGGCCACGCGCAATATAGGGTTCCGTAGTACCGCTAGTTTATTTACAACGTGTTTTACACTACTAACAACATCATCTCAGTTACTTTCAAGGGAATTTGAACGAAAAGTCCCTTTATACTACGCCGAATATAATATTTTTTTAGTTGATCGAATTTACCTCAACTAGACGTTCCGCGCGGCTTCGGCCGCGTAAATTACATATTTCACAGAAAAATTAGTCCACAAAAATGCCTATAATCCTTCACGCGGTCTACTTCTTATCTGATCCAAATAACAGAAAAAATGCTGTAGTAGTTCGTGAGATAAGCCCTTTCAAATAATTTCCCCCGTTTTCTCCACATTTTCCTCTATTTCTTCGTTCCTATTAGTCTTAGCGTGATAAAATATGGCTTATAGCCTTACTCGATAACTAGGCTATCTAACACTGAAAGAATTTTTCAAATCGGACCAGTAGTTCCTGAGATTAGCGCGTTCAAATAAGCCCTTTCAAATAATTTCCCCCGTTCTTTCCACATTTTCCTCTATTTCTTCGCTTCTAATAGTCTTAGCGTGATAAAATATAGCCTAAAGCATTTCTCAATAAATGGACTATCTAACACTGAAATAATTTTTCAAATAGGACCAGTAGTTCTTGAGATTAGCGCGTTCAAACAAACTAACTCTTCAGAATTATAATATTAATAAGTACTCGTACTAGACGTTCCGCGCGGCTTCGCCTGCGTAAATTAGATATTTCATAGGCAAATTAGTCCACAAAAAATAGCCTTTAATCCTTCACGTGCTCTATTTCCTATTTGACCCAAATAACAGAAAAATTGCTCTAATAGTTCGTGAGATAAGGCCTTTCAAATAATGTCCCCTGTTTTTTCCACATTTTCCTCTATTTCTTCGTTCCTATTAGTCTTAGCGTGATAAAATATAGCCCATAGCCTTTTTCGGTAAATGGGCTAACACTGAAAGAATTTTTCAAATCGGACCAGTAGTTCCTGAGATTAGCGCGTTCAAATAAGACCATTCAAATAATTTTCCCCGTTTTTTTCCACATTTTCCTCTATTTCTTCGCTCCTATTAATCTTAGCGTCATAAAATATAGCCTTTCTCGATAACTGGGCTATCTAACATTGAAGGAATTTTTCAAATCGAACCCGTAGTTCCTGAGATTAGCGCGTTTAAATAAGCCCTTTTAAATAATTTCCCCAGTTCTTTCCACATTTTCGTCTATTTCTTAGCTTTTAAATTTTAATAGTCTTAGCGTGATAAAATATAGCCTATATCCTTCCTTAATAAATGGACTATCTAACACAAAGAATTTTTCAAATCGGACCAGTAGTTCCTGAGATAAGCGCGTTCAAATAAGCCCTTTCAAATAATTTCCCCCCGTTTTTTCCATATTTTCCTCTATTTCTTAGCTCCTATTAGTCTTAGCGTGATAAAATATAGCCTATAGCCTTCCTCGATAAATGGACTGACTATCTAACACTGAAATAATTTTTCAAATCGGACCAGTAGTTCCTTAGCGCGTTCAAACAAACTCTTCCCAATTATAATATTAGTATCGATAGATAACTTATGAAGCCTTCTTAGCCGTGATAGTTTTCCTTTTAAATTCAGCAGATTTCCTACTCCCGTGAATTTTTTTCACATTTCCAGAAGCAACCGTTTAGCCGGTAGAAGGGGGAGACACTGGACTCTAACGATTATTTCCACTTTAAAACTTAATATTTCACAAACGGATCTCTAAATCTGAAAATGATCTATGAATACTCGTAATATTTTTAAAAAACCTATCCAACGACACCCCACACGATTGGGTGGACCGTGGACGCATTTCATGTTTCTAACTCAAGAAATGACGGACTTTCATTGAAACTTTCTACCCCAATTTCACCCCATTGGGGGTAGAATTACCAGAAACGCTTAAATACGTATCCATTCATTTTTAATCAGTAGCACAAAAATAAAGTTTCATGTTTCTAACTCAAGAAATGACGGACTTTCATTCAAATTTTCAACCCCAATTTCACCCCCTTGGGGGTAGAATTTCCAAAAACGCTTAAATACCTATCCATTCATATTTAATCAGCAGTCCAAAAATAAACTTTCATGCTTCTAACTTAAGAAATGACGGACTTTCATTTAAACTTTCAACCCCTATTTCACCCCCTTGGGGGTAGATTTTCCAAAAACGCTTAAACACGTATCCAATCATTTTTAATCAGTAGCCCAAACATACAATTTAATGTTTCTAACTCAAGAAATAACGGACTTTCATTCAAACTTTCAACCCCAATTTCACTCCCTTGGGGGTAGAATTTCCAAAAACGCTTAAATACATATCCATTAATTTTTAATCAGTAACCCAAAAATAAAGTTTCATGTTTCTAACTCAAGAAATGACGGACTTTCATTCAAACTTTCAACCCCTATTTCACCCTCTTCGGGGTAAAATTTTCAAAATTCCTTCCTTAGTGGGTGTCTACTTAATAAAACAACCCTACTCACCAAATTTCGTGGCTGTAACTTTAACAGTTTTTGCTCAGCGATGATGAATCAGTCAGTCAGTCAGTCAGGACATGTAATTTTATAAGTATAGACTACACAAATGTAGAGTATGATTATGGGAGAAGGCAAGTTTATTTATTCATCTCTGGGTGGTTACTGGTTAGTGGTTACACACACTTTTACAGATGTAGAGTATGATTATGGGAGAAGGCAAGTTTATTTATTCATCTCTGGGTGGTTACTGGTTACACACACTTTTACAGATGTAGAATATGATTATGGAAAAACGCAAGTTTAATGTGGGAACACGCATTTTTCTTTTGCCCATATGAAAACCGAATTTTCTTTTCCACGAAAGAAAACAATTAGCGTGAAATGATTGAACAATTACAGTATTACAATTTTCGATTATATTTATGATATTTGGTTAATCTGAGTTATTACTTTACTACGAAATTTATAATTTCCATAAAAGCGTTTTTGATCAATAATTCATTAAATTTATTGTATTTGATGTGTAGGTATGTGTACATAATGCTTATCAGTAATTTCCATAAATATTCGTAGTGTTTTGACTTTTATAACGTAGATATTATAATAAAGTTAGAGCTCCATTGCCAAGGTCATCAGTCTTGAAACGGAGGTATTTTTTTTCTGGTTTACGTTCACTTTTAGTTTTTTTGTACCGTACCGTATTAAAAATGTTAGTTACATAATCAAAGTTATTAACAGCCGATGCTCTTAGAATCAGTATAAATAAAATAATGTCTTTATTATGTGAAAACTTGGTGAAAACGTGTTCGGAAAATACATTCTATTTTCACAATAGTCCATTAAAAACTATCGATGACTTTCTTCAATTTTATTTGGAACTCGAGTCCGCATGAAAAAAGCTAGGTTTTTTCCTTAGATTTTTACCCGGCCACGGGCTGTCATTTAGTATTTAAATTATGCTCTACCTTTTTTAAGTCACTGACATAAGAAACAAGAGAGATCTTTGTTTTAAGTGGCAGTGGCAACTCTACGGCCTATCCACTAAGGCTGTGTTTCCACCAGAGATGTGTTGCGAGGAACGTGTTTTTGAGTACCAATAGAATCGCTTCATTGACGGGAGCATTCCCATGACATCACTCAGCGCGGCGATGCTATTGGATCTTAAAAACACATTCCTGATTCCTCGCAACACATCTCTGGTGGAAACACATCTCTGGTGGAGCCAAACTCGGCCGTAAATGACCTTAGCCTTTAGACGACCTTAAAAGCTGAAAGTTTTGACTTCTATATTTCTATGACTTACCTATGACTTATATGAGAAATGTCTCAACGCCATGAATTGGCCCATGTAACTATAATTAAAAAACTGTTTCTCTTTCAGCGCTGGTACTTACACATTGAACTCTTTACAAGGGTTACGCACTTTACATACTGCCTAAAGTATTACAAATCCGTTTAAAGGTGATCGCACGCTTATCAGCACAAACTCGCCGTAGGCGCTGCATTTTAGAATTCGTTTTATGAAATGATGTGAAACCTCGCCCATTCGTCCGCACTGTACCCGCCGCATTTCGTGTACTATGCCGTATGCGGTGAGTTATAATAAAATCCCACACCGGTTTCTGTGACGGTGGCCGGCTTACGCAGGCCAGGCCAGTTACGCAGGAGTAATTTTATAGTACCCAAGTTTGTGCGCAGTACAGGTACTATTATGTATTCTGTGGCAGTACACAATTGCACTCTCTATTCCTTTTACTCTCATAACCCAGTGGGACGGAAGTCCGACACGACCGGTGAGAGATCAGGCGCAGGACCGACTTTTCACATGCCCATCCGACGCATGGATCATCTTGCCAGACAATCAGGTGATCAGCCTGCATTGTCCTAACCAAACTTGGAAATAACATGTTTCCAACGCGGGAATCTAACCCACGACCTCCGAGTCAAGAGCCACCCCAACTAGCAAATTTGTCTTGATACCGAGTCCTTTTAAGTGCTACAGTATTATGAAAAGCTTATGCGTAACTTGACTATGAGATAAACTCTTATAAATGTATTAATTTGCACCCTTAACCTTTTGCACTCAAAGAACATTCGATCTTTATACCAACGTTTAAAGACGTTTATAAGAAGTCATATTTAAGATATTCATCAGAATAGAGGTTTCACAAGTGTATCATGTAAGACTCATTGGTCTTCGGGATTGATGTACACTTAAATAAGCATTTCAGAAGATAGTTTATCTTAGTAAAGTCTGCACTACATGCTTTATAATACTTTTGTTCTTAATAAATACTTACTTAAAGCTGCTATAAACGGAACAAAAATTAAGTTCAATTTGTCTTAGTGAAGTAGTATTTAAGAATTGAAGTATAAAATAGTATTGTTTAAGTTCATTTCGTCTTGGAAGAGTTTTATGTATTCTTTAATAGTTCGTTGCTTGAGAGCATTTTGTTTAGTAAGTCTCTTGTAAAGTGCTTAATAATTATTATAGTTCTATGAGAATATCCTCACTTGCAATAGTCTTGCTAATTCTTTCATAATTGACTTCCTACCATTATTGAATGTTCGATATCGTTATTTATTAATTTAAATTATAGTTCCGTACAATATATATAATAAGTCAATAGTTAGATTGTTCAAAATTATAATATGGAAAAAAGATAGTGAAGATGATTCGAATAAAACTATTTAATGTTTCAGGAAAACATTAAAATGTGGGCAATTAAAAATAATATACCGCATTTGGCATGCAATGAGCTTTATGACGTTATAAACAAGAGATACGAGAATGTTTTACCTAAAGATGTCCGTTCGCTTTTAAAGACAAATAAACAAGAAATCCGAATTTCTGCCATAGGCACTGGATATTATTGGCATAATGGTTTGAGAAAACAACTGGAAAAATTTCTTGAAAACGAACATGTTACTCTGCCCAACAACCTGAGTCTATGTTTTAAGAGTTTATCTCTAACCAGGGCATACCATATGTTCATGCAAACAAAACAAAACGTAAAGACTATTCATTATTATAATTTTTTATTTGTGATTGTAATGTTTGTGATGACTTCTTTATTGGTGGAACAATGGATAGTTCCTTGCCGAAAAATACTCCGAAAACTTCATTAGACGCCTCGTTTTTTTCATCCCAATCTTGACCGTATTGTTCAAACAAATTATTAGGATTTAAGTTTTCTTTGACTTCTGAAACAGTAAAATTGTTAAGTTTCTACTCGAATAAATTTTGAAGTGTGAGCTCCATTGTAGACTGAAACAAAAAATAATTAAGTTGTTTTAATTACCTTGGGTATCATTGGAGACCATTTGACACTTTTGGGACTGTCCATTTGAGTAGCGTCGTCGTTCTTTGGAATTGCTTCATTTATTGTGTCATCCCAAACTTGACTGTATTGTTCAAACAAAATATTATTATAATTTTTATTAGGATTTAAGTTTTGTTTGACTTCTGAAACACAGAAAAAATTTTGAAGTTTCTACGCGCTGATTATTCAATATTGAAAAAAAGTAATTCATAAAAAAAAAACAAAAACAAACAAAATTTGCATTTGTGATATTAAAAGCGGAACCCTAAAATTATTAAAATGGCTACAAGAATTTGTCTCATCTAAGTGTTGTACAAAAGCAACATTCTTATAGGCGACTTAATAAGTATCGCAAAAGATCTATTAACCTTATGCTTATCTTAGAGAAGAACAATATGTCTTACATATTATGTTCGGCCATATTTCGCTTTTCATTACAATTAATATTTCATAAATAATTAATTATCTTCATATAATTCGAAGAGCCCATGAACAATTTAACATTTATATTG
This sequence comes from Polyommatus iphigenia, assembly GCA_963422495.1. Taxonomy (NCBI): domain Eukaryota; kingdom Metazoa; phylum Arthropoda; class Insecta; order Lepidoptera; family Lycaenidae; genus Polyommatus; species Polyommatus iphigenia. Next base: position 9,450,081 of record OY730182.1, read on the forward strand.
AAAACTACTCGACAAAATAGACTCCGCAAGCTCATTAACAAAGATAATAAAGCATACACAACATAGGTACAATTATTTTAATAATGAGATTAAAGTTTAGTAATAAGATAAATTAATTAAAAATCAAAAAACCCGACTGCAAAAAATGTTAACTAAAAAGAACGAAACAAGACCTAATTCTGCCGGAGGCATCGAATCCATGTTTTAATTGATACGACTCTTGCTTACGAGTTTCATGCCAGGATAAATAGAAGGTTACATAGAAAAATGTAGAAAAAGAAAGTGGATAATAAAATGCAGTCGGAGGCATGTCGCACCAAGTTTAACATTAATTCATAAATCATAAAATATTATGCCTCCGACTGCATTTTATTATCCACTTTCTTCTTCTACATTTTTCTACGTAACCTTCTATTTATGCTGGCATGAAACTCGTAAGCAAGAGTCGTATCAATTAAAACATGGATTCGATGCCTCCGGCAGAATTAGGTCTTGTTTCGTTCTTTTTAGTTAACATTTTTTGCAGTCGGGTTTTTTGATTTTTAATTAATTTATTTTATTTGCGACTTTTTAGTTGTAGTCATCTAACCATTTCGACAATCAATCTAATAAAAAATTGAAAAACTACCGTGCTGATATAACCATATATCGTAGGTACACTTATAAAAGTGTACCTACAATACGTTATAATAGGTCTGTACATAGGTTTGGTACTGTTTCAATGTATGTTTCTAGTTTTAAGTACCAAATCATTGTTTTTTTTAATACTTTGTCATTGAATTTTCATCTTGTTTCAGTAATGTCAGTTAAATTTTAATTAATACTAGCGACCCGCCCCGGCGTCGCACGGGTATAAAATATATAGCCACTGAAAAAATGAACAAACAATGAACTTATCGAGAGTATTGGAGAGTGTAATAAGTAAAATCACACTTATAATGACTTTAGTGAGAGTCTTCAAAGGCTGATCGCTCTCAATCCATGATACTATTAGGTTCTTCTAAGTATTTATTGTCTTACAGTGGTATTAGCAAACCAGTTGTAAGATGGAATAATCTTAACGAAGACCACTGTAAAACATTAATAAGGGGAAATTCCCTTATAAAGTGCGCCCAAATAGATACAGAAATCTGAAGTGTTATATAAGTATTTAAAAATTTAGTCTTGAGATATCTTTAAGACAATATTTTGCTAGTTGGGACGCTCTAAAGTCTAAACCACTGCACCACGGAGGCGTTACGTACGGAGTACGGCGCATACGGTGCTGACAAATGTGGGATCAGCTTTACAGTCTGTTGTGGGATATTATATGTGTATTGTATGGACTATGGAGGCCAGAAAGGAAGATCTTCCGACCGAGCGAGGTGTTATGCTCGGTCAGGCCGTAGCCCGCGTGATATATTTCAGCTGTCGTTTAAATACCGACGCGCTCAGAAAACTTCGATGGCGCGATGCAGGAATGTTAGGCGAATTTTGGGTACCGCTACACTGTTTAAGTGATGTGATTTTGTGTTACAGATGTGCGTCCGTATCTGGCTGGAGGTGGGTCACGCGTGCGAGCCGCGGCGGTCGGCGGGCGGGCGCGCGCTGTCCCTGGACTGGCGCGTGTGGGTGCGTGGCGCGCGTGGTGACGTCAGCGCCTTCGTACACAAAGTCGTGTTCCACCTGCACCCGGCCAGTGCCTTCGTCTACCCCAAGCGCGGTGAGTGCCATTACCACTGGACCCCGGCACTAGACTAGTTCAGTGTTTACCTCTATAGTAGCTTATATAAATACTAGATTACGCTCGAAACTCCGTTGTGCCAAAATTCGTTTATCGCACAGGAACTCCATCAGCAAAATCGGTTCAATGGTTTGGGCGTGAAGTGGTAACAGTAACAGAACGACACACGTTCGCATAAATTATAATATTAGTAAGTAGAGTATTGAAGTATGGATGTTTCAACCCATCCAACTTGGTGCCAGCTTCTGTAAGGCACTTTTACTCAAAATTAAACTGGAGCATACCTAATGATTACCTGAAATACTGAAAATCTTAAAAGTTAACTAGAGAATCAGGAAGTTCTCCGTATTTCAATGAGTTGTGTATTAACAACCCCAATTACAGTGTTACAGGAGCCGCCCTACGAGATAAAAGAGTCGGGTTGCGCGTCGATAGACATCCCCATACACGTGTACCTGAAATTCGCCGGGAAACCCAGGAAGATCCGGCTGCGGTACAGCCTACACATCGAGAGCAACGACAAAACCCACTCTGAGTCCAAATGCGTGTATTACGACTTCGAAAACCCAGCCGAACCGCTCTACAGCGCCCTCATGAAGGGCGGAGGGGAACTCATCGCCAAGGCCAGCCATACCAGGGACTCCAACAACAAACTCATAGTCCTATTCTCCGATGACGATCGCACCAAGATCAAACCCGTCAAACCCAAGCGCTACAAGTTCGTCGAACCCATCCGGTGTAAACACGAACCTAAACGGAGACCTAAGAAATTCACCCTAGAGGCCATATGCACGAAATGCGGGGAGTCCATCGACGCTGATTTTAAGAAGCAACTCCGCACGTTGTCTATGACGGAGGACGAGATAAATCGTATCGCTAAACTGTACATATCGTACAGTACCTACGAGAAGACCGGCCGACTGCCGCTGCCTCCGATATCGGATCCCATTTACACCGTCCCGGAGTTACCGGTGTCGTTGCGAGGCGCCCTGACGAGTATAGAGTCGGACTATACGATGAAATGAACGATTTCATAGTACAAATTAATGTCACCTATAGGAGTGATAGTCGAAAACGCTGTAACGGAAAAATATTGACCTACTTTCTACATTTCTACTAAGGATCTCGTGGAACTTCAATGACATTGTCATTGGGGATGGGAAACGTTTAAGTCAAGCCGCCATTCCACCGCGGCGCACGCTGTGCACGGCCACGCGGCGCACGGATTTATTACTTTGACTTCAATTCGTGCGTAGCGTGTCCGTGGGTTGCAGTGGACACAGTCACATATATTTTCTTGCAAAGCGAAGCTTGACGCACGTGCGTAGTCTGGCCGTGCGCCGCGGTGGACTGGCGGCTATCAAAATAAAATAAAATTACACCAGCTGTAATTCAGAATTTGGCCACACGAAAGTGATACTTGGGTAATATTGACGTGGCATAAAATAGCTACCTACATAATATCTCCCAAGCGACACCTAGCAAGATGAAGGCGCGGCGTTCCGCGTTAGTTCCTTTTGGCCAAGCGTCAAAGCATCCTTGCAGGATTGTAGTTGAACTGTAGGTATATAGTTAGGTCATTTGAAATGTTCTGTGATGACAAAATACGACTATTAATTTATATTCTAGATAGATGGAGTAATATAATTATTTCTACAATGCGAATATTTAAATTGTAAAATAGAAACTAATATAACTGAATATTAATTTGTAAATAGTGTTATCAAAGTACAAGAATTAGTTAAATAAATGACTTGTATGACTTGACTATAATATTATTGTTGTCAAACAACTTGACAATTACTGTTGTCAAAACCAAGGACGTATATATAAACGCGGTCATAATATTATGTTAATGTTAATGTAAAGTAATGTATAAACATTACTTATCTAATTGACTATTACTTATTGTAATAACTTCGAATTCTATGCATATCAAATTTTGTTTAACTCATTCATAAAAATATGTGTGCTGTATGCGTGCAGCACACAGTTTTAATAGGGAATATTACGGGTCGGAGCAGAGGGCACTACTAGCACATACAGTAAACAATCCGACCAAAGTCCGACATGTTGCACACGTCATATCAGAATATTGACAGAAACGTTGTCAAAATATGTCGAACTAAACTTTTTTTACAGTTCGACAAGGCTTTAAATAAAATAAGGCGCTGCTGGTAAAGGAGAACTGTCAAAAATGACGTTTTTGTATGATAGAAGCGTTTGTTCCTTTTCTCGCCACGTTCATAAACAGCCTTGTCGAACTGTATGCTGGTGCTCAGGTGCTGCCTCCAGTTGCCTGCTCCTCCAGAGTCCAGCCCAGCCACTGTGGCTGGACTCTGGAGGAGCAGGCAACTGCAATGTTGCGGTAATAGGTATATCCTATTAGTAATTAGAAGCGTGTTTCTAAAACTATTGTTGACCAGTTCTTATCTAGAGCTTGATTAAAATACTTCCTTAACACGTTTCACTACATAATATTATCATGTTTTAGCTGTGTTTATCAAATCTAAAGATAGTTAATTTTCGAATTTTTATGAGGTGCCTTAATTTTGTTTTGTGCCATATTTAGATATCAAATAATTTAGGTAAATGTAAAATGCGATCATTTGGCTTCGTGCTCCAAGGTCTTATCGCGTAGAGATAAACTACGATAACATGGCGCGTCACTCAAAAATTCAAAACGTTTAAAGTGCGTTGTCAAAACGTTTGATGTGCGTTGTCTTGCGCGGTCGGCTAGTTATGATTAGTTGACCAACAAATCTTGGTAATAACTAATAGCTATGTCCAAATTGTGCAATTTCATCTTCAATTTTCGTCATTTTCTTTTTATTCAACTTTCGTTTGGCATATTCAATAATTGAATGCGTCAAAATCCACCCGCGTTGAAAGAAAAGTGTCATAGCGAGCGCCACGATTTCAACGCGCGTCACGGGCATGCCTCACGTTCGCTGTTGGCTGCACTATAATGCATGCCCTTGATGAACAAAAAAAGGCCCAGTGTGGACAAAGCTAATAAGTGACATAAGTGAAATATTACGAGTACTGGTTGATCAATGTGGTTGATTGGTTGAATACTTACTACATACAAACTCTTTCATAAGGATGTGACTACACACATTGAAACAGTAATTTGGAGGGGCGCGCCATGTTATCGTAGTTTATCTCTACCTGAGTCAATGCGAAAGCAATATTATTACGTATTCGCGAGTGAAAGAGACAAAAATAGGGATGCCGGATCAGCCGGATGAGTGATAATACTGATTATGCCAGGTTTTTAACGTCTTGCGACCGCAATTTAGTCGTTAATGAAATATTTAATCAAAATGTTAATATCAAATTATTCTTATATCGATATTTAAGGTTTTATAATAGGTATAGACAATCTATAGCCCGTCTCCGAACACGTAGAAATTGTCTTTACCTAAACCTATCCCTTGTTCCTTACGAAGGTTTAGCTGCTTATCCTATTTTTGTGAATGAAAGTGACAAGTAGCGATAGGTAAATAAGCGAATTTCTACGTGTGCGGTAACCGGACTTTAGCGAATTAATATTATTGTGTGCTGTGATATGGATCTCATGAAATGAAAGTTTGTGTGCTTATTTTTATATCAATGTAAATAAAGGCGAGTTTACTATGTCAATGTTAAGAATTTAGTATGAATGTTTGAGTTTGCCTTATCGGCTGATAGCCACAAATCATCTTGAACCTTAATGGATAACCATTATTGTTAGCATGATTGTAAAGTTATCTATGGCTTGCAATCATGGGCAATGTTTGGCCAATGTCGGGTTATAAGTATAATTTTAAATATCAATAACGTCTGTACTTCTAAAGGCCTACGAATATGACTGCGCACGCGCACTGAACATAAAGTAGGCTTTTTCAAGTAACCATGTTTCTAAAATGTATTTTGTATGAAAATATTAAGTAGAAAGAAGTATTTTTATTAACCTATTTTGTTTAAAATGTTTGGTAGTTATATCTTCAAATAAATATATGTATATTGAGCGAGAGGGAGTCCCTCGCTAAAAAAATATTTACAAAGGGCTATATTATACGCTATACCATGTTTGTCCTGGTCTAATGCTATAGAATTGTCACTTGATCACTTGGTATGACAAGGACAAATTGTTAGTAGGGGGAAAGACGTCGGTATAAATTATTATTAATTGTTGCTTTTTTGTTACTTAGAGAAGTACTTTAGTTACTTGTAAGAAGACAATCGTATCTAATATTTTGGTCCATGTATTATTATTATAGAAAATATTTTTGAAGAGAAAAATAGAGTAGGTAATTAAGTTACCATTAATTTATTTGTACCAAGGTAGCTGGAAAACTAGAAATTCTATTCCATTTAAAATATTTTTTTATTTACAAATAAATAGATTTCTTAGCAGCTATTTTTGAATTAATTTTTTAACCCATCAGTCGTGGCAAAACGAGACACAATAGCTTTTTCATTGTTATCGCGGCCGGATGTGGCCGCTTGGGGCTTCATGAATTAAAATGCTAACATTTTAATCGTATCCAATGTTATCCGTAAGGAACTGTTGTTAAATTTAACAAAAATTGTTATAAAATTATTTTTGTTACTACATTTAACAGATACATAATAAAATTATTTTTAATATGAATGGTTAATTTTATTTTTTCTCGGTAACTTTGTATGGCATAGCTTTTTGTTACACAAAACGTAGCAATTATTTGAGTAAAATGAATAGGCTACTTGACCTATTTTTGACGTGACAACGTCTTATAATTCGATATGGGCTGCGCGCACGAAAAAACATGACGCAATATGCGGCGTTACCTCGCTCTGAGGCGTTCCATTTGAGTTGTTTAGCAGAAATGTACAGTCGGGGAAAATTGTGCTAAGCAGAAATGTACAGTCGGGGAAATGAGTTGTTTAGCAGAAATGTACAGTCGGGGAAATGAGTTGTTTAGCAGAAATGTACAGTCGGGGAAATGAGTTGTTTAGCAGAAATGTACAGTCGGGGAAAATTGTGCTAAGCAGAAATGTACAGTCGGGGAAATGAGTTGTTTAGCAGAAATGTACAGTCGGGGAAATGAGTTGTTTAGCAGAAATGTACAGTCGGGGAAATGAGTTGTTTAGCAGAAATGTACAGTCGGGTAAAATTGTGCTAAGCAGAAATGTACAATCGGGGAAATGAGTTGTTTATCAGAAATGTACAGTCGGGGAAAATTGTGCTAAGCAGAAATGTACAGTCGGGGAAATGAGTTGTTTAGCAGAAATGTACAGTCGGGGAAAATTGTGCTGAGCAGAAATGTACAGTCGGGGAAATGAGTTGTTTAGCAGAAATGAACAGTCGCGGAAAATTGTGCTAAGCAGAAATGTAGTTGGGGAAATGATTTGACGTGACAACGTCTTATAATTCGATGGAGCCGGCTGCACGCACGAAAAAACATGACTCATGCGGCGTTACCTCGCTCTGAGGCGTTCCATTTAAGGCTTGAAGTGCAAGCGAGAGCGCGGAACGAGCGACAAAGACACACGTTGTCACGTTCAACTATCGTCAGTAAACCGACTTTACAGACAACCGTTTTTTTCTTCATTCTAATCGCTTCTTAATCATTCATTTTCACCAAAAAAACTAATATTTTAATATTTTAAACAGTAGAAACCCATAAAAATGTTGATTGAAAAATATGCCTTTTATATGGCGCCAAGAACACTGTCCGCCATTGTACCGCCATAGTGTGACGTCATGTTTTTTGTATTTTATATTTTCTTCATTAAAAAAAGTTTTATGTGCTAAGCGTACGAGTCTAACAGTGCCAAAAAATTAGAAAAGAATTTAGAAATCATTCGTTATATTGAACACTTTTGTAGAAAAATTTGGGCATTTCATTTCCCAACTACAATCAATGGAGATAATATATAAAACTGATGTTTTATTTGAATTATTCAAGAAAATATATTTTATAAATCTTTCTAGGCTTATTCATATTATTTATGTACAAATAAACTTACATATAACGAGCGCGATAAATAAAAGATATTAAATTACAAATGGGATGAAGTCACATCCAAATCGAAAGTACCGCAAAAGCGTTTTCGTCAGTACAATTCCTATTTTCATAAAATCATATTTTCAAATCGATTTTACTTATCAATCTTAAGCTTTTATTTGATGATAAGGGTGAAATACGGTTTCCTAGGCCAAGTTCTACTAGAAATATGCATTTTTTCAATGAAATTAAATATATGTCAAGTATCCTATTATTATTGGTCAAATTAAACAAAATTGTTTATATTTAAAGTTTATTTTATCATAAATTGCATGAAATGTATCCAGATATTTAGCGGAACAAATAGGTGTATTAAATCTAAATGCGACTATATTGTATTTGGGAATGACATTGAAAATACCGACTCTACTCTTACTATTAAGTATAGGCCACGCAGAACTTTAAGATAGCTGGGCAAAAACGGAAGGGGAAGGCGCTTCTTTCGAAGTTCTTATTCAGGTCTCTTTGTGGGTATGCAAACGCTACTCCGTTGGTCGATCAGTGAATCTGAAGGGTCGTTATTGGTAGATCTCAATCAAACGGTGTCATTATTGGTAGAAATTGTACACATGCGCCGACTGCCCCCTCCAGTTTTGGCGAGTATCTTTAAGTTATGCGTTGCCTATATCACTGAAATATTACAAGAGCATAAATAGGCGAAACTGTGCATGTATCATCGCGTCGAGTAAAAAGAGCACCGAGATTACCTTTACAAGGTGAAAAATAACAATCAACTGACCAGTGCAGAATTCTTTCCACTTTACGCAAAGCACATGAAATTGCTCTGTAATGTCTATTGGCTTGATCAAAAAAAAAATTACATTAAAAAGTTCAAAGAGAAAAATTAATATATAAAAATAACAGTATTTTCGTCAAAATGAAAGCTGCGACAGTATAAACGAAATTGAACTTACACTTAGTGCTTATATGTAGCTAAAAATCGACAAAATAGGACTCAAAAAATAATTTTTCACGTCGATCCGAAATTACGTGTACAGCTTTGCAAAAAGCGTATGAGACAGTGATAGCAGGAACTTTTACTTTTATCGTTCACCCCTTTTAATGTTATGAATGACAATTACTTTTTGGACTTTAATTTAAAACAAATATAATTTCCATGACGATAAATAAAAATGTCATCCTGGCAACACCGCGTCATACTCCTTTTTGCCAAGCTGTAACATATCTAACAATATCATTCTTACTTATGGCAACATTCCATCTCATAACAAGTCCAACACAAACACTCCCGAAACAAACAGACAAACTTATTTAACATTCTTCAGCTCAACTTCGAAGACTAGCGTCGAGTTTGGAGGAATTACTGGGGGCGAGCCCTTAGCACCATATCTGAAAAAAAAAACAAATATTTAATAATAATTCTATTCTATGTTCAAAATTGTAAACTGTGTTGGATGGCTTTTTTCAAAATACACGGTTAGAAGTCGCACAAACGAGTCTTACATTATAATCTAGCAGCTATCTGCAGTCTTACCACCGAAACTGTAGGCCTACTACGAAACCGTTTTGAGACTCAAACAATCGGATGAGAATGCCGCGTCCAGCTCTAACAACGTAATTTCTCGTTTGTTAGAGCAGGACGCGGCATTCTCGTACGATTGTTTGAGTCTCAAAACGGTTTCGTGGTACGGCCCCTGATACGATTTTGATTTAAGAGTCTTAATAAAGCAGCTGATTAAACTCATAGATAGAAAGTAGCCCATGTTTTCCATTATCTACTTTAGTGTCCTGTTGAAATCAGTTCAGAAAATTAAAAATCTTGCTACGTCTTACTATTTTAAACAGGCAATTGGCCGACCACACGTTCCCATCATTGTAACTCCTGTGTCGCCAGGATCAACAGTGGTAACGAACCAAACTCTTTGATATGATCTCAAGGGGTGCCCGAGGGACAAGCTAAATCTGTGTTGGGACCCGCAAAATGAAATTAATCAGAAAAAAGTTAGGGGTAGATAGGGATATCTGCCATTCCGGTGTAGCGGAGGGAAATGGGAATTCCCCCCCCCAAGCAAAGCGAGAGACAGCCAAATTTTAATGACTATAATTATTAATGTCCAAACAAGGGGGTTCAAACTACAAATAATAAAAACTAAGGAAATGTAACTCCCATACTCCAACTGTTTCGAATTTGGTTTCTTTTCACACACTAAAATATAACAATAGCTATGAAACACTAACACTCTACGAAATAAATTTTCACTTCCATATTCACGTAAAATTGTGTACTGAATACATGCTGCATACAGTATGCATGTATTCGGGTCACATTTTGTAGACTCGTGGACTAATTTTTTGACAGTCACTCTTCCTTAGTTTTTATTATTCATAGGGTCCAATAAAAAAACGGTGTTGTAGGAAAAGCAAACTTACGCCATCGCAGGTGGACAGACGATCTTCCTCTTGCCTCCGACCTTCATGCCGGCTACTCCGATGTCCCACCCGGAGATGACCTCCTTGGCTCCCAGCTTGAACTTGAATCCCGGCCCCTTGAGGCAGTTGTCGAACATCTTGTTGTTCTGTTTCAATCTACCTTCGTAGTGTACCTGAAAACAATATTTTATAATGTACTAGCTGACCCGACAAAAGTTGTTTTTCCATAATATAATATTTCTCAATATTATAAAAAGTAGATAAAAACTTATTCTTAGGCCTAACTAATGCATATTATACAAAATTTCATTAAAATTGTTTAAGCCGTTTTGGAACACTGTGCTGTGACACGAGAATTTTATACATGTATTATAATTGCTTATTGATTCAGAATTGATGACAAGCTATTGCAATAGCAAATGGCAAACCTGGCCTATCGCCACTTCTCTATTCCAAAACGAGCAATCTCTATCTCGTTTTCTGTGTCTGCTACAGGGAAACTATTTAAATATTTTAGCTAATAAAATAAAAATAATGTTAAATGATATCTTAAGGGCCGCGACACACCGGAATGGCAGCGGCGAGGCGAGCACTTTCAGTGCCGCTGCCATTCCGGTGTAGCGCGGCCCTTAGTTTATTTTGTTTATTTTATTAAATTAATGGAAAATACAAGAGAATGCACTGAGCTTGAGATCTAGACACGCGGTAGAGTGTCAAGCCAAGTTCCAGCATAACAGAATGGCGAGCAGCACCGTGTGTAATATTACACGAACCATTTGCAGCTACTTTTGACCCCCTCATAATTCAGAAACTATTTCACATAAACGTTTCAAATTTAGCTCATATAATGAGACTTGCGAGATAAATACATGCTTTAAATTTCATAAGCACAGCTTAAACGGTTGTTGAGATATTAACGTCCGAAAATCTAAATTTTTATCACTGACTGACTGACCTATAGATCAAAATTCTAACCCACTTCCAGATGACCTAGAAGGCTGAAATTTGGAATCCAGCTCGGTAATTGTTTGTAACCGTAGGGAAAAATCCGAAAACAAAAAAAAAAATGGTCAAGTGCGAGTCGTACAGAGCGAGAATTGTGTTTTTTGTATGGAGACCCCCATTAAATATTTATTTTATTTTATTTTTTATTATTTGTTATGAAAGAAGAAATATAATTAAGGATTTTGTGAAGATTTCAAGTACCTTTCGGCTGCCATTATTGATTTAGAGCAAAAGAGGCATATAAATCACGTTTATTGTATGGGAGCTTCCTGTAAACATTTATTTGTGAATTGAAAAAACTTGAAATGAATTATAGAAGGTGACTTTATGAAGTGTGTCTGTCTGTCTATTACGTCTTCACGCCCAAACTGCTTGTACCGATTGTTCTTTGGTATGGAGATATAGTTTGAGTCCCGAGAATAGAAATAGAATTATTTCAATATGTCTGTCCGTTTGTCTGTCCGTCCGTCCGTTTGTCTATCTGTCTGTTAGACAGCTATATAGCTACTTAACTTCCGCATGGTAAGTTGTACACTAAATAGTTAATGGTTGGAAATACACCTGTGTTATACTGTATTATTCCAATGCCTTTTGATGGTAGCTGCATTTTCCATTCGCTTGGATTTTCTTTGTTTTATTTGTCTGATACTCAAGTTTCAACAAGGCTTAGGGGCCGTTTCCCCACTTCCTGATAAGTTTCAGATAGGTTATCCACAACTTATCTGATAGATGAAGTATCTGCCAGATAAGTTGCGGATAGCATAGCCGACACTTGTCAGGAAGTGGTGAAACGGCACCTTAAGGTTGCGAATTGCCACTGAATATAGTCGAATATTATGGATCTTTGAACTGGGAAGATGAAGGTGTCTACCCTTGCTCGGAAAGTTTTCTTTACAAAAAGTAGTGATATCCCACCAAAAACATAAATATAAAAATGCTGAGCCAAGTTCCATACAAACATTATATTTCTTGTCTATGGACTTCGCCGTAAAAAGGATGGAGATCTAAATGAGTGCCAAGTTCCATGGAAAATCGAAATAAGTACGTATAGGAACCAAATAACATTATGAACAAATAATAGAGTCTATTTCTTTGCTTTATTGAATATCTATAACAATTGATGTTATTTAAATAATGTGAGATCTTAAACCAGATTAGATTTTACTTGGCTAGTTTTCATCAGAATTAAAATGTTCAATAACTTTATGAAAAATGACTGACGTAATGAAAACTGGCCAAGTTAGATCTAATCTAGTTTAAGATCTCACATTATTTAAATAACATCAATTGTTATAGATATTCAATAAAGCAAAGAAATAGACTATTATTTGTTCATAATGTTATTTGGTTCCTATACGTACTTATTTCGATTTTCCATGGAACTTGGCACTCATTTAGATCTCCATCCTATTTACGGCGAAGTCCATAGACAAGAAATATAATGTTTGTATGGAACTTGGCTCAGCATTTTTACATTTATGTTTTTGGTGGGATTCTTTTTTCCGAAACACAAACAAGATTCATTAACTTAAGAAATGTACTATCAGAGAAGTTGATTCGTAGACAGATAGCGGACCTACGTAATTTCGTTGCGTTATGTCAAACCCAGCCGACAGATCACAAAAAATATGACCAAATGATGTAGGTCTGGTCTGTCAACTGCCTATGAATCCATTCCTCGATGGTAAATATTTGAAAAAAAATACCATAACAGTTTTGCCAGGCTTCGCCGCGGGTCCTGAGCCGACTTTCAAGTCCTCAATGAAGACTCCACCACTCAATGATTTCTTTTCCTTTTTGTCACCACCTTCCACATCTTTCTTTTGTTCTTGTTTCTTTTCTTTTTTCTTCTCTGCCTTGTCAACTAGCTTTTCTTTCTGTAATATAAATGTATTACATTAAATGTGAAATCATACTTAATTTTATGTTCCCAATACATACTAAAAGTATAAATCCAAAATTTATAAATCATTTTTGATGCAATTTGGTATGATGAATGGAGATAGCTAATAATTTTTATGCCAGAAAAATGTAGGCTTTCATTGTGATAAAAGAATATTTTTCAAGAAAGTTGCAGACATTATCTCGTAAAAATATAATAATAAAAAAACTTGAGAGGTGTCAAGGGACACCCGGATGGAACGAAGTTATAAAAAAATCAAAAACGCCATCTAGTTGACGAACAGGAATACTATCAACGCCCTCTGTCCCTAATAGACAAATATCGTTCCGTCTAGCCTCCGTGCCATAAGGAACTTCGTTCCAAAAATATACCTTGGCTACTCCATTTATCTGAGGCTGCTGTTGTTGTTTCTGTTGCTCCTTTTGCTTCTTCTTAAGCCGTTTCTTCTGTGACTTGGTCAACTTGGACATATCAATGGTCTCGTCCTTGCTTGTGTCCATACTCGTATTGGCTTTGTCCGAGTCTTCATCGCCTTCGTCTTCCTCCTCGTCTTCCGCTTCCGCTTCCTCTTCCTCATCAGATTCCTCATCACTGGTGACAAAAAATAATAAATAATATACTTAAAAGTAAAAAAAAAGGAAAAATAGTTGTTTTCTACGAATAATATAAACTAAGGAAACGTAACTCCCATACTTCAACCGTTTTAAATTTGGCACCTTTTCGCAAACTAAAATATGACAATTCAGATTCTCGCCAAGGTCGTATCCTTGGTAACGTTGATACGTATGGTAGTAGCTGATAGTACGTTAGTAGCTGATGTGCTTGGTGTATACTGCATAACACTATCCGCTTTTGAAAATTATTGTCAACGGCTTTGTTTCATAACTTTGACAATGACAATAACCGCGCAGGCTGTCGTCCGGCGCGCAATATTAATCATAATATTAATTATAATATTGCGCGCCGGACGACAGCCTGCGCGGTTATCGTCATTGTCAAAGTTATGAAACAAAGCCGTTGACAATAATTTGACAATAATATTAATCATAATATTGCGCGCCGGACGACAGCCTGCGCGGTTATTGTCATTGTCAAAGTTATGAAACAAAGCCGTTGACAATAATTTTCAAAAGCGGATAGTATTATGCAGTATACACCAAGCACATCAGCTACTAACACGAAGAAAGGAGCGCATAATTATTATTTTTAAATTTAACATTTTCCTCTGATCCTAAACTCATCGATAATAATAATATATAATAATTTTGAACAAACCTTGTACGACTCGGACAAATCTAAAACTGTCCTGCACCTAGAGATGACGTTTTCAGATTACAAAAATCTATGTGCTAAATTATTACAGAATTGAAATAAAAAACTTACGGTGCAAATAGGCAATGTAGATTTTCGTAATCTCTTAAATTTTCGGCCATTACTCCTCCAAATATTATCATGACTATTAAAGTTATGCTACATAAACGAGTAATCTGGCTCGGCATCCAATTCGGTTCTTTTCTTTCTAAACGAATGGCAGCTATCCACTTTTTTCGTTGCATTGCATTCTTAGGATTTTAGGAAATAATACTAATGTCAGCCAGACCCTAAAATTTCGTTTATGATTAAATTGTTACATCTTGCATAACACTGTTCAATGCCGACTTTGTAAAAATTTTGTAATTATATTATTTTTTGATTATTGCACTTTTACAATAACATGTAAACTTAATAAGACAAACACAAATAGACCAGCTTAATTTTATGCAAATACCCTAGCATCCAACTTAAATAAACCAAATTTTTTGGGTCGGAAAAAATACAATAAATTTAAGCATACCTACCTAAGTAATTTTAAACAATTCACTTACAGATGAAAGGTTATTCCTGTTTTAAAAGTCGTATCTTTATGACTTCTACACCATTTCACGGGGCATTTGGGCATTTTAACAACAAAATTATTGCAAATAGCACGTAAAATGTAAGTACACAGACTGTAAAATGAGTTTGACAAAAATTATCATGTCAACCTGGTTGAATGTCACTCGAGTATATATACACGAAAAATGTGTACCGAACACATGCATAAATGTATGTGTATTCGGGTCACATTTTGTAGCCTTTTGGTGCACTTTTTTTGACGGAGTTACTCTTCCTTAGTTTTTATTATTCGTAGGTTGTTTTCCTTTTTCTTTAATTAAAAATATATATTGCATAGTCATTGGCTCTTAGTATGTACATTTGCAAAGATTCGAATTAATTAGACTACTGAAGATAAGTAAAAACCATGGTCAAAGATTATGTTACATACATACAATGTGTGTAGCAGCGTGTTAAAAACTATCTTTACCGAAACAAATGACAATTAGTCAGAAGAATATTAATTATTATTTTTAATTGAAGAAGTTCTAAAAATTTGGCTAAGTATTACATGCACAAATGGATGAGATAAAACTTATTATAGCCCTTTAGAATGATTAAGTCTATTGGTAATAAATAACAAAACACCAACTACATTTAAAAAATATTTTTACCTGTCTTCTTCTAAGGAGGTGTTGACATTGAAAGAGTCGTCATTTTCATCTGTATCAATGTCCTCACCGTCCAAGAACTTTTGCAGCTGATCCTCACCGTCCTCGTCGGAGTCTTCTGAGCTGTCTTCCTCCTTCTTTAGAGCTTTCTAAATAGGAATTAAATTTAAAATATGTAAGAAAATAGCCTAAAGGTGCAGTCAGACGTGCGCGTTTTCTGCGGCCGCGTATTCAGTTCGCGTGTTTTAACAGAAAACGCGCCCTAACCCATAAGTCTGCCATTATAGAATGTGTAAAAAACACAACCACCACCTCAATATTTTAAATTTCACTATTCAATCTATATATATATATATATAAAAATAGATTTTCAAATGTGTTAGTCGCGCTAAAACTCGAAAACGGCTGAACGGATTGGGCTGATTGTAGTCTTAAAATATTCGTAGAAGTCCAGGGAAGGTTTTAAAGATGAGAAATAATGGAAAAATTGCGAGTAATATGCTAATAACGACAATTTAATTTTCCCCATACAAAATGTTCTTACCTGTTTGTTACGAAGATTCGGTTTTTTTGGCATAATAACACGTAGATCTAGATAAAATAAGGGTTTTGAATCGACAACATGTATCTATAATAGCCGAATTATCGCGTATTTGCAAAAATAAAAACACTATTATGACACTTTCCAAATTCAATTTGACACAAAAACAAATATTTTTTATCAAATACCTACATTTTCTAACAAGTCAGCTATAATTGACATTTCGATAGACTGTAGAACAAAGAATACTTCTTTTTCTTTTAAATTGCTCCTGCGTGAATCGCCAACATCAGAACACTCTGATGTGATGTGAATTATTCCATCACACATGAACTGATGACGGAGACTGTAATATTATAATACCACTAAAATAACCCTTAGGGTGGGTTTCACCATAACTATAAGTGTAACTTTAACTATATCTACAACGCAAAATGTCAAATCTTTGGTTAAAGTCAATAGATAATGGACGCCATATTAATTAACGATAACCATAACCGCTAAAACTTAAATTGAATTTTTTTAGTGAAAATAATTATTGTAACCACGGAATATTAATCGTAACTATGGCTTACAGTGTTAATAAAACACCTCGCCCCCCCCCCCCCCCCCCCCCCCCCCGGGTTTGCGTCGTTAGTGTTGCGTTTTTTTTCATGTTTTAAGAAAATACTAAGTTATTGATTTGATGTGAATATCTCAAGGAAAACAACACATTCAGTTTTGGAGTGAGGTTTGATTACAATGCGGGGGGCTTCGCCCCCCAAGCCCCCCTCCATTGGATATCTCAAGGAAAACAACACATTCAATTTCGCGTGAGGTTTGATTACTATACGGGGGGCTTCGCCCCCTGAGGCCCCCTACTTTATCAGTTGCTTAAAACAAAACGGCTTCGCGTCGTTAGTGTTGCGTTTTTTTCTCATGTATTAAGAACATACTAAGTTATTGCAATTTGATGTGAATATCTCAAGGAAAACAACACATTCAGTTTTGGAGTGAGGTTTGATTACTATGCGGGGGACTTCGCCCCCCGAGCCCCCCTCCATTGGATATCTCAAGGAGAACAACACATTCAATTTCGCGTGAGGTTTGATTACTATGCGGGGGGCTTGGCCCCCCGAGCCCCCCTTCTTTGTCAGTTGCTTAAAACAAAACGGCTTCGCGTCGTTAGTGTTGCGTTTTTTTCTCATGTATTAAGAACATACTAAGTTATTGCAATTTGATGTGAATATCTCAAGGAAAACATCACAATCAGTTTTGGAGTGCGTTTTGATTACTATGCGGGGGGGGGCTCCGTCATCAAAACTGGTCGTCCTATTTGTTATAAACTGAAATACTTAATTAGTAAAAATAGTGAAATACATAATATTATTGTTAAGTGAAATGAAGTTGACCGGGTCATCTAGTTTATTATATTATTTAAAATGTGATGTCACAAAACTTAGGACCCCCCTTCCCCTCCTTAATTGTGACATACTTTTTGGATGCTCCCTAAAGCCGGATTCAGACGAGTGTAACGTGTAATGTAATTCACCATGTAATGTAACACGAATTCTACGTGTGGACGGCACTACGAGCATTACATGTAACGCTCGGGGTTTATCCATCGGCTGTCGGTATTCGCGCGAGCACAAAGGCTCGTTTGGACAATTCGCTTTGAGTTCGTGTGCCGTCCACACTGTTGATGCTTTTTACACGTAATCTTACATAACACGTTACACTCGTCTGGACCCGGCTTTATATTATTATTAACAAAAAAAATATACCTTGGCTTTTTTGCTGGCGGAGACCTCATTGCTGTTGTCCAGTTTCCTCTTGTTCTTGGCTGGAGGAGATTCTTCCTCTTCCTCCTCTTCTTCCTCAGCGGAATCTTCCTCTTCAGAAGGCTCATCCTCAAACTCGGGATCCAGGTAGCCCGTTAAATGAATGTTGCACTTTCCTATAAAACAAAATGATATTTTAAAACATAATTATTATTAGAATTATTTTTTAATGCCTCCTGCTTATAGTAAGAGAAGTATTTTCAATATGGAACCAATTAAAAAGCAGTTCTATTATTAGTCACTGTATGTAATATGTACCATCGAGGAAATTGATTCCTAGAGACCAACGTCATTTGGTTGGATCATGTCAATTCAATGCTGATTGTAACCTGTTGGCTGGGTTTGATGTAACGCAACCAATCTATGTAGGTCCCCCATCTGCCTAGGAATCAACTTCTCTGATAGTACATGGATTATCTATTACTCAAAAACATCTAACCATTTGTCAAGAATGAAACAGAGTCTCCTGTTTTGAAGTACAAATCCAGCGGCACCTGGATACATTTGTTCTTCTGTAGTGTGCAGACCAGGTAGTTCTTGCCCTCCACTACGACCATGACTTGGCAGGGGTCGTTGTCTCCGGTGGATATATCCATCGCCGCCTGCGAGATATGGAATGGCTTTTCCACCACTTGGGTGTACCGTTTGTTCGGTTCTGTGATGAGACCTATGAAAAATATGGAATTTATAGACCTGACCTGATAACTAGTATATTGATTTCCTGATGATAATTAGTATAGCTTCAATAAGACAGCCATGGAGAGGTTACCATTGTAACTTAATTTTGATATTTTAGATTAACTTTAATCCATATGACAATACCTAAGGCACTTTTAATTAATGCTGATTAAAACTTTATTTGCCACAAAAAGTAAATTGTACACAACATACCTAATAAGTATTTATCATTTTTAAAATGTTTCAAAATGTAATAAAATAAGCAACATGTTGCACAATAGGCTACTTGACCTACTTTTTTTCTTCATGCTAATCGCTTCTTAATCATTCATTTTCACAAAAAAAAAAACTAATATTTTAATATTTTACACAGTAGAAACCCATAAAAATGTTTATTGAAAAATATGCCTCATAAATGGCGCCGAAAACACTGTCCGCCATAGTGTGACGTCATACGCTTTGTATTTTAAACTCTCTTTATTGAACATTATTTTATGTGCTAAATGTACGAGTCTAAAAGTGCCCAAAAATTATAAAAGAATTAAATAAGAAATTACAAATCATTTGTAATGTTGAAAACTTTTGGAGAAAAGTTTTGGCCATTTCATTTCCCGTCTACAATAAATGGAGATAATATATAAAACTGACGTTTTAAGTGAATTATTCAAGAAAATATATTTTACAAATCTTTCTAGGCTTATTCTTATTATTTATGTACAGATAAACTTACATATAAGGAGCGCGATAAATAAAAGATATTAAATTACTATGAGGATGATGTCACATCCAAATCGGAAGTACCGCAAAAGCGTTTTCGTCAGTACAAATCCTATTTTCATAAAATCATATTTTAAAATCGACTTTATTTATCAATCATAAGCTTTTATTTGATCATAAGGGTGAAATACGGTTTCCTATGCCAAGTTCTACTAGAAATATGCATTTGTTCAATGAAATTGAATATAGGTCAAGTAGCCTATTATGGAGACATAATCAAAGTTTATAACCAAGTTAAGTATCACAAGGTTTATAACCATGATTGATAAGAATTATTCATTGTTATAGTTTTTCTTATAAGGGATGGATTTATAAAGCTGTTAAGCGGTATTTTATTGAAGTACATCTTTGATTCCCAAAGTGGTCCAGGTGGACCCCCAAGGGGTCCATGGGATCCCGACAGGGGTCTACGCTTGCCTGGAAGAAAAATGGGGGTTCACGAGTCGTTAACGGGGGTCTATAAAAATTAGGTGACCCGACTTGACTTCTATGAATATATGCAGATAATATTATATTAGCAGATTAAATATTACAGAGCGAGGAGATTTAGAAATAAGTAAAAGTGTGATAATTTTTGGGTTACATTGCTACAAAACAAGAAAATATTTGTGTTTACTTTTTACCACTTCGAAGTGGAAGCTTATTGGTTCCTTGTACTGTGAGTTGTGACTTGTGAGTCAAGCTTACAATACAAAAAAGTAAACAACTCTTGGTAGAATACGTTGCTTTTAGACTGGCATTGAACTTAGCTGTGGGGGTCCACCGGATCCAGCAAAATGTTTAAAGTGGTCTATGAGAAAAAAAAGTTTGGGAACCTCTGAAGTACATGATATATACATTTATTAATTAGTACAAATGTTTAGAAGTTGTAAGTAACCATGTATCTGAATAGTGAATACAAATATTTTTGTCTATACATAAGAAATAGGCTGTAAGTAACCATGCGCGGTGTGGACAAGCCGCGTGTGTCAAATATTTTAAAACAGATGTACAGCATTTACAAACAATAAAAATAATATATCGAAACGAACTACAAATCACTTTTAAAGCCCATTACAACGTGTATTATGCATTTATGCAAAAGGTTGCAATAAAACACGTGGTGAGGATGGTTACCGGCACATTTACTTACCCCAAAACATTTTGGTTACTGCTTAGTTTAGTCTTACAAATAAAGATTTTTTAAAGGACGATAATGTCGTTAAATGTCCTGAAAAACTGATGAGGTTTTTTAATAATTTCACTATAAAATCACTTGCTGACGGCGAAAGCAAAGCGCGGTTTTTCTTTGACTTTGACAAAAAGCAAAATGTCGATTGTCGAAATTCTATATGTCAAAAATCAAAATTCAAAATCGAACGTATAACCCATTGACTTAATATACACTAGGAGAGAGCCTTATATCAGTGTTAAGCGTCAAAAGCGTGTAATGTTATGTCCTACTTACTCGGACATAACAAAGGAGTCGGTCTGCATATTTCATGTAATAAAAGTGTTAATAAAGGTTTTCAGTGAACATTTTAGGTTAGATATTGTTGAGTTTTGTGGTTCCGCTAAATAATAAACCATAAGAATGGCCAAATGCCTCAAACACGTGGATTTAACATTAAATACGTAAGTTTTGAACAACGTTTTTTGGGCTTTTCAATCGGTATTTTTGTAAGCTAAAAAGATAATTTATAGGTTTAATAATCCCTTATTCGTGCTATATAAGGCATTAGTGCTAAAAGTGTCACATCAATTAATAATTTGTCTACAAAAATTGCATAGCTTTTTACGTGTGTTTACGGATTCTCATTACTTGAACTATAGTTTATCGATATCATGAACTAAATGATTTTCTTTTCTGTATAATAATGTGCTTCGAAATGATCGACAAATAGAAATAATCAAGAAAATAAACGCACACTACTTGTATGAAAATAAGCACAAAATGGCCACGCGATGACGGGCTAAGGTCACATCTATATATATATATCGTCACTGGAATGGAAAAGTCGCTAACCTCCATATAGGCAACTTTAGGAGAGAGCGTTTTAAAGTTTTAATTTTCGGAAAAAAATTCATATCTTTGCAACCCTTTAACCGATTTTGGAAATTCCAAAACCTATTGTATGGATGATTTTTTTGTAATTTTTTGAAGCTAATACCCAATCTAATATCCCATTAGTTTAGAAGATAAGTGGCGCTTCAGCGAATATCAGTACTAACTTTAAAAATTTAGAGCCCGGAAAAGTCGCTAACCTCCAAAAAAGAAAAGTTCAATTTTGCTGAACTACCATCACTTTACATATTTCTTAACAGTGATTTTTGCTTACCACCCATTATTGTCTCGTATCAGCTGGTATTTTATTCTTAACGTCCAAAATGAACCAACATGACCTGGTTAAATTAGCTAAAGTGTTTAAGATATTTTAAAATGTAGTAATATATACGGTTATTTAGCAATTCAGTTAAATAACCGTATATATTTGTATATTTTATTTTAGTTTGTATTTTTAGTAATGAATTTGTCATATTAAATAACTGTTTTTAGCGACCTGAAACCAAATGAAATTTTTGACGTATAATTTCCTGTTTTAGTCTTGTCGTCATCACTGATTCGTTAACAATGCTTTTCGTAATATTATGCTTAGCCGACGATGGTTTTGAAGGGGTAGATGATTGATTCGCAGATGTTTGCGGTGACAATATTTTAGCATAACCACAAACAGGGACTGTAATACCGGTATATTTTTATACCGATATTGATTATCGGTACAAATATCAATAATATGGGAGCGAGCAACCGGTACTGGTATCGATATTTTTTTTCGATACATTGATATCGGTAATTTGAGTTGACTATATCGGTACTGTAACGATTCTGAAATACCGGTATATTACCAGTATTTTATCTCTTGTCGACTGTGGTACGCCGCACAGTGGATCAAAAATCGAGTTTCATAGACGAGTCATTCCGTGTAAATTTGCACCATAGCAAAAGCTAATGTCACAACACTTTTAAAGTGATTACCACTAATATTACGACCCTATTTCATAAGTTACTTTTTTTTCCTAAAAGATAGGTTAGTTACCTTTACAAATAAATATATTAATCAACAATTACCATACTAATTAATTAATCATAAGTAAAAGTTCGCAAAAAATCCGATGATTTTAGTATGTCACACATGTTAAGTGAATTTTTCAAACTAAATTTTCCCTATGCGTTTTATTTCAGCTTTATGATAAAGGTATATTTTAAAAGCTTGTAATATGTATTTTATTTTAAACTATTGTATTAACCCATATTACCTTACCTTAAAGGTGAACGCAGATTTGGCCGCACCGCACGCACCGCAGTCGCCACATTTCGAATTCTTTATATGAAGTTATAGGCAAGCTCGCATACCTACCCGTGCCGCAGTCTTCGCAACTTCTACATTCTTTAATATAAAGAATTCGAAATGCGGCGACTGCGGTGCGTGCGGTGCGTGCGGTGCGGCCAAATCTGCGTTCACCTTAAATCCACCAAAACACTTTTAATTTTATCATCCTGGCAACGTTATCAATTTAAAACGGCCATGTTGTTTTATGTCAGCGGCTACACAGTCAATTTTTGATCAATCTGATCCATCAATCCGGTACAGATTGACGAAAATTTGATCGTGTACGACTCGGATTGATGGATTGATCGTATTTTTAATATGAACTTTTTATAACCATCAATATTCCGTCAATCAGATTGATGGATCAGATTGATGAGAATTTGACCGTGTAGCCTGTGACTATCTTGCCATTGTCAGTTTTGCAAAATCCGTGACGATGAAGCGTGTTCCTCGTAAAGTCAAATAAGAAGTCCACTTTAGTTTCGATATTTACGTGAAATCGGTAAGTTGGCTTATGAAAATTAAATTATTATTGAAAGCGTAATATATTGTAATGGACATTGAAACTGTGTTATGTTCTTTTTAAGCGAAAACAATATTTTCAATTTGCAAATTACTCCGACAAAGCAGGATTCGTCACGTCCATTTAGTTTCGTGACATATTAGCGGACGGATTTCGGTGACGAAATGGACTCATAAGGCATAGGTAGTTCATAGGGAATGTGATCGATTTTGAAAAAGATTTGTTGTGTTATTTAATATTGTAAATTAATTTTGATAAATCTACTGTTATTTTTAACAGAATGTACAAGGTCCATACAAATATTCATGTAACTTTTAGCCCGAACAAAAAAGAGGGGTTTCTTGTATACTTATCACTGTTTTAAACAAAAAAATATATCTGCCTGTATATACAATATACATACAGGCAGGTTAGGCTATGTTTTTGTGTAAAAATCGGACCGATTTTAATGCGGTCTTTTTAATAGTACTTTTTTAAGCGGGGGTAATAAGCTTTAAATATTTTGGATTGAAATAGTTGTAATGGGAATTTATGCTTTTTTTCTATTTCATTAACATGCTAATTTTGATGTCACAGCATGCTACGTCGCACCGCTCGCGTCGAGTATTATTTTGCATCGAGTGAAAAATAGCAATTCATTAACAGTTAGCACTTAGCGCCGCGGTGCGTAACACCACGAACGTGAATTTTTTATCATGGTCGCAGACTATTGCTGTGCACGATAAATAATACATAATATTAGCAATCGTATTTTTAGCAAGCACTATTAATTTAACTATCGCTAATGGGCATTCAACAATTAATTATTGTTGCTAATGTTATTTTTACCAACACTAGATTGAAGAAATATGACTGCTTGTTTTTTGCTTTGTTTTTCTCATTATGGCTTCATATTTCAGCTTTTTTAAGGGTCCTTTTTTTCAGTGATGGCCCCCCTAACACCGGCCCAGCGAGCTAAACGCTACAGAGAAAAATTTAAATTAAATGTTGAAAAATATGAAGAACAAAGAAAAAAACAAATTTTAAGAGTGAAAAAAGGACAATACTTAGTATAGCTACAACATACCAACTTTTTAATAAAAATACATACATATGATACCAATTTTTTAATAATAATTATTAAAGATAAAATAATAATATAATTATTATTACCCTTTTCGTAACATCATAATGTTACAAAATAAAACTTTACCCCTTTTTTGAACACTTGTTTTATTTTCCTAAAGGTCCTCCTCCCCAGGAGCATTCACAGGTAATATAACATTATAGATTCGTCTTTGAGCATTACATTACAATAATACCTCTTTGACTGATGAGCATTCGCGTGTAATGTAACATAGATTTGACTTTGAGCATTACATTACTATAATTATTGTATTACCTCCCTGACTGACGAGCATTGAACATTGTGAACACTGCCTATGTTTCAATTTAGTCACAATCATATTTCCTATTTAGTCACGGTCACAATTTTTGTCCTATTATCGTCACGGATTTTGATCTAAATATATCGATAATGTTTAATTTACTTTCATAAAATAATTAAATTTATTAGCAGGTTCACATACAAGACTAGTTTGATATAAAAAAAATGTGTTTTAGTAGCTAAACAGTTAAAATTGTGGTCCATTTGAACCGAAAAGTCACCCAACGGTATAAACATCCGAATTTAACATTGTTAACGTTACAAAGAGTAGGTATATTTTTTTATATAGAAAGAACTACTTAAAATTCACGAATGTTGCCCAAAATATAATGAAAAATATAAAAATATATATAATTTTTCAAAGAAAACCAAAATATAAAATTGTAAATAAATGGACAAAATTTAGTCACTACCCCTAATAAAAATTGCGATATTTTATAAACTAATTATTTTTATAGAAAAACGCACTTATTTCAAGAAGTTTAAGGAATTGTGCGTCGACTCGAACTATAATCCAAAAAATATTTTTGAAAATTGTCCACTTTTTCCACATAGTCACGGTGCAACTTTTGGCGGAATCACTCAGACATAGAAACTTGAATTTCCAGATGTCACTTTTTTGAGCTGAAATATGTTCTCCTAGTTGTTATTACATAATAAAATGTAAAAAGACTCAGCTACGTGTAATAATAGGGAGTTACAATTTTTTTAAGAAATTTTTGTATGGCGCCGACAGGAAAAATGAGCATATCTCTGGAATCGCATGGTTGGCCGTTATATCCTCACACACCGTACTATTATAGAGCAAAATTAGGCCATAAATTGTGTTTTTTCTATGAGAGTCCCACTTAATTTTATATTTTATTGTAATATTATAATTAAATATTAAACTACACAATATATAAGTTATTACACAACCTGTGTCCTGCGAAAATTTCAACTATCTAACTATATTACCGTACTTGAGTTATAGCCTGGAGACAGACAGACGGACAGACATTGAAGTCTTAGTTAGGTCCCGTTTTTACCCTTTTGGTACGGAACCCTAAAAATTAAGTACTTACACTTACCGGTTCCATAGTTAAGCTATGTATTCTTTGTGTTTTTTAAACGCAAATGATTTAAAAAAAAAATCTAATATTATTTTATGAAGCAAAGAGTACCTTCATGATATCATTTTCTAATAAGCACTCAAAAATTTAGAGTAGATGATTAAGAAAGCTAAGTATGTCTGGTCTCTGGTACAGTGTTGTTAATCGTTTAAACTATTTACTAGGGTTCCGTACCCAAATTGTAAAAATGGGACCCTATTACTAAGACTTCGTTGTCTGTCCGTCTGTCTGCCTGTCTGTCTCCAGGCTGTAACTCAAGAACGGTAATATAGCTAGATAGTTGAAATTTTCGCAGGACGCAGATTATGTAATATCTATGTCCGCTACAACAACAAAATATACTGAAAAACAAAATAAAATAAATATTTAAGGGAGGCTCCCATACAACAAACGTGATTTTTTGGGCTTTTTTGCTCTTAGATATTAAAAATGGCAACAGATAGGTTCTTGATTTTTTTACACAATACTTAGTTATATGTGTACTAACTATAATCCTTCGATCGCGGAAATATTTTGCTCTCGCGGCCCACTTGGGCCTTATGGGAGTTGAAACGTATTTAATTATAAATTATAATATTACAATACTAGCTGTCCCGGCAAACGTTGTTTTGCCATTTAAAGTATTTCTACTTCATTAGTTGATACAAAATCTTATCCCCTCTTTTGTCTCCTTAGAGGTGGGGGGAGGGGTGATTTTTATACACCAGATGTTGAGTTGGCAGAAGACAAATATATCTGCGAAAACCGTATGCAAATCGGATCAGTAGTTTTCATGTTTTATACACCAGATGTTGAGTTGGAAGAAGACAAATATATCTGCGAAAACCGTATGCAAATCGGATCAGTAGTTTTCATGTTAAAGCAAAAGTCTTATACAAAATCTGACCCTCTCTTTCGTCCTTTTGGAGGGGTGGGGGGAAAAATTTTTATACGCCAGATGTTAAGTTGGAAGAAGACAAATATATCTGCGAAAACCGCATTCAAATCGGATCAGTAGTTTTCGTGTGATAGTGGAACAAACATACAGACAGACAGACAGACAGACAAAAAACTAACTACATTTTTGGCTTCTATAGTGATGTAGTGACACCCCCCGCTCATTATTTTTTGAATATCTTTAATGTACAGAATTTTCATTTCTACAGTTTTATTATATGTATAGAAAATATAAAATTAAGTGGGACTCTCATAGAAAAAACACAATTTATGGCCTAATTTTGCTCTATAATGGTACTCTCTGAGTATGTGTATGAGTCTGACTCGCACTTGGCCAATTATGTGATCCTATGGTACTAAAATATTATGAAAGAGACCTCATTTAACCACAACATAAACTTTTGCAACAAATACAAATATAATAAATATTTTAAATTTTGACGAATTTTAGAAAAAAAAAATCGCAAATGGTGCCGTAATACAAAATATGCCAAAATGTGAGTAATAATTAGTACTATAATAGTGTGTGAGGATATAACGGCCAACTATGCGACTCCATTCCAGAGATATGCTCTTTTTTTGACGTGATAACGTCTTATAATTCGATATGGGGTGCGCGCCCGAAAAACATGACAGTTCATGCGGCGTTACCTCGCTGACAGCTCTGAGGCGTTCCATTTACACTCTCAAGTCTCTCCACAAGCGTAAGGCCCACCTGGGCCGCGCTCTTTGTTTCGATTATATTACGTATTTCGATGACTTAGAGAATACTTTTGTATGAAGAAGTTTGGTTAGTTATGACCTTTGATACATTGACCACACTCTGAATGAAAAATAAATAAACAATCTGTGAGCTATTAGTATTATTTCGGCTATTCAAAATTGTGCTCTATTTCCTACGTGTCAAGGTATGGCTTAATATATGAATAATAAAGTATTCGTTTATTTCTTCTGAACAAGTCACTAATTATAGTTTCGAAAGTTTATAATTGAGAAACTAATATCACATCGGACTAAATACTATATTATGATGGCTTGATAGACAGAAAATTTAACATATATTATAATAGTTAATGGAATCAGGCGTTACTTTGCGGAAATCCATAGCTTAAAATTTAGTTTGTTATTATTTTTAGCAATATTCCGCGAAATAAACTTCCACCTTTAAGTAAATGAGTGAGTGCACGCATAGGCATGCGTACAGCACCTCCCTCCTCCCACACTGCCTATGCGTACACTCGCATGCAAGAACTTGCAAACACCACCACCACACAAGCAATAATGTTGGCAAATCCGTGCAAGGCCCCTCACCACCATGCAGGTTGAAAACCTCGACGCGCGTTTCGCTCCAACACCGGAGCATCCTCAGGATATGGACTCTACGAACAACGTCCGTCAAGTGCCGCCACCGGCCAAAACACCGCCTTTTATACCCTATCGAGCCCCGCTACTATCCCCACTACCCCCACTACCCTCACCAGTACCCCCGAACATATTAATAAGCGGTGACGTAGTCAAGCAAGTTTGGTCATTCAACAATGCAAATCTGTTGTTTTTCTTTTCTTTTATGATCTCTAATTGTTCCAACACGCTCAGCCGAAAGCCTTTATCGCATTTATGTAAAACTTTATAGGAATGGCCATCGGGCACGGTATGATTACTATCTAAAAGATGTTTAGCAAAATGTGACTTATCAGGATGACCATTCCTATAAGCCGCGATATGTTCTTTATACCGAGTCTCAAAGCTGCGTCCAGTTTGACCCACATATTAACTATCGCATTCAGGACAATCGATCTTATAGACACCGGACTGATATTTTTCATCAATCCGGTCTTTATTATGACACAAATGATGTTTTAAAATATTATTTGTCCTGAATGCGACATGCATATCGTTGTTTTTCATTATTTTGGATAAGCGTGCAGATACCTCTCCCATGTAGGTCAAACTGGACTTATATCTAACTATCTCCTTATCAATAAGACCTGCGTACAAAAACTTAACCAGTTCTTTCTTGTTTTTATTTTTCAAAACATTATTAATAATTTTTGGACTATATCCGTTGGATATCGCAATTTGGAAAATGATATTAAGCTCATTTTGATAATTATCTTTACTAAGAGGGATCGTTAATAATCTATGAATGTAACTATGAAAGGCCGCGAGTTTGTGTTGCCAAGGATGACATGACGAAGCATGAATAGTAGTATTAGTATATGTCGGCTTGCGAAAGATTCCAAAACTGTGTTTATTATTAACTCTAGAGATAGATAAATCGAGAAAATTTAGGGTGTTATTATCTTCACATTCTAATTTGAATTTAATTTTAATATGTTTTTTATTACTTGCTGCGAAAAGGCACGCCATTTCGCAGCAATCGAAGTGCACGCTAAATATTTAAGTCAAAAGAAAAAGCTTCAGACTTTGGTAAATAAAAACAGGATTGTCCAATCACATACAGAATCCAGGTCTGAACCTTTTTCATTCCACCCTCGCGTCAAAAACTTAACCAGCGTACAATTTGCCAAGGATGAGATGACACTTTTGGAAAAGGGTCTTAAATATAATATCACTCCTAATATTAATCAGAATGCTTTGGAAATGCTTGCTGTGGATTCGGAAATAACTGCCGTAGTTAATAAGAAAGATAACATGGTTAAGGGCCTACTAGCCAACGAAATCAAAGGTACTCCTTCTGGTTCTTCTTTTAACCCCGAAAGAGTGGCTTTGAGGTCATTAAAACAAACAATAGATAATAATAACTTAGTAATATCGAAAGCGGATAAGGGTAACACAGTAGTAGTGATGGAGCGCGACGATTATTTGGACAGAGTTAATGACGTGATTCAGGGTGAACAATTTCTAAGGGTTCCTTCTGACCCAACAAACAAGTTTTTAGCTAAGCTTAAATTAGCAATTAATAATAATCAATATTTGTTTCAAACTGAATCATCAAAGAAAAAACTCATCCCTATGAATCCTCGCGCACCATCACTGTACAGCTTGCCAAAGATTCACAAAACTGATATTCACATGCGTCCAGTTGTCTCATACATAGGTGCACCAGCATACGAGCTGGCAAAGTCACTTAATTTCATAATAAAAGAAAAGATCTCATTTCGGCCACCTTATGCCATAAAAAATAGTCTACAATTAGTCAACAAAATTAAAGATGTGACTTTGCCACCTCGTTGCAAATTAGTTTCACTTGATGTCGATAGTTTATTCACTAATGTTCCACGTAAGGAAACATTGGGTATTTTAAGGAATGCATTAGAAAAACGTTTACCTCCTGGTGAAAGTAATGAATTGCTTACTCTTACTAAAACCTGCATGGAACAAAACTACTTTCGATTTAACGGCGAATTCTTTGTTCAAGACGACGGTCTAGCTATGGGTTCACCTTTAAGTCCTTTGATGGCCGAAATATTTATGGACGATTTTGAACAAAGAAATATCGTCGTTAATAAAAGTATTTTATATTACTTTAGATACGTAGATGATTGTTTTCTTTGTTGGACGGGTACACAGAGGCAACTGGACGTATTTGTTAAAGAACTAAATAAAAAACATATTAAAATTAAATTCAAATTAGAATGTGAAGATAATAACACCCTAAATTTTTTCGATTTATCTATCTCTAGAGTTAATAATAAACACAGTTTTGGAATCTTTCGCAAGCCGACATATATTAATACTACTATTCATGCTTCGTCATGTCATCCTTGGCAACACAAACTCGCGGCCTTTCATAGTTACATTCATAGATTATTAACGATCCCTCTTAGTAAAGATAATTATCAAAATGAGCTTAATATCATTTTCCAAATTGCGATATCCAACGGATATAGTCCAAAAATTATTAATAATGTTTTGAAAAATAAAAACAAGAAAGAACTGGTTAAGTTTTTGTACGCAGGTCCTATTGATAAGGAGATAGATATAAGTCCAGTTTGACCTACATGGGAGAGGTATCTGCACGCTTATCCAAAATAATGAAAAACAACGATATGCATGTCGCATTCAGGACAAATAATACTTTAAAACATCATTTGTGTCATAATAAAGACCGGATTGATGAAAAATATCAGTCCGGTGTCTATAAGATCGATTGTCCTGAATGCGATAGTTTATATGTGGGTCAAACTGGACGCAGCTTTGAGACTCGGTATAAAGAACATATCGCGGCTTATAGGAATGGTCATCCTGATAAGTCACATTTTGCTAAACATCTTTTAGATAGTAATCATACTGTGCCCGATGGCCATTCTTATAAAGTTTTACATAAATGCGATAAAGGCTTTCGGCTGAGCATGTTGGAACAATTAGAGATCATAAAAGAAAAGAAAAACAACAGATTTGCATTGTTGAATGACCAAACTTGCTTGACTACGTCACCGCTTATTAATATGTTCGGGGGTACTGGTGAGGGTAGTGGGGGTAGTGGGGATAGTAGCGGGGCTCGATAGGGTATAAAAGGCGGTGTTTTGGCCGGTGGCGGCACTTGACGGACGTTGTTCGTAGAGTCCACATCCTGAGGATGCTCCGGTGTTGGAGCGAAACGCGCGTCGAGGTTTTCAACCTGCATGGTGGTGAAGGGCCTTGCACGGATTTGCCAACATTATTGCTTGTGTGGTGGTGGTGTTTGCAAGTTCTTGCATGCGAGTGTACGCATAGGCAGTGTGGGAGGAGGGAGGTGCTGTACGCATGCCTATGTGTGCACTCACTCATTTACTTAAAGGTGGAAGTTTATTTCGCGGAATATTGCTAAAAATAATAACAAACTAAATTTTAATATATTATAATGTAGTTCACACAAACATAAAATATGGATTGTATGTAAGGATATTACATTTATTTTACAAAGAGGGTAGGCCGGGCGCCATTTTTTTGCACATTGACCTGCCAACTTTTTTGCATAGATTTTTCCCGGAACTGAGGGGTTAAGGCTATGACGTTGTCACGTTCAACTATCGTCAGTAAACCGACTTTACAGACAACCGATTTTTTTTTTCTTATTATGGTACTTCGGCTATATAACCATGGCCAGTGTCGAGTATATTATTCAAAGATCTCTAAACCATTATTATGGCAGGAATTTTTTTTATAATACACTTTTCAGCATCGTTTTTCTATATTGTCAGGTCTAAGGTCTAGTCAAAGTCTAAATAAAAGTCAATACAGTCAGGAAGTCAGGTCGGTTGAATCTGTAAAGTGGTAGACTCTTTACTGAAACTTTCGATGGAGTTTTGGAGGGAACACAAAACAGCACGTTTCTGGATATTGCATTACTTTCCTACACTTTTGCACGATAACGAATATCTAATGGCTAATATCCTACCAATATTACACATTAAAAACCCAGTTAACACAATTTTAGGAAAATAATACAAAAACATAACATCATTCTTTCACATTCCCGGCAAAACTCCATGCTCATTTTTCCTGTCGGCTCCATACAAAAATTTCTTTAAAAAAATATAACTCCCTTATTATTACACGTAGCTGAGTCTTTTTACATTTTATTATGTAATGACAAATAGGAGAACATATTTCAGCCCAAAAAAATGACATCTGGAAAGTCAAGTTCCTATGTCTATGAAACTCGATTTTCGATCCACTGTGCGCCGTACGGTAAATGGTAATTACAACAATACGCACTGAGCGGGAACGTAGCAACGATGCGCGCGCGGTGAAGTATGCGAGCTGGCAACGTTGCTCGTACGGGAAATCGGTACGAAGAATCGATAAAAGTACCGGTATTTTTTTACCAGTTTCTTAGAAATCGGTACAAATATCGATATTTTCGAGAGATACCGATACGTGAATCGATATTTTAAGGAAAATATCGGTAAAATTAAACTATCGGTATACAGTCCCTGACCACAAATCTCGTCAATTGACTCTTCATAGGCAGCTATAGTATTTTCTTTTGGTACATGACTCAGTCCTTTGGTAACATTTTTTTCAGAAAGTAAAAAAAAAACTCGTGGTTATACCTTATTATATAATTTATTAAGTCGTACTTTTTTAGTCAAAGAAATTTTTGAGAATAGAAGAGAAAAAAGAGAAGAATAGTTCACTGCATAATTCAATCAAATCAAATGAAATAAAAATTTTGTAAAACATGTTTATTTATAATTTTACCTAAGGTTTGTCTTTGTTATCATTGTAAGAGTGGAACCTTCTGAAACAAAGCTTGCGAGAAGGCTCCAGTTGTAATAGTTTAGAAAACCTTTATACTTAGTTACTAAAAATATATAAATTTTTTATCTATCATATTACATATACTCATATTAAGATATTTAGTTAACCATTTTTAAGTAATTTATAAAAAAACTAACCTTCTGTCGCTGCGTCACCCGGAAAAAATAAATTTTCCCTTAGGAAAAGCTATTTTCTGGCGGTAAAAAGTAGTCTTTGTTACTCAGGGATAATGTAGCAATATAATGGTGAAATATGTAACTTTAAAGTCGGTTTTGTAGTTTTTGAGTTTATTCGTTACAAAAATACAGACACAAAAATACAAAGGTTTCCTCTATTTTTTATGTTATTGGTATAGACTAGAGGACGCCCGCAACTCCTTTCCCGGGACTCAATATCCCTCGGGGTATCTCCATGCCAAATTTTAGCAAAATCGGTTTAGCGGTTTAAGCGTGAAGAGGTAACAGACAGACAGACACATTTTTGCATATATAATATTAGTAACTTAGTAAGTAATAAGTTAAGTAAGTATAGTAAGTATGGAAGTATGAAAGTATGGACAGAATATTCATTTAATGTTACGTACCTATCCTTTTCTAATTAAAAAAAAATAGTACCTATATTTGTAGCAACCTACTGCAGACTACAATAATACAATTAGGTGTTAATTTAAATAGACAGTACTACAGTTTAGATTAAAATATTTCGGTTATATAATAATAATAAAAACAACTACTACTATCAACTAAGAATCAGTATTTCCTTAACTTTTTGTAGGAATTGTTTAATTTGAAGTGAGGTTTCGATGATTCCTTGTTTTCTTTAAGCTGAAATTTACTTTCAGATACTTTTTTTGTTGTGATGAGAGATGCCTTCAAATGTATGAATCGAGAAGACGTAGTAAACACAGAAATAAAGTCTTGAGAATCATGTTGTTCATGAGTCAGGACTATAACAGGCTAGTAAACGTTTATTACCACGGAAAAGGGCCCATTTTATACGTATACTTTTGCTAATAATACACTCATAGTAGACTTGCCTAGCACTTCTTAGACCAATAATACACTTATTGTTTGACCACGCAGAACTATTTGCTCCCGTGAAATTCACTATGAGCATTTAATAGAACCAGGCAGGCCTGTTACGTACTCCACGCTTCTATCACTAGCTACTTACTTTAAATATTTGTGAATTGTATTGTGAGGTTGATGAAAAAAAAAAAGAAAGGTAAGTTAATCTATATTAAATGAAATGTATTAACAAGTATTTCGCACGTGTACGTGCATACATGTTTGAACGGCAAACGCGCAAGTATTTCCGTTGAAGTATATTGTGTTTTACATCTCAATTTTTGTTCGCCCATTGAACACGGCGTATTTACTAAGTTGTGCTTAAAAATAATATTAGTCCTAACAGCATTCAAAATGGCCTTGAAGGTGCGATAAATTTTTTGAACGGCAAACGCGCAATTATTTCCGTTGAAGTATATTGTGTTTTACATCTCCATTTTTGTTCGCCTGTTGAACACGGCGTATTTACTAAGTTGTGCTCAAAAATAATATTATGTAGTCCTAACAGCATTCAAAATGGCCTGAATTGAAGGTGCGATAAATTTTTAAAAGCTCAGATGGACATCAGAATACTTTGGAAACTAATAAATAGTTTTCAAGAAACCTTTATATAGTAATTAAGACTATAACAACACTCGAGAGCCCCCAATAATACCAAAACTACTGTAGAACTAAGTAGTTCACTTATAATTGGCACATCAAGTAACAAGGACAAATGGTACTAAGTGCATTTCGTTCTATTAATTACTATTACTGGCGTATGACCTTATAGCGGATTTATAATTACTACTGTACTGTAAAACTGGAGCAAGTCTTCTCAAGTACCTATATTTACACCGGTGAAACACTTGTATAGGCCATCTTAGCCTTTACTGCGCCCATAATATCATTCTAGAACAGGTCTACTACAAACCCAAAGAAACTCCGTGTAACCTGTTATAAGCTTAGTAGTAAAACCTGGAACCATTAAGAAAAAGTTACAAGTGCTGCAAGCCTATAAACTGTGCACTCTAGGAGAACTTTGTTACTTGGGTGATACAGTAATCAATGTCTGAAGTCCATTTATAAAGTCTAGAATTTAGCATTATTTTCGCTATTGTCACTTTGATTAAACAATTTGATGAAACTATTAAAAAAATATAGGTAAAAATGATTAAAACGCAGCATTTTCCTCTTATCAGTAGACACTTTTGACTTAACAATATCTTTATTGAAATGACTAGAGGACCTTTTCGCTTAACCGCCATAGCTTAACTTTTTAGAGAAAGCAAAAATTGCTGATGCGCCATAGTAAACAATACGAGCTAATGGAATAATCGCTAAAGTGTTATTCATACTCTAAATAAGTAATGTAAAAATAACTTAAGCAACATAGGTGTAATAAAGACAGTTTTGAGCGTCGTTCAGCGAAAAGATTTATAAAATAATACCAATTTTCATTTTGCTAACTGACCACAAAATTACTCTGATTGCTTTGAAACCCCGATCATTCGACGCAGAAAAATCTGCTGATTCCAAATATATGTATAACTCTATATGAGCAAAATGGCGCTTCAGCGACTTTTCCTTTCCAGTGACGATATTCTTAATCTGTGGTATAACCTCATTGAATCGAACTGGCAAAATTGACATTAGTTTTTTTTTAACTTGCTAGGTTGCTCCCACAGATTAAGGATATATAGCCTCATTAAAATTTTACATTTTATTAAAAAAAGAGTAATGCCAGGATAAAATTTCAAAAAATATATCCAAGTAACGATTTGAGTATTTACAGGAGGGAGGTGTGAGAGTTGTTGATCATTTTACTCTCCGTTAGAACTTTTTTATTGCAATAAAATTACTATTTCAAATTTACGTTTGAAATGATAATCCCAATATTGTGATGCTTTCATGAGGATTAAAAACTTGCATGAAACTTGCGTCTAAATATTTCTGTTCGTCGTCTATTTTGAAGCATTTTCAAATCCTGAAAAAAAATCATTTAGTCCATGACAATATTTTTATCGATAAACTATACTTCAAGTAAAGTGCATCCCTAAAGTACACGTAAAAAGTTATGCAATATTTGTAGCCAAATTATTACTTGATGTGACATTTTTATCACTAATGCCTTAAATAGCATGATTGAGGGATTATTAAACTTATAAATTTTCTTTTTAGCTTAGAAAAATAGCGATTGATAAGCCCAAAAAACGTTGTTGAAAACTTACGCATGTTATGTTAAATCCACGTGTTTGAGGCATTCCTTGGCCGTTTTTATGGTTTATTATGTAGCGGAACCACAAAACCCAACAAGATATAGCATTTAACGTTCACTAAACACTTTTATTAGCACTTTTTAAACATGAAATATTGCAGACCGACTCCTTTGTTATGTCCTATTAGGTAGGACATAACATAACATTACAAACTTTTGACGTTTATACACCTAACTAATTATAAATAAGATAATATAATATGAGCTTTCTCTTTCACTCAACTTACTGCATCGTTAGTTAGAAAGAGTAATATGATCAACTGTCAAAATATAAGGCGCCCTCCAATAGTATGTACCTTCATGGTTGCTCCAGAGATGCTCCAGAGACATGAGGGGGTGACAGTAATTATTATTGACACACTTGGTTGCTCACGAGTCATGCTTTACGGAATGCGTTCTGTTATAGCTTTAGTATGTATGTAACATCCCTTAGTCAGCCCCTTTCCTACCTATCCAGCATTTCCTTTGTGTAGCGGCTTCGGTTGCATTCCCAGTCCCACACTCTCCATCCAGTATCCAACCGCGCTAGACGTGTGCATCAAAAATCAAAATTGTTTTTTTTAAAAAGCCAAAATCCTTGTGCGTTGTAACATTGGTGGCAGCGAAAGGGGATTTTAAAAGTCCCTGGAAAACGTCTTCCGAAAACTCTTCTAAATCCTCAGTATCCTAAATCTTCTATATCCAGTGAAAAGTGTTTCGTGAAAGTGCTAATTCCAATCAACCACAAGTCGAACTCTTACATAAAAAATAATTATTTCTATTCTTGCACACTTTAAGTCTAGTTAAATATCGAACTTTAATCCTAAATACGTCGTGCATTCGCCGAAGTAACCTGACCCGCCGAGCCCGACGACTGCATCGAGATAAGCCGAGCTCCAGTCTAAACATGATAAGGTGCATCGCCGCAGCCAGATTCCTGTGAGTGATTTAGTATTCTATTTCTGGTCATTGCAATTTAATATTAAGAAATATTTTTGTTTTGTTTTAAAGAAATTACAGCTAACTTCTATTGAATATAATTTAAGATGTCTGAATCTAGAGCCCCTAGCCCTAAATTTGAAAGACCTGAAATAAATGTGAATGACATGGATGACGAAGCAGGTCCCTCCTCACAACCGGGACCGATCACTAGGTCCCAGAAAAAAAATAAAAACACTGCTGCACCTAAGGTAGAGTTAGATTTATCAACATTATTAAAATTTATAAAGCCTTACGACGGTGCTAGGGAATCACTAAATTCTTTTCTAGTAAATTGTAGCAATGCCCACGATCTCGCCACAGATAGTCAAAAAGATATTATATTTAAATACATTTTATGCCAATTACAAGGGAGAGCACAAACTGCATGTTCTATTAAGGAATTCGTAAATTGGACGCAACTTAAAGAATTCTTGAAGACGCAATTTAGTGAGCGCAAACACTACGCCCACTTACTAACCGATCTGCAAGAATGTAGACAGCAAACTAACGAACCCGTGAGCCAATATGCCCTAAGGGTAGAAACGTGTTTGTCACAACTATTAACAGAAATTTCAATTACCCATGGAAATAAAAGTAGGGAAATGATAGGTCGTACAGCTGCGATGGAGGAACTAGCACTCCATCACTTCCAGATGGGTCTCACGCCGAGAATTTCAAACATCGTCCGGTGCAAAGCACCACGTACTCTTAACGAAGCAGTGAATTTTGCCATATCCGAGGAAAAACTCCAACAATTTATTTATAAAAATTCTCAATCGCAACCGCGACCGGAAAGACCGCGAATGATTAAGCCAAACCCCGGTAATTTCGTTAGCAACCAACCAGCCTTTAGATTCAATCGTAATAATATGCAGTCGCGATCACCACAACCTAATCAAACAAGCAGTGGGTCGGAGGTCATATGCAGATACTGCAAGGCACCCGGGCACACCCTAGAAGAATGTAGGAAGCGTCAATTTAATAATGAAAGATTTAGGCTCAATCAAAATCCGAGATCGCAACGGGTTAATTTCATATCTGAACCTACCGAAATTGATTCCGTCGAAGACACTAACCCTACTGAAGGCTACGACACTGTCGATATCGGACCAAAAAACGTATAAGCGTCTCGTCCTGTTGCCGTGCGGGACCTAAAAAACTTCAAACCGGCACAAAATTATCCTCTGTTTCCTCTGTTTCCTCTAGAGTCACGCAACAGGGTAACCAGCCCCAAACTGAAGACTCCTTAATTAATAAAAATAATAAATTATCCTCTGTTTCCTCTAGAGTCACGCAACAGGGTAACCAGCCCCAAACTGAAGACTCCTTAATTAATAAAAATAATAAATTATCCTCTGTTTCCTCTAGAGTCACGCGACAGGGTAACCAGCCCCAAACTGAAGACTCCTTAATTAATAAAAATAATAAATTATCCTCTGTTTCCTCTAGAGTCACGCGACAGGGTAACCAGCCCCAAACTGAAGACTCCTTAATTAATAAAAATAATAAATTATCCTCTGTTTCCTCTAGAGTCACGCGACAGGGTAACCAGCCCCAAACTGAAGACTCCTTAATTTATAAAAGTATTAAATCATCCACTGTATCCTCTAGAGACACGCGACAGGGTAACCAGCCCCAAACTGAAGTCTCCTTGATTACTGATAATTCACTGAATCAAAAAAATAAAATATTGTCAACATTTGAAATCACTAATGACCCAAGCATTATGCTCTTACCTTATGTACTAGTCGAAACTTCTATATCCAAGCTTCCTATATCCTTGCTTGTAGACTCAGGTTCATCCGTAAGCCTAATTAAACATTCCTGCCTACAGATTCATCCATCCCTTAAAAAAGAATTTATACAACTCAAAGGCATTGACTCCTCTGAAAATCCTATCCTTACTAATGGACATTTTGAACTTAAGCTAAAAATCCAAAAATCCTCCGTATCACACATATTTCACGTTGTTGATAAAATCCATTTACCTTATGATGGTATTATCGGGTCAGATATGCTCAATGCTCTTAACTGTAACATAGACTACAACAAGGATCTACTTTATATCGGAGAATCATCACTAAAACTAAATTTCAATGAACCGGCATATCTAATTCCACCCAGGACCGAACAAATTATTGAGTGTTCAGTATCAAATCCTGAAATAAAGGAAGGTTTTATTTTAGACCAAAAAATTTCTGACTCCTTATTAATTGCAAACTGTGTTGTTAGTGTAAAGCAAAATAACAGAATAAATTTGTCCGTCGTCAATCTTTCAGAAAAAAAAGTTACTCTAAATTCAAACCTTAATTTAAAAATAATACCGATAGAATCCAATAATTTAAACTGTTATCATACTGCCTCTGTAAATCATTTAAGTAGCTCACCTCCTAATTTTACAAAACGCACTGAAAAAGTTCTACAACAATTACGTATTACACACCTTAATGAAGAAGAGGCTAATGCATTAATGGAGCTTTGTTCCGATTATTCAGACATATTTCACTTACCCGATGAAAAGCTTACTTATACAAATGCTCTTAAACATGAAATTAAAACTACTACCGACATCCCGATCCACACGAAAACTTACCGGTTTCCTGAGGTGCATAAAGCAGAAGTCCGTAACCAAATCAATAAGATGTTGGATCAAAATATAATTGAACCATCCAATTCACCATGGTCTTCCCCGATTTGGGTGGTACCAAAGAAACTAGATGCGTCAAACGTTCAAAAATGGAGAGTCGTAATAGATTACAGGAAGCTAAACGACGTGACTATTGGTGACACATATCCTATCCCTCAAATTACTGAAATCCTGGACCAACTGGGTCAAAGTACTTACTTTTCCACGTTAGATTTAGCATCAGGTTTCCATCAGATCCCTTTAAATGAAGAAGACAAACCCAAAACTGCATTCACTGTACCAGAAGGTCACTATCAATTTCTAAGGATGCCGTTTGGACTGAAAAATGCACCGGCAACCTTTCAAAGACTAATGAATAACGCACTTTCCGGATTGCAAGGCTTACGTTGCTTTATTTATTTAGACGATATTATCTGTTATTCTCACGACTTGTTATCACATATTAAAAATTTAGAACTCATTTTCCAAAGAATAAGAAAATTTAACCTGAAGTTGCAACCCGACAAGTGCGAATTCCTGCGTCGTGAAGTTTTATATTTAGGCCACATTATCACAGAAGATGGCGTTAAGCCAAACCCGAATAATATCAAATCTGTTGTCGAATTTCCTATCCCGCAAAGTCCTAAAGACGTCAAATCCTTCCTCGGTTTAGTATCCTATTACCGAAGATTTATCCCAGATTTTTCGAAACTAGCTAAACCTCTAACCAACCTTTTAAAGAAAGATCAGCCCTTTATTTGGGAAAACCAACAGCAACTAGCCCTAGAAGCACTTAAAAATAAACTTACCTCCGCACCCGTCCTATGTTATCCCGACAATACTAAACCCTTTATACTAACAACAGACGCTTCAAACTATGCTCTCGGAGCTGTCCTTTCCCAAGGCCCCTTAGGTCAAGAGCGCCCCATAGCCTATGCCTCTCGAACCCTTAACAGGAGCGAGAGTAATTATAGTACGACAGAGAAGGAGTTGCTAGCCATCCTATTTGGTTGTAAACAGTTTAGACCGTATCTGTATGGACAAAAATTCCAGATAGTCAC
The DNA here is from genome assembly GCA_963422495.1 of Polyommatus iphigenia. Classification (NCBI taxonomy): domain Eukaryota; kingdom Metazoa; phylum Arthropoda; class Insecta; order Lepidoptera; family Lycaenidae; genus Polyommatus; species Polyommatus iphigenia. Next base: position 9,491,028 of record OY730182.1, read on the forward strand.
TGACCACAGGCCTTTAAAATGGCTTTTCAATCATAAAGATCCGTCCAGCAAATTACAGAGATGGCGTCTCAAGCTCGAAGAATACGACTATGAAATAGTGTATAGGAAAGGAAAGCTCAATTCAGCAGCGGACGCCCTATCAAGATATCCAGTTAATCCCATATATCCTGAAAATCCTACACCAACTGAAAATAACAATCCTATACCCCCTACAGAGCCATATTCTGACGTTTTCGATGATAATGAATGGACCACAATAACGTTTAGCCCAATAGACGAAAAAGACTTAGACTTCTCACCACTGAATCCTCCTACTCCGGTTGAATCCGATCCTCTAAATCAGCAATTTCAAAATCCTGTAACTGACAATCTTAACCCTGACTTGAATTTGACATTTGATCCACAACCGTCAACCAGTAGACAAACTACTGTACAACCCGAAATTGATAGCCCTGTAGTTAGTCACGCTCCCTTGGTGCCAACTGATCACTCGGAACAGCCTTCTGCACCTCAAGAACGGTCAACAACACCGGATGAAACCTATAATAATTTCCTTAAATCACCTTCTAGATCTTTTAATACCCGAATTTTAGAACATAACAGCAGCATCCTGAAAAGCAATTATAAAATCATAATTATACCAACTTCAATAGACATGGACGAAAATATACCTTACGTCCAAGAAATTATCAACAATTGTCCTGCATCTATACGCAACGACTTCGAAAAACTCGAAAGGACATTATTTGAATATTTGTCACTCGAATACAATAATAAAATATATATTTTCCTGTTTACAAAAGTACACCATTTCGATTCTTGCACTTACCCGGATATATTCAAATCGCTTAAAACTATAAGAGATCAAATAATGATAAATCACCCAACCGTAAACGATATTAGTATAACAGACTTCCGAAACCCTTTTGATAGGATATCGTTTGTAAAAATCTATAATATACTTGGTCACATTTTCGACGGAACAAATATTTCCATCCACATTTACCATAATAGCTTGATTTATCCTGTTCCATCTGAAATCCAAAAAATCCTTAAAGAAAATCACGATATTCCTATTGCTGGACATTTAGGGCAGAGCAGAATGCTTAGTCGCATAAAAGAAAAGTATTTCTGGACAAACATGCGTAGCGATATCGAAAATTATGTAAAAAATTGTTCATCATGCCAAACAAATAAGGCCTTAAGAAAAACTAATCGCGCACCCATGGTTATTACGTCTACTTCAACATCTCCTTTCGAAAGGTTGGCAATAGATATTGTAGGACCTCTTCCCGAATGCGGCCCAGCAAAATTAAAATACATTTTAACGATGCAAGACGACCTTACAAAATTTAGCTTAGCATATCCGATGCGGAGCATCACCGCTGAAGAAACCAGTGAGTGTCTCGTACACTGCATTTCATTATTCGGAATTCCCAAGCGCATACTCACAGATCAGGGCACAAATTTCACTGCAGAGCTATTTAGTAAGACATGTGAACTGTTCAAAATCAAACATCTTTTCTCATCTCCTTATCATCCCCAAACTCAAGGTGCTTTGGAGAGATCGCACTCCACTTTAAAAGAATATCTTAAATCATATATTAACGAAAATCAGGACAATTGGGCTCGCTACGTATATACAGCTGTATTATCATATAATACCGCTGTACATTCCACTACGCATTACTCACCTTATGAATTATTATTCGGACACAAAGCCCACATCCCGACATCAGCTTACGACGATACCTCATCCACGACCTACCCGGAATACGTTAAAATGTTGCAACACCGTTTAAAATATTCCCACGAAAATGCTTTAGAACATATTAGAAAGTCTAAACAAACATCAAAAGATTACTATGACTCGCATACTCGCCCAGTAGAATACAAAGTCGGAGATTTCGTATATCTCAAAAATCATTTAAGACTAAGAAAAGCCCTGTCTCCTGTTTGGAAAGGGCCGTACAAGGTAGTTAAAATACACGGCAATCACACATTATCGCTACTAATTAACAGACGTCATGTTAAACACCATTATGACGAAGTAAAACTTGCAGAGATCCAAGGAGATACTCCAACTTGAAAACCTGAAAAAGAAAAGAAAAGGGTTATACTATTTACATATTTAATTTACACTTTATACAAAATTATACAATATAATATATATATATTACTTACCTATTATACATTATACATACTTACCTTAGTCGATAAGGAAATACCTAACGGAAGCAATCATCTTCCCTTACAGCATACTGGCTCACGCTCTTTAGGAGTTTACCCGTCGAATCGACACGAGTCCGGGCATATATTTTGATCCAATTGGCGAACTCAAGATCAATGTTGGCCGCTTAGATCTTATCACACCTTATGATATATCATATATGGAACCGAACATTAAGACCATTAACCCAATCTTAGGTACAGTACGGTTTTTATGCAACCAAGTTCAAATTGAAACAATAAAAGACCTGGAATGCCATAATATTCTGGAGCCACTGAGTGTAAGATACAATGATGTTGTTTCGGAATATTCTTCCATTTCACATCTTATTAGTAATAAGAGATTTAAACGTGCTTGGATAGGTGCCGTAGGATCTTTATCTAAAACAGTATTTGGTACTTTAAACGAAGATGACGCTATCAGATACGATAACGCCATACGAGATGTACAGGATAACGAAAAAAAGACTAAGTTTATTGATAAAAGAAAACATATTGGTTACAACTTCAGTTTTGTCAAAATTTAACGATACACTTTTTAAAATAAAGCTCAATGAAATTAGTCTTACTGAAGCTGTCGACGACCTCTCACTAAAGATGAAAAATATTTCAAAAAATTCTATGGAACTAAACTTTAAAACTAGCATTGATTCCATATTAACAAATCTGGAAGCGTCACTACTAACACTGTCTTTCCAAATGGAAGATTATAACAAATGCCATTCTTTTTGGTAGCCGAAACATTTTACATCCAGCTATTTTGCCCCCAAAACAGTTGTATAAAGAGCTCGTCGACAACTATAGGCACCTACCAGCTGACGTTACATTACCTTTAAGTTTAGAATTAAGAAACATTTATAAACTATTAAATGTGTCTAGTATAAGTTGTTTTAGCCTAAACACTAAGATAGTATTTGTAATAAGATTACCTTTGGTGTCCCCTAAACTGTATGATCTATATCATAATATAGCATTACCAACGCCGCATGATGACGTTAAACCAGACACTTTTAGTCTTATTAGGCCCAGTAGTAAATTTATCGCAATGACCAGAGATAAATCAGAATATTGTAAACTCGATTCACTCACGGACTGTCTGGCAATCGACGTCAACGACTACATTTGCAATGTGATGACCGTCTCCCCAACAAGTGCAAACCCCAGCTGTGAAAGTGAGTTAATGTCAAAAGTTATCAGTGTATTACCAGTGCAGTGTCAAACCGATTCTATTAGTGGAATACTCAACGTATGGAAACCGATTTCCGATAATAATTGGATATATGTACAATCCGAAAACATTAAAGTTTATCTAGACTGTATTGACCAAAAGATCATAGAGCTAGATGTAATTGGTACAGGCATCTTGAAGGTGCCGCAAAATTGTGTAGCATTCTGTAAAAATACAAAATTAATACCTAGATACGCTGATGTTAAACTTAATGTTACAGTTTTTCACCCTACTTTTAATATAATTAAGGATCCTTGTTGTATTCTAGATAAGATCCCTAAAGTCCGTGATGAGTCCCCTATTAAACTTAAGAATATTGATTTAGACATTCTTACATCAGACGCCAATTCTAAATTTAATTCCTTATTGAAAGAAACAGATGAAATCCTAAATCAGCAACCAATAATTAAATATGGGACCCATTATTCAATTGTTCTAATTGTAATGTTAATTTTAATGTGTACTTATTTTGTAATTAGGTTATATTTTTACATTAAAGAGCACCGTCTATCCTATCGTTTTCCTAGGCCCTTTCAATCACCTCAAAATACTACTAATGCTATAATAATACCAGATTTAGCTACTTCCGACACAGTTAATTCAAAAAGAAATGTTGATGAAAATTCCATAGTCACACCTAGCAATTCGAAAACTCCTTCACGTGAAATACCCTCACCAAGTATTAGAATCAATATTTAAATTTCTTAATTTTTTCTAAACTTCAGGAACATAGGCCCCTGAAGTTTATTCTACCCCGGGGAGGTGTTATAGCTTTAGTATGTATGTAACATCCCTTAGTCAGCCCCTTTCCTACCTATCCAGCATTTCCTTTGTGTAGCGGCTTCGGTTGCATTCCCAGTCCCACACTCTCCATCCAGTATCCAACCGCGCTAGACGTGTGCATCAAAAATCAAAATTGTTTTTTTTAAAAAGCCAAAATCCTTGTGCGTTGTAACAGTTCGATTATAATACCGTAAACTACCAGTCATTGGACAGCTAAGGATTTTTTTACAGAAAAGGCTCTAAAACATTAAATACTTCGCATGAAATAGAAATAGAAATTATATTTGTGTTCATAAATTATCTAGCTTAAGATATGCAAACATAAAAATGCGATGGTTTTTCAGTTTATATTGATTTCTTGGTAAAAACTGAATGGTAGGTAAATCACAGTCATGGGACGGAATTACAATAGTTGGGTCACCCAGAACCAGTAGTTGGACAAGCAAAGTTTGATTGAAAGATTAAAATTGTAATTGTAAGTAGGAAACATTATAAATAATTGTTGTTTTCACATATATTTTTGTTATTTATTGCAAAGTAAGGTATTTTAATTAAATATTTAACAAAAACTGACTTCAAAAAAATTAAAATTCTTACCAATATTACATAGTACTATTGTAACATACATATCCATACTAATATTATAACTTTATAAGTATGAAAGTCTGTTCGTCTGTCTATCAATTACTTCTTCGTGCTCAAACCACTGAACGGATTTTGCATAAATTTGGTATGGAGACATTTTGAGTCCCGGGAAAGGAAAAATAGTACTTTTTACGAGTGTTCAGACCAAACTGACTATACGCCGCTGAATGTGAGCAGGCTCACTGTGCGCCCCAGTGTGAACGCTCACACTATGCTGACTATACGCTATAGCGTACAATACGCCAAAGGTGTGAACAAAACAGTCGGCTTGTATACGTTCACACCGCATGCGTACGCTGAGCGGCCGACTATTTTTCACATAAAAGAGTCCGCCCGGCGGACTGGATCCAATACGCTGTCGCGTAGCTACGTAGCCACTCAGCGTCCGCGGAGCGTAGTGACGATCGGCTGCCGAGTGTCCGCGCCTACGCCTAGCGTAATGGCGTATAGTCAGTTAGGTGTGAACGAAAAAGTGAATTTGTATGGAAATACAAGAAACTGCGTAACGCTCGCTCACATTCAGCAGCGTATAGTCAGTTTGGTGTGAACACGGCCTTTGTCCCGGGAAAATGTACGGTATCCACTCGATAAACGGACTTTGACGCAATGGAGTTACGGCCGTCATCTATTATTATTATAGATATAAAAGTATGTTCGTCTGTTTCTTTATGTGTATGTCTGTACTTATAATTATTACACTAGCTGTCCCGGCAAACGTTGTTTTGCCCATATAATTTTATTGAAGTGACTAAAATATAAGTATGGCGCCATGGTCGTCCGACCTGGCTCTCTTAGGCATTTTCAAATATTTAAGAAAATAATTGAATGCGCCAATACGACAGTTGAATGAAAGAAGATGAAAATTGAAGATGAAAGTGCACAGTGTAGACATAGCTATAGATCTAAACTCCCCTCTCGCAAGCGCACCCCCGCCTTGATGATGCCCACTTCGCAACGGGCCGTGCAGTAGAAATCGTAATAATATTTTAATTTCGCCATAACTTCAAAACCAAACGTCCAATTTTAGTCATTCAAAGACCAAATATTATCTACATAAACTGTACTTAGTGACGAAATAATTTATTTTGATAAGGATTAATAGCATGAGTAAAATAAACGCGTTTAAATGTAGTCCGAAAAAATTCAAGATTTTTTAAATAAAAAAATGGTTTAAAATTTAGTTTATTATTATTTTTAGCAATATTCCGCGAAATAAACTTTCACCTTTAAGTAAATGAGTGAGTGTACGCATAGGCATGCGTACAGCACCTCCCACACTGCCTATGCGTACACTCGCATGCAAGAACTTGCAAACACCACCACCACACAAGCAATAATGTTGGCAAATCCGTGCAAGGCCCCTCACCACCATGCAGGTTGAAAACCTCGACGCGCGTTTCGCTCCAACACCGGAGCATCCTCAGGATGTGGACTCTACGAACAACGTCCGTCAAGTGCCGCCACCGGCCAAAACACCGCCTTTTATACCCTATCGAGCCCCGCTACTACCCCCACTACCCTCACCAGTACCCCCGAACATATTAATAAGCGGTGACGTAGTCAAGCAAGTTTGGTCATTCAACAATGCAAATCTGTTATTTTTCTTTTCTTTTATGATCTCTAATTGTTCCAACACGCTCAGCCGAAATCCTTTATCGCATTTATGTAAAACTTTATAGGAATGGCCATCGGGCACGGTATGATTCCTATCTAAAAGATGTTTAGCAAAATGTGACTTATCAGGATGACTATTCCTATAAGCCGCGATATGTTCTTTATACCGAGTCTCAAAGCTGCGTCCAGTTTGACCCACATATACACTATCGTATTCAGGACAATCGATCTTATAGACACCGGACTGATATTTTTCATCAATCCGGTCTTTGTTATGACATAAATGATGTTTTAAAGTATTATTTGTCCTAAATGCGACATACATATCGTTGTTTTTTAATATTTTGGATAAGCGTGCAGATACCTCTCCCATGTAGGTCAAACTGGACTTATATCTAACTACCTCCTTATCAATAGGACCTGCGTACAAAAACTTAACCAGTTCTTTCTTGTTTTTATTTTTCAAAATATTATTAATAATTTTTGGACTATATCCGTTGGATATCGCAATTTGGAAAATGATATTAAGCTCATTTTGATAATTATCTTTACTAAGAGGGATCGATAATAATCTATGAATGTAACTATGAAAGGCCGCGAGTTTGTGTTGCCAAGGATGACATGGCGATGCATGAATAGTAGTATTGGTATATGTCGGCTTGCGAAAGATTCCAAAACTGTGTTTATTATTAACTCTAGTAATAGATAAATCGAGAAAATTTAGGGTGTTATTATCTTCACATTCTAATTTGAATTTAATTTTAATATGTTTTTTATTTAGTTCTTTAACAAATACGTCCAGTTGTCTCTGTGTACCCGTCCAACAAAGAAAACAATCATCTACGTATCTAAAGTAATATAAAATACTTTTATTAACGACGATATTTCTTTGTTCAAAATCGTCCACCTTCAAAAAATACCTTCAAAAAATAATAACAAAATCATCCATACAATAGGTTTTGGAATTTACAAAATCGGTTAAAGGGTTACAAAGATATGAATTTTTTTCCAAAAATTAAAACTTAAAAACGCTCTCTCCTAAATTTGCCTATATGGAGGTTAGCGACTTTTCCATTCCAGTGACGATATTATATAATTTTAATCCATATTTAATTTTAAATGTTACTTAATTATTACTAATTTTAATTATTATTTATTTTTAATTATTACTTAATTTTAATTATCATTTAATTTTAATTTCGATGTTACAACACTCTAATGTAACTCTCCAACCGTCTTACGCGTTTTGTATGGTTTTTCGATCAACACGAAAATCTGGCGCGAGTTTCACAGTTTTTACCCATCCCACAAAAGTGCTCAACGCCGCTAAAGTTTTCACTTCAATAAATAAATCCGAACCATTGATATTTGAAACGTTTGTCTACGCTTTAAAATGATCCGAAAAAAAAAAATTCAAGGAGTGTCAAAAGTGACAGTGACATCTGTCAATAGCTCTTTTTTGTGCTAACTGTCGGAAGACGCTAGCAGTGTTTCCAAAATGGTAAATAAATGTGTTATAATTTATCTCTTTTAATTCAATCAATCAAGTATCATTTTTCTTGTTTTATACTTATAAGTGCAATATCTATATGTGTATTACTTTAATTACACCGTATTTTACTTCTGCAACTTTATATTGCAGGGTCGTGTAAGGACTAAGACTGTCAAAAAAGCAGCAAAAATTATCATTGAGAAGTACTATACTAGATTAACCCTCGATTTTGATACCAACAAGAGAATATGTGAGGAAATTGCTATCATTCCAACCAAACCTCTTCGTAATAAAATTGCCGGGTAAGTGTTTTTATATTTCTAATCTAAAAACATTCTGAAACTTGAATATTCCAATTACTTTTACTGCATTCGTTTTACTAGTAAATATGTATAGATTTAAGTAAGTATATTGTTTCTGAAAATTTTGTACATGTTTGCGGTCTTTCAATGTAATATTTACTTGGTTAATAGGAAAATTTAGGTCATAGGCCTTGTGAATACATTACTATAAAATATTTACAAGTTATTTTTGTTGTTAAAATTTCAAATTGACGTCTTCACTCATACGTCCATAAAACTTATCATGTATCTTGAAAATACAGTATTTTTCAATAAATTACTTTATTTCAGTTTCGCCACCCACTTGATGAGACGTTTAAGGCACTCCCAGGTCCGTGGAATCTCCATCAAGCTGCAGGAAGAGGAGCGTGAGAGACGTGACAATTATGTACCAGAGGTCTCCGCCTTGGAGCATGACATCATCGAAGTTGACCCCGAAACCAAGGAGATGTTGAAGATGTTGGACTTCAACAACATCAATGGTCTTCAGCTTACACAGCCAGCCACTCAGGGTGGTTATGGGGGCAGACGTAATTAAGAATAAACTATAAAACATATTCCTGTTTTTGTTTTCAAGCATTTATAGTACCCATCAATATAGTTAGGATATATTTTAATGTTAGCTTTGCCTGCTGTTCAGCCTGTGTAAAAAGAAACTACAAAGTTAAAATTAAATTTTACTTTCAGTTCAATTTACACTAAAATCTGGTCAATAGTTTTTGAGTAACAAACATTCGAAGATAATAATATATGAAAAATATGTTTATTTATTAAATATAAATTAAATTATTTATATTTATTTGAATGAAACCTATAGAATTATTATTTATTTTATAAAAAGTAAATTGATACGTCATTCATTTCAAACACCAAAGTTTTATTTTGAATCAGCCCTCAGCCAAAATGTATGGATTTGACATTAGTATTCGCTAGCGAAGCGATGGCTTATGTCAAATCGCATACATTTTGTAGCGCTAGTGTGAGCGCTAGCGTTAGCGTTTTGCCAGTTGTCTACGGGGGCAGGGCTTCATAACGTTATCGAATAGCAGAAAAAATATCGTTACGTACCGTTATTTTCATAATGGTAATAATTGGTAGCCAGATAACGTTATTTTTTAACGATATCTAGTAACAAGTCAACGTTATATTTACCGCTATTGTTATAACGATATTTTTTCGTTATGTCAACAAAAAATATCGTTATAATAATAACGGTAAATATAATGCTATTTTCTGGTATCAGTTATGCGATCGTGCACGGTGCACCAAATCTCACTCGCAGCCCAACTTCCGATTTCCGAGCACCAGTTTTTTTTTGCGAGATTTGTGCTTACCTACTTTTAGGAATTTTATGCATAGAGAAATAAGTAATAAAAATAATACTTATTGTTTTGGAGTAAAAATGGGCCGTAAAAAGAAAAACACTGTATATAGATACTATGACTTAACAAGTCAAGATGGTGCTGCAATTTGTTTATTCAATGAATGCAGAAAATTATGCAAGGTACCTATGTCCGTATTTATTTACTTGTTTTAACTGTGGCGAATGCGGGGGATGGGCAAAAGATGGAAAACTAGATGATACCCGCAACTCCGTTGCGCCAAAATTAGTTTATCGCGCGGGAACCGTACATTTTTCCGGGATAAAAACTATCCTATGTCCATTCCCGGGACTAAAGGTGTCTTCATGCCAAATTTCAGCAAAATCGGTTCAGCGGTTTGGGCGCGAAGAGGTAACAGACAGACAGACAGACAGAGAGACATGAGACAGACACACTTTCGCATTTATAATATTAGTATGGATTATTTGTATGTCTTAGTTTAGAGCCAGTGCACACAGTGGGCTCTGGCGGCGCGGCATGTCCGCGGCTGCCCACTATGGATCACACAAATCAGTTTACATGCAGTAACGCAGACGGCGCGGGGCGGCAGCTAGCTCTATTCTCTCTATCTCCACTAGAACGAACGACACGATCTTTATTCCTTCGTGTACAAAAAGCCCGCCCCGCCCCGTCGTCTGCAAAACAACAGAGTCCGCCCGGCAGCCAGCGCACGGCGCACGTGCTGGCAATACAATAATTTACTATACAAACCATAAATTAGTAATATTTGAACAAAGATACTGAGTACTGAACTACTGACCATGTCATTCTCATTAGACGTCATTTTTCCTACAATATACACCTACTGGTCACCAGACACGTCTAGACTCTAGTTTAATTTTGTGCATACTGCATACTGAACTGACTGATTAAATTAAGTACTTACTTATTTTACAAAAGGTAACGTTATCAAAAAACATATATTTACCGTTATAAATCCTATTAACCGTTATAACATTTATCGTTATTAATTTCAACTTTTATCGTTATTCATAGTATCGGGTAAATTTTCATAACGTAATCTATGCCCTTGAAGCAGTAACATTATGAAAAAATAACGATATTTGAAGCCCTGTTTTGAATTATACATTGACAATGACATGTCGCGTATCCGATCGCTCCAACTCGGGATTGTTGTTTGGTTGTTTGCGCTGTTTCGTTTGCTGATATTTTCTTGCTCATTCGCTCTCACAGCAAGTGCGAAAAAGAACATAGAAAATTATTGTTCTCCTTCGTTTTGAGTACCTATAGGCTATACACGGAATCGTAATTATTTTGCTAAAATTTTGTCTAAAGTTTTCTGAATTAAAGAGCACCGCTTGTTTAATTACCGAGCGAAATCATTTATTATGAATAATGGAATGTACCCATTTGTTAGATAACGTCAACTTGGATAAGAAAATCTTTGTTGAGGACACGATCACAAAGAACTTGAACTGTTCAGGTAAGTAATGCTTTAATTTGTTCTATTTTCTGTATTTTTGGTAGCGATAAAAGTTTGGTTAATTCATCCGAAACAGAAATCGGTAGTGAGGTTAGTTTGAAAAATCAATACAGCGAACTAAAATAATCAGCTGTTCAGTGGAGGCGCGGGGGGCGCGGCATGGGTGACCGTGAGCCAGGGCTTTCGTTACCACTTACGGCGAAAAAGGCCCACCAAATCTATTTCCATGGTTTCTAAACAAAGATACACATAATAAGACCTTCACTTTACAGCATCGTTTCCATTTATGATGTACGATATACTTAATTCCGAAGTTACGCGACATCGAAAAGATGTTAATTTTTGCACTAACAATAATTTACGAGTTTTCTTGAATGCCTAGAGATTAAATACATTAATAAATGATAAACTTGAAATACATACTTCTGACTAACCTAATCTTTATAGAATATAATATGTATTATGTAGATAGTTATGTAAATGCCTATACTCTCAAAAAAGTTTTGCTGTGGAAGTTGGTCCTCAGAAAATCCTAGGAATTATAAATTTTTGTTTATCTTTTAATGCTCAAGTTGGTTTAGATAGCCCACAACACCTGAGGAGACGCAAGTGTGTTGTCGGCCTTAGAATTCTATCTGTTATTTATAGTAAACATCCATTTTACATTATCAATAATTCATAAATTAGGTACACTAGAATACCAAATGCGAGAATATCAACTAACTGAGACATGTTATTTGTATTGCTATTGCTGTAGCTACACCTATCAAAAATAGAAACCCAAATATTTTAGAATTAATACATCAATGCATTAAATTTTATGTGTTTGTCATAAAATAATTTGTTTAGTTGAACTGAGCATAAAGTAAAAACTATTTTAGTACCAACAAGTGATAGTTTAGGTGGCAGAACTATCCTAGCTGTGGTTTACTAAAAGATAATTTTAGAACACTACTTTTATTTTACATTTTCAATGTTTTAGCATGCGGGGTGACAGAACAAAACTGGCTGTGCCTTCAATGTGGCGTGGTGAATTGTGGCCGTTATGTCAATGGACATGCAAAAGAACATGCGGAGAAGTTAGAGCATCAACTGTGTATGAGCTGTGATGTCTACTCTGTTTACTGGTAACTTTTAACTCTTCTATGAATTATACTAAATAATTAATAACTCACCTAATTATAGTAATTACACTTAAATACTCGGTTTCAGTTAATTTTGATTTAAATGTAAACAAAAAAAATTGAAATTGCTAAATTGCTCAATGCAATTTCATTTAAATTGCAGAGTTTTAAATTGATAGCAAATTAATTAAAATTTAGGTAGGAGCTACGAATAATAAAAACTAAGGAAAAGTAGCTCCGTCAAAAAACATGTTCTACAATACTTGTCAAAAATGTGTACCTTAGTTAACACATTTCAATATGTATTTGCAATATTTAGGTGGCCTTGAGTGGTATCAGGCTGACGTTACATGACAGTTTGAAAGGAACCAAATTTAAAATGGTAATAGTATGGGAGCTATGTTGTAGGAATTTTATGGCAATGTAAATAAATTATATTGATTGATTAATATTTCAGTTACAAATGTGATGATTATATTTGTAATGATGGTGAAAATGAAACAATAGAATACATACGGCAAAAATTCATTGTCAGTAAAAAGGATGAAGATGCTTCTGACAGCAACCCGGATATAAGCAAAGCTGATGACATTGGGAATGGCCATAAAAATGAAGCAGAATCCAATGATATGCCTCTGTTGTCTTCAAATGAAGAGAGTAATGCAGAAAGTACTCCGACTAGCACCACTGAGCCTCCCGTTAATACTGGCTCTGACGTTTTAGAGAATAAGCCTCCCAAAATTAACAAGGTCAGTATTGCACTGAGATATAATTTTAAGGCTAATTTCATTGTGCATGTTTTATATAAATTTGTATTTGAGTAAGTGGATGGGGCCTATGTTCTTAGTGTTAGTTAGTGATTTCTTACCCATGGTCTAGTTGGGACACAATTTTATTTTAACCTGTGTCTGTTTTGGAGCCTATTCCAAACAAATGAACTCTTTATAATATTAGAATTTCACATGTCAAGATTTTCAATTATAGACTTATTAAAGTTACTTAATCCTTCAAGCCCCATAAGGACACCGGTGACCGCGACAACAATAGAATACAATAGCATTTCCAAGAATCCCCGATCGAAGGATTAAGCTGCACTAATGTCAATAAAGTGTGAATTATAATCTTTCCAGAATGCTGAGGAAACTGTCAGAAGTTTACGGCCAAGGTCAAGAAAAAGGTCTCACTCCACTGACAGCTCCGCGGAAAATTCAAATCATTCAACAAAAAGTAAAGAGAAGAAATGCAACGGGAAAAGTCCAAAGGACAAGAAAATTGTAGGGTTAAAAAATTTAGGAAACACATGTTTTATGAATGCAGTCCTGCAGAGTTTAAATAATATACAAGAATTTAGCTGCTACTTTAGTCAACTACCGTCACTAGAAGTTAAAACGAATGGTCGCAGTAAAGTTTACCATTCCAGAAGTTATACGCGGCAAGAGATGTCCGATGTGGTTATGGCAGAGGAATTGAGAAAGGTAAGCTCTAGTTACTAGAGTCTAGACTCTAGTACATAGTATTTTCTACTTATACATTTTGTAAGTTGTATGTGAGAACACACAAATAGTTTTTAAGTTACAATCTACGAATAACAAAACTAAGGAAACGTAACTCCCATACTCAACCGTTTTAAATTTGGCTCCTTTTCGAACACTAAAATATGAACAATTGAGATTCTCGCCAAGGTCGTTTCCCAGGTAACGTATCATAATATTGCGCGCTGGACGACAGTCTGCGCGGTTATTGTCACTGTCACAGTTATGAAACAAAGCCGTGGACAATAATAATAGGCTTGATGACTAATTTTTTTCTTATTAGTAATTGAAAGACCCTTAAAAAATAGAAACATCGCTGAAAGAATGACTCTGATAGCTTCAAAATTCACCAAGATATGACAATTCAAACATCTCATAAAATAGACCTGTTCGAAACACTCCATACAAAGTGCTACGAAAGACTGACGTCACTCTTTTGTAGTTTGTATGGATCGGGAGAGAACTTTGTTCGATAAGTATATTCAATATTGCGTTTATGAAAGTGGTTTCATAAAAAAAGTTGCTTTTAATTGCATAAGTTATCGAATGGTATACAAATATTAAGAAATTTAATTGAAAAAAAATTCGACTTGATTATCCAACTTTGAAGGCGCATAACAAAAAAAAAAATACAAATGCTATCGAGCTGAAATTTTGGGAACACTTATTTTTTACCGTGATTTCTTGATTTTATTAATAAAATTCGCTAATCTTTGACCTTGTCATCATCCCTATTGTCAAAAGCGGATGGCATTATGCAGTATACACCAAACATATCTACTATCACGAAGAAATGAGTACATAATTATTATTTTAAAATCAAACATTTTTCTCTGATCCTTAAGTCATCGATAATAATAATATATAATAAATTTGAACAAACCTTGTACGACTCGGACGAATTTAAAACTATCCAGAGCACCTAGACAAGACGTTTTCAGATTACAAAAATCTATGTGCTCAATTATTACAGAATTATTACAGAATTGAAATAAAAAACTTACGGTGCAAATAGGCAATGCAGATGTGGGAGTAATGTGTGGAGGCCAAAGGAAGATCTTCCGACCGAGCGAGGTGGTATGCCCGGTCTAGCCTAAGCCCACGTGATACATTTCAGCTGTCGTATATATACCGCCGCGCTCAGAAAACTTCGATAGCGCGATGCAGGAATGTTAGGCGAATTGTAGGTACCGCCACATCACTCCCCCCCCCCCGAAGACCGGAGGTCGAATCTTAAAGTCTTGTCGCTTGAGTCGCCAGTGCCAGTAAGTTCCAGTGAGTCGGAACTGTTGCAGTGAGTCCCAGTGAGTCGGAACTATAAGCTGCTGCACGGGATCCAGTGAGTCGGATAAGCTGCCGTGCGGGGCCGATGCTACCGGTCAGCAAGCAGAGCACATCTCTCCTGGTCAGCACGACCAGGAGAGATGTGCTCTGCTTGCTGACCGGTCGGTGTAGTGAGAAAGCCCGATGATGCCGATGCGGAGTCGCCCAGACCGCGGTACGTTGCGGCTAGTGGACGATGTACCCGATGAGGCGATGCTGGCTGGCGCGGTGCGGAGGGGCGGGGAGTGATGATGATGATGAAGGAGGCGTGTTCTGTCACCAATGTGGGAATAATGTGTGGAGGCCAAAGGAAGATCTTCCGACCGAGCGAGGTGGTATGCCCGGTCTGGCCGAAGCCCACGTGATACATTTCAGCTGTCGTATATATACCGCCGCGCTCAGAAAACTTCGATAGCGCGATGCAGGAATGTTAGGCGAATTGTAGGTACCGCCACACAGATTTTCGTAATCTCTTTAATTTTCGGTCATTACTCATACAAAATATATCATGACTATTAAAGTGTATGCTACATAAACGAGTAATCTGGCTCGGCATCCAATAGGCTACTTGACCTATATTTGATTTCATTGAAAAAATGCATATTTCTAGTAGAACTTGGCCTAGGAAACCGTATTTCACCCTTAACATCAAATAAAAGCTTATGATTGATAAATAAAGTCGATTTGAAAATATGATTTTATGAAAATAGGAATTGTACTGACGAAAACGCTTCTGCGGTACTTCCGATTTGGATGTGATGTCATCCTATTTGTAATTTAATATCTTTTATTTATCGCGCTCGTTATATGTAAGTTTATTTGTACATAAATAATATGAATAAGCCTAGAAAGATTTATAAAATATATTTTCTTGAATAATTCAAATAAAACATCAGTTTTATATATTATCTCCATTTATTGTAGCTGGGAAATGAAATGGCCAAAACTTTTCTACAAAAGTGTTCAACATTACAAATGATTTCTAAATTCTTTTCAAATTTTTCGGCACTGTTAGACTTTTACGCTTAGCACATAAAACTTTTTTCAATAAAGAAAGTATAAAATACAAAAAACATGACGTCACACTATGGCGGTACAATGGCGGACAGTGTTTTCGGCGCCATATACAAGGCATATTTTTCAATCAACATTTTTATGGGTTTCTACTGTTTAAAATATTAAAATATTAGTTTGTTTTGGTGAACATTAATGATTAAGAAGCGATTAGAATGAAGAAAAAAAAAATAGGTCAAGTAGCCTATACGGTTCGTTTCGTACTAAACGAAGGACGAACGGCATTATAAAAAAAAGATACTCCATACTGATGTCAGTCAGACTCAGACCCTTGTTTATGATTGAATTGTTACATCTTGCATAACACTGTCCATGGCGACTTTGTAAAAATTTTGTAATTATATTATTTTTTGATTATTGCATTTTTACAATAACATGTAAACTTAATAAGACAAACACAAAGAGACCAGCTTAATTTTATGCAAATACCCTGGCATCCAACTTGAATAAACCATCTTTTTGGGCATGTTCTTGGGTCGGAAAAAATACAAGAACTTTAACCTAAGCATAATTTTAAAAAATTCACTTACTGATGAAACTTGAAAGGTTATTCCTGTATTAAAAGTCGTATCTGTATGACTTCTACACCATTCCACAGGGCATTTAGGCATTTTAACAACGAAAATGTTGTAAAAACCTACGTAAAAAGTAAGTAAACAAATTGTAAAATGAGTTTGACAATAATTATCATGTCAACCTGGTTGAATGTCACTCGTTTATATATACACGAAAAATGTGTACCGAACACATGCATAAAGTATATTCGGGTCACATTTTGTAGCCTTTTGGTGCACTTTTTTTGACGGAGTTACTCTTCCTTAGTTTTGTTATTCGTAGGTTACAATATATGTTATACTTAATCAGATAGTTCATTTAAATTTTAACGGTCTTACTACACAAGATTTAAACACCTGTTGAACTGTTGATTACAGAAAAATTCAGTACAAAATGGTCTCAAAACAACTGTTCAAAAGATGTTTAGTTTTTTGTGGTAAGACTGTAAATGTTTAACTTGCGTCTCTAAATTCTGAAAGTATAGTTTTATGAGGTTTTTGTGGCCCCACCCACAATCAGCCTATCATTCCTGCATCGCGTGTTTCTCTCTTCAATGGCGTTTTAATTGGTAAATATTTTGATTTAGCCAATCAAAACAGCTAGTGAATAGATGAACTGCAATCAAAATACCTCATCCTAACATAATGAATATATCCTCAGGTGCTTATAAACCTGAACACGGGCGGGTGCGGGTCGAAGGGGGCGATATCCCCGGAGTGCCTGTTCCTGGTGATCTGGAAGGTGGTCCCCCGCTTCAGGGGTTACCAACAGCAGGACGCCCATGAGTTCCTGCGGTATATGCTGGACCGGTAATGATAAAATAAATAACTAATGAACATTGTACCAAATTGGAGTGAAACCTAATACAACAAAACAAAAATTTTTGAAATTGGTTCACAAACGGCCGAGTAATTGTTGAACATACAAAAAAAAATATGTCTTATTACTGAATCAATTTGAAACAAATGTGTTCAGAAGAATGATATTTGTAAAGTGTACTTATAAAGAAAGTTATCGCTTTTTTAAATTAAAATAAGGGGGCAAAGGAGCAAACGGGTCACCTGATGGAAAGCAACTACCGTCGCCTATGGACACTCGCAACATTAGAAGAGCTTTCACAGTCATTATCTGTCCGTCTGTCTGTTACCTCTTCAGGCCCAAGCCACTGAACTGATTTTGCTGAAAGATATGAAGATGCTTTGAGTCCTGGGAAAGCAGATAGGTTCCTTTTTTTCCGGAAAATGTACGGTTTCCCGCGCGATAAACGAGTTTTAGCGCAACGGAGTTGCGGGCGTCATCTAGTTGTGTATCGCGGGCGGGCGTATAAAATATAGTCGTTCTTTTAAAGAAAAAATCGGTTGTCTGTAAAGTCGGTTTACTGACGATAGTTGAACCCTAACTATCCTTAACCCCTTAACCCTCGCTTCCGAATCTCTATAAATAGAAACAAACTTTTTTGACTGTAACCGAAAGTTATTTCGATGTATTTCTTTCAAATGATTGTCTAAAAATATTTATAATGAGTAAAATAAACTATTCGCAATACAAAACGCTACATACATTCGAACAAAGACGAAATCCAGTAAAATCTTCGAACAAAGCACAAGTCATACCTTGACACGTAGGAAATAGAGCACAATTTTAAATAGCCGAAATAATACTAATAGCTCACAGATTGTTTATTTATTTTTCATTCAGAGTGTGGTCAATGTATCAAAGGTCATAACTAACCAAACTTCTTCATACAAAAGTATTCTCTAAGTCATCGAAATACGTAATATAATCGAAACAAAGAGCGCGGCCCAGGTGGGTTGAGTACGATTGCTGAGAGGATGGAACGCCTCAGAGCAGCTGTCAGCGAGGCAACGCCGCATGAACTGTCATGTTTTTCGGGCGCGCACCCCATATCTATACTAATATTATAAAGCGGAAGAGTTTGTTAGTTTGTTTGTTTGAACGCGCTAATCTCAGGATCTACTAGTCCGATTTGAAAAATTCTTTCGGTGTTAGATAGCCCATTTATCGTGGAAGGCTATAGGCTATATTTTATCACGCTAAGACTAATAGAAGGGAAGAAATAAAGGAAAATGTGGAAAAAACGGGGAAAATTATATGAAATGCTTATTTAGTAATAGTTTGAACGCGCTAATCTCAGGAACTACTGGTCCGATTTGAAAAATTCTTTCAGTGTTAGTCAATTCTGTACATTGAATATTTTTGTACAATAAATAATACTTGGAATGTGATCTACTATGCTAACGCGGACGAAGTCGCGGGCAACAGCTAGTCGAATTATAAGACGTTATCACGTCAAAAATTAGATGTAAGTGCATGTATTGGGAGTTTAGTTAAAATACGAAAGATCATTTCATGTACTTAATAAGGAAGTACTTTCATAGACACATGCAAATTTTCAGTTGCAGAAATCTATTTTCTTCTTAAAAAACGTCTTTTATACGTCCTTCTAGCTTAAAGCCCGCGATATATTTGGTGAACTTTAAATATTTTAACTTTTTTTTTTTGCAGTTTACACACCGAACTCCTTCAGCTTTTGCCACCGGATCGGGCGGACGGCAGTTTTGTCCCGCGCGCGCCATCTGCCTCTATCGTGACAGCGGTGTTTGGCGGCACCCTGCAGAGCGAGGTCAGAGAACACACACCATTATTTATTACATGATAAAACTATGGTAGGGGAGGGGAAGGTGCTAATTTTGTAGTCACTCAAGCGTCATGGAGACCTAGTAGGTTTTTTACATTAGGTAAAACTGATAAAAAAATAATAAGAGCGTTTTTTATTTTAGCGGTGGGTTAATAAACTGCGGCCATTTTAAACTTTTGAAAAAGAAAATATATTCAGAAAATTACTTATTTCGGTCAGTTATTATTATATTTCAGACAACAAGGACTAAATCATTTAGTTTAGTGCAAAATAAAATATCTGCGAAGCTTAGTTAGGATAAAATAAATTAATTAAAAATCAAAAAACCCGACTGCAAAAAATGTTAATCAGAATCAGAATCGTTTATTTCAGGAAATTGGTTAGCTAAAAAGAACGAAACAAGACCTAGGTAATTCTGCTGGAGGCATCGAATCCATGTTTTAATTGATACGACTCTTGCTTACGAGTTTCATGCCAGGATAAATAGAAGGTTACATAGAAAAATGTAGAAGAAGAAAGTGGATAATAAAAAGCAGTCGGAGGCATGTCGCACCAAGTTTAACATTAATTCATAAATCATAAAATATTATGCCATGACATAACTTATTATTATCACATAACAATAATGATAGTCATAAGTAAAAATCGTTAAACAAGCTACAAGATTATTGAAGTACGAAAAACCTAAAGTTCATTGTGGAGTTGACTTGAGGTTCTATAAAAATATGCTGGACACGTTTTTCCTGATGCCAAACGTTTGTTGTTTTGACTCTCTTTGCTGTTGTGTATGATTTTGCTATTTAAACCTATTAAGGTGCCGGTTGGCAGCGGGCGACATGAAGCAACCGACGTGTCGTCGCGACACTACTGGTTTGTATGTATTTCTATGAAATAGCCTCCGCAGCTAGCGACACGAAGCTAGCGACACTTTTCATAGAAATACATAGAAACCAGTAGTGTCGCGACGACACGTCGTCTGCTGCCGCTTCAGCCCAGGGATACCCAGTGCCGTAAATAGGGCGGTGCCACCGGTGCCCAGGCACAGGGCGCTGACTCTGGGAAGGCGCAAGAATGGCCAGACCAGGGAGGCCTGTGGCCCTGGAAGCATTGCTCTGAGTACCTATAATATCTAAAAAAAAGACGGGTTGCACTCCGGGAGTGCCGGCAGAAGTGAAAACTTGATTATTAACGTTGTGCATTTTTTTAAAACCATTTTTTATGAAAATCGATTATTAAAAAAATCGATTTTTTTAATTAATCGAAACCCATACAATCGAATAAATTTTTAACCCATTTTTTATGAAAATCGATTTTTAAAAAATGGATTTTTTTAATTAATCGAAACCCTTACAATCTATTCGAATTCGAGTTCGATTTCGAGTTCGAGTTCGACACAAAACACTACTCTCCAACCGTCTTACAGTTTTTCCAAGGATTTTCGACCAGCACGAGAATCTGACGCGAGTTTCACAGTTTGTACCCATCCCTCAAAAGTGCTCAACGCCGCTAAAGAAGTTTTCACTTCAAAAAACCGGCCAAGTGTTGAACCACGCGCAATATAGGGTTCCGTTATCCGTAGTACCGCTAGTTTTTTTTAATTTTTGTATGGTCAATGAATGTATATTTATAACGTGTTTTACACTACTAACAACATCATCTCAGTTGCTTTCAAAGGAATGGGAAGTTTTTTTTTTAAATCTCCACCAGACGGCGCGACGGTAGACACTTCTAGATTTTCTATTGGTTCCCCACCCATCTGAAATTATCTGCAGGTCGGCATCACTGACAACATATTGGTAGTGTTTCAAAAAAATATCAGAGTACTGTCAAGTGTGACGTAAATCAAAATATCTTAAATCTAAGCCATCATTGGCCTAAGCGATTAGGCCAGTATACTGGTAACAGCTTAGGAACACGCAAATTGTCAAACTGAAAACTGACAACTGAAAGAGAGTTTTGGCGGGCATCTCACTTTCAAAACTTCTTCTACTTTTTATTGTTGGTGTGGTTTTTATTATTTTTTCCCAAATTGCGTTATTTGTGTTTTTGATGTTCATTATTGGTAAAATATTAGCCAATAAATATCCGTTATCTTGCACAAGTGCAGGTAAGATGTTGTCAAAACTAAAATGTATATTTCCTGTGTCATTTGGTGTGAATATCGGTAAACAGGGCTATTTCTTCCGTGAGTTTTAACTAAAACATCGTTATAATAACTATATAATCCTATTCATTGGAATATTATTGCGTCTTTTTCAAATTGAAATGTATCAAGTTTTACATTCTTTTGCCCAGTTTTGTAGCAAGTATTGATGGTATTCCCTGGTATTACCGATAGTTGTCTACCCATACGCCATCTAGTTACTAAAATGGAAACTGTTTGACAATCAAATTAAAAAAATAAGAAAATCCCTCATTTGAACAAAAAGTTCCTTTATAGTTCGTGAGATAAGCCCTTTCAAATAATTTCCCCCGTTTTTTCCACATTTTCCTCTATTTCTTCGCTCCTATTAGTCTTAGCGTCATAAAATATAGCCTATAGCCTTCCTCGATAACTGGGCTATATAACACTGATAGAATTTTTCAAATTGGATCAGTAGTTCCTGAGATTAGCGCGTTGAAATAAGCCCTTTCAAATAATTTCCCCCGTTTTTTCCACATTTTCTCTATTTCTACGCTCCTATTAGTCTTAGCGTCATAAAATATAGCCTATAGCCTTCCTCGGTAACTGGGCTATCTAACATTGAAGGAATTTTTCAAATCGGACCAGTAGTTCTTGAGATTAGCGCGTTCAAACAAACAAACTCTTCAGAATTATAATATTATTATAATAATTATAATATTATAAAGTACTAGACGTTCCGCGCGGCTGCGCCCGCGTAAATTAGATATTTCACAGGAAAATTAGTCCACAAAAATCGGTTGTCTGTAAAGTCGGTTTACTGACGATAGTTGAACGTGACAACGTCATAGCCTTAACCCCTCAGTTCCGGGAAAAATCTATGCAAAAAAGTTGGCAGGTCAATGTGCAAAAAAAATGGCGCTCGGCCTACCCTCTTTGGAATATTAATGTAATATGAAATATCCTTACATATAATCCATATTTTATGTTTGTGTGAACTACATTATAATATATGTTTAATTTTCTATCTATCAAGCCATCATAATATAGTATTTAGTCCGATGTGATATTAGTTTCTCAATTATAAACTTTCGAAACTATAATTAGTGACTTGTTCAGAAGAAATAAACGAATACTTTATTCTTCATATATTAAGTCATACCTTGACACGTAGGAAATAGAGCACAATTTTGAATAGCCGAAATAATAGTAATAGCTCACAGATTGTTTATTTATTTTTCATTCAGAGTGTGGTCAATGTATCAAAGGTCATAACTAACCAAACTTCTTCATACAAAAGTATTCTCTAAGTCATCGAAATACGTAATATAATCGAAACAAAGAGCGCGGCCCAGGTGGGCCTTACGGTTCTTGAGAGACTTGAAAGTGTAAATGGAACGCCTCAGAGCTGTCAGCGAGGTAACGCCGCATGAACTGTCATGTTTTTCGGGCGCGCAGCCCATATCGAATTATAAGACGTTATCACGTCAAAAATAGCCTATGATCCTTCACGTGCTTTACTTCCTATCTGACCCAAATAACAGAAAAATTGCTCTAGTAGTTCGTGAGATAAGCCCTTTCAGATAATTTCCCCCGTTTTTCCACATTTTCTTCTATTTCTCGCTCCTATTAGTTTTAGCGTGATAAAATATAGCCTATAGCCTTTCTCGATAAATGGGCTATCTAACACTAAAAGAATTTTTCAAATTGGACCAGTAGTTCTTGAGATTAGCGCGTTCAAATAAGCCCTTTCAAATAATTTTCCCCGTTTTTTCCACACTTTCCTCTATGTCTTCGCTCCGATTAGTTTGGACTCTAACGATTATTTCCACTTTAAAACTTAATATTTCACAAACGGATCCCTAAATCGGAAAATGATCTATGAATACACCTATTATTTTTAAAAACCTATCCAACGACACCCTACACGATTGGGTGGGCGCAAAAGAAAATATAAATTCATCCCCGCTTGATGTGTAGGGAAGGTACCATAAAAAAATACTTTTTTAAGATTTCATGTACCATTTTGTTGGCATCACTAATATGTGCATTCATGCCAAATTACAGCTATGCAGGTCCTATAGTCTCTGAGCAAAACCGTGGACAGACAGACAGACAGACAGATAGACAGATAGACAGACGGACAGACTGTCCATCCGTTGTCTGTCAAGGAACCCTTATAGTTTCTTTTTTGTTTCACAGAGACTTTCAGCGCGCACAAGGGGGCGTTATCGCCCACTTTGGGAAAGGCTCATGTAGCCGGCTTTCAACTCGTATCTTTATTCTCAGGTGCGATGTCTGTCCTGCGGCACCGAGAGCAAGAAGCTGGATCCGTTCCTCGACCTGTCGCTGGAGCTGCCGGACGCCGGCCGCCACGACGCGCCCGTGCCGCTGGCCCACTGCCTCGCCAGCTTTGTGCAGGTACTGTACGAACTCTACTACTCGACCAAGCCAACTAGACGAATGTCAAAGCTTGCTCTCTCGCACTTACGCACATCGCTAGCAATGCATAAGTGCGAGAGAGCATGATTTGACAGTCGTCTAGTTGGCTTGGTCGAGTAGTACAGGTCCTTAATATACATGTGTCTACACACTGTATATTGTAGACGTGGAAACAAGAAACTTTTCCTTTAGACAACGATTACACGCTCAGTCTGGCATCAGTTCAGTCCTTCAGTCTGTAACTAACGCCAGAATGATGGTTGAAAAGTACTTACATAATAAAAAAAATATCAGTCCGTCAATCAACCGGTGACGATAACTCTCTCATCAATCCTGACCTAACTGATGAACTGAACTGATGCCAGACTGACCGTGTAACCATAGTCTAAACTCTAAAGTACCCCGCAAACGATCAAATTGTTTGTCAAATTTTACGTGTTTGTCAAACAGTTTGATAGTGTACAGCTTTGTTTGAAGCGTTTGTCAAAAAAACTACGTGTTTGACATGTTTGAAGAAAATTTGTTTTTGCGTAGCGTTTGATAAACGTGTTTGAACGTGTTCCGCTGTATTTGTCAAACAAGATCTCATGATCTCAAACCGATTCTAGCTAATTGTTCGACAAACTTGTTTGATGCACGTTTGTTCGTCTGCGCTGCTGTTTGATGAAAACGTAAATTACATCAAACATGTTTGTCAAACAAATTTGATTGTTTGCGGGGTACTTAACACTCAACACAAATACGGGAAATAACATCATTTTGTTAACGTAAGCAATAGAAAAACAATACATGTTGCACTCTAGAGTCTAGACTGCCTACTAATGTCACAACTCACAAGTGTTAAGCAGCTGCGTGGTGACGTCAATGACCTAGGCTGGTCAGTTTTATTTTTACTTTTGAAACATTCAAACAAAACAAAATCCAAAATTATATCACTAACATCATTTGAAATTTTACTATACAGGGTGCAATTAAACATTCCTGCCAAATGTTGATATAATGATCCTTGTTTAAAATTAAAATACACGTATTTTTCTTTTATTATCACTCAGTACTAAAATGTTGAGAAAGCTCCCGAAAGTTATCCTAAAAAACCCTACAATTAATGGACACGACGCGTCGCCCGCGCGTGACGCGCCTCCCCCCCGCGTCAGCCCCTCTCATTCCCCCGCGCCGCTAGTGACCGTTCTGCAACGATTTTAAATGGGATAAAATATTATGGCATAAAAAAATAACACCCAATTTTTGTTGCTTTAATGGACTCTCCTAATGATACCAAAGCCCTGGAAAAAAATTGGCAGGAAGGTTTAATTGCACCCTGTATAAGATTAACGTTATTTGTACCAGGTGGAGGAGTTAGCGGACACAGAGCGCTACTTCTGCAGCAGCTGCAAATGTAAACAGAAGTCAACAAAACAGTTCTGGATCAGACGGCTGCCTAATGTCCTGTGTCTACATCTCAAGCGGTTCCGGTGGCACAATTATTTCAGGTGGGATAGTCTATGGCCCGTATTTTTGGTCAGTACTTAAGATGCGACCTGGTCTCAAGACGCGGTTCGGCTCTGTGATTGGTCCAAATTTTGACAGCCAACCAATCACAGAGCCTGAACCGTGTCTTGAGACCGAGATGCATCTTGAGTACTGACCAAAAATACAGGCCTATATCTCTAGTATAATATTGTGCTATTACTATTAATGGTATTAATTGCCAAAGTTTAAAACATTTGACTGTATCATTCTTGAGTTACGTTAAAACTTTTGCGACAATAGTTTGGTCCCAGAGAACATCGAAATTAAAAAAAAAATGTTATTTACCTATCGCTTTGATTGGACACACGCGCACGAGATAGCAGTTATCTATACTTAGTACTAAATTTTAACTTAATTTTAAGTTATTTATTGCATGTAAACACTAAATTTAGTAGCAAGTTAAAATTTAGTTAAGTACTAAACAAGGAAATTAGAATTTTGACTATTTTCTGTTCAGTTGGCAGGCGCGGCTTGTCAATTGACACATTTCGGGCAGGCACTTCAAATTAAGTTAAAATTTAGTTACTACTGATCTACTTAATACGTGTAAACCAGCCATAATTCTTTAACTTACATAGAATTCACTGTTTGCAGAACAAAAGTGGACACGTGCATATCGTTCCCGCTCAAGGCGTTGGACATGTCCCGGTTCGTTCTGTCCAACGTGCCCGACACGCGGCGCTCCGGCCTCGGCAGCCAGCTGTACGACCTCGCCGCCGTCATCGTGCACCACGGCTCCGGGTGAGTCGACCTTATTACCCCGCGGTGAGGTGCATATTGCGATGACGGCGCTGTAGTGCCCGACACGCGGCGCTCCGGCCTCGGCAGCCAGCTGTACGACCTCGCTGCAGTCATCGTGCACCACGGCTCCGGGTGAGTCGACCTTATTACCCCGCGGTGAGGTGCATATTGCGATGACGGCGCTGTAGTGCCCGACACGCGGCGCTCCGGCCTCGGCAGCCAGCTGTACGACCTCGCTGCAGTCATCGTGCACCACGGCTCCGGGTGAGTCG
The DNA here is from genome assembly GCA_963422495.1 of Polyommatus iphigenia. Lineage (NCBI taxonomy): Eukaryota > Metazoa > Arthropoda > Insecta > Lepidoptera > Lycaenidae > Polyommatus > Polyommatus iphigenia. Next base: position 9,517,560 of record OY730182.1, read on the forward strand.
ACCTTATTACCCCGCGGTGAGGTGCATATTGCGATGACGGCGCTGTAGTGCCCGACACGCGGCGCTCCGGCCTCGGCAGCCAGCTGTACGACCTCGCTGCAGTCATCGTGCACTACGGCTCCGGGTGAGTCGACCTTATTACCCCGCGGCGAGGTGCATATTGCGATGACGGCGCTGTAGTGCCCGACACGCGGCGCTCCGGCCTCGGCAGCCAGCTGTACGACCTCGCTGCAGTCATCGTGCACTACGGCTCCGGGTGAGTCGACCTTATTACCCCGCGGCGAGGTGCATATTGCGATGACGGCGCTGTAGTGCCCGACACACGGCGCTCCGGCCTCGGCAGCCAGCTGTACGACCTCGCCGCCGTCATCGTGCACTACGGCTCCGGGTGAGTCGACCTTATTACCCCGCGGCGAGGTGCATATTGCGATGACGGCGCTGTAGTGCCCGACACACGGCGCTCCGGCCTCGGCAGCCAGCTGTACGACCTCGCCGCCGTCATCGTGCACTACGGCTCCGGGTGAGTCGACCTTATTACCCCGCGGCGAGGTGCATATTGCGATGACGGCGCTGTAGTGCCCGACACACGGCGCTCCGGCCTCGGCAGCCAGCTGTACGACCTCGCCGCCGTCATCGTGCACTACGGCTCCGGGTGAGTCGACCTTATTACCCCGCGATGAGGTGCATATTGCGATGACGGCGCTGTAGTGGTGTGTGTGTACATAAACGCAGCGGTCATGCACGCACATGTATACGTTCGAGTGAACCTTATCAATGCGTATTAAAGTGCATACCTAAATATCATTCAGAGTGGGCGTCTTGTTACTGAGTAGTAAAGTGTATATTCCAATGGCAGGGATATAGCGAGTTTGCGCATACAGCGTTTGCAAATACAGCGGTCATGTACGGTCATGTATACGCTCTAGCCTCTAGCGTACGCACTCGTATTTTGCACGCTTACGTGTGTTACATGGACTTCCTTGTCAGTATTAGCAGGTAAAGCTTGTTAGTATCAGCAGGTAAAGAACTTTTATATATATTAACACAGTTCTGTGTCTCGCGATTTGGAAATTTAAATGTCGAATAGTCTCTTGCAATTTTTGCTGAACGGTTTTGAATTTGTGCTCTTTCTGAAAACTTATTTTGTGTTACTTGCGCAGTTGGTATTTACTATTTATTTTAATTTAATAAACGTTTGTTTCAGTGCCGGGTCCGGTCACTACACAGCGTTTGCCATCAACGAAGAGCAGTGGTTCCATTTCAACGACCAGACTGTTCGCAACAGCGACGCAGCCACCGTCGCCGCGTGCAAGCCCTACATACTGTTCTACATACGGCGCGAGATCGCGTGACCGAGTGAGATAGCACGATACATTTAACGCTAGAGAGAGAGAGAGAGAGAGAAATAGCAACATGGATTTAGGCTTAAAATTTAGATTTTACAGGGGCCGCGAGATCGCTAACGAGTGAGATAGAAAGAGAATGATAGCAAAATGGGTTCAGGTTTTATTGAAATTTAGATACCTACTGCATCGGCTGCGAGATCGCAAATGAGTGAGATAGCTACATTTAACGTGAAAGAGTGATAGTAATATGGATTTAGGGTTTTATTAAAATTTAGATACCTACTGCATAGGCCGCGAGATCGCAAACGAGTGAGATAGCTGCATTTAACATGAAAGGGAATGATAGCAACATGAATTTAGGCTCTTGGTTGAATATAAATACCGGCTGCATAGGCCACGAGATCGCAAACGAGTGAGATTTCACATTTAACGAGCAAAAGAATGATAGCAACACGGATTTAGGCTTTTATTAAAATTTAGATACTGCATAGGCCGCGAGATCGCAAACGAGTGAGATAACACATTTGACGTAAAAGAGAATGATAGCAACATGGATTTAGACTTTTCTATAACTAAGGTAACTCCGTCTGCGAGATCCCGGGACCGAGTGAGAAAGATAAATTTAACAACATGAAAGGGAGAGAAAGTAACGCCGATTTAGATTTTTCTGTAACTAAAAGTGGTAACAACATCCGCGAGATCGCGAAAGAGTGAGACAGCACGATACGTTTAACGTAAAAGAGAGAGATAGCAACATGGATTTAGGCCTTTTTTGTAATTTAGATAGCATGAATAGCATACTTAGAATCCCGTCATCAACAAATGAGACCACGATATTTAACAACGTGAAAGAAAGAGATGGTTATTGGTTAGAAAGTTTACAACTTTATTACCACGATATGCATAATATTATTTAGCCGCGTGAGAGCGAAATAGCACGATGTTTTGATACAACGTGAAAGAGATAGCAATAGCATACAGTCAGAATGGGACTTCAACGTTCAAATCTAGGCTTAAAATAAGCTGGTGTTGTTTACAAATTTGTTATATTATATTATCATAGTAACAATTCTTTTCTAAATACATACGTTTAATCGCGCGAGAAACATTAGAGTGACGTGAAATATAACTTCTGTCTCAATATTAAGACCCGTCACAACATTCTTTGTAATGATTTTATGTTTCATTGTATAAATTTACTGGAAAATCATGTAACCGTAACATATATACATTTATATTTTTTGGTGTAAAAAAATACTACATCTCCCATTTTTGTATTGAGCTTAGAAACATTTAGAACAGCGAAATAGCAGCTGTGGGGCTAGTGTTGCTAACTTATCGATAAATTTCACGTTGGGATTTGTGTTAATAAAAATATGTGATGGCAACACCGCACCTGATGTTGAAAGATGTAAAAGCAATAATTAAAAAGTAAAGAAATGTTAGACTATACAAAATATGGATCGGCCAGTATAGTCATTTATAGTTTTTAATTAACGGCTAATTTAGTTTAGTTATAATAATGTAATGAATTTAAATCATGACTTATAATATTGGACACTTTAAAGTGATTCAATATTAACTTTAGTGAAGACTACTTTTTAAAATTAAGACGCTGGGATTCATTTTCACCAATCTATTCTTCATATTATTTACACTTCAATTTCGAGAAATTTTATGTTTAGAAAAAATGTAATTTCATTAAACAATCCTTCGATCGCGAATTCTTGGAAATCTATTGCTATCGCGGCCCATTAGGGCTTGGGAGTTGATAAGAATTAATTACTAATATGAACTTTTCAATATTAAAGAAACCACAAGGTAAACATACTTTTAAACTTCCATATTCAACTTTTGTTTCGACGAATACTATTTCTGTGATACACATTTTATTATTATTGATTTTAAACTTTAGTCAGGTTGTGAATACAAACATGTTTGAAATTAACGACTATATTTGCGCCTTTTTAAAAAAATGACAATGCGTTGTAAATTGTAATGTATTATTGAAACGTGAGGCCCCAATACTTTTTCTCAATATCGATAAAATATAAATTATCACAAATCACAACACTACAAATCAGTCGAGTTTAATAAAGTGCCATTTTATTGTTGCAGTTTTTAGTGTTTTTTTTTTCACTAATGATTTCAAAATAAATCTAAATTACCCAGTGACAAACTTTATGCAATGGTTTTTAAATCATTTTCGCATATTCAGGTTCATTTAGGTATCTTAATTTCGCGTTCAAATTATAGTTAGTATAAAATTAAAAAGTAACATTTATAGTCTAGACTCGTGAATATAAAATGAGAAAAGTATGAATTGCATTTACGAATGTTTTAAAATTAAACTCATTCATAAAAATAAAGACATTTCATAGACATTATCCAATAAACTTTGAAATTTGAAATTAAAATAACCGAAATAGGTATTTATTCCTAATTAAAGAATTCCCTTACTATGTAACTTTTACCAAAAAACATTACATTTTTGTATGCACACAACAGTGTTAGTTTAGAGCCTTAATTTCTGGCGCTACACTTAAATGTTTCCAATGAAACAAACACAATTTCACTTTTTCCTATGGGATTGAATATAACCTCCTCCTTTTTAGAAGTCGGTTAAAAATATTTTATTATAATGTCTCACTATATTGGATAAATGATTTAAATTTTTGTACTATAATAATTTTTTAACTGTGCCGATTAGTAAAACTGACAAAAATATGAATCCAAAGCTTCTTTTGGCTGGAACCACGCAATCATGGCTTTCGTATTTAAAAAAAATATCCACAGCCGAACATAGAACCTCCTCCTTTTTGGATGTCGGTTAAAAAGCAGGTTTTGCGTTCACGTTTTACATTCCTAGCATGTAATATATTGGTTGAATACTACAGAAAAAAATTAAACGGACGAGATGAATGTAATATCGATAGAATTTTATCGACATGTAACCTCACTATACGACAAAAATATGTGAATGAAAATGGATATTTTTTTCTGTAGTTTTCAATGTGCAGTTGCTTCAGAATCATAAATTATTGTGATAGTATGAGAAATGTAAATAGGATGTTTTTTTTATTGTGTCGTGTTCTCTTTTGCAAAGTACCTTATTGAACAAGTTTATTTTTTGTAAGTACTTCAATTACTCGGAGTTCACAGTGATTGAATTTAATAAATTCGCCAAGTAATACTTGAAAGTTTTATTTACACCTGTATAATTGCCTAACCACCCTACTTATAAAAAGATCCACAGTGTATGCAGCCTTTATACGGATGTTATAGACGTTGTATAATATTACAGTTCATTTGTGTATTAACTATTATTATATTGTATAGTTAATTCTTTTATGTATATTGGACACGGACAAAACATTGTATGTCGTCTGCAAAGTGCAAACACAGTATGGATCTTTTTATTAGGTAAGAACAGTTTTTAAGTTTTAATGTAAACTTGGTTGAATACTAAATCGCTTAATCAGGCGCTCAAAATCTCATCGTCCCTGTTTTTATCGCAAGAGTAACAAAGACAACTTGTGGGCCCGTTTAAGCGTATTCGTATTTTTATTTCTTCACTTCTTTGCCTTCTTTATATGATACATTATTTGCTCTTTCATGATGACTAAGCCAAGGACAGCACATACAAAAAGCCTTTTGCAGCCATGACACATTTCTCTTATCTTTCGAAATATGTAAAGGTGGCACACAAGAGGTATTATTAACTTTAAAAGAATAAAGCGTTGTACTGTTACTTGTAGACAAATCGATATAAGTATTGCCAATATTGTCACAAACAATATTTTCTATTTCTGACTTTTCGTATTTGTTTGTTTCTTCTGTTTCTATGTTCTTTTCTATATTTTGCGACTCAGGATCTTCTAGAATATTGTATATGTCGTATTTTTCGACTACATCTTCTATTTTACTGTCTCGATCGTGAATATTTTCTGCATTGTCATTTATATTTTCTTTCTTTTCTTCATCGCCTTTTATTTCGTGTATTTCAACTTGTACACCTATGTCTATATTATTATTAATATCGTTATAAGGTGTAACCCTTGTAGTTATAGTTTTAAATTTCTTTTTTACCGTTTTGTTTCTATCATTTAGTACTAATGGTATCCAGCTAAAATATCTCTCAATTTCTACCGCTCTAGGTTTTATAAAAGCTGGTTTTATTTTTGTCCATTTTTTCTTAGGAGATTTAACTTGTGGTTTTGATATTAAATTTGTGTATATCGGTTCTGCTATCTCAATGACAGTAGGTAAGGATGGTAGACTTGATACGTTTAGTTTCTTTTCCTCTATAGTAATTGGCGTTGATACTCTAGTAGTTTCTTCATGACTTATGTCTTCGTCCGTTGAGGATGGACTTAGAGTAAAACTTGAGTCCTTTCTAAAATAATAATCAATAGCATAATCTGCATTGGGTAGATCATCTTCTTCATATTCTATGTGAGAGTTATAAGTGCAGTAGTGTGCATTATCTTCAGAAGAACTTGACGAGAGGCAGTTTTCGAATTCCCTATTATATTCTATATCAGTTGTAGATGATATTTCATCTTCCCTACGGCTTTCTCTGTATATATCTGCAATAACATCCTGTAGCATTGATCCGAAATGCTTTGTTTCATTATACAGTTGTTGGTAATCATTTTGTGCATTCACAATTCCTTTATTTTCGAAACTATTGTGCCAATCATGATTGGTGTTGGATGTAGCTTGATCAACATCATCATTATTTCTTTCTTTCCCATCAGAATCTAATTCAACAATTTCTATAGATCTAGCGTTATTTCTAAATTGTATTGCATTCAGCTCTGGGAAGATAATATTTCGATTGATTGCTAAAATTGAAGTAAAGAAAAGTTTGGTAAGTAGTCTAGATTCTAGCCACTAATTCTGAATTCCAGCTTTAGAGTTAATGTTATATTTTGCAATAATATAAAAGTAGCTACCATACTTATTGATTTATACAAGCAAGTTAAAACTTACAAATCATTCTTTTCCTGCTCTGCTTGTCGGTTGAAAACATCTTTGTTTCAAATGCCAGCAACTTCACTGAAAATAATGTCTCAGGTAAGTTAAGCTGATTTACTGTCCATTGAATCATAACTGGGCTATGGGATCCCCCTATGCGCGCTATCAGTATCTACAAAATGTTGATGAACTTTCGGAGATGCAATGCACGCTACTCAGAGTAAGTTTACTTAATATATTTCTGTACCTTTATCTACCATACAAATCAACAAAGAGCGAAACTGCCGTACGAGCCGATCCCGATGCAGTGGACGCGTAGCTTGATTCTTCAGAGATTCTTGTTCTTAGCACCTTTTTTCTGTAAATCCTAAACTTGTTTACCACGTAGTGATTATATTCTTTGTTGTTTACCTACGTTGTGTTTGACACTGACTTTACATTTTTTATTTATAGATTTTGACATCGCGTTTTTGTAATAATTTTTCTGTAGTACATTAATTGAAAAAGTTTGTAAACAAACGACAAAGTTAATAAGTAATAACAAACTCTATGTAGAGTTCTTTTGTTGTCCACTTTTTGTTATTTTCTTTACTTGCCTCAGGTATTACTTACTTTATTATGTGCACAACTACCTACTAGGAAATATGTAGTTACATAAAATTTTAAATACTTATTTTAATACACTTAAAACACTGCACAGCGTGAAATACACAAAATAACACAGATGTATATCGCATAATATCCAAATTCGTAACAAGTACCAAACACTTTTAAGAACGTCGAAGAACGGGCGTCAAATATTTTTCAATAAAATATGCTATAGGCAATTTGTCGCTAAAAGCCCGGCAGAGGAGAATGTTAGCGAAACAAAGTAAATGGATTGATTACAGCAATTTGACGCACAAAGGGTCGAAAATTGTGTTAGCGCCTCCGTCGAGCGCCATTTGCAAAGCACTTAGTCTATTACACCTCTAAATATTGTTAGCGGAAAAATGTGCGAACAATTAATACGATATTGGTCGCTTGCTGCCCGCGACTTTACACGTATACCTAATGGAAATAGAATTTCCCTAGTTGGCAATGTTATATCAGCTTTTTCCTAAATTGGATCACAAAACACACTTGTATAGAGTAAAGATTTTTTTTTGCATTTTAAAATATAAGGTGAATAATCACAATAAATTAAGATAAAACATACTTATATGACATATGTAGTTCTTACGATTGACGCTAGATGGAGTTAGGAGGTACGAAAATAAAACTGCAGGATTTGGTAGAGAATGCCCAAAAGACAACATTCCTCAAAAATATGCCTGTTGTATATAAATGTTAAGGAATATTCTCTAAAAATATATATAATAAATTAATAACATTTTAATTTATAATATACAGTATAACGTCAGACTAGCGGACCGAATAAGAAATATCTAGCACACTGCGCTCCAAAGCTGGTGTTATGTCTAGTGTAGGTACCTATATGGTGTAGAGTGTAGACTGTAGAGTATAGACTTCGGAGCAGTAGCAGGAGGGACACAAGTGAAAGGCTCGAGAGTGGTAGACCAACTGTTTTATTGAAATATTAATTATATTATTTTAGACTCCGTTCACACGTCACATCTTACATACACAATTGCAGACGTCGGCATATTAAAAGCTGCCAAACTAAAATTTGACTGGGCGGGCCTTACAAGCCGCATTTATCCTGACCGCTGGGCAAAGATCACCACAGAATGGGTACCAGATGATGGACGACGCCGCCGTGGTCGGCCTCGAAAAAGATGGCGTGATGACCAAGACAAATACGAGCATGTTGGCCCACGGCTGCGTGGGATCAAGAGGATTGGAAGACTTTGGGGGAGGCCTTTTCCCAGCCGTGGGACAGCATAGGCTCTTTAAAAATATGAGTATAACATTGTATTTTTGTATTACCTGTTGAGAACGGTGTGTAGAGAATGAAGAATTTAATAGTTAGGGCCGCGCCACACCGGAATGGCAGCAGCGCGACAAGCACTTTCAGTGTCATATGATTTTAAACTTTATCTTCATTATTATAATACAAAGTATCGCTTGAGAATCTGCGGCCCCCGGCGGCCACGGGCGGCCGCTAGACTTCTCAAGCGATACTATGTATTACAATAATGAAGATAAAGTTTAAAATTGTATTGTATTTGTATCATAAGACACTGAAAGTGCTCGCCGCGCCGCTGTCATTCCAGTGTAGCGCGGCCCTTATTCTCCCGAGTAGACGTTTTTCCGAAGTTTCATCTTCGGTCGGGTATTCACGTCAAAACTATGCACTAAATAATATCGATCGCGAATTAGAATAGTTAATGCGACAGAAACATTCGTCCATTATCGAGCCCTGTGATCAGGCCATTGGGAATTAGCCTATAGAGCCGCACATAATTACCTGCCAACGATTAAGCGTTTGAATTAAAGAGCTTTAGGCTTATGCTAGAACTAGGTTATAGCAGTGAGCTACCATCGCAAATGTCAAAAAAATGGCTCTACTATAAAAACTCTACCTTTATTGTTGAAGAAAAAAGGAATAAATAATCTAGGACGCCCCAAAACATTTACCTACGCACTACGCAGAAAATAATAACATTAACGTGTTATGTTATATCTATGTACCTACCTATGATGTATGTAACGCCTCCGTGGTCTGGTGGTATAGAGTGTGGCTCTTGACTCGGAGGTCGTGGGTTCGATTCCCGCGTTGGAAACAATATGATATTTCCAAGTTTGGTTAAGACAATGCAGGCTGATCACCTGATTGTCTGACAAGTAAGATGAATGATGATCCATGCGTCGGATGGGCATGTAAAAAGTCGGTCCTGCGCCTGATCTCTCGCCAGTCGTGTCGGTCTGCCGTCTCACTGGGTTATGAGAGTAAAGGAATAGCGAGTGCTCTTGTGTATTGCGCACACACTTGGGCACTATAAAATTACTCCTACGTAGCTGGCCTGGTTTCAATGAAATCGGCCACCGTCACCGAAACCGGTGTGGGAGCTATTATTATTATATGTATGTATGTGTGCGTACGTCCGATTTATTAGTGCTGTAAAAATTTTAACATCGAGTAACTTGTCTAGTAGCAACATACCAATATTATACTGTAAACATCATTACCCCTCTTTTGGCTTCTCGGTAGTCGGTTCGAAGTTGTTTCAAAACATTGTTTTTCTCTTATCTAGAAAAACATCGAGTTTTCCCTGTAAACATCACTATCGCGATCTCGATGGCGGCGATAAAGTGGAAAATTTCGTAAAACAAAAATATTTACGGCGCGAAACACAACTATAATTAGTCTATCAAAATATAGTTATTTAATTGGCGCTATGATTATGGGGTTGTTGTATTTGCCTAATGGAAGGCGAGATAAAAGCCGGCGGTATCTTCCATCTGTAATTAGAGGCCGCACTTAAACCTACTCCTCCATCTGTCTTATGTAAAGTGTGAAGGTTCAAGGGTCGGTTACGTTCGTGCGATTTGCAGGATGATTGTGCTATTAAAGAAAGCGTTCAATAAATGGCGGACCTAAGTTTTTGGTCGCGTCAAATTATTCAAGTGACTTGTGGGCTGAATCATCATTTAACCTGGTCAAATGATGTAGTATCTGGTAAGTATATGAATTAATTTCTCTTTTAGTAGAATGAGCAAATGCATACACGTGATACAATACATTTTTGACGTGATAACGTCTTATAATTCGATATGGGGTGCGCGCCCGAAAAACATGACAGTTCATGCGGCGTTATCTCGCTGACAGCTCTGAGGCGTTCCATTTACACTCTCAAGTCTCTCAACAACCGTAAGGCCCACCTGGGTCTGGGCCTCGAAACAAAGAGTTTCGATTATATTACGTATTTCGATGACTTAGAGAATACTTTTGTATCTTTATACAAAAGTATTCTCTAAGTTTGGTTAGTTATGAACTTATGACCTTTGATACATTGACCACACTCTGAATGAAAAATAAATAAATAATCTGTGAGCTATTAGTATTATTTCGGCTATTCAAAATTGTGCTCTATTTCCTACGTGTCAAGGTATGACTTAAGGCAGGGATTAATCTCAATCCAAAACGATAACCTTGCACACAACCAAAGACCAAGCGTATACGCATCGCAATAAGATTCATTTTAGCTTAGCATAAAACTGTAGTTACTAGGGGCAGATCTTCTCTATTTTTCATGTTTTTTAAAAATATCTTTGGAAATAAATATTAAGAAACAAAATTGTTCGGTTCAGAATATTTTAATATAGATTTGCTAACAATTTATTCAAATAAAATGTTCAATTATCCTAGTTAATACCTATACAAGATGTTTGTGTAAACACCGTTGTCCTTGAAACCATCAAATGAGCCCGTCAAAATGAACAACTTTTTCTATAAGAACAATGCTGGGAATTAAAAAAAAATCTGTCTTCATACCGATACAAATTGCCGATCCGGGCATCCGTATGGGTATGAAGACGGCACTTTTTTTTGAGTTCCCAGCATTATTCTCATAGAAAAAGTTGTTCATTTTGACGGGCTCATTTGATGGTTTCAAGGATAACGGTGTTTACACAAACACACTGTATTTCGATGAATTAGATTTTTGTCGGAGGTGAGTTTGTAAATTAATTACAGCCAAAGTATTACGTTTTATAAAAATGTTTATGGTTTAAAGTCTTTTAAATATTGTGCTTTATATCTCATATTTTTTTACATTTCGTTATTATATTGGAACTAGGTAAACCGGGAGTCACGGAATCACAAATTGGGGTTGATCCTCGCCCTCATATATGAAAAATAAAGTATTCGTTTATTTCTTCTGAACAAGTCACTAATTATAGTTTCGAAAGTTTATAATTGAGAAACTAATATCACATCGGACTAAATACTATATTATGATGGCTTGATAGATAGAAAATTTAACATATATTATAATATAGTTCACACAAACATAAAATATGGATTGTATGTAAGGATATTACATTAATTTTACAAAGAGGGTAGGCCGGGCGCCATTTTTTTTGCACATTGACCTGCCAACTTTTTTGCATAGATTTTTCCCGGAACTGAGGGGTTAAGGCTATGACGTTGTCACGTTCAACTATCGTCAGTAAACCGACTTTACAGACAACCGATTTTTGTTTTTGGAGCTGTCGCCGAAACGTAGAGTACCAAAAAGCTCTATTTCGGTTTTTTGTCGGTAAACATCCGCAATTTATTATGTACTTTAGGTGCTGATTTTCATTGATACAGTAATAAACGAGAATTGAGGGAGTTTGGGTTATACATATTAATATTTTTACATACTAGGTGGATACTGGAGCTTTTACATGTTTACGTGCAGGTGATTTCACAGAAATTACTAAGATATTTGTATAATATTATCATTTATCTAATCAAGAGATTGTAGAGTTTTTTTTCACACTCTTCAAAAAGTTCGACGACAAGAAAGTCGCTCCTTCCTGCAAATCGGACGAATGTAATAAACGCGTTAGTGTTAAGTAAGAACTCTTGATATTTGCACACGTGGTACAAAAGCCTTTTGTTTTCGATAATTGATCATTGTTCTTTGATACACATACCTACATACATAGTAATAAATATTATATCTATTATATCTATACAGTATACATATAATAAAACTGTAGAAATGAAAATTCTGTACATTAAAGATATTCAAAAAATAATAAGCGGGGGGTGTCACTACATCGCTATAGAAGCCAAAAATGTAGTTAGTTTTTTGTCAGTCTGTCTGTCTGTCTTTCTGTCTGTCTGTCTGTCTGTCTGTCTGTATGTTTGTTCCACTATCACACGAAAACTACTAATCCGATTTGAATGCGGTTTTCGCAGATATATTTGTCTTCTTCCAACTTAACATCTGGTGTATAAATTTTTTTCCCTCCACCCCCCTAAAGGGATGAAAGAGGGGGTCAGATTTTGTATAAAACTTTTGCTTTAACACGAAAACTACTGATCCGATTTGCATACGGTTTTCGCAGATATATTTGTCTTCTTCCAACTCAATCACTCCTCCCCCACCCCTCTAAGGGGACCAAAGAGGGGGTCAGATTTTGTATCGAAGTTTTTTCTTTAATGGACTTACTTCATATTATTAACTGTTTTTCCAACTTAACATCTGGTGTATAAAATTTTCCCCCCTACCCCTCTTAGGGGACAAAAGAGGGGGTAAGATTTTGTATCAACTGATGAAGTAGAAATACTTTAAATGGCAAAACAACGTTTGCCGGGACAGCTAGTTCTTATAAATTAGCCTAAATCTAAGGTCTGACTTCGTAGGTCGTATGAGCATTGCAAAAGGAATGCTGTACCTACATTTTCCGCCATACAAAGTAAATAATATCCTGACATACTTACTTAATTAGTCTACCAACGCACATTATATTAATATTTAGGCATCCTAAAATATTACCTATTCTTCGTACGTTGCAGTCGGGTAAAAATTACATCTTTATTATTATTTTGCATTATTCTAATGCAATATTGACTGCACAGTTTTTGCATAATATTGTGCACCATCACAAGGCTTTTAGTGAAATTGCTTATAAATATTCAAACTATTGCATGCGGCTAATGACGTTAGATGGGAAATCTAATTAATTTGTCATACTTAATTGTAGCTTATTGCCAGTTGGAAAATTATGAGCATTACCAAAGGAAAAGTTAAGAGTTCGAAATGTAAAATATACATACATACATACATTATAATAATAATAATGCTCCCACACCGGTTTCGGTGACAGTGGCCGATTTCATTGAAACCAGGCCAGCTACGCAGGAGTAATTTTATAGTGCCCCAGTGTGTGCGCAGTACACAAGAGCACTCTCTATTCCTTTACTCTCATAACCCAGTGGGACGGAAGACCGACACGACCGGCGCGGCGAGAGATCAGGCGCAGGACCGACTTTTTACATGCCCATCCGACGCATGGATCATCTTACTTGTCAGACAATCAGGTGATCAGCCTGCATTGTCCTAACCAAACTTGGAAATACATATAACATGTTTCCAACGCGAGAATCGAACCCACGACCTCCGAGTCAAGAGCCGCGCTCTCTACCACTAGACCACGGAGATATTATACATAGGTAGTAGGTACTTACCTTGTTTTGTTTCATTTATGCAAAGGCTTTTTAAAATAACTATGTATTTTTAAGTAACTAAGTAAAATTTATGATCGGAATTCGGAGACTTTTATTCTCAGGCAAATGCCGGAACTACGTTATTTAGTCGGGTTATGTCAAGTCCGTTCACTACTAACTGCATTGACTTGACATACATTTGACCAAATAACCGTAAGTTCGTAACTCGTAACCCTGAATACTGGAAACTGAAATGTGATTTTATTACGATTCCAGTTTTATTTTTCTAGAAGATAAATTAAATATGTAATGTATTTATCAGGCTGATCACCTGATTGTCTGACAAGTAAGATGATCCATGCGTCGGATGGTCATGTAAAAAGTCGGTCCTGCGCCTGATCTCTCGCCGCGCCGGTCGTGTCGGTCTTCCGTTCCACTGGGTTATGAGAGTAAAGGAATAGGGAGTGCTCTTGTGTACTGCGCACACACCAGTGCACTATAAAATTACTCCTGCGTACCTAGCCTGGTTTCAATGAAACCGGCCACCGTCACCGAACCCGGTGTGGGGAGTATTATGTATATTATCTTCTTTAAGTTTTTCAAATTTAAATTGAATAGCAATAAAAATTCAGAAGATACGAAATGTAAAAAGCGCATTTCATTAAAATTGGCTTCGTCTAGTGGCAAAATAGCCACTTTGTCATTCGAGAGAGACCCGGAATAATTGTGATGACTGTAATCTGGGTTTTTGTGAAATTATACGCTTTTATCATTAATACGGCTGTGGTGCAAACAAACAGCGGCACTCTGTTTGTAGGGCTGCTCAACCTTATGAAGTGAACATAATATAGAACCATTTCCATTTGAAAATGAAAAACTAATCAAGGTTTGGTACTACTAATATATAATATTCTGTGGCAAGGTATAGTGTACAAAAAAGAAGTACTTATATTTAGCAGTGTCTATATAATATGTATTTAACAGTTAACTTACCTATTACCTATGGACAATTTTGGTTTAAAGTTAAAAAAACACCTTAGTTGCGGTAGTTTATAAAACATTGTTGTTACGCAAGGAAAGGATTGAAAGAAGTAAATTTTATAGATTTTTTAGAGCCTCTGAAATTAAGTTTTATCTATAGTTAGTTGTAACCTATTTTAACGCCCATACTCAGACACTTTTTATGATTGTTTTACTCTAATTTAATTTAGAGTTTGACAGAAAATGTATGGTTACTTTAATCTAATGAATTCATTAGATCTAATGAATTCATTAGATTAAAGTAACCATTTTCAATATCAACCCCTCTGAATAAATCAAATCTATGGTCCTAAGACCTTTTTCCCAATTTCTTTCAGCGCGTTTTTGTAAAAATATAAGAATAAATAAATATAAAAGGTTGTCAACACCTCCCTACAAAAGATTGAATGATTTGACACAATAGGTAATGTTTTCGGTAACATCGGCCAGCACTCAGCTACCGCCACATGTTACTTTCTATGTTTTTACACGTTTTCCTGGTGAAGGGGCTCTTTTGATAATTGCCTGCAGTACCTGTCGTCGCCATTTTGTTTTTTATTAGACATAGGTATAGTTAAGCTCTAGTAACATAGAGTTAAGTAATGCTCTATCTCTAAGTAAGTAGAGTAAGCTTAAACATACCTGTACGTCAAAATTGTTTTAGGTACGGCCTATCGGAGAGTAAGGTATACCTAAACTTTGTATGAGCTTGCTTATATCAGGTAGGCTATGCGTCTTCCCACCGATATCTAGACAACTTCGATACTTTCTATTTCAGAAGTCGGTACGTTATTGTAACGCAAGTATAGACCATGGACAAGATTTGTATACGGTAAGTATCTTTAGCAGCAACGTTAATAGAAATTGGAACTAAGGGAGGTAAAGTTAATGTGTTTAAAAAAACAACGCAGAAATCGTTTAGGAAAACCATGATGCGTCGCGCGCTTTCATCATTTTCCTAATGCGATCGGCACTTTTACAAGTTTAAAAATAAACAAATAAAAAAAGGCGTGAGAAAGGTTCGCCGCCAAATGTCAGGACGTGTTAATATTTAATTTGTAACCGTAATTAATACGACGGGGATCTCTAAAACATTTTTTTTGATGGAGTGTCAATTACTTCATCACTGGGAGCGCCGGTCCGCCTGATCTTATCGATGCCCGAGTCAGCATTATAGACAAAACGTTGGTCCTTTGATGTTTGGAATAAAAAAAAACAAATTCGAATTTCAAAAACAATTTTGTTCACATCGGCACTAAACTAGAGGTGCTAGTCGTGCTAGTTATGCCTCATCGAGAGAGACTGGTTTGTGACGTGATCATGTAATATCGGTGTTTGGGGATTTTAAACATGCAATGATCGGTCATTGATGATTTTTCCAACAGGAAATATTATTAAATTTTAAATCTGAGATAAAACCTAGGTATATCCATTGCATAAAACCTGCCTATAATGATTTTAACTTTTAAATCAATACTGCGAACTTAAAATGGAACTAATTCCAACCAGAAGAAGAAAAACCCTCTTAGGATGGTGAAGAACGATTTTAAAAGCATCTCTAAAATGTAGAGTTATCGCAAACATCTTTAATTTAAATTTTAATCCAATTCCAAAATTATTTTTAGATTTTTTAGCCTCGTCTCTACTGTAGTTCTAGTTACAGTTAAAGTTTTTAGTGGAAATGTCTATTGAAATTAACTGTGTAGACATATGTGTGTGTGTCTGTGTGTCATTTCCCGTAGGTACATTAGCGGGTCTGTAATCACGCCGGCCTCTAATCTCGCCGCCGAAACATAATTAATGGAATTATATAAAAATGTACATCCAAACTAGTACAAACTAAAATATTGATAGATGCTAGAGAGTAGAGACGAGTGGACGTAGGGAAGTTTGAGAGTTAGTAAAATTACAGTTAAACTCATAAGCTTTTAGGAAGTCGGTTAAAAAGACGAAGTAATGCACAGTTTTAAGTTTACTAGGTGAAGCTTTTTAGGGTTTCCCTACCCAAAGGGTAAAAACGGGACCCTATTACTAAGACTTCGATGTCTGTCTGTCGTCTGTCCGTCTGTCCGTCTGTCCGTCTGTCCGTCTGTCCGTCTGTCCGTCTGTTCGTCTGTCCGCCTGTCCGTCTGTCCGTCTGTCCGTCTGTCCGTCTGTCCGTCTGTCCGTCTGTCCGTCTGTCCGTCTGTCTGTCACCAGGCTGTAACTCAAGAACGGTAATAGCCAGAGAGTTGAAATTTTCACAGATTATATATTTCTGTTGCCGCTATAATAACAAATACTAAAAACAAAATAAATTTAATATTTAAGGGGGGCTCCCATACAACAAACGTCATTTTTTCAACAATTTTCGCTCGATATCAATAATGAAAACAGGTAGCCACCTGAAATATCCACAAAATACTCAGTTTTATTTATACTTTAATAATTTATAATAAAATTTAAATAAAATTAATAATTAAAGGGGGCTCCCATACAAAAAACACAATTTTTGGCCCATTTTTGCTCTATAACGGTACAGAACCCTTCGTGCGCGAGTCCGACTCGCACTTGGCCGATTATTATGATTTCATTAGTCTTTTTGTTCAATAGTTACATTACTCTAACTATTTTTCGATTAACCTAAGAGAATATTAGAGACAAAAATTGCAATTTCATTTTCGCAATATTTCAATTCTTCAGCATCTACCAGGTCAGGGTGTGTAAAACCGGAGGATTTCCCTTATGTCCAAAAGTAACATGTACATCGAAAACTAAAGGGGTTAGAACTTATGGCCAGGTGGGAGTTGGGACTTATAAAGAAAAGTTCATACCTTTGTCGGGCGATAAAATACACAAGTCAATGATGATGAAAAAACGGACGCGAGACGCCTCACAATAGTATCGTGAGTCTATACAAATATAAAACAATCATTTTGATTGTTAAAAAGTAGTAGATAATGGCTAACGCAATGTTCACGGGTGGTATAAATTACAGGAGTTGGCTTCGCTATAGTCGATTGTAAAGTAGAAGTTGTATCAAATTTAGTTTATAGAGAAACATCTCGCCCTAGAGCGGAAATAAACCATCAAGATATTATAGTTTAACCTGTGTGGTGACAGAAAATTAAATATTTTTCCAATTTCAGCTACAAAATATTTGATTATGCGCTGTTATTATGATATTTTCAAACTTTTTTTTGTCTAAGTTGGTTTACTCTACTTATAAAACAAATATATATTAATTACCATAGCATTCATTTTAACGAGATAAATGTATGCTTCGGATAGGTGCAACCTTAACTATCGTAGATTTTAAAGGCTGCTTTCTACGTAGCGATGTTCTAATCTATTGATTTGAAAATAAGAAGCGTCTACAATTAAACAATCTCCAATCGCTACCTCTCACGCCTCAAAGCCTGTACCAGCTAGTCATCGCGCGGCGCCTTTCAATTCATCTCAAATGCCGGGATACTCCCCCTCAACACAAAGCAACGTTTGCCGCCTCGTTATGTAAAATCCCCCAAACAATGCCTTATCGCTTTCGATAAAATTTAACAATGGACAACCATCCTAATTTGCCCCCTATCCCCACATTCTGCGGAACAAAGCGGGGTCACGTCTATTGGTTAAGGCTCTATGCTCTATGGAATCGGCGGCCATATTGAAAACAAAAGCGCCAATCAATGTTCTAATTTTAAACTTTTTAACAGCCGGTCTATTGATATTATAGCTATTTTGATCTTGGCGATTCATTGAAAATAATTTGTCTAAACTCTAAAGGATTACGTAATCCTTTGATTTCTTTGTTATTTTTCTTAGCTTTGATTCCTTTGAAACTTTACAGGATACAGTTTTTGCCTATATCTATGTAGTATTTAAATAGTTATTACTTATGAAATAATATAAACGTGTATCCAATTAGTAAGTTTCTTGATAAAGTTTGCAAAACGTTTACAGGCCTTCATAATGTTGTATTTGCCCCAAAAGGAAAGTTTTCCTTCTGAGGCGTAGGTAGATAACTAACACGGTCTCCATCGTCGGTGTCGCAGACAGAATAGATTTTCAATTGTTATGCGGCAGCCGGTTATCGCTTGGGGATTGATGGGTTAAGTAGATACTAAAATAATAATCTACAGGGTATATAACAAAACTAAGTTACTCTTATAGCTTAACTTAGCTTTACTCTGATGGTGAACTCATTATACAGGGGACTCAAACACACCCTGGAGTATTATCACTTATATTTGTATATCTTTATCTAATAATGCCTCTAAAGTCCATTAACTCCACATAATTTTCACTGTAATAACCACTACCTCCGTGGTAATAATCCACACATTTCTGGAAGTCGGTTAAACAGTAGCGAAGATACTAGAAAAGTACATAGAAATGTATTCACCCCTCGTATGTAAACTCCGTACTCGCTTCCACTTCGAAGTTCTTCGAGAACGATCCTTATTTCATAGCTTTTAAGATTCTGTCAGGGGTAAAATAAGTGTGAACTCCCCTGTGAAGCGGTACACACCGACACATAATAAACATTACCGCACAAACAGCGCGCCCGAGGCTGCGAGTGGCGCCCCATTTGCATATTGCCTACTTTTGTGACACAGGAAAGGTTTATAGCAAGGTAAAATATTATTTGCCTTTGCAAGTGTCTGCCTTACTATGCAGTCGATTTTGCGGATATAGTGCCATTTTCACGGACTTGGTGGAGCAGCCTTAGAACCTTTTACCAAGTAGAGTGACAAGACAGTGTTCGGCCGAGCAGTCGGCATGTTTAATATGGATGTATTCGCCTGAGGGCAGGTTGGCACTCTACTCAGTAGGTGTGATCGGGCTCTAAGCCTGGACATGCGCGTATTCCCGCTTAAAAACAAGATTAAAGTTACGGACCTTTAGATAGACTGTATAAGTCGGTACCATACGGTTTTTAGATTGTTCGGTAAAAGTATTCCTGAAAGATACCATCCTTAACAGTACCTAACTTATATGTAATATCAAAAACTAGACAATAACCACGCAAAATATATTCCCTAGTCTGGGATTCCCAAATTAGGCCGATTCTTAACTAACTACTTATAATATTACTCCTACTAAAAAATCTTTCTTTCTCACATGAGAAATATCAACAGAAAACTCCATGTAGATAGAGTTTTTGAACTATTTCTATCTAGATAGAGTTTTCTAAAACTCTATCTAGATAGAGTTTTTCAACTCTTTCTATACATATAGATAGAGTTTTCTGTTGAATTGTTCAACTCTATCCAGATAGATAGAGTTTTTTAACTCTTTCTATTCTACATAGAGTTTTCTTTTGAACCGTTCAAATTTATGTAGATAGATAGAGTTTAATGTTGAACGGTTTAACTCTAACTAGATATATATAGTCGAAATGGTCTCATTTGCGTCTCTATACCTTAGCATTCTAAGAAAGTTTTAAGTTAAATATCAAGTTTTTTTAGAAATATAAATAGGTAATTCTACCTTACCTGTTCCTCTGTTCTGTGGCAGAAACTCCACTTGAACACTAACCTAATAGGACATATGTCAGTTACTCGTAGCTACGTGCCGGCAAATTACTGCATGGAAGGGTTACTCGGTTGATTTTCAAATGCTTGCTGCCTGAATATACTAGGATCATTATTCTACTAAACATTATAGAGTTAATGCAGCTTCGCTCCTTATACGATCCAGTCCATTCTATGAAATTATAAAATCATATTCTTATGAAACCATAATTCATAATACAGTAATTAAGGATTCCTCGTTCCGTTCGATTCCGTTCCTTGTTCAATCCAGTCCGATCTCCTATGAAATTACAAAATGGTATTCTTATGAATTGTCAAGGCCACGTTCTGTTCGGTCAAAACTCTGAGAATATGCCGTTTAATGCTTGGTTGACTGTTGACATTATATTGTGGAATATTCGTGGCGGCCACACAGGATGATCTTCCGACCGAGCTGTGATGCTCGGTCAGGCCGGAGCCGGCTGACGTCATTTCAGACGTATATTTCTCGCCGTGCTCAGAAACTTCGATAGCGCCATGCAGCATTGTGGCGCTAATTTTGGGTACCGGGACAATATAATTATGTCATACGTGAACGCTATTTTGCTATTTGATAGGATCTAGACTGGATCGTACAAGGAGCGAAGCTGCATTAGCATTGCATTAAGAAGAAGAATCAGAGTACTGTATAGTGGATACGCCTTTGCTATTATTTCCATGTATTTGGCAATAAGCTTTTGATGTTTTGTGTTGTGGAGAGACTTTTTTATTACCAAAAGAATATTTGGATAGACGTTTTTCACAACTTAGTTCTCGTACTTATAAATTCGTTTTATGCAGTGCGCTTTTGCCACAAATATATAACCAGACTTAATGTACTCGTAAGTAGGTATTTCCATGCGCACTTCCATCTAAATCCTTTAAAAGCATGAAATCAGACAGGTCGCAGGGTAAGATCAGAGTCAGAAGATGTGTACTAGTCAATATTAATTTTATTAATATTCTTCGGCACTTCACATTGGCCTATAAATCATAAATCAGAATGGACTAAAATACAAGCGATTACAGAGTCGAGGGATATATAGTGGTCGAAGAGCGAAGCATAATCTATAAACAGCTTCGCAATCATGGTTACCCAACACGGAGGCAAAGCTTATGTTGTTTTTATCATTAGGCAGTTTACATACCTACGCTCCAACTGCAAATATTATTGGTTAGTTGACTTATGGTTATTATCGAGTTAACAATTACGTAAAAACAAGATAAATACTTATGTAACTGATTCCTATATTCTTTCTAACGACAATAGGTGCCACTTGTTATGATGTTTGTCCGCTCGAGTCGGGGTCACACGAAGAATGTAAAAGCAAACAAGTGAGACAAACATACCTACAGTTTGGGTCAACTGACCACACGAGTACGAGTAGATTACAAACGAAAGAAACGCTACTAATGACGTTTTGTTTATGCTTTATAGAAGAGCGAGAGGACGCCTGCAACTCCGTTGTACCAAAATACGTTTATCGCGCGGGAACCGTACCATTTTTCCGGATAAAAAGTATCCTATGTCCTTTCCCGGAACTCAAAGTATCTCCAATCTTCATACCTCAGCAAATTCGGTTTAGCGTTTTGGGCATGAATAGTTAACAGACATATACAGACAGGCCCACTTCTAACATACAAACCCTATTGATGAGCAAAAAATCTATCCTTTAGTCTTATTTCGATTTCGTAAATCGCTGGACCGATTTTATTTACATTTGTCCCAGGAATGGATAGATAGTTTGATTTGGGAAAACGTGATGTTTTATGCTCTCTGCGATAAATAAATTGCGAAGTTGTAGCTTAAGAATATCATGCTCAACCTTTGTGAACCATTGGGTCTTTTTGTCCTATTCGAGAAGAAAACACATTAACTATTAACGTGTGTTTGTGTCTGCAATAATAATGATGTGCAAACAAATTATTTTAGCAATTTCTGCCCGTCACGTCGTGTTTGTCCATGTGAGAGGTAACCCTAAACCACCTCTCTCTTACGCATTAACTGACTAAAGACCTGGCGGACATTTTGTTTAAAAAATTAGGAAGCTACCTAGTCTTCCTAATTTTTTATAGGAATATACCTATATTCCTTACCTACCAATAAGAAGATCCATACTGTGCAGTGTGTATCCATACTTAATATTATACTCGTAAATGCGAAAGTATTTTGTCATATTAAAAAATGTCTGTCTGTTACCTCTTCACGCCCAAACCACTGAACCGATTTTGCTGAAAGGTATGAAGATACTTTGAGTCCCGAGAAAGGACATTGGATACTTTTTATCCCGGAATAATGTAAGGTTCCCACGCGATCAACGAATTTTGGCGCAACGGAGTTGTTGTGGCATCAGTTAGTACGTTTAGAATATGCTTTGCAATGTTTCGTCCAATATCTGTCAAGTTAGTTTTCTAACGAATCAGACAAAGACAAAAGATTTTATGACTGAACACTGCGAATCCTTTGATTAGTAGATAAAGAAGTGGATTTAGAGATTTTAGCCTTGAATGAATATTATACAAGGGCTTGATTGTTTGACATTTTAATATGAATATAATTTTAGGTAGGTATACTGTCTATATTTTACCTAGTAGGTATATGCATTAAAAGTTGATGTTAGTACCGGTTGATTAGAACTGTTATCCGATTGTGGTTTCCAAAATCAAATGTTTTGCACAATGGAAATAGACGAAATAAAACCATATAATTGAAATTAAAAAAAATATATATCGGCGGTACCATGGCGGTAGCCGTGGCCGCATGAGTTCGACCAGCTCGCGACGCCATATTTATTGACACTTGTTCCCCGATATGTCTCTAATGAGTCTGTTTTGGAGACGACAAATAAAAGCCCTGCCTCTCTAGGGTTGGCAACTGCAAGTAATCCTCTAAATTTATACAAAAACAGTAATATTAATATTATATTATCCTTTATAATGTAACGTTACAAGTACGATCAGAAAATCAGTTAAAAATTAAGTCAATTTTTTAATGTTGGAGGCCACGATGCGCTAGGTGTTCCAGTGCATCGCCGCGGAGTGGTGTGTAATAATTGTAGACAAGGGTAAAACTCTAAACTGATTAGTGATTAAGTACTTAACTTTAATCTAATAAATATTATGACAAACCACATTAATGTACTGTCAAAGTCTTTATTAAATTAAAGTTTAGTAATAATTAATTATTTATCCCTAAGAGTACCTTAGTCACAACCCTGACTACCAGTATTCGTCGGGCCAACGATTCTGCCGGTATGTTCAAATATTTGGACAAACTTTCTTCCATTATTGAGCTACCGATATTTTACGTATGTGTTTGTTTTTGTATGATGTTTGGTAATTAAGAGTTAATTAACCTCTAATGACTAAGGCCCTGCTCACAGCGAGACCTGTTGTGTCACAGGTACTGTTTGTGGGCATTAATGCGTAGTTTTTTTTACTTTAAAAGAACCTATATTTTTTAAAGGAAATGAAATCTGGAACTCTACAACATTTACTAAGCCCCTATATAAAAAAATGTTAAAACCACGTTTAAACGTTACTTAGGAGTTAGGACTCTACAAATAGGTAGAGCATATCACTTATGATTTTTTTCGGAATACTTACAATCTTTTTAAGACCATGATTAAAAAATCGAACTGTTCATTAAATACATACTAATATTATAAATGCGAAAGTGTGTCTGTCTGTCTGTTACTTCTTCACGCCCAAACCACTGAACCGATTTTCCTGGTATCAGGGGCGCCGAGTTTTTAAAATTGTCGTGGGTGCTCCAGCTTTTTTAATGATGTCACAAAAATAAGAACGTAATATAAGTAGTTAGGTATGTACCTAACTACTTATATTATGTTCTTATTTTTGTTATTTAATAGACACCAGAAAATACAAGATATACTTGCTGACCCGGCAAATGTTGTTTCGCCAAAAAAGTGGATAAAAATTAAAAACCTATTCTCAGGCCTATTACGAATGTACATAAATACATACCTACAAAATTTCATTAACCCATCAGTCGTGGCAAAACGAGACACAATAGCTTTTTCATTGTTATCGCGGCCGGATGTGGCCGCTTGGGGCTTGATGAATTAAAATCGGTTGAGCCGTTTTGGAGGAGTTTGCGCACAAACACTGTGACACCAGAATTTTATATAATATTAGATATTATATTACACAGCAAAAATAAAATGACCACCTGTAAATAAATATCTATTTTATTTTAATTTTTTTTAAGTATTTTGACGAAGAGTGCCTAGGTTCGTTTTTAGGCGCGCCGTGCGTGTAGGTATTACGTATATTATTTCGGTAAGGTAGGTACCTATATTATTTAGATTTAGTTAAAAGATGAGAAAGAGAATTGTTTTAGTCATATTTTAGTAGATATTCATAATCGTGGGTGCTCAGCACCCACTATTTACCTCTCGTGGGTGCTGGAGCACCCGAGCACCCACGGAGTCGGCGCCCCTGCCTGGTATGGAGATTCTTTGAGTCCCGGGAAAGGACATTGAATACTTTTCATCCCGGAAACTGTCCCCGGCGATAAACGAATTTTGGCGCAACGGAGTTGCGGGCGTCATCTAGTAGTAAATATATTATAACGTTTTTTTTTTATCATTCTGAAAACAGATCAATGTCGTTTTCCAACTACCCATCAATCTAAATACTCTATGGTCAGTATGTCGAAGCCTTATTGATTTTCGTTATTTGTTAATATCGGGTTTAGTTATCGGAATCCGTTTAGGAGCATCCGACACCGGTGACGGTACCCCACCGCAACGCCAGTTTAAATATTGTAATTTCGACGTCATTTACTAAATATTATACCAGTGCGACGTAATAGGGACCATTTTTAAAGTATTCTTGTTTATGGACTGGCAGATTTTTACAGTTACGAATACGAAGAAGAGTTTATTAGACAAACTTTTTTAATTTGGACATCATTTACTAAAGGGCAATTCCATATGTGACTGACTCTACATTTGATACGACTTGCGTTTTATTTTGTCATATATTATGGTTATTATCATGTTCTTAATCTTTCAGGCCCCGCGCGAGCACCGGTGATCGCGAGAACAAAAGAATACAATGGGAATTCCTAGAACCTCCGATCGAAGGATTAATATCAATTGTAAGCTGGCTTTGTAGCAGATTAAACAAGTTAACTTATGTAGAAAAATTGCTATACACTGTTGTTTTCAAATAGCATTTATTTAGTCAAACATAAACGTGACTGACACTACATGCAAAAGGAAGTCGTTTCCGAGAGTGTTTGTAAACACCAATAATCTTCCTCTCTGTGTACTAAATAACTCTACTTTGTATTTTTATCAAAAGTGCATGAAACAAACTATTATAAAATGGTTACCTATAACCTGTAAGTTATTTAAAAAAATATTTATTAGCAAAAGAAATTGTGACCGACACTACAGCCCAAAACGTGACCGACACTACACTCACTTTGTGCAGGTAAAAGTCGGTAGTTTTACATGAAACCCTAAAATTTATGTATCTCAGCACGTACAATACGAACTCTAAAATTATATAAAAGCAAATCAGTAATTATTTAATTCATTAAAATGCTTTTTTTGAACTTAAACATCACAAAAACGAAATCACTAATAATTTGTCAAAAAATAACACGAAATCTTCTCAAAAACTATTAACATAATAACCCAAGAGCCAGCGATAGGCAGACTTTCGTCATTTTTTTAAGCAAAAAAATTTCCTTTATATGAGCCCTATAGAGGTAAGAACGACCAGACACTATGGAGTTTCGGTCGCTATTACTTTAGAAGGTTTCCAGTTCTGCAGGTCTACGTTACGTTCAATAAAGTTTAAAGATCAATAATTTTATGTTATTTTCTTGCGATATCTGTAAGAATCTCATATTCTACCGCCAGATTTTTGTGGCAATTGCTTCCGAATTTCAGACATCGCAAAATTTTGGATTTTATTTGACTTTCAGGTGGTCTGGCAGGTTCTTAAAATAATAATTTATCTTTCTGCTTCTATCTCTGCTTTCTATAGCTATTTTCGCCATCTATCAGCGAAAATTACAAACAAAACGCTACTTTTGGGCGTGATCGACTCTAAAATGTGACTGACACTACAAACATATTTTTTAGAGTTAAGGTGTTATAAAAAAGATGACAAATTTTTAATGCCGGTATCATTTGAGTAATGCCACCACGTAGGAAAGTTTCTAATTTTATTGATGTAAAGGTAATTTTAATGTAGTTAAAGACAAAAGTAATGTTTTTTATGTGACCGACACTACAACTCGACACTGATCTTACAAGCCTATTATATCTTCATAAAAATGAATTTTCTCGAATCTCAAAAGCTATATCGGTATTTAATTGTTTGAACAATCAGTGTGTAACAAATTATGACAAGAATTTAAAACACATAACGTGAAAACTAAGTCAGAAGTTCATCACACAAAACCATACTCAGCCGAGCTCACGACATCATCTCATAATTTGCTAGAAAAGTAATGCTTAGAAATTGCTAGAAAAGTAATGCTTAGAAATTGTTGCTTCTATAAAATTTTAATAGTACCATAATGTTGTGACTACAATTATGTATTTTTAACACCAAAATCAGGTATTTATTTTCCTAGTTTATGGTAGACTTTTACATGGAACTGCCCTAAATATTATACCAACGCGACGTAATAGAGTCTACGAGTAGAGATCATTTTAAGGTATACTTGTATAAAACAGGCAGATTTTGTAGTTAAATATGATGCAAAGACTTTATTAGACAATTTGGATGTCATTTACTAAATATTATACCAGTGCGACGTAATAGGGATCATTTTAAGGTATCCATACTAATATTATAATTGCGAAAATGTGTCTGTCTGTCTCGACGCCCAGACTGCTGAACCGATTTAGCTGAAAGGTGGGAAAAAGTTTTCTATGTCCCCCGGACTCAAAGTTTATCCACACCAAACAGCAAAATCGGTGCAGCGGTTTGGACCTGAAGAGGTAACAAACAGACAGATAGATACACTTTGAACTTTCGCATTTATAATATTTAGTTTAAGAAGTATGTATATATGTAGTATTAGATGATGCCCGCAACTCCGTTGCGCCAAAACTCATTTATCGCGCGGGAACCGTACATTTTTCCGGGATAAAAAGTATCCTATGTCCTTTCCCGGGACTCAAAGTATCTCCATACCAAATTTCAGCAAAATCGGTTCAGCGGTTTGGGCGTGAAGAGGTAACAGACAGACAGACAGACAGACAGACAGACGGACAGACAGACAGACACACTTTCGCATTTATAATATTAGTATGGATGGATTTTCAGAGCGAAGTTACTTCTCTTCGAATACTATAGTGCCTGGGACAAGATTTTAAATGTCCTTAAGGTTGCCAAGCACTTACGGCATTCTCATTGGTACACGCCTCTACCCGGGATCGAGTCTGCACTCTCTGCGAGTACGAACCAAAGATCTAATCCATTAGGCCACGGACTCTCTTATCACATCAATATTCATTATATTTGTGTTGATATTAATTCACTGCAACATCAACGTAGTCTATAGACCTTTGTTGTATTAAGGTATATAAAAATTTGGTTTTCGTAGTCTACACAGGCTATGTCAGGCTAAGTAAACTGAAGTTCCGAATGTTAGGTAGAACGTTTTTCTGTGTTTATTTCTTGCTTAAGCAAAATAAAAGTTTATTTTAACCAAACTATGACAGTGTACTAAACACGGCTTTCATATGTTGGTAGTTATTTACCGAAATTATGGCCAAAAACCACAGTCATCTCGACAAACTTTCGAGGGATCGCCTTTCAAAATAATCTCCTGAGGACAGAGCAAGAGTTTGTTCGTATTGTGAACGCGGCAGTGTCAACACTTGAATACTTCCACGAAGGTTTATTTCGTCTACATTTCAAAAGTTCACACTAAAATCGATCGGCGCACAATAAAATTGTTTACTTTAATCGTATAAAAACCGGCCATGAAATGTTCAAATATTAAAATTGGAACAATACTTTTATTATCGTGTTTTTGAATTTGGAATGTATATTTTTTTATGTTAACACTTTTCGGCAATGAATTTGAATTGTTGAACGCGTTGAATACAATATATTCTATTATAAGTGCATTTAATAATTATTTAAACATAAAGATTAAAGTAAATAAACAAATAATAATTAGATTTTGATATTTCGTAGGCCTTCGTAGACAGTCTCGTTGCACGTAGCCGGTACACCGTAGAGGCATGATATTTTGTCGTAGATTAGATAGATTATAATATTATAGATGTTTTAAATTTTATTGGATTGTGAGGTAAAAAATCAACAAAAAGATTCGTATTTTTTGGTCCGTTATCACTGTTATTTTTTCTGTTAATATTACTAAGTTTTGAAATCTTTCCTGCGTTCTACATATTTAAATATTTTTTACGGCGTGCGTTCTTGCCTCTCGGCGACGAGTTGGGAGTGTGATACTTGATTGATAATCAAAATAAACAGATGAACGGCCTCTCGAGAGCGATCGTTGAATAAAATCCGAGTCTTGTTTAACCAAACAGTCTTGTCATAGAAACCTCTTGAAGTGGGAGCGATTACCGAAGTTGGTGGTCTCGATTGTTTATAAATATTTCTTAATTATTTACCGTTTTACTGCCGTTTTATTATTCAACATATTTCGGAGACATTTACACATCCATATTTGACGTACTACCAAAAAACGTATGTGCTTAAAAGACGACCAACGTGTTTTAGGTACATATTTTCGTCGACTTTAATCTCTTTCATTAGACCGCAGTTCAAATGTGATTTGCGATAAGTTTATGGGGAGTCATCTGTAAATAAACATACCTTAAAACTTAAGTTAATTAAGGTTAGGTATGTTTGCAGTAAATCAACTCTATCAAAAACTTTATTGGCTTAATTCTAGCTCTACCTTCCTACAGTATAGCCGAACTTTTGTCCATCAATTTAAATCATCCCAATCGTAATCATTTGCCGCTCTCGAAAAAAAAAACAAAACTCAATATTGTTCAATCAAGAGTAAATACGAAATCCATCGCGTTTACAACCGAGTGATCCCGGAACAAAAACATTGGGAGTGAAATCTTTTTCCCATAATGCGAATTGCGGGCATTGGGAGTCGGTCGCGCGTGCACATTTAATTGTGCCGGAGGAAACATATGCTGATTATGCCGCAGGGGATTGTGACTCTCTGTTGCTTACTTAATCTATGGTACATTGTTCTGTTTTTGAAAATTATTAGATTTTTTTTAAATTAACTTGAAGTTTTATATTGATAGAAATGGACTATAGTTAAAAACGTCGCGTATCGATCGATTTGTTTTTGTTTTAGAAACATTTTATAGATCTTTAGAAGAAAATAATATTATTAGTTTAAAATTAATGTTCAGTATTAATATAATATTATCCCCTACGAATAATAAAAAATTATCCCATACCTATTAAGTATTCTTTTTTATCAAGATAAAGTTCAACATGGAATCAAAATAAAATAAAGGGCTTTGTAGTGTCCACAACTGGCTGTTCAGGTAGAGCTATACTAGAATAAAAATAGATCGTGCGTGAACGTACGTTTGACGAATTTATGCTATGTCCTTTTCTATGGGCTAGGGTTTAGTCATACCAAATTTAGTCTTAAATGTTTCACCACTTAACTCAAGGAAATACAGAAAGACAGGTCATATAAACGTGAAATAATAACAGAAATATAGATAGACAATTATAATTTTGCGTTCATAATATTGGTAAAAATATCATAAGTACTTCATAGGAACATAAACAACAAGTCAGAATCCATAATGCCCCGCGGTTTCTTACAACTGACAGGAGTTTATGTCTTTTTAGCTCTTTTGGTTGGCTAACGTCAAAACGTTAACCAAACAACACTGGTAAATAGATAAACTCCAATCAAAAAACCTTAGACACGCCAAATTTGGATCAATTAAAATATACTAGAAATGATATTTGCATGATAGTATAGCTAAAAGTGTCAGAACCAATAATATTGTAAACATATTTTATAAACACTTTTAGTGCACATAAAGAAATTACTGATACAAGCTCCAAGGAAATGTTACATCTGCCCGTATCATATTCTATATTCTGGTTACTCCTAGACTGAAGTGCGAATCTGCGGGCGGTCGAGCTCAACGACTCTCCAATCTTGTTTGTTTTGCTGGTGTTTGTACTTCAGCCCTTCGCCTAACTATCCCAAGCTATTATATTCCATAATCTGGAATAATAAGGGTGAGATTACCGTGTACTTTTATGTGGATTGTTGGTAAGTTGCCGCCTGTACGTTACCCTGTTTCGTCAAGTGTTGACCGGGTATATTGCGCAATGACGCCTATAATACACCAATATTAAGTTACTTTGGGGAATTGTCAACAAATAGACAAAGGGAAATAAACGGTACATTCAGTAAACTCTACTTTCCAGTCTCCGAATATTATTATACAAGGTATAACGAAACGTTGTGATAATACTCTAGATTCTAGGGTGTGTATGTTCCTAAGAATTTAGTGTGGAAGTAGCAGCGCCAAAAGAGCACATTTTTTATGATTTGTATCCAGGGCAAGCGCCACAGCGTCATGAGTTTGCCCATACAAGAGTAAAAATAGTTACTCTTTCAGCGCTGCTACTTTAACAGAACACTATTTATCGCTTTCTTTTATAACATTCTGTATAGACGTTAATAATAATAATATGCTCTTCTTCAATCGCGGTATGTAGGTCTATTTGAAGTAGGCACATTTAAAAATACTTTTGCTTTGTATTCCAAACGGACTTTAGTTTGGTATCGTAGAATGGGGTTAGGTGATGCATTTTTAATAAGTACCTAGTAAACAGTGATGCTACTTTGCGATTTTTTTAACAAAACGTTTTTTTTTTCAAATAAAACATAATTATATTGTTTAACAACAGAGCAAGCAATAATTAGACATTGAGTTACAGTTTAAACATTTTCAAACGGATACAAAATTCATTACTTCGACAATTCTTTCACGACCCTCGTTATGCAAAATCGTTAAAAAACTACAATGTTGTCAATCAAGTCGATGATTTGTTATAAAATAGTCCGGGACGCCCAGGGGGGGCATTCAGAATGCTCGGCGATTCCGTCACATTAACACCTATTACGGCGGCCCCATACACTTTCCTTTTGGTGTTTATTGTGATCGTTTGTTTCGTACCAAACCGATCACAAAGAGTGAACCGGTGCGATTCGATGGGCGCTTTCGAGCGTCGAAAAGCGGTAATTTGGCCAGTCATTGTTGGCTAAAAGTCGGGCATTGTCGTCACTTGGAATTGGCGTTTAGACCAGGAGTGGACGTTTATCCTGGCGCTAATGGATGCACTTTTGTAGGTTATTTTACCTTGGAGTTGCTGGGAATGACCCTTATGTGGTTGGCCTAAAGACCAACCTGCCCATCAATCCTAAAGCATTGATCGGGCAGCTTTATCTACCGTTTTTGAAAGCGCTATATCTACCGATTTGCTCAGTTCCTTGATCATAAAATTACTTTAATATGATCTGTGGTTCATTCATGAACGATAATAATAAAACGTGTCTACTTATGTATCAATGATTTTTAATCAAAACGTAAAATTATCTCCCAGCCAAATCATTTAAATCTTGTAAGTACATACATAATATGTAGATTGTAGAGTAGGTATGTGAACCCGGCGGGCCCATATAAGATAGGTGTAAAGCCAATATTTTGACATCAATTGAATTACTGAACATTTGATATGTTTTTAAAATTGCCATCATGTTCTTGTATGATTAAGTAGGTACCTACATGAAAATGTTTATGAATAATGTATATTTTACAAAGGATTAACATTTTACTATTTAATCACCATACAACAAATTAGGACAACACTCAAATATTTTTTTTTCATTCAAATTACACTTAAAAGTATTCATGAAGCTTAGCATTATAGCTTTACCATTAGCAAGAGGGGTTGCTGGACGAAGTGGTTAATTCGTCTGCGCTTAATTTGGTAAAAAGGGTTTGGGGACAGCCGTATTGTGTTCCGGATTACTTGTCTTTAAGATTAATACGAATAACAGATTATAGGGACTAGAAATATCTGAGAATAATACTAGTCCAGACCTACCTCTGAGATAAAGTATGTTTTGTAAAATAAACTATGTAGGTACTATCAGAGAAGTTCATTCCTAGACAGATGGGGGACCTACGTAGTTTGGTCGCGTTACGTCAAACCCAGCCGACAGATCACAAATTGACATGATCCGACCAAATGACGTTGGTCTGTTAACTGTCTAGGAATCAATTTCCTCGATGGTACAAAGTTCTTACTCAATAACGGTTTAGTAATTAAAAGTGAAATAAGCAATAATTTTCTAGGTCTATAATACGTATTACGTAGACCTAAAATAGATCAGCACTAGAAAAAGATCACGTTTGTTGGTAAAGACACAATATAGTAGGTATAATACTAAATACTAATCCTATCCTAATGTCTATATACATAATCCATCTGAATATAGATGTCTGCCACGGGTCTCGTCAAAAATCTCATACTATGAAATAAATAAATGAATTAATAATAAAATATTAAACGAAAATAAATGAAATGCGGTATAGTAGCTTCGTATTGGTGACTATAGGAACTAAAATTGAAATTACCAAGTACTACAAAAAAGCCGACTGTTATAATTATAATATTAGTAGGTATTATGTCACACTAAAAGTAAATCTCGTAAAGATCCTGTTAAAATCATAATCTATGTTATAATTCATTATTTGTATTTATTTGTATTTCAAAACAATCTAAATTTAAAAATTGGCACAGAGTCAGTTAGATAAAAAGTTAACAAGTATGTACCTAACAACTTTAAAGGACTAACTTTTGTTACGTGTTAATTAACCTAAAATGAACACGTAACAATTAAACAAACAAACATGAACCTAAAATGTACATGTAACAATTAAACAAACAATTCTCTTGGAAACTTGTAAAAACTAAATATTTCCCGAGAAGAAATGCTAAATTTTTTGTAAGTTATAAACGAATGTGGCTAAAGTTGAAACTCCGAATCAAGGTAAAAAAATAACACTATAAATACATTATATAAAATATTATATGAAATTCTGGTCGTAATTTCTATTCTAAACTTTAGCCCACCTTAGGTATTTATGTACATAAACGATTAGTTAAAAATATGAATTTCGTATTAAGCGAAATATACTAGAAACTCTAAAAGATTTTGATGTATTAAATCTTTACCCATTTGAAGTCGGCATTGATTTTTTGGGATTCCCATAGTTAGTGTGAATCATTAGGTACATTATGAGTGACCATATAAAGACAATAGGCTCAAAACAAGATTTAAAACAAAGTAACAAGGGTTTAAAGAACACCCAAGAAGTCTGAGAATTCCTAAGCAGGTAATCTTATTCATTGTTTGTAGCACGCGATCTGCTTATAGAAAGGATGCTAATCCAGTGGCTAGACATGGCCATGGATTACAGGAAAGATAACAAGTAGGCAAAGATTCTAAAACTATGACGTGAAGTAGGTAAATATTCTAAAACTACGTGAAGTTGGCAAAAAGTCTAAGGGCCTGTTTCACCACCTCCTGATAAATGCCGAATAAGCTATCCACCACTTAACTTGACAGATCAAGTATGGAGATTCTGTCAAAAAAGTTGTGAATAGCCTATTCGGCACTTTATCAGAAAGTGGTGAAACAGACCCTAAAACTCGGGATATGGGATAGCACGCGCTTATACTTATTTAAAAAAATATACTTAATAAAAGCGTAGTGTAAAAAAAAAGTCTCGACAGCCGAACATATAACCTCCTCCTTTTTGGAAGTCGGTTAAAAAGTTACTATTTCTGCCGCACTCAGAGGCGAATATTAATTACACTGTAATTAAACGAAGATTTTGTTATAAGCCTCATACTTTATGTGTCAAACTCTTCATTAAATTGAAGTTTAATCATCATAGTGTCTCTGAATGCGGCAATGCAGTTATCTCAAACATAAAACCACTAGGTAAAACCCCACTTTTGGCTACGTCATGCGTCTATTATAATATTGTCTATGGTGGTTGACTCTACATTTATAAAATAATGTTAAATCACTTTTAAATAGTAGTCAGAGTTTTGCCGGGAATGTAAAAGGGTGCTGTTGTGTTTTTATATTATTTTCCTAAAATTGTGTTAACTGGGTTTTTAGTGTGTAATATTGGTAGAATATTAACCATTAGATATTCGTGTTCATGCACAAGTGTAGGAAAGTGATGTAATATCCAGAAACGTGCTATTTTGTGTTCCCTCCAAAACTCCATCAAAAGTTTCAGTAAAGCGTCTACCACTTTACTGAATCGACCGACTTGACTCCTTGACTGTATTGACTTTTACTTAGACTTTGACTAGACTTTAGACCTGACGATACATGAAAACGATGATGAAAATTATAATAGGAGGAATATGGTTTTTCCGCCATATTCCTTACCTTTTTACCTTGTCTGTGGCACAACATACACATCCTTTGTGTCAAGTTGCCAAAAAAGAAGAAAAAGAAAGAAAGAAAGAAATAGTAGTGAAATTATTATAACTTACAATATAGTATAGACCGTATGTTTACTTCAATTTTCTTATGAGTTATGACATATATTTAGGTATTTCTGCTACAAAATTATCAATGTTGCATTATAATTTATAAATTCTGGATGTTTCCCGCAACTTAAACGTAAGCACAACAAATCACAAGACATACAGGCAAAAATACACATATTTAATGTTTGTACAGAATTTTTAGCATTGGTTATAAAAGTGTGCTGAAGAAATTCATTAAAAGAAATAAAGGCTCTTTTTACTACAATATAAAGATTACAGAACGGCGCCAGTGGCAATAATACTGGCCATTGTATGAAATGTTTTGACCATAAAATATAACAGACAGCAATAAGCATTCATTACTCTTTACAAGTTTTTTTCATTCCTTTGTACCAACTCATTCATTCACAAATGCAGAATAAATGTAGAGGCAGAAGACGGAACTTACGTTGGAAACCACAAAAACATTACATCCTACTTATTGAAGTTTCAATCATTGGCTACTTTTACTGTGAAAAGATGTAAGGTTCTTGCGGGATTTCTTTTTACACATACGTCATACAGTCATTAATCATTATAGTCGATGCTAGTTAAAAATGCTAACCTAAGTATAGAATATTAATGATCTAAAGTCTACATACTTATATATATCCATATCGCAATAGGCTACTTTTACTGTGGAAAGATGTACGGTTCTTCGGGATTTCCTTTTACACGTACAGTCATTAGAATCGATGTTAAAAGTACTTAACTATAGCATACGTCTTATTGATCTACTTATAGTCTACCTGTTAAATATGGAAATGAGTCAATATTATTTTTTGTTAATAAAAATGATGATTCAAAACCATTTACAAGTAATGATTACGGGTAAATAATTACCTTTTACAATCAATTACGCTATGAATTTGTCATGCGTCTGCTTTATAATGAAAAAATGGTATTATGATTTTTGTGAGTCATGCATTTGGGTATATGTTTGCTAATAGCATATGTTTGTACTTCAAACAGCTAAAAGTGGCGGCAAAAAATCAAACATTTTTTAGACATTGGACAACAGTCTTTACTCTAGCCGCAAGAGTCTAGCGGCTAGACTTAAAAGTCCCAAATTAGTCTGACGCCGCGTATGGTAAAAAAAAAACTATTCATTGTTGTCTACAATGAATAGTTTTTTTTTTAAGAAAATACAATGGAGTATTTTTCAAAGTACCTAATTTGTGCATATAGAGGTATAAACATGTTTTACGGAATACTTTTAAATACAGAATTATGTAAAGTTCGCTGCAAACTTTACTTAAGTTAAAGGAAGTCGGTTTATGTATAGTGCACCAAATACTTAGTATTCTACTGTGTGTAAGTCTACTGCTTTGTATGAAAGTGTTACATATAACTTATAAGTATATAATAAGCGTTACATTAAATACAACAGATTACAGACGAACATAATAATATTATAACCTCCTCCTTTTTATAGGTAGAGTAGGTATACGTTTCGTTGATTTTAACTAAATTCTCTAGTTGTATTTTAAGTTTCCTCATATGTATTTTCTAAATTACTTTAAGATTTATCTAAAACCATGGACCTACCGGTAGTACTCGTAAGTAGTAACTAAAATGGATTATCAAATTCTGGAATATTCTTACAAATCCAAAACATTTTAGCCTTGTAGATAATCCAGTAATCCAGACTTAGTGTAGCGTCTGATCCATTCATGGAAGCTGTGTCGACCTTTCTGGATATTTATTATCCATTCCATTGTAGTTTTGTTAGCACATTATCGGTTTATGGTCTCACACTTTGTGAAACAAAAGAACAAACAATCTAAATACGAGAAAGAATGACATACCAGCGCGTATAATTTTTGCCAGAATATTTAAAAGCACAGATATACTTAAATTAAGCGAGACCTTTGCCTAATCTAAGATTAGAAGTTTAAAAATTAAAAATTACTGCTCTTGCAAAAGTATTCTCATATTCAAGTAACACATTATTTTGAATGCCGTCGCTTCTATCGGTTTATAAAACTTTTCAACTTTACATTAAACTGTGATTAAACACATATTAGTTATTACATTATAATATATTAAATCATTATTATGCCAAATAGGTACGAGTAGGTGTCCATATGGTGTCCATTAAATATTTTTCATAATAGGTATTTTTAAAAATAATGACAAACCTAATTGCAGATCTTTGAAAATTCGGTTTTAAATCATATAATCAATAGGAACTCTACATTCTTCATAGTTAATCATAGCTGCTACTGAGTCATATAATAATTGAAGTTTTTATAATCATAATGATCGAAGTAATGATGTAATTTGTTTGTGTGTGGTATTTTAAAAGTTTTGCATCTAACGAGTTGTCTTTTGGTATGATTTATTCGATTAAAATATGATTTGCCTATAAATCCAAAAAATCCTAACCCAAAATGTCCAAATTTTTTAGTATTATATTAATAATTTATTCAAAACAATCAGTATTCTTTACTTCAAACTATGTTTATTAACTCTTCATAATAATCAAGAACGATTTCGTTATTTGTTAATTTTTAGAAATAACACGGGTTTTAATTATTTAGAAAAAGGCCAATCCTTTTTAAAACTAACCATTGAATTAAGAGCATCAATAAGAGTTCTTTGTAATTGATCTTCATATTATTATTATGTAGTTCGGTATAACGATAACTATATTATTAGGTTAGTAACCAATATTACCTACCTACATGTTATTTATAGTAAGTTTCTATATTTCTCAATAATTTTGTAATAAAAGTTATAGATTCTTAGTTCTTGGAAACTTTAAGTTAAATGTTGAAATCTTTTGAGTGATGAGTCTGATTTACATCAGAGAAGTTATAACTTGAATCTATTATATCTAACAAGACAAATTTTTAATTTTTATTTACCTATTCCACCACCCACTCATTTAAAAATATCTCATAATATGTTTCTGAGTATTTTAAAGGGTTACTCTGAGTAGATTAAGAGTACATACTTCGTTAAATAATAAAACAAAATTCAATTTGAAATTCCTATTTATTTATATAGTTAATATCTAGTAAATAATCAACACTATACTGCCTCTATAACAACAAGGAAGGTCTATGTACAGATATATCTAGCTTCACATACGGTTGGTCGTTTTCAGACTTTACAATTAAACTTTACTTTAAATACATTTATTATTTACAACTATTTACAAGTCTACGGGACGCACCGTAAACATCGGAAGTGACAACGTCAACGGGCAACAAAAAGACTTCAACGCGCTTCAACTTAATAGTATTAAAGCCATGAACGTAGAAAAAAAGGCGGACGGAGTCTTGTTATATACAAAACTGTGTCTTCACTTTTCTTCAGAGTCGGCCACGCACACATTCTGACGCCTGTCAAATGGTATGGACTAGCGCAAGAATGTGTGCGTGCGGACCGTGTACATACAGCCAGCTGGCCGACTCTGAACGACACAGTTTTGTGTATGGTGGGACTCCGTCCGCCTTTTTTATACGTCCATGATTAAAGCCGGAACAGAACTATCGGGAGCTAATGAGGTACACTACACTCGTAACGCTACACTGGGCACTGCACGGCTTAGGTGTCGGGCGGGCGGTGCTGGTCGGGCTCGCTGGGCGGCGCAGGCGACAGCGGGGCCGCCGCGTGCCGGCGCAGCTGCTGCAGCAGCGCCGGGTCGAGCGCCGGCCACCAGCCCGACAACAGCGGGTACTGCGCCGCCGGCACCAGCGGCGCCCGCACCTCGCCCTCCGACCGCGCCTCGTCCTGGTCGCTCGCCACCACGTCGATGTCCTCCTCCGCCTCCTCCTCCCCGCTGCTCTCCCGCCGCCCGCGCTTCTCCGGCGCGTCGTCCGGCGCCAGCAGCGACGCCACGTCGAACTGCCGCTTCCGCCCCTGCGCCGTCACGCGCCCGCCGCCCCAGAACGGCAGCGGCAGCGCCGTCGGCGGCGGCGACTGCGGCGGCGGTGACGGCGAGTCCTCCCCGTCGTCGTCCACCGCCAGCCCCATGTGCTTCCTCACCTTGCGCTGCGCCTTCCGCCGCCGGAAGTCGCCCTTGCGGAAGTCCTCCACGTTCGCCGGGTGGATCGCCCAGTAGTGGCCCTTCCCGTTGGCCGACCGGCCCGCCTTCACGAAGCAGTCGTTGAGCGACAGGTTATGGCGGATCGAGTTGCGCCAGCCGGGGCCGCGCGAGCGGAAGTAGGGGTAGTTGTCGAGGATGTGCTGGTAGATGTCGGACAGCACGAGCTTGCGGTCCGGCGAGCTGAGGATGGCCATCGCGATGAGGCCGATGTAGCTGTGCTGCGGCTTCGGCTCCTCGGGCTGGAGGGCGCGCTGCTGCAGCAGGGACATGGAGAGCGCGAGGCGCGGGCCGTAGGGGCCGTAGCAGGGCGCCGGCGGGTAGAGGCGCAGGCGCTCGGCGACGGCGTAGTTGTAGAGCTGGAGGCGGTAGTGGTCGAGGGCCGCGGCGGTGACCGCGGGCGCGTCTTTGGCCAGCGGCCAGGAGGCTCCGTCGGCTCCGCTGCACATGTCGACGGTTGGGGCGCGAGTGCGGGCGGCCGGCGCGGGTCGTGCGAGGCGGAGCGCGACCCCCCTGCCCCCCGCCCGCGCGCCGCCGTCGGCCAATCGCGGCGCGCCCGCTCGCCGTGTACGTGTTTTTGTTTAGCGACGCCCCCCTCCGACGGTTTCGACTCCCTGCCTTGAGGCCGGCGGTACCGATCGCAGAACACTGATTTATTACCTCGACACTTCGACACAAACACGCGAAAAATACTTTTTTCACTTGTGACTCCCGCGCGTACGCATATTTATTACAACTTTGCTACGTAGCTTTTTTAATTAAATATTGACTATATTACAGCAAATATTACTATAATATTATACGTAATCAATATTTAATTTAAAAAGTTCCCGCATGTAGGTACATATTTAGAAATTGTTCAGAAGAATATACGAAATTGATTGTACTGTCGGTTCTTGGTGGAAATTCATGTTGAACACTAATAAAACACACTTTTCTTGCACTTTTTCCACTATATTAAGATATTATATTACAACTTTTAACAAATTACACGACCGGTTTCGAAATAAATCATCATCAGGTGTACCTACCTAAGTTTAACGTCGGTAGTTTTAAATTATTAAATATAATCAAAACAAACATTAGGGTTGTCAGCATCATGGTATTTTTTACAATTTGGTAGAATTTTTGTTCCAAATAAGACTATTTTCTACTAATGTTAAAGTAATACTTTAACAGAGATTTCCAAATTCGCTATTCGCATTAATCGCTTTTTCTCTAAAAAGCGACTAGAATTAATTTCCAATAAACCCATTGGTTTAAGTTGCGACTTGCGTTTAACACTAAGTCAATTAAAAAAATAAAAATTTATATTAAAACTAGCTGTCCCGGCAAACGTTGCTTTGCCATAATATATTTGCCATATTATTTAATTGAAGTGACTAAATAAGTATGTCACCATGGCAACGTCGATCGCTATCCCGTCGTACAAACAATGGTCGCCGTCAGTCTCAGATTGTAATAATTTACTATTATTTATTCAACAAATGCACTTATCAATATATAAAGTACCGAGTAGCCGATTCTCAGACCTACTGAATATGCATATAAAATTTGGTTAAAATCAGTAAAGCCGTTTCGGAGGAGTTCGTGGACTAACATTGTGACACGAGAATTTTATATATAAGATGTAGGTATACTTAATCACTTTTATTATTCAAAACAAAAATTCAGATTTTCTAATATTTTTTTATGCATTCTTTTGATCTGGCGAATAACGAGTGGCCATGTTTTCGTTCATCTAACATCAACTTACAGCAGCTGACGTTTGATGAACGAAAACTACATCAAAATTGCCCGTATTAACTGCATCAAAATGCAGTTACGGGAAAGTTGAGACTCTTGTCACTTTAAAAAGTGTATGGCAGCTTTTGTCAGCATGGGATATAGGATCTTGTACTTGAAATATATTTTTTTGCCAACCATACGCGGTGAAACCGTTACAAATGACAATTTCGTACCGAGTACTTCCCTGTTATTTTGGAGATATCACAACAAGCAACAACACATTACTTCTTAGGACGGGGGAGCGAGATGCAAACAGAAAAATACGCTTTCCACTTGAAGAGCGACAAGGACGGAACAATGTGCAACAGTTACACATATCGTGGTAAGCGACCGTGATACGGCTCACCCTTAAGATCGATACGCGAAATTAGTCTCTATATCGAGGGCGCTTAAGTGAAATTTCTGTTAAAGTTAGAATTTTAATGCATTGTTCGAGTTGTGAATGAGAAAGGAAAATAAAGAGATCGGTAGCGGGTGCGAGCGAGAGGGGAGACGTCGGCGGTGAGACGGCGCGAGGCAACAATGCAGTTGCCGCCCATTTAAATACGCCATTTTGTCTGTCTCCACAGCTTTGTGAGAAGGGCCTGAAAGGAATGTTTCGGGGTAGGAAATTACAGGAAATATTTACTCATTTGTAGCGCAGATAACGACTTAAGAGATTAATTGGCACAATTGTTTATTTCTACAACGTTTTGCGCTGATATTTTTAAAACTCTACGTGGAGACAATGTGGTTTGATTTCTTTCGGTATTTTGTAGTTTTATTTTAATTTATCAACTTGTATCTACTGATTGGGAATAATTTCAACAAATTATTGACAAACATTGAATACTTCATTAGTTTTAATATATCCACACTTGAGGCCTGAGGGCAATGGATGGATGAAATTAATAAATAATGATTATGTTTTCAGTTTTTTCAATCAAATTGTTATTACAATGAAATCACATATCCACCCATTAGTGTAGGTACCTACAGTGACTTTTCAATGTCTTCATTTATATTTTATAAGTAATGTAAATACATATAAATACCTTCTAGGCACTCTGGCTCTACATTTCATGTCGTTCTTAGTTAAAATTAAGTAAGTAGGTACATTAAATATTAATAAAAAGTTAAAATAAGCGCAATAACGTTACTAGTAATTACTTATTAAAAAAATTAAAATTAATTATAACATAGTAAGATTATTAAACTTTAACTAAAAATCTATGTTCTTTTTGGTATCTTAAAGTGTCTCCACTCTCCATAAAATAAAATAAAACGACGCCTCCGTGGTCTAGTGGTATATTAGAGCGCGGCTCTTGACTCGGAGGTCGTGGGTTCGATTCCCGCATTGGAAACATGATATTTGCAAGTTTGGTTAGGAAAATGCAGGCTCATCACCTGATTGTCTGACAAGTAAGATGATCCATGCGTCGGATGGGCATGTAAAAAGTCGGTTCTGCGCCTGATCTTTCGCCGGTCGCGTCGGTCTGCCGTCCCACTGGGTTATGAGAGTAAAGGAATAGAGAGTTCTCTTTTGTACTGCGCACACACTTGGGCACTATAAAATTACTCCTGCGCAGCTGGCCTGGTTTCAATGAAACCGGCCACCGTCACCGAAACCATACCAAACATCTTAATCAGTCCAGCGGTTTAAGCGTAAATACACACAGATGTATAGACAGACACAATTTCGTATTTATAATATTAGTAAGCATGATGTAGCCTACCGCAACACGAAATGTATCCCAGTACAATTGGCGAATCGATTTAAAAAAATTAAAATGCTGGTATCGTGTGGCGACACCGCGGCGTTCGCTTTTGTTTACCGATCAACTCAATTGTTTCCCACCACTAGTTTAACACGATTCGTTTACTGTCGGTACAACACTAGTTACTTGTTTAATAATTGTACTAAAATACAGGGTGTAAAAAAAACAAAGTCATATTACTTACTTTGGGGTTTTAACTTTTAACGTGTCCGGTGTCCCATATACAGGCTGTAACAAAGCTAAGTGACAATACTTTAGGGTGTGTTCCTTATAATATAGAGTTCACTGTAAAAGTAACAGCGCTGAAAGAGCAAATTCTTTTTTGTTATTTGTGTGTGGCGTCCGCGCGTCATGCTTTCCTTACAAAGGTGAAAAAAAAGTTACTATTTCAGCGCTGCTACTTTCACAGCAAACTCTTTACACTGGGCTCATACACACCCTAAAGTAAGTATTATCACTTAGTTTTGTTACACCCCGTATAGAGTTCACTGCGAAAGTAGCAGCGCTGAAAGAACTTTTTTTATGATTTGAAAGCACGCGCCCGAGTGTCATGAATTTTTCCATACAAACGTTAGAAAAAAAGTTACTATCTCAGCGCTGCTAATACCCATACACAGCCTAAAGTATTATCACTTAAATAATTAAGTGATAATACTTAAGGGCGGTGTATGTAAGGCTGTGTACAGTGTAACATAAGCACCATGGATATGCGAGTTATAGGTATAGAGTTTGGTTGAGTGGACTTTGAAAATAATAATATTATGTTTTATCGATACAATTTATAATTTGACTTTATTACTTATATCTAGTTGTAGATAGTCTGTTTTATTGAGTCGATATTACTTAATTTTCTCGCGAAAGGCGTACATTTTCTCGCCATATAGCGTCTCCACATACGCGGGCCTTAAATTATATCTATACCAAACATTATCAAAATCAGTTCAACGGTTTCAACGTGAAGAGGTGATACACAGATGATCACAGACACAATGACAACACTATTTTACCTATATAGTTTTTATTATTCGTAGCTATTGTAACATGACTTGATAGTAATACCTTACATTGATAATATTGATAATTGTTATTTATAATCTACTTATAGAGAATATGAAACTAAATAATAACATTATGAATGAAAGAAGAAAAGTTTCATTCTTACAAGAATCATTTAACCCTAAATATGTCAATGGGGCAAGAATGACCCAACAAAAAATAAATTATTTTACATAACCTATTTTAATAGCGTGTACAGTCAAATAAACAAACAATAGGAGGTACAGTTGAGCAAACAATATGGTACAGTCGAGCAAACAATATAGAGGTACAGTCGAGCACAATGGAGTGAGGGGCGGGGCGGAACGCCTTCTTGCGAACAATAATTAAAGTTACAGTCTGCGATGGCTCAATCCGAGTTTATTAAGTGTTTAAAAAGTACCCACAAAAAGTTATCTTTGTAATGTTCCTAACAACCGTTAGGAAATGTTTTTTGATTCAAAGGGATGCTATATGGTGTATCCAAGGTGCAGTGAAACCACATGTTTTTGAGATCATTTTAATTGAATTATTTAGAGACATTCTAATAAGTAGTTGATTTAAAAAACAACTAAACGAGTGATGAAGGTAATGTCAGTTGAAAGAATCAGTGCAATCCAGACTTCTTTTTAATGCACATACGTGCAGTGGAATTTTTGTGCAGTGGAATGATAAATAATTAACATTTAACGTACATAAAATGACAAACAACTTATTGATCTTAACTTTTAGCCCATGCATACAAACCTAATTATAATTTTATTTAGTCCTTCCATTTTTAGTTACTTGTGTTGTATGTACGATTATCTATACCT
Source organism: Polyommatus iphigenia (assembly GCA_963422495.1). Taxonomy (NCBI): domain Eukaryota; kingdom Metazoa; phylum Arthropoda; class Insecta; order Lepidoptera; family Lycaenidae; genus Polyommatus; species Polyommatus iphigenia. The sequence goes on from OY730182.1 coordinate 9,561,643, forward strand.
TTTGAATAAATTATTATAAAAAGTCTAATAGAAATGTGACGTCATAAATCATAATAATATTATAAGCTCCAATTCCATAATCCTAAAACACTCCGTCAATTCCTATAATATGACGTCACCATTTATGTTCCATATTCAAACGCCTAAAACTTCGCAATAACAAAATTTGCGACGTAAATTTATGATAAATTTCGGCAGCCATATTGTAACTTTTGTTCGTTTAAAACCCGCCTGTATATTGAATTACAGACTTTGTGTGGTAAACTGTTCGCAAAATATTTTGGCGTCACAAAGGAGGTATTAGCCGAGGCGAGGAATGATAATTTTATGTAAATGTTCCGGAGACGAGTTTCCAGAGAATTTGTTTATGTCGGAGAAAATAAATGCTTCCCCGCTGAAGCTCGAAATGTGTTGCGACGAGTTATTTTTGCGTGGTTTTTTAAACGGGAATATTGCTTGTAATTTTCATATTTTCGCTCCGTTTTCTTTCGATTTGAGACATCGCGGAACTAATTTTAATTTTTAATTTGCTCGTCGTACTTGGACATTTATGTAGCGCTACTCACACTTAGGTACCTACTATAGATTTACTATTAACCGAAATGTATGTCACATATTACTGATTACACAAATAATAAAATATGTCACTTCCACATTGATCCAATTATGCTACTCTTAGCAAACAGTGTATTTTCATAATATAGAGCACGGAGTAGAATATCTTCATATTATTTTCTTCTCGTCCATGCCTAAAATTATAAAACTAGTCTAACAAAACCATTCATTACAATCAAAACCAACCCTAAACAATCCGAAGTCTGTCCACGTAGGTAATCATTGACAAAATATCGACTTGTTTTTCGTTGCCTTGCGTTGTTTTGGAGTTATGTTTTCAGCAGGCGTGCACTGGGGGGTTGAGGGAGTTGGCTGGTGAGGGGTTAATTAGACAGGGGGGTTCTCCCGTCTGCGAGCCTTATTGGGCCTCCCTCGTGGGGATCACAAAATGAACAGAAATACCCCAAGTATTTGTGGAAACATTTAATGAAGTCGCTGAAAGATTTTCGGTTGATCATCGGTTGGAACTTTGGAGCCCGGTTGTTTTTGACTGAAATTATTAATTGGAGAAAATGATTAAGAGTAGTCGATCATGGGTTGCAAGAAAAGTTAATTTTAACTGAAATTATCGATGAGTAGCCAGGACAAAAGGGCTAGTTATTATTTATTCGTGATTGAGAAAGTATTTAATCTTACCTACTAATACTAATTACTAAGCACTGAGAGAGTTAATTTAGTGATTACTTTAATTCAATTAAGATTTTGATACAAACTCCATCTATTTTTGCGTCAAACACTTCATTAAATCAAAGCACGTACCTAATCATTAAAAAAATATCCCCGGCCGTTACACTTAAAAATAAATATATTAAGACCACAATAATTGCGACGATTTGGGTAAAATTTTTGCACACAATTATTTATCTACGATCTACAGAATATGACAACGTCTTATCATGGGATATCTTTAATCTTCACTTGGGGTAGAAAAACCATTATTGTGTTTACACAAATGTAGGTGGTAATCTGAGGTACGTATTCAAAATATTAACTCACAAGGGTCTTATTGTTGGGAGCAAAAAAAACTAATAATATTATTGGGTTCTAATTTCGTTTAATCGTATCGTATAAAAATGTCATTGCATAAACTATGAATAGAGTCGAGTTGGGTTACAAATTGAATAGTTAAAGTATTTTCAACTTAACTGGGACGAAATAAAGTTTTATTTTGAGTTTTTTATGCAATAACCTTAAGTGTTGCAATCGTTGTGCATCTTAAATATTTTTTCTGGGGCCCTTATTGCCCCTGTCGCGCTCGAGAGGTTAGAATTAGCAATAATATTGATTTTTCGCGACCACAAAGATTGTAATCGTCTTAATATTGGTCTTCATCTACATGAATAGATATTGCATTCATTTATTTATAAGATTTTCTATTAATTCATTGGGGCCAGCTTTTGTTGTGTTTTATATTTACTCAGGTTTTCTCTCTGTAAGGTCAAGTCATTGTTGGAAAGTCGTGTATAATATAAATACCAACTTTAAGATGCGTTTTGTGACTAATTGGCGCTACCGATATGATGGTCACAATAATTACCTACCAAGCTGCAAACTTACTACAGTTAAATGTTAAAAGTGTATGCAATTTTGACATTTTAAAATTTACGATTACTTACTTGTATTAGTGCTTTGTTATCTTACAACGAGGCTCTCGTTATAAGATAACAAAGCACTAATTTATTAAGGCTGAACTCTTAATAATTAGGTATCTAATTATTAAGTTTCAAGTAACAGTCAAGTGACTGCACATAATAAGGAGGACTCTATATTTTGAACTTGAGCGGTATCATGGACCTGGTCTTGTCGGGCTTTTTAAACATTGCTATAGGTACCTAATCCAACTTATATTTTCTGTAGAACTTGTTAACACTAAGTACTCCGACTAAAATAAGTAAGCTTCTATGGACAGAAATGAGGACCAAATGATTACCACCCTAAACTCTAACCAGTCTACATTTAATGTGAAAAGGTAACAGTTGGTGAAGTGGGAGTGTGGAACAATAGGTGGGATTAGTCAGAGTTAAGTGGATTTGGTGGGATTACAGCTTCCGTTTCATTGTGTTGTGTCAGCGCTGGCCTATACAAAACGGGTCAAGTGTAAAGTGACAAAAAATTGCTAGTCTATTGGTAGAGTTATTACGATCTCTTTAGTTTATTATGTGTGTATGTATATAAATAAAATAAATTTTAAATTTTGTTAATCTCGCTAAAACTCGAGAACGGAAGTAAGGCTTATTTTAGTCTTGAAATATTCGTGGAAGTCCAGGGAAGGTTCATACTAGAAGGAAGGAAGAAGGAAAATTCACCATGTCATCTAGTTTTTGAATGTCATAAATAGTTTAATTTTCTGCCTTTAAAAATCATATTTTGCTTTGTTGTAATAAGTTTTAATGTTAAAATAGACAAAGCAATGATTACAAAATTTAGGATATGGAAATAATGAAAATCTTCAGAGGAAATATCCCCCAATGTCAACACTTTGCTATTTTTTTTTTCATTTAATATTATAAGGGTAAGAGATCACTAGAGCGACGTGACGGTGCGACACTTCACTTCCATAGAACTGACGTTTGTTAAACGTTGGTCAGAATTTTCACGTTTGTAAATTGTCAGTTCTATGGAAGTGAAGTGTCGGTCGCTCTAGTACGGTACCACTTTTATTTTAAAAGCATATTGCTGTAGCTTGCTATAAGCACGACTACCTTATATTTATTTTGCAGAAAAATCTGCTTTTAATGTTAATATTATGTCATCTTCGACAATATCTCTTAAAATCGCCAAAAACCCAAAAGTGGGTTTCACCACGCTTTTGTCTCGATAGTGTCTATAAAAATAAAATATGAAGATTAAAATAAACAGTTTCGAATATAAACGCTTTGTCCCATGAAGTCTTTCATTAACGGGATTTTGGGATACCCATTATTGTGACAACTCGTCAAATAAATAAAAGTATTGTGGTTTGTGGAACACGGAAGCCATGGAGTGGTCATTAACAAAACATTCAACAATACCATTGTCATTTTGTTCAGGGGGTGATAACCCAAATTTAATGATTTATAGTCATTATTTTGACGTATGCCAAATAACATAAAAATTGCTCCAATAGTTCGCGAGATAAGCCCTTTCAAATAATTTCCCCCGTTTTTTCCACATTCTCCATTAGTCTTAGCATGATAAAATATAGCCTATAGCCTTCCTCAATAAATGGGCTATCTGACACTGAAAGAATTTTTCAAATCGAACCAGTAGTTCCTGAGATTAGCGGGTTCAAGTCAGCCCTTACAAATAATTTTCCCCGTTTTTTTCACATTTTCCTATATTTCTTCGCTCCTATTAGTCTTAACGTGATAAAATATAGCCTTCCTCGATAAATGGACTATCTAACACTGAAAGAATCATCAAAATCCGTTGCGTAGTTTTAAAGATTAAAGGGAACAAAGGGATATGAGGGAAAAAAAGCGACTTTGTTTTATAATAGGTATAGCCTTCCTCGATAAATGGACTATCTAACACTGAAAGAATCATCAAAATCCGTTGCGTAGTTTTAAAGATTAAAGGGAACAAAGGGACATGAGGGAAAAAAAGCGACTTTGTTTTATAATAGGTATGTATAATATATAGATTTTAAAAGTTGAAACTTCATATTTAGAGACATTTAAACTTTTAAAATAGACTATTAAAAAGTACTAACGTCAAAATGATGACCGTTAAACATGAAATTTTGCTACAGGCAGCTACAGGTTAGGTAATCACTAATCCTAATCACTAATCAGTCTCAGTCTGCACAACCCTTTGGATCAAAAATTGCTGTATATTTCGTATTGTTTTATTTGTACATATTGAACTGTAAATAATGTAAAATATTATGCTTTAATTCAATTTGCATATTGGAATGATTGAATTGAACGTTTTTCGAATATTTTTCGTGTTTCGTTTAAATTGGTTGTAAGTTGTAAATAAAAATTATGGTTTTAGAGTTTTTTAATTACTATACGCAGAAAATAACTTGGAACCTTGTTCTAAGGAATCTCTGTGGAAGCAGGTGTTAAGTTAATATCTGCGGGTTGTGACTTGTGAGTTTCTTGGATTAATTGAATTAATTTAAAAATTGCAGCAATTCCGAGCAATGTAGAGTTCCGAATGGCATCGATTAAAAGTTTTAAAGAAAAGTCAGTATTTGATAATAAGTTGCATTGCATTATCTAACTGTATTCTCTTAAACTTTTATCAATTTGTCAGCAACCTGAATTATTACTTTACCCCAAAATAAAGTCCAAAAAGAGGTTTATTCAATAAAATCGTCATTTTATATCGATATGATTAAACAGCTTGCAACCTTCACAACCCATAATATCTATCCCACAACCACTGACCATTCACGAACTTCCGAATAACTGTCCTTCAGCCCTTAGGAAGTGAAGGCGCCTATCCCATTTAAAATTATAATTCGATTACAAACCATCGACGCATTGTGGACGTCAACAAAAAGTATTTTGCCAACAATGTCTGTGTCAACAAAGGATGTGGTCAAAATAAAAAAAAAATGGATTATGTTTGCGCGTTAAGTATGCGATCTTAATCTCGCATTGTCAGGTTGTTGGCCTAATGTGGTGAAACTCCCACGAGAAATGGCGTATCCGGTTTGTAATCTGAAGGTAGATGTAGATTTCACGATTGAATTTGTAATTGGCATATATGATGAAGAGAAACTACCTTTTTCTATTGCAAAAGCCGTAGCTATACTAGAGCTGTAGGTAAGCCGTAAGGTACGCCCTAGAAATTTAAAGCTGTATATAATTATATAACTACCGGCAAGAAGAAGAATAATTCAGAAGACTCCATTTTGAAATTTGATATAAATTGTTTTCATATGATAATATTCAAGTAGTAAAGTACCTACAGCTACTTGTAAATATGTCAAGCCAGTCTATCATTCAAGCAATAACAAAAAATTTAAACCGACTTCCAAAGTAAAGACAATAAGTAATAATATGAACCAAAAAGTATTAAATAATTCTTACTCTTTAATAGTGCCTCTTTCAGAATTCGTCTAAATCTCAACTATTTCTGTACATACTATAGTCCTCATTACTTTGAAGTCGGTACCAGTCCCAAAAGTTTCAGATATTCTGACATTACTGAACTCACGATTAAATTAGCTGGTACCGGCTTCAAAGTAATGAAGACTGTAGTATGTACAGAAACAGTTAAGATTTAGACGAATTCTGAAAAAGGCACTATTAAAGAGTACCTAAGAGTTATTTAATACTTTGTAGTTCATATTATTACAATTGTTTTTACCTTGGAAGTCGGTTTAAATTTTTTGTTAAAAATAATAATTTAGTTTATATTCTTCGCGGTAAGTGGAGGAATCTCGTCTTCCAGTGCCGGACATTTTTGACAGGTGCTTCCCACTGCCAGACACTCTTAACGTCTAATACTTTAAGAAAGTTTCTCCGATTTCCTATTAGTGGAGTTCCCAGAGCGTAAAAATCGTGCAAACCTCCAATTTTTGCAATAGTGGATGAAAATTGAAAAGAAAAAAAGGAATGTGTAGCTGATAACATAAATAATAAAGTTTACCTATTGAAAAGTTGTGCTTTTGATTTTTAATTTATTCACTTCAAGTAAACTCATAAACTGTAAAATTTTGAAGAAAATTTGCATATTTCTTTCTTTTAAATATAAAGCAAAATAATAAAATATATTATTATTATTTTGATTTGTGTCGTTGCTTATATTCCAAAGAAAGAAAATAAGTTGAAAAAATATATAATTTGCAAACCTTCAAGAAAAGAGCGTATTCCCTCTTAAAAGGCCGGCAACGCACCTGCAGCTCTTCTGATGTTGTGAGTGTCCATGGGCGACGGTAGTCGCTTACCCGTGTGACCCATTTGCTTGTTTGCCCCCTTATTTAATTTTAAAAAATGTAGTTTTATCGAAATATACAACAATAAATAACGTGATGCTGAATGATGATGAACTAGTCGTATCGCTTATCTGAAACTTGTACAGTGTACCATGAACGTAGAAAAAAAGGCGGACAGAGTCTTATTATACACAGAACTGCGTCTTCAGAGTCGGCCACGCACACATTCTGACGCCTGTCAAATGGTATGGACCAGCGTAATATATTTAATGTGTGCGTGCGGACCGTGTACATACAGTCAGCTGGCCGACTCTGAAGGACACAGTTTTGTGTATGGTGGGACTCCGTCCGCCTTTTTTTATAGGTCCATGCAGTGTACACTATTTTTACCAGTCATGTGCTGCCACTTACAATTCCTGCACGTTCCCTATAACTTTTTTGAACTGACGTGAAAGATAGCTCTACTAATTTACTTACAAAAATCTACGTGGTCCGCGACATATTGTAATGTGAAGATTTCCTAGTTTTCCTACATTTTCCTCACGTACATAAACCACAAGAAAGACCTAGCATGTTTCTCACAAAATATCAAATGTAAATTCAGATATCTACCTTCAAATGTATACTAGCACTGCACTGTCATGTTACCGCTTTGTAGAGCCAATCCGCAGGGGACTTTTATTCATAGGATTTAGCCTGACAAGGAAATTTTGTGCTAAGCCTCATATACAGAGAGTTGAATATCAAGTACCATGATAAGGACGTAGTACGTTCGTAAATTGGCTCGAATATATGTGGATGTATCTGTTGGCATACTATTTGATAGCTTTGAGTTGGCTAGTTCGACTTGATATTGGAGTTCGGACTAGGCCAGATGAGCTTTAGTTGCTCTTATTGATAAAGCCTCTACTTATAAAGTATGTACGTAGCTCTATGTGTTTTTTATTTCTCTGTATATGTTATAGGTTGTTAAGACATAGGTAATGAGATTTGAGATAATATGTCTGGTTTGAAAATTAATACTCGCATATTTACTTACTTGTAATTTTGTGCTTGTAATTTTATGGATTTAATTAATTAATAATTTTGTAGACTTTAGTATCACATAAGCCATTATAGCCATGAAAAAACCAAATAAAAAACAAAAGAAATAAAACCAACCATAGAGCAGAATAATTTAATTTTGGAACAACATTTTGAATTTTGACATGAGAAGTCGAGGCGTTGCGAGGGGTGTGAAAACAATTACCAGCATTTACATACGCGGCGAAAGCGCTTGGGGGGATTTGTGTAACACGAGTGATTTTCAAAAGAAATATTCTGCGCCCAGTAGGTCGAAATCAAGTAGCTATTAGAGTCACTGCTGCGAATTAAATTAGATAGAGGATGGGTCAGTAAGTTTCTATTTACACTAACGAGAGCTCTAAGAACTTAAATATTTATGATTCTGTACATAATGGGAAGTAAAAAAATTATAAATCAATATGTAATTAATAATTTTTAATAAACGTATGTTAATTCGTTATTACTTAAGTATTATATTTGATATATTATTAGAATTACATACCTATGCTGTAACAACTTTTTTCTGATCATATTCAAATTGAAAATGGAACCCCGAACGTTATAATATTTTATGCATAACAATCCGCGACAAAGAAACAAAGAGTGCACCCACAAAATTATTCCACAAATTAAAGAAATCTCATTAGTATAAGACTTCGTAGTTTACTAATCCCAACAATAACATTACAAAAGAGATGCACACAAAGACTGAAGTAATTAATGTTAGAATCGTATTGGTTGAATCAATCGTTAGCGAGGGGACAATGCTCAGTTAGAGGGAGATCGGCGGACGTTTAACGAGCGAATTATTTACTAAATGTTGTCAAATAATAACATTAATGTGGCAGCGGGGCTGACTCGCGTGCTAACTCCGCTCTAAGCGGCAAAAGGCTAGTGTGGATTTCGGAATACAGCTGCTTTTAATAAACTCAAACTTAAATTTTTTTATTCAGAATATTTTTTTTCAAATATTCTCTGAACGTCGGGTCTACACTGGTGCCTTATACCACCGACGACCGACCGACCACACGAATAATAAAAACTATTAATACTAATAATTGACAGAGGTGATGGTAAACAAGGCATAATTTTAATTTCAATTGTAAGTAGAATAAAAAGAATTAAAAGAAAAAATCCAAACGTCATAAGTAAAATAGAATCGAACAGTTACATTCCGGAATTCATTATAATAGCTTAGGTCGTATTTGTTTCGCAAAAACATAAAACACCATAAAACTTGTTGAATATATTCTGGTTTATCCATACAGCCTTACTGAAACCGGAGAAGGGGGAACCCCCTGCGAGGGCGGTTAGCCAATGAGAGCTCTCGTCGCACACTCGACTGGCTACCAGCGCAAACAGCGCCGCTGAATGCCGCGTAATTGAGTGTCTCCTTCTTCTTCAGCCAGGCGAACCGAGCTATTGTGCCAGCAATTAATGGTTAATGGTAAATGTTTCACAGATGAATAATTGCGGAGAGGTCTTTATGTCTTTTGTGTAGTTGGTAAATATTATGGTTGTTATGTACTTAGATACTGGATTTAAAAAGAGTAGGTAGGTATTGGAATTGGCAACCACCACTTCTGATATAGTATGTACCATCAGAGAAGTCGATTCATATGTGATAGGCAGATGGGGGACCTTCATAATTTGGTCGCATTGTATTTTAACTACTCCAAAACTCCCAATATTGCTCTTACATCTATTTTCTTCTTTAAAAAAACTAATTTTTTAAACGCCCTATTGGCTTGAAGCTCACGATATGTACTTATAGTAATTTAAATAAAGAAGTAAAACTTTAGCCATTAAAAGAATATTTGGAGCACCCGTGATCACCAGTCACTGCAGTTTCTGCAAAAAGACGATACCTATAGCTTAACAGTTATCGGTGCTTGATGCTTCGTTACCTGCTATGTATCAATTTGATCAGTCCAATACACCACTATTCCCTTAATTACGTTTTAATTCCCATGGTAGATCATGATATTATAGGTACGACGTCCCAAAGGCCTTATTACTGCTTATGGCTTATAAGCCCAGTATAGGCCGATTGAGATTAATCACTATGACAACTTTTTTTAATTATATTCTACGAAAGATGTATTTAATTCGGTTGTAACCCTCTTGTTACTTGTACCCAGAAGGTATGTTTACTTCAGAAAATCATAGTCACGCCTAAAATATTTAAATAGCAAGTGCTCTTTATAAAAAAAAACTCTATAATGACTACAGGTCACAGGATATATTATGGTACTCCGATCTAGACATAATCTAGGTTAATAGTACATATTGATCGTGCCTAAGCTAGTTATAGTGATTCAGCTAAGAAATTCAGTACTGATTGTCGGTAATGCATTCACAAAGCGAACCAACTGTCGCTTGTACACTCGACATGCAAAGTCCGAACGACCACTCTTGACTATTGAATACTAACTGAATACTAAACTCTAGAGACTAGAATACAATCTTACCTTAACGATATAAAATCGACTGTATTGTATGCAGCGGTCATACTAATAGAGTTTTCACGATTACTTACCCAACTTTAATTTAATGGTGTAAGCTCTATAAATTTTCTGTCAAACTTCTCATTAAATTAAAATAAAGTCATCATTTTATCATCAAAATGCGACAGTAAAACAAAACAAGAATAAAATCTATTACTCGGCAAATTACGATCTCGTATTCCAAAGTTAAATACACCCGTAATATTCCGATATTGTGCTAAAGCCCCGCAAAATACACGATCCCAGGGGACACGAAGTCCCGCAAACGGAATAGATAATTCAATAACCTACGGAACGCGCGCCTAATCTCAAAATTAGCAATACGATACTACTAAATAGGTTTCGGTGGTAACAAAGCGGTCGCCTAGGGAGGGGTGTTTAGCGTTACGCAAGGGTTGCAAAGGGGAGTTTGTATGGTTTTTAATAACAGATAAACCGACGATGATGATTGATACACCTGCTGTCAAATCTTGTACTATCAGAGGCGCTGCGGGAGTTATTTTGAGCTTGACTATCATCTACACTGCTGTTCGAATCGACTAATTCAAAATAGGTCTTGAGCGTTTCGGACCGTGCAGGTGTTCCAAATTCACAAAAAAGCTCTAGGGTGTTTCATACCGAGGAGGTTCGAAATATCTCTGGTCCGAAACGCCTAATTACCGAAACTTATAACTAGCTAATAGCTTTATTACAAGTGTACAATTTTTACAAGAGATCTGAGATGTAGTTAATACTGTGAGAAAACTTAACGATGTGTCCCTATAGTCTCTTCATATCATTAATTTCAAGATCATTTCGGTAAGATAACGAGCAAAAACGAGCTAATCAACGAAATCGCTTTCCGCCATATTTAATCCCAGTTCCAAATCGAAACAATGTAACGCACGTGCCGCCATTGTGTATCCCCTGGTATTGCAGATTGCTTCCGGACTGTATACTATTACTGTCCACTGATACTATGCCAATACTATCATATAACACGGCCAAAGGTGTGGAGTTTTTGCTTCTATTTGTTCGAATTTGACAGGTGTGAAATTTCGAAATTAAAGAATCGGTCACTTCATACAACTGTAAAAGCGTTGTTATAGGACTTTAAAAAAAAAATGCTCGAAGGACCATAATGTTTTGATCAATGACAGTTCCTTATAATGTTATAATAACAATGGTCAGTTGAGGACTTCCGAAAAGTTTCATGTTTCATACGATTATTGAGAAAATATGAAAATAACGTATAATCGCTGTAACTGTACATTCTTTCGAATGAAAACATCTATCTTGTAAGTTATGACTTATGAGCTATGAGTTATGACCCTACTTGTGATGCAAAGTATTTTTATACCATCCTAGTAATATAAGTAAAATTGAGTTGTTTGCAAGGTAAGGAGTCACCTTCTCGTGATGCAAATTACATATTATCTTTTTAATTATATGAGTAAGTAAAATTATGGAGCTGTTTGTAAGGAGCAAAAACCTTTTGTAGTCCCAATATAAGACAGTGAGAAGATTCGTTTTCAATACAGAGGTGACCATAGGTAAATAGGCTTTTCAATTCTAATATAGCTCAATTATCTAAAGAGAAAGATATTGTCTTCTTCTTGGCACGAAACTTCAAACCATGAAGGGGTTTGAAGTTGAATATAAGCTTCATGCAAGTCCTACAACGTTCGATCCGTATATAGATATCTCTATTTGCCTCTTTACTGAATAACCCTTACGTCCTTATCATAAGGGTTAAATGACGGGCAGAATAACCCCGAACGGTATGATATTTCATATCGGGGGAGGGAAGACGGAAGCAATTAGGAGTAGCGCAGGCGCGTACTTCCCGGACCAAATTGGCATATCTGTTCGCCTGTGCCATTATAATTGTTATCACCGGACGGACTCGGTTATGCACTATCGGACAATTTCGACATGGCCAATTTAGAAAAAAAAAAAACAATCCCATTCTAATATTATAAACGCGAAGGTGTCTGTCTGTCTGTTACCTCTTCACGCCCAAACCGCTGAACCGATTTTTCTGAAAGTTGGTATGGAAATACTTTGAGTCTTCGGAAAGGACCTAAGTTACTTTTCATCCCATAAAAATGTAGCGGTTCCCGCCCGATAAAAGAATTTTGGCACAACGGAGCTCAGATCAGAAACTAAATATTCGCATCAACTCCACGATGGTAGCGAAACGGCGAAGCCATACATTCACTGATATATTGAATTTGTTGAAGTTAGGGTCGGTAGAGTTAGGCCGTGTAGAAGAGAAGCTTGGCTCTACATTAGATCTGATATCCTTTTCACAGGGCAAACCTTATGTGGTCTTGACAACATTTTACATGAAATATTTTTGGCGGGATCAATATTCTTGCAGTATATATTTGATTTGATTTATAAACATGAAGGTTCATGATTTGCCCATCGTGAACAAATCTAGAAGCCGTATAGCTTTGTCCACATTGTGACTTTTTTTGTTTAACAAGGGCATGCGTTATAACATATAGCGCAGTCAACAGCGAAGGTGTGGCACGCCCGTGACGCGCGTATGCAAAATCCACCCGCGTTAAAAGAAAAGTGTCGCGCGCGCTACGATTTCAACGCGCGTTACGGGCATGCCTCACGTTCGCTGTTGACAGCGCTATAAGGCATGCCCTTGATGAACAAAAAAAGGCACAATGTGGACAAAGCTAATAACTTATAAGACACCAACTGCGACATGCTACATCTCTATTATATCACTAATACGTGATTATTAGACAACCCTTCATCATAATCCTCTGAGGACGCGCCATCCTGTGTAATATCCCTGTAATGGGTAATGGCCGGGATTATCAATACAACCCTTTGTGGGCGGATTTAAAAACTACATCTAAATATTTGCATGACATTAGAATTATTTATAGTATTTTAATATCATGGTGACAAATATTATCATAATGATTTTTAATTATTTATTGCAGTACTGGTGGTAGACTACTATGTCATTAGAAATTAGAGGTGAACTAATAAAACTATGTTTTTGGGAGGTTGTACAGCTACTCTACTAGAGTTTCTACTAGAGAGAAATGCATTGGTATTTGGTACGTCAAAGTTTGAGTTGTAAAAATTTTCAAGCAAAAATAATTTTAATCTTTAAAGTAACAAACATATTATAGTAGGAAATAACCCAGCAGACCTCTGTAATTTAAGTACATATTTACCCACTTACATAAAATATTGGTAAGTATTATATTTTATAGATTTTATGTTTCTCTTAAGATGACAGCTCAAAGACGGTTTTAGGAATAACCCAAAAAGAAGCTCACTTTAGCTAGGACTTGTTGACGAGAATCTAGGCTTAGCGTGTACCTAAATTGTAACACTTGTAACGCTCTCCTAAAACTTGCTAATTCCTCGCTTTTTATTTCTTCAACTTCGCTGTTTATTTCAACAATAAAAGACGTTTGCTTTGATGTTAATCTGTACATTTGTGAACTGTTCTACCCCCTGTCAACTTCGGTATTCACATCACACGAGCTAACCCTCCGTTTTGACTTAACGACCACTTTCGCCTGTCAATTTATATTTGCCTGCGTTTAGACGTAGCGCTTTGTTTCGTTGATATAATGTATTCTTTCATATCATTCTGAGAAAAATAATTTTACACATGAACACTTACATAAGTAGACAATATGGAAAATAGTACTTGTAACTTTATATAATATGCTGGTTCTACTTGCTAGGCTGGATCAAAAACTGAATCAATGGTTGCTGATATCAGCATAAAAGACAATTTGGTATTATTTTCTCACAAATTTGAAATAAAACGTATTTATTTAATTCTATAGTAAAAATGCAGGTAACAACTAAGCAGTTACAGTTGTAACGCTTAGTTGTTACCATTTTTGTAACTTGGTGTGATTTATGAAAAATGCATCACGATATCTGCTGGCCATGTTCAAATTCAATTAGGCCTTACATCTAATTATAACACACCATCAATAATTACATTTTTGCCATGGTTTCAATAAATAGAATAACAATTACAAAATAGCTGTTAGCTTGCAATAAAATGCCTCTTTCCACCTCCAGCAAACACAAAATGCTTCTTCCAACTTATAACAAAGCAACATAATGGGCATTGTCCAAAAAAAGTCACATGTACTTTTTATATTTTTTTTCGTTAAAATAGGGTATTTTAATAATGTAAATTAAATAATTTTGAAATTCATTGGCTAGTTTTTTCTCAATAGATTTTTAAAGTTTCGCTCTGACGTCATCATCGGCGGCCAATTGACCTCTGCAGTATGTTTTAAATTTCCTTTCAATCTTATTTATAATGGCTGGTTCGTCAAATGCAAGTTCTCATTATGTGAAAGCTGATACGAGAAGCTTACCAAAAGTTCTAAACGTAATGTTGGTCGAATTTATTGCTAATTTAACGCCATTGAAGGTCAAACTAAGGTTAAACATATTTGTTCAAAAATGTAAGTAACTAATGGGTATTTTTTTCGTTTATATACAGAAAAACGATCACTGACCTTATTCCTCGAAATGTTTTTGTAATGAGCAAAATTAAAAAAAAAATGGACAATCCCCATTGAAGAGTGCGAGTAATAGGTGTCAAAAGCGATACATCAGAGTAACTGGAGCTCTCATAATGTTGGTAATTCAATTGATTTGGGCCCCACAGGCGCAGGGGCCCACTGGCGGGGGCCTAACGAAGTTTGTTACGTTTTGCTATCCGATACACTTTCGTATATTCTTCTGACCCGAGGAAATGTAATAAACTGTAGTTATATTAGTGGGTGCTATCGGTACACGTGTATATGCTACTGTAAGTATAAAATACTGTAAGAATGAAGCGTACAATTAATGTTCGTTGGTCCTATTTAGAATTGGTCCGTATACCTATAATAACTCGCATGTACAGTGTAAATCTAGGTCAGTTGCCTATGGAAGCTTAGATAATAATGTACATAATATGCAGATGGGATCTAATGAACTGGCTGATGGTGATTAAGTATTAAGGCGGGATTATAGGCAACTGACATTTTAGAATTTGCGGAAAACAAGCTCAATAGATGGCGCTCGATACGAGTAAGTACATATTTAGTTTTCAAGCCGTCGTTGATTTCAATAATTTTCAGAAATAATGTGATCACGTGGTGAACTCGACATACAGACTAATGATTAACAGAGAGGCCATGTTCACAAATTAATAAACGAAATCTTTAATGAATTTTGTATTATAATAAAATTATGTATTATTTTAATATGTTTGTTCTGTACTCACGATCATGAAAAAAATTTTTTTCCTCAATAATACATGATATAATTGATTATACAATGTATAACAAAATAAAATATTACTCATATGCATTGCATATACTTATGCACGGAAAAGTATAGCTATCTTAGGTACAATAATTCATCATCGTCAGCTCGCTCACTGCTGAGGTTATTTTATGACTTTATAATAATATGGTTCAAATATTTCTTGTGCTTGGGTTTATTGCAATACCTTTAATAAATAGGATGTAGACCCATGACGATTACTTGTACCTGACGCTGCAGCATCCTCTGGAATCTATATAACACCCTCCACAAGTTCAAAAACGATAACTCTTGCAATACAGGTAACGTTTTTAACCCGCTTGACAAGTTTATAATGAATAGTAGATTATATTCATTATTGTTATGCAGAACATATTCATATTTTCTTTGTCGTTTTTAAGGAATCTGTTCCCAAAAACGACCCTTGGCCCAGTAAGTCTTAGCTTCGCTGTCTATCCGTCTGTCTGTCTCCAGGCTGTATATCAAGTAACGCGGCAGCTAGAGAGCTCAAATTTTCAATTAAGTATGTATAAAACAAAATAAAATAAATATGCTAAGAGGTCTGAAATATTCAAAACAAAAACGTGGTTTTTAGGCCTTTTCTGCTCGACATCAATAATGGCAACCGGTAAGTGTTTGAAATATTTACGAAATACCTCATTATAATATTTAAACTTTAACAATACTAATACTTATTAGAATAGTCTGTCTGTCATTTCATGCTTAAGCTACTGAACCATTTTTTATAAAATTTGCTGAAGAAAGGACAAAGGATACTTTTTATCCTGAAAAAATTAACGGTTCCCACGCCATGAACGATTTTTTGAAAAAATTTCATCGAGATAGTGGCTATTAATTTGTTCTAGTAGCAGTTTGACACGACATTTGACACGAAAGACCCTGCGGCTACATTGCGTCAAACATTTAATAAAGAATTTGAAAGATAAAATATATGGGGTTTATGCCAAAATCTTCATTTATGGTACATTGAAGTTATAAATGTTCATCTCTGAGTACGGCAGTTACAATATTATTTTTCTCCTGTTTATTTTTGCTGTGGGTCCCAACAAAATTAGAATGAAAAATGGTAGTGAACAAGACTTATATTATGCCAACTTTCCAATAAACCAGTACATTACACCAGATTATCGTGAGTAAAAAATTAATAATTGCATAAAATGTAATTTCTTTGCTTTTAAGTGTCGTCGTGATTTTTATTCACAAAATATTATATTTTTGATAAAATCAAATAAGGTTTAAAGATTTTTCATTTCGATCAATATTATTTTTTGTGTAAAGAATGGAATTCACATGTTCGATAAAATTGTAGTTTAACATAATATCGTATCAAAATCATGGTGTATCTATGAATTTTGATCTATCCGCTTGATAATATTATTTTTACGATTTTACTCCAGTGCAATAATAGTCAAGGAGCCCTAGAACAATTTTTTTTTTATTACTAACAAGTTCATTTTTGTGAGTAGCTTCATTTTGATAAGACAAACAACAAAAGATTTTTCGCAGATAAAAATCTGCGAAAAATCTTCCGTTTTAGGGTACCGTAGTCAACCAAGTTTTGTTGATTACAGAACCCTAAAACGGAACCCTAACCAGCTGATTTTTTGTATATTGGTAGGTTAATAGTTATATAATTTAAGAGTAACATTGTTCTACAAATTGAACAATCCATATTTTAGGACCATCAAATCAAAGTATGAAATCCTTTCTAACTCTGTTAGCTACCACTTTCAAGATTTTTTCGCAGATAAAAAAGTTGTTTGTCTTATCAAAATAAAGCTACTCACAAAAAATTAGCTTGTTAGTAATAAAAAAAATGTTCTAGCGCTCCCTGACTATAAGATGTTATATCTTTCCATTGATATGGATTGGACATGTTCGATAAAATTGTTATTTAACATAATAATATCATTATCATTTTACAATGTTTTAACACATCCCTCAAAATGTGTCTCTGTGTTGAGGCACTCTGTTCATGCTCTGTTCATTACTATCCGGCTTAGCTGTGATATTTGCATTTATGACTTTCAAACCTACCAAAAACGTATAAATGATCGTTTGGCGAATGTAAATTATCAAATATATGTCAATAAGATACCTAATAAGGTAGTCTCTCACCAAATATTAGGTTACAAAACAATATTGTAATATTTGTAAACCAAACATATTGCCTATGTTCTGAAATAAAACCCAGTTTACTTACCAGTGATCAAGACGTCATCTTACGACGCCGCACTGTATTGTACTGGTATTCCACTAGTAAGACAAGTGTAACGTATTATAATCACATCACAATAAACACATTTAAGTATACGACAATGCACTGGCAAATATTTCGAAACGAATCAACAGTATGGGACCACGGCGATTCTAGGCCTAAGGAGCTCTGGCCATTATACTGGGATATATTTGTGAACATACTCTAGGTTTTCTGTAATAGACAATCAGTCACTGAAAGACAGATTTGACTGGTGTCATTCAATTATTATCCATCAAAACGCCTGTGGAATTGTTATGGCATATATTGAAAGCAAGGCGTTGCATTCGAAAATCAATAAATCGTTCGAATTTGTGATCAAAACGATTTATCTTTATTATTGTTATTATTTATCAAAAACGAAGCTGACCCTAACCTTCGAAATCATAATTTAAATATTTTTGTATAAAAATATTTTTTCCTGCGTTTATTTTCGCTGAATTCTAGTCGAAATAAAATTTTGAAAGTAGCATTCTTTATTACTCTTTTTTTAGTGGTAAATGGATTTAAATCAAAATTCTAAGCTGACTGGGACCTTGGTAAGGAACGTGACAAACCTACAAAAAATATTTAAATGCTTATAATTACTTCTGGTCAAAGTTCTAGTAAAAATAAAAACATGAAATTTCACTAGTCCTCGTTGTATCCGGTCCGGCCTTAACTAAGAACACTCTTGATCATGTCAACTTTCAAACAAAATAAACTAATGCTTAGCACAAACCTACGCGACCACGCGACTGCGAAGCGGGAGCGTCAATACAAAACACACATTTGACAAGTTGTCAAATGTGTGTTTTGTATTGACGCTGCCGCTTCGCAGTCGCGTGGTCGCGTAGGTTTGTGCAAAGCATAAATCAAACTCGGTTCACTTGTTTGGAAGCTAAGATTCCAAGGACGTACACTCAACACACACACACACACGCATAAACATACATACACACAAACATATACGCACACAGACGACACGTGTCGTAACACCCCTCTTTTTTCTTCGGAGATTAAAAATACTTATGAGGTACTTAATCTCAATGTACTTAACTTATAGTTCACGCTTAAAAACAAGATCACCCTCACAACAATTTCAACAATTTAGGCATGGGCAATGGGTATGAGTTATGACATACGAGTAAAACGACGACATAAATCTTCAACAAATTATATTTGCTACTATTTGTACAATAAATATTGGTATCAGCTAGGAGTTAGGACTAGAGTTAGTGGTGGTAGGACACTGCGGGGGACGCAAAGCTCACCTGAGAGAGCGGCGCCGCGTACGACACCTTGGCCACAGGGGCTGCGTACGACAGTGGGGCGGAGTAGGCTAACTTGGTGAGGGGGGCAGCGTAGGAGATGGGGGAGGAGTAGGCTACCTTAGCGACGGGAGCGGCGTAGGCGATCGGGGCAGAGTAGGCGACTTTGGTAATGGGAGCGGCGTAAGAGATTGGAGCCGAGTAGGCTACTCTAGTGACGGGAGCGGCGTAAGAGATTGGAGCAGAGTAGGCGACTTTAGCGGCAGGGGTGGCGTAGGCGATCTTAGCGGGGGCGGGGGCGCCCTCGTAGGTGACCTCGGCGTTGAAGCCGGCGAGCGCGTCGGCGGAGTAGCGCACGTGGCGCGTGAGGCCGTCGGGCTGCAGCAGGCTGTAGGAGCCGCTGACGGCGTCGCCGGCGCGCGCCTCGTGCTGCTGCTTGCTGTCGCCGGTGCTGCCGTCCGACACTGAGTACTGGTACTCGTAGTGCGCCGGTTCGTCCGGGTACTCCAGCCGCGCCCCGGGCACGCCGCCGCGAGCCGCCACCACCAGGGACAGGATCATTAAGAACTGAAGAAAATATGGTATGTTACTAAGTTTTTATTATGAGGAAAAACGTCACCAATACACCATGAATCCGGACTAAGACTCTTCAGGGGGTAACTTTTGTAAAAGCTGGTATTTCTGACAGAATACCCATTTAAAATGAGGACACCTTTAACTAATAGAGCTAACCTTTTGCTAGTAGAGTAATCTCCAATTTCTATAATTTAGGCACAATTCATGGCAGCCCTACTTTCAATAAAAATGAAAGTCCTCTCTAATGCAAAATAATCTAGCTATTTCTCTAAAAAATCTAAATTGTATTCACCTTAGCTGCCATTGTTGGTTGTTTGCTAGTCGGCTTGTAACTGCAACTGTATGTCACTGATTGGTTTTTATATGCGAGCGATATCGAGCAATTTTGTGCTGACAAATTGCGAGCCCGGGGCAGTACACAGTGCGGCATATGTAGAGTTGAAGGCTGTTGTTAAGTGCTGACCCTGATACACTTGTGTGCACTTATAGTACTTGATACACAGAAGAAGACAAACGTTAACTGGGATAAAGTTTTGGATAAAGTTGATCCATTGTTTATTCTCATGTCATAGAGGCATTGATATTAAAATGGGATTAAAAATAATGGATTAGCGTAAGTTGGCAAGCTTATTTGCCACTTGATAAAACTAGAAGATGAATAGCTAGGAGTGTTAGGGTGGATGTATGTTATTTTACAACCAAAACCTACTGTCCAGGTACTCCACTTCTCACCGCGCGGCAAATAACATCTTGCAGAGCAGCGACGGTGCCAAGGCGGGTATCTACGTTCGTAGGAGGGACCTGACATGCGCCATCTTACACCATCTGTCGAACTCACACTGCATAGTGTGCCATGTACTCAACGACGAAGAGAGCGTATATCTTGTCTCTGCGTACTTTTAGTACAGCGACGACATAGATGACCACCTGGAACATCTGGGCACTGTTCTTGCCTCCTTGAGGGGTAAGAAAGTCATCATAGGGGTTGACTCAAACGCGCACTCTCCGATGTGGTACTGTGAGGAGAGACAGTACAGAGGACGCGGACCAGACGTCACGCACCGTCGCGAGTCGATGGAGGCGTTTATCCTGGCACATGGACTCCGCTTGGCCAACGCTCCAGACCAGCCGGCCACGTTTGCATCGACGAACGCATCGTCCAACATCGACCTAACTTTGACAAAAGGCACCCTGGTAACGGGGTGGAGAGTGCATGAAGACGCTATAGACAGTGACCATAGGCTGATTACATATGTGGTGGCCGAAAAGAAAACCGCTTCTGGCGCTGGGTCGATTGAAGAGCCAATGAGGTTTCGGGATCGTGGTGTGGAATGGGGAATCTTTGAGGACGAGATCCAAAAAAGGTCCGCTAACATCTCATGGACCGCGCCTGCAGAGGTGCTGTGTGCAAAGTTTACCAAGATGGTTACTAGCACAGCCAAGAGCGTTTTGGGGTTCGTTAAGGGGGGGAGAACAGAGCGAGGGTATGAGTGGTGGACCCCGGTCTTAGACCGAATTCGCCGCGAGGCCTATCGCTCGCGCAGAACTTGGCAGGCAAGTCGGAAGGGCAATAGCCCGGATGAGGAGGCTAACAAGCAGCGCTTTCTTGAGCATAGGCGTAGATACAGGGATGCCATCAAGGAGGAGCAACTGAAATTTTGCCAATCCGTAGCAGAATCGGGAAACCAATACCCATGGGGCTTGGCGTACCGTGTCGCGTGCGGGAGGTTGCGACCTCCTAGCAATGTAGTTAATGGCACGAAATATGCCGAAGGTTATGCTGGGGGAGTCGATGAGGCCATGCACAGCCTCATGTATGCTCTTTGTCCGGACGACGATGTGTCCAAGGACACAGAGTACCACCGGCAAGTGCGGTTAGTGGCAGCAGCGATTCCCTCAGGAGAAGATGCTCCTCCTCCGACGGAACAAGATATTGCGAGCATAGTCAGGGAGCTTCCCAACACAGCACCGGGGATCGATGGGATATCCGCTCGTATAATAAAACACGTTTGGGCAGCCGCGCCGCGAGAGATAGCAGAAGTGTTTAGGCGATGTGTCCGAGAGGGCGTTTTTCCGCGCGTATGGAAGGACGGTAGACTGATTGTCTTGCCGAAAGGTAATGGCAAGCCGCTTACCGACCCTAAAGCCTACCGGCCCGTCACTCTGTTGCCGATCTTTGGAAAGATTTTAGAACGAGTCATGCTTAAGTGCGCCACGCAAATGACAAGGGGTCTATCGGACTGCCAGCATGAATTCACTCGCGGACGGTCGACGGTGTCCGCTCTGGGTGAAATCCTCCGAACGGCTCGCCGGAGTTCGTCGAAATATGTACAGGCGATTTTTCTGGACATTTCTGGGGCCTTTGATAATGCCTGGTGGCCGATGATCATGCTGAAAGCGAAAAGGGGGGGCTGTCCGCCAAACATCTATCGGATGCTGGCGGGCTACTTCGCCGGACGCAGGGTAGGCATGTTCGTTGGTCGCAGGGTAGTGTGGAAGGCGGCCACGATGGGCTGTCCTCAGGGATCGGTGCTGGGTCCTTCGCTCTGGAACATCCTGATGGACGACTTGCTTCGACTGCCCCTCCCCAGGGGGGTGACACTTGTGGCTTATGCCGACGACGTGACGATACTGATCGAGGGGGACTCGCGAGCGGCCCTCGAGGCGAAAGCCTCGGAGACATTGCGTCTCATTGCTGAATGGGGTGTCCGTAATAGGCTGGAATTCTCTCCCACGAAATCGTCAACCATGACGGTTAAGGGGAAGTTCCAGCGACCCCCAGTCGTCAAGTTAGGGATGAACTCTATCGGAAACGTCGCGTCGACCACGGTGTTGGGAGTGGTGATCGACTCGAGTCTTTCGTTCGCGCAGCACTCGGTATCCATTGGAGAGAGGGCGGCAAATTGCTTTGGCAAGATGTCGAGAGTATCGGCTAGCTCATTTGGGGTTAGGTACAGGGCCCTTCGGGTCTTGCATCAGGGGACCTTCGTGGCTACTGTGACATATGCTGCAGCATGTTGGTACGAGCGGGCGACCCTGCACGTTGTGCGGAGCGCGCTCTTGCGCACCCAGAGACCCGCCTTGATCCTTCTGACCAAGGCGTATCGCTCGACGAGCACCGACGCCCTGGCAGTTCTTGCCGGGGTGCTTCCGGCCGACCTTGAGGTTATCCGTGCTGGCAGACTAGGTGTGCTGCGCCAGTCCGCGACTTCCAAAGAGGAGCTACGGGGTGCCAAACTCAGGGAGACTGAGTCCATTTATGCCCAATGGCAGGAGCGTTGGGACACGTCGACCAGGGGGAGGGAGCTGTATCGGTTTTTCCCGGATGTGGTGGCCCGATCCAAGGCAACTTGGGTCGAGCCTGACTATGAAACTTCGCAGCTGCTTACCGGTCATGGCTGTTTCAGAGGGAGGCTCCACAGAATGACTCTTGCCGCTGTGGGGTCATGCTACTGCGGCGAATCCGAAGTAGAAGACGTACACCACGCACTTTGGGAGTGCCCTCTGTATGGGGAGGCGCGTAGGGAACTCTTGGACGGTATCGAAGTCCCCGGAGAGAGAAGGACTTAGGGACAAATAGCAAAAGATTAAATAATTTGTAGGGAATCAAGAAGTGTGCACCTGAAGGGCTAGACCCAGGACAGTAGGGTGTACATTCCCATGATTTGGCCCGTATAACCATGCCGGTTGATAGGGCCATGGGTTCGTGGAGGGATTTGTACAGGTTTTGGTAAAATTTTATATGGTAGTAGACTGTAGAGGCTTTGGATAACACATGCGCTATATTAAGTATAGTATAGCCAAAAAATAAGCATGGTTTACTCTAGGTTTTCCTGTGGCTCTAGCTACCTATGTCTAGGACAATATGCTAGGCAAAGCAAAAGCTGTGAGATTGTCATTAACATAATTCAACACTATGCTTCTGCAGTATCCAATCAGCTGTATCTCGATTATACGTTATACAAGGACTAAAGTCACAAGTGGTATCCAGGTATCAGGATAAAAGTAAAAAAAGGTACTTATTTTTGATCGTCATTTGTTTCCTCTGATGATATATCGCACAGGTAAATACAACAGTCTGATGTAATATGAACAGAAACATAGCGATAAAGTTCAGTGCGCGTCGTTTTGACCATATTTGGTGTAATTTAAAGGGGAATCAATTTGATAAGGTCGACAACACTTGACGATTTTTGTTTAATTTGGATAAATGATCAAAAAGAAAGAAGACTTGCGACTTCGCTGCTAGCTTATGCTATCGAGCTATATTATGGATACTAAATGCAAGTGAATCTATATGTTACATTACATCCTCATGCTTAAACGGTTGTATCGATTTTGATACAATTTGGCATGGAGATACGTCAAGATTCGATAGGAAAAAATGTGCGGGCCCCCTACTGCGTCAAACGGAAAAAATAGGAGTTCGTTCTATAGAATTTTTAACCCCCGACAAAAAAGAGGGGTGTTATAAGTTTGACGTGTCTGTCTGTCTGTCTGTCTGTTTGTCTGTGTGTGTATCTGTCCGTGGCATCGTAGCATCCAAACGGGTGGACCGATTTTGATCTAGTTTTTTTTTTGTTTGAAAGCTGACATGATCGAGAGTGTTCTTAGGTATAGTTCATCATCATCAGCCTGCTCAGTGCTGGGAAATCGCGGTTTATCTGGTTCGTGAAAGGCCGTTAGCAACTTGCAGTCGTTTGATGAGTTTTATATTTTGCATTCTGGTTCGTAATATTTATGAATAACTTACACCTTAATGGAAAGTTGACCTGGTGCTGCAGCATCACCTGGTAATAATCAATAGGATACCCAACTCCTCACCAACTTAGAGCAGAGGTTTCGTGTCTGGGCTCATTTTAATTGCGACAATCAGTAAGACGTAGATAAACAGTAAATATTTGCATGCTACTGCTGCAGCATCACCTGGATTCTATAGGAGCCGAGCTCCATATGAACCCAAAGTGGAGGTTTCATGTTTGGACTCATATATACATATACGGTATTCTTTGCATATTATCCTGCCCTATAACCAATAAAAGTTTAAAAAGCATGAAATAAAATTAAATTAAGAAATTTAAAAAAAAACCCCGCCAAAAAACTTTAAAAAGTACTTAATAAAATAATATTTACTGACTTTAAGTTTAAATAATTCCTAAGTGTAAAAAGTAATATTTTAGTCCATAATTGTTGTCAAGGTGTGTAGGGGGCCGGTAATGTATTATAGTTTAGGGTCAGTTCAGATCGAACCGAATCGAGACAATCAGCGACTTAGCGATACAAAAGCAAAAGTCGCTGTTGTCGTAGTTTACTTGGCGGTCCCCCGACACACCGTGACAACAATAATTATGGACTAAAATATTACTTTTTGTAAATATTATTTTATTAATTTTTAAAGTTTTTTGGCGGGGGTTTTTTAAATTTCTTTATTTAATTTTGCATAGATATTTTGGTGTTTGATAACAAACAAATACATTTAAAGTAAGTACTAGGTATAGTAATTATTTTAATGTTCTTTTTTAGGGTTCCGTACCCAAAAGGTAAAAACGGGACCCTATTCATGAGACTTTCGATGTCTGTCTGTCCGTTTGTCTGTTCGTCTGTCTGCCTGGAGACATCCAGGCTGTATCTCAAGAACCGCTATAGCTAGAGTTCTGAAACTTTCATAGATTGTGTATTTCTGGTGCCGCTATAACAACAAATACTAAAATCAAAATAAAATTAATATTCAAGGCAAAAAAATCACGTTTGTTGTATGGGAGCCCCTCCCATACAACAAACGTGATTTTTTTGCCTTTTTTTGCTCGTAATCAATAATGGCAACAGCTAAACGGTTTAAATTTTCACAAAATCCTTAATTATATTTGTAACTTAATTATTAATAATAAAATTTAAATAAAATATAAATATTTAAGTGGGGCTCCCATACAGAAAATACTATTTTTTGCATACTTTCTGATTTCTCTCTGTAACGGTTTACGGCACGGAACTCTTCGTGAGCGAGCCCGACTTGCACTTGGCTGATTTTTGGTTTGATAATGTCAATTTTGTTACTAACTTTATTACATCAATAGTTACTTTACTAACTAAACTTGTTATTTTAACCCACCCAAACATATCTAAAGGCAAAAGTGATTAAAATAAGTTTCGTAAAATTATTAATGGGTGCATAAATTTTGTTTGTGGTCCAATTAGAAAAAGCGGTCCGAAGAAAGCGAGCGCTATGTAAGACCTTGGCCGTTATGTTTGAGGTGTGGTAGTTACCACGTCAAGTGTTACATATTCAACGATTATACAATTAAGTTAATATTTAACTATTGTTATGTGTCCTTGTCTGACATGACATCGGCATGTGTGGGGCTGAGACAGATATAGGTCAATGCAATTACCTATCATACAAGAAGCGGATGTAGAGCAAGAAAAAACTTTTTACGCGTGAGGTTTAAGCTTTGCTTGTTTTTTATTTTTTAAGTATTTGTAGGTACTTGTAATAAAAACCACATTAGAAATTAGGTTTTGATAAGTACTTTGTTAACCGACTCCCAAAAAGAGGACTCTGTGTTCAACTGTTATAATAATATTATTATGTTTGTGTGATTTAAGGATGTTCCGTGCTCTATATTGCACGTTGCGCATATTCTGAACTTTTAAAATATGTAATAATATTCCAAAGTAATTAAAAATAAAAATTAATTATTCTTCAAGTTACAATCTACCTAATGAACTTTAAAACAAGAGCTGTCTGTGAGTACTCTGTGTCAATGTTTTACCAAAAATCCGACCTCTATAACTCTACGTTAACACTACATTAAGGTAAATACCTTAAATAGGAGCGGTTATAAAATTATAACCGCTGTAAATGTAAGGACAATTAAAATAGTTGAGCAGTATCCGATGTCACTTGCCCTTTCTCGGTTAAACTTTATTTGTAGGTCAGTTAAAAGCTGTGCTGTTTTAAAAGCTTTTTTAACTAAATATTATGTTGAAAATATCAAACTTTGTTTTGGATAATTTGTTAATAATTTACTCATAATTTATATGTTATGCGTGTTATGACTTATGTTTATGGGATGATTTACGAAATAATTGTATCTAAGCTACTTTTGAGTTATTACAGGTTGTAACAAAACTACACTTAGTTTTGTTACGCGTACACACCCTAAAGTATTGTCACTACAATACTTTAGGGTGTGTACGCGTTCCTTGTATGAGCAAGCGCCCCAGCTGCTCTCTGCAGCGTCACGAGTTTCACCATACAAAAGTAAAAAAAAAACGTTGTTTAAACTTTCAGCGCTGCTACTTTTACAGCGAACTCTCTACAAGGAACACGTACATACCCTTACGGCTTACCTTACCTAAGTATTATGACTATTGTTTTGATTCACCTTGTATAATTAGGTAAGTACTTTAATTATTATTTGATATTAATTATTATCTAAATTTTTAACATCAGGGAAGGATAGGAAAGAAGAACCGCTGTAGTAGATACCTACATCATTTCTCAGCTTTTTAAAGAGGCGAGGAGGAAAGACAACCTATTGCGATTTGCGAACTCATGCTATTGCATTGCATGCAAAAAGTCTTGCATTTCTTCGATCACTTTCCGATTCGATGATCTGTGCCTCCTACATGAGTCAAGCCCTTTGACAAAACGCAGAGTAAACTCAAAAAAATGTGGGAGGAAAAAAGTAATTTGACACTTTTATCGTGCGAGGTCAGATTTCGCGTCTGGTATATAAAGTGAGTCAATCACAGCTGGAACACATTATCACACAGCTATCACTCGAAATGGCAGCCAAAGTGAGTTCGCTCTATATTATTCTTTCATAATATAAAGTTGTCATCGCTAGACACTGTTTAATAAAACTAGTATAAATTAATCCATACTTCCATACTAATATTATAAAATATGTGAAAGTGTGTCTGTCTGTCTATTACCTCTTCACGCCCAAACCGCTGAGCCGATTTGGCTGAAATTTGGCATGGAGATACTTTAAGTCCCGGAAAAGGACATAGGATACTTTTCGTCTCCGAAAAATGCACGCTTCCCGCGCGATAAACGAGTTTTGGCGCTACGGAGTTGCGGGCGTCATTTAGTAGATAATATATTGCATAGGGTTTGACGGTCAATTGAAGCTGAAGGGTATCAACATCTCTAGTGTCTTGAAAAAGTTATCTAATTTGGCAATAAGTTAATAATTTACATCTGATTTCTAAAACTTTAATATTGATTGTCCATAATATTGATTATGATGAGTTAATTGTTTGTAATTATTTTAACGATTATCGCAAGATCTGCACATGTTGTTTTATGCACATCGGGAAGAGCCACGAGCCTACTTACTTTTTACAGGCAACAAAAAATTTAATTCAAGACGTGAGTAGAAGAATAAGGCAAGTAACATGAAAAAACTTCCCGTTTTTTTGCTTAAATGGAGGCTTTAGAGCCGGAAAAATTATTTGAAATAGAAAAACTATGGATTAAATGTGAAGCCAGATATATTAACTAGGCTATGAAGTAGATAAGTTACAAGTTTTATTAAAATAATTAGGGAAAAAATGAGTTATTATTCCTATGTTACGAAATGTTACTTGTTCGATTCTTCCACTCACGTTTTCAATTAAAAATACTAATTTTCTGCTAGTTCCTAATGATCCTGTCCCTGGCGGTGGCGGCTCGCGGCGGCGTGCCCGGGGCGCGGCTGGAGTACCCGGACGAACCGGCGCACTACGAGTACCAGTACTCAGTGTCGGACGGCAGCACCGGCGACAGCAAGCAGCAGCACGAGGCGCGCGCCGGCGACGCCGTCAGCGGCTCCTACAGCCTGCTGCAGCCCGACGGCCTCACGCGCCACGTGCGCTACTCCGCCGACGCGCTCGCCGGCTTCAACGCCGAGGTCACCTACGAGGGCGCCCCCGCCCCCGCTAAGATCGCCTACGCCACCCCTGCCGCTAAAGTCGCCTACTCGGCTCCCATCTCTTACGCCGCTCCCATTACCAAAGTCGGCTACTCTGCCCCAATCTCTTACGCTGCTCCCGTCGCTAAAGTCGCCTACTCTGCCCCAGTGTCCTACTCCGCCCCCATCTACGCTGCCCCCATCACCAAGGTAGCCTACTCCGCCCCACTGTCGTACGCGGCCCCCGTGGCTAAGGTGTCGTACGCGACGCCGCTCTCTCAGGTGAGCTTCGCGTCCCCCGCAGTGTCCTACCACCACTAACTCTAGTCCTAACTCCTAGCTGATACCAATATTTATTGTACAAATAGTAGCAAATATAATTTGTTGAAGATTTATTTCTGACTTTTACTGTACCCTGTGTTACCTCAATTACAACTTGGAATCTTAAGAACTAAAATTATTCACCTGCACAGAATATCAAGTCTCAATATGGATGTGGCCAAGTCTTAAAGAAAGAAGGACTTGGCCAATGAGAAATTATAGGTCTACCAGATGGCAAATGTTGACGGCAGAGTTTCAAAAAATATCCTTGATCATTGGATAAATTTTTATATTTGCATATTTAACACACAGAATCAGCCGCTATAAGGAAAAAAAAAGATCAAAATATTGTTTTATTTCAATCACCCCGGAATTTCCAGTCTATTTCTTTTCTCAATTTTTGCCATCAGATTCTGGTAGACCTTTAATATATCAAAACATGTCTTCAGATATTTGTAAAAAAGTGAAGAGGTCTTTACAAAAACATAAAATATGTGCAATAAGTACTCGTATAAGAGCCAAGTTGAATCAATAACTAAAACAGTAAAATAGGTTGGCATTTATCTAACTTCTAGCTAGTTATACGTTAGCTGGCTCATCTATTACGGTACCGGACATAAAATATCGGGTATTGCGCAAATCGCAATTCTACCAAATATATTTATCAACTTTATATCATGTCCGAAGGGGTGGGTTGTAGGGGGCGGGAGGCCTGAATTATTCATGGGGCCGCATAGTGATTTCATCTCATTGAATCGAGCTGCCGGCGTCCGTGATTACGATATCTACACCGCGCCTGAACAATAGCTTGTCAGTGCCCACTTATAAGCTGGAGCCAAGATATTGTTAGACGAATTTGATAGCACAGCTAGAAAATTACCTGGGAAGCTGTTAAAATAACTTTTTACCTAGTATTCAAAGCATAACGCCGCTCTTGATGTCTCCAGAAGACATCATCCCCCTTTAATAATGAAACTATTTACACGACGAATAGAACAAGTCTTTCTCTGCCACGTTGTAAAAGTCACATGTAAGACAAAGACCTTACAACTTGATGAAATAATGTTGTTAGTAGGAGATTAGCATTTTGCCAGTGTTGGACTTAAATAGAGACCCCTTTAAAAATAAATAATTGGCCAAATGCGATTCGGACTCGCGCACGAATGGTTCCGTACAGTTATAGAGCAAAAATAGGCCAAAAATTGCGTTTTTTGTATTGGAGCCTCCCTTTTTTATTTTATTTAAATATTATTATTAATTATTAAAGTAAACATACCTTTAAGGCCTTTGTGAACATTTCAAGTGCCTACCTGTTACCATTATTAATTACGAGCGAAAAAACCTAAAAAAAAACACGTTTGTTGTATGGGAACCCTTAAATATTAATTTTATTGCGTTTTTAGTATTTTTTGTTATAGCGGCAACAGAAATACACAATCTGTGAAATTTTCAGAACTCTACCTATAGCGGTTCTTGAGTTACAGCCTGGAGACAGACGGACAGACGGACAGACATCGAAGTCTCAGTAATAGGGTCCCGTTTTTACCCTTTGGGTACGGAATCCTAAAAACGGTAAATGCGCTTAAGCATCCCCGGCGGCACCTCCGGGGTATGTGGGACTCGCTGCCGCCGAGATGGTGTTGGCCGCAGTTCACTAAAACCCGTCCGTGCCTTCTCCTCCGCTTTGTGCTGGGCCGCTAGACCAGTCTGAGACGAAAACTGCAGCGGTCATGAATAGAGACCCTAGTAAGATATTATGCCGACCGAACGAGGTGATATGCTAGGTGATCGGTCAGACCGAAGCCCTCAAAGTATCTCCTGTCATATATTTCCGAATTTGCAAAACTTCGATAGCGCGGTTCAGGATTACAGCCAGCCCCGGATTAGGCTGATAAAGGCCACGGCCTAGAGGCAGCAGCGTCCTAGGGGGGCAGCAGCGTCCATAGAGGCCCTACAGACTTCGTAGTTATAAGGAGCGACGGAAATAAAATGGCCTATACTTACAAAAAAAAATCGAACTGATTACAGCGCTAATTATTTCGCCACCAAACCTCTCGCGCTTATCGTGACAGGTAGAGCTGATGATACACGATACATTCTCCTGCGAATCCTAGAGCTAGATGATGAATGATGATGATAAGTTATGTCCACACTGTGCACTTTCATCTTCAGTTTTCGTCATCTTCTTTCATTCAACTTTCGTATTGGCGCATCCAATAATTGAATAGTTATTGAAGTGTCTGTCAGCTTATTGTAACATGTGCGAGCAGTGCGACGGGAACATTTTACTGAGAGTGGGTGGAATATGTTCGACTTATATTTGGTTATAAGAAATTCCAGAAAAAAAGAACAAAGCGAAAGTTTTGGTCTTTGTGTCTAAACACACTAGGCTGAATTACGCCGGCGTAATTTACGTGGCCGAAATTACGTTCAGCCGCTTACGTCTGGTGCGACACACTATAAATTACGCGAAGAGCCGAAATTTCGCGGCGTAATTTCCGTTGCCGAACGCGCGCGTAAGTGAGTATTTAAAATTCTCAGATGTAATGTGTGTCGTGTGCGTTAACGCTTTGGAGATAAAGTTGGATTTGGTTGGTTGGTTGGTTTGGTTCGGTTTTGATAATTCCGTCGCGTATAGTGTGTTGCTATACAAAACATTACCGCTGAATCGCTGCCGAACTTTACGCTCGACTCGGCTCGACGGAAATTCGGGTCACGACGGAATTTCGGCATAGTGTGTCGTCTGTCGCATTCCGCCCATATTTTGTATGGATTTGAAACGCGGGTAAACGCGGCGGAATTTACGTCGGCGTAATTCAGCCTAATGTGTTTCGACCCTTTGGATACGGTCAGAGGGCATGCGTCGCGGGCATGCCTCACGTGCGCTGTTGACTGCGCTATGATGCATGTAGGGAATGCAATCTCGTTCTCGCGAGATCTCGGCCTTTTTTAGCGAGATTGATCTCGGACGAAAAAAAGGCGAGATCTCGCGAGTATGACGAGATTGAATTTGAGCATAAAAACGTCTTATTCGAAGCGCGGACTGACACGGACGGAGTTGCGATCACGGAGTAAAAACAAAAGAGGAGCTGGCCTAAGCAACTGTGCACTGTGGTTTTCAACTAGGTCCTGAATTTTGACTTCTCGTTGTTTTGTTAGTTATAAAAGAACTGTTTTATTACTAAAAGATAATTGTGATTGATAATGTGCGACGTCCCGCCAAAATCGGGACGTCTGGCAACGCTGTCCACGATATTACCGCCACGTCCAAAATTATAAAAGCGCACATAAGAAGAGAAGACTGGTAGTTTCTGTCATTTGTTATTTGATAGTAAATTCGTATGTTAAGGTTTACTACTTAAAAATTATAGACAGATACGTTTAACAATGTTTGAAGCATAAAATTCTATTGAGAAAATTCGTGAAAATAAACGTTAATCTTATAATACTTATAATATTGATTACTTTTTTTTCGTAATTTATTCAAATATTGTGATTATTTGCAAAAAAAATCCACCAAACTACTAATCTCGCGAGATCTCGAAATTGGCGAGATCTCGCGGTATTGTTTTCATAAACTCGCGGGATCTCGCTTGAGCCCCAATCTCGCGAGATTTGCATTCCCTAGATGCATGCCCTTAATGAACAAAAAAGGCACAGTGTGGACATAGCTATAGATTTATTTTAAACGAATTCGTCGTTCAGGTACGAAGAGATTGGTTTTTATCTGTGCCGCGGTAAATTGAATGAAGTTGATTTCCCGGCGGGCCGCGTAATTCCCCACAAATTAAGCCGATACTCAATTCACTTGCCAATGTAAATATTTTCCATAAATGCCGCCATTGCTGTTTCAATTTTTTTGTTTTTTAGTCTGTTATGTACCTAGTTGATTTTATTGATTAACTCATGCACATCACACATGCATGATGCAGTAAAGACTTTGCGGAAAATGGAAAACACTCATCTAGTAGTACAAAATAGAGTCTAGAGCAGTGGTTCTTAATCGGTGGTCCGCGGACCACTGGCGGTCTCTGAAGGCAATCCAAGTGGTCCGCGAAGCCATCCTAATAATACGTAAGAATTCAGAAGTTAGTAAAGAGTGTGAAGGTGCAAGAATCACTACTTAACTAGATTTTTGCCAAACGAAAAATGGGTACTAATTTTATAATTATTTATAGTTGTGCTTGTTTTCTTTATCAAACCAGCCTTAATTTAGGTAAACCAACAGGGTGGTCCCCGGCAAGACAAACATTTGGTAAGATGGTCCCTCATGAGTCATGACTCATGACTAACAGGTTTAGAACCACTGGTCTAGAGAAAGCCGCGCCAGAAAAGCCGCGGAAACGGGAAACGTCCATGTCCACAATGCATATCCATACTAATATTATAAATGCTAAAGTGTGTCTGTCTGTCCGTCTATCAGCTATCTTAACAGATACAGATCAGATCTCTTCACGCCTAAACCGCTGAACTGATTTTGCTGAAATTTGGTATGGAAATACTTTGAGTCCTGGGAAAGGACATAGGATACTTTTTGTCCCGGAAAAATGTACGGTTCTCGCGCGAAAAACGAATTTTGGCGCAACGGAGTTGCGGGAGTCATCTATTTTTGCAATAAAGTAGCCTTAGCATAGCCAGTATTCTCTGCATCTATATCTGTTATCAAAATCGACCTAGCAGTTAGGGAGTCTATTACAGATAACGTAAAACAAGTTATTAAGGGGTTATTTCACCACTTCCTGATAAGTGCCGAATAGGCTATCCACCACTTAACTTGATAGATGAAGTATGGAAAATCTGTTAAAAAGTTGTGGATAGCCTATTCAACACTTTATCAGGAAGTGGTGAAACAGGCCCTTAATCTTTCCCTCCACAATATTATCAGAGAAAAGCACAGTCACAAAGACCTTTACAAACACACAACCTAATATCTTTTAAAATGTCAAAGAAAATACGGAAGTCGTATCAAAACTATTCACACTAGGGTATTACATCTAACACAATCCTCTTACGGCCAAAAATTAATCAAGGAGGCGGCTTAGCGCTCCTCGGTTTGTATACAGGCGAAATCGATACAAGGTGCCACAGTGTAATGTCATACAGTAGACTTGCGTGGCCTGTGGGGGATACATGGACATGAACACTCGAAAATCTATGTGATTAATATTAGACCTCCTTACTAATAAACATATTTACAAAGCGAATTAAATCTAGGTCTATCTGTTTTTGTCTAACACTTCCGAAAAAACACTTGGCAAAGATGGTTAACTCGGAACTAAACCGCGTGGGTATTTTTATTCGTAAGGAAATAATAATATATGGCTTGTATACTGCCATAGCTGCTTAGTTCATAATCAGTGGCGGCCTTACCCAATACGAAGTCCCCGGGCGGAAGGTCTTTGCGAGGCCCATTGTCTTACGAAAAAATACCTTGCGAGGCAAGAGCGAGGTCTCGAGCGATTGCCCTGTTCGCCCCCGTACACTCTAGGGCCACTGTTCAGTCTGTTCATAATTATTTGGCGCAAAATATTAGGCGACCTGACAGTAGTGTAACTCGCGCTTTCTTTGAAATCAAACCCTTATATCAACAAAGGGACAGGATAACTTATGTGTGATGTCTTGCTACCTCAAGTTATCCGAAATCACGCTATTGTGTGCGTGCGCTTCCAGCAGGCAGCAGTCTAGTATAAAGATGGTCTACTGCAGTGCCGTAAATAGGGCGGTGCCACCGGTGCCCAGGCACAGGGCGCAGACTCTGGGGGGCGCAAGAATGGCCAGACCAGGGAGGCCTGTGGCCCTGGAAGCATTGCTCTGGGTACCTATCTATATATATAAAAATGGATTTTCAAATGTGTTAGTCGCGCTAAAACTCGACAACGGCTGAACGGATTGGGCTGATTTTAGTCTTAAAATATTCGTAGAAGTCCAGGGAAGGTTTTAAAGTGACACGAGATTCACCGGGACAGCTAATAAAATTTTAAAAATCCGGCCAAGTGCGTGTCTGGCCACGCGCAATATAGGGTTCCGTAGTACCGTTAGTTTATTTATAACGTCTTTTACACTACTAACAACATCATCTCAGTTACTTTCAAAGGAATTTGAACGAAAAGTTCCTTTATACTACGCCGAATACATTTTTTTAGTTGATCGAATTTCTCTCAACTAGACGTTCCGCGCGGCTTCGCCCGCGTAAATTAGATATTTCACAGAAAACTTTGTCCACAAAAATGCCTATGATCCTTCACGTGGTCTACTTCTTATCTGATCCAAATAACAGAAAAAATGCTCTAGTAGTTCGTGAGAGAGCCCTTCCAAATAATTTCCCCGTTTTTTCCACATTTTCCTATATTTCTTCGCACCTATTAGTCTTAGCGTGAGAAAATATTGCCTATAGCCTTTCTCGATAAATGGACTATCTAACACTGAAATAATTTTTCAAATCGGACCAGTAGTTCTTGAGATTAGCGCGTTCAAACAAACAAACAAACAAACAAACTCTTCAGAATTATAATATTTATTAGTACTAGACGTTCCGCGTGGCTTCGCCCGCATAAATTAGATATTTCACAGGCAAATTAGTCCACAAAAAATTGCCTACGATCCTTCACGTGCTCTACTTCCTATCTGACCCAAATAACAGAAAAATTGCTCTAGTAGTTTGTGAGATAAGCCCTTTCAAATAATGTCCCCTATTTTTTCCACATTTTCCTCTATTTCTTCGTTCCTATTAGTCTTAGCGTGATAAAATATGGCCTATAATCTTTCTCGATAAATGGGCTATCTAATACTGAAATAATTTTTCAAATCGGACCAGTAGTTCATGAGATTAGCGCGTTCAAATAAGCCCATTCAAATAATTTCCCCAGTTTTTTCCACATTTTCCTCTATTTCTTCGCAGTTATTAGTCTTAGCGTCATAAAATATAGCCTATAGCCTTTCTCGATAACTGGGCTATCTAACATTGAAATAATTTTTCAAATCGGACCAGTAGTTCCTTAGATTAGCGCGTTCAAATAAACAAACAAACAAACTCTTCCCAATTATAATATTAGTATCGATAGATAACTTTTGAAGTCTTCTTAGCCGCGATAGTTTTCCTTTTAAATTCAGCAGATTGCCTACTCCCGTGAATTTTTTTCACATTTCCAGAAGCAACCGTTTAGCCGGTAGAAGGGGGAGATACTGGACTCTAACGATTATTTCCACTTTAAAACTTAATATTTCACAAACCGTCGCTTAGCTAACAATACCGCGTAAGTCGAAAATTGATCATTTTGACTTTCATACTTCATTGGATAGATTTTGTCGGCGCGCATCCAATGATGTTAGAATTTTGTTTAAATTGTCCGATCGCAGCGCGTTATCAAGTAGTTCTGGCACCGCGCAAGTCGTTTGTTGTGTCACAACCGCGTAAATCGTCAGTCCGCCATACTATCTTGTGTTGATGTGTGACCACACAGCAAATTTATTGTATATTTTTGACTATTACGGTTTTATCAGAGAAACAGACACTTCTGATGGACCAAAAAGGAATGACAACTCGATTATTTATTATTTTGTAGATTAATAGAGTGTAATTACTGCTATTTTAGTTGTATTTTAAACTTCAATTATAGATCGGCGGTTTTTCAATGAAATGTTCATTGACTTTGTTGTTATTGTTCATTGGTATTATTAACTATTTTATGGGGGGCACATGACATCTTTCTTCTAAAAAGCCCTAACAATTTAGTTGCAATAGCTCGTACTGCTACCCATTACCCTAATTAAGGCTTCCATCCCGTTTTTCATTGACCTTATAAAAGTTATGATGAACTCCTGAGGGATACGCCCTACTCTTCTTGTATAGCCACTCGGAGGTTTTGAAGGGTATCTGCGGCAGGAGTCCTGGCCCTGACCTTCCGTTGGTGTTTTGTTTCATATTGATGCAGGACAATGCTCGACCGCACAATTCTGCGATCAGCCATGGGGAGCCCATGGCTGCTCTATAGGATTATGGTCTGGGCTTCTTGCTGGCCAATGCGTAATCGAAATTCCATCCTCGGAGAGATATTGACGAACTATCGCAGCAACGGTCGGTCGAGCATTGTCCTGCATCAATATGAAACCTTTACCAACTAACGTCGTTTGGCACCGCATGATATCCCAGCACGCCCTGGATGTAGCGATGGGCAATCAAAGTGCCAAGGCACGCCCTGGTTTCGAACTCAAGATTGGTTTTTGCACCAAAAGAAATACCGCCCCAAACGGTCCCGGAACCCCCGCCAAATGGAACCATTTCGTCAATGCACACCCCCGCAAATCGTTCTCATTTCCTAAGGTATACTTTCCTGCGACCATTGCTACCATAAAGATTGATTTTGTACTCATCAGAGAAGAGTATGACCC
Organism: Polyommatus iphigenia; assembly: GCA_963422495.1. Classification (NCBI taxonomy): domain Eukaryota; kingdom Metazoa; phylum Arthropoda; class Insecta; order Lepidoptera; family Lycaenidae; genus Polyommatus; species Polyommatus iphigenia. Next base: position 9,598,713 of record OY730182.1, read on the forward strand.
GCCATTACTCCAACGAGCAATCAACGCAAGAACGGGCGAAATTAAGCTGCGCTTGACGGTGTGCTGGGGCTAATTTTGGGCCGTTAGCGATTTTTTGTGAAGTCAAACAACTGTCTGCAAGTCTTCGTCGTACAGTCCACTCACTTACTGTAACTCATCCTGTTAGATGTAGCCCGATGTCATCCTGAACCTGGTCGCTTGGTAAAGTTTCAAATCTCTAAAAACTTCGGTATACTCTTCTAACCGAAGATCGACTTAAATTTAAGACTTCTAGCCACAAATCAAAATGAGAGGCTTTATTTGAAGTACTATTCATATTATCACAAAGAAATTACGTCCAAAATGAAGTTGAACGAACAATAAAACAATAAAAATCAAGACAAAACAGGATCAATAAAATTTGACCAATTTTATCCACAGGACAAAACAAAATTAAGAAACTGAGTGATGGGGGTGCTTAGTGATTTGTGTCGTTTGTTTTCAAGCACGTTGATATAAAAAAAATGTATTTATTTTTATTAAAATTAAAAAAAAATGTAATAAAAAGAAGTTTAAATACCGCATAAGTCTTTCTTTTGTTGAACTAATACCGCCTAAGTCAATTTTAATACTGATACAGTATTAAATACACATATTTTAATAAGTGACATCATAATTGTACCTATTTTATACTCGTACCTATTTATGTCTTCAGTACACATGTCTGAAGTATTTTAAAGAAAATAATCAGTTTATTGTCTCTCCTGAAAACTTGTCAAATTTAACTTGCGCGGTATTGTTAGCTAAGCGACGAAACGGATCCCTAAATCGGAAAATGATCTAGGAATACTCGTAATATTTTTAAAAAACCAACGACACCCCACACGATTGGGTGGACCGTGGACGCAAAAAAAATAAATTCATCCCCGCTTGATGTGCAGGGAAGATACCATAAAAAATATTTTTCTAAGATTTCATGTACCATTTTGTCGGCATCACTAATATGTGCATTTATGCCAAATTACAGCTTTGCAGGTCCTATAGTCTCTGAGCAAAACCGAGGACAGACAGACAGACAGACAGACAGACAGACAGACAGACAGACGGACAGACCGAAACTATAAGGGTTCCTAGTTGACTACGGAACCCTAAAAAAACGAGGGCGCAGTTATAGAAGCTCGCACAGGGCGCAAAAAAGGCTATTTACGGCACTGGTCTACTGTATTTTATACTGTGCTCGATGCTACAGTTATTTCACCTGTAACAAGTCCTATATATCAAAGCCGTAAGGATCACAATAATATACCTTTGGTCGCACCGTATGGCTGCATCAAACCTTTAGATATCTGCTTGGACTGGCTTTTGTGGGTATTAGATGGATTCTATTTTATAATCTAAGCCCTTACTAATAAGAGGATGCAGAGAGTATAAAGTCGTTTTAGTTGTATGTTTTGTCATTTTCTGAGAGGTAGGGAAAAATCGCTTTAGAGGAGGATCAACATAGTATTACAATGTACAACACAGTCGTCTGATATTACCTTACTTTCTGTATGATGTTACTTTCGATAACAAAGTGATACTATTATATCACGGACAGCTAACTCAGATGCGTATAATAATTACTATCAGTGGCGACATAGTAAAAGGAGGGGTAGTAGGGTAACTCCGGCCCAATCCGCGATTTAATTACCTACTGTCTTAGGGTTGTCAATTTTAGGCGGCGGCGCGGCGGCGCGGCGGCGTTGTGATGTGGAGCGGCAAGCGGCTGTCCGCGCTTCGTTCGCAACCGCATGAACAGCGGCAACGTCGCGGTCTTCCGACTTTTAATAATAATAAGTGACTCTTGATTGTCCATATTTCGGCCAATTTTCGTGCATATTTGCATGCATATTTTGGCACTTGGATCATGCATATAATCCGATGTCTAAATAAAATTATAAATATACTTACCCTTTAACACATCATTAAAAACTAGTGCCTGTCTCTTATAGGTACCTACTATAAACAAATATGTTGTTAAGATTCGAACTTTGCTTTATGTGTATAATTAATATCTGATTTACAATTAGTCAATTACTTATTTTTAATTACGATTTTATAAGTAATTGACTGTAAGTAGTTAGTTAATATAATATACCTACAATACAGAGAAATCGGCATTACTAAACGTAAACAAAGCAATAGCGGCAAATTAGTTGACTGATCAAAAGTACTTACCTAAAACATTCTCTTATATTTTATACTATGTTCTAGTGGGAAAGTTTGTGTGATAGAAAACTAATACAATAAAAAAGAAGTAAGTAGGTATCTGATCACCACCCAAACGCACAGCAATATTTATTACTCCTGCGATTATGATCGGACATTTTTGATTCGTTTGGCGCGGCGTGGCGCGACGCGGGCGTGCAGCGTAAAGTGTAAGCCCCGACTGGTATGGTCCGAAAACGGTCCGAGATTTTAGTAAGTGTGCGTGCGGCGACGCATTGATACTATGGCGCACACATACAAGCCGCGCGCGGTGCCTTTGTATAAAGATAACTTACTTCCCCTCCTTATACTTTGGTGGCGAGTGGCGACCTTACCCATTGCGAGGCCCCGGGCGACACGTCTTTGCGAGGACCTAGTTGTCTTACCACCAACACACACGTACCGCAACCACACAACCACAACCACACCACGTGGTCGGACGTATTTTTCGTATTGTAAATGAACTGGACTATTCACACGAACTACATTTTGCAGTCGTTTTCAACCAATTGTGTGATACCGACCACATCGCAACCACAAGCGAACTAGCGGCCGACAACATCGCAACCACACTTCCCCCTCTCCGTTTCATTGACTTTCGTACGTAACCACATCGCAACCACTGGCGACAACGCAACCACGTCGGCATTTTGTCGGTACCACAACGCAAATACAAAAAGCTGCAGCGACCCCATTCGAACGTAACCACTGTTTGACGGCATTTTGTTGTTGCGATGTGGTGTGGTACGTGTGGGTTAGCCCTTACGGAGAAATACAGGCTATGTGATGCGAAAGTAGGTCTGGTTGTTTAGTAAATGGTTTCGTAATGTTTGACGACAATTGCTGTTATAAATATAAATAAAAGTGCAAGAAAATCTGTATTTTTTAAATTTGTTTGAGGCGAAGCCCCTGCAAGAGCGAGGTCGCGGGCGACAGCCTTGTTTGCCACCCTCTAGGGCCGCCACTGATTACTATTAATATGCCTTTATTTTTACTTCATCTTGAGCTATTTAACTATTATAATCCCAAGTTAATTCTATTTTAGACACGACAGGCGACTTACCTATTACTTATCTTGAGCGTCCCAAGGTATCTGAAGACATTATTTTACGAAGAACTAAGAAGTCATGTAAAAGTGAGTTATTATAAGTTTATTTCTTATCGTATTTAGGTTGTGGACACTCATATACATTTAAACTCTTGTCTTTGGACACCGACACTAACATATTGCTGTCAAAGTTGAATTGTAGATCCCATACCTGAAAAAAAGACAAAATAAAGTAGAATATTATTGGCACTTTAAGAGTTCATATTAGTCACAGAAAATACTGTTATTGGCATTGCATAGCTTTTATCGCAAGATTTGAGCGCGGCAACTGAATCAAGAAATTTCGTAACGAAAAACACCTAACATTTGTCTAAAGTAACGAAGTTCAGTTCGGCAGACTTCGGCTCGGTCTGGCTTGGGGCGTGGTGCTCGCGGCTTGCCCACGGGCCACGGGCCACGGCACAATAGTGCGGCGTCCGCTGTGCGAGTCGGTGCGACGTTGCCAGACTTCGCCACGGTGTTTGTGTGCGTGCGACTAGACGTATGCGAATTATAATAATACATAATTGCAAAAAAGATAAAAAATGTAATGCAATAGCTTATTACCACGGCATTCCCCGAGTGCCACACGTGACACGTATTTTTTAACACAGATTTAATTTGCCAACAATAGGATGACAACATCAATGAGGTAGTTTCCTCTATATTATTATATGCAGCATATTTTAAACGATATAATAATAATTTAAACGATACTGTGAATTTGCATTGAACTTATGTCTTGAGAGATATTAAGCAATTTCGAAAAAATAAGTGGATCACAAAAGAATATCTCAAAACTTACACATTTAGGCTTAAACAAATAATAAAACAAACACAAAAAGCTCAAAATAAATGAAATATTGTACCAGTAACTTAGTAAGTAATATAATATAAAATAATGTAATTGTACTTTGACAATAATAATAATTTGCATGCCTCAGATAGGTAAGAATAAGTTGTACCTTCGGTAATATAATCTGTAACATCTTTTTACCTACTTATTCTGCAAATAAATGATTTGAATTTGAATATTATATGGGTACAATGTAACATATTATGTACTGTATTTCACAGGCCACGCTCACGCATAACTTTAACCACCCTTTGCTTCTCTAATTTTATAGAACGGAAGTGCTCAGTGACCAGTGTTCGATTTTTAGTTCTCTTTGATGCGTTCTTTTTGTGCGTACTAAGTACCAAGTTAATAATTATATCCGCCATTTTAAAGTTTGTGCTGCCTATAAAAGGTGTTTATTATGCCATTTAGGAGTGATTACGTATGACTAATAAATAAAGACAATTACCATATCCGTATGTTCGTTAAACGTATGAGCAGTCTTAAGACCTTTCAGATTTGCGACGACAACGCTGCCGTCGGCCGCAGCGGCAGCGACGCGCGAACAGTCGTATGATATAACCGCCTTTAACACCCACGACTTAAGGTTCAATTTGTGGAGGAGGTTGCCGCTGCCACTGAAAAATATGAAAGTATGTATTTTAATTCCATTCTTTCACTCTGGTTTATAAAAATAGTTAATTTAAGTGCTTAATCATTTTATCCTTTAAGTAGGTTATGTCAAGTCTAAGTTTTGGACTGACCTATGAAGAGGACCATCAATCTGAAAATTTTTGATTCTAGCCACAAATAAATAAATAGTTAAACTTTTATATGACATAATAAGACATAATAGGACACTGTGCTACAAAAACAAACAACAGTGTGAGATTAAAGGTACAAGTTGAAAGCCGGCTACATGAAGTTGCAGCAGACAACGTGTCGTCGTGACACTACTGGTTTCTATGTATTTCTATACTGTGTCGCTAGCTTCGTGTCGCTAGCTGCGGGGTGTATTTCATAGAAATACATAAAAAACTAGTAGTGTCGCTGCGACACATCCTCTGCGGTTGCTTTATGTCGCCCGCTGCTAACCGGCACCTTTACTCTGTCGTTCAGCAGGCTTGGCATAACAACATTAGAAACGGGAAAGAATGGACATATTGTCAGATTTTAGTAACAAAATGGCGGATTTCCTTTGTCTATCTGCCACTATGTCTATTCTTCCGTAGAAAGAAACCGTTTCTATGACGACCATGCTAAGCCCGATAAATACTTTTTACAAAAACTGGGTACTTCATATTATTAAACTTACACATCAAACAGCTTAACAAATCCATCGTCAGACGCGGACACCAGCAGTTCAGAGTCAGGCGAGAAGTCCACGCTCCTCACTGTGTGTGTGTGCGCCTCTATAGTGTGCACCAACTTCCCCTGTACCACGTTGAGCACACACACATAACCGTCGACTGACCCGCTCGCTATGTGCTTGCCGCTGTTGCTCTGAAATTTTAAAGATAATATTTTGAGGATAGAAAGTACTATCAGAGAAGTTGATTCATAGGCAGTTGACGAATCTATGTGTCTAAACACACCATGCCGAAGTTACGCGGCCAAACTTTAAGAGTTCATATAAGTAACAGAAAATACTGTTATAAGTTACTGATATAATTACTGTTAAGTAACAGAAAATACGCATGATTACGTCAGCAATGTCAAACGCATACGATATTAACGCGACGTAATTTCGGCATGGTGTGTCATCATCACTCATCGGTAATTTAAAATACATTGCAATTTGCAGGCGTAATCATGCGGAACGTCAGCCGCGTTTTTTCGGCCTAGTGTGTTTAGACACACATAAGTCGTCATCTGTCGGCTGGGTTTGACAAAACTCGACCAAAATACGAAGGTCCGCCATCTGCCTAGTGCCTATGAATTAACTTATCTGCATTACATATTCTTGTCCAATAAGAACTATAATAAAAAATCAAGTTTTGTAAAAAATATAAGATTTAACAACATCAAAGTATTATAATTATGTTTCATCAGAGAAATAGTTTATGAGTAGATGGTAGACCTATGTTACTGGCACAAGCTATACCAAGTCAATGTACTATCAGAGAAGTTGATCCCTAGGCAGATGTGGGACATACGTAGTTTGGTCGTGTTACGTCAGAACCAGCCGACAGATCACAATTATCACTGAATTGACATGATCCAACCAAATAAAGTTGGTCTGTCAACTGCCTAGGAATTGATTTCCTCGGTGGTACATAAGATGTAACAACATTTTTGATGTCTTTAAATATTATATTATGTATTATTAGAGAAATTGCTTTAAAAATAGATGGTAGACCTATGTTACTGGCATAAGCTATGTCAAGTGAACTAATATTACTGTAGGCTAACAAATAGTTCTGTCACTTACCCATGCAACACTTAACGCAAACTTGCCTCTGGTATCAAGGACTTTATCTCCTACATTGTCAACTATATCATACACATACAGCTTCCCACTATGACCACCAGTCACTACATGGAAGCCTCCAGGAGAGAATGCCACCTTCCACACATCGGTAGCACCAGTTTTCATCTCATGCACTTTTCTACCCGACAGTACTTCCCAAATTATTAGTGTTGAATCTAAAGATGTTGATGCCAATTCTGAAAAAATAAGAGGCAAAAGTTATACTATTCATACTGATTATAAATGTGAAAGAATGTGAGCCATGCTAAAACCATTGAACCAATTTAAATGTAAATGTTCTTTTTTTGGTCATAGGAAAGAACAGGATATATTTTTAAAATACTATCTTTAAAATATAGTAGTGCTTTCTTTCCCTAATGGTACTAAAAAAAGTACAGTTAGATAAAAGTCTTCATTAATCTTTCAGGCCCCGCGCGAGCACCGGTGATCGCGAGAACAAAAGAATACAATGGGAATTCCTAGAACCTCCGATCGAAGGATTAATAAATAAAAGTCTTCATTAGCTAAACATATAATAAGCATGCAAGCAGCAGCATGCTTGTAGAGTCCCCTGTTTTGTGTTGATATTGTAATACTAAAAAGAAAAAATAATAATAATGGCTGATCTAAGAAGAATAAATAAGTCTTACTCTGTCCGTCAGGGCTGATAGCGAGGGATACAACCGCCATGCAATGACCTTCCAAAACATGTAACAAGTTCAATTTGTTATTTTCAAAATGCCATATTTTAACTTTGCTATCTAGACCACCTGTAATTAGGAAATCTTTCTTTCTGTCTCTGGAAACAAACAAAAAGTTGACACTCACCCAATTTACACAAGACTAGAAGAAGAATATGAATATATTATGTAATATATTTCACAATATGGAATATATAATATGTATTATGTACCTATGTGGTTGTTCTGAAAAAAAAGACTGAATATAACTCTAACCATCTATCATCATTCATCACCTAACTAGAGAAAATGGCTATGCAGTTTGGTGGACTTACTTACTTGAAATCTGACTTCTATAATAAATAATAAATTGATGTAAAGAACCAGTATAATATCTTTATTGTTAAAATCAATAAGTCTGTGGTTAAAATACATGAAAAAATAGAAGATACCTTGGATTTCCGGTAGTATTTACTTTCGCCCACACGCAGCTATAAATAGGTTCATCGTGAGCATTTTCCTTTTTATTGAGTATGGAATACTGAAGAATAAATAAAACAAGATATTTGTTAAACAGAAGGCATTTAAAACGGTCCAAAAAAGTATTTTAAGTTAGAAGTTTGGACTATTAGGAAATTCGGTATACTTACAACAGCCGCTGCAGGCATAATGTATCCGTATTATCATAAAGTCACAAAGAATAAATAATAATACAAAAATATATTTTGTTTATGATACCTATCTACTGAAATATGACTGATCACTGAAATACAAAATTATTTCCTCGCCTCCCGTTTTGTTTACCAATTTTGACAGCTGATCATCCGGCCAGCTGACACTGACATTAACACTGTGTTTTTTTAAATTTTCGTATATTAAAAACAAAAGTATTTCAACATTCATCTCACCCAAGAAACTAAAATTAAGCTTCTTGAATTCTTGATCTCACCTAATGACTTTAAAAATGTTTATGAGATCTTTGATCTCACCTAACCTGATTTGAAAATTGGTAATTCCCTTTCAGGAGTCAGAAAAGGTCTGGAACTCTGAACTCAATAAGACACGAAGACAAAATGAACTCTAAAATATTCAAAATGGGTTTTTCGCTGGAGGATAACAGACTCACACAAATAGTATTTTACTTATTAGAGAATGCATTTATTCACGGGCATATTAAACAGCTTGATCACTCAGCAAAAGTGAAAGGGAAATGCGCAGGTTTTCATATCGTCGCTGCGCGTGCGATACCGCGTATGAGCAGTTGGTAAATACCGCGTAACAGCAAAATGCGCAAAATTGAGATATTATGCCAGCCGATTCGAAACGCATATCGGCATATATTAGGCTTCACAGAATTTAAATTATCCAATTAGAAACGTACATTTTTATTGAAATATATGTAGAGTTTTGCAGATGGGAGCAGAAAATAAAATAGTATGGAATTTTAACGTGACGTTTTATTCACCTTTTTCAAAAGGAACACAGTGGAAAAAAAACTTCATACAACCTTAGACACATACCGTGAGCATTTTCCTTTTTATTGAGTATGGAATACTGAAGAATAAATAAAACAAGATATTTGTTAAACAGAAGGCATATAAAACGGTCCAAAAAAGTATTTTAAGTTAGAAGTTTAGACTATTAGGAAATTCGGTATACTTACAACAGCCGCTGCAGGCATAATGTATCCGTATTATCATAAAGTCACAAAGAATAAATAATAATACAAAAATATATTTTGTTTATGATACCTATCTACTGAAATATGACTGATCACTGAAATACAAAATTATTTCCTCGCCTCCCGTTTTGTTTACCAATTTTGACAGCTGATCATCCGGCCAGCTGACACTGACATTAACACTGTGTTTTTTTAAATTTTCGTATATTAAAAACAAAAGTATTTCAACATTCATCTCACCCAAGAAACTAAAATTAAGCTTCTTGAATTCTTGATCTCACCTAATGACTTTAAAAATGTTTATGAGATCTTTGATCTCACCTAACCTGATTTGAAAATTGGTAATTCCCTTTCAGGAGTCAGAAAAGGTCTGGAACTCTGAACTCAATAAGACACGAAGACAAAATGAACTCTAAAATATTCAAAATGGGTTTTTCGCTGGAGGATAACAGACTCACACAAATAGTATTTTACTTATTAGAGAATGCATTTATTCACGGGCATATTAAACAGCTTGATCACTCAGCAAAAGTGAAAGGGAAATGCGCAGGCTTTCATATCGTCGCTGCGCGTGCGATACCGCGTATGAGCAGTTGGTAAATACCGCGTAACAGCAAAATGCGCAAAATTGAGATATTATGCCAGCCGATTCGAAACGCATATCGGCATATATTAGGCTTCACAGAATTTAAATTATCCAATTAGAAACGTACATTTTTATTGAAATATATGTAGAGTTTTGCAGATGGGAGCAGAAAATAAAATAGTATGGAATTTTAACGTGACGTTTTATTCACCTTTTTCAAAAGGAACACAGTGGAAAAAAAACTTCATACAACCTTAGACACATACCAAAAAACATAGACAACTACACAGATAATATAAAAACTGTATTTACTTTTAAATAATATAAAAGTTACAACACACCCCCTTAAACCAGTTTTTAACTTACAAATTACAATTATAAAACAAATGTAACAAAAAAGGACAATTTCTAATACAGTGCTAATCTGTGCAAAAATTTAGCAAGTGTTATACTATTCATAGGTTTCGTTAGCAAGTCTGCAACCATTTCTTTAGTTGACAAATATGATAACATTATACTCTTATTAAACACAGCTTCTCTAACAAAGTGAAATTTTACATCTATATGTTTAGTTCTATTATTATTTACTTTGTTAGAAGCAATTCTATGACATGGCTGATTATCATTATAGATAATAATTGGTAAATTAATTAACTTACTATCTATCTCCAAAATAAACCTTTGAAGAAAGATTGCTTCTTTGGCACCTTGAGCAACAGCAACATATTCTGCCTCTGTAGATGACAAACAAACACAAGTCTGTTTCTTAGATTCATACGACACTACATTATTTCCAAGTTTAAAAACTTGACCAGAATATGATCTCCTGTCATCAGAGTTAGCCCAATCCGAATCAACATATCCGTATAAATTAAAAACATTAGACTTGCTATATACCATACATGTCAATTGTACCCTTGAGATATCTCAGAACTCTCTTTGTACATACAAAATGTTCATACGAATAACAATTATTAAATTGTGACAGGAAACAAACTGCATACAATATATCAGGTCTAGTATTAATAGCAATATACATCAGACTGCCAATGAGATTTTGATATATAATCTTTGGATCAACAAAACCTTTATTTTTATTTAACTTTAAGCCTTGTACCATAGGTGATCCAGCTGGTTTGCAATCTTACATACAATATTTTTCTAAAACCTTTTCTATATAACTTCTTTGATTTACAAACATTTTATCTTTTTCCCTTCTAAATTTCAAACTTAACGCATGTTCAATAGGACCCAAATCCTTTAATTTAAATTTACTCTTTAGTATGGAAAATACTTTAAGTTTCATATCTAAATTATTATAAAACAAAAAAATGTCATCGACATAAATAGCTCATATCAAATACAAATTATTCTCTTTCAAAATGTACACACATGTTTCAAAGTCAGAGTGTTTAAAACCAATATTTATTAATTCTTTGTGGATTTCTTGATTCCAACTAGATGCAGCCTGTTTGAGCCCATACAACGCTTTATTCAATTTAACTACCTTTTTTAAGTCATTAGTTTTATCTGTATTTTCTAAATTCAAGCCCTTGGGTAAGTACATATATACATCTTCATAAAGTGTACCATGGAGAAAGGCAGTGACAACATCCCAGTGGCTTATGGACCAATCAAACTTTACAGCAATAGAAAACAAAATTCTCATAACACTTGTACGGACTACAGGAGAATATGTATCAAAATAATCAATTCCAAATTTTTGATTATATCCCCTAGCCACTAAACGAGCCTTATATTTAACAATGTTGCCGTCACTATCTCTCTTTATTTTAAATACCCATTTACTATCTATAGGTTAAACATTTTTAGGCAAATCAACAACAGTCCAAGTATTATTGTCTTTTAAGGAAGTAAGTTCCTCATAGACTGGGGACTTCCAATAATCTGGCAAACTATTAATGTCAGTAAAATTTGAATATGACTCAGATTCATCAATACAAGCAGACACATAATAGTCTTTAAAGTCTTTCTTTTTCCTATCACATGAGGGATATTTGTGAGCACTTATATTGTCACCACTAATACCACTAGATTGACTTTCATTTTTAACGGGACACACTACACTTTGATCACAAATGTCTTTATCAACATCAGAAGCAGGATAAAATTGTTCAGAATTACCTGTATTGTCAGCATCCTCACACTCTGCAGGCAGGTGCTCCTCTGGTACATGCTCCTCAGATGCACTAGCATGAGACACATCAGGACAAACTTCTAGACCAATTTCAGGTTTAGGTATGGTAAGCTCTGCCTGTTCAACATCCTCAAAATTGTCAAACAAATGTTCATTAGCAAAGATATCAGTGCATGTTATTTCAGGCAAAAATTTTACATCTCTTGACAAAATGATTCTCTTGTCTTCTGTCCAAATTCTATAACCATCTTTATCATTAACATAACGCACTAAATAGCCCTTAATTGCTTTCTTATCTAATTTTCTTCTTTTATGATCTGGCACATGCACATAACATTTAGTACCAAAAATCTTAAGATGACTGATATCTGGTTCTCTTCCAAACCACAAACTAAAAGGAGTAGATTCATTATTTATTCCAGTGGGGCCAGTTCTATTCAAAACATATGCTCCAGTATTCACCGCTTCAGCCCAAAGATATTTTTCAAAACTGTTTGCAAATAACATACTTCTGGCAGCTTCAATAAGTATGCAATTCTCTCTCTCAGCAGCACCATTTTGCTGCGGGCTGTAAGGAACTGTAATTCTATGATTAACCCCAAAAAATCTTAATATTTTATCCATTTCTTGATAAACAAACTCCTTCCCACCATCAGTAAGTAGTTCCTTCACTAAATGACCAGTATTTTTAGCTTCCTGTAAATATTGTCTTGTGGTATTAGACACTTCAGATTTTTCTTTTAGAAAATAGACTTTTCTGTACTTTGTGTAATCATCTTTATAACAAACAAAGTACCTGGATCCATTAATAGATTTCACAGGTAACGGACCACAAACATCCGCATGAACAATTTCACCAGCAGATGTTGCTCTAATTTCTCTTGTATGAAAAGGTAATCGTGTCATTTTTCCATACATACAACCACTACAAGTTTTGTGTGAAAGTGTGACATTAATGCCTCTTTTCTTTAACACACTTTGAACATGACGAATATTTTGATGACAAAATCTCTCATGCCATATTTGTATATCAATTTCCTTTGCTAGCATGCATGAGTTTACTGGCATGACAATTCTCAATAATAAATTATATAACATACCTTTTCCTTTAATTTCAACTGCCTTAATATCACCATATTTATTCTTAAAAACTCGCTTGTTCGAATCAGCAATTTCAATTAAACCATTTTCTAATGCAGATTCTGAGGAAAATAAATTTTGCTTGCATTCAGGCACATACCATGTATCTTTTAAGTAAGCATTTTCCCAGTTGCCATTGATTAACATTTGAACTTTAATTTTTCCAACTCCAAAAGCATGCATTTGCCTACCATCACCGAGATTCAGGGGTACAGGTTTTTCAAAACCTACAAATTCAGTAAACCACTCTCGGTGTCTTGTCAAATGGTGAGACGCTCCTGAGTTTATAGCAATATTTCTTTACATGACCTTTCTTTTTACAGTAGTGGCATGTAGGCAAAGTCTTCTTGTCAAACTTTTTCTCAGCATTATTAGCCACAACCAAAGCCACATCAGACACTTCCTGCGAATGAGTCTCCAGGAGTCTTTGCCCATGCAAGCGAAGCCGCTCCATCAAAACTGTAACATTTCTGTCAATATTCGGCACTGACTCCCAGGCATTCCTGAATTCTAAATAATTGCTAGGAAGAGTATTTAAAATGCGGTTAAGTAGTAAAGAAGTTGGTAAAGTGCAATTTTCCTCTTTCAATTCATTATTTAGTTGGCTAAATAATCTTTGAAGCTTTGATACATGCATAGCAATATTATCAGATGCATCTTTTTTATATGTGAACAATTCGCAATAGAGAAGATCCAAACGCCTATCATTTTTCTGTTCATAGACAGAATGTAACACATCCCACATTTCCTTTGCAGTTTTACAGTTTAGTAAATGTTGTTTTGGATCATGATTTACAGTGGACCCAATTAAGTACCTGGCTATTGCCTCCTTCTCATTGTATTCCTTTAATAACTTAGAGTCTTTAGGTATCTCAATATTACCAGTGACATGGTCGGAAACTTTGTGCAGAGTTAGCTGCAGGTCTACATCAAATTTCCACGAAATCCAATTGGAATCCCCTTCCAACTTTTCCACTGTTACTTTGTCCAATTTGAGCGACATTGCTATAATATATTCTCAAACTCAAAGCAATAATTAATGCCCAATTCCACTCACCAAAGAGGTATTTGCCGGTAACCTCACAACGCACGCGACGCGAATTTCTGCTCCCGCAAACAAAAATACTGTAATATTCGGCAAAAAGTATTTTTAGACGAAACTCTGGGCCCAAAACCTATTGAAATATATGTAGAGTTTTGCAGATGGGAGCAGAAAATAAAATAGTATGGAATTTTAACGTAACGTTTTATTCACCTTTTTCAAAAGGAACACAGCGGAAAAAAACTTCATACAACCATATACACATACCAAAAAACATAGACAACTACACAGATAATATAAAAACTGTGTTTACTTTTAAATAATTTAAAAGTTACAACAATTTTGCCATCGAAACAATACCACGGAACAGTAGGCGGCCGGAAGTTAGAAGCAATTCCGCGTATTTACTACAGCGGCAAGAAAAACATATCCAAAATAGTAACTCCTGCTCCTAGAAATAACTAGTAACTACCGAGTATATTTTAATTATTGTTTAATATTGTTCATATGTATTGTTTTCAAGCTAGAATGTTTCAATTAATTAACCACCATTGCCATTGCTTTGAAGATCAAGGAAGATTACATCACGTGATCATTATATCTTCACCTTAACAATACAGGTGGCAAGTGGCAACTAATCGCCACGACAAAACATGAACACCAGGTTGGGGAAGTAGCTCAGTTAAGCTAAAGCACCCCGGGCATATGGGCGACTAGTAGTGCTAAAACCTACCCACTAAAACCACCTGTGATTTGCCTTCAGCCGTATACGGAGGGATGTTCTAGATTTGTCAAACACAGGGCTCCCTCCACGACCTCTTCTCCAAAAGGGAGCAGACTACCACCAAAGTAAGAGAACGCTTCGATAAATTGTAGAGTTCCCTTCGGCGTCGGGACTAGCTAAGCCGGGTAGGTTTCCAGCCTCACTGACTTGCCTTCAGCCGTATACGGAGAGATGTTCTGGGTTTGTCAAACACAGGGCTCCCTCCACGACCGGACGTTTTTTTTCCAAAAGGGAGTGACTACCACCAAAGTAAGGGAACGCTTCGATAAATTGTAGGGTTCCCTTCGGCGTCGGGACTAGCTAAGCCGGGTAGGTTTTCAGCCTCACTGATTTGCCTTCAGCCGTATACGGAGAGATGTTCTGGATTTGTCAAACACGGGGCTCCCTCCACGACCGGACGGTCTTCTCCAAAAGGGAGCAGACTACCACCAAAGTAAGGGAACGCTTCGGTAAATTGTAGAGTTCCCTTTGGCGTCAGGACTAGCTAAGCCGGGTAGGTTTCCAGCCTCACTGATTTGCCTTCAGCCGTATACGGAGAGATGTTCTGGATTTTTCAAACACAGGGCTCCCTCCACGACCGGACGGTCTTCTCCAAAAGGGAGCAGACTACCACCAAAGTAAGGGAACGCTTCGGTAAATTATATAGTTCCCTTCGGCGTTGGGACTAGCTAAGCCGGGTTGGTTCCCAGCCTCACCCGGAGCCCCAATTGCATAGAAATTTGGAGATTCGCATAATGACGCCTCCAAACTCCCGATCCGGAACAGAGAATAGCTCATTATCTTCGTTGCTCTATGGCTCAACGATTGTATGCATCGAGGCTGTTTTCTTTGCCTTTAAACCCTCCGGAACTCTGCAGGCTGCGACGTCCTCTCTGGAATGAGGATGAGCAACTTGGCGAAGACCTTCGTAACCAGCTCCCACGATGGATCTCCCGCTAGGGCAGTAGCTGCCACCTAGGAGACCGTACGGCACCTCCTGGTAACCCTCACCGCTACATTGCGAAGAGTAGCTGCCGCTTGGCTTATGCCCGCCTTATTACTACGAAATTAGTGAAGGAATCTGCCCTTATTGAACCACCGTACCGAGTTAAGCTCCGACAGACTAGATTCTGGCGGCTATACTCTGGAGAGTATAGCTGCAGCTGCTGTGGTCCCTACATTTAAGCGTCAGACTCATTTTGTCCTTCGACCCTCTGATAAGAAGTGCTCCAGGTGGACCTTTTCTTCAGGTCCATGGAAGAGCAGAGTTTTAGTAATACTTAAGTAATAAATCATTTTTTTAATGATTATTTTGACCTCTGTCAGATAAAGTCAAAAATCTATAAAAATTGGAATATCAATATAAAATTAAGAATAGATAATATTGTAAAATGAATTTAGTAATTAACACATCATATTTTTGCTAGGTTACTGTGTAAAAATATAAAATATATTTTTTTTAAATAAAAAATGCAACCTTTTACTGATTTCAAAACCGCGTATCTTTAATATAAAGCCTACTTATTTTGTATTTACTTAATACAAAAACGCGTAAGTGACTTTACACAAAACCTAAGCCAATTGCGAACTAAATTACGTTACTAACCACTAAAGGAAAGTACAAAGAACTAGTTGTTAAGTTCAGTCGGTAATAGGAGTCAAAATAGCTGAGATATTCAGTTTTTTCCTCCTCCTGTAAAATCATCAAAAAGCAGATACGCGGTATTTACCAACTGCTCATACGCGGTATCGCACGCGCTATCTTTGATAGTACTATTATAGTGGTGATAAGCGATTGCGCGCTTTTGTGCAGTTATAGAGTGCGTTTCATCGAATAGTTCCTTTGCCGTCATGTTGGTATTCCTGTCTGTCAATAATGTAAACAAGGTTGACAGCTCTGCGAGTTTTCATAAGTTTTACTGTGATTTCGTGAGAAAATCATGCCGAAAACATTAAAGAAAGAAAGAAAGAAAGAGTTTTGCGAACGTGAAAAACGTAACTAGGCCCCAATAATTCCATTAAACTCGAGTTGCCGCCATTACGGCTTAGTGAAATAGGGTTACCAGCGTCAGTTTAATCACCCATAAACACAGTAAAACTTATGAATACTTGCAGAGCGTGTGTACCGTGTTTACGTTATTAACAGAGAATGCCAACATGATGGCAAAGGAACTATTTGATGAAACGCACTTCTAGTAACGAAAACTACACACGAACGAAGGCGCGGGTAAAAGCTAGAACAATAATATTATCAGGGCGAGCGAAGCGAGCCCTAGTACTTCTCACAGCCTGTACATTTTGTGGTACACTTTACGGACAAACTATCACGCCTATTGATTTGTGCTTTAACATAGTATTTACATGTAAATGTGTTATCATCAGTCAGTGAAGGTGTGATGAGGCGAGCCCTCACAAAGCTCGGCTTTTAGCTAGTAAATGCGAAAGTGACTTTGGTTGTTACGTCTTCACACATAAAGTACTAAGCGGATCATCATAAAACTTTCATAGGTACACGTTGTCTGGAGGACATAGGGTACCTTTTATCCCGAGAAAAAGAACGGTCCCTGAGGGATAGACGTTAACGTAGGCAGAGCAGCGGGCGAAGCTGTTAGAATTATGTACAATTTTCTTTAAGTGCATTTTGTGATAACATAATATTATTATCTCCCCTAATTTAAGGTAGCACAGTAAGGGTAATGTGGCCACATTAATTTGCATTAGTGCCAACATGACGGCAAAGGAACTATTTGATGAAACGCACTATACCGATTATAGTTTACAGTGCGTTAAAAGGTGACAGTTCTCATATTCCTAGCTACGGATTTTTTTACCAGAAAACAAAAAATCAAAAATATGTAATAAATTATATTCCATCTACAAAAACAAAAGTTTCCAATAATTGTAAATGAATAAAAGTGAAAAATTGCTAAATGCTAACTTATTGTTATTAATATAAAATTATAAATATTAACAGTAAAATAGGAATATGAAATTATTGATACGAAAATATTTGAAAAATGTCAGATGCATGAAACGGAACTTTTGCCGATAGAGATTGACACTGTTGAATTGAAATCAAATCGATAAAAAGGGCGGCCATCATAAATCGCTAGCGCCCGCGCCACTCTGAGACGTCAGTACGAAATCGATAATTTCGATTGCAATTTCTTTACGAAGTGATTCGATATTTTTAAATTATCGATTAAAATTTTTAGGTAACTTCCCTACTATTGTCAATTATAATGTGTCACATACGTAGTATCCCCTTAGTAGTCTGAGTGTGTCACCCATATCATCTTAAACGCACAAACTATAATTGCCTCCTCCAATTTCGCTGACCAACCTATTATGCGCGTTTTAATATATCCATTGTCCGGTTAATATTTTAGCAAACACCTAATATCATTAAACAATTTGAAATAATCGGCCAAGTGCGAGTCGGACTCGCGCACGAAGGGTTCCGTACCGTTAAAGAGCAAAAATAGGCCAAAAATTGCGTTTTTTGTATGGGAGCCCCCCTTAAATTATTATTTTATTTAAATATTATTTTTAGTTATTAAAGTACACATATAATTAAGGCTTTTGTGAAAATTTCAAGTGCCTACTTGTTGTCATCGTTGATACCGAGCAAAAAATGTTTGAAAAATTACGTTTGTTGTATGGGAGCCCCCCTTAAATATTTAATTTATTTTGTTTTTAGTATTTGTTGTTATAGCGGCAACAGAAATACATAATCTGTGAAAATTTCAACTCTCTAGCTATTACCGTTCTTGAGTTACAGCCTGGAGACAGACGGACAGACAGACGGACAGACATCGAAGTCTCAGTAATAGGGTCCCGTTTTTACCCTTTGGGTACGGAACCCTAAAAACAGCAGCCTGTATCAACAATTATTGAAAATCATAAAGGGATAAGCTATAGTAAAAAAATAACAAGTTCTGTTAAAAATAATATAAAGTATAATATAAAGTATTTTACAATGGGCAGTCATAAATATTGATGCTTTTATCTTCTGATATTGATACAATCTTATTGCTATCTGCATTAAATCTCACTCCCCAGACCTAAAAATAAAATAAAACATTAAAATTATTAATTGGTTCAGTTTCAAAACAAATTTCACCAAAACTGGCCACCTCGTGAGATATAAAGAGGTACCAGACTCTGTCACATACATAAATAATTTATTAAGAAATTATTAAGAAAGAATATGAATGTAACTAATTTTTCATGTACCTAACTCAAGTTATGCTGTTATTCCTAGGGAGTGTCGAATTACTATATTTAAATGTTTTTTGTTTACCTGGTCACTATGTTCTTTAAATACATGCTGACACTGCATACTATCTAAATCCCACACTCTGACACTGTGGTCAGAACTGCCTGACACAAATCTTTTGCCGTCAGGTGAAAATGCAACAGACAGAACCCATGATGCATGTCCTGATAGAGTACCAGCTAAATTGGCATGTACACTGAAAGAAAAAAGAGAAATGATTACTGCTATTGATCAAAGGTCATTCACGCCAGTTTGGCTTATTGATAATGTTTTATTAAAATATCATTAAAAGACAATAAAATGCTAAAACATCTTTGCTACTGCTTTCTTACTTATCAGTTATCACAGGATAGAGAGAAAATAAGTCATTGACCTATGTAAGGTTGTCTCTTTCACACTCATACAAAAAATGCAATATGTATTTGGCTTACATAACATGTGCATGGATATTTCCACATATCCATATTTTTGTGTGGTGGTGAAAGGGACAAGCTACATGTATCAATGGACAAAATTGTATGTATTCTGCGACTGTACTATATAAAAAGTTGTATTTTACAACTGGAAATATTAATCCTTCGATCGGAGATTCTCAGAAATGCCATTGTATTCTATTGTTGTTGTGATCACCGGTGCTCAAACAGGGCTTGATGGGTTAAGGCAAAAAAGATTATAACTGTACATTGATACTTACACATCATACAACTTCATATGCCCATCGTCAGAAGCAGTCAATAGCAACTGTGAGTCGGGAGAGAAACATAAGCTTCTGATTGGCATGGCGTGACCTTCCAGGGTATGCATCAGCTTGCCTTGTGCTACGTCAAATATGTTTATGATCCCGTCTAAAGCACCACTTGCTATATATTTTCCATCTGGACTCTGAAACATGAAATCATTGAGTATATATAAATTATGTTATAATTATTAATTTACTTTCTGTGCTAGAATACCTATCCATTGTTTATCCACTAACGAGGTATTATGTGAGTTTACATCTACAGTAAAACCCGTTTAAGACGATTTCACAGGGACCCAGCCAAAAACGCATCTTAAGCGGGAAAGCGTATTATGTGGGATATAGGGAAATAAAAAACGAACCTACTACATATGTATGTATTAATATTTATTATGTTTTTTCTGATGTAGGTGTTCCTATCAATGAAGATTATGCGTCTACATTTGATCTGGAAGTGACCATCTAGAGCTTATAACCAATCGAATTGAATCGTTTCAACGAATGCCAGTCATCCAAGCTCGAGATTGTGCATCATAATATGTTACAGGAAGCGATTTTACGTTTTTGAAACAACGTGAATTTTTCGCCTTACCAAACACCAGCAAACGTAACTTTTCTGACCCATCAGAATTAGCACAGGTCAGGATAGTCAGTCTCTATTTGCTTTGCCACCATGACAAGTCTCTCCCTTGAAAACATAGGATTTTTCTGGCATCAATTTAAAAAATAAACCGAATTCGTCTGAGTTAACAATGTCTCGCGGTTAGTAATTTTGCAACAATTCGGGAAGTGTTGCCATCCACGTATCTACTATCAACATCTCAATTCTTACTGATTTGACGGTACACAATGCGGTAGCAATGAGGTAAGAGGTAATATGTGTTGGCCGTTAGGGCGTATTAAACAGGGTGACGATCGTATTAAGCATTAAAGAATGTATGAAAACATGTCTCAAGTTGCAGGGACTCATGCAAAATGGCGTATTATGCGGGAAATCGTATTAAGCGTGATCGTCTTAAACGGGTTCTACTGTATTTGTTTATTTTCCTTTCATCTTAATCCTTCGATCGCGGATTCTTGGAAATCCTATTGTATTCTATTGTTGTTGCGATCACCGGTGCTCTTATGGGTCTTGAAGGATTAATTATCATTCAGAGCTTTGCATTAAATTCTTTGTTACTTAGCTTCATTATCATTTATCACTTTTATATAAAGACAAAGCATGCCAGCAATTATTGACAAGGCACCCTACTTACATAAGCTACACTTAGTGTAAATTTTCCTCTTGTATCTAATGTCTGCTCCTGTTTTCCACTCTCCACACTGAATATTAATATTTTCCCTGCGCTGCTTCCAGAGATCAGGTGTTTTCCATCAGGCGAGAAGTCCAAAGTCCATACATCATTGGAACCCGTCTCCATTTGTTTAATCTTCTCTCCGGAAGCAATATCCCATAGAATTAGGGATGCATCTTGAGAACTAGTAGCCATTGCTGAAACACAAGTGAATGAATGAATTAAATGTTGTATATAATATAGCACACTTTATTGTGCTATATATATTTTATTTAATCCTTTGATCGGGGATTCTCAGAAATGCTATTGTATTATATTGTTGTCTCGCTCACTGGTGAGCTTATGGGGCTTGATGGGTTAAACTACCAGTAAACCGTAAATTGGACAAGATAGGCTACACTAAGGATCAAATCAAACTTTTGTTTTTTTTAGTAACAAGACTAAATTCTGCTCTGAATCTATTTTACCTCACCACCTCATTACAATATATTATACAAAATGATCATACTTTTTCCATCGGGGCTAATTGCAATGGAGATGAGTCCAAGTGAATGCCCTTCTAGTTCATGTTTCATTTCCAACTTGCCATTATCCAACTGCCATATTTTTACGACATCGTCTAGCCCACCAGTAATTATGTAGTTTTCTGTTTGCTCCTCCTCATTGTTTGAATCTCTGAAATAAAACAGTTAAAAGTTTTGTCTAACCTACAATACTGTGACAGAAAGACCTAGCATGTATTTATTATTGAGTTAGTTATTTGGTACTTATTTGTAAAAATTTAAGCAGAAAATAATTGGTAATTGTAGAATTATTATGGCCTCAAATAAACGTATTTACGACACAAAATTTGTATGCAATGTTCTACGAATCATAAAAACTATGATAGAGAAAACACTCACTGAGAATTTTCATTATTTTCTGCATTTTCCTCATTCTCCTTGGTCTCTTTTACCTTTTTATTACTTATTTGACTCCAACCACAACACCAGATAGCCTCTTCATGGGCATTTTCTTTTTTGAGTTGTAAATAGTACTGAAAATAAATAATAATGCAGTTTACCAAAAACATTGTTCAGTTTTTATTAAACACATTATAGTCTTTATATAGTAACCACTAACGAGTGTTGTTATAGACATTTTTTCTTATAGGTTTTAATATTAAATTGCTTTATTCTTTAAATATTTTATATTTTTATACAAAATTTTCACAAAATCACAACTACGCCGGTGAAGACTTCTTCTTATTCTTTTGACAACCGTACAACGAGGACTTTGATAACCTTCTGTTATTTCTTCGTAAAGAAAGAGAATTTTACAAACTGGTTTGCCATGGCCATTGAGCATTGTGTACTGGACCTTTTTAGGGTTCCGTACCCAAAGGGTAAAAACGAGACCCTATTACTAAGACTTCGTTGTCTGTCCGTATGTCTGTCTGTCTGTCTGTCGCCAGGCTGTATCTCAAGAACTGCTACAGCTAGACTTCTGAAATTTCCACAGATTGTGTATATCTGTTGCCACTATAACGACAAATACTAAAATCAAAATAATATTAATATTTAAGGGGGGCTGCCATACAACAAACGTGATTATTTTGGCCTTTTTTGCTCGAAATCAATAATGGCAACAGGTAGGCACTTGAAATTTTCACAAAGGCCAATATATATGTACTTTAATAATTTAATTAATAATAATATTTAAATAATATGAAAATTTAAGAGGGGCTCACATACAAAAAACACAATTTTTGGCCTATTTTTGCTCTTTAACGGTACGGAACCCTTCGTGCGTGAGTCCGACTCGCACTTGGCCGATTTTTAATTTAATGCAGGCACTTCACATGGATATATTTTGTATTTGCGTATTTGGTGTATTCACCAAACAATCACCATGTGTAGACGGTATGTTTGACAAGTATTGGCCTCATTTGCCTATTTGACAAATATTACCAATACCAAACACACCATAGATAAAGTAATGTATCTCAATGAAATACACGTATCCGTACCTTTGTCGGTTTTTGTAATAAGAGATACTACCACACTACGGATAATACAGCTCGACAAGGCTTTAAATGAACGTGGCGAAAAAAGGAACTAACGCTGCCATCATACAAAAACGTCATTTTTGACAGTTCTCCTTTACGAGCAGCGCCAATACTCACGTTCATTTAAAACCTTGTCGCATTGTAAACAAAATCAAGTAAAAGTTTGGTATAAATTGACGTCCATGTGTGGTAGGCCGTACCTATATTTGCCTTTATTTGCTTGTTTGTGTATACGTCAATAATTTTGCCAAATGCCTCCATTTAACTGAAAACGCTGAGCTCCATTATCACTGACAACAAGTACGCTTGTGGTCGATAAAACGTAGCTTAGTGATTATATTCTCTTTGGTCAGTGATTGAAAAAATAATGGGATGTTTTCTTATTTTTATTTTCTATTATTTTCTATTATCTATTCTCTTATTATTTTTTCTTATTTTCTTTCCACCAGACAGCGCGACGATAGACACTTCTAGATTTTCTATTGGTTCCCCACCGATATGGAGGGTTTCATATACCCTCCATACCCACCGATCTGAAATTATCTGCAGGTTGGCATCAGACTACGTATGGTCTGTGTTTCCAAAAAATATCAGTGTACTGTCAAGTCACAAAGAGCATACGCCTTAGCGATCATTGGCCTAAGCGATTAGGCCAGTATACTGGTAACAGTTTAGGAACACGCAAATTGTCAAACTGAAAACTGACAGCTGAAAGAGAGTTTAGGCCACAGATTAAGGATAGGTAGATGGCTTCTTAGCTCGCCAGCGCGTGGCCATTTTATGCTTGTGTGCAATTGCCGTAGTGTGCGTGTAGGGATGGGCGATCTGCTTGTGTATATCGATAAAAATATAAAATTAGACTACAGCTATCGACCAATAGTCGACCATAATTTTATGTTATAGATTTTTATTGAACGACATCAAAAAAAGGAGGTTATCAATTCGACCCGCATGTTCAATTTAGGATATAATAAATTATGATCATTAAATTAGAAGTCGCTTTCAATTTGGTGAAAAGATATCATTTTATATTTATTTAAGTTTATGAAAATACTTATGTAAATAAAATATTTAAGTATATAATTACACAAATAGTTAAAAATATAATAGTTATGTACTTATACTCCATAAGCCACGAAGGCTTGACCGGAGTGTAATATCAATAAAATCAACAGTTTTTTATAAAAAAACAGACGATTAAATATACTTTATTATATTTAACTATTATACAACAATTTTGTAAAATAACATTTTTTATGTATCATCGAAGAAATAAAGACGTTAAAGCATTGGATACTGGTGACGGGATACATAATAATAATATAATGTGTCCACTGTCCCAACACCAGTGGCCGATCCTTCAGTCAATAAAATACCTATGCCATACATCATGACATGTAAGGATTGGACACCGGTGTTAGGACCTACGAATAATAAAAACTAAGGAAGCGTAACTTCCATACTATTACCGTTTTAAATTTGGTTCCATTCGAACTGTCATTTAACGTCAGCCTTTATACCGCTCAAGGCCACTTATATATTGCAAATGTATTGAAATGTGTACCTAAGGTACACTTATTTGACAGGTATTTTGGAGCATGTTTTTTGACGGAGTTACTCTTCCTTAGTTTTTATTATTTGTAGGTTAGGACACATTTTATAATATTACACACATATTAAAAATTAGAAATTTAGGGGCCGGGTGCCGTCGAAATTCTCATACATACGTAATACCAAAATCATTTTCTTATGCGAAAATATTTAACATGTTTGAGTTAATTTTCAGCTTAAAAATAGTAATTACCTAGGTTCCTGCACAAAAACTTACTACAAAATATTTAAACACTAGAAAATATTTTTTAAGTGTTTAAATATTTTGTAGTAAATTTACTACTAAATATTGAAACACTCAAAATATAGTAACACTCAAACATGTTTAATATTTTCGTATGAGAAAATGATTATGGTATTACGTATGTATGAGAATTTCGATGGCACCCGGCCTCTTAAATGAAAAATATTCAAACACTGAAAACAGTTGACAACATCTCCTTAACGGCCCCCCCGTTAAGGAGATGTTGTCAACTGTTTTAAGGAGATGTTCCTGAAGGTGGCTGAAGGTGGTAGTGATAAGGGGGGGATTTTCCTCACTTAAACCATCCCTCCTCACTCCATCTCACCACCAGAATACTCGGTTCTAATCTAAACTTAAAAATAATATTATCTTCATTATAGGTCTCTCAGTCACCACCATATTGAACTGTTCTTTAGGAGCATTCCAACAACCTAAAAAAATAGTTGGTTTAGTGTCATTAAATGTATGTACATATTATATTATAAACGAGGCTTTATGTAACTTTTCCATGCTTAACCCATCAAGCCCCAAGCGGAACCCAGGTGCCGCATAACAACTGAATATCTATTGTGTCTGGAATTTGATATTCGAGGTATTAAATTTATTTTATTAAATGATTTTGACTTTAGCCTTATTAAATTTTTACATTTTACTTATTAAAAAAGAGTAATGTCAGGATAAAATTTCAAAAATTATAAATAACGAACTGAGTACTTACAGGGGGAGGTCTGAGAGCTGTTGATCATGCAATTATTTTGCTCTCCGTTAGAACTTTTTTATTTCAATAAAATCATTGTTTCAAACTTACGTTTGAAATAATAATCCCAATATTGTGATGCCTTCATGAGGGAGTAAGAATTAAAAACTTGCATGAAACTTGCGTCTAAATATTTCTGTTCGTCGTCTATTTTGAAGCATTTTCAAATCCTGCAAACAAAATCATTTAGTCCATGACAATATTTTTATCGATAACTATACTTCAAGTAAAGTGCATCCCTAAAGTACACGTAAAAAGCTATGCAATATTTGAAGCCAAATTATTACTTGATGTGACATTTTTATCACTAATGCCTTAAATAGCATGATTATGGGATTATTAAACTTATAAATTTTCTTTTTATCTTATAAAAATACCGATTGATAAGCCCAAAAAACGTTGTTGAAAACTTACGTATGTTATGTTAAATCCACGTGTTTGAGGCATTCCTTGGCCATTTTTATGGTTTATTATATAGCGGAACCACAAAACCCAACAAGATATTGCATTTAACGTTCACTAAACGCTTTTATTAGCACTTTTTAAACATGAAATATTGCAGACCGACTCCTTTGTTATGTCCTATTCGGTAGGACAAACATTACAAACTTTTGACGCTTATACACCAATATGAGCTTTCTCTTTCATTCAACTTACTGCATCGTTAGTTAGAAAGAGTAACATTATCAACTGTCAAAATATAAGGTTACCTCCAATAGTATAAGGTTACCTCCAATAGTTACCTCATTGGTTTAGGCGGGCATGTCACTTTCAAACTTCTTCTACTTTTTATTGTTGGTGTGGTTTTTATTATTTTTTCCCAAATTGTGTTATTTGGGTTTTTGATGTTCATTATTGGTAAAATATTAGCCATTAAATATCCGTTATCTTGCACAAGTGCAGGTAAGATGTTGTCAAAACCAAAATGTATATTTCCTGTGACATTTGGTGTGAATATCAGTAAATAGGGCTATTTCTTCCGTGAATTTTAACTAAAACATCCTTATAATAACTCTATTATCCTACTCATTGGAATATAATTGCGTCTTTTTCAAATTGAAATGTATCAAGTTTTACATTCTTTTGCCCCGTTTTGTTGCAATTATTGATGGTATTCCCTGGTATTACCGATAGTTGTCTACCCATACGCCATCTAGTTACTAAAATGGAAACTGTTTGACAATCAAATTAAGGCTATGTTCCTAAATGTACTGCGAGCACTGCACAGTGCTATCACTGTAGAAAAAATCGTTCCGTAATGGAGTTGCAGTACACTGCCGCAGTACCCTAGTGAAATATATGACGTCATCAATCGTCGCCATATTGTACTGTGAGCACTGGCGTTTTCGAGGTAAGGCACTCGCAGTACTTTGATCACGTGATCAGTCAACTGTCAAAAGTCAACTGTCAAGTGTCAAAACCACTCGAGTGTCTAACGTTTTAAAACAATACCTACAGTTTAATCCCAAAGTTATAAATTTCTGTAATTAATTTGGATTAATGACAATAAAACACTAGAAGAATTGCAAAAATTAAACTTATTAGACTGTGTTGAAAATGTTCAATACGAGCTGTCAAAAATGCGGCTGATAGTATACTGGATTGCGTTCCGTTTTAAATAGTAACCAGTATACCAACAGTATACTAATAGTAGGGGAGGTAGTGCTAGCGTTTGCTAAGTCATTTCATACCGGCCAAATTTTTGTCCAGCGGTAGCTTAATATTTATCAATCAATATAATCAGCGAGAGTATTTCAAAGTTGTAAAAAAAATAGTTGTGAAAAGTTATTTTATACCGAATGAAACTTTGATGGATGATTATTGAGGTCATGTTTAGCCAAAAAATCACCGTCAGCCGTATTGCAGACGGGGGATTCAACGTCAGTCGCGTTAGGGTTCTTACAGACGAACGGCACGTGTCGGCGGCACATGTCGGCGGCAGTCGACGGCAGTCAGCGGCACGTGTCGGCGGCAGTCGGCGGCACGTGTCGGCGGCAGTCGACGGCAGCCGACGGCAGCCGTTGACAGTTTATGACGCTTGCAGGGGGCCTACCACGACCTTTCCTAAAACTATCATGTTTCCAGAACACTTTGTTGTAAGATTACAATAATTTTACAGACTTTCATTCGTATCATGAGCTTCATAAAGTGTATGAAAATAATATTGTTTTATACATATATTATATACATATATTTTTAACAAGGTGCAAAATGCAAAAGCATTGTTCGGGACTCTTACGTTTCATATTATATTCGGTGTTTCCGTGATTACGACAATGGGCGTTTGCACACTGCACGATAACGACACGACACGATACCACAGAATAGAGGGCCACCGGACATATTATACAATTTCAAGTTGGCCGACTATCGTACAAACTAAATTGCGTACCTAGTGTCACAATTTAATTGGACAACTTCATCGTGACGGCCCCGAATCACATAATAATAAAAAAAAATATTGGTATGGAAATATGGATTATTATCACCTTTTTATCTGGATTTTTGACGTGAGAACGTCTTATAATTCGATGGGGCCTGCGCGCACGAAAAAACATGACGCAATATGCGGCGTTACCTCGCTCTGAGGCGTTCCATTTAAGGCTATGACGTTGTCACGTTCAACTATCGTCAGTACACCGCACAGAGCGTACCGTACAGTCGGGGAAAATTGTGCTAAGCAGAAATGTACAGTCGGGAAAATGAGTTGTTTAGCAGAAATGTACAGTCGGGGAAAATTGTGCTAAGCAGAAATGTACAGTCGGGGAAATGAGTTGTTTAGCAGAAATGTACAGTCGGGAAAATTGTACTAAGCAGAAATGTACAGTCGGGGAAATGAGTTGCTTAGCAGAAATGTACAGTCGGGGAAATGAGTTGTTTAGCAGAAATGCACAGCCGGGGAAAATTGTGCTAAGCAGAAATGTACAGTCGGGGAAATGAGTTGTTTAGCAGAAATGTACAGTCGGGGAAATGAGTTGTTTAGCAGAAACGTACAGTCGGGGAAATGAGTTGTTTAGCAGAAATGTACACTCGGGGAAATGAGTTGTTTAGTAGAAATGTACAGTTGGGAAAATTGTGCTAAGCAGAAATGTACAGTCGGGGAAATGAGTTGTTTAGCAGAAATGTACAGTCGGGGAAATGAGTTGTTTAGCAGAAATGTACAGTCGGAGAAATGAGTTGTTTAGCAGAAATGTACAGTCGGGAAAATTGTACTAAGCAGAAATGTACAGTCGGGGAAATGAGCTGATTAGCAGAAATGTACAGTCGGGGAAATGAGTTGTTTAGCAGAAATGTACAGTCGGGGAAATGAGTTTTGACGTGACAGCGTCTTATAATTCGATGGAGCCGGCTGCACGCACGAAAAAACATGACTCATGCGGCGTTACCTCGCTCTGAGGCGTTCCATTTAAGGCTTGAAGTGCAAGCGAGAGCGCGGAACGAGCGACAAAGAGGCACGTTGTCACGTTCAACTATCGTCAGTAAACCGACTTTACAGACAACCATTTTTTCATTAAAATTTATCTGGATAATATCGAAGTTTAAAATGCAAGGTATGATCAATGATTTTGTTTAATTAAATTGTGACACTACGTAATTTAGTTTGTACGATAGTCGGCCAACTTGAAATTGTATAATATGTGCGGTGGCTCTTATCTATTCTGTGGTATCGTGTCGTGTCGTTATCGTTGCAGTGTGAAAACGCCCAATAATCGAAGATTTTCATGTGTTTTATTAATTTGGGAGTACATACTGTACACGTTGTTTAAACTTAACAGGTAACTAAGTATATAAACAACTTTGTTCGTGGCGTTGTCACGACATGGCATGTTTTGGACATGCGCAATAAAAGGTTTTGTGGCGCATGCGCCAAAAATTACGCCGGCGAACAAGGCCAATAGCTATGTCCACATTATGTAATTTCATCTTCAATTTTCGTCATCTTCTATTTATTCAACTTTCGTTTGGCATATTCAATAATTGAATGCGTCAAAATCCACCCGCGTTGAAAGAAAAGTGTCATAGCGAGCGCTACGATTTCAACGCGCGTCACGGGCATGCCTCACGTTCGCTGTTGACTGCGCTATAACGCATGCCCTTGATGAACAAAAAAAGGCACAATGTGGACAAAGCTAATGACTATGTCCACACTAGGCGCTTTCGTCTTCAATTTTCATCATCTTTTCATTCAATAATTGAATGCGTCAACGAACGCAACATCAACATTGTAATTTTTGAAGTTTTGGATTGGTCTTTTTCTGGGCATGGGGATTCAAGGCCCAAGGGCATGCGTTATAGCGCAGTCAACAGTGAACGTGAGGCATGCCCGCGAGGCATGCCCTCTGACCGTATCCAAAACTTCAAAAATGACAATGTTGGCGTTGCGTTCAATAATTGAATGCGTCAAAACGAAAGTTGAATGAAAGAAGATGACGAAAATTGAAGGCGAAAGCGCCTAATGTGGACATACCTAATTGACTCTGAATGTAAATTACCGTGTACCGTAAATTATTATAAGTAAATTGCATAAAAATGGCATCCGATGAAGAAACATTATTATTACTTTTACTCCGCCGTCGCCGTCGGCAACAACGCAAAAAAAGGCACGCTTGTTGTGGGTTCAAGAAATATTAATGTGTAGAGAACAAGAAGGAAATTTTTTACACTTTATCCACGTTTACGAAGAAACGAAAAAAATTTTTTAAGTATTTCCGAATGTCAAGTGCTTCTTTTGATGAGCTATCAACAATTTTAAAAGCCTCAATATCACGCCAAGACACCGTCATGCGGAAAAGCATATCAGCCGAGCAAATACTCGCCATGACGTTAAGGTTGCTGTAATCTTTTTCTAGAATTCCAAATTATAGGTCTTTTTTTACTGCCTCGATTAACAAATCAATATTTATCTCTTCGATGGAGCTCATTTTATATTTTGTACACTTAGATTTGCAATCGATTGACAAAATGTCGAACGAGGCCAGTGATGCTAACGTTTAAAACATCCTCCGAAGTAACTTAATATTAACTCTTTTATTTATAGTTGAAGTCTGTTGTCAAATTGAAAATGGATTGTAGTTTTTAACCGACTTCCAAAAATGAGGAGGTTATATGTTCGTCTGTTTATATATATATTTTTTATTGAATTTTAAAGACTGTTAAGTCAATGGTTACATGGCCATTCTGACATCAGTTGAGTCCATCAACTCGAGACTGTCTATAATTGTTGAATTATGGCTACAAAAAATATGCAATGTCCGTACTATGTCCGTATGTATGCCGCCGACTCGTGCCTTTCGTCTGTAAGCGATCTTAGTGTCTAAACACACCATGCCGAAGATACGCGGCCGAAGTTCGGCAAGATTACGCCTGTAATAATATATTTTAAATTACCGATGACACACCATGCCGAAATACCGTCACGTTACCTATATTGTATGCGTAGCGCATTACTAAGCGTAATCATGCCGAACTTCGGTCGCTTATTTTCGGCCGAGTGTGTTTAGAGTTTAGAACTTAAGACACTTAGGAATGGGATAGAACGAACGATATCAAATTATTTGTTCATAATATTTTGCTGTAGGTCAAAGCGAGATATAGCAGCTAAGCGCTTCGTCCCTCTCGCATGAATGTGTTAACAAATGAATTATTGTCTAAACAAAATATGTAGTAAAAACTCACTAGAGAATTTGAAACGTTTTAAACTACACCTTAAAATATTTCAATAAAATTAATCTAACAGCGTGAAAGATTAGGCTAGTTGACTATTTTTTTTTGTTATTGGTAACTAAAGGAACTCTCAAGAATAGAAACATCGGTGAAAGAATGACTCCGAATGTCATACCGTCTTCATTTTTTAATATAATTTTACTAAATAACAGGAAAAAATACAAAACAATGTTAAATCTACTGAGAAATATCAAATTTTTAAGATCGCCAGTTTGACGTGAAAGTATAATAATTAATAATATTGCTCATCTGTGTCAAAATGGAGCTCATGGTACGCTGAGAGCGATGAAATGGGATGACGTCACAAAACGTCTGGATGAAACATTCTTAAAGTAATCTTACTTTTAAGAGGTTGTGGTACAAAATCTCGAAGTACCTAATAATACTGCTTTCAGAGTTGGTGGTAGGCCCCCAGTTGTGACGTACCCCCGCAAGGTAAGCGTCCACAGGTCGGTATCGTACGCAATGGACGTCTCGCATCAAACGGATATTTTTTTCACAGTACGTCCGCTGAATCGGCAACGTACGGATTACCGTTTAGCCTAGTAAACGAATGCTCATAAGGGGGGTATGGATGGAAAAATCGAAAGCAGAAATTTTGACTTAGGAACTTTGTTTGGACTAATTTGAAGATAAACATACTAGCTAGTCGGTAATCCGTACGCTGCCGATACAGTGGACGTACTGTAAAAAAAATATTCGTTTGATGCGAAACGTCCGTTGCGTACTATACCGACCTGTGGACGCTTACCTTTACGCGCTACGTCACAACTGCAAGCGTTATAAACTGTCGACGGCTGCCGTCGTCTGCCGTCGACTGCCGCCGACACGTGCCGCCGACTGCCGTCGACTGCCGCTGACACGTGCCGCCGACACGTTCCGTTCGTCTGTAAGAACCCTTACTGAACATGTAAAAATTTTTTGAATATAAAGTCATTTTATACCGTACAAAATTTATACAGGTGGATGTTTCTACTTTGTAAATAATAAAGAAAACCGTCAGTCGCTAATACGATGGTGGAAAAACCGTCAGCCAGCGATATAAGTTATGACCAATATAGCCCTACTTCGCGCTCAATGTATCCTAGGGCGTCGCGTAGATGACATTTCCACCTGCAAACATTCAGCTGACGGCGATTTTCGTTTGAATTAACCATAAAATTATGTGACATAGCAATTTTAAGTAATTAATTCGATAGTCAATATTTGTGAAGAAGAATTATATACATTTTACTTTAAAAGCGCCATCTGTTGCTATATACTAAAACTAAAACGACACCTACCGAACCTAAACGTGTATAATCTAGGTATGAACCTTTATTGGGTGCGAATTGGGATCTTTTTAATGTCAATCCAATACGATTCCCAACAACAACTTTGAGATGCTCTCAATTTTTATTCTACCCATTATGAAGTGGCTGACGATCAAAGCTGTTATGTATTAGTGGAATACTATTATTGTAACGATTTTCACTCGGTATGAAATGACTTTTTAAACTGAGCGCGACTCCCCTACTATAACTATAAAGGAGCGGCTTCGCAGCATACTAAAATGACGTCACACTCTGCAGTGGTCGCAGTACAATTCGGAACCTAGCCTAAAAAAATAAGAAAATGCCTCATTATTTCTTCTTTCTTTCTTTTTTAACCGACTTCCAAAAAACGAGGAGGTTATACGTTCGGCTGTGGATATTTTTTATTTTTTATGTATGTTCAACGATTACTCCGCCGTTTGTGAACCGATTTTCAAAATTTTTATTTTGTTGTATTAGGTTTCGCTCCAATTTGGTCCCATGTTCACAAAAATGGTGACCTGATGATGGGATCCATGAGTAATCGAGGGAACTCCTCAAAATTCAAATGGAAACAAATGGTTTTTTTGGTTTCATATGAAGTATTCCAGGCATATGTTACCAAAAAGTAAGATTTTGCACCAGGATATACCACGGTTCGAAGGTGCTGAACAGAACTCCTTACTCCTTATAGATACATGTTTGGGGGTTTCGGCGTTGTTTTAAGAACGGAAAGCATATACTACTAAGCTTATTACCGGATGTCTTTAAACATTGTTCTGATAAAAGTTAAGCTATTTTAAAAATTATTTTATTATTTCGACCTGATGATAAGATCCATGAGTGATCGAGGGAACTCCTCAAAATTTATATGGAAACATATGGTGATTTCGATTTTATGAGAAGTATCCTAAGCTTATGCTACCAAAAAGCAAAATTTTGCACTAAGATATACCTTGGTTCCGAAGGTGCTAAGAGAACTCCGGATTCCTTATAGATGCAAGTTTGAGGGTTTCGGCTTTGGTTTAAGAACTCGAAGCATATGTTACTATGCAAGTTACATTCATCATCATCATCACCACCACCACCAGTCACCACACCATGAATCATTAAATCATAACTCTTAATTTGTAGAACGATTTCAAAAATTATATTGTTATATCAAAGTAAATGATTCAAACTTGGTGATCAGGTTACCAAGTTAGCAATTTGATCATGAGATCTATGAATTATGAGGTATGTCCGTATGTAGGAAACTCCTTATTATTGGGACAAAATAAATAGTTATATTAACGTAGTTCTAAGTATTTTAAGCATAATATTATATGAACATTATAGTGAGCTAATGACTTTCCAGGAGTGTTGTGATAGAAAGAAAGTCACTGAACAGAACTTTAGAGCCTTTAGAGATAGGCGCATGAACATTAATTTTACCATTGCTTGATTAACGCCAAGCTTATATTATTATTAATTATACAGTGATACGAGCATGATACGAGTATATTCTTGGAGTTGCTTATGCAATTCTCTATTCCGAGAGGGCGCTAGGTATATTAACTTTATGGTTCTCATATCATAAATGTGTATCCTGGCTCCAAAATCACTTAGTAGAACACATTAGTATTTACAGAAAACCTTATAAATTACTTAAATTACTTACTAAAAAGAGTGAAATTATTATTTTTAACAAAAAATTAAAACCGACTTCCAGAGTAAAAAACAATAATAATTATTATATAATGAACAAAAAAGTATTAAATAATTCTTACTCTTAATAGTGCCGCAGAATACTTCTAAACCTCTACTATTTCTGTACACAATCTTCATAATTTTGAAGTCGGTACCAGTTGCAATCTTTAAAATTAAAAATATTTTGTACTCACTTTTTTCTTTCTTTCATTGTCATTAATGTCACATGTGACATGTCACAACTCACATGTCACAAACTCACAAGAAGACGAAGTACTTAACACAAAGATGGCCGATGGCGTGTCGTTTCTGAAGTCGATGTTGTGAAATTTTTGGAAGAATTCTTCATTTTATTAACTACGTGACAATAGTAAATTACTTTAAATTTTAACCGTGTTGTATATATGCCAATATTTTACTTTTTGTAAAGTATGGCCGTCTCAAAATCTACCAATACGTACAATCGACAGAATTGGGAAGACTCTGTAAGCATTTAACATTATTCGTATCGTGGTTTATAGCTCTGTTAACTTTGGATGTTAATTTGTTTTCTTCTTTTTCAGGATTTTCCTATACTATGTCAAACATGCCTCGGAGATAACCCCTATATACGAATGGTAAATAAACACTTCTTTTGGTGACCTCTAAACTGCGACTATACGACGAATTTATCATAATTTTTGTTTTTTCAGACAAAGGAGAAGTACGGAAAAGAATGTAAAATATGTGCCCGACCCTTCACGGTTTTCCGTTGGTGCCCAGGATCAAGGATGCGCTTCAAAAAGACTGAGATTTGCCAAACATGTTCCAAACTGAAAAATGTTTGCCAGACTTGTCTTTTAGACTTAGAATACGGCTTGCCCATCCAAGTCAGAGATGCGGCCCTTAAAATCCAGGATGATCTGCCGAGGAATGAAGTGAATAAGGAGTACTATATTCAGAATTTGGATAGTCAAATGTCTAAGTTTGATTCGACACAGCCGAGCAATTCTGCTTTGAAATCTAAGGGTGCTTCCGACTTGCTGTTGCGTTTGGCTCGTACTGCACCATATTATAAGCGGAATAGACCACATGTGTGTTCATTCTGGGTGAAAGGGGAGTGCAGGAGAGGCGAGGAGTGTCCATACCGACATGAAAAGCCTACCGACCCCGATGACCCATTGGCCGATCAAAACATCAAGGACAGGTATTGTATTACAAAATTTTTTAAACATTAGGTTTTATGTTCTATCTTTGAGATATTCCCTATTAAATTGGCAATACAAGAGTAAGGCAGCATTAGCCATGATTTGCTAATATTATGTTATTTTAAAAGTCAGTCCTTAACACTAATTTTCTATCAATAACTACTGTTATTGATAGAAAATTAGTGTAAAATCACAAAATACCCTTTGTTTCTACTGAAACAAAGGGTATTTTGTGATTTACTCATGCATTTTCAATGCTTAAAATTATAATTTATAGTTTATGATATTTCTTATCTGTTGTTGAATTTACCAGGTACTATGGTGTCAATGACCCTGTGGCCGAGAAGCTGATGCGCCGTGCTGCGGCCATGCCCGCTCTTCCACCTCCTGAGGATGTGACAGTCAGCACCTTGTACATCGGAAACTTACCTGATAATATCACTGAAGAAGAACTGAGAGGACATTTCTACCAATATGGTGAAATAAGGTAAAGTGTTATCTAAAGATTATGAATTGAATTTAATTTACATTGTTATCTATACTAATATTATAAATGCGAAAGTATCTCTGTCTGTCTGTCTGTCTGTCTGTCTGTCTCGCTTTCACGCCAAAACTACTGAACCGATTGTAATGAAATTTTGTACTCAGATAGAAATAGGCTACTAAAGCCCGAGAAAGGACATAGGCTACTTTTTAACTGGAAAAAGGGGTTGTAAGGGGGTGTTTATGCGTAAATTTGTTCAAATTAAGTTAGTTCCAAAAACTCATAACAGATGGCGCCAAGAGTCGCCTAGATCGCGCTATCGCTTGCTCATACGTATTTCTATAAGAGGTGGTGCCATGATAAGTTAGGTTTTTTGATTCTTTCGATTCTTAAACACGTTATTAATTCATGAAGCCCCAAGCGGCCACATCCGGCCGCGATAACAATGAAAAGGCTATTGTGTCTCGTTTTGCCACGACTGATGGGTTAAATAACTCACCTACCAACATAGATATCAGAAACAACAGAGCCAAAACTATTGAACCGATTGTAATGAAATTTTGTACACAGATAATCTAAAGCCTGAGAAAGGACATAGCCTACTTTTTAACTAGAAAAAGGGGTTGTAAGGGGGTGTTTATGCGTAAATTTGTTCAAATTAAGTTAGTTCCAAAAACTCAAAACAGATGGCGCAAAGAGTCGCCTAGATCGCGCTATCGCTTGCTCATACGTATTTCTATAAGAGGTGGTACCATGTTGAGTTAGGTTTTTCGATTCTTTCGATTGTTATACACGTTATTAAATAACTCACCTACCAACATAGATATCAGAAATAAAAGCCTACCAATGATAAATACTAAATAGTTTATGGGTAAAGCTAAAGTTGTGTAATGGGGGGCTAAATAAGCTTTAAAATTTGGTATAAAAAAGTTTAATTATAAAAAATTAAATATTATGTGCACACTGCACAGCTATTTTGGGTATTTTGATTTGAGGGGTACCAGGGTTTTAAAAAGCTTTTAAATTTGACACCAATTTTTTTGACACCGCATGCTATAAACTGAAGTCCACGTGGACGAAGTCGCGGGCAACAGCTAGTTTGTAATATACATGAAATTCTTTTTTAATTTTCATTGCAGGCCACAGCTAATGTAAATAAGCAGATAATCAATCTAAATTCTAAGCAAAGCTTTGTTCATTTTATGTTAAAAGATGAACAAGAAATAATATTTCTTCTTCAATATAGCCTATTTTGGGCAAGATGTTAGATGAAGTTTTGATAAATTTACACACAATTTCACAGGTCACTAACCTTGGTACCTCGGGCGCAGTGTGCATTTGTACAGTACACCACCAGAAGTGCTGCCGAACATGCGGCTGAGAAGACCTTCAACCGTCTCGTCATTGGTGGCAAGAGACTCACTATCAAGTGGGGCAAATCTCAAGGTATGTAAATAACATGTGGAGCTCAAGCTTTTATCAATTTAATTCGGATACTGCAGGTTGATACTTGATTGTCTGATGATTCTTGTGTTATAGTCCGCGCGGAACTAGTTGGCCGCGCCTTAGGTAGGGACGGGGGTGAGGGGGCGGGTTGCTTGCTGCTCGCAACGCACATGAGATTAGACAGTGACGACCAATCTCGCGATATCGTTAACAATAATATTATTTAATGCCCGCATGCGGCCCGCCGGGACTTTATTTGTGGCCCGCGTGATGTTAAACAATTTTGAAATTCACGCCCACAGGCAAAATAACGTAAAGTCTACGTGACAGTCGTTAAATCTTTTCAATTTTAAATCTTTAATTTTGAAGAAAGTTATTTTTTAACCCTAAAAAATTTTTGTTGCGGCCCGCGAGTCGCGACACCAAGACCAAAACATGTTTGTGGCCCGCATGAAAAAAAGGTTGGGGACCACTGTTCCAAACTATTGACATCGGCTTTCCGTTTTTTAAAAAACGTATGCACTTTAAATATTATTTCCTTAGATTGTCTTTTTATCGGCGGACTCATCTTGCTATTGCAATCTCTTGTGCGAAGCGCCCCTGCCTCTCTGTCCCACCGCTCACATACTTCAGGCGCGGCCAACTAGTTCCGCGCGGACTATAGTGGGGCTACTTTATAAAAGTCAGTCCTGTACTATCGGCTGATTCACGATTTCCGTTCGACTCTGCCCCTGTACCACGAAACCATTTTGAGACTCAAACAATCGTACGAGAATGCCGCGTCCTACTCTAACAAACGAGAAATTACGTTGTTAGAGCGGGACGCGGCATTCTCAGCAGATTGTTTGAGTCTCAAAACGGTTTCGTGGTACAAGCCCTAATTCGGAAACTTCACTGTTTCATGGTACAAGCCACAAGGCCTGAGTCGAATTGCGAATCGTGAATCAGGGCCTACTCGTTTTGAGACTCAAACAATCGGACGAGAATGCCGCATCCTGCTCTAACAACGTCATTTCACGTTTGTCAGAGTAGGATACGGCATTCTCGTTCGATTGTTTGAGTCTCAAAACGGTTTCATGGTACAAGCCCCGATCTTGACAATAACATTCATTCTTATGGTCTACAAAACAGTTGGGTAAATTCTGTGCCTGGCTGATTGAAAACCACCATAAAGTTAGATGGTGTTGGTCCAGACGTTTTAGAGTTTTATTGAGATTAAGGGCCTGTTTCACCACTTCCTGATAATTGCCGAATAGGCTATCCACCACATAAATTGACAGTATGGATAATCTGTCAAAAAAGTTGTGAATAGCCTATTTGGCACTTTATCAGAAAGTGGTGAAACAGGTCCTAAAACTGCAATATATTTTTAAATGCAAACTTTTTAATTTTCATAACAGGTCGTCAAGGAATAAACGAGAAGAATGATCCCGCTCCTGCATTAGAGCCAGTGCCTGGTCTACCTGGCACCCTGCCACCTCCACCGGCGTTCCTGCATCCATTCCCACCACAGGTACAGTGGCTTATACTTTTTAGTTCTTCTGTCTATACTCTATCATAATGGTTAAAGGGTTAGTAAGTAAGGTGGGGGAACATGAAATGAGTATATTGACTAATGACAATTTTTTTGCAGCTATTGCAAACCTGTTTTAACTCTATAGCATTCTAGGCAATGAATGAGTTTACTATTATAATATACTAGCTGTCCCAGTGAACTTCGTGTCACTTTAAAACCTTCCCTGGACTTCTACGAATATTTTAAGACTCAAATCAGCCCAATCCGTTCAACCGTTTTCGAGTTTTAGCGCGACTAACACATTTGAAAATCCATTTTTATATATAAGACTAGCTGTCCCGGCAAACGTTTCTTTGCCATATTATTATATAAAGTATATCGCCCGTATTATTTTATTGAATTAGTGACTAAATAAGTACCTATGTCACCATGGCAACGTCCATCGCTATCCCGTGACCCGCGTCGCATAAACAATGGTCGCTCTTTATAGACAAATAATTTGCAATAAAATAAAATTGCGACTATAATTAAAGATCTAAGCTATCCTATCTCTCAAGTTGGAAAAAAGCACATATTTAAAAAAAAAAACATTAAAATCGATTAAGTAGTTTAGGAATCCATCGCGGACAAACATCGTGACAGGAGATTTATATATATTAGATTGTATGTATTGTAGTAATGTTAAAGCTGAGCAATACAAGACGAAATAAAATTGAATCTTTTAATAAAGTTTCAGATTTGAATGACTTTGCACCATTTATCTCAATCTTAATTCTTAAAAAAAATAAAGCAAGATAGTAACTATTCATAGTCCAAAACTTTAAAAAAAAACAAAACCCCATATAAAATAAATTTTGTGACCAGCCTGGTAGCTTGAATCACAGTAAGGCTACGTTTCCACCAGAGATGTGTTGAGAGGAATGTGTTTTTGAGAACCAATAGAATCGCTTCATTGACGTGAGCTTGCCAATCGCTCAGCGCGGCGATGCTATTGGATCTTAAAAACACATCTCTGGTGGAAACACAGCCTGAACCCAATATTTTTCGTGTCTCCAGATGCCGCCGCCAAACCGCGCGAACGACTTCTTCAACCTCCAGCACTACGGAGGCTGGGGCTGGGCTCCGCCCCCGCCTGCGCCTGCGCCGCCGCCCCCCGCGCCGCTGCACTACCCCAGCCAGGACCCCGCGCGTCTCGGACACGCGCACGCCAATACCCCGCAGACGTAGTGACGTCAGATACTAGTATAACGCCTTTAGATTAATGCACAGTTGAAAAATGCGACTACTGTAGCCCGACATAATGTGTACCTTATGGCGATCGTCAATCCTTCAGAACTAGTTCAAACTACTAGTAGGGGAGCCCAGAGTGCTATTCGTGTAGATACGCTAACATCATGGAGACCTATTAGGTAAGCCGGGTAAGCGTTATTATCGTAAAATTGACACAAAAATAATAAAAAAGAAAAAAAAAACAAAAATTTTATTGGCATATAAATAAGAGCGTTTTTTCTTGCACTTCAGCGGTGAGTTTAAAAACTGCAGTCATTTTAAAGTTATGAAAAAGAATTAACTTATTTAGGTAAATTATAACAAGATCTTAGGCAACAAGGACTAAAGCATAATAATTTAGTTAAGTATTTGCGAAGCCATGCGAAGCTTAGTCAGGAAAATATGAAGCTTAATTTTTTTGTATTTTAAAATTTCCCTTCACGCTCACCTTACCTTTAAATCGTCAGTGCTTTATGTGGAAGCCTTTTGGGCGTACACTAAACATCCCCTATCTTAATCTGAGTTCCGACAGATCCGATGACATTTCAATACTCGAAAATAACTTTTTTTAACCCACCACATCAGAAATCTGATTTCTATACCATGATAGCTAGATACATCATGTCAAATCTGACACGCTCGAGCATGTCGCGAAATCCCTTCTTGGGCTCCCTACTATACTATAATATCTATGGAATAATAATAATATCTATGGACGCTTCACACCACGTCAGTCTGGCCCCGTGCTAAGTACCTGAAGGACTTGTGTTACAGGTACCAGACAACGGAAATATATTTAAAATACTTTTATACTATACATATATTTAAGATTTTTACTATATCATACACATATTTAATACACATCCATGACCCAGGAACATTGAAAAACTTTTTGTTCCGTCGGCGGGATTCGAACCCGCGACCCCCAGCTTGAGTTGCCACACACTAACCATTGAGCCACGGAGGTCGTCGTACTATCCGACAAACAAAAATGTACGCGTTATTTTCTTGACTACTCAGAAATAGTTTATTATAGATGTAATACCAGACCAAATATAACATTTTAATTATAATTAAGCATATAATAATATGTATTATGTGATTATCAGTTCAAGCAAGTTATAAGTTAATTGCCTACAAACATGCGCAGTAGCATTGGTAATGAAACAAATCAGTTTTTGCAAACGCCATACAATATCAGGCAGTGGGTAAGCTCATAGACATTTACCAATTATGAAGTGATTGATGTATTATATTGTGCATAAATGTAAGAAATAAAGTTTCATAGCAACAAACTGTTTTAGTAACTCCATTTTTTCCCTTTTTTGTAGGTCAAGTATCATCATTGATTTTGAGTTTTGCATCATCCAAATAATTTAGAAACAGGCAACCAATGATTCTTCCAGTTCCTTCCAGTGGTCCCCAACCTTTTTTTTCATACGGGCCACAAATATATATGTTTTGATCTCGGTGTCACGGGCCGCAAAAAAAATTTTAGGTTTAAAAAATAACGTTCTTCAAAATTAACGATTTAAATGTGAAAAAAAAATTCACGACTTTCACGATGACTACATTATTTTGTCGGTGGGCGTGAATTTCAAAATGGTTTAACATCACTATTTGTTCTCCGAAATGTTAGAGACTTTAAAAATCCCAAAGTAATTAAGTTACTGTATAACACATTGGTACGCAGTAAGTAAATTAGAAACGGATGCCTGTGTTTGGAGCCCTCATACAAATGCGTCAACACTAATGCTCGAAAAAGTACAGAAAACATTTCTGAGATTCCTGTACTGTGTACAAAAGAGTTATTGGATATTATCCTTATATGTACCCCCAATGATATTCTACTTATACATATCTGTTACGTCCATACTATTTTCCGGCTTAAATTCTTCCGAACAATGGGAGTTTGGGTAAAACTGGCTTGATTTTCAAAGTCAGCGGCCACTTATGAAACTTACAGTAGTTATAGTACACCACAAACCATAACTTTTTTATTAGTACAATATTTGCCTAAAGTGTATCGAAATTCAGATATTTGAAAAAATAAAATCCATTATATCCGTTATTTGTATTCGTCAAAAGTTGCATATTTCGAACTTTTCCCGCTAATTGTTAATAATGGAACGATTCAAGGTCAACTGTGGATCACTTAGACCAATCACAACACGTCATTTGTTTACCTGCGTCCGGGTACGGGGGGGCGGGGGGAGCCACGTGCGACCGCTCGGCGCACTATGGAAAATGGTAGAACTAGAGCATATAAATGGTTTTTAAAAATATCACAATTTGAATGAAATATTTATTGCATTCGATACTCTATTAACCAAATAATCCTAATCAGACATTTTTTTGTACTAAAACTGCATAAATATTTTTTTTTCATAGGTTAAGGCACATAAGTCAAATGAATATTGTGAAAAAACTATTTAGCACATGCATGCGGTTTTATACATTTTTAAAAAGGATTTTTTATGTTCTTAATAATGAGCTATTAACTTTTTTTAATATGCTTTTTATTTTTGAGTAAGTACTTAAAAATTGACATACCCTATTTTTCACTTTTCTTTTTTTTCGTCGAAGGTCGACGATTTACCGACGTCTCCCGACGCGCAACTTTATATGTTATTTGATAGCCTAACTATTCATAAATGAAAAATTAAAAAAATCAGCTGCGGCAGTTTGCGACCCTGGAAGTTATGGGAAAAAATGTGATAGAGGTCGGAGTAGATAATTTGGTATATTTTGCGGTTACTGCTGACATAGTTTGCAAAATCAATATTAATCACAATATTTTTATAGCAATAGCTTATCATCTATTCTGCACTCGTCCTGCGTAAGTAAATATTATGCATAACATTGATATTAGTACGTATATCTAAAAAACCAGTAGGTATATAAGGGGAAGCAAATATCTTCAAATTGCACACTTCAGCGTGTATTTCATATTAAGTGACCTGTGACACTTATTTAAATTGGTTATTTCCATTAAAATGTCAACTTTCAACTGTACTAAGGGCGATTTCATCATTCCCTATATCGAGCGTGGCAGAACCTTGGAATCGTTGTCCATAGTTCTACAGCAAACATTAAATGTTTCTGAAAACAACTTGTGTTTTGTAATTGGTGACATTCAAAGACATATTCTGCCTTCTTTCAATAAGCGCTGGGCTCAAGCATCATGGAAAAAGGACTTTATTCGGAATAATACAAGCTGGCTGGATTCAGGATATTCAGTACAGTTTCCGGAGTCTGAAGCACATTCACTGCCATCAACTTCTGGTGAACGAGAAAGATAAGTGAAAACTCAAGTGATGGAAATACAGCACAAAGGTTCTTTTACAATTACACTTTCTTGGCAAACATAACAGGTGTTGATGAAACATTGATTAAACGCTTGAATATTATTTTACAAGCTCTATCTTCTGGAATG
Source organism: Polyommatus iphigenia (assembly GCA_963422495.1). Taxonomy (NCBI): domain Eukaryota; kingdom Metazoa; phylum Arthropoda; class Insecta; order Lepidoptera; family Lycaenidae; genus Polyommatus; species Polyommatus iphigenia. The sequence goes on from OY730182.1 coordinate 9,642,399, forward strand.
ATGATCGATCCCGAAAAATTTGGAGTTTATGCTTTAGAAACTGCGCGAATTTATGTTAGTAACTATGATTGGTACTACATGCCATCCTCCGTGCACAAATTACTTATACACGGAGAAAACGTGATCAAACATTTTTCTGTTCTTCTTATTGGGCAACTGTCGGAAGATGCACAAGAGTCGCGCAATAAAGACTACAGAAATATGCGCCTGCACCGTGCCAGAAAATGTTCCCGTATAGCTACAAATGAAGACGTATTTAAAACGCTTCTATATACTTCAGATCCATACCTTTCAAGTTTAATAAACCCTTATGTGAGAAATGTGAAGGATCTTGATGAAGAGGCACAAAGTCTTTTGAAGGTGGTACCTGAAGGTGATCCTACATTTACTTACACCGGAAGTAATTTTAGTTAGGAATAGTGAGGATAATAACAATTAGATACAACATTATAAGTAACTAAAACCTAGTTATATAAAACCAATAATATTATAAGATTTGTCTAATCTGAGATCAATTAGTTTGGTTTGAGGTATAGATAGGTACTGTACGATTTTATAATTTTATGTATTTTTTTATTATGCTTGTGTGATAAGTAATTGTTTAATTTTCTTAATTTCACTCATATTAGTACTTATTTATAAAAAATAAACATAACATAACTACTCGTATTACTTTTTTTCTCTTTTCTTTTTTTTTTAACCTAAAATAAATATGTATACATTGAAAAAAAAATATACAAAAATTGATTATTTTTTAAATCTTTGTATATCACTGTATACATGTGCCAAATCTCAATACGATGAAAAACCTTGAAGTTACAGATTTTTGATCCGATACGGACCCATATTTTCCACTGTGCGGCGCTCGCATATTTCTTTATCACTCACCATTTGGCTTGTGTTAAGGTGTTCTGGACCTCATTGATCCTTGGCTATTGAGGAAGAATACAGTCAAGACATGTGTCAAGTCGGACATATCATGTTTATATTTTATTGAAAAGGGAATCAAGGCCGGGACGCCCTATTAGGGCATTACTGACGAACATTAGATTGCTGCACACATAATGTCGATAGTGTGGTATATGGGCTGGGGGAGACACCAAGAAAATCTGTCTCCACCGGCTCAGTTTTTAGACCTTATAATAAGGCAAGATGTAGAAAATGAAGCTGACGAAGATAATGATAATGAAAACTAGGTCTATAAGAACGTTTACCGATACCATGTTTAGCTGTAATTACCATATTTTTATAAATGAATACATTAAACAGTGCTTTTTTATGAAATAAGGAAGCAAACGGGTCACGGGAGGGTAGGGAAGGGAATAGGGTAGGGGATTGGGCCTCCGGTAAACTCACTCACTTGGCGAAACACAGCACAAGCGCTGTCTCACGCCGGTTTTCTGTGAGAACGTGGTATTTCTCCGGTCGAGCCGGCCCATTCGTGCCGAAGCATGGCTCTCCCAAGTTACTTGCATTTTTATTTTATCCTGAACTTGATCTTATGTCGCAATCCGTAATAAAATAGAAAATCCGCATTTGATACAAAGGCGAACAACGTTTAGCTCTTACACACAATGGAAACCTTTGACCCCAAATATCTCGGCTTCGATACTACTTACGCCCAAACTTTTTTGTCAGGCATTTATCACACATATAGTACTATTAAAAGAAACGAAATTATTTCAGTGACCGCGCAAAAAAAAATCAAGCCAACCTTCAAACAAATTTACCCAAACCCCTTTCAAATTCAAAATTGCAAACATTGACAAATTTTAACAGATAATGTGAAACAAAAGATACGAAAAACCTTTTACATAAAAGAGACAGTTCTATTTTTAAACGTCGAATCGTATCGTTGTCTCTTTCTTCGTCTGAGCTATGACGAATGGGAAACGGGCCCATACAAGAAACGTGATTTTTTTGGCCTTTTTTGCTCGTAATCAATAATGGTAACAGCTAGGCACTTGAAAATTTCACAAAATCCTTTATTATATTTGTACTACTAGCTGTCCCGGCAAACGTTGTTTTGCCATTTAAAATATTTCTACTTCATCAGTTGATACAAAATCTTACCCCCTCTTTTGTCCCCTAAGAGGGATGGGGGGAAAATTTTATACACCAGATGTTAAGTTGGAAAAACAGTTAAATCTGACGGGGGGGGGGGGGTAATTTTTATACACCAGATGTTGAGTTGTAAGGAGGCAAATATATATGCGAAAACCGTATGCAAATCGGATCAGTTTCCGTGTTAAAGCAAGTCTTTAAATACAAAATCTGACCCCCTCTTTCGCCCCTTTAGAGGGGTGGGGGGAAACTTTTTTATACACCACATGTTAAGTTGGAAGAAGACAAATATATCTGCGAAAACCGCATTCAAATTGGATCAGTACTTTTCGTGTTAAAGCAAAAGTCTTGTACAAAATCTGACCCCCTCTTTCGTCCCTTTAGAGGGGTGGAGGGAATTTTTTTTATACACCAGATGTTAAGTTGGAAGAAGACAAATATATCTGCGAAAACCGCATTCAAATCGGATCAGTAGTTTTCGTGTGATAGTGGAACAAACATACAGACAGACAGACAGACAGACAAAAAAACTGACCACATTTTTGGCTTCTATAGCGATGTAGTGACACCCTCCGCTTATTATTTTTTGAATATCTTTAATGTACAGAATCTTCATTTCTACAGTTTTATTATACAGGGTGTCAATAGACCGCTTCCGATAACTTAATATAAAATAGTCAAAATTTTCAACACGCAATGTATAACGCTGATGTAAATGCGCGATAGTATCGCACGCCAGTGGAGCCCCAGGCCGAGTCAGCCCCCACGCGCCGCGCGGCCCGCGCCGAGTCCCGCGCGCGCGGCCCTGCGCTAGACAAAACAGCTGATCGTGGTGTGCCCTAGCCCGTAGGTAGTGAATAAACCACCAATATTGTAATGATTATTAATTAACATAATGTTAGAATTTATTAATTACCGTTTCTTAGGTTATTAGTTTATTACTCAAAAATACTCAGTTTTTAGTTTTTACTTCCGGCCAAAAAGGAAAAGAAATCATAATTCACATCCGAAGGTTGTAAAAATACAATACGCAGCTACTTATACCTATCTATGGAAAAAATACTTGATAACATGTTTACTGACCTGTGATCAGCTGTCTGCTTTTATGAAATGCAGTTCGAGCTGTGCTCCATCTAACTCAATGTAGATTGCAGAGTTTTTCAACACGAAACAAAAGTAAACAGGAGACATTACAATTCTTTAAACACTTTTTACTGCACTGTTTAAACCGCACTATCATCTATCGACGACGACGCGATGTTCACCCCCGTTCCATAAAGGTTTACGAGTATTAGAAGTTCATTCACATTTCATCGCACATTCATCGGACACGTATCATGTCACGGCCCGTTATTAATTAAATAATTACAAACATAGAAAAAATAGTTAACAATACACAACACAAGCAATATGACCAGAACATCCGTAAAATTACAAAACTTAAACAAAAACGTCACAGTACACAGCGCGGCGCGTGTTTACAGCCGACTGAACAAAATTGAATAAAAAACTTTATAAAATAATAGGGATGTATCCCTGTGCATGTTTTGAGTTATCGCTAATTTTTATCGATAAATCGTATTGTTTTACATACGAGTACGTTTTGATTTGTAGTCAAACTAAAAATAAGCAAATACCTACTCAATGTTAAGAATAGCGACAATAATTAAAAGTTATTTAATTAATTAGGTACTTATTATTAAAGTATTTTCATTGCGTACGTAGACGCGCATAACGCGTGCCATGGCTTATCAATCACTTTATCACGGTAATGTCGGTATCGAAATTATCGAATGCAACTTGACTATGTATCCCGATAAAAACTTTCTGAATTTATAACCTCTTAACCCTGGAGTGGTCGCGTGAACTACATATGTAGTCCACGTAAACAAAATCAAAAATTTCTCAAAAACTGTAAGCGTGCGACTTTTGCGCCTGTAGGTACTTTCAAATGACCTATCTAGCTACACATTCAGTGCAGCGCAAGCCCCTGTCGCGTATTTTCGTAACGCAATAGCCCCTCAAATATCGTGGACTACTCGTACAGGTGTAGTCCGCGCGACCCATTACGTAAGTATTTTTTTTGGTTCAATTTTTTATTATTTCCGTATAAGTATTTAAATATTATATTAGTACATACTAGTAAAATAAACTCTGTTTTATAATTTTGATTTGTTTTAAAATAATATTACTTTATATTTTTAGACAAAAAATAGCCGAACGACAAGCTTCATACATTGAGGCGTGGTTGAAGGCGTGAAGTCGATCGCGATAGGGAAGAGTATCAAGCGCAGTCAAGCTCTTTATTTTTGTTATTTTAATTACTTTTAATACAGAGGTCGTGATTAATTTTTGTTGATTTTTTCTGATTAAGATGTATATACTCAATATATTTTTATAAGTAAAATAAATAAACTATTATTTAACATGTTTTTATCTTTATTTCAAATTGGACTACGTATGTAGTCCGACCGACCACTCCCGTCACATTCAGGTGCGCGACCACTGCAGGGTTAATAGAGTTAATTTTAAAAATGAGAATTGTAGATGTAGTAAATAATAGTTATAATTTTTATTATTTAATGGTAATTTAAATATCGACTACATCGTTTTGAATTTATAGGGTACAACACTTAGATTGTCCTTGAAATGGATTAGCGACACGTGCGTCGTACACCTACAGAGCGGCCGGCGGCGCGTGCGGCGGCGCCTTTGACGTTGCCGCCAAGCGGTCTGGCCGTCCCGTCGGTATCTTTGAATTTACCGAAAGTCGATACATGTTTTTAAAGACGATTTTCGCTTAGACTTTAGTTCCAATTTCCATCTTGAGGTTGAAGGTTGTCCGTTGAGTTATGTTTAATTAATAAGCGTATTACGATCTTTTTAAAACGTATTATTGTGATAACTAAATGTGTAAAATGTAAATTAATTAACTATTATTTCTTAATTGTTTGCGTTAAAAAAATAAGACGTGTCGTGTAAGATATCGTGTAAAAAGAGATGTGCTGTTTTTGGTTGTGTTATTGATTGGTGATATGGACTATTTTCAAAATGCATAGAGAGCACATTCAAAAATCAGAATTCAACATTTTTCACGTAAGTAATTAATTGCTAGTTTTTTCATACTGTATCGTCTGTAGTAGATAAAAAGCGATAATTGCAGATTATAGGTACTGTCCATCCACAATCATCGTTCTGCATAACACGGAAAATGTGTTATTATTTTTTTGTTTAAACTTTGTGTTGTGTTAGATTTCATGTAAGAAACGTGTTGTTGGTGGTGGTATTATTGCTTAGTGCTAAAGAATACTTACAAAATGCATAGAGTCTAGAGAAATAAGAACACTTTAAGAACTTAACATTTTACACGTAAGTTTATTACCATAGTTTTACGTACGGAAGTTTTCATGCATCGTCTGTAATTTCGATAGAAAGCCTGACTCCTGAGATTGCGGAAGACGGTGCATCCGCATATCACACAATATCGGTTTTGTTCCTTACGAATAACTTTTTAACTAATCGATAAATAAGTTGGTACTCATGCTCAGAAAGTTACTTACAGTTTTGTACATGAGTTAGGTTTAAGTTTTAACCCATTAAGGCCCATACGAGTACCGGTGATCGAGACAACTCTAGAATACAATAGCATTTCCAAGAATCCGCAATCGAAGGATTAAATTAGCCTAGGTAAGAGATCATAGGTCAAAGTTCTGAGTTACTTGAGAGAGTTGAATGTCATGGTTCTTGATAGGTTGGAAAGAGCATAAGGTTAAAAACTGCCGCGACCGTACAGTATGGTCGTTTACGACCTTATGTTATTAAGCGCGCTACATTTGATATCAATGACTCGCGTCTTTTACATTACGTATCGGGATAAAAAAATAAAAGTAAAAAAAATATTTTTAACACTTTTGTTCGTAAGTCGTTTATTCAAACAAGAGCATTACAATTTTACAGATATAACGTTGTACACACAGAAAAAACAAGACGCCAGCGGGAACATAACATCGCTGGTAGATACGAAAAGAGGCGCAGAGGATCGCGTGAACGGATAAGCGCGAAAACGACCGCGCGCCGCTTACTTGTCTAAATCGCACTGGCCAGCGGGCCGCGCGGTAGGCGCCTGAGGCCTGAGCGGTCCGCGACCGAGGCGCGTGAGGGGAGGTGTTATAGGGATGGCGAACAGTGATGCATTAGGGATGTACCCGATTTTTAAAACCTCGCGTTATATCCTCCTCCTCTAGCCTAACTAAGCGCCTCGCAGTTGGGCTAGTCATTTAAGTACTTACGCGGCCTTCCACGTTTACGTTTCTCCCTGACGGGAGGTTCTACCTGACCGGAGAAGGGCATGAGATGCGAAACGTGATATCTGCCTACGTTCCCCCCAGTCTGTATGTTCTCCAACATATAAGTAGTTGGGCTAGCAATGCTACCTATTTTGTATGGGCCGTCACGGCGTGGGATGAACTTTGCGGACTGTCCGCGCCCTGCACCGTTTGGCCCCTGAGTCTTCAGAATGACAAGATCACCTACCTGATAGTCCGGAGGCGTCCTGCGCTTCTTATCAGCGTTATCTTTCTGGACGGCCTGAGCTCTCTCGTGAGTGTCCCTGGAGCCGTCCAAGGTCGCGGCCATCTTCTTTAAGTAGGGCGTGATACCTGGGCCGAAGTTATTCACCTGCCTGCGTTCGTGCTCGGGCACAACCAAACACGCGTCTTCTCCGTCGTCGGACTCCAAACCGTACCTATAAAGGATTCCATCGGAAAGTGTATATCCGCGGTCGGACCATGGTCTCCCCCTAGACGGTTCGTCGGACTCCAAGTCCTCAATGATTTTGCGAACCTCTGGGTCCGTTAGCTGATTATCACTGATGTCACCACTGCTCCGTTTCGGCAAATCCACAACGGTGAGACATATGTCGCACACCGGGTCCTGCGAACAAACGGGCCGCGAAAGCGTGTCTGCGACCATATTTGAACGTCCGGGTGTGTATTCAATACTGAGGTCGAACTCTTGCAGGGTTAGGGCCCACCTGGCCAGTCGCCCACTAGGTGACCTCTGACTCATCAGCCAATGCAAGGGCTGATGATCCGTTCTAACAATGACCTTCGCGGTTTCCACATAACCGCGGAACTTGCACAAGGCCCACACGACAGCGAGAGCCTCCCGCTCAGTCGTCGAGTAATTCTTCTCGGCACTGGTGAGAAGTCGGCTTGCGTGCTCGATTGGCCTCTCATCGGAGCCCTCCCCCTGCATGAGAACGGCCCCGAGGCAATATCCACTACTGTCAGTGCAGAGGATGAATGGCTTGGCCTCATCTGCCTGACTCAATATGGGAGCGGATACGAGAGATTTAATGCGCTCGAACGCCTCCTGCCGTTTCTGGGACATCCTATACGGCGGGTTAGCAATGGGTTCCTGGTCTGGACTCACCTTTATGCGGTGGGTGGCGAACTCCGTGGCAGGACCGTGGCGCGCAAATTGGGCCGCTCTGTCACTGATGAATTCGTTCAGAGTGCGCCTTACCTCCTCTGACAACTTCGTTCCTTCACCTTCGCGCAACGCGAGCTGCGCGGTGTCGGCGCGCAACAGCTCCGTGTCAGCTGGTCTAAGGGAGTAGGTATACACAGTCATACAAACGTTCGGGATCATCCGCAAACGTCCACTTACCTCGAGCAACATCCAGTACCATACCGGCCCGGGACAAGAACTCGACACCCAAAAGTGTTCTAGTCTCATCCCCGGGCAGCACCAGAAACTCACTCGTTACTTCACGACCTTCAATCATGACTGAGACCTCGGCTGACAAGTCCCGCGGCATCTGAGACCCGTCAGCCAAACGTACAACGCGGCGGGATTCTTTAAATTGTACTCCCGCGTCGACTAAAATTCGGTGCAACATAGGACCCGCGATGCAATGTGTAGCACCCGTATCGACTATTGCCACACCGTTACGACCCAGAACATGAATATTCACCATAGGGTGCGATGAATTTTCGCACGCGACTGTACTACCTAGGTGCACATATTGTGTGTCACTACCCTTATCAGTATAATAATAAAAGTCGCAACTCGATGTAACATCACTATTCGAGTCAGTATTAAATGTCGCGCTATTGAGCCCCGCCCCTTCTTTTTTCGCCGGCATCGAAGTCGACGTTCCCGGGTTACAAACATCACATTTCGCCCTCACGACACCAATCTTACCGCAACCATAACATCGGACAACTTTAGGTGAACTATAACTGGGGTCGTTGCCCTTAATACCTTTTTGGGAAGTTTTCTCGCGATTACGACACTCATCACTAATATTACCGAAAACTCTACAATAGCTGCAACGCGGCCTGTTTTTATTACGCGGAGCGAAAGTACTTGTGGAAGGCGAATTGGATCGCGCGGGATGCTGGCCAGTAGTAGGTAGGTATAGTTTGCGACTTACGTGTTTTAATAATATCGGGACTTACTTGATATTCCTTCATGTTATCCTCCGCGATCCTCGTGTTACATAGTAACTCATCTATACATATAATAAAACTACAGAAATGAAGATTCTGTACATTAAAGTTATCCAAAAAATAATAAGCGGAGGGTGTCACTACATCGCTATAGAAGCCAAAAATATGGTCAGTTTTTTTGTCTGTCTGTCTGTCTGTCTATCTGTCTGTATGTTTGTTCCACTATCACACGAAAACTACTGATCCGATTTGAATGCGGTTTTCGCAGATATATTTGTCTTCTTCCAACTTAACATGTGGTGTATAAAAAAAATCCCCCCACCCCTCTAAAGGGACGAAAGAGGGGGTCAGATTTTGTATTTAAAGACTTGCTTTAACACGGAAACTACTGATCCGATTTGCATACGGTTTTCGCAGTATATTTGCCTCCTCAACTCAACATCTGGGGTATAAAAACTAACCCCCCCCCCCCGTCAGATTTATTATTATTATTAACTGTTTTTCCAACTTAACATCTGGTGTATAAAATTTTCCCCCCCACCCCTCTCAGGGGACAAAAGAGGGGGTAAGATTTTGTATCAACTGATGAAGTAGAAATACTTTAAATGACAAAACAACGTTTGCCTGGACAGCTAGTCTAAACTATTAACAGACTCGCGGGGCACTCTTTTCTTAAGCCTATTACATAACAAACTTTACACAACATAACTTCGGCGCGTTCGTTATCTTGTTCGGACGCGAAAATCTGTCTAAATATTTTGTATGCCGGTTGAGCGACGCCGTGGATTGCGCGGAGTCGGGCGAGCGCGTCGTGCCACGTCGCGACTGACGACTTGACGCCTCTCCACCATATCGCTGCGTCACCTTCCAGGAGCATTGGTAATCCACGGAGAGCATGCTCGTCGCTGACGGCTGCGCAGTCCTTGAATATCTCGACGGCGTCGAGGAATGCCTCCAATACTTCGCCGTCATGGGATGACCCGTCGAATCTGGCGGTGCACTTCGTAAAGTTGCCGCCGGGCGCGCATGCTGAATATGACGTCGACGCCACCGGGGGGGTGGAAGCCCTGAAGTCTCCGGCGGATGTCATCAGTGAGCTGATAAGGGTTCTGTTCGCTTCAGCTTGAGCGCGTGTGATGCTATCTACCAGCGTAGATAGAAATTGCTCGGTGAGCTGGTATGCTGGTGCCTGCGGTTGCCTCGCGCCTTCCGCAGGTTGCTCAGCGCGGCCGAACTCGCCGGTAGTGTCTTCGTCGCCGGTCTCGGTTGGCGTGCTGTCGCCATCTTGTTGACGATGCCGGAGCGCGTCCTGCAGTGTTAGGGTTGCCAACATTTCTCCGGCGAAATATAGTATTTTTCAAAATAAACTATAAAAAGTATAGTACACTTCAAAAAAATATAGTATTTTGTGGAAAAATTTAACAAAACAACAGACAAGAGAAGATATCTATTATCTATACTTATAAAATTACATGTCCTGACTGACTGACTGACTGATTGATTCATCATCGCTGAGCAAAAACTGTTAAAATTACAGCCACGAAATTTGGTGAGTAGGGTTGTTTTATTAAGTAGACACCCACTAAGGAAGGAATTTCGAAAATTTTACCCCGAAGGGGGTCAAATAGGGGTTGAATGTTTGAATGAAACTCCGTCATTTCTTGAGTCAGAAACATGAAACTTTATTTTTGGGTTACTGATTAAAAATGAATGGATACGTATTTAAGCGTTTTTGGAAATTCTACCCCCAAGGGGGTGAAATTGGGGTTGAAAGTTTGAATAAAAGTCCGTTATTTCTTAAGTTAGAAACTTGAAATTTTATTTTTGGGCTACTGATTAAAAATGATTGGATACGTGTTTAAGCGTTTTTGGAAATTCTACCCCCAAGGGGGTGAAAGTGGGGTTGAAAGTTTGAATGAAAGTCCATCATTTCTTGAGTTAGAAACATGATACTTTATTTTTGTGCTACTGATTAAAAATTAATGGATACGTATTTAAGCGTTTCTGGTAATTCTACCCCCAAGGGGCTGAAATTGGGTTAGACAGTTTCAATGAAAGTCCGTCATTTCTTGAGTTAGAAACATGAAAGTTTTTTGACGTTTGCGTTTGACGTTTGCTAAAATAGGGTCCCGTTTTTACCCTTTGTATAAGGAACCACAAAAAGGGGAAAACTGTCCATCTTTGTTATTATTCTATGTTAAGTCGCGGGCAACAGCTAGTAAGTTATAACAAAACAACATAAAATAACATACCTGGCCAATACCACTTTTCCCGATAGAAAATGTTACATTACATGGCTTACATTTTACATTGTAGATATTTTGGGGATCATTAGTAATCCTGTCATGCTCTCTTTCCCACTCAGGTTTATATTTTTGAAGTCTTTTCTGTATTTTACGCTTTTTCGTCATCAGTACCACTTTCTTCCATGACTATTTATTTATTTAGGACTTCAACTTCTCAAAAGAAAAAAACAAATCTCAATTAAATAGCGCCAATGCCCCAAAGGAAAATAAACACCAAAACAAATTATTACGAGGTTGTCAAAGGGTTGTCACTTGTCAATATCATGTCATGTCATATGTCAATTGTCAATGTCAATTTGTACAATTTGTTAAGTGTCAACTTATTATGTCAAGTCATAATATTATGTAGAAGCGCGTTTATATTTCAGAGTTGAAATATAGTATTTTTGCGTACTATATAATAGTTCAACAGTATATAGTACGCAGGCTCGAAATATAGTACAATCTACGAATAATAAAACCAGAAAACGTAACTCCCATACTATACAGTTTTAAATTTGGTTCCATTCGAACTGTCATGTAACGTCAGCCATTATACCGCTCAAGGTCACCTAATGTATGAAAAGTGAACCTAAGGTACACTTTTTTGACAAGTATTTTGGAGCATGTTTTTTGACGGAGTTACTCTTCCGTAGTTTTTTATTATTCGTAGAGTACAATACTATATATTATAGTACGGTTGGCAACCCTATGCCGTGTTCTCGTCATCGTAATCACGTAGGAGGTCCGTGCTTCTGCCACACAAGCGGGTTAGGTATTTATCTACACGATTTTACGTAATTATGTACGTAAAATTACTGTCCGAGCCGCGGGATTCGAGCCACTAGTATGGGCGCCAGTTTAACACTTTTGTTCGTAAGTCGTTTATTCAAACAAGAGCATTACAATTTTATAGATATAACGTTGTACACACAGAAAAAACAAGACGCCAGCGGGAACATAACATCGCTGGTAGATACGAAAAGAGGCGCAGAGGATCGCGTGAACGGATAAGCGCGAAAATGACCGCGCGCCGCTTGCTTGTCTAATGGCCGTTCCCAATCATAAAGTTAATATACCTATCGGAATAGAGAAACAAAGGCCTGAGCAAGCGAGATGTCATTATCAGTAACACTGCGTGGTAGAAAGAGAAGCGTGATTTGAGGTTGCATAGCTTTTTTTTCATCTGTTTGACAGTCTGTCTGACCCTGGGCCGATCGTTGTCAATTTGGGCTCTCAGAAAAATTGTGATTTTAAGTTAAATAATGAATAATTTTTAAAAATACTGCTCTAGAAACATGGTTAAATGTTTGTGGAATGATTCTGGATCCACACATCGAAAAAACCCGGACAAATATTCATTTCACAGGTGAATTATTCTACATCGACAGGACCTAGTTTTAAGTTTATATTTGCCAATTCCCTACGAGTTACTGGGATTGGTGTTGATAATTCACTTCTTTAAATGGTTCATTTTAAGGTAAACATAACTTGACTAGCCATGGTGCACAATTTAAGGATATTTTGTGTAAACAATTTTCATCTATTTTACACTAGGGCTGCATCAAGTTATCGATAAGTTGTATCGATATGAAAATATTTGTTAGTTAAGTATACTAATTATCTAGGAATGTTGAAATGATAACATACTCATCCGTAGTTTATAATTAGTTTAAGTATATTAATATACTATCATACATAATTTATCGTTTTTAAGGTTCCGCACCCAAAGGGTAAAAAGTCCAGTAGTAGTGGGGTCCCGCAGCCCGCTCTACTACTAAGACTTCGTTGCCTGTCCGTCTGTCCATCCGTCCGTCCGTCTGTCTGTCTTCAGGCTGTATAACAAGAACCACTATAGTAATAGACTTCTGAAATTTCCACAGATGTAATGTCATTCTACATCCAATATGGTTGCTAATCCAAGATAGGGGAATAGTTGAAAGCACTTCTGCAAGATGGGCATCAAATAAAAGGGCTCATTGAGAGTGAATTGAAAATTAATAGGGTCTAGTGAAGTCGTGTCGTGTCGTGTACTGATGTCACGTGACGTAACCTGTCGTGTCGAATCGTGTCATGACATGTCGTGTCGTATCGTACCGGGTTTTAGAAAATGCCCGGTTGAAACCGGTGCACCCTTCATGCGCGAGTCCGACTTACACTTGGCCAATTTTTCAGATTTCCTGCTGACCTGGATACCAGAAATTCATGGCTTAAAATAATTAACAGTCCAAACTGGACTTCGAAGAAAAATTCATGCATACTTAATTATGCAGCGAGCATTTTGAAGAAAAGTCACATTTTACTTCAAAATTACAATTTTATTATATATCTATGCAGTTTTATTTTATCCCATTTTATCATGTTTACAATCTTACAATTATTATTCCATGATCAATATTTTGTCGAATTACAAGATGTTTGTACATCACTGACACGCAACGTAAACATAATTGTATACACAGATGTAAATCAAATTTTGGTTAAGCTTGACAGCTCGGGATTGTTTCTCTATTCCGATAGGTATATTACCTTTATGTTCCCAATATTCAATCTATCTCTGGTTTGACATACGACCGATCGCAGCTAACATTGAATTGACATAAAATATATGTCTCTAATGTCTAATGAGAGCTATTCCTATCTCTAGTAGGGCAAAACCAGAGATAGATCAAATATTGGGAACGGCCGTAAATCGCACTGGCCAGCGGGCCGCGCGGTAGGCGCCTGAGCGGTCCGCGGCGACCGAGGCGCGGTGTTATAGGGATGGCGAACAGTGATGCATTAGGGATGTACCCTATTTTTAAAACCCCGCGTTATATATTTTAAATATTTTTTGTAAATGGTTTATCGTTTTGTCTAAAGGTTATTTATTATAAAAAATATATTAAAAAAATTTTTTTTTTGAAAAAAAAAAATAAAAAAAATTTACATTTTTGTAATCAGAAAATGTAGTATAATAATACCCCAAAGTTATCGGAAGTGGTCTTTTTACACCCTGATGTATAGATAATAATTAATAATAAAATTAAAATAAAGTAAATGTTTAAGGGGGGCTCCCATACAAAAAACACAATTTTTTGTCTACTTTTGCTAAGATAAAAAAATCAAAATCATTCATATAAACAATGAATTTTTTAAAAATCTCTATTAACGATATTATTAACTATTGTATAGAGAATTTAAAAATATATATTACTTAGACATTATTATTTTTTTAAATATATTTTTCATGGGTCAAAAATACCTTTTCGAACCTTTAAAAATTCCTATCTTTAAAAATATTAACTTTATCGTGAAAAGTCATAGGACCTTTTTTATTGGTATTTCAATAAAGAATATAAAAAAATTGTCCAGTTAAAAAATAACAATTCCTTGCAATTGTTTAAACAATGTTTGTTTAAACAATATGGCACCGGGTTGCACCATGGCAACATGCATTTATATCATCAGGAGGGCAATTTGAAGAGGATCGCATAAAAAAATTGAGGTGGAATAGTTTCCGGTACTCATCCGCCGACTCGTGCTGCACTATATGAAAGAGCTTCTACGGTTGTCTATTAGTTAAGTTATTATTATTATTAGTTATTAATTAATCTATCAATGTCTATTTGTCAAGTTATTATTTTAATCGTGTATTATTAATGAGTTAGCTTTAAGTAGGTTAATTTGTAAATGTAATTGGGGTCACCCGTTTTAATTGACTATAAATAAATAATAAATCACGCGGGTCATAAAGTCCCCGCGGCCCGCACGCACCCCGCGGGCCGCGGATGGCTGTTCTATACCTTATAAGATTTAAAAATAAAAGATGATTTTTCGGAAACTATATTTAATATTAATCATAAGTTTATAACATGACTTATTGTTACAAAATAGTTAAACATTTAGTAAAATCTACACCTTCACTTACCTATCTGGGTAAGGACGGTCTGAATTTAATTTACAATAATCTAGGCCCAGATACTAAACAACTATTTAGTGTGAAATTTAACATAAACTAATTTTTAATAATACGAAAAACAAATCAAAACACGTCGATATTAGTTATTGTACATTTTCATACAACACTTAAATACATATTTGATGGTATTTTACAAACATGTTGTGAATTATTTTTACTGACAAAACCAAGAAAAGCCCATTATAATTTATAATATAGGACTAGTTACAGCTTTACTTAATTTTAATAATATTGTGCCTAAACTTTAATATGGTAAGTAACACACAAATATTAAGTAAATGGACCGATTGGATCCAATGTAAGACCGAATGAAGCGAAAGATTTATTTACAGTGCGTGGAATGTCTAATACATACTAGGATCTTTGAACAATTTCAATTTAGATTTTTTAAAATTTTTACATGTCGCAACACTGACATCTTTAGAACAGTTTGAAAAGAGGAACTAAGTTTTTGAGTAATAGTGCTTTTATATATTTTTATGTGGAACACAGATAAAAATACTTTCGAATTCTGTATACTTAATAAGATATTATATTACATTTTTGTGTAACAGTCATCGAGCATGTACCATACTACACTTTGATCTTAGCCAAAAGGCCGAGAAGCGATCGAGCATGTATGTACCATTATAGAGGTGTAATGTAGTCTATATTTAATATTTATCTGTTAGAGGTGTTTAACACATCAGTTTATAATGCGGGCTCTACACTCGCGGCGCGAATTGCGGCCGCGATTCACGGATACAACAAATGCGAACACGATGCGAACAAATACGAAGTCGCGAAGCGCGAACGCGAACCACTTCGCGGGCTTTCGCGCCGCGAGTGTAGAGCCCTCATTACAAGTGATAAACTATTAGATCACGCTCTTGCTAAAACAGAACCGACCAATGGCAGCGTGGCTGCAACACAATCGGCCAATCAGAACACAGCGATGCATTTTAGCGGACTTTGTTTTCATAAACAACATTACAACTATATTGGTATTACTCGATAATATCAGTGAACAAAATAGCTTTTAAAAGCCAGTGATTTTATATGTCTAGTCCATTTTAATAGAACTGTTTAATACATAATATTCATGAAAGCATTGTGTATTTACATATCCAATAATGATGATAACCGGGCCCCTAGACAATCAATTTTATTGTGGATTATCACGATTCAATTTTATTGAACAGTTTATTTGGAAATTAGATTGAAGGCGCGCAATGTTCAATATCAACCCTAGACGGTCAATAATATTACGCAATACGTGATATTGCACAATAAAATTGATCGTCTAGGGGCCCGCTAAGATTTGAATAATTGACAGAAGTGCAATGATTTGACCACTTCCTTTGACACACAAAACTTACATTAATCAATCTTTTACTCTACTAGAATCAATAACATCCATGCAAGATACAGCAGTATATACGAAGTGATTTAAACATCGTTTACAATATGGCGATAATGCCAAAATATATTATGGCCTATTTGCCAATCTGGGTTAAAGTAATCGTACATCATGTTATCTCTCTCTTTCTTCCTGTAAATAAAAGAGAAGGCATGATATGATTAGCGATAACACAGAATAACGCAGGCAAGTACGCGGTTATTACATTGACGCTACGAATCGCAAAATGGCTGCTGTCGTAAGTACAACGGTGATACGTTTTGCACCCATCGCTTCGCGGTTCGCTGTGTTAGTATGATAGCGATGTTTTAGTAAACGTTTTAGGGCTACTACTCACTTGAGACACGACATTCTTAGGACAGACCATAAAGTTAATATACCTAGCGGAATAGAGAAATAATCCCGAGCTGTCAAACGAAACCAAAATTGAATTACATCTGTGTGTACAAATCTGTTTACGTGTGCGCAAAAATGATGTTCCTATACACATTTTTGCCACAGCTCAAATTGTCAACGTGCCAATAAGTGCAGACTAACTGTCAAAACAGATGAAAAAAGGGTTCTGCTGTCATGTATCACACGTCTCTTTTTACCATGCAGTGTTACTGATAGTGACATCTCGCTTGCTCAGCTCTTTGTTTCTCTATTTCGCTAGGTATATTAACTTTATGGGACAGACTATACAAAATACATGAATATGAGAACGTACAAATATTTTGTACTGTGATGTATCTCAAGTAATCTAGCCCTCCGATACAGTCCTTCAATGATTCTATGACGCATGGCGACTATCAGAACTGATGTCGCAATCTTGTAAATTGTCACTTAATAAATAGCTTTGTCCACACTGTGCCTTTTCTGTTCGTCAAGGGCATGCGTTATAGCGCAGTCAACAGCGAACGTGAGGCATCCCCGCGACGCATGCCCTCGGACCGTATCCAAAACTTCAAAAATGACAATGTTGGCGTTGCGTTCGTTGACGCATTCAATTATTGAATGCGCCAAAATGAAAGTTGAATGAAAGAAGATGACGAAAATTGAAGACGAAAGCGCATAGTGTGGACATAGCTATTTAACGACTTTCGCGACATTGTCATTCCAAAAAATAGTTGTCTGTGCCAACATAAAGGTGTGATACTTATATCTATATCTATGGTCAAATGTGAGTAAAGCTCCGTTTAGACCAAACGAGCGAATGCTCATTCTAGTAAAGCTCTTTTGATGTAAACTAACAACGAACATTCTTTCGTTGTTCTAGTGTGTTCGCCACGTGTTCGGCTGTAAATAGGTAGAATGCTCTAAGAATCTCGCTCGATTGGTGTAAACGACGCAAGAGCGCTCGAGCAATTGCCTAGAGCGTTCTTTCGTGTTCGGACGTGCTCGCTCTTCGAGGCGGTCTCTTCAAAGGGATTCTAGTGTTCTTGATATTTTTACTTTTTGGCGGCTGGTTTTAGGTAGTTTATCAAAGGTTATTTCGTAAATATGGATTGGAGTAATGAAAAATGTTTACAAATGATAGAATTATACCATAACAAAAGATGTTTATGGGATCCAACCTTTGATGACTATAAAAATAAATTAACTACTTATCGTTGACGAATGAGCAATGAGCATTCGCTCGTTTGGTCTAAACGGAGCTATATGATTCTCATCTATAGAGCAAAAATTCTTATTCTTGATGTTCTTGTTGATTCGATTGGTGTAAACGATCTAAAGTATGTTGTAACGAATTATAGTTTACACTAAACGAATACGAAAGAATGTTCTTGTGCTGTTCTTGCTCTATGTTCTTTTGGTGTAAACCCACCTTAAGGTGAGCGCAGATTTGGCCGCACCGCAGCCGCATTCTTTATAGTTCAACAATTTGTCTCCTCGCGCCACAGAAAACGCAGCCAACGCACGTGCGGTGTGGCCAAACCTTTACGTTATCTCAAATACGCTTCTATTGCAATGATTTATGTAAAAATAATCTTCATTAAAGCATATATTTTAAGCTCTGCAATCTTAACTAGCAATAACTAAGCAATCAGTGCTTTACAAGTCCAATATGCTGATGACTTAAATCATAGTTAATAAGTTAAACAATATTTAAAAAAAAACATTAGCGACACAGCCTTTGCACTGTGGCAATATGTTTATAATTTCAAGTGATTAAATACGATTAAACTACGTTTAACAAGTTAACAATATTGAATTTTTGATATGAAATAACATATTTTCGAATAAAACATAAATTAAAATAGTTTAAATTGTTAATGTATTCCAAAATTAAATATATCAATATCATTAAATTTCCTTACTATTTCAATAAATGCCGTAGATGTTGCTGTGTTGATTTTGATCGTTTTCTGAAAAAAAAAGTTATTTCGAGTTTTGACACCATAATCTTAGCTTTTCTTGATTTTAGGGATTTTAGTGGAATAATGATTTTGTGTTGATCGATATTGTTTTTTTTTTAACTAATACAAACTGATATGAGAAATAATCTTTATAATAACCCGTTGTCTGCAGCTGGCTTCGTGTGGGTGGCCTCAGTGTTCTAGTACTCACCATAAAGTTAATATACCTAGCGGAATAGAGAAACAAAGGCCTGAACAAGCGAGATGTCACTATCAGTAACACTGTGTGGTAAAAAGAGACGTGACAGTAGAACCATTTTTTTTCATCTGTTTGACGTCCAGTCGGCACTTATCGGCACGTTGACAATTTTATCTCAAAGATGCTAGTGTAAGTGTATACGTAAACAAATTTTTACACACAGACGTAAATCAATTTCGGCTTCGTTTGACAGCTCGAGATTGTTGCTCTATTCCGCTAGGTTTAAATATTAACTTTATGGTACTCACTCAGTAGCGGTCGCCGGCGATCTGCGCGTTGACGGCGACGGCGGCGGCCTGGCTGGCGGCCGTCTGGACGTGCGGGCTGCACAGGATCTCCGTGGTGAACTCCGCATGCTGGCTTCGTGTGGGCGGCCTCAGTGTTAGTACTCACTCAGTAGCGGTCGCCGGCGATCTGCGCGTTGACGGCGGCGGCGGCGGCCGTCTGGACGTGCGGGCTGCGCAGGATCTCCGTGGTGAACTCCGCCTGCGCCTTCGCGAGCGACGCGCCCGCTGTCTGCTGGCTTCGTGTGGGCGGCCTCAGTGTTGGTACTCACTCAGTAGCGGTCGCCGGCAATCTGCGCGTTGACGGCGGCGGCGGCGGCCTGGCTGGCGGCCGTCTGGACGTGCGGGCTGCGCAGGATCTCCGTGGTGAACTCCGCCTGCTGGCTTCGTATGGGCGGCCTCAGTGTTGGTACTCACTCAGTAGCGGTCGCCGGCAATCTGCGCGTTGACGGCGGCGGCGGCGGCCTGGCTGGCGGCCGTCTGGACGTGCGGGCTGCGCAGGATCTCCGTGGTGAACTCCGCCTGCTGGCTTCGTATGGGCGGCCTCAGTGTTGGTACTCACTCAGTAGCGGTCGCCGGCAATCTGCGCGTTGACGGCGGCGGCGGCGGCCTGGCTGGCGGCCGTCTGGACGTGCGGGCTGCGCAGGATCTCCGTGGTGAACTCCGCCTGCGCCTTCGCCAGCGACGCGCCCGTCGATCGGTAGATGCGGTGCACCTGAAAACACATGTTCTTTATGTAGAAAAGGCAGTGTAAAAAAATGTGTTTAAAATTCTATGTAATATAATCAGATGTGTGGCAGTCGGCAGAGCGAAGTCAATGACCATAATTAGGGTATGTTATTCGAATATTCGAATACTCGTTTTATTCGAATATTCGACGATTTTATTATTCGAATATTCGCCAAATTATTTTTCGAATAATAAAAATATTTATTATTTTTGTTTGAAATGCTATTAACAGTGAACTTTAAACTACAGGAAGAGTAACTCCGTCAAAAAAAGTGCACCAAAAGGCGCCTATGTGACCCGAATACATGTATACTTTATGCATGTGTTCGGTACACATTTTTCGTGTATATATACACGAGTGACATTCAACCAGGTTGACATGATAATTATTGTCAAACTCATTTTACAATTTGTTTACTTACTTTTTACGTAGCTTTTTACAAAATTTTCGTTGTTAAAATGCCTAAATGCCCTGTGAAATGGTGTAGAAGTCATACAGATACGACTTTTAATACAGGAATAACCTTTCAAGTTTCATCAGTAAGTGAATTTTTTAAAATTATGCTTAGGTAAAGTTCTTGTATTTTTTCCGACCCAAAAACATGCCCAAAAAAGATGGTTTATTTAAGTTGGATGCCAGGGTATTTGCGTAAAATTAAGCTGGTCTATTTGTGTTTGTCTTATTAAGTTTACATGTTATTGTAAAAATGCAATAATCAAAAAATAATATAATTACAAAATTTTTACAAAGTCGCCATGGACAGTGTTATGCAAGATGTAATAATTTAATCATAATTCATAAGCGAGGGTCTGACTGACATCAGTATGGAGTATCTTATTTTTATAATGCCGTTCGTACTTCGTTTAGTAAGAAACGAACCGAATTGGATGCCGAGCCAGATTACTCGTTTATGTAGCATACACTTTAATAGTCATGATATATTTTGTATGAGTAATGACCAAAAATTAAAGAGATTACGAAAATCTGCATTTGCATCGTAAGTTTTTTATTTCAATTCTGTAATAATTAATTTAGCACGTAGATTTTTGTAATCTGAAAACGTCTTGTCTAGGTGCTCTGGATAGTTTTAAATTCGTCCGAGTCATACAAGGTTTGTTCAAAATTATTATATATTATTATTATCGATGACTTAAGGATCAGAGGAAAATGTTTGATTTTAAAATAATAATTATGTACTCCTTCTTTTTTTCTTCGTGATAGTAAATATGTTTGGTGTATACTGCATAATGCCATCCGCTTTTGACAATTATTGTCCACGGCTTTGTTTCATAACTGTGACAGTGACAATAACCGCGCAGGCTGTCGTCCAGCGCGCAATATTATGATACGTTACCTGGGAAACGACCTTGGCGAGAATCTGAATTGTCATATTTTAGTGTTCAAAAAGGAGCCAAATTTAAAACGGTTGAAGTATGGGAGTTACGTTTCCTGTAGTTTTGTTATTCGTAGGCTATTAAACATAAAATTAACGTGGAATAAGAACATAATTAAGTTTATTTTAGAAAAATAATATTATTTATGAATACTCTACCTTGAATGATATATATATGAATCTATTTTTAGTCTAACAAATGACTAACCGACCATTCATCGTCGCCGTTGACCATGTTTTAGACGTTATTTTGCCTAAAGACATGCAAATGAAGATATAAACTCCTTTCAGTCATGGATTTCAGTATCGTCAGCTGTAATGGTCGCTCACGGCACCCGGCTGTCGCATAACAATTGAAAATCTATTGTGTCTGCGATTTCCACGATCGATGTATAACGTCAGAAGGGTGTATATAAAATAAAATCGTTTTTAAGAAGGTAATAGATGTAAGTGCAATATTCAGAGTTTACAAATATGTAGTTAAAATACAAAACATCATTTTTTATGCGCCCTTCTGGCTTGAAGCTCGCGATATTGTGTGATCTATGATTCGACAAGTTGATAAAAATTTGCTAATCAATAGCTTTACCGCGGCAGTCCTCGAATGATAATTGAAACAGTTAGTACATCATTACGCAGTATCTAAAAATGTCGATGGCTCCTTAATAACATGTTATTGGCGTTATCAAACTTCATTAAGTTACTAAAGTTACCAGCTCTAGGATTGTTTCACCCTCCCCCCGGACTTCGTTGCAATTTTTTGTCTTTGTTGTGGTGTTTGTTTTCTAGTGGCCCTTATTTATAATTTCGAGCCACGTTGACACAGGTGAAGCCGACTAGGTGAACTAGGTGAATGTGGATCGAAAATATCAAAAAGATAGGTGAGCTGGCGTAGTATTATGTAATGAACAGAATATATCAAAACGTCGAATATCATATTATTATTTAATCTCAACTGCTGCCTAGTAATACTAAGCATGACATAAGAAAGGTAAAAGGTGCTACGATCGAAAACGGTTTACACTTTATAGCCTTTCTTTTATTGCCCAGTTGAAACCTTAAAATATACATTTTTAAAGTGTTTAACAATAAAAATTAACCATGTCGTTTACAAAGATTTATGTTGATAAAAGTAAAAATAAGAATTTCTTACTTCATAGTATTAACAAAATAGGTTGTACATGGTTGTACGAAGCTTCTTGTAACTTTTATTCAGATATTTCGGCATTTTTCAAAATTTTTGAATTATTCGAATAATATTCGAATTATTCGAAAACTTTTGAAAAATATTCGAATTATTCGAATAGTAATTTTGTCGAATAACAACATTCCCTAACCATAATATCGAAATTGTGTCTATTTACTTCAAAGTTTCATTTCTATTCATAATTACAAACAAACACTAAACACAAATAAATTCTATGGCTGATTTCTCACTGTTGCGCGAATATTGAACAGAATATACTATCAGAGAAGGTGATTCCTAGACTGATAAGTAATCTACGTAGTTTGGTCGCATTATGTCAAACCCAACTGACAGATCACAATTAGCATTGAATGGACATGATCCGACCAAATGACGTTGATCTGTCAACTGTCTAGGAATCAATTTCCTCAATGGTACATACATTCCGAACTATCTAATAGTTCGGAATGTACCCCGAACTACATACACTACAGCTAAATATAAAGAAAATAGTATTTATTCGATCTTCAAAAGCTATTTTAAATCTTCAGACAGAACTTTTTTTTAATAACCACCTAAGATATTTTTCATACCTTTGTCATAAGCATGACGTCAGCAACCAGACAAGTGATGAAGCCAATCGTCACCATCAGTGTGATGATGCCAGCTCCAATGTTCTCCTTGAACGCTCCAATGCTGGTGATGAGGCCGCTGGAAAACAGAATTATTGACATATTTATTATGAAATTTTTAAGAATTCACATCAATATTTATGATCTATGGTCAAAATTTTGTAAGAATTTCGTAATTTCCACAACATATTGATTCGGTAAAAAGTAGCTTGTATTCTGACTACTACTCTACATACTAAAGAATTTAATAAAAGTCCACTAAGTAACTCTTTGGCAGCCATATAGAAGGTAGGGCATAATTCAGGCATCCAGAATAGTCTTCTTTGTGGATAATTTGTAATTACCTTTTATATGGCTGCCAAACATGGACATTCACTATTAGTAACTTTTGTATGAGAGTGTAACAAACATCCATCTCACAAACATTACTCACCAAGAGCCTCCACCGCTGAATCCGATACTCTGGACCAGAGTTATCAGCATTTGGAAGAGGAATATGAAGAAGAACACCATGAAATTGAACGAGGAATCACTTCGGAAAGCCTTGTATATGGGCCTGTACCAGCATACGAAGCTGAACGGTGTCAGGAGTATGAAGTATAGCACAGCCAGTCCGAACACTGTGAAGCCACCGCCGGCAAACATCATCGCTATGCCTCCTACTATGTTCAGCGCCAGAACCAGGGATTGGACTGTAAAAAAAAATAATCATTTGTCAAAAATCAAGTTCTAGAGAAATAGATTGAGGAGATGAAAATAATATGGTTTGGGGAAAATCTATCTTTCTAGAATTTTTGTCAACAGTGCTTAGTCAAAATGCATTCATCAGTTTCGATAGCTAAGTTAGATGTCAAAATGTATAGAATTTGACATAACTCATTGTTAAATATTATCCGCGCGCTATCAGAATGTGGGTTTTGGGTTTGCTCAAAAATAAGAAAATAGTAACTGAAGGACTTGTAGTTGCCAAAGGGTTGACCAAAAACATAGTAATATCTTTAATGTACAGAATCGGTCGATTACGTATTTTATTGTTAAGTATGTATAAACCTATAAAATAATGTTCAGAATATTTTTGTTAACGCTACTTATTTAACAAACAAAACTGTCATTCTGATCCCAATCTGATGGCGCACGGATTATAATTTATAAGTTATAACACATGAATCATGATCGAAACTGACAAATGCATTTTGTACAGTTAGTGTCGCCAGTTAGTACAAAGTTATATTTCCGATATCGTTAAAAGACGCGCCATATATTTTCTTGTATATGTTTTCATGTTGCCAATTATTAGGTAAACAATTACGGTTGTAATTGTTTACCTTGCTCCTATTTTGTAACATGTCTAGACACAACCAGTCTATCTAGAATCTAGATCAATCTACTATAGAGTACTTACACATCCAAAGGTGATACAGATGCCGAACGATCCTCTGGAACTCTAGCGGTATGTCCACATTTATGTCCTGGTAGAAGCACGGCTGTACGGGACAGAAGGAGGGCAGGGGTGGCCAGTTGTTCCGTCTACCAGCTGAGCCTGCCCGGAGTTCAGCTTCGCGCCTCGCTAACTCCTCAGCCTTGCGTTCCAATTCTTCCTGTCGCTTCTGTAAATGTTGAATAAAGTAAATATAGTAAATAAGTAAAAGTAACAAAAGTAAATAAGTAAAGTACTTATGGGTAATAATGGCTCTTTTAGGGTTCCTTAGATTAGCCTCGGAACTCTTATCTCCATCAATGAACAAGTCTCGTCTAGTTTAGATGGATTGGGATTTTTAAATTGTGAAATATTTATGCTTTGCATGCAAATGAGCTAGGTACTATGCGAATAAAAATAAAGAAAATACATCAATATCTCCTTCACAGAACTCTATTGTATGTGGTTTTTTTTTAATTATAAAAAACGATAGGCAAAAGACCTCCATGCTTTTTGCAAATTCTGTGTCGTGCTGATAACATACTCTTATCATTTTATTCTTAGCGTAATATTAATATTACAGCAATAGCAACATTGAAGTTTATTTCCTCCCTCTAATCAATTTAATTTTAGGATGCTAGGGAAAAATAAACAGTGGGATAATTGATTAACAAATAAACAAACATTCACTGTACTGTGTGTTACACTATCTTTTGAGATTAGCTTATCTATATTTGATATCAGTGGTTCATAATAATAAAACAAAAGCATTGTAACATTTGAAAGCTGATTTTATAAAATTATTATCTATACTAATATTATAAAGCGGAAGAGTTTGTTAGTTTGTTTGTTTGAACGCGCTAATCTCAGGAACTACTGGTCCGATTTGAAAAATTATTTCAGTGTTAGATAGCCCATTTATCGAGGAAGGCTATAGGCTATATTTTATCACGCTAGAACTAATAGGAGCGAAGAAATAGAGGAAAATGTTGAAAAAAACAGGGGAAATTGTAAGAAATGCTTATTTAGTAATACAGTAGGGCCTCGTTAATCCGGAGAGGCAAAAACAAGACCGTTTACGAATTATCGAGGCATCCGGATTATAGTATGCAATATTTAATTCCCATATTTAATGTTAACAAAACACATGTTTAACCTTAGTTTATTTAATACATTTTTAAATTAAAGCATAAAGACAAAATGTGCATGTTCATAATTATTACAACCATGTAAGAAATCAGTAAGTTAAAACTTAAAATAAAACATTAGTTAATTTCTTTTTGAAAAAGTCTGTAATACTCTGTTTATGATTTTCGCACATCATTTCGAAAGCCCGCGTCTCTAAGTCGACGGAGAAACATAACTTCGTTATCTTCAGCCCATTTTAAAATCAGTATTTGGTACTACTAATATATATTCCGTGGCAGTATTTAAAGCTCCGGCCGGCCGGATTACAGCGATCACCGAACAAGCGCGAGTCCGGATTACCGAGGCCCTACTGTAGTTTGAACGCGCTAATCTCAGGAACTACTGGTCCGATTTGAAAAATTCTTTCAGTGTTAGATAGCCCATTTATCGAGGAAGGCTATAGGCTATATTTTATCACGCTAAGACTTATAAAAGCGAAGAAATAGAGGAAAATGTGGAAAAAACGGGGAAATTATGTGAAAGGGCTTATTTGAACGCACTAATCTCAGGAACTACTGGTCCGATTCGAAAAATGTTTTCAGTGTTAGATAGTCCCTTTATCGAGGAAGGCTATAGGCTATATTTTATCACGCTAATACTAATAGGAGCGAAGATATAGAGAAACGTGTGGAAAAACGGGGGAAATTATTTGAAAGGGCTTATTTGAACGCGCTTATCTCAGGAACTACTGGTCCAATTTGAAAAATTCTTTCATTGTTAGATAGCCCATTTATCGAGAAAGGCTACAGGCTATATTTTATCACGCGACTAATAGGAGCGAAGAAATAGAGGAAAATGTGGAAAAAACGGGGGGAAATTATTTGAAAGGGCTTATTTGAACGCACTAATCTCAGGAACTACTGGTCCGATTTGCAAAAATTCTTTCAGTGTTAGATAGCCTATTTATCAAGGAAGGCTATAAGCTATAAGTATTTAATACGCTAAGACTAATAGGGGCGAAGAAATAGAGGAAAATGTGGAAAAAACGGGGGAAATTATATGAAACTGCTTATTATCTTAAGAAGTACTGGAGCGATATTTATGTTATTTGGCAAACATGAAGAATAGACCACGTGAAGGGACATAGGCTATTTTTTATGGAAAAATGTACGGTTGCGTGAAATTCCTAAATTACGCGGGCGAAGCCGCGCGGAACATCTACATATAATAAAATCGTAGGAAGGTCAATTCTGTACATTGAATATTTTTGTACAATAATACTTGGGACGTGATCTACTATGCTAAAGCGGACGAAGTCGTGGGCAACAGCTAGTTAAATAATAAAATAAAAGAAATGAACTGCAAGCATGCTGGGTATGTTTAATCTGTGGTTATTACCTTTAACTCCTTTTGGTGCAAGTTGAACAAAGCAAAATTGTTGTTAGCATGCAAATATTGTATATTGTACTATTACCATCCTGCTAACAATGCCTAGCAATCTTTGATATTAGTCATTTTTTAAAAGCCTATGCTGTCCCATTGATGGGCAGAGGCCATGACATTTGAACTAAAATTACCAAGCACTTTTAACTGATGGTAACTTTTACAGGCAAAAATTAATTCTGCCCATATTACATTTATTTTGTAGGTATTTATTCAGCAAGTGCTAGATATAAAGCATATTATAAGTACATAATATTGTTATTATATTTACAATAAAAAAACTCAATTGTGCTGCTTTTAAAACAGTATTAAGTTCTATTACTTCTAACTTACGATCATCAATTAAATAATGACCACACTATTTAAATATGGCATATTAACAGTTACAAATATTTTATTCCCTATTGTGTGTTTAAAATCTAGTTGCCTTGAGTGCTTCTTACCTTAGGATAAGTAAATACTTATATAAATAATTTAATTTTTTCCTTTGTATATTATTCAATCTTTGACTATTTAAAATATTCTGATAAAATGTATAGAACACATGGACATTTGTTGAACACTTTTTTGTATTTGAACAGATGGCAAACCCATTCACATAATATAATATCCATAATATTATGTGCTTTCATAAAACCTATGCATGGGATAGAATCTTATTAGAATGTAAATAGAATTCTCTACTCAAACCTTCAAGAAAAGAGCGTTTTCCCTCTTAAAAGGCCGGCAACGCACCTGCAGCTCTTCTGATGTTGCGAGTGTTCATGAGCGACGGTAGTTGCTTACCATCAGGTGACCCGTTTGCTTGTTTGCCCCCTTATTTAATAAAAAATAGGCCCAATTTGACCAACATCTGTTAGTGTTAACAGCTTGTTAAAATGTCCATGTCTTCTCTTTCATTCATATGACAAACAAAACAGGTAGTGATACTTATTCGAGCATTAACTTTAACAGTCATTGGTGAAATTGTGCCTCAATCTGACAGTGGTGATTACAAAAAATTAAGAAGGATTTTCCTGAACTTACTTGGAAATCAGCTGTGGTGAATTCGGCAGGTGGGCCTTGCTGCTGGGGCTGGGGTGGGTTCCAATTGTTGCCGCCCCCTCTCGGGGATACCGCTTGCATGATCGCTGGCTGCGTGGGCTGCTGCGCTGGCTGAAAGTGATATGCACAAGTTTTTGAAATAAAAGTACAAAAGCTGTTACATACAATCTGAATGTGAAATGCTCAACTTGTAGACTAATTTATATAATTAATCTGAAGGTACTACAATTAAATATTTGTACAAATAGACTGTTAAAATAACCCTTTCTTTTTATCTAATTTGATACAGAATTTTATTTTGATTTTGATGAGAATGTTTCAAATAGCCTTTAACTAACTTTATTCATGTGACAATTATTAGAATAGTTAGCATATTCATAAACATCCTTTTGTAAATCAAGTTTTTATTTCCCAGGCAGCTGAATGAATCATGCTTGCTGCCTATCAAAGATTGTGAAATACAAACTTGAATATATTTAAGGGCACCTAATAAGAACTGCATCATTAAGTATTGTGGTAGTAGTAAAACTGTGTTCATACATAATGTGCTACACGGTACACCCACTAATAAAACCTTATGTGTCCATTTGACAAAAGTTATCTTACCACTGCTGGGTTCGCATTTTGCTGGCCGTCAAAAGGGTTGTAGTCGTCGAGTCCACGAGTCGCATTGTTTGTGTTCCTAGCTACTTGCTGCACCGCCGGGTCCTACGAACAAGTACAGGAATATAGCAGGATTCCAATTATTGATAACAATTTTTGTCGCCGTACTTTTACATACCGCAAAGGGATTGTCTATGGTTGGGTCACTGAAAGGATTATCTTCAAACTGCGACATTTTTTCTTGAACTACGCCACTTTAATGCTTGTGTATACTTGATAGATATTACAAAAATGTTTATTGTAATATTTTTATCTTGAAATTTATTGAGAGGTATCGGATAAATGACAGCTTGACGATGGTGACGAAATGACAGTTAAAATCTGGTGTTACCATTCTTTAATTATTATTATACAGATAATAAAAAAAAGGTTTACTCAGAATTCAGAAACTGGCGCGCGCGCGGCGCGGCACCGAGATTGAGATCAGCGCATAAAGTGGGCTGTGGGATTTACATATTTCGGATTTACACGGGTCGATTTTCCGTCCTGAGCACACCGTATTGACCGTCCTTTTACACTGGGGACTAAAATCGCATGGTACTGAGACGTTTCCTTTAACACCATTGAAACACCTGTGGCGAGCGATCGCTTGCATCTTTTGACTTTTACACGGTCGATTTTCATTAACACTCGCGTGTAGTGTGCTGTGTGACGCCGTACGCCGCGTAGAGATAAACTACGATAACATGGCGCGCCTCTCCAAATTACTGTTTCAATGTGTATAGTCACATCACATCCTTATGAAAGAGTTTGTATGTAGTAAGTATTCAAATTCAACCAATCAACCAGTACTCGTAGGTAATATTTCACATAATGTCACTTATTTTATTATCAAGATTTATTGGTCATTGGTCAACTAATCATAACTAGCCAACCGCGCAAGACAACGCACTTCAAACGTTTTGACAACGCACTTCAAACGTTTTGACAACGCACTTCAAACGTTTTGGATTTTGGAGGGGCGCGCCATGTTATCGTAGTTTATCTCTACGGTGACGGCATACTACACGCGAGTAGTACGCGAGCGTACCGTACGCCTTGAAGTTGGATGCCAATTGCCAACCAAAGCCATGCGGTATAAGCCCCCGATCAGGGCTAAAATTCGCCTCTTATTAGGGCAATAACGCGAAAAGTTGTACATTTGACCTTTCTACATGTCCCCAGGTTATATCGTACTGCTGCGCAACTTTGATTAGTTTTACTAAAAAAAAAACATATTATTTGATTTCAGATGAAACTGGCAAGTCATATTTGTTAAAATTTTACGCCTAAACCTATAGGTTTAAATATATTTAATTATAAAAAAATGAGTTTGAAAAATCACAATTTTGTTTTGTAGTACTGTCCCCCAAAAAATTCGCTATTTAACAGCGATTTGTGAGAAAATAATTTATTTCACTGGCAAAGCTCTGGTTATAATTTGAAATTTGGCGGGGTCTTATTACTTTTTTAAGTTAATTATATTGTTAGAGCCATAATTTCTACTAAATAAGTAATTTTGAAAGTTGTCCCGGCATATGGACTTACCGGACATGTCCGGATTCCGTTACCGCATATTTCGTCTTTGTATATTTTTTGTTCCATGTGGTATTTATTTTTTTATTTAAATGGCAACATCACAGTAAGACCGAAAAAAAAGAGACTTTTGGCGGGAAGTCGAAAAGAGCGGGTGTTCAAAATTTTCTCTGCTTTATAAAAATTAATTTCCCAGTAATATTACTGTAATATAGTTGTAAATAGTACTTTTTCAATAGTGTTAAATAATTTAAAAATAAGATGAGTGTAGATAGCGACGGGGGTCCGGCCCCCGCAGATACTTCTAAGAAAAGAAAATTGGATGATATCGATAGCTGTACAGTGGATTATAGAATGTTTACAAAAACAAATTATAAAAGGCAATTCCCGGAGAACTATAGTAGCGATTGCGTTGTGTATGTAGAATCGATAAACAATGAAAAATTGGGAAACAAAAATCCCATTGCTTTGACCAAATTATTCACGGAAAATGTTAAGGGCATCATAGGAGTTCATAGAGTTAACGCTCATAAAGTTGGTGTCACCTTTAAGAAGCCCGCTCCTGCGAATAACTTCTTAAAAATGGATCATTTTTTAACAAAAAATAAACTGAAAGCCTTTGTACCGGCCCACCAGTCGGAAATTACTGGTGTTATAAAATATGTGCCTAAGGATCTGTCCAATGAAGTTATATACAAAAACATTACATGCGACACAGAAGTAATTTCAATTAAAAGATTTTTTAAGAAAGTTGAAGGGAAACTTACTCCATTGGGTACAATAGCAGTTACCTTCGCTGGTACAATTTTACCTCAATACGCCTACATACAAATGTTCAGGTATCCAGTACATTTATACATACCACCATTATTGCAATGCTTCAAATGCCTCAAGTTCAACCACTCTGCCAAAGTTTGCCGAGGAGAGCAAATGTGCTCCTCATGTGCTGGACTGCACTCATACAAAGAATGTGATGTAGAAGAAATTGTATGCCTCAACTGTAGCGGAAATCATTTGGCCATCTCACGAGACTGTCCAGTGAAACAGAAGAAAATGCAGGAAAAGAAGTCCAAATATCAGAATGTTAACCGTAGCTATGCCACTGTGGTGAGTAGTGTTCCGTTGCTCACTGACCCTAAATCTTTTCCAGCTATTTCTAAACCTATTAATGTAAATACTGTTGGTAACACTAAAACAAATTTCGATATAGAACAAATTTTGAATGACATTATAATGAATGCCTTAGTTAAGTCTCTTGTAATCCTCGGTAATAACAATACTCCAGTCACGAATAAAAGAATTAAAGATATACTATTATCTAATTTAATCACATAATGGATACATATTTAAATATAGCACAATTTAATATACAAAGCTTGCAGAATAAAAGAGCCTTATTAAAAACATTTCTTTTTGATCACAATATAGACATATGTCTGTTAAATGAGACATGGCTTAGGAGTTCAAGTATAATTCCAGATTTTACACCTTATAATTTCATACGTAAAGATTCATTAAATTCACATAATGGAGTAGGTATACTCATTAAACAAAACCTCAAATACAAAATTGTAAATACAACTTTTTACGAAAGTATTCAAAATATTTGTATATCATTAGAAACTACAATAGGAACAATACACATTTTATGTGTGTACTGCCCACCTAATAACAGGTTTGATACAAATAAATTAAAAAAAGTATTACTTGAAACTCCTAAGCCATGTCTCATCATGGGAGACTTTAACGCACACCACATTTTATTCGGATACAATACAATATACTCAAACAATAACAGAGGTAACAGTTTGTTTAACATCATAGATGAATTTGACATGTGTATATTGAACGATGGCAGTGTCACAACAGTTCAGGCACCAAATAGAAATCCATCTGCAATTGATTTAACTCTTGTTAGTCGTTCTTTAGCTCCTCTTTGCGAATGGCTTGTCCACAGTGATCCAATGGGCAGCTACCACTATCCAACTCAGGTAACTATTAATGTACAGCCCTCAATATATGAAGTTCGTCCTGTGGAAGAAAAATATATTTACAGTAAAACAGATTGGAATAAATATTTTAAGTTATCAGAGACATATTTTTCAGAATTAAATGTAGATAATAATAATTTAGAACCACTTCAGTTATACAATAGTTTTGTCTGTATTTTAAGTAATCTAAGATCAGTAACAGTACCAAAACAAAATATAAAGCCAATTTCAAAGCCATTGAGAAAACCAGCTCCTTGGTGGAACCAAAAATGTGAAGATGCAGTTCGAAAGTCCAAGGAAGCTTTAATAAATTATCGATCTTCACCCAGTATTGACAATTTTATTACTTATAAAAAGTTAGATGCTCAAAAGAAAAGAATATTAAGGGAGGAAAGGGTTAAATCATGGCAGGACTTGTGTAGTAGTTTTAATAGAATGACACCAGTATCTAGAATATGGGGATACATTAAAAGATTTAGGAGAATAGGTACCTCCCATAATAGGTATTTAAATGATAATTGGGTACCATCCTTTTTGAATAAAATCACAGATCAGTCTCAGATAAATGAAAGTAATTTAAAGACTATTTTTGATCAAGCCGTTGAAGATGAAAGTAATTCATTTCTTAATAAGCCATTTACACTAAGCGAATTGTACATATCTTTAAAAAGTAGAAAAGACACAACACCAGGCTTGGATAGTATACCATATATTTTAATTAAGAAACTACACCCTAATGCCATAGAAATACTTTTAAATATTTATAATAGATTATGGGATAGTTTAGTAATACCAGAGTCATGGAAAACTCAATGTGTCATTCCTATTTTAAAACCAAATAAACCTGCTGGTAATCCAACTTCCTACAGGCCCATTTCCCTATCATCATGTTTAGGTAAGCTCTTTGAAAACATGTTAAAACTAAGATTAGATTACTTTGCTGACTCACAAAACTTTTTACCGGATATTCAATTCGGATTTAGGAAAGGAAAAAGTTGTTCTGGAAGCTTTGTATCATTTATAGAGGATTTAAAAAAGGCAAAACTAAGTCACTGTAGTGCTGTGTGTGTATTTTTAGATGTAAAAGCTGCTTTTGATAGTGTTAACATTGAAGTGTTAATAAAAGTTTTACAAGAACTAGGATTTCCGGTAAAAACTTTAAAATGGATATACAAATTTTTATATGACAGAAAAGTCTATGTCAAATTCAATAATAAATTGCATGGGCCACAAAAGGCCAATAAAGGCACAATGCAAGGTGCTACGACATCACCATCTCTATATAACTTTTATACATCTCAAATACTTAAATTTGTAAATATACTTGGAGTAAAAGTTTTGCAATTTGCTGATGACTTGCTTTTTTACTGTGTAAATAAAAACTTAAATACAGCTATCATTCTTATAAATAGGGCATTAGCTCAATTACAAAATTATTACAAGGATATTTTAAAATTAGAAATTAGTTCAGAAAAAAGTTCGGTGTTAATATTTAGTAAAGATGTACCTGCACAGTCTGTAAATATAACTTATAATAATGACAGAATTCCCGTTGTGAATCAACACAGATTTTTAGGAGTTATTATTGATAATAAACTTAAATTTGATAAACATATAAACTATGTATGCCAGAATGCTATGAGAAGCATAAATGTAATGAGAAGTTTGGCAGGAACATTTTGGGGTTCAGACCCAAAAACTCTTAACATGTTGTACAAAAGCATAGTCAGAAGTCATTTTGATTATAGTTCATTAGCTTATATGAATGCAAATATAACATTACTAAGGAAATTAGATGTTATACAGAATATGGGTTTAAGAATAATAAGTGGTGCCATGCGCACTATTGTGTCTATGGAAATAGAAAATTGTATACCTCCATTGTCTCTGCGCCGTTTACAATTGGCTGAGAGATTTTGTCTTAAAAACTTATCCTGTGATAACAATTTTATAGTGAACCAATTGTTGCATCCTGTAGAAATTGTAGGGTCAGCTTCACCAATTATTACATGTAATGATCTCATTTCTGCTTCTTTACCTGAAATACCAACAATTATGTTTTTAACAAAAAAATGTGCTAAAAATATGTATACAAGTAATAAGTGGCCAATTTATCAGTATCCTTATGAGATTACAATTAACTATTTTACTATTAAGTGTCATTTAAACTCCGTTACAAATAAATTTGACTTTGTACAATTTTTACAGGATAAAAGAGATTTTTACACAATATATACAGATGGTTCCAAAAGTGATGAAGTTAAAGCTGCATACTATGACCCACAAATTAAACTGAGCAAATGTTTTAAAATGCCACAAAGTTGCAGTATTTTCACAGCAGAGGCTTGGGCAATATTAGCTGCTTTGACATATGTTTATACTAATGTAAATAATGTAAATATTTAATTATTAGTGATTCAAAAAGTCTACTAAATTCTATTTGTAACCAAAGTTTGTGTTATAAACAAAATTATATTATATTTAGAATAAGATATTTTATTAGAAAATTGATTGAAAAGAATATAGAATTAGTGTGGGTGTGGGTGTGCCTCCCACAGTGGCATATTAGGCAATGAAATTGTTGACCAAGTGACTCGTAGGGAACAGGATGTGGACATTTCAGGAACCTTTAAAGTCCCATTCACGGATTTCTATCCACAAATTAAAAGCTCAGTAAAAAGTTTATGGATAGAATATTGGAAGAAAATAACAGAAACTAAAGGAAAATGGTATTCGGAAATACAAAGAGACTTACCGATATCACCATGGTACAGTAGGCTTGGTTATGTGGATAGAAAGTTTGTGACTAGTATTAATCGTTTGCGCTTTGGACATTGCCTAATTTCCTCACATCTCAGCAGAATGAACATAATAAATAATAGTAACTGTACACATTGCTCTGTAGAAAACGCAGACATCGATCACATGCTTTTTAAGTGTCCAGTCTTTGCCATACAGAGATCTATATTTGTTGACATGATCAAAGAAATAGCTGAACAGAACTCTTTAAGTGTCCCCCGCCTCAGTCAAGATCTATTAAGAAACACTATTTACTTTCACCCTATTTATAAGTATATTGTAAATACTATAGGAAAAATTTAGTACTTAATAAGAAATTTAGAGCTCTAATTTCTAGGTTATGTTTGTAAATTTATGTACCTACATAATTGTTTTTTTTTTTAGTTTATATTTGAAATGTCATGACTCATGTCTCATTCGTATTTATAAATGTCATAAGTTTGTTTAATAATTTAAGTATTTAAATATTTTGTTACTCACTAAATACCTATGTAATGTCTTGTAAGTTGTAACGTTATATGTTTCTAATGTTATGTATTCTAATTAATTTTATAATTTATTTGTTTTTACGGATGAAGGACTTGTATCCATGGTCACGAATAAATTAAAAAAAAACCGAAAAAAGAAAAACAGTTGTCTATGATTAAATCAGCCGTTTTATTTAAAAAACCGGGTTCATTTTCGGCGTTTGGTGGGAGGTCGTGTTTTTGCAGACACTATCCGGTGACTAAATTTATTTGTTTTTAGATGTTAAAACGTGTTTCCTATGCAGATTTCATGTCTAAAACATGAAATAACTATTTAAGATTACTTAAATTAACTCTTATTATTATTAAATGTGAAAATCTTTGTGATAAACGTCAGCAATTATTGTAGAAATTTGATAGTTTTGTTTAAGAAGTCTCGATTTCGTTACCTCATGTTCGTTACCATCGCGGTGGTAACGTATAGGCTGGACATGAAAGTCACGAACGGGATCACGTAAAGAAACGTTTACATTATGTGAACTTTTTATACTTCCAATTGCGAAGTGAATAATCGTAAAAAAATCGAAGTTGAGATTTTGATAAGGATACCGAAATTTTTTAAAAATAATATGTGTGTATGTAAATATGTCGACTGTTTTGTTTTAACTAAAAATAGCTAGAAGAAGTATGCTTTTTGTTTCCCGTTTCATTCTACTACCTACTTTCTAAATTATCTAAATGTTTTTTATTCATAATTTCTAGTTAAAAACTAAAATAATTGTTAATTAACGATTTAACGATCTCATACTAAATATGTTAAGAGTATCCTAATAATAAGCATTATGTGAACTCAACCTTACAGGGTCCTGTTCGTTGTTAGCAGCGTTGTTACGAGACTGTCCCCTAATCCAATGTTCCTAAAAATGTTGATTTTATTTAAGAAAGTTTAAAATATTTTAAATATTATTTTCAGAAATAATGTAGTTTATCAAAATACGACAAATTAAAATAGTTAAATATCAGAACACTCAATTTTGTAGATTTGATGTAAAACTTTTCAATATATTTCACACCTTCAGTAACGTACTGGATAAGAAAAGTAGAATAATCTCGTGTATTTTAAGGGAGATCGCACACGTCACACTTTTGACGTGATAACGTCTTATAATTCGATATGGGGTGCGCGCCCTAAAACATGACAGTTCATGCGGCGTTGCCTCGCTGACAGCTGCTCTGAGGCGTTCCATTTATCCTCTCAGCAACCGTACTCAACCCACCTGGGCCGCGCTCTTTGTTTCGATTATATTACGTATTTCGATGACTTAGAGAATACTTTTGTATGAAGAAGTTTGGTTAGTTATGACCTTTGATACATTGACCACACTCTGAATGAAAAATAAATAAACAATCTGTGAGCTATTAGTATTATTTCGGCTATTTAAAATTGTGCTCTATTTCCTACGTGTCAAGGTATGACTTGTGCTTTGTTCGAAGATTTTACTGGATTTCGTCTTTGTTCGAATGTATGTAGCGTTTTGTATTGCGAATAGTTTATTTTACTCATTATAAATATTTTTAGACAGTCATTTGAAAGAAATACATCGAAATAACTTTAGGTTACAGTCGAAAAAAGTTTGTTTCTATTTATAGAGATTCGGAAGCGAGGGTTAAGGGGTTAACGATAGTTGAACGTGACAACGTCATACGTTGTCACGTTCAACTATCGTCAGTAAACCGACTTTACAGACAACCGATTTTATGTGTGATCGAGTCTGCGGCTTACATACAATCTGCATGGCGCGCGCCATCAGATTGTATGTAAGCCGCAGACTCGATCACACAAAAAGTGTGACGTGTGCGATCTCCCTAAGTTATGGAAAAGAAAATACATTTTATAAATAAAAAAGCATGTTTCCTTTCATTAAATAATTACTATTTGCATACATTTAAATATTTAACTATTGTAATGAACCAAGAACCAGTGGTAACGAACAGGATTTAAATTCGTGCGTACTTTAAGAAATATACTAATTTCTCACAAAATAACAATTATACGTGAAAACTTTTATGATTTTCGGGAAAATGTATTACTGGAGATAATATCTAAGTGACATATCACGGGAAATTCAACAAAAAAAAAAGACGGGTTGCACTTCGGGAGTGCCGGCAGAAGTGAAAACTTGATTATTAACGTTGTGCATTTTTTAACCCATTTTTTATGAAAATCGATTATTAAAAAATCGATTTTTTTCATTAATCGAAACCCTTACAATTGATTAAATTTTTAACCCATTTTTTATGAAAATCGATTTTTAAAAAATCTATTTTTTTTAATTAATCGAAACCCTTACAATTCGAGTTCGAGTTAGAGTTTTCGAGTTCGAGTTTTCGAGTTCGAGTTTTCGAGTTTACGAGTTTTCGAGTTTTCGAGTTTTCAAGTTCGAGTTCGAGTTCGACAGAAAACACTACTCTCCAACCGTCTTACGGTTTTTCTATGGTTTTTCGATCAACACGAAAATCTGACGCGAGTTTCACAGTTTTTACACATCCCACAAAAGTGCTCAACGCCGCTAAAGAAGTTTTCACTTCAACAAAGCTCAATTTTGAAGCAGTGTACAACTTTTCGCGTTCTTGCCCATTAACCACTAACCAGGCTTCAAATCAATTACAGAAAGGCCGATGCTATGCCTGGTCCTATCGTTACTTACATGAGAATTTACACGTCACAAGGACAACCAAGTCACAACAAATTAGCATAGCTCACAAGTTGCAACTTCACCAGCAAGGCTAAACTGACGCGTCTGATGCCGTAGCCTGTAAGCACGGGGGGATGCCGCGGCCGTGCCGATCTGTACTTGCACCGTGCACGGTCCTTCGGCGTGCCGCGTGCGCGGCCGGCGCTCGGGTGAGGCGCTTGTATTAACGATCAGAAGGTTTTCGGGAATAAAATCACAAATTCCTTTCACTTAACTTTTATTTTATACAACTTATATTTCCCTCAAATATTACAAGTTTTTGCTGCCTCAAGACTCGATCAACGACTGAACTGCAAAAATGGCGACACTGAACTTTCACAATAAATAGTCAGTGGCGCCATTTCTACCGGAAGTTCATGGGAAGTTCCCCCAGGAATATTCAATTACATTGAAAAAACAGACGGGTTGCACTCCGGGAGTGCCGGCAGAATTGAAAACTTGATTATTAACGTTGTGCATTTTTTTAAACCCATTTTTTATGAAAATCGATTATTAAAAAATCGATTTTTTTAATTAATCGAAACCCTTACAATCGATTTAATTTTTAACCCATTTTTTATGAAAATCGATAAAAAAAAAAAACAATCGATTGTTCGATTAATCAATTTCGATGTTACAACACTACTCTCCAACCGTCTTACGGTTTTTCCAAGGTTTTTCGATCAGCACGAGAATCTGACGCGAGTTTCACAGTTTTTACCCATCCCACAAAAGTGCTCAACGCCCCGCTAAAGAAGTTTTCACTTCAAAAAAACTTTTAATGATTATTCTATAATTGGTTATTAATACAATTCATAAATGCAACGGTTAGGGTTATAGAATATTCTAACTAAAAATTATTAACTAATATTAAATAATCTAGTGTGATAAACAATTTCTAACAACCGCCGTTGACGACCACGCAAAATCTATTCAACACTGTGGTTGACAACACGTTGACAACAGTGTGGCTGACAACGCGCATACCCGTTTTTGCTTATGACAACCGCCGCGCCGTTGACGACCTTGTGACCGTGTATCAGATGTTTTTTGTGACCGTGTATCAGATGTTTTAGTTCTATGCGAAACAAAAAAATCCATACTAATATTATAAATGCGAAAGTGTGTCTGTCTGTCTGTCTGTCTGTTACCTCTTCACGCCCAAACCGCTGGACCGATTTTGCTGAAATTTGGCATAGAGATACTTTGAGTCCCGGGAAAGGACATAGGATACTTTTTGTATCGGAAAAATGTACGGTTCCTGCACGAATCGCGATAAACGAGTTTTGGCGCAACGGAGTTGCGGGCGTCATCCTTTAAAGGTGTACCAGAATCTGATGGCAAAAAGTGAGAAAATAAATTGATTCTAGCAATACCGGGCTAATAGGAATAAAACATTTTCATCCTTTTTTATACCTTTAGCGGCTTATTTTGTGTGCGAAACATGCAAATATAAAAATTTATCCAATGATCAAGGATATTTTTTGAAAATTTGCTGTCCAAAATTGCCATCAGATTCTGGTAGACCTATAATTAATAATATTATATTATATTATTATAAATAAAATATATTTTACTATGGCAATACCAACCATTTCTGTCGAGGTGATATCTGTCAACTGTCAGTTTATCAGTACTGTCAAAAAGGGCAGCTGTTTATGTTTTGTATTCCAGATTTAGCGTTAATTTATTGTATTTTTTGTTACTATTTATTGTTTTTGAATGGACGTTTTATCTTGATAACATTGCGGAGACGATATTATTCATAAATCAGTGCTTTTGCGTACCATGTTAGATGTCAGAAGGTGAATAAGTGGTGATTATCGTGCTTGTGACTGCTTCATTATTGTATGCAAAAAGGAGTAAATAGAATCGGTAAGAAATATTATTATTATTATGTTTTCAAGCCCATAAATCTTCCTAATTTTGTATCCCGAGAGTGTCCTAGCATCTTTTACAGAACTGAAAACAACATGACTAAGTACTTGCTACATCTTTCTCCTTTCTGTTGTGCTATTTAATCGCATAAAAGAATGTAATTTCTTACGAGATTTGCGTAACACAAACCGGTTACAATTATTCGAGAAACACTTGGCTTACAATTCTAAGTTACATCTAAAATACCTTTATAGCAGGCATTACCAAGTGAAAGTTGTTTCTATATTTTTATAAGTGAAGGGAATATATTTAAATGTTTATTGTCCTTAGAGATATGTGATTGATAGAATATTAATCCTTCGATTATGGATTCTTGAAAATCTATTGTTATTCTATTGTGTCTCGCTCACTGGTAAGCTTATGGGGCTTGATGCGTTAAAATACCCCTTCACCTCAAAACCTTTCTATTTTGTCTTAGTTTACTTTTATTAATGGTCGAATAATGTTATATAGGGTAGGGCCCCTTGGGCCTCCAGTAAACTCACTCACTCGACGAAACACAGCGCAAGCACTGTTTCACGCCGGTTTTCTGTGAGAATGTGGTATTTCTCCAGTCGAGCCGACCCATTCGTGCCGAAGCATGGCTCTCCCACGTGTAGTATAGTTTGCTGTTATGCTGTAACTTGCTAAATTCTGCCGCATAAAATAAAAACACTACACTGTAATTAGGTACTACGTGATTGTATCTATCCAGGCCATACCCTAGTTAGTAGGCAGGCACCATGACAATTAATTATAATGAATAATTTATAACTTTCATTATTTATTTTACGAAACCCATTCATTCTAACAGACACCGTAATTAGTTTGATAATGCACTGTAACTGGAGCGTGACGTGTTTGGTAGGCGGAGCTCCTGATTGTAAGTGATGCTGAAAGATATCACTAACTAGTCTGAATCATCAATGCGAGTCAGGTCAGGGATACAGTATAATGCTTTAATATTTAATGTATCCCTGACCTGGCATATAATATTGTTTTGTAAAAAAATTAGGTAACTCTCAATAAAAATTAATTTGATCTTGAGTTACCAATGATTTTATTTTGAGGTTTTTGTTAAATATATTCTGACAGTCACTTCTGTTAGTTGAAAAAAATACATAAATGTTTAGTGTGTAATTCTAAGATAATGACTGACTGCAAAGAACAATTGTTTTGTAAGTTCATGTAGGATAGGCTACTCTAATTACCTACTAAAAGTATAATACTGTGATTACTTGACAAAGTAATCACAGTATTATACTTTGTTGTTGAAATCATCCATCACTATTCCATAGACAGACTTGATGGTTCAGTAGAGTTTTTAATTTTTTGATTGACTGTCAGATCTGAGTTCCCTTTGCTCCAGTCTGGGTTAATTTTACCCATGGATTAAACAGCATGCCATCTTAGTATTTAATCCTTCAAGCCCCATAAGAGCACCGGTGTTCGCGACAACAATAGAATACAATAGTATTTCCAAGAATCCGCGATCGAAGGATTAAATAAAGGATTAGATGACACCGCTACTCCGTCGCGCCAAAATTCGTTTATCACGCCGGAACCGAACATTTTTCAGACAGACTGACAGGCAGACAGACAGACTGACAGACAGACAGACAGACAGACAGACACTCTTTCGCATTTGTAATATAAAGTATGGATGTGGCTGGATATG
This sequence comes from Polyommatus iphigenia, assembly GCA_963422495.1. Classification (NCBI taxonomy): domain Eukaryota; kingdom Metazoa; phylum Arthropoda; class Insecta; order Lepidoptera; family Lycaenidae; genus Polyommatus; species Polyommatus iphigenia. Next base: position 9,684,183 of record OY730182.1, read on the forward strand.
GCGCGATATTTTGACCAAAAATTAGTATCAACAATATTTTACGACACTATACATAAAATTGTTTGTGCTAGACGAATAATCTAGTTCTAAGTTGCAGTAACTCTCACGGTACCCCAACTGTTTTGCAAATATTATTATAAAAGAATTATGATAGATGTTCGACTTGCGACACCCCATTCTTGCGACACCCCATTCTTTTTCATTACGGAGCTTGCATGTATTGCATTCCAGTGGTGCGTCAGGTTAATGTGACCGTGTTTTACTGTATATGTTTTAAATTGTAATTTTCCATATTTTTAGCAAAAGATGGACCCGTGCGAGTTTCTTACGCCGGTTCTTCTCGACGGGTTAGTTCCCGAACCGGTGGTAGGCACTGTAGTATCGACGTTCGGTAATGTTTTTGTAAAAAAATTACTCCGAATAAAAATATTTTGATTTGATTTGATTTGATAGAGCCCCAGGGCGCCGCGGCGTTGTTTAGGAGCTTCACTCCATTTTCATCTCACAAGTCACAGGGGAGGTTACAACCCCTACCCTAACCCCAATAAAAAGGCAGTAGGCTTCGGTTAATAGACCGAGTTAATAATGTTGTCGCTTCTAATGAAGCTCACACGACTCCCCCGTAAAAAGTACACTAACTCAGTTCATAAAAAGTACCACTAAAACTGTTTAATGTTCGCTTTTGTACGTGATCGTCGGGTTCATTACACTGCCGATTTTATATGACCCGAGGAAATAAAGTGACTTATAAACCGGACCTGCATTTAGTATCGTGCGAAAATTACAACTTACATTAAAAATGTTGTTTAAAGACCACTTATGCTAAGTTGGCCTATGATGGCCAATTTATCATGATTGCAAAGCTGTCAATGGATGTGTATGAACAATCATAGACGAATGGTCCATTTTTGTGTGACTGACCCTTACCCACTAGTTTTGACACTTTTGGCCAATAACTGGTGTTTAACATAATAATATTGTCGAATCGTATCTTCCAAGTCATAGCACTCGTCGAAAGTTTCGTCGTAAATTGACGATTATCGAGGTGTGGGCGTCGCCACTCGTCGTATTGTCGAATCTCGACGGGGGAAGCATTTGTCGACGCGTTAAATGAGCTATGAGAAATGTTGTGCTCATGTGTGCAACTTCTTTTGTATTAGGGTCAATTCACACCGTAATGGCAGCGCAGCGGCGAGCACTTTCAGTGTCATATGATTTTAAACTTTATGTCTTCTTTATTGTAATACATAGTATCGCTTGAGAAGCTTCGAAAGTCTCGCGGCCGCGAATTCTCAAGCGAAATTATGTATTACAATAATGAAGATATTAGATAAAGCTTAAAATCATATGACACTGAAAATGCTCGCCGCTGCGCTGCTGTTTCTGTGTGAATTGACCCTTATCGAGTGTATTTTTAGTATGTATTGATGTTCATGTTTTCTTTCTTTCTCGTTCCTAGATTGGATTAGTGTGCGTTGCAGTAGGGAGTTTCATACAGAGATTACTGAACGGTTTGAATGTTGATGCGATACGGATATATTCGGAAACGGATTTTCCGATGCGATAAGAGTGCTGTAGCCTTCTGATCCGTCGTAGTTTCTTTTCGGTAAAGTCAGTGTCATTAGGAAGTGGTTTTTTCGTGTCGTGTACGATGTGGATAAAAGGCGGATACGGCGATTGTGTAATTCGTGAGCGAGCGGGAACCTTGCTGTACACTTTAAATATTATACCCAAGGTTTAATGTAATCATAAATATAATTATAAAGTTTAATTATTATTATATAAGCAGGTACACGTATTCCAACAAGATTTCCTTCAGTTCATGTTTTGCGGTAGAGAGTAGAGACTAGAGGCGCAGATTCCAGTACTTTTATCGAATTAAGAATACAGCTGATACTTATTATTCGGGACTTAACGCGACTTATATTCTAGTCTAATAGTAATGCTACTACATACTTTTCTCGACGTTTCGGCCGTGTTGCAACGGCCGTGGTCACGAGGGGACGTCGAGAAAAGCATGTAGTAGCATTACTACTAGAATATAAGTCGCGTTAAGTCCCGAATAATAAGTATCAAATATAATGCAACGCGAAAGTTTTAAAGTTCATAAGAATACAGCTGTTGTTACGTTTTGCAGAGAATTAATAAATTTCTCTAAAAAAAAAACGCTTTTGTTCCCAAGCGGTCGCATGCGACCGCGAGAACAAAATATTTCCAAGAATCCGCGATCGAGGTGTTAAAAATAATTATACAGATTAGATAGGGTAACATAAAGTAGAGAAAAGTGATAATACTTTGAGGTGGGTATGTGTGTGTGTGACCCCTACGAGATGACTGTGAAAAGTAGCGCTAAAGTTACAACTTTTTTTTAAAATGTTTGTGTTGATGGGCATTTCCAAAAAAAAGTGTACCCTTGCAAAAATATGTCTATATTTTTTAAGGTCATTTATTTACCTATATTTGAATGTCATATACAAGGAAAAATATTGAACTAATGGAATAAGTTAAAAAAAACGCCGAAAACGTTATATTATTCTGATATTATTGAAACAAAATCGAATTTTCGCCGAAACAGATTCCGTTGTGTGACTAAATGTAAAATATAATTTAATACAAAAAATACAGCAATAAATGGATTTCTTCATTCATTTAATCTAGTGAAATGCATATTTTATTGTTTATTTAAAGAAAATATAGATAATTTCAAGGATCAACAAGAGTAGCAATTATTTTTAATCCGTAGTGTGACTTTGTGACCTACCCACTAGGTTATTTTTCATTTTTTTACGCGAGTAGTAATATTTAACATATTTAAAGAAGTTTTTATAACACAAAACATTTTATTTAAACATTTCTATTGTTGCACTACTTATAAAAGTAGAAAATTCTTTGATTTCACAGATTTAACTTCATTAATGGATCATCATCCTTATGATTATGAGGGACGAACATCTCATAATCATAAGGATGTGTTCACATGTCTACGAATTCCTAAGTTATTATAAATCTGCAAATATCAATGACACAAAATGATTTTCAACTTAACTGATGGAAAAGTAGTGGAAATAAAATCAAAATTATTTAAGAAATAAAACTTTTAGGTACATTTTAAATACTATATTCGTTATTGTTAAGTTAAGGCGACGCCTTGATAATTTGGCTGTAGCGATATCGATTTTTCTCAGCAATGACTAAAGCTAAGAAATTAAAGTTAATTGTCAGTATTCATCATGTCTTTGTCTTTGAATTACCCATAACATAACATGATTGGTCAAATTTTATAACACAGAATAATCAATCAAAAAGACCTCTGTAAAAAAACGGATTCCTATTTTTCCAACAGAGGAGAGTGATTTAAGCTTCCAAAATTTGTATGTAGATTGGTTCAAGCATACACTTTAATTTGCCCATAGCTTATATGAAATGTATTTATGGTTTTTAAATTACGCGACAAAAACCATTTTGTCGCTTACGCCCTTTCCATTTTTTGCTGTTTCGTTGCTTGTTTTCTATGAGAGGCCGGCCCGGCCTAAAGTAAAACTAGCAATCAACAAAACTAAAAAACAAGAAAATTAGCAATCTAAAACATATCCTACACGGTTTTTTAGTTTAACGCGGCGTCACCTTAACACATAAGTAATAAAAAAAAATTGTGCGTCAATCGTACCAGTTTAAAAATCTCAAATTTTCTTAATAAAATCTGTGAATAAAAAAATAATTTATTTAAAATGTGAACTAAGCCTTATGCTTTCCGCCTGTTGTGACTTGTCCGTTCCATTATAGGTGACCATGCGAAAAGTCACAAATCGGAAGTCACATAATGCTACTTTCTTTTACTTTTAAAGTGTTTGTAAATAACCGATAATAGTTATCACAATTTCATTTTTTATACTAAATACTAAACGAATTTTGCAATGTGTCAACAGTAATAACAGTTGGAAAAAGTATACTTTTTGTTCAGATAAGTGACCATATTTTGTAAGCATTAATATATTAATGCTTACAAAATATGGTCACTTATCTGAACAAAGAAACCGTTGTTCGTAGAGTCCACATCCTGAGGATGCTCCGGTGTTGGAGCGAAACGCGCGTCGAGGTTTTCAACCTGCATGGTGGTGAGGGGCCTTGCACGGATTTGCCAACATTATTGCTTGTGTGGTGGTGGTGTTTGCAAGTTCTTGCATGCGAGTGTACGCATAGGCAGTGTGGGAGGAGGGAGGTGCTGTACGCATGCCTATGCGTACACTCACTCATTTACTTAAAGGTGGAAGTTTATTTCGCGGAATATTGCTAAAAATAATAACAAACTAAATTTTAAAGAAACCGTTTCTGAAGAACCGTCCAACCTGCGTCCGCGTCTTGTAGCAGATTTTTAACTACTAAATTCAAATTGGAGTTTCTCGATGTACAATGAAATATAGTGCTATCATTTAGTGCCGAAATATTTTTGTAGTATGTTTATAAAACTAAAAAAAAAACGGTCTCTAAACTGAACATTCCGGTCGGGTCGTTTTTTCATGATTATAATTTAAATTAATTTTTAGTTAAATTATGTTAGATTTTTCAATAACAACACATTCAATTGATACATTAACTATTTAGGAATCTAAAATATGTTTTTAAGCAACTTACTTTAAGAAAAAAAATAGTTATTAAAGATTTTTTTACAACTTCTGGGAAGGGGACAGGTAAATTTAATAGTTTTTGGTACATAAAAACCCTTATAAATCTCATACTAAATAAAATTTTATACAAGCGTGAATTTATTTTAATAAAGGAAAACTTGTTTTTGCTCCTACATTAAAATTACATAATGTTAGTATGTAATTTTTTACAAATAATCTGTAGCGAAGACAAGACAAGGGACAGGTAAAAACCAGGGGTACAAATTTTTTTGAAAATGCCCTGGTAAATTGGTGACTTTTTTTAAATGCTGTTACTTTTACATACAGTAAACGGTAGCGAAATCGGTTCAGCAGTTTGGGCATGAAGAGGTAATAGACGGATAGACAGACACTTTCGCATTTATAATATTAGTAAAGTATGGATATGGATTTCATTTCATCATGTTCGACCAAAACCATCGGCTTCGATCAAAAGTCAACGCTGCAGCCTGAATGTTTGCCGGCCCTAGACGATCAATTATTGTATTGTGCAATATCACGCTTTAATTTTATTGAACAGTTTATTTGACAATTAGATTGAAGGTGCGCGATGTTCAATATATTAAACCCTAGAGTCTAGACGGTCAATAATATTACATAATACGGTCAACAATAAAATTGCTCGTCTAGGGGCCCGCTAACAACAGTAAATAAACTTGACTTTGATGTTTATGAGGTTTAATAATGGGAAGCCGTTAACATTTTTAACCCTTTCGTAATTACTGCAGTTAAGGCCGGTGATTTAAACCAGTTTAACTGAAGCAGTTAAACTGCCTGCCCCTACCACTATAGAGTATAGACTATAGACTATAGACATCATGATGGGAAGTTTGTTCATTAAATCTATCATCATCATCATCATCATCATATCAACCTATATTCGTCCACTGCTGGACATAGGGGTGTAGGTCGACCTCCAAATAGGTGAGACGACGATCTCCGTTTAGTTGCGGGTCCATGTTGGATGCGAGTAGCAGGAAATCGGTCATCTTAACGTTCATTGAGAGATGCCTATGTCCATTAAATCTATACTTGGGTAGTTTCACAAAAATAGGGAAAATTCGTTTCCGCAGCACATTTCAGTTAAAATCAATACTAATTATTTACTACCACAATTGCTAAATAATAGTTTACAATGTGTTTAATTTATCCCACAAATTATGTTAAAAGTAACATCATATTATATATTTAAAATCTGTTTTATGTGTCCCAAATGTCAGGCCCTAGGCGTGTCCGTTCTCCGAAATTTTGTGTTTAGGAAGCCATATTTAAAAAAGTACTATGTTTATACTTATTTTTTAAAATGTTTAAGTACTCGCAGCTAATTATGTGAGTATTTTGTAGTTAAAATAAACAATAATTATTTTTTCTCGAATGAGTTTAGTGTCCTCAACTTTATTCGCCAGGCCCTAGCCACTTACGAATTTTAAAATTTCGCGACATCATTAGAATGTGCGATGAATACTGTTGGTGAATTTTAGAGTATTACATGAAGTTATTCTCTGACAACACTCGCTCTGCGACGGTCATTTTATAAATCAGTGTAAAAATGAAAGTTTGTGGGCCACCACGTGGTAATTCCAGTCACTTGTTCAATCCCTAGATAAGTAATTTTGTTGTTTATAAATGATCAAACGAACTTACCAAGTGAAGTTCGATCGATCGATATGAGTCGCTTCATTCAAAGATATATTAATTAACCAGAGTCCTTTGTTTATTTGCTAGGCAATCGCGTTTTTTTAAAGAGGTATGTGGGTACATAAAAATATCGTTCCGCTTGATAGTCTCAGCACGCTTCATTATGTTTAGAGAGAGGTAATGCAAAAAATCTTTCTTTATTTCTTTGGGTACTGCAGCAAACAAAGTTTAGTGCAGACTGGGTGGGAGGGAGATTATATCTTTGAATGAAGCGACTCATATAATAATGATCGAACTTCACTTGGTAAGTTCGTTTGATCATTTATTATATTTCTTCGCTTCATTCTTCGATATATTAATTAACCAGGTAGATTTTCAGAGTAACGAAAGAAAGATTTTGTACAAAATACAATATAATATAATATATATATACATTATGAACAGTAATCATTATGTTCGAGAAAGAATTTAACCTGCCTGTCGACGCTCGTGTCGACGCCGCGCCGCTCTCACACAGCACTTGCTTTATCCAGCGGCTAACCGACTGGGAGGTGGCTGTTCTGTGCAGAGCGTTAAACGTTAGCAATAATAACCCGTACTGTAGCACTATCCTATTTAATATAATCTTGAATAACCATCGCACGGCGTAATAACTTAAATATAAGTTCTTCTTTTTTAATAAAAAATAATAACATAATTTAATAACATCATTGATCCAATCACGCCCGGGAGTTGATATCTTTGTAATGTAAATTTCGATACCGCTATTTAAACTGTAATTTTTTATTTTGCCGAGTTCTATTAGGCAGAAAGTTTTAAGTCAATGACCAGTATTCAGTAGGTACAGAGTGCAAGAAAAAACAAATAATTTATAAGTGGATCCCGGGTACTATACTACTCAGGTATGGGCTAGAATTTTTACCGGAAAGCTTCTTTCGAAAGACGCTTCACATATTCATCTGAGCCAATGTCACCAACCAATAATGTCAACATTGTTCATAAACAATGACAGTACACAGTGATGGCTGTAGAATATATCGTATTACAGACATTGTCAAATTGTTTGGCTAAGGTTCCGATGGAGCGGACGTAGATCTCTGTAATAAGTCTATTAACTTATAAGTTTGAAGAGAGTATTTATCTAAAATCTAAGTCGAAGTAAAGTATTTTAGAATAAATTTTAAGGAGTCTACTGCTTTAACTGGGTCCGGCTCTGTGGTCGTCGATAATGTGATTATTGCATATAAATATGATTGAAAGTCGAGAATATTGTGTTCTCGGTCCACCAGGCTGAATATTTTAACAATTATTATTCAAGAATAAGTATGATTCTGTTATCGTATTTATCATTGCATATTTTATTTAGTATTAAAAATTTTAATCGCTGAAAACCAGTTGCATTCCGTGGCGGGAGTCAGGAATCAGGATATGAAGGTGTCAAAACACCTCTCAGTTGAGCTAGCTCACGAATAGCACACGGATTTAACTGTTCTATATTTTTCCGTTTTTAATACGCATATATTATTATATAATATATCTAATATATAAAATTCTCGTGTCACGGTGTGCGTGGTTGAACTTCTCTGAAATATGTACTCTTTATATTGATAAGTGTATTAATTTGTTGAATAAATAATAGTAAATTGTTACAACTCGAGACCAACGGCGACCACTGTTTGTGCGACGGGTTAGCAATCATGGACTTTGCCATGGTGACATACTTATTTAGTCACTTCAATAAAATAATAATATGGATGAAATACTTTATATGGCAAAACAACTTTTGCCGGGACAGCTAGTTATGTTATAATAATATATATTATAAACATTAAGACTTTAAATATTTATATATTTGTTGTGGATTTAATACACCTATGGCACTATTAACAATAAAACGTAAACAAAAAAAAGGGGCGCCTGAGGCTGAAGAATTGTCGCCTAGAACACTGATATTGTTAAAGCGTGGTAAGTCTAGTAGTGATAAAGCCCACGCCTGGTCTGGTTTCCTTCTGTATATTTTTTGTGAAAAAAAAGTTAGCACATCTGATAGTCTGTACGTCAAGACTTAAGGCTCTTAATCCGTAAATTTAAATCTTTCGATCGACTAGTGAGTTAAAAGGAACCAAGTAGTAGGCTTTTAAATCAGGGTACTCGTGGTGGCGGCGTGGGGACGCCGTCATCAAATTCGAGTCCCAGAGTGAGTCACGATGCACAAAACGCTCCGTGCATCGTGACACCAGAGAAGACGGGCCCAAGCAAGCCCCAAGTGGGGCCTCTGTCGGCCTGCGGGGCGAGAAGCGCCCCCAAATGAGTGTGGTCTGACAAAGGTCGGACGGCCACTGACGGAGTTGCGGTGGGTGTGTCGTGCCCGTGGCTTCGTCTTGGTTGGCGAGAGGAGCGTCGCAGAGTTTTAGTGGGTAGGATCGCGGCACATACCATCTTCGCCGCGATGAGCCCCACATATCCGCAGCGGGAGTCCCCATCCCCTGCGTCGAATGCGTAATGCATTTCTCTGCGTTAAAAAAAAAAAAAAGAAAAAGGCTTTTAAATCAATTTTTGCTAGATATCCATTTTTGGGTATTGGCTTGAAAGCCGTACGATAATTTTCCAAATTAACATGTAACTTCGAAATAAACTTACTCGGAAGTGGTTTCTTTACAATAATTCAAAAATTGTATTTAAAATATAATACAATATTTTCCGTCGCTTTGTTTGGGGAAAAGAAAATCTTTGAAATAAGGTAACCTAAGGTAGGTACCACCTACTAAGGGGGTACACGAAGATATAGTTTTAAATTCTAATAATTTATTGATGTCATGATGTATAATATATTAAGCCAGTGGTACCCAACCTGTTTTTGTTTTTGGAACGAAGTTTCCAAATTTTTTTTTCCCATGGGGGCCGCAAACATTTTTGGTCTTGGTGTCGCGGGCCGCAATTAACAATTTACAAGTGAAAAAGACTTTCACGTTGACTGCATAATATTTTGCCGGTGGGCGTGAATTTCAAATTGGTTTAACATCACGCGGGCTACAAAATATAAAGTCCCGGTGGCCCGCATGTAGCCCGCGGGCCGCGGGTTGGGGATAGCCCTAGATATAAATAGAAGCCCACAATAATTATAATAGTAACATCTATAAAATCTATAAAATATACATAAAAATAACTGTCAGCACTACTGCTGCGGTGTTGAGCGCTTAGTCGCCCCAACGCTCTTCGAACTCGAAGAGGGTTTATTGTAGCGGTACAGTACTAGCGGCACCAGCCGACGGTTACCAGCTCCCCCCCCACCCCCCGCTTTAACGGGTAGCGGGAAGGGTTTGCCAGAGCCCAAAAGGTACCCGGTTGATGGGATGTACTAATTTGTCTCTGAGAACAAATACTGAAATTATCCAGCGAAACAATATTAATCTCGGTCTGATATTGAGACAAGACTTATCGAGTCTGAGTGTTATAGGTTTCCGTTACGAAGTTGTCTTGTCTGATAATATATTATCTGAGAAGTCTGATAATGATAATAATCGATGGAAATGGAATCGATCTGCAACACTTATTATCAGGGATGTTTTATAAGCAGTAGCTTATCATAATCGTTTTTGGAATCATTTAAAACCATAATCTGGCGAATCCAACGAGAGTTCACCTAACGTCAGTAGGAGCCCTGGATCTATCCGGATCTGGTCCGGTTCTATCGGTGCCGGTACTCAGAATCGACCGTTGGCACCTGGTTTAGGATTGGGAAAGCTTCGGGTTCATTCGTAACCTGATCGACCCGTCACTTCACTTCTAGTGATATTTCCCCGATTGTTTGGTCTTAGTGACCTAAAAAAATAAATATTGGGGTAGCATAATTGCTCGTTATAATCGACTTATTTGTCGATAAAATATGTTACAAAAATATTGAGGGTAGAACTATCACGTTACGTAAATATTATGTAAGTTTCGTTATACACTCGCGGTGTATCCCGAGTCCCAACATTGGTGCAAGTTTTATTTAATAATAATTATTATATACCGGCAAACATAGTAAATTATAATCGTAGTTCTATATTTAGAACAAAAAGATTGCGCGGGACGCGCATAGGTTGCTAACTGATGAGACTCGCAGTCAATCTAGTTATTAGCTCGAAATAGCTGTTTTCTATAAAACGGCAAAGATATTAATATTATAATAATTATTATATAGTTCTATTTATAGAACAAAGAGCGCGGGAAAACGCGCGGTAGTTGCTAATTTTTATCTTTAAATATTGTCGGAGACTCGTAGTCAATCCATACATGTTGATTTAAAAAATATCAATATATTTTAAATTTAAATAGTAATTAAATTTTTAGATAAAACATCGTCAGAGACCCGCAGTCAATTCCGATGCATAAGGATTGTGTTTAGAGACTCGCAGTCAATTCACACATTATGGCGGTTTATAAAATAACTCACTGTTAACCCCCAAACCGGCCAACGTATAGTTCTAGTTATAGAACGGATAAAACATCGTCAGAGACTCGCAGTCAATTCCGATGCATATAAATTGTGTTTAGAGACCCGCGGTCAATCCACACATTATGGCGGTTTATAAAATAACTTAACATATTTAAACACTTGTAGTAATTAACTTGCAGTTATTTCCCCCAATCGGGCAAACATAATATTCTATTTATTCTATTTATAGAATAGGTAAAACATCGTCAGAGATCCGCAATCAATTCCGCATAGACTGTGTAAAAGGACTCGCGGTCCAAACACACTGTACTAATTGACTCACAGTCGCAGTACATGCCGGTTAATTAAATAATTGCAGTAGTTTGCCCCAATCTGGCAAACATATAGTTCTTTAATCCCTCGATCGTGGCATATAAATGAGACACAATAGATTTGTATTATTATCGCGGTCGCATGCGACCGCTTGGGGCTTGAAGCATTCTATTTATAGAACAGATAAAGCAAACACATTACATATTCCAAACACATTGTGCGTTTATTGACTCGCGGTCACAGTACATGCCGATTGGTATTGCATATAATAATTGGCTCGCCTTGGCCTCGGTAGTGCCTGCCTAAGTATTGAATAGTACTTACATGTATATTCTTGTTACACAATAAAATAACACTGACTTTAGTTACAACACTGACTCAATCATCTTAATAATAATAACCAATTTTCTTCTGAGCGCTGCGCTTTGGCATGGCTATATACGTGCTCGCGTTGCCTCGCGTTAACAAAGAATGAAGCGTGCTGAGACTATCAAGCGGAACGATATTTTTATGTACCCACATACGTCTTAAAAAAAAACGCGATTGCCTAGCAAATAAACAAAGGACTACCTGGTTAATTAATATATCGAAGAATGAAGCGAAGAAATATAATTGATATTATATTCTTATGAATTAATCAATATTTAAAAGTAATACGTCGGCATTGTTCGCAATACCATATTAGACTTTATAATGTTATTGCAACAGAATTTTAAGTTCAATTTTATTCCAAATAATCAGTCCCTAGACCATCAGGCCCTAGCTTCTAAAGGCGGTCGGACTGACGTTTAGTATGAAAACATCAGTACTATAACGAAATACATATATTGTTTAAGCCTTCTCAACTGAAAAAATATAATAGACTTAAGAAAAACAATTATTGAAAATATTATATCAAAAGCTGAAACTCATCAACAGCAGTCAAACAAACAGCTTTGGTCTGGCCCAAATGTTGAAAAATATATACTTTGGTGATACAGTTCCACTCTTTATATATCATATAAGAAGTTTCGACCCAGTAGTCCTAAAATAATATAAAATCGGCTAAGTGCGAGTCAGACTCGCGCATGAAGGGTTTAAAGTTGTCAGTCCCTAGATGCGTAAATCAGCAAAAGTCTAAAAATTTCCTAAAATAAGGCATAAAGTGACTGGCCCTTTTAGATAAGACACAATTAATTGATCACCTATCATGTTCACTAACAGGGAATTTAATAACAAATTAAATATGATGAAGACAAAATACCTTCAAAAGTTGCCCTATTTTTGTAAAAGCACCCACTTACTAATAATTAATAAATAAAGTTTGAACGCGATAATCTCAAGAAATACTGGACCGATTTCAAAAATTCTTTCACCAATGTAAAGCTAATTACTAGTAATTACCTAAGATGTCCCTGATTGCTATAGGCTATGTACCACGTGCGGAGCCGGGGCGAACCACTAGTAATTTATCTATAACTAGATGTCCCGGTGAACTTCGTGATACTTATAAACCTTCCCTGGACTTCCACGATCATTTTAAGACTAAAATTTGGCAAATTTTACAACCTACCAAATTTTTAAAGAGACCAACAAAATCGAGAATTCATTTTTTTTATCTATCATATTCAGAGAATTATGTAGTTATAAATTAATTAGAATTTCGGGGGGTCGTGGAATCCATTTTTTGTCTGTTGTCATATTTTAACAGATTCTGATGAAATTTTCCATAGAGATAGGTAATAGAGTCATCGTAAAAGGATATTTGGGATGTACCTGTAGGACTAGAATTTATTCCGTTGTGACTTGTGCCGTGTCTAATTGAACTTTTTAATAAGTTTACAACGCACATTACTGGTGTGTTCCGAAGTTTGGCTAACAAATCTCAGGCCTTTGCACTGCCGACAAAATATATTTATATGTATTATGTAACATTAAATGTCATGTTTTTCATTCTTTTCATCACTTCTCTATGTTACATAAATCCTTCAATTGTGTATTGTATTTAATTTCTTCTTCAATTCATTGCTTCTTTTACTGATTGTAATTCTCTAAGGCTCTTAAAGTACAAAATAAATAAATCGTAAACGGAACGAAATAGAATTAACTCCCAAAAGGTCGTACGTCTGATTGGTACCATAACCAAAAGGTATTAAAGTTAATTACGTACCAACTTAGTGCTGGAGAACCTCATTCTAGAATTGATTGATCCCTCTGATTACTCACGTCCATTACACAAATTAAACATAAAAACCCATCTGTCTGACGAGTTCGTTTGATTCACCGTAGGTACGAACACGTTAGGACGGGTGGTAGCGAAGCGGGCATTTTCAATACTTTTTATATGTTCATCGGTAATGAATATCGGTGGAAAATGCAACGCACCCCGCTACGCATTGTCATAACGTGCGCGTACCTTACCTCATCCATCGTTTGGATGTGTTTTAATGGAATGAGCGTTATTTTTTATTGCCCCAGCCTGCGGTTTTATTGTGGAGCGTTTACATTCCAGTGGAGATTTACTGTTTTTTTCTGATGACATAAGTTGGCTGCGAATTGCCTCATAAAAGTTATTTGTGCCAGCCCTATTCGATATGATGGGTTTTTCTAAAGGAGCAGGGTTGATGCGCGTAATGTTTAAACAATGAATTTACGATGAGAAAGGAGGTTACATCCTGGGGGAGACATAAGGACCTCGATTTATGCGAGCATAAAGGGACGTACGAGTACTCGATGTAGCGAAATTAGTGGTCATCTATAAATTCCCTCGCGTTTAAGGGTTAAGGGTCGTTTGAAAAGATTTGGCGCTGGATAAGGATTAGAAATGGCGTTTATCCCGTTTCAAATCATTTTGATTTCAACGTAATCAAAAATTAAACATAAATGTTAACATTTAAAATATATCTCACGCGCAACGATGATGCTGTTAATATTTAAATCCTCATTAAAATAATGTAAAATAATCATTAAATGTCTCTAGTAGTAGTAGCACGGCAGTCCGCAGTACCTAAGTGTTTTTAAATGATAGTAAGTGAAGGATTGCTTTGCTAGCAAAACTATAATGGGACCAAGTTTGTTGATATCTAGAGAGCAGAGAGCAATCTAGATGTGAAGATGTTTTTAATCAAAAGTTTAAATTGAAAAAGAAAGGAACATGCTGAAAAATATTATTTTAAAATAGTCACAGAGTCAGCAAACTCGAGCGAGTTGGCTGCGGCATGCTATCTCCGCTGTCCTCGTTCTACAGCTAAAAAAAGTAAAAAGTGTTCTGTTTTCAAATTTTCATTTTAAATTTTTGAATTCTACCGATGTTCCTTGATGTTTTTGTAGATTCCAGTTGTTATCAGAGCATTTATTTAGGTTACAATTTTTGTTATTGTGCATTCATGGATCAGATAATTTTCCTTTTAGATATGCCTTAATCGTGAAACTAATACGTTGTTTCAATGACTCTCAATCTCGATGCAACTGCGTCGATAGTGGTATTCGAATCTGTACAAACTCGAATCATAATCGACACAGCATTGACCAAACTTCAAACTTTCAGATCCAAATCGCTACCGTACAATCGTTATGTAGAGTACCAGAAATTACTGCTCGAGATCGAGTTGAATCGATTCTCGATTGTATCGAATAAGGTTATGAAACCAAAGTATGGCACCTTTGTTCTGAGAATCTACATATTCATAGCCATTATCACTCGAAGAGAATTGGAACAGTGTCTAATATTGAACTTTTCAATAAGTTTACACAAATTTCGCACATGCTGATGTGTTCCGAAGTTTGGTAATTTAATAAAGTAACGATACTGATAACGCCGTGAGTGCTGAAGTTAGAGTACCGTTATTGGGTAGACAAAAGAATCCATACTAATATTATAAACGCGAAAGTGTGTCTGTCTGTTACCTCTTCTCGCCCTGCTGAACCGATTTTGCTGTTCTGCATATATATACTTTGAGTTTGAGTCTCGTATATCCCGGAAAAATGTACGGCTTCCGCGCAATAAACGCATTTTGGCGCAACGGAGTCGCGGGCGCCATCCATACTTAATATGAATGCGAAAATTTACCTGTCTGTCTGTTACCTCTTTCCTCCCAGACCGCTGAATCGATTTTGCTGTTTGGTAAAGAGATACTTTGAGTTTCGGGAAAATAGGATACTTTATATCCCGGAAAAATGTACGGTTTCCCACGCAATGTATGAATTTTGGCGCAACGGAGTTGCGGGCATCATCGAGTATGTTGTATTTCTTGGTAAAACGAAAACCAATTCGGTTCAAGGCCGACTTCGATGTTCCCTCGTTCCTGGTACATGAACGTAGTAAGTTAATGAATACGAGTATACCTATGTCAGCTAGGAATAAAAGCACGATCCTTTTCTTTGGGTACAATGTTTGAACTATTGCACAGTTAATTTAAAAAATCCTTAAGTTTTTTAAAGGTCTAGTATATTTAGTATTTTTGTATCAGAATATCATGTGGATCTATTTATGCAAAACAGAACTAATCTATACTTAATATTATAAAGCGGAAGAGTTTATTTGTTTGTTTGAACGTGCTAATCTCAGGAACTAATGGTCCGATTTGAAAAAATCTTTCAGTTTTAGATAGCCCATTTATCGAGGAAGGCTATGGGCTATATTTTATCACGCTAAGCCGAATGGTAGCGCAGAAATAAAAAACGGGGGGAAATTATTTGAAAGGGCTTATTTGAACGCTCTAATCTCAGGAACTACTGGACTGATTTGAAAAATTCTTTCAGTGCTAGATAGCCCATTTATTGAGGAAAGCTATAAGCTATATTTTATCACGCTAAGACTAATAGGAGCGAAGAAATAGAGTAAAATGTAGAGAAAACGGGGGAAATTATTTGAAAGGGCTGATCTCACGAACTACTGAAGCAATTTTTCTGTTATTTTAGCCCAGTAGGGTTAGTTCAGCCTTGTATGGGAATCTGAAATTAATTATAGTCAGAAATTTTTTTGCACCTGTGTATAGGGGGGGTCATGAATAGCTTAAATTCATAAACTCGACCAGCCACGACGTGTGCGTTAGCCGCCATATTGGTTTGAAGATCAAATCTTTTTTTAGACATATCTCCTTTATTTTATATTTTTTTACGAAAATGATAAGAACTAAATTTGTTGTAAATTTAATTTTCTACATTTTGAGTTCTTATAATTTTTATTGTAAAATCGTAAAGTATTTACGGAGATAAATGCAAAAAACAAGTCAAAGTATAATTTCGCTTGTATGTCAATTATTATCGAATTTAGCGAAAATAATTGTAGAAACAAAGTTGTTGGTGATAGATCATTAAATTTCCTACAAATTTGATCCTTATGAATTTTTTTAGAAATCAATATTTAAGCTCCTACATCTATGGTAAATGTACCGGGACCCAAACGACTGGATAAAACTGAATATTTCTGATCATGAATTCTAATAAAAGGTCTACCTTTTAACAATTATGGCACAACCTACACCTGAATAATTATTAAAAAATGGCCAAGTGCGAGTCGGACTCGCTCATGAGGGTTCCGTACCATTATAAGGCAAAGATAGACAAAAATTTGTGCTTTTTGTATGGGAGCCCCCCCTAAATATTTATTTTATTTTAATTTTATTATTAATTATTAAATTACAAATACAATTAAATATTTTATGCATATTTTAAATGTCTAAGTACTGCTATTTTTGATAAAGAACAAAAAAGGCCACTAAAATCCTGTTTGTAATATGGGAGCCCCATCAAATATTAAATATAATATGTTTTTTAGTATTTGTTGTTATAGAGGGTAACAAAATACATAATATCTGAAAATTTCAAGTCTCTACCTATCACCGTTCTTGAAGCCTGGAGACAGACAGACGGACAGACAGCGAAGTCTTAATTTTAATTGTGGTTAATGTAAAGAGCTACAAGTTTATTTCTGTTTTTTTTCTGTATTTGACAATAATCGCGATACAGGTCGAACAGGTCGAAATTATACTTTGACTTGTTTTTTGCGGTTATTTCCTTAAATATTGATTTTACAATAAAAAGTATAAGGACAAAAGTTGTAGAAAATCAAATTTTCGACAAATTTGATCCTTTTCATTAGCTTAAAAAAATAAAAAATAAAGGAGTTATAGCTAAAAAAAGATTGGACCTTCAAACCAATATTACCCTAGTAAACGAATGATTCTGGTTGGAAAAGTCGAAAGCAGAAATTATGACTACGGAACTTTGTTTGGACTAGTTAGGAGATAAACATACTAAAAGTCCTGACCCCTCCGGGGTGCGCCGGAGGGGAGGCAGGGAAAAGAAGGACCCATTTTTTGTTTTTTTTTGAGTAATTTACGGAAACGGTGCTTCGTACGTAATTTTATTGTACGACATAAGAAAAGTTAATAAAATTTTCTACAACTTTGTCCTTTACACTTTGTATCTATATCCAATCGTTGCCTAGCTATGAGCTTCTAAAAGTGGTAGATTTTCAAATACACGACATCAATACGACCTAAGGATATTTGTATTTTCTGAAATATCAGGATTTTTTTAAGACAGTAGATGAACGATAGCTTATTTCATGGTCTTTTATAAAACAGAAAAAAAAATCTGGATTTTCTTGTCTCTTAGAAAAAAACTTTGATTTTTCAATGGCCATAGAAATTTCGTTTACCAACAAATCTTTATACTTCGTTTTATAAAACTGAAAATTTCATTCTAATGAGAAAAAATCGGCCAAGTGCGAGTCGGACTCGCGCACGAAGGGTTCCGTACCGGTATAGAGTGAACGTAGACAAAAAATTGTGTTTTTTGTATGGGAGCCCCCCTTGAATATTTACTTTGTTTAAATTTTATTATGAATTATTAAAGTACAAATATAATTAAGGATTTTGTGAAAATATCAAGTGCCTAACTGTTACCATTATTATTTACGAGCAAAAAAGGCCAAAAAAATCACGTTTCTTGTATGGGAGCCCCCCTTAAATATTAACTTTATTTTATTTTTAGTATTTGTCGTTATAGCGGCAACAGATATACACAATCTGTGAAAATTTCAGAAGTCTAGCTATAGCGGTTCTTGAGTTACAGCCTGGAGACAGACAGACGGACAGACAGACGGACAGACAGACGGACAGACAGACGGACAGACAGACGGACAGACAGACGGACAGACAGACGGACAGACAGACGAACAGACATCGAAGTCTCATGAATAGGGTCCCGTTTTCACCCTTTGGGTACGGAACCCTAAAAAACTTCTACATTTTTATTGCCAATAGTCAAACTAATAATAATTAATCCAAATCTATGGTTAGTGCAGACTATTTTACCTAATAATACATTTTTTGAGTCTTTCTGCGGTATGAGGTTAAAAATTCTTTGTAATTTCAAGTAATAATTTTTCCTGCTATCTAAGTTAGTAGAAAATCTTTTAAATGCCTGTTCTAGTCATAATAGATCGAATTTATGTCAGACCAGCCTGGAGACCAGTCCAAAACCAGAATAATGTCAAATCAACCCAAAATTAAGCCGATGCGATCAGTAAAAAGGCTCCAGGAGAGCAACCAGTCTCTAGAAACCGACCAAACCGTGCCGAAGGGTTCCCATTAAGATGGCCCATATGATATCAAAACATTTTGTTTTCCAGCATCCCGATCTGGAAAATGTGGAAGGTTGCTTTTTCATGAGTTTGGGAGATTGGCCATGGTAACACATTATGACACAAATAATGGCTCTCTAGACCCGGCTGACGATAGTAGTACACCACAGAATTATTTGAACACGTGATTATAGTAAATCCAGATCAAATTCAAGCCAGTATTTATATCAGCACCAGCATCAGAGACAATTTCTTAGTGATACCATGGTCAATCTCTCAAAGCAACCTTCCGCATTTTCCAGATCGGGATGCTGGAAAACAAAATGTTTTGATATCATTTGGACCATCTTAATGGGAACACTTTGGCACGGTTTGGTCGGTTTCTAGAGACTGGTTGCTCTCCTGGAGCCTTTTTACTGATCGCATCGGCTTAATTTTGGTTTGATTTGACAACATTATTCTGGTTTTGGACTGGTCTACAGGCTGGTCTGACATAAATTCGGTCTATTGTGACTAGAACAGGCATTTAAGAGATTTTCTAGTAACTTAGATAGCAGCAAAAATGATTACTTGAAATTACAAAGAATTTTTAACCTCATACCGCAGAAAGACTCAAAAAATGTATTTTTGGGTAAAATAGTCTGCACTAACCATAGATTAGGATTAATTATTATTAATTTGACTATTGGCAATAAAAATGTAGAAGTTTTTTTCTCATTAGAATGAAATTTTCAGTTTTATAAAATGAAGTATAAAGATTTGTTGGTAAACGAAATTTCTATGGCCATTGAAAAATCAAAGTTTTTTTCTAAGAGACAAGAAAATCCAGATTTTTTTTTCTGTTTTATAAAAGACCATGAAATAAGCTATCGTTCATCTACTGTCTTAAAAAAATCCTGATATTTCAGAAAATACAAATATCCTTAGGTCGTATTGATGTCGTGTATTTGAAAATCTACCACTTTTAGAAGGTAGGCAACGATTGGATATACATAGATACAAAGTGTAAAGGTAAAATGACAAAGTTGTAGAGAATTTTATTAACTTTTCTTATGTAGTACAATAAAATTACGTACGAAGCACCGTTTCCGTAAATTAGTCAAAAAACCAAAAAATGGGTCCTTCTTTTCCCCCCCTCCCCTCCGGCGCACCCCGGAGAGGTCAGGACTTTTAGTATGTTTATCTCCTAACTAGTCCAAACAAAGTTCCGTAGTCAAAATTTTTGCTTTCGACTTTTCCAACCACACCCCCTTTTTGAGCATTCATTTACTAGGCTATATGGCGGCTAACGCACACGTGGTGGCTGGTCGAGTTTTTGAATTTAAGCTATTTGTGACCTCCTCTAAACACTGGTGCAAAAAAATTTATGACTTTAACTAATTAAAAAAAAATCTAAGACTACTGGGCTATTTGGCACAGATAAGAAGTAGACCACGTGAAGGCTCATAGGCTATTTTTGTGGAATAATTTGTCTGTGAAATATTTAATTTACGCAAGCGAAGCCGCGCGGAACGTCTAGTATAAGCATAAATAATATAGACCACATTGCAGATAAAAGGAAAGGCCGGGATCTAACAAAGAATGAAGCTGCATTTATATTGCATGAAAATAGTAGCTTATTGAAGTCTCTAAAATAAGAACCTATGAAGGTATATTTTGAAGACTTCAGTGTAGCTACAACCGTCTTAAAGGCATTTAGATTCTAAACAAATGATACCACCGCCAAATATAATCTGTAATTACTTAGGCAAAACCATTGGATCGTATAAATTCCTAGGTTTTAATAATTTAAACCCCGCGCGTGTTTAAACTACGTAGTAGCTGGTTAACATCTCAGTTTGGTTGTACAGTGCACGGGTTTATATACAGGCTGTTTGGTTTGTGGATTTTCTGAGAGATAAGGAATTCTGCACCTTTTCTCCTAGACAATAAAACTTATATATTAAAACACCCAATATACAGAAAATCCTATTATTAGCTTTCATAGTACATATTTTCAAACATAATCATAGAATGAATGAGGATGACTTTCATTCTAATAGTAGCCGAATCTTAAATATTATATTTTTTATACTCTTTAAAGTACATTTTCTTATTATAATTTTCAGAAAAGAGCATCATATTGTTTTAATATTTAGTCTCTATGAGGGACAGTTCAACCAAAAACGATTATAAACTCGATATTTTTTCATCAAACTCTTAAACTTAATGAATAAATATTCCAAACACCCTCTATGCAGACTTGCCTATAAGCGATTTCGGGAAGCTGAATTGTTACCTGATATCGCTAGTTGTATTCTAATATTAACTGAAGTGATTTTGTACTTTGTACTACACGTTATTTAGGTGGTTAGAGATTTGTCATACGGGGTTAGAATATTAATAAAGTTTAGTGTTACCCTAATATGAAGAATCTTTGATCTTTGATGTTAGACTAACCGCTTGGAATACTGCGTTTAGTTTTAATTGTTGCTAGGTTTGCAGTTTGTTTCATAGATGGCGTTAGTAGTGTCTCTACGAAAAGCTTTTGTTTTAGGCTGGATTTATATATGCGTCCATCCCAACGCGCGTTTTGGGAGCTACATCACGAGATTGTAAATTTTATATAAATAGCGTTGCGGTCGCGCTGTAATTTACATACAACTAGTAGATAACGCCCGCATCTCCGTTGCGCCAAATATCGTTTATCGCGCGGGAGCCGTACATTTTCCCGGGAATAATGTATCCTATGTCCTTTCCCGGGACTCAAAGTATATCCATACCAAATTTCAGCCAAATCGGTTCAGCGGTTTCGGCGTGAAGAGGTAACAGACAGACAAACAGACAGATATACAGACATACTTTTGCATTAATAATATTAGTATGGATTGCTTGTGATCTCTTGGTGTAGCCGCCAACCCTCTCGTGTCGTAGTAACCTTCAGGAAGGGCTAAAAAAAATACTAGGTATTTTTTTAAAGCAACAAATGTTAATAGGATTATAATAGTGATCTGATATAATATATCGTCGGCTCGATTGGTATGCTCGTCACAACCAGACAACCTTCCCGTGAGGTCGTGTTAGAATTAAATAAGTTCTGTCTGACTGTGGGACCGGGGACGAAACGTGAGTACCGTCAAGGACCAACAGTTTTTTTAATCCGTTTCCAACTTGTAGTGGAACTAAAAAGTTTTTCCGTTACATACAGTTCGTGGAGCTCTTTTTTAGGGTTCCGTACCCAAAGGGTAAAAACGGGACCCTATTACTAAGACTTCGATGTCTGACCGTCCGTCCGTCCGTCCGTCCGTCCGTCCGTCCGTCCGTCCATCCGTCCGTCCGTCTGTCTGTCTCCAGGCTGTAACTCAAGAACCGCTATAGCTAGACTTCTGAAATTTTCACAGATTGTGTATTTCGGTTGCCGCTATAAACAAAATAAAATTAATATTTAAGGGTGGCTCCCATACAACAAACGTGATTTTTTCGGCCTTTTTAGCTCTATAACAGTAATGGCAACAGGTAGGCACATGATATTTTCACGAAGAACCTTATTGTATGTCTACGTCAATAATTAATAATAATAAAATAAAATAAAAATTTAAGGGGGGCTCCCGTACAAAAAACACAATTTTGGCCTATTTTTGCTCTCTAACGGTACGACACCCTTCGTGCGCGAGTCCAACTCACACTTGGCTGATTATTCTTTTTTCGATTCTCTCTCTTTCATACAATACCCTGTAAGCTAGTATAGTATAGTAACATGTTTATTCACTTGAAAAAAATTGTCATAACTCCACTTTTTTTCCTCGTCAGAAAAAAGGGGTATTAAATTATAAGCTTGACGTCAGTCTGTCTATGTGTGTTTGTCCGTGGCATCGTAGCTAAGCTCTAAACCACTTTACCACGAAGGTGTTATTAAAATATGTCCTATAAACGTATATCTATGGTGCATTAGTCTTATGCAGGAGTAAAAGATTTGCGGAGGCGGTATTAGGCACTTTTTATAAAACAATGCGTAATCTCTATTTCAGCCAACGATATCAAAATACTTAGGTACGACATATGCCGTCAAAACTGTAGCATTGTTTTTGCGTGCAAAATGTGTATCGAGAAAATATTGTCGTCCTTTTTTGTCTTACAGTAATAGTATAAACTACTTACTCTTTCGCTCATTTTACGCTTTAATCGAATCGAGAAAATATTGTCGTCCTTTTTTGTCTTACAGTAATATCATATACTACTTTCTCTTTCGCTCATTTTACGCTTCGCTTTGATTTTTCTCTTAAAATGGAAGACAATAATTTAAATATTAATAAAATCTTAGTTATTATGTGTGAAATATTACACCTTTGGCTTTATTTGTATTCCTCGTGTTGTTACTGCACTGTCGGAAGGCACACGACGGCATTCTGGAGCGAAATGTAGCGAAAAACAACGCGGTAATCAATGAATTAAACACGTCCGGCTGTTACCGCGTCCTAAGGCACACTGCTCTCAGATGAGTGAGCTCACTCATTTCGAGGGTGACACATTTTCGTGCTGACGATTGTATGGAATGCCTTTTCTAACGTTCTAATTCTATGATTTCAGCCACAACCAACAATACAAGTCTCCAAGTTTAACTGTCTCCAACGTATAAGCTAACTAGGTTTATTGCAGGTCCGATAAGGACGTCTCGCTTGCCTCTTATTGGCTCATAAACGTTTATCTGGAACGCCATCCCCCCTCTGATAAGTTGGAGTGGTCGTCAATAATAATATCGAGATATTTGCGACTAGTTAGACTGCTGAAGTAGGGACTAATAAAGTCTTTATTATTATATCTTATGTATTGTTCGATAGCGTTTAGGCTCAACGATTTGGATGGGACGTAAGTGATTTAGTGTTTGTGGTAGGAACTGTATTGTCAGATTTGATGTTATAAAATTATAAAATATAATGCACTATGCTATAAAGTACTGAATATGGTAGAAAGACGTTACGGTAAATTAGTTAAATAGTGGTAGAATTTTAGTGGCAGAAGTGGGATGGCAAAAAATATCGTAACAACCCAACATGTTTCCAAACATATTTCTTTTATGCCAGCGGGGATAACATCAATTTTATTATGAGCTAATAAAATTTTTGTTCATCACACAATATCGGGTGTAGCGAAATTGGTTTCGGAATATGATCTTACGTAATACTTGAACTGTTATTACGCGAAGATACAAGGGAATGACCTCGGCTCGAGCGAACTATGATCTATTTAGAAGTATTCTACCTTCGAATGAAAATAACCCTTATCTGGTCGGCATAAAGATGCTGCCAGAGGTAGAGTAACATTGAAATGTGTGTAGCAGTACCATAAATTCAACAATATAGTGTTACCAGTTAGTTTCCTTTACTTTTGAACTTGTGAACGTGAATGCGAATTAACGTTCGGCAACGTAACTCCTCGTTTTATGCGATCCACTTGAATACATTGTGTCATGTTCCTATATTATTTGAATTCTTTACCGCTACATTAGGATTTGTTTCTCCTGCATCAAAATTTGCTTTTACATTCTATAGTTAAGATTTAAATCGGTACATGGTAGCTTGTTACTTTTTGTTTGTTCATATATTCAGGTAAACTTTATAGAGCGTATCTTCGAGCCCAATTCAAAAATGGGTTGAAAAAGAGTAGCTCCGAGCAAGAATGATTGTTGTTTAGTGACTGTTCTATTGTACCAGATCCCGAAACGTTAAAAAGCCAAAGATAAAAATGAGCAATATTAATGAAAACGCCGAGGAGTGTGCAGTCACGCTTGCGGATGTTTTTTAATCTGTTGTTTACGAGGCTGCCGAGAGCGAACGTGTACTCAAGAATTTATCGGATTTAAATTATTGCCGCAATATTTAAACTTTGAAATTGCTTTCGGCCGACTGTTGGTTGTTTTGTTTTGCGGGACTTTTTTTTTTTTTCAAAAATTACAGATGCCCGTCGTAAACTCAGTGATTTATGTTCGCTTCCTGAGGACGTCCGCTCGGTCGGACTTCCTTGGGCGGCGCCGTGTAAATAAGTCCCCGGCCGTTCTGTTCGCCTGTTTAATGGTTGTAAATTGTGCGAAATAAAAACTTTGCGAGGGTGGCCTTAAGTTTGTCGAGTCGTTGATACATAAAACGTGCTATTTGACTTTGTTTGTGTCGCTCGAGCGTTTACGGATTCGAGTATTTATGGCCATACTTTTGTTTCTGAAGATCCCCCGTCTTTCATTTTGCGTTATAAATCCTGCGAGTCATCGCACGATATTTATTACAGTAATGTTTTTGCTTATTACGTATTCTCTTCGCGGCTTCTTCGAAAATCTTAGGATTAGAGTACAATCGGGGTGAAATATTTTATTTTGAAGCTTAAATTTTAATTTCCCGGTTAAATATTATGAGGCCAAGTGCCTCTAATCAGGCCTACCGAGTATAATGGCGAGACAGTGCTCTCGGCCGAGCACATCCATACAAAACATACCGCTTGCTTGGACGAGAGCACTGTCTCGCTACTCTACTCGGTAAATGTGATCAAGGTTCAGTGGGATTTAATGGAGTTGTTATCGCGATACCGACGACACGACCATTTTTCATGAATATGCTTTTAAAATTTGCACGGATCCTATTTGTTATACCATCTGTTATCCCTCTCCGCGACGTCAAGCCGTCCCCTCCGCTTGTCACTTTAACGATTATAAATGCGTTGTATTGCATATGTAGTATGTTCACTCGCGGTTCATTTTTTAACGTATTTTGTTCCGATAACAAAGGTTGCTGGAAAAGTCAAATGTGGACGCTTAATTTCCCTCGTATCATTTTTCTGGGGACTTTTTGTATGTTGCGTTCACTTTTGTTTCATTACATTGCTTTTGTGTTTTGAACACTCGCTGTCTCATAGTATTATTCTTATCATTTTGGCTTTACCGTCGAAAATAAATTTCAATATTCATAAAAGTATTCGACACAACATTTTCTATTCCTACGTAACTTTCCTGAACTACTATGCCTTAAAACAAGTAGATTATATCACAGATGATATACGAATATTGCACGATATTGTGAGGAAGTGTACCCACTATCCAGCGTGTTATATTCGCAGGAAGCAATACAAATCAGCCGTCGTGCTCGTATAAGTGTGCGCTATCATATTTCTACAAGGAAGAAGCGACAGTCTACGATCATATTTCCATTATTACGGCCTTAATGGCAAAATCCCTGTACTATTGGATTGCAAGTATGAGTGGATGGTTTTATTGGATTCTTGGATTTTATAAGAGAGTGAACAAAGCTAGTTTTCTTACAAGAAAGAATTGTAAAACGGGACCTTATTAACGTTATTTTGGTGAGAAACATCAATGCCTTTAGCAACGTGAATTAATCCTCTCTATGTTTTTGTTTTTGGACTTCGTCTTTGCAAATATCGATTGCAACTCGTCTTAAGACCACCTCGAACCAAGTCAGAATATCCACAATTCTTTACACATTTATAATTATCAGCTGGCTGCAGAAAATGTTCTTCAATCTCCTGTTTTGCGTAATGATAATATTGCCTGGATAGCATTTCAAAAGCAGATTCAGAGCTAAACGGCTGTAGTTAAGCTCGGTAGCCGAGCTAAACTAATAGACGAACGGGTATGAATAACAACAGGTAATCATATAATTGGTGGGGTGGGATTAGCATCGTCCACTATAAATCAGCCGGATTTTGAATTGCAAATGGTGGGATGTCAAAAGCAGGAGCAATAATTTTGCGTTGTGTACACAACTATTAATATTCATACAACGTTTCAATGTTATTAGATATAGATGTAATGTTAAATGTTATCATAACTGCAGAGGTAACAAGGATGCCTAATAATTATAGGTCTACTAGAATCTGATGGCAATTTTTGACAGCAGATTTTCAAAAAATATCCTTGATCATTGGATTATGGATTTTTATATTTGCATGTTTCGCACACAAAATAAGCCACTAAAGGAATAAAAAAGGATGAAAATGTTTTATTCCTATTACCCCGGTATTGCTAGATTCAATTTATTTTCTCACTTTTTGCCATCAGATTCTGGTAGACCTATACTGGCTCGAATAATCTGAATGATTTTTTTCCGAGAGGCAAGAAGGGTGATCTTTACCTTTCCTTTGGGCTTTAACGTTTGCTGGATCTCTTTATCCATCTCCATTCTCCACTCTTCTTATTGATTACTTTATCCATTTGTTGTTTTTATATTTAAATATTTGCCTTACATTGAATAAAAAGTATTGATGGAGTTCTATGAACAACTAAGGCTGTTTTTAGGGTTCCGTACCCAAAGGGTAAAAACGGGACCCTATTACTGAGACTTCGATTTCTGTCCGTCTGTCTGTCCGTCTGTCTGTCCGTCTGCCTGTCCGTCTGTCTGTCTCCAGGCTATAGCTAGACTTCTGAAATTTTCACAGATTGTTTATTTCTGTTGCCGCTATAACAACAATTTATACTAAAAACAAAATAAAATTAATAATTAAGGCGGGCTCCCATAATTATAACAAACGTGATTTTTTTTTGCCTTTTTTGCTCGATTTCAATAATGGTAACTATTAGACATTTGAAATTTTCACAAAATCCTTGATTGTATGTGTTCTTTAATAATTAATAATAATATTAAAATAAAATAAAATAAAAAATTGAGGGGGGCTCCCATACAAAAATACGATTTTTTGCCTATTTTTGCTCTTTATCGGTACGGAACCGATATCGCACTTGGCCGATTATTTTTTCATTCGTGTATGAGCCAAACTAAATTATTACACGGCAAGACAATCGTGTACCAAAGATAACGCGAAGTAGCATAGTTTTATGCATGTGTGTGTAAGCCTGTGGTGAATATGTATTTTATCTTTTGGATAGCCTTACAAATTTGGCTAACCTTAGATCGATATACGCATGTAATGTAATCCTTAAACAAGCGAATGCTTTCAAATTACAAATGTCGGCTGGATCCATGTTGTTTGTGTATCTGTAGTGAGATTTGGAACTCTCAGAAGTCGTTAGTCGCATTTTTAGCCCCCTTAATAATGCGAGCTGTTGCTATCAATCATGGCGGCTCCTGCGGGGAGTCACTGATGAAGATGGATGGGACAGTCATCATCAACACTGATCCCTTCAAGGATGTGCTTTTAAAAATATTTGGATCCCTTCCATAGCTGATGTGCTTCTTAAATATTGTGATGCTTTGTTTTAACTTTTAATCTTTTTCGTGGGTGTTCAAGTAGAGTGGACCAATTTGGATGAAATATTTCATGTGGGTTCTAGTAAGACTAAGTTCAAAATTTGTAATGGCTGGAATGATTTTGATAAAATTTTTCGTATTTTCAATTTGATTAGAGAATGATTTAAATTCACAATTCAGCCAACTAGATAGTTTTTTTTTATTATACAGTTGTATAATTATTATTATTAGTCTAAATCAAGGCTGCTCAACCTTTTTTACAGTGGGGCCAAACGGTGAATTCCAACATTTATAACGGGCAATTAACTTAGGCTTAATTAAATATAATACCAATCAAACTTCAATGAGTCATTCTATCTTCTTCTATCTATATAATATATAAAAAATTGGCAGGGTAACTAACTATGTCAGTCAAACTGATTAAGAAAGGATTTATGAAAATTTGTATATTTTGTTTTTTGCTATCAAAGTCTTGAAATCTCCTATCAACACGACTATGATAAACATAATATTTTAGCTTCGTATGTATTTATAACAATTAATAGTAGTAATATTGAGCTCCTCTTTCAGATGTTTTAATGTGGGGAAAAGGTCAATATTTTCTTTGGCCAAATTAATGGAAAAGAGATTTAATTTAGCAAAGCATTGAACCTGCTTATCAAATTAAACATAGTTGGGAATGAACAATCTTTGCCTTGTAATTTGAGATTCAAAGTATTTAGATAATGCGTAACACCAACAAGAAATGCAAGATCACACAACCAGGATGTATTTTTCAGTAGATCAATTACAAAACTTCCTTGTGCGGGCCATTCAAAATTATTTCGCGGGCCATAATGTGGCCCGCGGGCCTGGGGTTGAGCAGCCTTGGTCTAAATTGTGAGAACCCTAAATTTCTATTTAAAGCTCTCACAAAGCTTTCTACTTAAAACGTGTGTACACAACAATGCTTGTCGGGTCCGCTAGTACATGAATTGTGTTATTATTATTGGCTATTATATTTAAATTATCTGTGACAATTGTATTGTATTGACAAGTACAAGCAGTTAGCACGAAATTCGATAACCTCTATTTGACGCAGCAATTCGAATGACCCTGCTAGAGTCAACGACCGACGTGTCATATTAATGTGATATTTTACTGCTAGATGACGCCCGCAACTTCGTTGCGCCAAAATACGTCTATAGCGCGGGAACCGTACATTTTTCCGGGATAAAAAGTATTCGATGTCCTTTCCTGGGACTCAGTATCTCCGTACCAAATTTCAGCAAAATCGGTTATGCTGTTTGGACGTGAATTGGTAAAAGACAGACAGACACACTTTCCCATTTATAATATTAGTATGGAGGGTTAACAAAATACGAGACCAAGTTTCATTTGATTATTTTTACCGGGTTCTCTTGTGGCTTCGTTTGCTCGTTTACAAAGAAATACGATGTAACTGATAGAATTGTCTCTGCAACTTGCATTTTATAATTTAACCAGTTAAATCTTGTTATATAGTTGTCTTTGTTAATAGGATTATTTTTATTCCAAGGGCTTACTTTGTAAAATATTAACGCAGAGGAAAAGTCTGTGGCTCCAGCTGTATGTAGCTTTAAGTCAGGCAATTAAACTTTACAGTACAATCTCACTAATTCGGCATTTCGACAGTTCGGCACGTCTTACAATCCGGCACTGTCGGCCCACGCCTCCCTCTATGATTTTCCCACGAATCTCTCTATGAAATGCTACATTTTATTCATTACCTATGACTTTTTACTATAGTTCAGTAATCCGAATTCCGAACATTCCGATAATCCGGCACCCTCCCAGTTTATAATAGTGTTGGATTAGTACTGTACTTACCTAACGCCACAAAAATGAGATTAAACTGTATTTGCCTAATGCCACAAAAATGAGATTATGCTATACTTGCCTAATACGTGGGCAATACA
The DNA here is from genome assembly GCA_963422495.1 of Polyommatus iphigenia. Taxonomy (NCBI): domain Eukaryota; kingdom Metazoa; phylum Arthropoda; class Insecta; order Lepidoptera; family Lycaenidae; genus Polyommatus; species Polyommatus iphigenia. The sequence goes on from OY730182.1 coordinate 9,713,933, forward strand.
CGAAAAATCAGCCTATTTTAAGTTCCGATGATCATGTTACAGTACAGGTTCCCTAGAACATTTTTTTTTTCTATTTTTGCAGAGGAAATTGTTGTTCGTCTTATCAAAATGAAGCTACTCACGAAAAACTAGCTTGATAGTAATAAAAAAAAATGTTCTAGGGAACCTGTACTATGTACTTAAACCAAGCGTGGTTTCTTAATCTGTGGCATTGACATCTGTTGACAGAGCCAGGGGTCAATTCTGTTAGCGTAATCGCGTCTTATCTGAACCTCGTGTACGTTCAAGATTAAATAATGACATGTACTCTACCACGTTCACTTGTTTTTCCTCTGACATCTTTATGTGTTCTACAGATCGCTTTTCGCTAACCCATCCATACTAATATTATGAATGCGAAAGTGTGTCTATTTTGCTGAAATTTGGTATGGAGATACTTTTGGGTCCCGGGAAAAGACATTGGATACTTTTTATCCCGAAAAAATGTACGGTTCCCGCGCGTTAAACGAGTTTTGGCGCAACAGAGTTGCGGGTGTCATCTAGCAGAAATATATTTTCAATGCTCTGAATTTTCTCTATCTAGAGATTGTTTTTCAGTTTGAAAGGATGCCGTGCTGTTTAATGCCTTAGGGCTTAGTTGAATAAGTCATAACCAATTTTTAAATAATCGAGGAAAAACATTTTGTTTAAAATTTAAATAATCCAGGAAAGGATAGAGGAATCACCTAAGCTGTCCACCATAGCCGTTCACTACACCAAACCTCCCACCACTTATACCTCCGATTACCTCACACAAGTGTTCATGCCAGTTTTCCCTGAGGCCGTGGCGTTAAACGGCCCATTTGTATTGAAGCTTAGCTCTGTCATTTAAAAAATGCAGGCTAATGTAACTAAAAACAAACACTTAATCATACGTCAACGTCCAAGTTGTAGTGTAAATATTTGCCGTTTCGTAACACGACGTAAAAATATCTTTTTGTGTTTACCTTGACCTGAACCCTTGCGTTCGTTTTTTGACTCTTTGTGTTGGTTGGGCTAGGTCCTAGGGTTGCTACGTAAGCAAAGCAAAAGAAACCGATGTTATAAGTTGAAATGCTTACTTATAAGTTGAAATGCTTACTTATAATTTGAAATGGAGATTGGTGGCGGAGGTCTAGGACTCCAGATTTTTGATTTGTAGTAAGTTATGATATTGATATTTTTTTTTTAATATCTATGGATGCTTCACACCACGTCAGTCTGGCCCCGTGCTAAGTACCTAAAGGACTTGTGTTACAGGTACCAGACAACGGAAATATATTTAATACTTTTATACTATACATATATTTAAGATTTTTATTATATAATACACATATTTAATACACATCCAGACCCGGGAACATTGAAAACTTTTAGTTCCGCCGGCGGGATTCGAACCCGCGACCCCCGGCTTGAGCTACCAACGCGCTCACCACTGAGCCACAGAGGTCGTCTTGATTGTCATTGAGATGGGAGATTTTTCAGTAACTTTTGTCAGTCGAACTTCATTAAGTATGACCCTAAATAGCATTTTCGCCTTCTCTACATTCGATTCTAAGCTAAAAGGCCCTCGCCAATTCCCAATGCTCTTGACTTGAGCGGCAGACTCCTATGAGGTCAGGTGACGTCTAATTTAAGTCACTCTTCTTCACAGAGTGAAATGTATTGCCCAATTAATGCTTTTCGTACACTCATGCACCTGGTTACTCTTGCTCAACGGAAATTACCATTAGTGTGGTGTTATTATACCTAGTCTTGTCATGTAATGTCACGGTTATGATGATGACGAATGTGGCAAGCAGCAGCCCTAGCCGTCGCCCTAGGCTACGCTGGATAAAGTCGACCTTGCCCTGCACTGACAACTGCTGGGGATAAATAAAGACACGCTTTTTGTTTACCATGTAACTAATAGGCCTCTCGCGTAGACAGCACTAGATCTAGTTCTTTATTTCTTTTGTCTCTGTGAAGAGATTTTGTCTTGTTTTTTTTTGTTTTTTCTTCTATCACGTTTCGTTACGAATATTGGTTTGTAGCTTCTTCAGTGGTTTGTTGAAGAAATCTATGCATAGCACGGTTACGGATCATGTAGAAATCGCTATTTGCCTTTATTTTTCGCGCATCTAGAGAAGTTGTCTTTGTTGCGATAGGAAAAGAGCCGAATATCTTCTTCTTGTGTATCCCGACTTTATAGGCATTAGTAGTAAAACATTAATATCTTTCCAATTCAGCCTAAAACCAATATTCTATTAGGAATTTAATAAAGTAATAAAAGGGCTTCAAAGCCCTTATTATAGAAACAGCTTTGTATCAGGAAATACGGAATTATCGAAACATAACGGTACAGTCGATACAGACAATGCGAGTTAAGTAACAAAACTAATTAGCATAATGTCTGTTCACTTGTTCCAGCGCAATGGAGAGTATGCACTTGATATACCTAATTGAATGTAGAATGCTCTTTTATTGTACTGGAAATAATGCTATTGCTTGTTTACAGTTGAAGAGTTGTTTGAAATTGATACATATGTGCTTATCCGGCTAGGAGGACCATTTTTACTATACGCGAATTTTTATGATGTGTTTGATGTGATACATTTAATGAATACTTAACTTAAAATTTATGAAGAGTTTGGCAGAAAATGTGTGGAGATTATGTCATTAAGTAACAGTTTTATTGTTAAGCTTTATACGCACTGGTGCCAAAAATATGTTACACAATCTATCAATGCTATACACGGATGTGGGAAATAGATACCTTTACCCTTTTAAATTTGATATTTCCTTTGTCACACGGAGTTCGAATTTGAATTTGATAGAGCACTCAGAATAACCTATAGCAGACAAAATGGGCGGGAATAAAGATATGAACGTGACTTGTCGTAGGGAAGTGTCAAATGTGGAAAATACAGACACAAGAAATTACCAGATGTGTCCCTCCTGAACGGACCCATTTTTGCGGGATGCAAAATGGGTTCATCAAGCTTCAAATTATTTTTTGCCATAAACGTCTGTGCTATCAATTGTTTTTTTTTTTAATTATAAGCCTTATATCGCTGTCGTAAAGGTGATGCCAGACGGAAAATAATTCTGGATGTAGGTAATACCTACCTTCCCTTCCTATAGAATTAGTCTCATTCGCTGCTAGTAACTACATACTAAACTGGTATATCTACACTAATATTATAAATGCGAAAGTATCTCTGTCTGTCTGTCTGTCTGTCTGTCTGTCTCGCTTTCACGCCAAAACTACTGAACCGATTGTAATGAAATTTTGTACACATATAGTCTAAAGCCTGAGAAATGACATAGGCTACTTTTTAACTGGAAAAAGGGGTTGTAAGGGGGTGAAAATGCGTAAATTTGTTCAAATTAAGTTAGTTCCAAAAATTCATAACAGATGGCGCTAAGACTCGCCTACATTTCGCTATCGCTTGCTCATAAGTCTTTCTATAAGAGGTGGCACCATATTGAGTTAAGTTTTTCGATTCTTTCCATTGTTATACACGTTATTAAATAACTCACTACTCAGTACTTTATCTATGCAGTGACATAACCTTAAATTAAACCTACCAACGATAAATAGTTTATGGGTAAAGCTCATGCTAAATTTGTGAAATGGGGGGCTAAATAAGCTTTAAATTTGGTATAAATAAAGTTTACTTAATTTAAAAAATGAAATATTATGTGCACACTGCACAGCTGTTTTTGGATATTTTGATTTAAGGGGTACCAGGGTTTTAAAAAGCTTTTAAATTTGACACCAATTTTGTTGATACCGCGCGCTATAAACTGAAGTCCACGCGGACGAAGTCGCGGGCAACAGCTAGTAATATTATAAATTCGAAAGTTTGTATGTCTGTTTGTAACCTCTTCACGCTTTAAAACTGACTCCGGAATGAAGCGCGCGTCACGTCGCCGTTAATTCGTGATAAAGTGTAGTTATTAAGATTATAATTGATATGTATGTTAGACATTAAGGTATATATTGTATGGGCCTGATGTAGCCTGATTTAAATAAATAAATAAAAAAAAATGCTGAACCGACTTTCATAAAATTTGTTATTGAGGCAGATCAAAAATGTAAAGTTTCCGCTCTACTACAAAATTTTGGCGCAACGACATTACGGGCAACTTATTTTATAAAATAAATAATAAATGATAGTTAAAAAAACTAAAAACACGATTTTTATAGAAAACCAAACTAAAAAATTGAAAAATGCTTTATTTTATCAAATTAGTGTATTGTCATCGGTCCTCGATAAATCTACAAAGTTTGAACGAAATCTGTCCGTTTAAAGTGGGTCAAAATCGCGCCCAAAGAAGTCGGTTACAAACAAACATACAAACATACAAATTGAAAAATGGAATAATTATATCAAATTAGTGTATTGTCATCGGTCCTCGATAAATCTACAAAGTTTGAACGAAATCTGGCCGTTTAAAGTGGGTCAAAATCGCGCCCAAAGAAGTCGGTTACAAACAAACATACAGGTGAAGCTAATAAAAAGCGTATTAAAAAGAAATATTAGCTATTAAATTATTTATGAAATTATAGAGGGAGTAAATAATTGCCATATCTGCAGCTCATCTCTACTCTATATTTGAAACTATATTGTTGCAGAACACCACTCAACTTCAAAAACTTACATGACACACCACGTATCACTATCTTAATACTATTCTATTATACTCCACAACTTCCAGGAGTCCAGACTTAGTTGACGACGTGACTTGGCTAAATATAAGTCTAATTTCACAAGATGTAGTAGCTTGAGCGGGTCTATTTCTGCTTTTAGCAAAAACTAGAAATATGGAATGACGCTCACAACTTCGGAATATGCCAAACGAAAGTTGAAAAAAGAAGATGACGAAAATTGAAGATGAAATGGCATAATGTGGACATAGCTAACATTAATGCTTGTTTAGTGTTGTTAGTTGTTTTAGCCGGCATATAAAGTAACTGTCCCACCCGTGGGCTACCTAAAATCATGATTGTGGCAGCTGCAAATTGTATTCACAATCGACAACGATCGTAGGCAATTAAAGACGAATATGACTCTTCACGTTCGTGATTGCTTGTATTTGTCAATTCTAATCTAACGTGGAAGGCTGCACAAAGAAAAGTAAACAATTTCGATTCATTAGTTTCATGGCTTACTCAATATAAACAAAACAAGCAACTTTACTATTTATAGTGCAAAATAATGTTTTAATGGGCGATAAAAACTAAAATTATGACGAAATATAATCCTGTTCACGTGACTTTGAATTAACTAATGCTTCCGAATTCTCGGGTATATCCGATTACTGCCATGTAAAATGACGGAATCATTAATTATGGTGATTAAATCACTACAAAAATGTATAAATTACCACCATTAAATTACGTTCAAGCCATTAATTAAGGCTGCTCTTTCGAAAAAAGCGTGCAGATGAAACAACTTTTCATCGGCATTAACAGAGAAATTATATCTGAAAAAAAAAATAGTAATCTACATGATATGATACGTAATTTGGTTTTGCCATATTTTTTCTATCGGTATCACATAATAAAGAAATAAAAAACCAAATCACCTCCAAATCGTTGAATGAAACCACTTTACTCCTTCATTATTTATCAAAAGAATATATAAAAATATCTACTGCTTTGAAATACATAAGTTAATAATTTGGTTTTTTTACTTTTTTGAAATATGTATTATATTAAGCCTTAAAAAGGTTTTTTCTCCTATTTTGCCCTATCATGGACGCGGCGAGCGTCGTAACCGCCACCGTACAAGGCGCGCTGTTATGAATGCTATTTTAATGTTATTTACGTCGATATTCGCACTGACAGACAATCGATCTGCTAATTTAGGGAGAGAGGGCCCTTAAACACTTAGTTTAATTTTTGTTTTTTTTTGTATAATAATTGATACTGTCGAATAAATGCTGTCGAAAAATAATAGTGTAAACAGAGCGCTAAAAGGCCGTAGTGTCCTTAATGAAATCGACTTGGAGTTCAATTTTACAGTGTTGGAATTACGACCTTATTGCAGTATTGATAAGTTATCTTTTAAGTTGGTAGCAATAGTAGTTTTGGACTTCAAAATTAGGGCAACCTTAGAAAATGCAACTAAGGCCTTTCTTTTTTACTCTCTTAGCTTTTAGAGAAGCTTACAGTTTAAGGCTTTAGCATTACTTCTTCAGTTTATCGTTCTTCTCTTAGTGAAACCACAATTCTGAGTATATCTACCCCCTAGTTTTTGAAGCACGATACTTGGTTTATATTAAATAAGGCTATTTCATACCTATACCGTATTGACATTTTAGACAAATGTCAAACACGTGGTTTCCATCGCGCAATCGTAGAGCGTACAATTTCTCATAAATTTTGCAACGAGCGATGAATAAATAATGTCAAATCAATTTGACTGATTTGCTAATTTAATTTGAAATGAGGTTCATGAATTTAATATACGCCTGTCATTTATTATCCATGATTGAATTGTGAAACAATAAACTGGGTATTATAAAACTAGACGTTGCCCCTAACTTCGTGTACGCAAAATTTGTATCGAAAACTATCCTGTGTCGTTTATCAGGACTTAAAAGTATCTTCAAACCATTTTTTGGAAACCGATTTCACGGTTTTGAGTGTAAAGATATTGTAGCAGATTGACAGACAGACATCAAATTACATAAAAAATATTTTCGCGGCTTAGGCGTGAAAATAGGTAAGAGACAGACAGACAGACACACTTTTGCGTTTATAATATTAGTATACATATAAGGAGTTATGAACATAATATTACGTAAAAAGCAAGTTTTACTGTGACACAAGAAGCCTGCAATCTTCTCGGACAAGATGAAAAAATCATCCAGATATATTAAGGCTGATAGGGCAAGTTTTTCGAGTAGGTGTTGTAATGAGCGAATCGGAGTCGAACATACTCGGGCAAGTTTTTCCACTTTCTCGTGTTTTTATGCGAGCGTCGGAAATAGTTGGGTGTGGAAACTAGCCGTTGGAAGTAGTTCGTCTCGCTATTGGGGTGGCTAATGCAAAAGTTTCGGCATTCCCAGACACCTTGATGTGTTTTGGTCACAGACATATATCAAGATAGATACCCCATGTCACTCTATTTGTATGAAAACGAGCGTGTCACTTTTTCCTACTGTGACGTACCGAGGATAAGAAACGTGTCCATTATTTAGGCCAACGTTTCTATTTGAATTTCTACAGCTCAATACGGCACTTTTAGGCATTTTTAAAAAAATCCGATTGACGTCCGATTCCGATAGCAGACTAAAGAACAGACTTTCGAAAGACGAGCATTGCTCGTCGTTTGGGAACACGATATGGCATGCAAAGTACATACACATGCGGTATCTATCTTGATCTATGTCTGTATGGTTTTGGTCTGTTTATCTGGAGATTTGCTCGTAGATTACTTTTAAGTGATGACGGAGCATGTCCATTAACATTCTATGTCTGTACAGATAGCAATATTTGTGATGGTAATCGTAACTGATAACCTTAAGTTGGTAGCTTTGATGTGCTCACGTGGAAGTTTTGTTTTGGTTGTCTGGTGTAATTTCTGTGCTTAGCTGCTTCTTCAAGTCACTAAGAAATTATTATCGTTAATTATTCTAGTGCGGTGAAGAGTCGCAATTGGGATCGGAAAAAACGGCCTTAGAATTGGAGACACCAGGCTGAAGATCGAAAGATGCGCTGATGATCTGGCCGAATATCGCTTCGATGGCGGGTTGTCTCACTCACGTGCAAAATATGTGCTATCACTGCAATCTCACGCATGAAAAAGACCTGCCTACCAGACCTCAGGTCTGGTTTTAAACATACCTATCATATAAACGTTGCTGGATATTTTAATTCTATAGCATTAGATATCGTTTTGAGGAAATTGACCGTTTTAAGACCGGTAGCTCTAATCGTAATTGAGAAATTTAAGGTACATTAAGCTCTTTACCCTCACTTGTGTACTATTTACATATTTCTCGTCGCCTCTTTAAACGATTTTTAATTGCAGCATAATGGCCGCCATGCGAGTCAACCCGGTATGCGTAATCTTCTCATTATGGTAATTAGTCGGGAATGTTGGTAAAACGCATTCGAGGGTTTTTTAACCCTTCCAGGTAGTGACTAAGTAGAATTAAGTACTTTCCTAATAGCTGTGTACAGCGATGATCATTGTATTTTACTTAGAGAATGATAAATAATATACTGTGATCATAATAATAGTGACATTTAACTATTATAATATTATGATAATAATAATAATAGAAGATGCGCGCGACTGCACCTGCGCAAAAATTGACTTGCGGTAATAATAGTCCATTTTCATGCCTTAATAATCCTTTGTCCTTCCCCGTGGTCTGCTCTACATGTATGCTCTAAAGTACCCCGCAAACGATCAAATTTGTTTAACAAACATGTTTGATGTAATTTACGTTTTCATCAAACAGCAGCGCAGACGAAAACGTGCATCAAACAAGTTGTCAAACAATTAGCTAGGATTATCAGATCTTGTTTGACAAATAGAGCGGAACACGTTCAAACACGTTTGTCAAACGCTACGCCAATGCAAATTTTCTTCAAACAGGTCAAACACGTAGTTTGTTTGAAAAACGCTTCAAACAAAGCTGTACACTATCAAACGGTTTGACAAACACGTAAAATTTGACAAACAATTTGATCGTTTGCGGGGTATTCAGCCCAGTAGTTTCGGAGCATACCTATTCAATCCAAACAAACGACAAAAACGAACGTGGTTCCTAATATAAGACATTTGTTCTATTTACTTCAAAGTTTATATTAATGTTATGGTGATTAAAGTCACCTCAATATTTAAAATTTCGCTATTTGATTTGAATTATTGAATTCAAAATGTGACGTCACAAAACTTAGTACCTGCCGCCCCTTCTTGTCACACATATTGTCGCACTTCGTCGACTTCGTCGACCCCTCCCTTAGGTGTGACATACTTTATTGACGAACCCATAATATTACCATACCCATAGTAACCCATAGTAGAACCCATTTGCGCCAGTCCTGGTGGTCTTACCATCAAGGCATAGGACATCTCTCTCGTTCTCCATATATCTAAAAGAGAACACACGTCTTGCCAAACGCTTTTCAGTAACCCTAGCTTGTTAGTTGACCCAAACGTGTCGTTCATAGACGTCATAATGCAAGGATACAAAAGCAACAAGACCAAAATAATCCCCGTTTATACGGAGCATGCTTTAAATCTGACAGAGCTGGAGATTAGCTGCGGAACTTCTGTCCTGAGGAGGGATTACGTTGAGGTGCAGACGGCCTCTAATCGCTTAAAAGGTTGTACAAGTAGTAGTAGTTTGACAAGTCTGTTAGTCCACAGATGGACGAGATTTGTGCTACTTGTATTTGTATATGGATTAATCTGGAGGAATTTGGTGAACAATATGCAGCAATATTAATCCTTCGATCGCGGATTCTTGGAAATGTATTCTATTGTTGTCGCGATCACCGGTGCTCTTATGAGTTATGGGGCTTGAAGGATTAAAGTTGACATTCTACTTAAGGAATTAGTTGATGGAACATAATATACTAAAATTGCTTATCAATATTAAGACTTAAGAGTGTGGCAAAGCGCGCATACTCGTACCCGGCGAGTGCGACATAATATAGCTTACATATTGATTGGAAATCTCTAATTAGCAGTATCGACTACACTCACTATATTTGTTTTAATCGTGCATTGAGATACATAGAGACCAAGAAGGACGTAGTCTATGTTATATTGCGTCCAAACGTAGGGGAGGTCAGCTCAAAGTGGCCACCTTAACTTTCAATTCGAAAAAAAGACGAAATATTATATATTTAAAAATAAAAAATGTGCTATCAGATAGTGCATTTATTACATTTCTGCTATGTATGATTCATATTGACCTAAATCTTAAAATTAGCTCATGATTCACATATTACGACAACCTGTCAAAAAACCGCTTTGCCCGAGGGCCCGCCTAAAGCGGCCATAGGGGTAAGGGCAACGTGGCCAGCCCAAATGTTCACACGAAATTGTATTTTTTTCTAATTTATAAATATATTTTTTGATAAAATGAATGCTAAAAATGTTCGAAAATAGGTATTTATTAAAAACAATTCTGTAAACTTGCTCTTTTATCGCTTATGCCCGGTTTCTGAGGTTTCTTGACAGGAGTTTATCTTCCAACAATCACAACATTTTTTTATAAAAAATAATCAACTCTTCTAAAATAAAAATAGTCAAAATATATCAATAAAACTTTGTTTTATCGATATATTCCTGTTTTTAAATGTCTCCTTAAAGCATGACCATGTTTGTTTTCTATTAATTTGACTGAACCCCAATTTTCTTCAAAATCTTTAATAGCTCGCGCCATCGTAGTCTCTTCCCATGACCCCTGGATAGTTTTCTTTTGATAGTTTGTTCACCATCTAAAAATAGTTTTGAGTAATTATCATATAAAACTATCATTTAGCTTAGCGGCCTATTGGCCGCTTTGCCCGGTCCGCTTTGCCCTTTGGCAACCGTTCTGTTTTAAACATAATTTTCTTTCGCATTTTTTATCATACTCCAGAATAAAAACATCATAGATACAGCTAAATAGATAAGCAACGACACCGGGAAAATAGAAGCATTCAAATATACAAGAAAATAATTAAAACAGGAAGAATTTACCTTGCATTTTTTTAATAAAACGTGCAATTCCAATATTTTTGGCGCTACAAGCTCGCGCCTTCCCCAACCGCTACCGCATCATGGAGCGGGGCTGGGCGGGATGTTCACTATGCGCCAGAGCAGCAACGTTGCTCTGCCTTTATAAATAACCGAAATATTAAGGGTGGCCGTTTTGCCTCCTATGGCCGCTTTGAGCTGGGCTCCCCTACAGTTTTCGCGTAAATAGCCGCGTACTGACCAAGCGAGCAGCCTCGCTGCCTCGCCCGAGCGTGCCGCGGCCGAGCCAAAAGTTGTCGGTTTTTGGTCGATGCTCAAAGGCGCCTCGGACGTTTGCCGTGCACTAACACGTACTGACCGACCGACCGAGCAACTGCGCGCGAGGCTGCCGCGGCGAGGCGGCTCGCTTGGTCAGTACGCGGCTAATGCCGAAGCACGCTATGTGATGGTGCATCCAAGTAAGACATTAAGCTCCGGGACCTTGCCAGACATCTGCGTGTCCAAGGCGAGTCAACAATGAGTGCGCTAACATTCCCTTTTGCGCGGCCGTTGAAGCTAGCATATTGCTAAGAAAGTGTGTCTGTCTATTTTTCCGTCTTGTACCACTTAAACCACTGTATTACCTAACTTAATCCTTCGATCGGGGATTCTCGGAAATGCTACTGTATTCTATTGTTGTCGCGATCACCGGTGCTCGTACGGGGCTTGATGAGTTAAACGAATGTAGTGAAATTCGTAAGATGATCGAAATGGAGATACTTAAAGCTCGGCAAAGGAGATATAATAGTTTTAATCCCAATAAAGGTGCAGTTTTCGTGCGACGAAGTTGCGGGAAACATCTAGGATAGTGTAACATAAAATATTCATAGCAAGTGAACATAAATACAGCGATATAGCGGCGATGCATCTGCCCGTGTCGAGTTTGTCGAGCGCTTTGATGTATGTGATTAGTGCTGGGACAAATTGGATTTTACATGTTTGTCCAAGTGTGGGATTTATAGAAATTGGTTCGGCGTTTTAAAACGGCTTTATTTTGACAAATTCGAAAAGTTGCGGCCTCTATTTCACCAATCTACATTTTTAGATTAAATGTGTGATGCGAAATGATGTTATCCGCACTCCGAAATGGAATATTATTCTAGTCTTTGTTGTTTTATTGGCTGTTTTAAATAAATCCTATTTTGTGTTATGCTCGTTTGCATTTTTTGAATTCGATGTTTTTAGATACAACTAAACATCAACGCTTCTTGCTTTTTTTAAGGTTCCGTACCTAAAGGGTAAAAACGGGACCCTATTACTAAGACTTCGATGTCTGTCCGTCTGTCCGTCTGTCCGTCTGTCCGTCTGTCCGTCTGTCTGTCACCAGGCTGTAACTCAAGAACCGCTATAGCTAGACTTCTGAAATTTTCACAGATTGTGTATATCCGTTGCCGCTATAACAACAAATACTAAAAACAAAATAAATTAAATATTTAAGGGGGGCTCCCATACAACAAAAGTGATTTTTTTGCTATTTTTTGCTCCTAATCAATAACGGCATACAAAACAAAAATAGCCTATTTTTGTTCTGTAGTGGTAGGGAACCCTTCGTGAGCGAGTCCGACTCGCACTTGGCCGATTATTGTGCAGATTGTTTACCTCCCGAACCTCTTTTGAGTGCGAAGACTCGTTCAAATAAAAGATGTAACGGTTGAGGTTAATGACGAAGAAATAGGGAAACAGAATAAAGTGTACGTCGCGAAATATATTTGCGATGCAACGGCGCCGCCCGGGCTTATGACGCTAAAGCGCGCTGCATACAAATTACTGGAGACACTTTCTTTTACTACTCGTTAGATCGTGTTATTTAAGAGCTAACGAGCTCAGAATACAAATCCAAAGTCAACGGACTTAAAAGAGCGCCTTTTTAGGATTTAAACCGTGCATAATTCTGTTTTGTGTGCTAATCAAACCGCGTGCTGATTACATTTAAAGGGTCTTTGGGAGGTAATTGATGAAGTTTTATGTTACAGAAAAAGGAGTGACTATTAACTAAGGTTGTTATAATTATGTTGTCTTTTATTTCTTAGTTGAATTTGTCAGCTTTTTGATAATGGCTCTATCTCTTTCAATCTCTAGGGTGATCAAAGCCTGGTGGTTGCTGCTAAACGGATTCAGATTGGTCAAAATTTAAAAGATCTCTCAATTATTGACGATTGTTTAACGCTGGCAGTACTAAAACAGCCGAATCGTAGACCGTAGTTCTAGTATGCTTGGCTGAAATTGTTTACATCAGAAGCGGAATGTCTTCCACAACATAGCTGGTCATAATATCACATATTTTAATATCACAATTCACAAATACCCGCAAAGTTAAAGTCATCCGCGACAGTGAGACTACAAAAGAATTGTTAAAACATACAATAAGCATTTATTACTTTTACAAAGGCGAGCTGCATTTTCATGTACATATTTAAGTGACGCTTAAAAAATTAATCCGCGGAATAACGTACACAGGACGCGCCGTAAGCGATCTCGCTCCGTTTTAAATTTACTTTTTAAATGGTTTTCTGGTGTCATCGCACTTTTGCCAGTGGTTTTTTTTTTGACGTGATAACGTCTTATAATTCGACTAGCGACCCGCCCCGGCGTCGCACGGGTATAAAATATATAGCCACTGAAAAAATGATTAAAATCTATAGCCTATGATCCTTCACGTGGTCTACTTCTTATCTGTGCCAAATAACATAAAAATTGCTCCAGTAGTTCGCGAGATAAGCCCTTTCAAATAATTTCCCCCGTTTTTTTTTCACATTCTCCTATAATTAGTCTTAGCGAGATAAAATACAGCCTTTCTCAATAAATGGGCTATCTAACACTGAAAGAATTTTTCAAATCGGACCAGTAGTTCCTGAGATTAGCGCGTTCAAGTTAGCCCTTCCAATTTTTTTCCCCTTTTGTTCCACATTTTCCTCTATTTCTTCGCTCCTATTAGTCTTAACGTAATAAAATATAGCCTATAGCCGTCCTTGATAAATGGGCTATCTAACACTGAAAGAATCATCAAAATCCGTTGCGTAGTTTTAAAGATTAAAGGGAACAAAGGGACATGAGGGAAAAAAAAGCGACTTTGTTTTATAATAAGTATAGATATGGGCTGCGCGCTCGAAAAAATGACAGTTCATGCGGCGTTACCTCGCTGACAGCTCTGAGGCGTTCCATTTACACTCAAGTCTCTCAACAACCGTAAGGCCCACCTGGGCCGCGCTCTTTGTTTCGATTATATTACGTATTTCGATGACTTAGAGAATACTTTTGTATGAAGAAGTTTGGTTAGTTATGACCTTTGATACATTGACCACACTCTAAATGAAAAATAAATAAACAATCTGTGAGCTATTAGTATTATTTCGGCTATTCAAAATTGTGCTCTATTTCCTACGTGTCAAGGTATGACTTAATATATGAAGAATAAAGTATTCGTTTATTTCTTCTGAACAAGTCACTAATTATAGTTTCGAAAGTTTATAATTGAGAAACTAATATCACATCGGACTAAATACTATATTATGATGGCTTGATAGATAGAAAATTTAACATATATTATAATGTAGTTCACATTAGCAAGGTTTGCACATTGACCTGCCAACTTTTTTGCATAGATTTTTCCCGGAACTGAGGGGTTAAGGCTATGACGTTGTCACGTTCAACTATCGTCAGTAAACCGACTTTACAGACAACCGATTTTTTTTAACAGAGTGAAGTTACGATTTTATACCATTGATTCACAATAAGTAACGAACATGGTACTCATATCACAAACTTGGCAAAAGCATTGCCCCACAATCAATAATGAGTCTACATAATTTTATGTTGATTTTCATTTTCTTCGCGTGCTCATGTGTTGCTCAAACGTGTGATCAAAGCAACAAAAACAAAGAGCAATCTCGTTCTCAATTTATATTTTATCCATTTAAAACTTGTCTTTGTGATAAAAATTGTTTGTTAATTTTGGAAACTCAATCACGAAGATTATAATAAAGTTGGGGGAAGCAGATGAGCCGCAAGAAAATTCCATTAACGACTTGTTTAATTCCAATCTTAATCAAAGAGCTTAATGATAACAATGAAGGAAATCTGTTTGTTCGGCGGTGACACACCGCCAAGGCCAATTTGCTGATATTTTGAAGACGCCTTTTCGTGATGGGTGTCAGAACTTTTTACTCGAAAGTGACAAGGCTGTTGACTGCTTTAAAAGCAGGTAGAGGTGACAATACTTATGCGGCATATCTACTCGTTGGCCCACAACGAATCAATACAAGCGATGGCGAACATTAAGTTAGCACTTTATCAATGTCGATTGTGCATTCTGTACAGAGCTTCGCAATCATGGTGACAATCATGGTTATCCTTTTCGATCCATCGTGAATAAATGCCGTAACACTAGAGACGACGCTTCATTCGCTAAATGCAAACTTAGATCCAAGTTCTTTTACTAACGTTCAGATATGTTCCAGTCTTTGAGCTGATTTTGTTTCGTATACGAAACAAAATTACTACTACGTACTATAGTACGTTATCCGCTCCAAAGTGGAAGGTCTAAATCGTCTAAATTGAGTACAATCAGTGGGATGAAATTATTTCTCCCACATCCTCCCTTTATGAGACATTTCATTTATCCCATTCACTTATTGAAGGGATCCGCCGTTACGAGCGAACGCTCTCCGTAAATAAACCTAATTCCTGTTACAATACGATGTTTCTTTTCAATTTAATAAATTAAACAGCTCCACGGCGTTATTCACTAATAATAATGTTTTTGCTTTTCTTTGATGGCCCCGAGGGGTTTATCGATTTGATTTCTCATTAAAAATGTAAGACGGTCGTATTGAGTGGCACATCCCCCATACATCTATCTTTTGATGACGCAAATATCTTTATAATGTGGGGTTTTGTGTTTTTGTTGCGGAGTTTTTGTTGTGAGAATCGACGAATTCAGTGCTTGTTCCTATGGAGTTTTTTGTATTTTAATTGTTCGTTATTCGCTTGCGGAAACACATCTGATAAATATTTATTTTATTCATCAAGGTAATATGGAGTTTGCATTCCCCGCAGCAATTGTTTATGTAGTGATATTATATGCTCCAGTTAGTCTAAGACAGCGCGGAGCTAGGAACAATATTATTAATTAACTAGAATCTGCGCTAACTGTGCGAACTGGCTGTGTACGCTGCTGCTTAGTTTTATTAAGTTTTATCTCAACATTTCCAGGAACATTATGTTGGCTGGAAACGGGATCTTCTCGACGTTTTCACTTATTTACTCCTTCAAGAAAACGTTGAATGGATTTATATTTTCAGAAAACTTGTCCAGCATGTATTTCTATAGGGTACTAAAATTGTAAATGCGAAGGTGTCTCTGTCTGTTACCTCTCCACGCCTAAACCGCTAAGCCGATTTTGCTGGAATTTGGTATTGAGAGTCCTGGGAAAGGACGAAGAATACTTTTTACACTCGAAATATTGTACGGTTCCCGCGTGATAAAAGAAATTTTGGCACAACGGAGTTGTGGGCGTCATCCAGTGAATATAATATGTTGAAAAAATTTGTTCAACGTATATGTTACGCTTAAAGACCGAAAATGCTCAGTGAGCGAAAAAATGGCTCACAACGCGTTGTGGTCATAGTGAAACGGCCACGACGCGAATTTCGCGTCGTGGCCGTTTCTATAAAATAACTAACTATAAAATAACTTATGCGTACCTGGCCTGGTTTCATTGAAACCAGAGTGCTCTTGTGTATTGCACACACACTTGGGCACTATGAAATGACTTCTGCTCAACTGGCCTGGTTTCATTGAAACCAGAGTGTTCTTGTGTATTGCGCACACACTTGGACACTTTAAAATTACTCCTACGTAACGTGCTCTTGTGTATTGCGCACACACTTGGGCACTATAAAATTACTCCTGCGTAACTGGCCTAGTTTCATTGAAACCAGAGTGCTCTTGTGTATTGCGCACACACTTGGGCGCTATAAAATTACTCCTGCGTAACACGGCTTGGTTTCAGAACGCGTCGTGGCCGTTTTCATTAGGGCCACAACACGAATTACCGTCGTGGCTGTTTTTAAATGCTCAGAACGCGTCATGGCTTTACTCGATTACCACAATGCGTTGTGGTCGAATAGCACGTCAGCCACGACACGAATTTCGCTTTGTGGTATTTCTGTGATTGCCAGAACGCGTCGTGGCCGTTTCACTATTACCATCGGCGTGCATAAGGTTTTGACACTGGTAATGCAGCGATATCGGTTCAGTAGTTTTGGTGTGAAAGCAAAACAGACAGACAAACGGACAAAAAGAGATATTTTCGCATAAATTATAATAATAGTGTGGATATAATTTCTAAACTATTAGTATAATTACGTTGTTATGAAGAAATAAAAAACGCCATCTGTTGTCACGCGTTGGAACTACAATGAAAGTTTATTTCATCGATGTTTCCATGGAAATATACCAAAATTTACCATACAACATAATATTTTGCACTAAACTAAAATAAATAAAAACGCCATCTATTGTTACGTATTATATACGCGCCGGTGCTCGCCTCAGCTACTGCGGCAGGAGTTCGCCTATAATATAGCATGTCTGTGTGCGTGTGGGAACTGTTCACGGACACAAAAATCTTTACGCACACATGACCCCAGAGCCTGCCGCACGAGATCTGCTTGCCTTAACCTTGAGTCATGCGGTTCGCGCGTGTACCTAACTTAATGTTTAATTTCTCGCAAATTGATTGTTGCTATTTTATAAATGTAGGCGTTTTAAATGCGTTCATTTTTTCTATTATATTTTTTACTATTAATATTTAATAATTAACGTCATAAGTCATCTAAAACGTACGAAAGTTAAATTAAAATATATGTGTATGGCAAGTCATGCATTAGGTAGGCACTGCATATTTGCCTTCATGGTATGCACGCCCATGACTATTACCACAACGCGTTGTGAGCCATTTTTTCGCTCGCTGAGCGTTTTCGGTCTTTGAGCGTAACATATTATACACTCTGTACTTACAAGTGCATAACTAGGCCTTTGCATCCGTTGTGGATGATTTAAACACTTTTCAGAGCGAAGTAACCACTCCTCAAATACTGGGTCCAACTATGTGCGGGTTTCCTCACTATGTTTTTCTTCGCCGTATGAGCGTCCGTATTATGTACTTGAGATCACAATGTCTCATTGGTATACGCCTCCACCCGGGATCGAACCTGCACCTTCTACGAGTGCGAACCAAAGGTCTACCCATTAGGCCACAAACGCTCACAAGTGCATATAAATACTTCTATGTGCACTTGTAAAGTGCCGTTTGAATCTTCGGAGCTCTCAAGCAACTAACGGCAGATTGTCTGGCGTCTGTCCAATGCTTTTACCGTCGTCCTGCCTGTCATATATTTTGTCATCAAGTCAGCGTTATGTTTAAATATGTCTGGCTACAGAAACGTGGTCATTGTCATACGTGGACAATACAATGTATTCTTTTATCTCTTTGACTATTTATTTAAAAAACTTGTTTTATTTGAATATAGCCTACTAGATCAGTTAAAGGAGAATTGCTTCTGCTAAGACGGGATTGATCGAGTGTGGTTCTTGACTCTAAAGCGACCCATCTGTCATGGGCTATGAGCTTTAAAATATATTGACGACCATCTGTCTTAGATGTCCTACGAGATTGGATGTTCATCCGTACTCTAATACCAAAGTGTCTTTGGCGTACGATACATAGTACATACTAAGAAACAAATTATAAAATACTGAATCTATTCCCACTTTTTGGGAAGAAGTGAGGCCCGTGCGAGTTTCTTACACCGGTTCTTCTTGCTGGGTTAGTTTCCGAACCGATGGTTAGACTTTCTGAAAATATTTGTTTCATTCAGAAATAAAACATTTTTTATTAATTCACTAACGAGAGATTTAAATATCAAAGGCTCAAATGAAGATAATGCGTGAAAGGATTAGAAATAGCTATTAATACAATGTATTATATGAGACAAATATAATATTAACTGTCATATGAATTCATACTACTATGTTTTGTACAATAAATTGATTGACATTTTATGTAAATTTTCTCATAATTCTGGGCTTTGGACCACAGACGAATATCTATTTTCTACTGTATTATTAAAGGCTATTATGGGTAGTATAGAAGCGAAAGGATTATGAAACTGATTTACGAATGTTAATGCCCGGATTATCTGATCCAAAATGATGTGAATTTAGATTATTTTGTTGGCCAATATGCGATAATCGCACACCATGCCTTTGGTTGTGTAACACCACTTTCTCTCCGATGTTTCGGTTTCACTTTTTATAGTATTTAATGTGTTTTATCCTGTTAGTGTTTCATACAAAACAAGTTTAAAATTCGTCACAATTTACGAGCAACAAACTTTGTTATTTGATGCAATTTATGAAAAATATAATGTTTTGAATGCTTTAAAACGATTGCAATATATTTTAGACTCAAATAGAATTGTATCGCAAATATATTTTATAAACCACAGAGATTTTCTGACTTCGCTCCAACTGTCTAAAAGCAGCATCTCGCCGGAACCGTAAATTTTCCTGTGATGAAAATTATCCTATGTCCTTGTCTGTGGTCTACTCTATTTTTTTTAATTAGCCTATGCTGTCCCATTGCTGGGCAAAGGCCTCCCTATATCCTGTGCCACCGTTGGCCAGGTCTACTTTATATCTGTGCTTAATTCCATCAAAACCGCCCTAAAAATTTTGGAGTCTATTTGATGAGATCTTTATATTGAATCGCAAACTGTAACATTTCGTAACATACGGATAATAACTTATTTTTTCCCTAATTATTTTAATAAAACTTGTATCTTATCTACTTCATAATTTAGCTAATATATCTGGCTACACATAATATTATAATTAATCCATAGTTTTTCTATTTAAATTAATTTTTCCGGCCCAAAAAAAGGGAAGTTTTTTCATGTTACTTACCTTATTCTTCCACTCCGTCTTGATTATTATTTTTATAGATTTATAAACTAATAAATATGTTTGTCTGTTGTTTCAGGTATGTCGATCAGCTGTTTTGTACAACGGGATGTGTCTATATCAACAGGGCCGTGCGAATGTTGACACTAGACAAAGTCGTGAGACGCGCATTGTTGCGCCTATTGGGGCACATGCACATGACTATGACATTGAACAACTGTGCCATTGTATACAAAATATGCTATTAGTAATAACTAGTTGTAATATGGCATCTGCTATTCATGGATAATTTCATAGCTTAGGATCAGGGGCCGTACCGTTTTGAGACTCAAAAAATCGTACGAGAATGCCGCGTCCTACTCTAACAAACGAGAAATCACGTTGTTAGAGCAGGACGCGGCGTTCTCATCCGATTGTTTGAGTCTCAAAACGGTTTCGTAGTAGGCCTACAGAGCCGAATTTATATTTTTTATGAGAGTAGGCCATTTTATTTTTTTACGTATTACGTAATTGTAAGGCCTCTATGGACGCTGCTGCCCCTAGGCCGTGGCTTATAACCGCCTATTTATAAATCCGGGGCTTAGAATACTTTAAGAGTTGAAAGTCTATTGACCAGTGGCTATAAAGTCAAAAAATCAGATTGTTCCTGTTCCTATATTATATACTAGCTGTCCCGGCAAACGTTGTTTTGCCATTTAAAGTATTTCTACTTCATCGGCATACAAAATCTTACCTCCTCTTTTGTCCCCTAAGAGGGGTGGGGGGAAAAATGTTATGTAACACCAGATGTTAAGTTGGAAAAACAGTTAATAATATAAAGTAAGTCCATTAAAGAAAAAAAGTTTACTTAATACAAAATCTGACCCTCTCTTTTGGGGGAAGGGGGGGGGGGGGGGGGGGGGGTGATTTTTATACACCAGATGTTGAGCTGGAAGAAGGCAAATATATCTGCGAAAACCGTATGCAAATCAGATCAGTAGTTTTCGTGTTAAAGCAAAAGTCTTATACAAAATCTGACCCCCTCATTCGTCCCTTTAGAGGGGTGGGGGGAAATTTTTTTATACACCAGATGTTAAGTTGGAAGAAGACAAATATATCTGCGAAAACCGCATTCAAATCGGATCAGTAGTTTTCGTGTTAAAGCAAAAGTCTTATACAAAATCTGACCCCCTCTTTTGTCCCTTTAGAGGGGTGGGGGGAAAAATTTTTATACACCAGATGTTAAGTTGGAAGAAGACAAATATATCTGCGCAAACCGCATTCAAATCGGATCAGTAGTTTTCGTGTGATAGTGGAACAAACATACAGACAGACAGACAGACAGACAAAAAAACTGACCACATTTTTGGCTTGTATAGCGATGTAGTGACACCCTCCGCTTATTATTTTTTGAATATCTTTAATGTACAGAATCGTCATTTCTACAGTTTTATTATATGTATAGACGATGGATTTTTGCGTGAAATAGATTAGAAAAGCGTTACTGGTATCTAAAGGTACTCGTTGACCGTTGTCTTGACCATTCTAAATACTTCTTATAGTTTCGTGGTAATAGAATATTTTGTGTAATTAAAAGGAATCGCAAAAGCCCGTTTAAAAACGTTTGCAATCCAAAGATTAGTTCAGTGTGGAAAAACCTTTAGTACAGCGTTCTCGTTGTTAGTATTATTTATTGTTGGCGCGTATTGGTTTTTGTTTCATCGTTTGTTTTATAATTACACAAGACAATGTATATGTTAGGTCATTAGCTCGTAATCCGCCGTATTAATACATAATATGCCAAAGGTCGCTTTTTGCTTGAGAATATTTTTTATATCCTTCTTCTATTTCTTGATAAGCTTCATCCTTGCCAGTAGAACTTCCGCTGTTTCTATTTCTATCTGTTTTTTTACGAAACATTGAGACGATATCGTACCAAAAATTTAAACAACCGGGAAGACGTTTAAATTCGATATTTTTTTTTTAAAAGTCTCATTACTTTTAAGTAATTTAAAGCTTGACAGATAATAATTATGTAAATATATTCTCACAAAATTGATTTTACATGTCCGAGTCGAGCATTAAATGACGTTTGCTTGAATTCCTGGCCGGCATATTTCCTCTTTGTTGGCTCATAGCTTCGAGCGACGAAGAAAAGGAGTGGGACGCTCGGGAAATTCAGAAATCTTTTGCGATACGTGTATTACAGGGGCGCCTCTGTGCAAACAGCCGGCGGCTATAGCCAAGACAAATAGGATGTTGTGTAAATAGAGGTGCAGATGGCTGGATTTCCTCGCCGGCGGTCACCCATTACTCCTGGGCCAATAGACACGCACCTAGCGATTATTGACAATATGTGCAATATTATGTGTGCGCTCAAGTATATTGTAGATAGGGAGCGGTTTTTGGGTAAAGGAAGGTCTATAAGCAATAATGAGGTTAGATTTAAACTAAATTAGAGACTTCGTATGGTTTTTGTGCATAATATAACTGTTTAACTTTAAAGTTATTTCCATTGATTGCGAAGCCTTAAGTTTTAAACCACTACCATAGAGACATCGCTTAGCTATAGTTTTACATCAACACCAACAAGAATATATTTCATTAGTTTAATTAGCCAATGTGTTAATGAAATTTTGTTTTTTCTTCGATTCTCGGAAAGTCCAAAAATCATTTTATTATTATTTTTTTTTAATTTTCCATCCACCTTTGTCCTTTATGTTCCATTACTCGTTTGTAGAAAACTGTTACGAGTATCGTAAAGCCAATACGAGACAATAATAAACGGAGAGAGCATATTTCCTTTGTAAATTCAGATAACTAGCGAAATATGTTGGCAACAATGGCGGCGTGCTTTTGACGGCTGCGACGGGAACTGACAACTGTATCCTTGGCAACGAGCACCGTTGAGGGGGGGAATCACGTTTTTGTTTGAAAAGTGGAAAATGCAGGGTAGAGACAAGATTCCGATGTTTTAATTGATAAAAAATATATAAGTAGATGATGCGCAAATAATATAAATATTACTCGATAATAAGAAATCGCTTCACAGTATCTCGATTCTGCTTCGTTCGCTCTGATTAAACAACGATTATTCTCATGTATGTCTAACGACTTACTTTTGGATGCGTTAGGTTAAAGGATCGTGACAAAACCATGTTGTAGTTTTTGAAGTGAAATCTTCTTTAGCGGCGTTGAGCACTTTTGTGGGATGGTGGTAAAAACTGTGAAACTCGCGTCAGATTCTCATGCTGATCGAAAAACCTTGGAAAAACCGTAAGACGGTTGGAGTAGTGTTGTAACATCGAAATTGATTAATCGAACAATCGATTGGTTTTTTTTTATCGATTTTCATAAAAAATGGGTTAAAATTTAATCGATTGTAAGGGTTTCGATGAATTAAAAAAATCGATTTTTTAATAATCGATTTTCATAAAAAATTGGTTAAAAAAAGTGCACAACGATAATAATCAAGTTTTCACTTCTGCCGGCACTCCCGGAGTGCAACCCGTCTTTTTTTTATATCGAGACTGCATAGAACCCACATCAAAGTTACGTAGAACCGCATTCATGTTGAAAACAGCAGAACGCCTGGGGTTATTCCTGCTATACATGTATTGTCGAATTTGTTCTAATTGTTCATGGATGTAGCTTAGCTGTATGAAATAACTACTAACTTATGCTCAGCTTAGTCGCTTATCCGAGTGAATAAATGTTTGCCCGTAGAACTCTAAGTTGCTCCATAAATTAGCCGGGCTACGTATGTTATTTCCAAATGCATCAGTATTGATTTTGCCATTGTTTTTACTTGACTTAAATGGCGAATGGCCAGTTTGTGAGGTCTTATGACAGGAGCTTATTGATTCAATAAAAAAGAGATTCGACAAAAAAGAGGGGTCTTATTAAGTTTGATGACGTAAGCAAATAAAAACCTTAGAAATGGGCCATAAATGTTGCGCGCGTTTTCGTATGGTATCAGCATAATATACCCAATGTTTTGCTACATTTTAAAATAGCCAGTGTCTTTTGTGTCTGCAAATTTTTATAAAAATGTCATGGACGATCTTTTTTTATTCACGCTGCACATGTTCTCGTTTTTAAGTGTTTTGAATTATAAAATTAATTCTCGTCGTTTTGGTTGGTTGGCATCGAAAATTAAAAAAAATATCTGCTCTCCAACAACGCATGAGCGGACACTAAAGTGCATCGTGTTATCTGTGCATTATGCGGCCTCTACATTTTATCTAATACTAGCGACCCGCCCCGGCGTCGCACGGGTATAAAATATATAGCCACTGAAAAAATGATTAAAATCGATAGCCTATGATCCTTCACGTGGTCTACTTCTTATCTGTGCCAAATAACATAAAAATTGCTTCAGTAGTTCGCGAGTAGTAGTTCCCTTTCAAATAATTTCCTCCGTTTTTCCCACATTCTCCTATTAATCTTAGCATGATAAAATATAGCCTATAGCCTTCTTCAATAAATGGGTTATCTAACACTGAAATAATTTTTCAAATCGGACCAGTAGTTCCTGAGATTAGCGCGTTTAAGTTAGCCCTTTCAAATAATTTTCCCCGTTTTTTCCACATTTTCCTCTATTTCTTCGCTCCTATTAGTCTTAGCGTGATAAAATATAGCCTATAGCCTTCCTTGATAAATGGGCTATCTAACACTGAAAGAATCATCAAAATCCGTTGCGTAGTTTTAAAGATCAAAGGGAACAAAGGGACATGAGGGAAAAAAAGCGACTTTGTTTTATAATATGTATAGATTATATTTTAGCCCATATGCATGATGGACAAATAAAGTGATAACGAACTTGTGGAGTCCTTAGTTGCCCATTATCTGCGACATTTTTATAGTGGTAATCTTGGCTTTTTATCGTGGCCCAACATGAAAAAGCTTCTGCATATTCCCTAATTTTTATTCAAGCTGATATCATACTTTATTCGAGTGATTGATTATAAGAATTAATGCTTTACCCAGTATTTCACTTTGTGTTTCGACTCTTCACTTTTATTTCAAGGTGCCGAATGAAAGAGTGAAATAAACAAAATAAACAAAAAATAAACCTATCCGCTTCATTCACTCGTATTGTAATTTGAACGAAACAAATTATTCCTTGCAAATGTTTCGATTTAAAAATAAACAGCTCCGCATTTTGACGTCCATTTTAAGCCGTTGTTTAATGGAAGCGGGGCGAAGTGTCGTCCCGATGTCCATTCTCTCGGCTGAAGCGTTCTAAATCTTGGCGATATAGGAAAAGGTTTTCGGATGTGGAAATCTCGCTCTCCGATGGCCCTTTTCTATCTTGTTTGCTTCAATGCGAGTGTTGGAACATTATGCTCTATTTCCTCGATCGTGAGTCGTGACTGCTGAGTGCTGAGAGTTGTTTTGATATTGAGTTGGAGCGTTAAACTTTGGAATTTCCTTTGGGGTTAAATACCCAGTGGACTGAATTGTGGTAATAGCGTTTCTTTGCTTTAATTCACTGATGTTAGAAATGCGAATGTCTGTTTATTAGCTCCTCACGCCTTAACCACAGAACCAAATTTGATGAATGTTAAGTTAATAATACATAATGACTTTCTGGAAACTGCTTTTGATGACTTGCGCAAAAGGACGTAGGACATTTCGGGAGAAATGTGCCATTTTCATTTGTTAACAGCACAGCTTTTTATTCTTTTTCTAATCGTGTAACTGCATTGCATCAAGCGGCATCCTTATAGGGTCCATCTGTTTACCAACCACAGCCAGTCTAATCACGTTTTATCAACTCTAATAAATATAAAGCAGAGCCAATGTTTGCCTCATTAGAAATATATTTAAAGCATAATTAATTCGCGCCAAATAGATTGGGTCATGTAAATGAGCGATGCAATTAGTTTAGATAATTGCATCAGTGGCTGGTGTTCGGCGCAGTGGTTCATTGCGATGTAAGTATATAAAGATTTACCTATATGAATATTGACTGTGTGATAGGCATATTACAAAACAATTTAATATTTATCATCTAAATATGTTTGATTGAATCTAAACTGCTGCATCATTATTTATTTTAATTAAATCATCATCAAATATGTCCCATAAATGTTTGTGCATTAGCCAGATAATACGAGGGCTGCTATTTATGTATCCGGAATTAAAAAAAGAAACAAACATATATCATTTAATATGGTTTTATTGCTTTTCAAAATATTCGCCGCGATGATCGACACACTTTTGCATACGCTGGAACCAATTTTCATAGCACTTTTTCCATTCTGATTGAGGTATCTCCAAAACGTGCATTTTGAACGCATCAACAGCCTCTTCGCGGCTCGAAAAACGTTGACCACGTAATTTGTTCTTCGCGTATGGAAATAAAAAGAAATCGTTAGGTGCCAAATCAGGGCTGTACGGCGGATGACCAGTCAATTCGATCTTTTGACCCTCCAAAAACTGAGTTGTTTCAGCTGAGGTGTGACAGCTAGCATTGTCGTGATGTAATATGATTCTGCGTTGTCGGTTGTCCTTTCTTATTTCTTCAAAGACTTCTGGTAAACAAATGGTCGTATACCATTCAGAATTAACCGTTTTACGATTCTCTAATGGCACTGTAGCCACATGTCCATTAATTCCAAAAAAAACAGGCGACCATTTGCTTCAAAGTACTTTTTGCACGAGTAACTTTTGTTGGTTTCGGCTCATCTTGGAACACCCACACCGTTGACTGTTGTTTAGTTTCGGGGTCATATGCATAGATCCAAGATTCATCACCTGTGTAGATATTATAAACGGCTTTTGACGTACCACGGTTGTATTTTTTTATCATTTTTTTGCACCAATCGACACGAGCCCGTTTTTGATCGATTGTCAAGTTGTGCGGAATCCAACGCGAACATATTTTTTTTACAGCCCAATGTTCGTGTAATATCTTATGTATGCTCGTCATACTTATGCCTAAGGACGCCTCTATCTCGCCATATGTAACATGACGATCACGCATTATTAGTTCCCGCACAGCATCTATATTTTGTGGGACAACAGCTGTTTTTGGGCGACCTTCTTTATTTTCATCCGTGAGCATAGACCGCCCACGATTAAACTCACTGTACCAGTGATAAACAGTGGTTTTTGATGGTGCTTCATCTCCAAAAGTTGCGGTGAGTTGAATGAAGCACTGTTGTTGATTTAGCCCACGCCGAAAATCGTAGTAAATCATTGCACGAAAATGTTCACGCGTTAAATCCATGGCAAATGAAGATACGCAATTTTCAAAATGACGCCACAATGGAAAAATAATTGACAGTCACATGAAACAAAATGTATTCTTCAACCAAAGAGTTCTATTTCAAATGTTGTAATTACTTTTTAAATATTGTTCTTGTAAGTGGCCAGTTCCGGATACATAAATAGCAGCCCTCGTATTTTTTTATGTTACTAATTACAATAATTATTTATTGTTGAAGTAGTTTTAAAATCAGTATTGTTGTTTTCATGCTCAGTTAAAGTGTGCTCGTTTTTCGTCAACAGCCGTTTGAAACCTCTAGTTCTTCTATCAAATTTTAAATTATTCTCTATTTCAAAATATTGGTTCTCTCTCTCAATAATTTATATATACAAGCTTCTCAGCTTGTATATATAAATAGCTATATATATATATATATATATATTAAATAGCTATAAGCTATTAGCTTGTATAGCAGCACTGTGACGTGATTCGGAAAGTGAAACTGATAAATATCATGCCTAAGCGATCTAAATATCGCGAAAAATATTAACGTGCTCATTGAAATTGCCTTGGGCTTATCGTCTACGACAATATTTACATGTACACTGTACAGCGGAAAATGACAAGCGCATGTGGGACGTCGATCGTCTGATGAGGCTTTAATCGTCCGAGTTGGATGCGGGGCCGGCGGCGCGGAAAGTTGCCGAGATAGCTACGGTCGCTGCACCACACTGAGTCTATCTTCCCCGAGTAATTGCAGGCCTACTGTATGTAAATGCATTTTATATTTTTAACCGACTTCCAAAAAGGAGGAGGTTATATGTTCGTCTGTTTATATATATATTTTTTTTGTATGTTCAACCATAACTTCGCCGTTTATGGACCGATTTTCATGATTCTTTTGTTGTTGTACAGGGTTGAATCCGAGGTTGGTACCATGTTCACAAAAGTGGTGGTCTGATGATGGGATCCATGAGGAATCGAGGGGACTCCTTGAAATTTATATGGGAACATATGGTGATTTTGATTTTTTTTGAAGTATTTCAGGCATATACTACTAAAAAGTAAGATTTTGCACCAAGATGTACCCTGGTTCTGAAGGTACCCAACAGAACTTTTGAATCCTTATAGATACAAGTTTGAGGATTTTGGTTTTATTTAAACTACTCCAAGCAAAAGCTACATTATTTCTGCTGAACATAGACTAAATATTATTTTGGAAAAAATAGGGTTTCGTAAGATATTTGGGTTTTTCGGACGCCAGGTGAAAAAATCAACCAGAAAAGTTACTTATTTTGCGTACGCTGCCGAAACTATAAAAGATAGAACCATAAATGTTCTAAGTAATTATAGATCTTATAAATATCTACAAAAAAGTCCGCGACACACTGTACTTATCTATGTCGAGTGAGGCACAATAACCATTTTTTTATTTAAAAATCTTGAATTTTTTTGGACTACATTTAAACGCGTTTATTTTACTCATGCTATTAATCCTTATCAAAATAAATTATTTCATCACTAAGTACAGCTTATGTAGATAAAATTTGGTCTTTGAATTATTAAAATTGGACGTTTGGTTTTGAAATTATGGCGAAATTAAAATATTAAGATAGTGGGCGTCCGCGTCGTCGATGTCAGTGTCGGAGTCTGTGAATTGACCTGGGAATCATTTTGCTGACCGAGTCTTTCCTGTGTAGGCTTTTTGCAGCCGTATTGCATGTCCACGCGGGCGGAGCCGCGGGCGACCGCTAGTAATATGTACATTGTACAACTGACAACAAGCTATAATAATATAGCCTTGTCGTCTCATAATTATTATGTAACTAAAAAGGGTAAAATTATTATTTTTTAACAAAAAACAAAACCGACTTCCAAGGTAAAAACAAAAGTAATACTTATTCATAATCTAAAAAGAATCAAATAATTCTTATTCCTTATTATAGTGGCGTCTTCAGACTTCGCCTAAACCTCAACTATATTTTCTGTACTCAATCTTCATGCTTTTGAAGTCGGTACCAGCTTACCATAGCGTAAAATTTGCTATGTCAAGGATCTCAGAACTTTTCCGGGCTGGTACGAGTACCGACTTCAAAAGCATGAAGATTGAGTACAGAAATAGTTGAGGTTTAGGCGAAGTCTGAAGACGCCACTATAATAAGGAATAAGAATTATTTGATTCTTTTTAGATTATGAATAAGTATTACTTTTGTTTTTACCTTGGAAGTCGGTTTTAATTTTTTGTTAATTCATGAAGCCCCAAGCGGCCACATCCGGCCGCGATAACAATGAAAAAGCTATTGTGTCTCGTTTTGCCACGATTGATGGGTTAAAAAATAATAATTTTATGGTATCTTCATCTCGATACTATAGGTCTACCAGAATCTGATGGCAAAAAGTGAGAATTGACTCTAGTAATACTGGGGTAATTAAAATGAAACATTTTGATCCTTTTTTTCCTTATAGCGGCTGATTATGTGTGTGAAACATGCAAATATATAAATTTATCCAATGATCAAGTATATTTTTGAAAATCTGCCGTCACCATCAAATTCTGATAGACCGAAGCGAGAAATGAGCTAAAGTTAAGGTCTTAACTTGAAAGCAAGTGATCCTACGAATAATAAAACCAGGAAACGTAACTCCCATACTAATACAGTTTTAAATTTGGTTCCATTCGAACTGTCATGTAACGTCAGCCTTTGTACCGCTCAAGGTCACCTAAATATTGCAAATGTATTAAAAGTGAACCTAAGGTTCACTTTTTTGACAAGTATTTTGGAACATGTTTTTTGACGGAGTTACTCTTCCTTAGTTTTTTTATTATTCGTAGAAATGATCACTAAAATGCCAATATATTAAAGGACAAAGAACAATTGAAATGTTACCTAATTTGTAGATAACCCATTAGAAAAAATATAAAAAAGGATTTATACTTCCAATCAAAATTTGATAAGCTTATCAGCTCGTCACGATTTCTAAACAGAAATAAAAAAAGCTAAGAGTAATTACGTTTTTTTCAACTGAACAGTGTTAATTGGCATTTAAATTAAGGTAGCTTTGAATGCTATTCCTTGTGTGTTAAACTATAATCTGTCATAGTAGTTAGAAGTTTGCAGCAACAAAGGCGTGTGCCGTGTAATACGGAGGCGTATCGAAGTTTGCCGTTATAATAAGCCATGTATCATCTGTTCTTAAAGCTCGGATCTGCGCAAGCAAGTTTTAAGTTCCTCGGAAATGTTGCTTGTATAGCTGTTTTAGCTCGCTGATTTACATTGATACAGCATTAGCTGGATGTTGCCTGTTGGACTGGATTGAAATGTGTGTAAGGTATATGGATGACATGGTGACAATCAGGCTACGTAGGCCCATACAATATATATCTTAATGTCTAACGTACATATCAATTATAATCTTAATAACAATATATAGTATAGTGGTCCAGTGGTTGTCTGACAAGTAAGATGATCCATGCGTCGGATGGTCATGTAAAAGGTCGGTCCTGCGCCTGATCTCTCGCCAGTCGTGTCGGTCTTCCGTCCCTCTAGGTTATGAGAGTAAAAGGAATAGAGAGTGCACTTGCGTACTGCGCACACACTTGGGCACTATGAAATTACTCCTGCGTAACTGGCCTGGTTTCAATGAAACCGGCCACCGTCACTGAAACCGGTGTAGGAGTTATTATTATTATTATTATGTTTTTGTAAGGTATTCCTTGCTCACGGGCAATTAAATCCCGGACCTTTGGAAGGCATTCGTGGGGCCGAAGCCAACACGTAGAGGCCCGTTACACAGTTTTAATTTAAATGTTATATGTGACACTGGCCGGAGACTCTCCCAGTCCGCACTATGGGAGTACGACCAAGGAGAGCCAGTGTAGGACTATTGCAGGGAATGGAATTAAAATGATATCGGGCTATGAGGGTGAGGTGCTAGTGGACTGGGTAACGGGGACTATGTAAGGACTATGGCGTCTGCCGATACAACGTGGTAACATGTGTCATAATGTTGGCAGACGGTGACTCGCCGACTCTTTGAATGGGCCCCTCAAAATGGTCGCACACACGGTGCACCGAGGCGGCAACATTGACAGAGCGGCTTGAGGCAGGAGATGTGTCGCTGGACTTTAAACGCCGATCATTTGCACCCTCAGAGGGTCCCATCACGTCGCCCACTCGCCACTTACGCTTCACATCCTCCCTCCGAGCCGAAGCTCTTGCGACTCCACTCTAACCGGCCGGTTAAGGCAAGGCAGAGGTAGGGCCTAGTTCTCCGTCAGTGTTCACTCCGGCCGGCCGGTGAAGGCAAGACGGAGATGGAGAACAGGGGCTTCCCTGGGAGCACTCGGGTTCGTGGGGTCGCTACTCCCCAACTTATTATTATTATAGTATAGTGGTAATCCAGTGGATTCGATGGTACTGGCGTCTGTTGCTGTATTGATGTGAATCAGCACTTATACTGAAATATTTGAAGCCGACTGTTTCTTCAGACACGACATCATTTATTTAATGAGCCAATTTGTGAGATTTGTTTAGAAGTGGATTCAGGCAATAGATGGATACTGTATTATTGACTATTGAGTATCCAGTACTTGTTGTCGTACAGAGTCTCTTAAAAATCATTGATGATATAATTATTATACGGTCGAATTGTAAAACTCCCTTTTTCTAGCCAGTTGATAAACAAGTCTTAAAAATCAGACAATTATTTTGTTATCAGGTATTTTTTGTCCATAATACAGAATACGTCCTTAATAAACCGGTGAATGCAATTGCGAACTTTGCCTCAGGCCAAAGTCATTCACTACAATCGGAACAAAAAACTTTCATTGTCGATAGCAATCGAATGGATTCCCATAACCTTCGTGTTTGAACGCCTCTGATTTAGCACACCGAAGGTATAATTTTCTTATAGACATAACGGTATCTAAGCGCGAAATAGGATTCCGCGTGGATTTCAATTCTTCTAAAATGTATTCTTTTATACGTGGGAGAGCCATGCTTCGGCACGAATGGGCCGGCTCGACCGGAGAAATACCACGCTCTCACAGAAAACCGGCGTGAAACAGTGCTTGCGCTGTGTTTCGCCGAGTGAGTGAGTTTACCGGAGGCCCAATCCCCTACCCTGTTCCCTTCCCTACCCTCCCCTATTCCCTTCCCTTCTCATCTCTACCCTCCCCTATAACCCTATTCCCTCTTAAAACGCCGGCAACGCACCTGCAGCTCTTCTGATGCTGCGAGTGTCCATGGGCGACGGAAGTTGCTTTCCATCAGGTGACCCGTTTGCTCGTTTGCCCCCCTTATTTCATAAAAAAATGTAGAATGGTAGTGGCTCGCCGTTCGAGTATAATAATGCACAATGCTGCCTGAAATACGTAAAATTTAAAACATTTATTGTGTGGGATCTGGATACATACTTTGCCGTAAAAAAGTACCTTATAAGGGTTTTTCAAGACTCCAAAGTTTAATGGCATATTTATATTATTGAGTATGAAAATATGCTTGCTGGTGCTACCTATTATAAAGACAGCTAAATTCAAAGTTTACGAACGACTGATTTACACATTAAAAGCAACACGCAACGGCTGGATAAACGCAAAACTCGTGAGCTCGTGTTGTGTTCCATAAATAGGTCTCCATCCAGATAATTAGAATGCTAATTAGCGTTAAATAAACAAGCTAATTGAAATTAACATTAGATGTTCAGGTAAACAGCATAGTTGGAGTTTATTGGAGGAATTGCCTGCATCAGCGCGTAAAGTTTCCACGCCGGGGGATGAAGTTGGCCCTATTAAAGTCTTGTCAAACGTTTCGTTGCGCCTGCACTATTGTTCTTGTTGTGTGCCGCATTTCATTTTACTCCATTAAACAGTTTAATTAAATTTTATTGTATTCCGCGAAAGTGCGAAAAGATTGTAATTGCTTTTGAGTTTATGCTGCTGGCGTGATAAAATTGTTTATATGCTGTACTTTCGAATCAATAACTTCAATAAGAAAGAATAGACACATTGACAGATTTTAGTCACAAAATGGCGGATTTCCTTTGTCAATCTGTCACTTTGTCTATTCTTCCGTAAAAAGAAACCGTTTCTATGGTGAAATTGCTAAGCTTGTTGGGAGTGTTGGAAGAGGGTTTTCGAAAAGGTAGTATTTTTTTTTGAAAGTCTACAATAACTTTGCTATAAGGGTTTTTTTTAAACCCTCCTCTTAGAGAGAACTGATGATGCTGAGGAACTAAAAGACGTTACAAGCGCGCAGCTAACATAAGTCCTCATTTAGAGAATGCAGCAGCCGTGTACACAGAACTATAATTAGTAAACACGGTGTTAATTTGTGGCGCACCGGATGTATACACTGCTCTCCAGATAATCAATCATCCGTTTACTAGCTTAGTAGATTTGCTTGGTGCTATGCATTACTTGGGAGTAGATTTTGTAGAGCTCTAGAATCAAGATGTTGCTCGTAACTTTGCTGAAATTTGTTAAACGCGCTATCCGTATATTTAACAGCAATAAAAGTTATTCTATGTCCTTTCCCGGGATCAAGAAATCTCGCAAAAAGTTACATTCAAATCTACAAAAAAATTAACATAGCGGATAACGGCGGTTTGAGCTGAAGAGAGTCAGAACTCAGACATACTTTTCGCATTTATAAAATTATTAGATGACGCCCGCAACTCCGGTGCGCCAAAGCTCTTTTTTCGCGCGGGAACCGTACATTTTCCCAGGAAAAAGTATCATAATATGTCCTTTTCAGCAAAATTGGTTCATCAGTTAACTTATGTATATCGTTATGGATATGTTGGCTTTATTAACAATATCTTATATCGGTATGAATGTTGTTAATAAAGCCAACTTTTATATATGTCGTAGGATGATTTGATAAATCGAATTATCGCGAAAATTCTAGGGACTTCGCGAAAACACGGATAATTAGACAATGGTGATTACATTTTTCAAACTAAATGACAAAAGGTAGTGTTTTCGCGAAAACACGAGTTGCCTTAGTAACATTGCACATTCTTAACGCTGATTGGCTTGATTTTTACTTACTGGCCAACTCTTATTCTGATTGGTTACTATCTTTCCCTATGTACCTTTGAGGTATTACACCATAGACTTATAAAAGGTAAGAAATGACAATGCCTGTTCATAGGAACTTTACTTTTTTTTACCTTTTTCTTGGGTAAATATCTATCACAGAAAAGTTACTTACTAGTCATAATATAAACGCAACTTAAATATTTCTGTTTTAGGAAATATATAATTTTATCTCGACCGCCATGTCCCGTAGATAACCCAAGTAGCATTTTAAGTTGTATATCGTATGTTCAAATGGTTCACGTGTATTCCACAAGCGGTATAACCAACCATTCCATACAATAGCATTATATCCGGATATAATGCTCTTAAACTACTAGTTTGGGCACAAATTAGACAGCTCTAAGTTCACCATGGCCATACAATAGCAGTATATTAGAATTAAAGTAGCGTTGTAAGTAGGAACACTGGACTTAAGGCTGACTATCAACATTATAGGGGGCACTGTAGTGAGTCTAATAAACAAAAGGAGTGTAATAAAGGGTTATATGTGGCCCATTGTACTGCTTTTGCAGTTACGAATAGTTAAAAAAGTACCTTTAAACTTGCTATTAGATCACGCGTACCATAAGTTACTGCTTATTTTAGTTCATTTTACGTCATTAAAATGTATGCCAATTTATACTTTTACTAGTAACAGCTGTCATCGTATAATCTCTGGGCGGACATGTTTTGTAAATATTTTGGATTTATTAATTGTATGTATTGTAATGATCGGTAAGTACATGTTTTACTTAATCCTTCGATCGGAGGTTCTAGGAATTCCCATTGTATTCTTTTGTTCTCGCGATCACCGGTGCTCGCGCGGGGCCTGAAAGATTAATTGATAGTAAATGTGTGGGAAATGCAACTTTACTGTGAAATATATACATATTTACTGCTAAAATATTCACGCGCCTCGGTAAAAACGTAAAATTCATCTAAAATATTTCAAATAGATATGAGACTCAATAAACAATTTGACATTTTTTATATTTTTGGGCATGTAAATAGTACCAAAAGTAGGGTAATTCAATGTAAAATGTAACAAAAACGCAATCTGCCTATAGTTTTTTTTTATAAAAATAAATTATAACCTATAAATTAGTAGATGTAGAAAAAAATATGGTGGAAATGTAATACGGCTACGTAGCCATCGTAACTCCATTAAAAGGTAGTAATCTGTATAAAGGTTCACATTTATATTTTATACTACTAGAATGCCAAGCAATGACCACAGATAATTGAGAGAACCAGTGTTGCCAACCTACTGTTTTATAGACCGACAAGTAGGGCTTCAAATATCGTTATTTTTTCGTAACGTTAGTATTGCTGCAAGGGCATTAATAACGATTTGAAAATTTATAATAAATAAGAAGTATCGGGTGCTAGAAATAACATTAAAAGTTGATATCAACGATTACTCCGCCGTTTATGAACCGGTTTAAAAAAATATATCTTTTGTTGTTTAGGGTTTTACTCCAATTTGGTACCATGTTCACAAAAGTGGTGATGAGATTCATGAGTAATTGAGGTAACTCCTCAAAATTTATATGTGGTGATTTTGATTTAAGGAGATATTTAAGTATCCTAAACATATTATATGCTACCAAAAAGTAAGAATTTGCACCAAGGTATGCTATGGTTCCGAAGATACTAAGAGAACTCCGGATTCCTTATAGATACAATTTTGAGGGTTCCGGTGTTGTTTTAAGAACTGAAAGTATAATATGCTACTATGTAAATTATATTCATCATCATCATCATCACTTCCATCACACCGAGTGTTGCCAGATTTTTTTGTGCCAAGTCAGGACTTTAGAACTTTTCAATGAAACAAGCGGGATTCTTCCGTCAATGTACGTTCGAGTTACCCCCGAAAAGCGGGACTGAGCCTGTCCCGAGCGGGATGTTTAATTTTGATTTAAAAATTGGGACGTCCTGCCAAAATCGGGACGTCTGGCAACGCTGGATTCACACCATGCATCATCACGTCGAAAGTCACTAAACAGCCTTTAGAAATGGACGTTTCAACATTTCAGCATTACTTGATGAATTCAAAGTATAATATACAGTGGGTACCTACCGACAAGCAGGGCTTCCAATATCGTTATTTTTTCGTAACGTTACTGCTTCAAGAGCATTGATAACGGTATGAAAATTTACCCGATACTAGAAATAACGTTAAAAGTTGAAATTAATTAAAGTCCATTGAAATGTTACATTTGCTTTGCATTTATTAGAGGACGTAATTTTAGTTTAGGGTAAAAAGTTATAGGAACATAATTATTTGTAGGCAAAATAATTTGCAACAAATTATGTTCTTATAATTTTTTTATAAGACTTATAGTTTCCGAGATATCACAAAAATAGTGTTGTCACCCCTTTTTTCAAGATGGCGGCCGGGAAACAAGAGCGGCGACCCCACAAACTTAAGGTTAACCTCAAGTTTGTGGGGTCGCAAAATAATTTGCAACAAATTATGTTCTTATAATTTTTTTATACGACATAGTTTCCGAGATATCACAAAAATAGTGTTGTCACCCCTTTTTTCAAGATGGCGGCCAGGGGACAAGAGCGGCGACCCCACAAACTTGAGGTTAAGCTTCTATTGACCCCCCCATATAATATCCTAAAAATAAAATTGTGTCCTCTAATAAATGCAATATTCGGTACGATAATTAATGTTGTAGCGGTAAATAGGATTTATAACGGTAAATTTATGTTCTTTGTTAACGTTACAACAACAACCTATTGCGAATGAAATCGAAGTATCTATTAACAGTATTTTGCTTTTTAACCGACTTCCAAAAAGGTTGTACGTTCAGTTGTGGATGTCACTAATAATGTGCATCCATGCCAAATAAGGGCTTTGTAGGCCCTATAGTCTCCGACCAAAACCGCGGATAGACAGACGGACCTACAGACTGAAACTATAAGGGTTCCTTGCTAAACTATATTACCTTGCTAAACTATAAATAGCTTCTTATATTTAAACGTTAAGTTACTAGATATCGTTAAAAAAACGATATCTGGCTAGTGGCTACCATTATGAAAATAACGGTATGTACGGTTGCTGTTTTTTGGTTTTTTGGGGTTGGTAACATAGGTCATAGGTGAGATCTGTCAGTAAAGGCACATTTCAATGGTTTATTTACGTTTTTAATCAAGCAACTAATTATAATATTAGTAAATACATACACTACTAAACAGCTAGGTACTTTTTCCTTTTAGATTTAGAAGTCTACGATTTTCATGCATTATTTTGAAATTATGTCTTAGCATACCTAAATGTAGCATTGTTTTGACCTTGTTCTTTTTTCAGACAATGCCGCTTAAAATTAATGTCCAAACCATGTCCAAACTGTCGAAAAAGGACTGCCCAGGCTAAGTATTGTACCATTGGTTTGGGAGGACGATGGAAGATTATTATGGCCTCCGGAAATCGACTTGTTCGAGAAGAAAATTCGTTCCCAAGGACATTCTTCAGTGCACATTAAAAAGAAATAAATAATATTGGAATTTGGAACATATAGTGAAGTGGAGGAAGAAATGCATTGGATGGAAAATCATACAGACACTGACAGTGAAACAACAGTTGGACTAAGCGGACTCCTGCAATAGCAATTAGCAGCGCAGAGGTTGGTGGCAATGTCACCAGCCTACAAATAATAAAAACTAAGAAAGAGTAACTGTGTCAAAAAATTTGTCCACGAGTCTACAGAATGTGACCCGAATACTTGCATACTTTATGTATGTATTCGGTAAACAGTGTGAATATAGAAGTGACAATCAATGTCACCTGCTTTATTCCGTAAATTTGAGTGTTAGTGTGTCGTTGCTATTGCCAGGAACCAAATTCAAAACGGTTGAAGTATGGGAGTTGTTTCCTTAGTTTTTATTATACGTAGCCACCGGCTGACATTTTCTTTTAGTCCAAAGAAATTAATACCTTTTTGTATTTTATTATTTACTTATTGCATATATAATACACTTTAGAGGATGTGTAATAATATCAAGACTGATAAAATAGGTAATATTTTAGCATAATAGTTAGAAGAAAATAGTATTTACTTTGATTTATTAAATATTATCAAATCAAATCAAATCATTTATTTCGGGCATCAGAGGCCCATATAACAAATACCTTAAAATCTAACATACATATTATAATTATATAATAAATACCTTAAAACTAACATATATAATAAATACCTTAAAACTAATATACTAATATTATAAAGAGGTAAACTTTGTTTGTTTGTTTGTTTGTTTAATTGTAATGAATAGGCTCAAAATTTTATATATACTTAAAAAACTAACACTGTCACGTTTTGCCGGCGACGTGACTCGCTTCGTTCCGGAGTCTCCCCCGGAACCTCCGATAGACTACATCCATCGGCCAGAACTCCGGCGCCTCGAAAGTCGACAGAAGATTCGTCGGCACTCTCACCACAAAGGAGCTAAAGTTAACCTTGTGGCGAGACTGCAGACGCTCGACCCTCAGGCGCAGTGTCGTCTTCTTCTAGATGTGGTCCACGACGTCCTCGACCTCCATGGACCAGTGCAGGCGGGATATGTACAGGGGCGTCGCGGGGACCTCGCTCCGCAGACGCAGCTCGGGTACATATGGTGCGGTGCCGTGATGGTTGCGGGCGCCGGGCTTCTTCCTCCTCTCCACCAGTATGAAGCCCTCCTCATCACACCTCCTGCTCTCGTCCTTGCCAGGCCGAGAAGTCTCCACCTTGCGGCTCTTCGTAGCCTTCCTTAGTCTCGCGACTCTTCGGAGCCTTGCGGCTCTCATTCTCCCCTTTAGTTTTCGCCCGCGGGGGAGGTGCGGGGCGACCAGCAACAGTCGCATAGTTTTGCTGAGTCGCCTGTGGACTCGGCGTCGGCGCAACCGGGAGGGGAGCGCGGGCGGGGGACGCAGCGGCGGTGTTCGTTGACCCGTCCGCGTCCGATAATGCTGACGGGCTAAACGTGGCCGCCTGCGCGCCACGACGAGTGGTGACGTATCCTATAGGCTGTATATATATTATGTATACAGCCTATAGGGTGTGGGTATAGCCTAATCTAAGTGTGTTGTTTCAGTACAATAAGTAAATAACTTTACATTGTTAACAGTAATTTATAAATTTTTGTTGTTGCATGAATGTACAGGGCTTCGGATAGCCCTGCTTAAACTAAGTATGGCGATTCAGTCCTAGGATCTAAACTTGTTTTTGTTGTTTACCATATATAAATACGATGTATACTTTGATGCAGAATATAATATATTATAATATACTTTGATATAAAAACTTAGCAGTAGGAAAAAATGTTTAGTACTATTTAAAGTGATACATCATACAGATAAACAGGTTCAAAGATTGTAGAAATAGAATAAACTTGAAAAATTAAAAAAAACAGTATTTTATTTATAATGTGTGTAACAAAGGAATAAACTATAAAGTAATGAAATTCTTTACGCTTAATACATACTAATTTACATTTGATATCTTCTGGTTTTAAGGTGATTAAAGTATGGGTACCATTATACTGACATCTTGATTTAAATATTGCAAGACAAGACAATTTATTTGGATATTCAAAAACGTCTTCTGTGTTGGTAAAACTACCTTTACTTATAAGCATTAAGCTTACTGTATTTGACTAATTCTATGTGATTAATTTTCACAACCTCATTGCTTCTTGTAAGTAGGTAACTGTCTTTTTATCTATTGGAAAGCTTGAAATCTTCAAAATTCAATATATTATCATTCTTAATTGTGCTTATGAATGGATATTTTTTTGACTTTATGCATTTGAAAATTAATTCTCATTTGTTTTTTTAACCATTCGTTTGGCTGTGTGTGTGTTTGGTTTCTTTCCTGATCTCAGCATATTATGCTTGACCATAAATAGCATATTTTCAAAAAGATATACGTTAATCGTAATCAGATGCCCAAACATTTCAACTTCATCAGCTAAGTGTTGTAAGTTGGGAATGTTGCTTGTGACATAGCCTGAACCAAAGGCCTGAACCATAAAAATTGAACTCTATTCTTCACTGTTTTGTTTTACGATCTTCAAATATTCTTTTGCAATTTTTCTTCTTATTCCACCG
This sequence comes from Polyommatus iphigenia, assembly GCA_963422495.1. Taxonomy (NCBI): domain Eukaryota; kingdom Metazoa; phylum Arthropoda; class Insecta; order Lepidoptera; family Lycaenidae; genus Polyommatus; species Polyommatus iphigenia. The sequence continues at coordinate 9,754,030 of OY730182.1, forward strand.
GATCTCGCTCTCAATTTCTAGCAGGATCTTTTATCCATTTTCACAATTAACACAGACCGTAAATTGAAATAACTACTTACACGAGGGCTGCTATTTATGTATCCGGAATTAAAAAAAGAAACAAACATATATCATTTAATATGGTTTTATTGCTTTTCAAAATATTCGCCGCGATGATCGACACACTTTTGCATACGCTGGAACCAATTTTCATAGCACTTTTTCCATTCTGATTGAGGCATTTCCAAAACGTGCATTTTGAACGCATCAACAGCCTCTTCGCGGCTCGAAAAACGTTGACCACGTAATTTGTTCTTCGCGTATGGAAATAAAAAGAAATCGTTAGGTGCCAAATCAGGGCTGTACGGCGGATGACCAGTCAATTCGATCTTTTGACCCTCCAAAAACTGAGTTGTTTCAGCTGAGGTGTGACAGCTAGCATTGTCGTGATGTAATATGATTCTGCGTTGTCGGTTGTCCTTTCTTATTTCTTCAAAGACTTCTGGTAAACAAATGGTCGTATACCATTCAGAATTAACCGTTTTACGATTGTCTAATGGCACTGTAGCCACATGTCCATTAATTCCAAAAAAACAGGCGACCATTTGCTTAAAAGTACTTTTTGCACGAGTAACTTTTGTTGGTTTCGGCTCATCTTGGAACACCCACACCGTTGACTGTTGTTTAGTTTCGGGGTCATATGCATAGATCCAAGATTCATCACCTGTGTAGATATTATAAACGGCTTTTGACGTACCACGGTTGTATTTTTTTATCATTTTTTTGCACCAATCGACACGAGCCCGTTTTTGATCGATTGTCAAGTTGTGCGGAATCCAACGCGAACATATTTTTTTTACAGCCAAATGTTCGTGTAATATCTTATGTATGCTCGTCATACTTATGCCTAAGGACGCCTCTATCTCGCGATATGTAACATGACGATCACGCATTATTAGTTCCCGCACAGCATCTATATTTTGTGGGACAACAGCTGTTTTTGGGCGACCTTCTTTATTTTCATCCGTGAGCATAGACCGCCCACGATTAAACTCACTGTACCAGTGATAAACAGTGGTTTTTGATGGTGCTTCATCTCCAAAAGTTGCGGTGAGTTGAATAAAGCACTGTTGTTGATTTAGCCCACGCCGAAAATCGTAGTAAATCATTGCACGAAAATGTTCACGCGTTAAATCCATGGCAAATGAAGACACGCAATTTTCAAAATGACGCCACAATGGAAAAATAATTGACAGTCACATGAAACAAAATGTATTCTTCAACCAAAGAGTTCTATTTTCAAATGTTGTAATTACTTTTTAAATATTGTTCTTGTAAGTGGATTTAATGGAACGCTAAAAAACAATTGCCGTATAACTACCCTCCTATAATGCTCTTAATCTGCCAGCTGACTAATGGAGTATTTGTAGCATGTTATATTTCCAATAGTAGTTTATATGTATCAAATTTTCACTTATATAAGGCCTTTAGACAGGTTTAGGTGAATTTATCGCAATAATACAGCATAAACGTCACGGACAATCTACAATAACACTACATTAATGCTAAAAATACATTAATGCTAAATGTGAACTCTTAAATGGAGTAAAATGCTACTTGGGAAGTGTGCTTGGTTAATAATGTCATAGTACTCACTAGATGAAGGTACTTGAATGACAGGAGAGATAATATGCTGTCTTTTAATAATAAGAATTTTTTTATCGCCTACGCTGATTACGTCGTATTTTTTTGCATGTCTATACTGTTGTTGTGTTTTTGGTTGTTTAAGTACATTAGCAGAGTTGAATCCTTCAATTGAAGCTATTACAATATTTATTCGTTCTTTAGTCCATTCAGGTTTCGTACATCCGTCCTGTCTATTAGCGTAAAACTTTCTTAGCTCTATGTCGAATCTTTCTTTATCGGACATAACCTCAGAATTAGTTTCTGGTTCTGTTGAACTTTCAGCACTAATTTCACTTCTATCAGTCATTTTGTATTTACAGACACACTTTTAGATAACTTTTTGCACTATTTTTAAAATCCAACTGCAATTTTAAACACATTAAATATTAAAAACTGCTAGTTCGATTTCAATTTACAAAAACAACCACAAACAAAACAACGCGTGACAATCAATTGACATTTAAAATGTCAACTCTTCAACCAATCAGAGAAGATGTTGTTGTGGGGCGCTTAAACCGACCAATCAGTGATTTTTTCGATAATAACTAACAATTCGTTTCGCAATCTTACTAAGGCGACTCGTGTTTACGTGAAAACACTACCTTTTGTCAGTAACTTTGAAAAATGTAATCACCACTGTCTAATTATCCGTGTTTTCGCGATGTTCCTAGGATTTTCGCGATAATTCGATTTATCAAATAATCCTACGACATATACATAATATAGTTAGTCTGATTGTAGTTCTAAAGCAATACATGCTAGATGTAAGGTAGAAATGTTTACAAACGCCGACTACAGACAAGTGACTCATACATTGTACCAAGAATAACATTAAATCCACGTTGTATAAACACGAAAACATAACATACATGCGCTGTTATGAAATATCGAATCTAATTGTTGAATCGCCTCGGGGCAAAGCTGATAGTTGACCGATTAAACAACTGTTCCCAGTCCCCGGACTTACAGATCCCTGCCGGGTGTTCCTTGGCCCCAGGCGATATTGCCCCATCGATTCCTTGCTCCTATTTGTTCAGCATGTCGCATATAATATTTATTTTAGCTGCAACGTTCTCTATATTTTTCTGCAGTTTGTAGTCTGTACCTTTGCTGGTATTATCCGAGCTTACTCATGTTATTCAAAATATGCTTATTGCTTATATCCTACCAACTGCGCTATATCATGTAAAGACGGGATAGGAAAATCGAACGAGTGTTAGACCAAGACTGACTTGTATTTTACTTTGCTTGCTTTTATAATATACTTTTTCAATATCCGACTATTGTAGATTGAACATAGAACAGCTACTGTTCAAAACAAGAGGCCAGTCACAACTGTAATACGACCATTTAATATGAAATTTTGTGATTCGCCTTGATCATACCCCGTGCGAGTTTCTTACGCCGGCGGTTCTTCTCGCCGGGTTAGTTCCCGAACCGCGGGTGGTAGCCAACATGTAGTTCAACATTCTGAAAACATTTGCTTCAAATTTATTCAAAAATACAAATAATTTTTATTATTTATTGATTTATTTATTTATTGATTTATTTATTTATTATTATCATAGTTATTGAATTAACCCGAGTTTTATATATTTTATTAAGTATACAAAATCTACACACGCTGTCATAAATAATACGTTTGAGAAAGCTAAGCTCTATTAAAATGTATCTGCGAAATCGGCAAGCGAACAACTATCGGAAGTTTATATTGAAATGACTCTAGTTCGATAACATCTGGACGCTATTCAGCTTCGACTGAGGTATAGAAGTTCACCAACTTCTATGTGGATATAAAGTAAGAATTACAGTTCAATGAAGGATGGATTCAATTAAAGCATTTCCTCAAAGAAAATACGTTTAGGAAGCCATTGATTATTATTTTTAATTATCTCATGCAATTAGTACTCTGTAAAGTCTACAGTGTTTAAATTGATGATGTTGGTAAATGTTGTGTAAAAATGCTATCTCTTGTTTGTTGGATCCTGGTTTTACTAGTGAGGATTTGGGCTAGCGGGACTTAGACGTATTTTTGAAATATGTTTTTCATGCAGAGCGTTTGAGCTAACCTCAATCTGTAGTCAGATGTTATTTGCACCGACTTCAATCCAGTCCTCAATTAGTGTCCGCTGTCCAGCGCTCAAAATAAACCGGCATAATTCAATTTTCGCATTTAAATAAAAAAGGATTTTCATCTGAATGCAGAAATTCTTTTCAAACTCTAGTTTTATTTAATTATGTTCGTTTTCCATTTCGAGCTTAGCCGGTGGCTTCCTAATTATGTCAAAGATATATTATATTTTATTTCTATTGCTGCGGTATCGCGAAGTGACCAAGTGACATTTCGCTAAAACCTGTTGCTCTATTCGACTCAGCAATGCTTATACCTTATTCTTGTATCAAATAAGACAAGTTATAAAACATTTTACAAAATTGCATGGTGCATTCTTCGGTCTGTTGTATTTTTAGAAGAAATCGCTTGCGCCAGAGCTACGTGACATTGTAATAAAGGAACTGGAATGAGGTGGAAAAGCGACGCGGCACATTCTCGGCGAGCAAATGCGCTGTTTGTGTCCGTGATTCGTGAGCTTGGAAATGAAATGTTTCGGTAATTAGGTGTAGTTTAGGTTGCATTATCAAAAATACACATTTGGTAAGCAGATCTATGCAAAAATCTCGGAATCGGCTCCAACAATTTTCATGAAATTTAGTATATAGGGGGTTTCGGGGGCAATAAATCGATCTAGCTAGGAATCATTTTTAGAAAATGTCATTTTATTCGTGTTTTATCGAATACCGAGCAAAGCTCGGTCAAATAGCTAGTTATGTTTAATAGAGCTGAAATGTTAATGATGGGCGTTAAAAGTTGTCGACTGTGGAGCTGTCTATAGACTGTACAATCAACATCAATCATGGGCATTGGGCAATAATAAAAGCTTGATTATGTTCTTCTACGTGTTCATAACTGAATGTATTGGTCCACCTTGGGTCAACATAGAGAACCTGCACTATGCTATCCAAAATACCGTATGTGACTTGTCGTCAATGTTTTGGTTGACAAATCCTCAGAACCTCTGGCTACGGTAAAGATGTCCCTATCCAGTTTATGGTGGTTTCTTCCGGATCGTAATTTCCGAGCGGATCCCGGTAAACTGTTCCCTGCCTGTCAGAGTAAGAGCCAGCGGCAGCCAGACTTTCATCATATTTTTACAAACTCAAACTCAAAATTTTTTATTCAGAATAAATTTTTGCAAATATTTTCTGAAAGTCTACATGATGCCTACCACCGGTTCGGGAACTAACCCGGCGAGAAGAACCGGCGTAAGAAACTCGCAGGGGGCCCACTTTATTTACCAAAAAAAGTGAGAAAAAAATTAATCTTTTAAAATAAAGTTTACAATGCTGTAACTTAAAATTATACAGGAAGCCAGACCACCTAAAATTTCAATATTTTAGGGTGTCTGGCAGTATGAATCGACTGTCAGAAACTTTCGGAAGTGGTAGCTATGTTTCTACAGTTATCTCGAAGAAAATAAGAAAACGAAATTGAGGCCGATTGAGAGGTCTACCTAACAATAATATTTATTGTTAGGTAGACCTCCAGAACCGGATACCTCCTAAAGTAACCGCAACCGAAACTCCATAGTTGCTGGTCGTTCTTACCTCTATTATGGTTTATAAAATGACGAATGTCTGGCTACAGCTGGCTCTTGGGCCATGTACAATTGACCTTTCCCGCGATCTAAGGTTATACGCGGATGTGTGAGAGACGCTCAGTGTACGTGCTTCCTACTTCCTCAAACTAATGATTAATCGTTATTAATTGTCGATTAGGAGATAATGAATGTCCGTTTCTGAAGCAATGCCAATTATGTATGGAAGAAGATCTGCGTATATTTGCAATAAAGTTCTAATTAGAAGAAATATAGCCTATGTAAGCTTTTTTTGCTTTAAAAATGTCGGTGTGAAAAAATTGCCTCCGGCTAGCTATTGCAATTTAAAAATAGAATGGAACACGGGTAATCGGCTCCACTAGTCATAAATGGAATTTTGTATGACCGGGGACGGACGTGTACGTTGCGATTTACACACACCATCGGCGTTTTATGTCGCGCGTAATAGTCTGTAATCGCCTTAAGCCATCGCCGTGTTGTTTTAGCCCCGGCGCCGATTATATACAATTGATGCGGCTTTAAAATCAATCCGATTGCACAGTACGTGGACAAATTGCAATGAATTTTGCATGAACGTGAAATTGTATTTTTAATGTTGTTTTTTTATACTTTTTATGCAGAATATGCAGAACATTTTCAGAAAAATTTTGATCGTAAGCTAAGCGACTGTGCAGTATGCTGTATGATTCAAAATTTTTGTTAGAATTTTTGTCAACCGATATTTTTTCACCTTTATTCTTTGTTTGGTGCAACTTTTCGATACCGCGTACAAAGCATAAAGTTTGTCACGGTTTTCATATATCTGTCTTATCTTCCTGTATCGACAAAAGTCCCGAAATTTATAGGCACGCATAAAGCGCGTTAGTTTTATCCTAAAAGTTGAGCGTTTGACCAGATCTAGTCAATTTATTGTCACCTTTGTGTACGTTGTATATGCATGTGGATAAACAGGCATAATATTAGTTTTAAATATATAGAGAAATCGAAGATACGAAATATTTCTTAAGTAATAAAATGTGTGAACAGAAAAGTTTTACAATGTTTCGTTCTTGCCTGGTATGTTTGACAATTCGCTTCATAGACAAGTACAAAATATTGTATAACGTCAATATATGAATTGGGGATATTTTTATTAGTAAGGTTTATCTTTAGCGACATGACCCATTCAGTATTTACAAGGCAAAACCGGCCGTTTCGTGAGAGCATCATAAAAGTGTAGCACCATAAAGGCGCACGCCTCTAATGTGTCGCGGGGTTTGTGTGCGCATAATGTTTTACAGGGGCTATATTAGTTAATATGTTATAAAGGTTCGAAGATCGCGTGGGTCGCGTGCTGCGTACGGAAGCAATTTGGCCCCAACACTGTAATACCCCGTCTAATGGATACGAGCTGGGCAAATATTGTGCCAGTGGTGTGAATGACTCACTTCGCCGAGTGTGGTGCTTCCGATATGGTGCAAAAATTATATAGGCTGGGTTGAAATTGCTCAGGGGTTGCAAGTGGTAGTCTTTTACAATCTGTGAGTAAAGAGGAAACGTTTGTGTCGATAGGCTTCGAAGCTGCTGGATGGATATTGATGAGGATATAGAGTTGTAGGTCACAGGGAGAGCCTCTTTTGATAGCATGAAAACGTTTTCCAGGGATTTTGATTTTTTTTGCGTATAAGGTCGCTGGAAGCATTTACTTCTATGTAAAATCTAGAGAAAATATTGTATCTCCTGACTTTCATTCGTATTTTAGACGTTTTCACCGCATACGTCCTTACAACAACAATCTCAATGATCAATGTCCACAAAAATCTGTCCACGAAATTTACCAAATATTGGGGTATTTGTGGAGTATTTGTCGATACAATACTGTCAACGTTAGCACATGTTCGGTGGAAAACACAATAAATAAGTGCTATCTACAGCTGTCCATCTCTTATCTACTCTGTAAGCCCGCAGTAAAAATTAAACAGCCGTTGTGTAGTGCAATACAATAATTAAAACCTCGGTTAATTGCACAGTTAATATCGTATTAACTGCAAATTTAACTGCGCCGTTTATTTAACTGCGGTGTACAATTGTCCGTTTGTTTAACGTTATCACAAATTATATTCTAATTAATACTAGCGTTAATGAAATGAAATACTCGTCTAATTTTAGTAACGCAGTCATCTAGTATTAGTATCATGGTTTTTGGATTTTGCGTATCGTTAAAATATTAATCGTTTGAATCTTCGTCTATGTTTCCGGCTTATCCCTATTGATGGGCTTCTCGGCAGTTCCTATGGACATTTTAGCAGTATCTATGGTCTTATTGGCAGTTTTTTTTAGTTTTTCGGCAGTTTTTACAGAATTTCCGTCAGCTTCAAAAAGCATCTCTACAATTTTTATGGGCTTCTTGGCAATGTCTTTTGGCAGTTTCTTAGCGCTTGTCAGCAAGAGTCGGAATGAATTTTAAAAGCGTTTCTTCAGACGCTATACTTGCATATGGGCCAGTAGTATATAAGCACGTGGCCATACCGCGAATTTTTGGTTGCGTGCGTAGATAATGTGGAAGCGTTTGCTAATATCCGATACGAGGCATGTGAGCGAGGGCTTGGCTTTGTGCTTCTTACAATAGCCTCACCCCCTTTTCACGTGACCTGCTCAGAATATAATAATCGTAGCCAGTTTAATAGGTATCGACTTGATATTAATGGTCCCGTGTTGTGGGTGTGTCGATGATGGATAGAATATTGACATTTAAATAATATATGATGGTAATGTGGAATGTTAAATGATAGGCCTTGGGGGAGGCCTTTCAGCATTCTTTTCTTAGCTTATACTGTCCTCAGTATAAGCTAAGAAAAGGTAAATGTTAAGATGTATGTCATGTAAAGTCGAAAATTAAAGTTTCAGATAATTCGAACCTAACGAACTAAATCAAGAGTCTAGTTGGGAGGAGTTAATAAAAATAAAGCAGTAATTTTCAAAAATTACGCTAGGAGAATAATAAGATGAGAATGCAGTTTTAACAAACTGGGCAACGAACAGCGAGCGCTCGGAATTCAGAGTTCAAAGTGAATCTTTGCGGTGGGAATGTAACGTTTCTGATCGTTAGCGCCGTTTAATATAATTATAGTGCGGAGTTTCGTGCGCAAGTGTACTTTGCGGCTATCATAATTATCGTTGCTCATTAATATGTTTAGACAGTACAGTCGGACACAATCGCGATAAACACAAATATGATGATTCGGTCGAGTGTTTGCCCCGCAAATGTTTGCCCCTGGCCCGGATTTATTCCCGTTCGTGTTGACATTGTACGGCGGTTGGCATTCCCCGAAAGTGGCCAAATTATTGGATCTGATTTATTAAATGGGATTTCTGATGTTCTTTTTTAAAATTTGTTGTATCATCTTTTAAAACCCTTTGCAGGTTAAACAAACATACAAATACAAATTCTTAATTGTCTGAAATAATTTTCAAAATTTGTCTGCTGTTATTATGACTGCTGTTGAAATATAATTCTTTATGCATAATGCGTATTCTATATGATACTGAATTATTGTTTTTTTGGTGCGGAAGGTAACGTTTTATTCAGTAGGTACCTATATTTAACATGAATTATAGGAAGATTGATGATACCAAAAAACTTTTATCGTTTAATCTTGACCGTAATCACGCCATCTAGAAATGCGATAATGACATCCGAATTATTCATTCGGCCTATAAATGAACCATATTCGTACAAATGGCACGCAAATGTGTAATCAAAAATGAATAAAGCGATGAAAATTTTTAACAATTTCCGAAATATTTTCAAGGCAACCATTAGCTTGTAAGAGGCTTTCGAGGAGTTATTTGAAATGAGCAACGAAAAAGAATTAAGTATTACACCGCGTACGCACAAAGGTCCCGTCTGAGGTACAAAGGGCCAAGAACATGATGTCTTGCACAATTTTTTTTTGCTGCGAATCTATCTTTGTTTTGTCTTTTATCTTATAACAATTCGTGTGATCAATCTGTGCAAGCCACGTTTTTAGGTATTAATCAATTCTACACCTTTCACCACGTTAGAATTTTTTTTGTCAAATGGGCGGCAACTAGATTTAGTCGCGTTTTTTCTTCGTCACGAAGTCCGTACGAACTTTTAGTATTAAATGCGTACCGTCAAACGGACCTCTGTAACGATATCGTAAACATTTAATGCCGGAGATATTAAGAATATTAATTGAGTTTTTCTTTCATTTAACATTCGTAAAATTTAAATGTACCTCCAGTAATGGCCGACGTTGATAGATAAACAAGATTAGCGGTGAAGTTATGTTTATTTTAGCTAAGAGTTTCTTAATTTTCCCTGAAAATTCCTAATGTTCTTTCACAAAATTAGACGTATATAATGGGATAATTGAGTTTCGGAAAATGTAAAAATAGCTTTAGTACCAATTCTATTTTTACTTCTGATTAGGCGCTTTGCAGACGACGGGGCGGGGCGGGCCGGTCAATTTCGCTGCGTTCGCCCGTCGATGCTGCGGCTGCCCGCGCCGCGTACACAAAGCACACGCTGTCTGCGTTACTGCATACGTAAACTGGTTTGTGTGATCCACGGCGGGCAGCCGCGGACATTCGCCGACAGTGCCCGCCGGGCGGCACGGTCTTTTTGCCCACCGTCACAGAATACATATTAGTAGTACCAACAGAATTCCCACTCCCGGAACCCGTTTAAAGAAATAACGACTCATGCTACGATACTATAAAGTTCAAATTACGACGCGCAATGCTAAATTGCCTACGCTTATATTTACCTACAAGTGCGCTCTCTTTCTATCGCATAACGCGTATCTTTTCTTACGAAATCAAGGTTTTCGTCTTTTAGAAAACAAAATAATCTTCTTTAATTACTATTGGTACGAGTAGCAAACCTTTTTATAGTAATATGAAATTTTATAGTAGTTTTATTATTATTCGATTATAGTGCAGGAAATTTTTACAATTTAAACATAGTAACGTTCTCGTGTTTATTTCTGTGTAGTTTGTGTATTTTTTTGTATGAAATTGGTTTATACTTTATTTGCTATGTTTGTATAGTTTTTATTATCTACTTTTTGTATTTAAATACCTTATTAAAATACATATTTCATTGGCCTTTTTAATTGTTCATTTTTATAAGATTTATAATGATTTTGTCACAGCGGTTAAATCAGTATCATGAATTAAATTCCTCTTTGATCAGTAAGTATACAGTAGATACCCGACGAAAAATATTGCGCGTGCGTCACCGCTCGCTTGTGAGTCCCTTATGATGTGCCATTCGCGGGTGGTACTTACAGTTCGATGCCTATACGCGCGAGTGGGACAGGCCTGCCACCGTGTGCGTTGGTAATATAGGATTCCCTTTCTGCTATCGTTCGCGGCGAACTGACCGACCTGCCCCGCCCCTTCGTCTGCAAAGCGCCTCAATATTGAACATCAGAAGTGGGATTTTTAAAGATTTTTGTCGCTCGTATCTTAGTCAAATAGTGTAATATAATTAATATTGTTTTCTATAAACTGCAATATAATGTACTTAGTATTTTACGGCGCTGTTTAAAAGCTTCTTTAATGTCCACTGCCGTACTTTTATAGTCTTGAGATTACAGTTCTTTATTTTACTGCGCGTATCTTAATCCTATTACTGGCAGAGTTAGATTCTATGAAATTTACGCTGATAGAAAGCTGTCTATGGCGTTAGCGTCATTCCTGGAATTTGCCTCAGGGTCTGGTCTACAGTTGGATATAAATTGCCTTTATTGTGAGCTATAAATTGTATACTTACGTCTTACATATTTACTATATCAATTGCCTATAGTCAATTATGTACGTATTATATTTTATATGGTTGACTGTGGGTTAGTCAGTTAGAGCCTTGAAATGATATATTATGTGGTAAATCACTTAGTACAATTCTAAAACGTTTGTTTCAAATTTATTCAGAAATAAAACATGTTTTACTGATTAATTGCTTTATTTATTTGTACTGATTATTTAATGGTACCTAAAAGACTACTTATACTTAAGATTTGACCTTCAAAGGCGAGTAACTACGTCAAGAATTCCAATAAGATAATTCCACTGCCTAATGTTCCGTAACAAATACTCCTATAAAACATCCAATATAAGGAGCTAACTGAGAGCAATACAATAATACATCGTCGAGTTATGTTACGTTATCTAAATTAAGATTTTACGATGGCAGTACATCGGTAGCCGGAAGTGGCCATATCAATTTTACGTGTGAGCCATCATCAGAAGTTGGCACCGTGCCAGAGGCTCCGTTAGACCTTCGTACGTTTAATTGCGAGAAGAAAATAGACAAATAAATTGCACATTATCATTATTAATATGGTTTTCCACGTTTGGATACCCTTTCTGAGTGATTTAAGGTTTCCTTTAAAGTATCTATGGTTTAACATTTTGATGTTGTTGGTTGCTTTTGGTGATTGTCTACAACAGAGGTTCCCAAACTTATTTTGTCTACCTTTTTTACAAATTATATTTTAGCGCCCCCATTGTTTCAATTTAAAATTCATCCTGATTAAATAAATAATCCCCCCCCCAAGCCTCTACACAACGTCCCCAATTTTTTTCTGGGTCCCACACCGCCCCTCTGTAGACCTTCAGCCCTTTTATTATATTATATTATCGCCCACTAGGAAAGACTGCTTTAAAGTACCCTATGGTTTAACATTTTGATGTTGTTTCATGTTTGGTTGCTTTTGGTGGTTACTGGTTATCTACAAATTCACGATTTATCCACTTTATAGGTGTCTTCGTTCTTACAACAATACTTGATGCTGTGTTAGACATTTTCCAGCAACATAAGAAAATCATAAAGGAAATCACATTAAAAGTAAAAAAAAACCGACCATTCGGTCAGCAACTTTTTTTGCAATTGGGCTATTTGAGGCGAGCAATTTTGTACAATAAACTTAGCCTATATTGCCCGGTTTTAATAGTTTTCCTTCACCGACATTTTCTTTGTATCGAGGTCGGCACGCCCTCCAACAATTGGAGCTGATCGATTTTCACAATAGTTTATTCAATATCAAGTCGCCGTATGTGGCCAATTGCTGGTTAGTGGTTAGTGGTTATAGTATAGTGGTTATACCAAGTAAGTGGTTCCATGCCCCACCTTCCTGATTTAGATTGTTCGCGCTCGCTGTGCGGTTTATGTAATTGTGTATTGTTCATTTTACATGTTTAGTTGTAGTTGGCAGGTACTTTTTGGTAAGCAAAGGAAGAAACAGTAAATTCTGGAGCTAAAGGTAGGAATATCGAATATCGAAAGACGACTAAAGTTATAGAAATACAGCACAAAAATTCGATCGTAATCACATTAAAATGGTCGCCATGTATGGCCTTAGTCTACTGATAGGGACAGTGGACGTGATCATAATAAAATTATCCATACTTAATGCGAAATAAATGCGAAAGTGTCTCCAGTGTCTGCCTGCCTGTCTGTTACATCTTCACGCAAAAAGGTACGGAGATACTTTGAGTCAAGTGACAGGACATAGGATAGTTTTCATCCCGGAAAAATATACGGTTCTTGCGCCATAAACGAATTTTGGCGCACCCGAGTTGCGGGCGTCATTTAGTCGTATATAATAAACGTTTCTTATTCTTATTTTATACTAAACTAATAAACGAATATATTATGTCTGTCTATTTATTCTTAATCTTTAAATTTCGTATAGAGACTTTGACTCACGGAAAAGGACACTCCCGAGTCCCGCGCGATTAACGCAGCTCTAGTGAGTCTAGCAACAAGTTGATAAAAGGAATATAGAGTAAAGTACGAGGTAAAATGTCGCAAGAGTCCACGCAGTGTGATTGTATAAGACCATTCCTCTAAGAATAGTTGCTCTTTTCCTATAAAAACCGCCCCGTATCTAGGACATGTTACGGTGTTTCAATTATTATATGTAGCCCACGTAGCTGTTACATAAGTGTTATATAAGGTGATATACTGGAAGTGCTAGTACGCGCACTTTATAAACTCATGTTTTATTTCTATCACATAATCTTGTGTCTAAGGCACATGTTCATTGTTCACTATCACTCTTGGTTTCTACACCAAATTATATGGATTTTACTGGTGTCTCCATTGATCAGGACACTACTTATTACCTACCTCTTATTACTACCTTACCTACCTCTTCAACTTCTTTTTTTGAAAGGTTGCTAAATAAGCATGTTTTTAAATTAAGTTCTAAATTAATCCAATAATAAAACAAACATTTTGAGTCACTTTAGTTTAAAATATGCTTGAAAATTATATTTAGCGTTTGGAGTAAAACTTGCAGAAGGCCGGCAACTATCTTGAGTAACTTATAGCAATATAATTGTTCTATGTAGGATACTTGTTGCGAATTATATTATGTGTTCTCAAACCTTTATAGATTTTTACTACAACTATTTATACCACAATTACTCTTGATCTACGAATTGAGTAGGTATCGACTAGGAAAAAGTTTTCAAACTTCCACCCCTTATAAAAAAACCCGACCATTCGGTCAGCAACTTTTTTTGCAATTGGGCTATTTGAGGCGAGCAATTTTGTACTTTATAGATTTTTACTACAACTATTTATACCACAATTACTCTTGATCTACGAATTGAGTAGGTATCGACTAGGAAAAAGTTTTCAAACTTCCACCCCATATATGGTCAAAATTTGTATGCCTGGGATATTATTCGCCCGCAAGCGAATCCGCGTGAAAAAAATAGTACAAAATTAAAAAAATGTATTTTTTTGATACAGATTCTTCTGAGCAGAGTGCAAACCGACGCAGAAATCATTCCATAATAATTATTGAATACCTGTAATCTTAGAAAAAGTTAGATATAAAATATACCCGTATACATGTAATTAATGTATCAAATACAGACATACATTAGTTTAATTGTAATTAGATGACTCTTCAAGAAATAATCTTGTTCGGTCTTCGGACAGTGACTAAGCGGGTTTATTTATGTGATTGAAGCTACTAATCTACCAAGCGTGCAGGTTTTTCTTGAATTTGATACTTGGTACTTGGGCTGAACGTTGTTCGGAGTTCAAAGAAACTAAAACCAAAATAACTTTGAAATAATTTTCCAGGGAATACCCGAGAACCTAACCTAACGTAGATGAATTTTTCTTTTCCAAAAATCTTTTATGGAAATGCAGCTGTTACAAAGAAAGTAATTATACTTTAATAAACAGTTTGTGTGCTTTATCAATATTTATCCATACTTAATATTATAAATGCGAATGTGTGTCTGTCTGTATGCCTATTACCTCTTCACGCCCAAAACGCTGAACCGATTTTGCTAAAATTTGGTATGAAGATACTTTTAATCCCGGGAAAAGACATAGGATACTTTTTGTCCCGGAAAAGTGTACGGTTCCCGCGCGATAAATGAATTTTGGCGCCAGGGAGTTGCGGGCGTCATCTAGTTTAATCCTTCGATCGCGGATTTTTGGAAATCTATTTGTATTGTTGTCGCGGTCACCGGTGTCCTTATGGGGCTTGATGGGTTAATAATATGAATTAAATACATAATAACCTATCATTATCCTGTACCTATTAGGAGATACCTGATCCCCAGTAGCGAGAATCGGGAAATCCCCAGACGATGATTTTATCTTGGTATAGATTTTTTGTGGATTCTTACTAAATAGGATGCTTTGATGCGAAGTTCACTTTGTAAATTCGAATATTATGAACATGACATAATATAAAGGTTAAATAAGTTTAAGAGAGCTGAAAACTTTTAAATTGAGCAGGGTATCAATTGGCATATATAGACTAGGACATACATCACATCATCATAAATTTTTTTTAAAGATATTAATAAAAAACTAAAAACATGGTTTTTTGAATTTTCACATAAATTTTGAGGTTATGGAAAAAAGTGTAAATACAAAAGATTTAGATCTTTTTCTTACCTACAACTTTGCCATTTGACTTTTTTTTCATAGGAACATTAGTTTTGCCAGAAATCAAGATAAACCGTTTTCCCCCCTTAAAACCTCCCCCCACACTTTTCCCAAACTCAGATCGCCCGTAAATTATTTTTCCCTTAATTTTTATAATATTCTCCTGCTTTTCTAATGGGTTTCATCCTACTGTAATTTTTTTTCACTTTTCATTATTTTTGAAGGTATCGGTCCTAGTATAATACCCTGAAGTATTATAATGATTTGATGCGATGATTGTTTTAAATTCAGACATGAAATAAGATAGTTTGAGATAGTTTAAGAGAGCTGAAAGCTTTAAAATTACGCGGGGAAACCTCGTACTATGAAATATAGTGCAGTCGCCAGAGGTTTTAACCTCCGAAAATTGTAATAGTGAATGGATTTTTTTTTGGTGTCATTTTCTTTTTTACACTATAACTTGCAAAGTTTACCAAAAATTTTTTGTGCTTTTAATTTTTTAGTTACTTAATTAAAAAAATAATATTTCACCATATAAAACCGGTCCAGAAAAAAATTTTTTTTCTTGTTCCTGTTATTTAATGACTCTTATCCGATTGTTTACGTTAAAAATTAACCAAATACACAATTTTTAAAAAAGAAAGTTTGCTTTGCTAAGCTAAATACAACTATAAGGTTTTTGTAAAGTTTTTAGAGATTAACGCTCGTCGTAACCAAGATAAAAGAGTTTGGGTGGATTTAAGGGTTGTAACGAAAAGTGTGTTAAACTTACTTGTTGTGCGTATTTAATTTTTAGAGAAATTATAACTTTTAAGTAGTTAAAAACGTTTAAATATCTCCAAAAATGTGTAAAATAGACCGAAAATAGTTTTCTATATTTGTTGAGAATTTATTTAAGTGAGAGCTAAAACATTAAATACATCGACAAATGAAAGACTTTTTCTAGTGTTTGAAATATATTTAAACTTCCTACTTAAAGCCAGAAAAAAAATTGGGTGCTACAAATCTCACGTACATACTAAAGACGCATGCTGCGACCTATGTTTGGAAAATGCTTACTTGAATACAAAAAATATTCGTCTTAACCCAATTTGTATTTTTTTCCTTTAAGTATGTTTTAGCAAATATAATTAATGAAAAATAAATACATGAAAAATCAATTTTATTCTGTAAAAACCTAACCAAAAGAAATAAAATACAGATTTTCTTCGAAATATCCGTGAAAAGTTTGTGCTACATTTTCAGAAAATTTAATACAGTAAGAGCTAAAAAGTTATACACATTAAGAAATAGAAGGCTTTGTTAAGCCTAAAAAATAATTTTAAACTTCCTATTTAAAACCAAAGAAAAATAGGAACGCCATTTACCTGGCGAGGCACACAACAAGCACATTTGGAGGTATGCTCATCTACATACGAAAATATTAATTTTAAATCTAAAATATATATTTTTTCAACTTATTTTCTTTCTTTGGAATACAAGCAACGATACAAATCAAAGAAATAATAATATATTTTATTATTTTGTATATATATTTAAAAGAAAGAAATATGCAAATTTTCTTCAAAATTTTACAGTTCATGAGTTTACTTGAAGTGGAAGAGAATAATTTAAAAATCAAAAGCACAACTTTTCAATAGGTAAACTTAATTATTTATGTTATCAGCTATAGTCCGCGCGGAACTAGTTGGCCGCTCTGCCGGTATGTGAGTATATGGGCAGAGCGGCCAACTAGTTGCGCGCGGACTATACACATTCCTTTTTTTTCTTTTTAATTTTCATCCACTATTGCAAAAATCGGAGGTTTGCACGATTTTTACGCTCTGGGAACTCCACTAATAATAGAATGCGAATAATAAACCCTTTCGAAGAGACTCTCCTCAGTAACTGGCAACTGCTCTAAAATCAGAAAGACTCCTCAGCTCTACTGCAGTATTCTTCAACCTTTTTGAGATGTGATGTGATGAGGTATGAGTTATGAAAAAATATTTCACGACCTCCCAACAAAATATATCGCTACCGCTTTTTTATGATGCATGCCTAAGGTGACCATACATCCCGCTTTGGGCGGGACAGTCCCGCTTTCAGGCAGTCTGTCCCGCTGTCCCCCGCGAGGCCGAAATTGTCTCGCTTTTGCAAACAGACCAAACGACAATAATTTAAAAGTATTTTTATGTTTGAAATGCCTGTGCAATGCCTGGAAGTAACGCATACATACAACAAACGTGATTATTCTGCCATATTGTGCCAAATAACATAGAAATTGCTCCAGTAGTTCGTGAGAAAAGCCCTTTCAAATAATTTTTCCACATTTTCCTCTGTTTCTTCGCTCCTATAAGGGCCGCGCTACACCGGAATGGCAGCGGCGAGGCGAGCACTATCAGCATCATAGGATTTTAAACTTTATCTTCATTATTGTAATACATTGTATCGCTTGAGAAGTCTACGGCCGCCCGTGGACGCTCGTGGCCGGTTGCGGCGATTTCTCAAGCGATACTATGTATTACATTTAATAATGAAGATAAAGTTTAATATCATAATATACTCGTAACACTGAAAGTTGCTCGCCTCGCCGCTGCCATGTGTCGCGGCCTTTAGTAAAGTAATAATAATAATGTAAGATAGGCCCTTAATATTATAGTAAAGTTAATAATAATAATGTAAGATAGGCACTTTGTAATTTTACATATTGGGGGGGGGGGGGGGGGGGGGGGTGATTATGTATTTGTCCCGCTCCGACAAAAAAAAATAAATGGTCACGTTATGCATGCCGCATGCGTATTGCTCTACTTTAAATATTCTTGAACTTTAATATTTTTTTTAATTGAAATAGTTCTTTCGACCTCTGGCCACGCGCGACGCCGCACGAAAAACACTGCTCTACTGTATGACTTTAAATTGTGGCAACGTACACGTATCGATTGAGGGCGATATTCGCTCGGTAATCGGCGTTTAACGCAAAGGTCACGGTTCGATCGTTGCGAAACGACCGATCGCGTCGGCGAGCTCGATAGTCGAAAAGTGAACGTGCGACGCGCGTCACGAGTTGCGCGCGCGCAGTGCAGTTGCCAGTTGCCGTGCTAGTAAGCGTGCCAGTGCTGTGCTTTGTGCAGTGAAATTGTGTGTTCTCTTTTTGGATTTCCATTTGTTTCGCACAGGAAAAGGTAACATTTTTATTTCCATTTTTTGCTGAGAAAAGGGTTTTTTGGGTGTCCATTTTTTCGCACGTAAAGGTATTTTTTTATAATTTTTTTTTCGCAAAGAAAAAGGGTGTTAAAAATAGAAATATAAAATAAGTTTCCATTTTTTCACATAAAAAATATTCTTTTTTATTTCAAGTTAAGGTTCTGGTGTTAATCTTAAGTTTTTTTATATTGGCTGAATTGATACGTTTGTAATTAATTCCTTCAATCAAATGTATAATCGCTGGTTCGTGGAATTTTAATAATTATTGTTTATTATGTTTAAGCAACAATTATTTGCGATTTTACAGTATATTACTCTGTATGTGTGTATAACGCGGATCTGCTTATAAAGCGGGTTAAAAATAATGTTTAACTGAAATTATGGTTGCGCGTGAGTGAAGTAGAACAAGTTCTTTAATAAAATCTTGATCAATATTTTGTTTGATCCATTTTTTTTAAATTAGAAAAAAAATAAAAATTAATAATTGGTATGCTCCTATCATAACGTATGTGAGTCAAACAGCATCCTTAGATAATATAATATGGTTACATTAAAAATTTACCTCAAACTAAATTTAACTTTAGTTGGAACTGCTGACTTAAACTTAACTTTAAACAAGTAATAATGTTACTTAATAAGGCACGTTTAATACGAGATTGCTAATAGTTACCACATTTACCTTGACCTTGCTACAGTTATTATCATAAGTAAAAGTTGATATAGTAACATTTGTAAGTGGTAAGTGGTAAGTGGTACAGCTACCGTAGTAGTGACACGTAATAGTGGTTTTCTAACCACTGTCGAGTAAACGACGGAAAGTTCTAACCACTATGAAAATGGTAAAGAAAAAAAAATGATTTGTAAAAGAATCGTGGGCTATGGCTCCCAATCTTTTCCCAATCTTTTTCAGCCTGCGGTGCAGTTACACGTCACTATATTTCGTCACGGCGCGGCGCGGCGCCTACTCTGCCTAGCTATTAGAAAAAAATACATTGATAAAAAACTTTAATGATTATAGTTAGGTTAAGCAGGTAGATGATAATTTACAAATATTTAACCATCTATCTGCTTTATATAATTAATATTAAAATCATACTTTAATCATATTGGTGGTGTTGGATAGTGATAGAGGATCGACTCGCGGCGGCGCCCCTCTTGCATCAGGGCGCCGCGCCGCACACTTTGGGAACCCCTGGGCTAAGGTGTAAAATATAATACGAATTTATGAATATAATATGTACCTACTTAAAAATATTTATTCAATATACAGTTAGCTTTATGTTTATAAGGAATTGACGCGAATAATTATTCTAATTCAATTTAAAATTATACGTAGGTACTTATTGTTATTAAATCCGCGTCTAAACAGTAAATATTGTATATTAGGTGTTGTATATTTAAATTGTCCATATCAATACAACCGTAATAATAGGTACAATTTATGTAAACAATATTATATTTGCCTAACATAAGTTTATTAAAAGTAAATACACATACACCAAAATCAATGATTTTAAAACCAAAACTTTGTACTTTTATCATTTATGTCAAAAAAAGACAAAACGAAAATGAAAACAACTTCAATTATTATTCAGGATTAGTTTAAAAAGGTTAAAATTTTACTTTAATAACCTTACTTAAGTCTCTTGGACATTTTTTATTAAGGTGGCAAATTATTTTAAATGCCACTGAATACAAATTAAGGAAACACTACTTATTTTATTATTAAAATCAAAATAGGCTTGATGACTATTTTTTTTCTTATTGGTAATTGAAAGACCCTTAAAAAATAGAAACATCGCTGAAAGAATTACTCTGATAGCTTAAAAATTCACCAAGATATGACAATTCAAAGTGCTACGAAAGACTGACGTCACTCTTTCGTAGTTTGTATGGACCGGGAGAGAACTTTGTTCGAAAGGTATATTAAATATTGCGTTTATGAATGTGGTTTCATAACAAAAGTTGCTTTTAATTGCATAAGTTATCGAATGGTATACAAATATTAAGAAATTTTATTGAAAAAAAATTCGACTTGATTATCCAACTTTGAAGGCGCATAACAAAAAAAATACAAATGCTATCGAGCTGAAATTTTGGGAACATTATTTTTTACCGCGATTTCTTTATTTTATTATCAAAATTCGCTAATCTTTGACCTTGTCATCATCCCTATTCCCATTCGAAGAATTCAAATGAATATTACCTAATTATTATATTTAAATTAAAATGCTGCGAATGCACATTAAATAATAATAATTACGGAACTGGTAAGCAGTTCCGTAATTATTATTATTTAATAATAAACAAAACATAACATTTATGTAACGCATTTGAATATTATGCACCATTTCGTAACACGCCTAAACTATAATTAGCTGAGGAAAGTTTTTGTATGTGGAGCATCAGAAAGTAAAAGTGACAGATCCACCATTCACCGAACGTTCTCTTTAATCCGAACGGCGATTATTGGAGATTGTCTTGAGCTTAGAGCCTGTCCCGATAAGGCGTTTTACGCGCGTAGTCCATACGCGCGTTTCAATTTCGAGCCTGTTCAGATGAGGCGTTTTGCGCGCGTTCTACGCGCGTAAAACGCTGGGAGGGATTCAGCAGCCAGTTACAAACATGGACTCGGAAAGAGCATTTGTATTGTGGCTTTACTACACATAAATTTTTACTACCTAAAGTTTTTTCTTTTCTTCGGAATCACCTGCTTCACAAACAATCTCGATGATTTCTTCCTAGTTCCTGTGTTTTATGACTTTATTGGAATAATCTGAAGATTCCATATTCTATATGGCCTCTCTTTTTTTAATTTCGTCAATAAAAAGTTCCGTATCGAAGTTATCACGCTTCATCATTTTCATCAAATACGTCCACTCGCAACTGACTCGCGCGTAGTTCTGCGCTGCAATGGTACCTCGACTGGCGCGTCGCGCGCGCGTTTTACGGGCGAGTCGAGGTCGCGCTCATTGCAAGCGTTTTACGCGCGATTCGCTCGCGCGCGCGTATACGGTATAACGCCTCATCTTTACAGGCCCTTAGTAACTGGTATGACCTTAGATGTGATTGATGATAGGCAGCTCTTACGCTGTTTAGAGGAGAATCTTGTATAACTAGATGATGCCTGCATCTCCGTTTCAAAATTCGTTTATTGCACGGAAACCGTAATTTTTTTCGAGATAAAAGTATTTCCATACCAAATTTCAGCAAAATCGGTTCAGCGGTTTGGGCGTGAAGAGGGTAACAGACAGACTATGACACTTTCGGATTTATGAATTCGAATTAATTTCAGGAAATTTTGTTAATTAGGGCAATACGCTTATTATAAGTTATAACACTAGGGTCTAGGGTACTTAGACGAATTCGCTACTATCGATAGCGCGTTACGTTAAAAAATGTATAGGATTTGACATTAGGCATCGCTTAATGTTTCATGCTCAATGTTCATGCCGCTTGCCGCTGTATTATGTCAAATCCCATACATTTTTGAGGCAAAAATGTATAGGCGAGCAACGTTGCAAGGTTTTGTGTAGCCTTATTCGTTATAATATACACTTCATTATGTCTGCTCTACATAACTTTAAATTAGCTCGCACGTTCGTGATAAGTATTTAAAAGTAAATAACAACCTGTAATGGACATAATTAAAAAATAACCTTCAACGAACTCATTAGAAACGAGAAAAAACTACAGAAATTCCTGACAGCAAAAAGTTGATCGTTTTTGTCTGACCTTAAGTGGATAGAGGAAATTGTTAAGTGTTTTGGCGGTCACCCGTCAAAAAAGCAGGCTAAAATTATATTTTGAATGGGCAAAAAGTATTGTTGCAGCGTACCATCTAACGTATAATCGCGCGTGAACCGTAGATTTTCCCGGGACAAAAAGTATCCTATGTCCTTTCCCGGAACCCAAAGTATCTTCATACCAAATTTCAGTAAAATCAGTTCAGTGGTTTGGGCGTAAAGACGTAACAGACAGACAGATGTTAAGTACTCGTATGTATTTAAGGATATGATACAGGATCTGTCCAGACGCTGTACTTGCAAAAACAGTTTGTTTTGGTTTGTCTGTCACAGTGGATCATCACAGAATAAACTCCTGTCCTCGTGTATTGCGCGCACATTTGAGCACTATTGACTTCTATGCGGACTTATTTTCAATGAAATCACCACGACGTCATGGGTTATTTTCTCAAAGGTGACAACTTTGGTCTTTGTCGTAAATTGTCGGAAATCACTTGACATGTGAACGTATATAATGATAATGATAATAATAATAATAATAATATCTATGGACGCTTCACACCACGTCAGTCTGGCCCCGTGCTAAGTACCTGAAGGACTTGTGTTACAGGTACCAGACAACGGAAATATATTTAATACTTTTATACTATACATATATTTAAGATTTTTATTATATCATACACATATTTAATACACATCCATGACCCAGGAACATTGAAAAACTTTTTGTTCCGTCGGCGGGATTCGAACCCGCGACCCCCGGCTTGAGTTGCCACACACTAACCATTGAGCCACGGAGGTCGTCGAGATATAATGATAATCATATTGTAATGATTATGATACTGCATAACAGAACAGTTCAATCGTTATGCAAGAAGGGAATGTTAGCTGGTCATTACCAATAATGAATAGCAACAATAGCTGTGTAATTAAATATTCTAGTATCTATTGTTTTATTGTTTCTAGTATGCTTTTATGCTTGTGTTTTAAGTTGTGCTTGTACTAATTTTCGGTTTCCGTAACAACTTAACGCTTGATTGCCTTATCGCCGTAGCCTAGAACATATTTTTTTATTTAAAAGGGGGATTAACCCAAAAAATCAAACATCGTCCTTCTCTCTTCACGCTCGCGCCCGTCTTTCATATGCCAGGTGAAAAAGGACGACGCGGATTGATCGCCAGATTATTTTTTTCTCAATAACTCAATAAATATACAACATTTTAAAAATCCGCTAGGTCGGTTTCACAATGATAGAATTTTACACAATGTGTTAAAATATATATTAACTTAGTTCAATGCTCGGTTCGGAAAAATTCGTGAAAATTAATGCATCTTTGTGATTTTATTCTATCGAGAAAATTTTAAGATATCGTGTTTTTGCTCAGATCGAATTCTTGGAAATATAATGTAGTATCTAATTTTCAAGTTTAAAAATAATTTGTAAAATCGAAAATTTTGGGTTAGTCGCCCCCGTAAGACTAGACGATTGAACTAGCAGTTATAAAATTGTAGGACACTGGATGTCGCCCGCAACTTCGTTATGATAAAATTCGTTTATCGCATGGGAACCGTACATTTTACTAATATAAAAAGTGTCCTATATCCTTTCCTGGGACTCACAGTATCTTTATACCAAATATCAGCAAAATCGGTTCAGGGTTTGGGCGTGAAGAGATAACAGAAATGTTATCAGACGTGGAACAAAACATTTTACAGTACATTAAAATAAATATGTTCTTATTCTTATTCTTATTATCCTATTTGCTGCTACATGCGATCCCAACAGGATCAGTATTATTGTAAAAGCTGAATTGAATTTCACATCTTCACATTTTACTTGTTCCCAACATTAGAGGAGTCCTACGAGAAAAGGAAGCCAGTTTCGCCAAGCAGCGGGGCTAAAATAGTCGCTTTGGAGCATCATATTATGAATCATAATATGATAAATTTTTTTAAATCGAAAAATTGATACTCTGTAATTCAGCGGGGCTAAAATGGTCACATTTAGCAATTCATCTCAATCAATTCACAAAATGAATTTTCAAAAGCGTCTAACTCACGAATGTCAAATTAGTACGAATTACTAGATATATGAATTGCAAGCAGACTATTTTGCGATTTACAATAAATGAATCATATTATGATTCTCCAAAGCGACCATTTTTGCCCCGCAGATGTCTAAATTCGTACTAATTTGACATTCGTGAGTTTGACAGTTTTGACAATTCATTTTGTGAATTGATTGAGATGAATTGCTAAATGTGACCATTTTAGCCCCGCTCGCGCTGGTCTAAGTTGGCGCCGTTAAGTGGGCGACTAACCCTAAATTTTCAATTTTATAATTCATTTTTATACTTGAAAAAACGCCCTGAATTGTTTCATTTTCTAAAATTAGATACTACATTATATTTCCAAGAATTCAATCCGAGCAAAAACACGATATCTAAAAATTTTCTCGATAGAAAAAAATCACAAAGATGCATCTAATTTTCACGAATTTTTCGTGTATTGCTATAACCGTGCATTGAACTAAGTTAATATTTTAACACATTGTATAAAATTCTATCATTGAGAATCCGACCTAGCGGATTTTTAAAATGTTGTATTTTTATCGAGTTATTGAAAAAAAACTAATTTGGCGATGAATCCGCGTCGTCCTTTTTCACCTGGCATATGAAAGACGGGCGTGAGTGTGAAGAGAGAAGGACGATATTTGATTTTTGGGGTTAGTCGCTCTCTTAAGATGTTTTCAATTGGCAAAGAGATAACATTAGAAGAGCACCTCTGGTGTCATATTATTAGCTCTTGATCTAGAAGCCTGAGATCCTTGACCTTAATAAGCGAGTCTTGGAAACTAACTATGTACCATATAACTGATATTAAACACTCCATATATTGTTACCTGACATAATTAGCACAATGTTAGTATCGTACAGTAGAGTAACACAACGAGCATCGAAACGGGTGGGCCGATCTAGTGTTTGAAAGCTGATATGGTCGAGGGTGTTTGCCATATTTCAATAATTAATTGATCTTGATCAGCTTGCTCACTGCTGAAAAATTCGGAGTATTTTTAATTTCTTCATTTGTACTTGTGCTCTCTAACGTTATCTCAAATCTCGCTCGTGTGTGCGTGTGCCATCTACATTGTTTGTCAACTGTATATAATTTATACTATAATGTTACCTAGTATAATTAGTTAATTGGATATGAATCGAAATTGAGTGATCCGCACCGCCGCCCGCCACCCGCCGTGTCACAGTACAAAGGCAATCAATATTGGAGTGAACTAACTCACGACTGTCTCATTATTAATTACTTCATTACGTTATTAGTGTATGCAATCAGTTAATATGAAATTAGAGAGTCCAGTTGGAAGATCTTGTTTAGAACACTGCAGGTAGGGATCCACTTTTATGCATTTCATGTTCTGATCAAGTTTTGATAAGCTTTTGAAGTTTATCGTTGAACAGTTTGAACACGTTAGCAGAGTAGACAGAATTATAGAGTATGCCGACTTGGAACTGATGTTGAAATTTTTAAATTTGACGTATTATGACGAAAATCGTCGCTAGGGTTGTTGACTTGTTACCTACGAATTTAAAACTTTGACATATTCGCTGGACGTGTTCGTCTTTGGTCGTATTGTTGTTTGTGTTTTGGCACATTCGATTAAAATTGTCAGAATCCAATTTTGAAATCTTTATTTTAAATATTTAAAAATAAATTATATCAGCCAGCGCGAGGCACATTCCGTTCATAATCCTAGTGAAACCCGACGAATTTGACAGATATTGAAACCTGTCCGTTTCTTTGCAGTCGAAATACTGGTAGTTATGTCCATTGTGACGTTGGGGCGTATTTTCACTGGTCGATAAGGCCCGCATGCGGGGTGCGGGAGATTTCTGAAACGCATGCCTCGACCAATCATAATGCGCCCTGAGTTGTCATAGACTCCCCGTATGCTGTATACGGTATACCGCACGAGTTAACGACTAATAAAAATGCGCCCTTACACCGTACACGGGGATAAACCAGTGAAATATATTTTATAAAGTTTAAAAAGTAGAGATAAGCATAGTTTTAAAAAGTTAATTAAAAAGGATAACATAAAACTTTTAGATGAAAATAAAGACTTACTAAAACCTAGATGGCAAAAAATGCCATATCAAAGATTCACGCTAAAAGTTGTAAAATAAACCTTTTTCACGCCCATTTCATTACTCGGAGCGAAGTCCCACAAAGCGCGGCTCGTGTACGGAGGAAAAATGAGAAATTGCAGTTAATTTAATAAACAGAATACGGCGTCCATGAAAAAACTTCACTCAGCTTTAAGGTGACGCCGCGTTAAAGTAAAAAACCGTGTTGGATATGTTATAGATTGCTTGTTTTCTATGAGAGGCACGGCCTCTCATAGAAGAAATGGAACAGCAAGAAATGGAAAGGGCGTAAGCGACAAAATGGTTTTAGTCGCGCAATTTAAAAACCATAAATATATTTCATATAAGCTATGGGCAAATTAAAGTGCATGCTTGAACCAATCTGTGTAAAAATTTTGGAAGCTTAAATCACTCTCCTCTGTTGGCAAAATTAGAATCCCTGTTTTTAAAGAGGTCTTTTTGATTGATGATTCTGTGTTATAAAAGTTGACCAATCGTGTTATGCTATGGATAATTCAAAGACAAAGACATGATGAATACTGACAATGAACTTTAATTTCTTAGCTTTAATAGTCATTGCTGAGAAAAATCGATATCGCTACAGCCAAATTATCAAGGCGTCGCCTTAATATACGTATAATTCAGTTTTTTCCTCCGCCAAAGTTTCTTATCGAGCTGGAATATATTTTAGTTTGTGGGGTCCTGGGCTGGAGAACTGCCAGCGCGGCATTGTTTGGCCTCCCGGACGAGGCACTAAATTAATATCAACCGAAGCTTTCTTTGCCGTTTTGATTTGTTACAACACTTTCTGCGCCGTTTCACATTTTACAAAGGCATGTAAACCGAAGCCATATAAAGTTTTATCCCTCTAAACAATCTGGAGACTGCGCATCCGGTTTACATGGTAAAGTTTTGGTGCTACCGTAGCTGGAAATTTGAATAGGAAGTTTTCAAATTTTGCAGCTACATTCTTCTACACCTTCATTCATCTAATTAGTTTCGTTTCGGGTTTGAAGATTTAGCACAATGGGCATTGTCCAAAAAAAAATCACATGTACTTTTTGTATTTTTTTTTCGTTAAAATAGGGTATTTTAAGAATATAAATTAAATAATTTTGAAATTCATTGGCTACTTTTTTCTCAATAAATTTTTAAAGTTTCGCTTTGACGTCATCATCGGCGGCCAATTGACCTCTGCAGTATGTTATTTTTCCTTTCAATCTTATTTATAATGGCTGGTTCGTCAAATGCAAGTTTTCATTATGTGAAAGCTGATACGAGAAGCTTTCCAAAAGTTCGAAACGTAATGTTGGTCGAATTTATTGCTAATTTAACGCCATTGAAGGTCAAACTAAGGTTAAACATATTTGTTCAAAAATATAAGTAACTAATGGGTATTTTTTTCGTTTATATACAGAAAAACGATCACTGACCTTATTCCTCGAAATGTTTTTGTAATGAGCAAAATTAAAAAAAAAATGGACAATCCCCATTATATCTCTAGGACACCCTGAGACCAAATTATCAAAATTACTATTGTAAATCCTGGTTACAACGGAGTTGCGTGATGGGCATTCTGGCCGTCCAAAATTCTACTTTGGTCTTCTTACTGCAGTCTTCTAATATTTTTTTAATGTCTTGGCTTACATGCGATGTGTGATGCTGCTATTAGGAATGCTATAAGACTTAAGCTATTAATACAAATTTTTAAGCACTATAACTCGTAGACACTTCTTAGATATAATATACGTGGAACGACCAACCGCCTCGTACTATTTATTTAAGGTCACATTGATGTGTTGTTTGATAGGTACAATACAATCTGATAATGATTTAATCAACTAAAACAACTTGAGGAAACGTGAAGAATGCCCAAGCTCCTCTCGACCCGGTTCAGTAGTGACCCTCACTCGAAGCGTCCCTGTTATAACTTAACCTTAATTGCGGTCACACGGGGGCCTATTTAAAATAATATGTACTCGTGCAAGTGCTGCCTAATACGTGGAGATTAGTCACTGGACCTATTAGCAAAAGGAAATTAAATGTTACAAGACAAACGCCCTGTAAAGTTAATTAAGGTGAATAGGACTTGCTTAGCAGGTTTTTGGGTAATGTCAAAAGCCACATTAGGTCTGTGGCTGACTATTTAGCGCCACAAACGTGAATAGCGCTATCAAAGTTT
The DNA here is from genome assembly GCA_963422495.1 of Polyommatus iphigenia. Taxonomy (NCBI): domain Eukaryota; kingdom Metazoa; phylum Arthropoda; class Insecta; order Lepidoptera; family Lycaenidae; genus Polyommatus; species Polyommatus iphigenia. The sequence goes on from OY730182.1 coordinate 9,782,595, forward strand.
TCAAAGTTTGTATATATATACAAACTTCGAAAACTTTGATATGTATTAGTTGCCAGCTGAGGTACCTCCTCAGCTAGCAACTAAGACTGTAGGCTTTGGCATGGCCTTGTAGCTTTTTTTTTTTTTTTATTATTAAATAAGGGGACAAACGAGCAAACGGGTCACCTGATGGTAAGCAACTACCGTCGCCCATGGACACTCGCAACATCAGATGAGCTGCAGGTGCGTTGCCGGCCTTTTAAGAGGGAATACGCTCTTTTCTTGAAGGTTTGCAGGTCGTATAGGTCCGGAAATACTGCTGGTGACAGTTCGTTCCAGAGTTTTACAGTGCGCGGCAGAAAGTTACGCGAAAAACGCACTGTGGAAGACTGCCACTCATCAAGGTGATGAGGATGGTATGTTTTTCGCGTGGGACGATGGCGAAAAGTTGCAGGTGGTATGATTCCGAACAATTCCTCAGAGCTCTCCCCGTGATACAACCGATAGAGGATGCAGAGTGAAGCTACATCTCGGCGTAATTCCAAGGGGTCCAAGCTGTTTGAAACACTATGGCAGTCAACAACTCGAGCGGCCCTTCGTTGGATACGATCCAGAGGGAGCAGTTGGTATTTTGGCGCCCCTGCCCAGAGATGAGAACAATATTCCATATGAGGCCGAACCTGCGCCTTGTAGAGTTGTAGGCGTTGGTCCGGACTGAAGTACTGTCTCGCTCTGTTAAGAACACCAAGCTTCTTCGAGGCTAATTTGGCCTTACCCTCTAGATGATATCGGAACTGGACTTCGCTCGATATGTTGACGCCAAGTATCTCAATGCTAGGGGAGATGGTTAAAGATGTGCCCTCGAAACGAGGATATACGACCATTGCACAGCTTACCAAACAGCGCACCGTCCTGAATCACGCCTATAGATTTTTTTGAGATCGACGCGACGTCGCCAGAAACAACGTTTTCATAATAATGTCAGAATTTTTTGAAAACAATTGGCTCAAGCATATTCCTCACTTCGTATACGGGCAAAAAACGTTTGCTGGATCTGCCTGTAGAGAAATAAAATCCTACGTTACCAACAGTCCCTCTGAGAGTATGTTCCACTAGCCTTGAAAGATGTGGTTCGCAAATTGTACTCCCATGAGCCCACACATTGTTAAAGCCTGCCGATGCAGTAATAGCTGAGGTTTTTGCTTAATTGTCTTCCGCCTCACAAAATTGCATTGATGCAGTAGCACGGATAATTGAAAATAAAACGACCGTAAATGGTGTGGTCCATCTGCGAATTAATTTTGTTTGTATCGATTGTATTTTAATGATAATATGGTTGGGTCAATAGGCACATCAAAAATTTATAGACATGCAAAGCATTTGTGACGCGCAAAATTAGAACTATCCTCGCCTTAACACAATTGTGCTCTCCAAACCTCCTGTCAATGACAGGTAACATTTTACCTGTGTTGGAAATGAAATCTCAAACTCAAAAACCCGTTTCTACTTTGAGAATTTTAAAAGCAATGTTTCAAATCAGAAAAAAATTAAATATATAAGTAGCCTAGACATTCTGCACTCCGATAAGATAAGACCATTACGTGGCTTCATAAAACAATCATAAGTTTTTTTATTGATCTTGTTAGACCTAAAATGCGTGGTTAAAACATTATACGAAATGATAAAAAGTTAATGACCGTAATAAATTTCTTTATTCAAACTTTAATTGAAACTAACTTATCGAAGGTCCAATTTCATCAACGACTGTTAAAGTTAATGCTCAAATTAGTATCACGTTTCCATTTATTTTCAGTTATTCATTATTTGAATGAAAGAGAAGACATGACATTTTAACAAGCTGTTAACACTAACAGACGTTGGTGAAATTGGACCTAAATCTAATTAGGAATTAGTTATTACGTATAATGTGAACATGTGTGGTCGTTCATCCTGACATTTCTCTAGAAAAGCGAAGATTGCCAAGAACCAATGGCAAATATAACTGTTACATAACATGGGATTCCCCGGAATCGCTTAAATAAAATGGCTTAAGCAATGCTTCATCGATCCGGAATTGAACTATCACTTTCTCGCAAATCACGCTGACGGCGAAAAGCTCTAGATCTGTCAATTATATTTGAATAAAGAATGCCTTTGCCTCCTCCAGAGTATTTTAGGCTAAAAAGAAAGGTAAAATTTAGGCAAAAATTAGGACTGTATTTTGGTGAAAGTGAAGATGTCATAAGAGGTCAAAAAATCTTTACTAGGTCTTAATAGTTTAATGCCAAATTTGAGGAAAATGTAACTAACGGTCCAAAGTCCAAACACACCACAAGACAAGTCATCAAACTTAAAAGTCAAAAATTGTATTTTGTGGTTTGAACCATACGTTTAATCTTGCGCAGACGTGGCACACTTACATACGTAGCATTGGTCAAGAAATTCCTCTTTCTCTCACACAGACTTTGTCACGTATACGGCGCGCGACACGTAACATTCGCGTGCGCTAACTGGAGCATGCAATGACGTTTCAAGGTCGTGTACACGTCCTGTATTATCCGGTGCTAGATGACGCCTGAACGCGAATATCGTAAATTTTTTCGGTATAAAAATATCCTATGCCCTTCTCCGGGACTCTAAGTATCTCCATACCAAATTTCACCAAAATCTGTTCAGCGGCTTGGACGTGACGAGGCAACAGAACAACACTACTACCGCCTTTTAGAGTGTTATTCTGCTGCGCATTCGATCTATCAGGATGTGGTCCAATGAGGTCTGATAGCATGCTGGTAATTTTAATGTGTTCAGCGTAATAAGATTTATTATTGAGGCTAACCTAGAGTAAAATGGCCGTATATTTCATGATCGATTTTCGAGGTTTTCTGACTGAAATTTATTTACTCACTTGCGCCTACTTGCGCTTATAATTTCATTGGCTTACGATGAACAACGATGTTAAATAGACTTGACTCCTGTATAAAAACTCGTGAGTCAATAATTTCGAGTTGAATTGTGACAAAAATACTTTATAATTATTAGAATCGTTATTGCAATGTGTTGTGGGCTCTAATCAGAAACTAAACCTAAAATATAGACTCTGTATGTGTGGGCTGTGGCCATTGTGACTTTGGCCAGGGTATTCTTCCAAAAACATTCTAACCATCAGTACCGTAAGCTTTAAAACTAACCGTTTAGTTGATAAATTAGGAATAATGTTGTGTACGTTCTGCCAATACGTAATTTAGTGTCTGCGGCGAGTGCAATTTGTAACTTGCGGCTGATCAGCAATTTAAAGAGCCCGTTTATACATTTAACCCAAATCGATATGGCCGGACGTTGGCAAGCACTTTTAGCTATTTGCTTCAATGCCCACGTTACATGCTCATTAATTATATTGTTTGCTATCGTGAATTAATGGGTGATTGCGAACAGGAAAATACGGCTGTGGATTGATAAAACGGAATCTATTGTTTTGACATAGGGGATTGACCGACTCTTAAAATTTTTTATAATGAGTACGCAGAATTGAGATAACGAACTTGATAAAACCAGGAAAATAAGTTAGTTGAATCTGTCATGTATAAACAATCATTAATCGATATTAATACATATCGATATTCGACTTCTTATAATGAATAACAAAGTTACTCGTATTATATTATGAAGCTTTATACTCGGCTGTACATTGCATTCCGTATACACATTATTGCTGACGTGTGGACTGTGGATCATGCCGATTTCTAAGGACAGAATATGTAATAACTTATTAAGTTATAAGATGTGTCGTACTATAAAATACGTGTTTATATTAAAGCTGCTGTGTGTAAAGCACTTAAGTCAAGTGTAGTTAAAAAAAAGACGGGTTGCACTCCGGGAGTGCCGGCAGAAGTGAAAACTTGATTATTAACGTTGTGCATTTTTTAACCCATTTTATATAAAAAACGATTATTAAAAAATCGATTTTTTTAATTAATCGAAACCCTTACAATCGATTAAATTTTTAACCCATTTTTTATGAAAATCGATTAAAAAAAAAAACAATCGATTGTTCGATTAATCAATTTCGATGTTACAACACTACTCTCCAACCGTCTTACGGTTTTTCCAAGGTTTTTCGATCAGCACGAGAATCTGACGCGAGTTTCACAGTTTTTACCCATCCCACAAAAGTGCTCAACGCCGCTAAATAAGTTTTCACTTCAAAAATATGATTCTTATTTAAGTCTATTTTTCACAGTTCATACCACGATGACGCTGGCACAGTATTACAATATAGGGTAAATGTTGTAATACTGTGACGCTGGTTTAAGAATCACGCCTCACGTACAAACTACTGACTACAGAGACGTAAACGTACTGTAAAGTGACGCATGCCTAACGTGACCATTTACTTTTTTTGTTAGAGCGGGACACCTACGGATCTCCCCCCCCCCCAATAAATGTTATTTTCATTTTATTATTAATTATGAAAGTATAGAGGTACCTAAATACAATTGTTTGAGTATTTTGTGAATGTCTAGTGCCTGACTGTTGCAAAATATGGCAGAATAACCACATACATATAATATGTTGTATGCACAGAAATAATTAGATAGAAATCTGTGTTGTGGAGTTACTTCCTGCAGGCATTGCACGGGCATTTCAAACATATAATAAAAATACTTTAAAATTGTCGTTTGGTCTGTTTGCTAAAGCAACGTTTGCTGGGACAGCTAGTGTTATTATAAAATATAGTAATCTTTGTGAGGAAAATTCAAAGAAATAACAACTCATTAGTAAAACTATAATAATTTTGTTACCAGGAATCGCCTGTGGGAAATCATTACATACTCCGCAGAATTAGTTTTGTAACTCCAAAATGAGCTTACTGACCTACAAGGATCAAAATAATATTGTCATGGATGGCTTCCTGTAATTGTCATAGTGACGTGAAACGATATTACTCAATAGAAGTATTTTAATTTAAAAAAAAAGCTGTTATTGCTGGGAAGTAAAAATAATGCAATAGTTAAAAGTACTCATCAAGACGAATAAAACGAGCCCAAACTCGGTGGGGTAACATTGTTTTATTACGGAGTTCCTATGGTCACCTTCCAACTTCATCATCAGATAAGTTGCACGTCATCACGTGAATATTGTCGCGCGATTTTTGCGTCGATGCTATATCATAACCATGTGCCACAGATTATTCTTGGATGATATTGAAAAGAAGGCGCGAATATGATTCAGCTGTCTTTACAGTGGCATATTGTGCCATGATGGCGGCGTAGATTTTCTGATCATCCAACTTTTTCGTGTCGTGCAATATTTCATGTGTCAACAATAGTGCAATAAGGTCGCTATTTAGATTCGAGCCAGCAGCGATGGGCCGATTAGTTTTGTGTGGCGTTATTGTGAGATGTGATCCCCGCTTTACAAAAGGAAATCCCGCGATTAAATTGTTATTGCACATCCAATATGGTTTATGCATTTTACAAGCGATGTAATATTTGGGCTGAATGTGTAGCCTCTAGGTATCGAGTGAATGAGAAAAAATGCTATAAAACTTCTTTGCGCACTTGACTTAGAGAGTAAGCCGGCAAATGGGTAACGAGTACGTTACGAAAAGAAGAGAAGAAGAGGAGAAATGACGTTTTAAAAGTAAATCGTTCCAGTCCATAAGCTGTTTATAACCTGAAATATTCTATCGATAATATTCATTAAACAGTTGACGTGGCTGTTGATGACGATGATGGATCATTAAAACATACTGGTATAAATAATTACGACATTGTAGACGCGAGCGCCCATGGACGCGGGCGATGACGCAATCGGTGAAAGTAAATTCAACCGACCGGTGTGAGGCGGGGTGTAGACTGTAGACACACAGCGAAAGGAACTCACAAAATACAGCTTCCGTCGATTTTATTCATCATCAACTGTCCGTAAGGTCAATGTGAAGAGAATTTTGGCCAAGAGTTATCTTCCCTATTTAATCTAGCCCGTTTCCTCTCAAACAACATATGTATAAGGTTTATATATAAAAAAAAACAACGACACAGACATTAGACATGTCACGAGTTCGATGGCAAACGGACCGAGTCGATCAAGGAATGAAGACATAATAATGTTGAATTAAAATGGTGTGGGTATTTAATTTCGCAGTCTAAAATATCATCATAAATTAATTTTATAACACTTATAAGAAACATAAAATTCGATACGTCTAATGGCTTCGCACATCAGATCTAAACGTGGTCATAAAAATGCAATTTCTCGAAAAATGTACATTACACGACTGTACCGAGCAATTTTCCAGACTGTTCTATCAGCAGAACATAACAGCTAAATTGCGCAAAGTAATGCGCCAGGATTACAGTCTTCGTGCGTCTCACATTTCCTTAAACAAAGCTCCAGCAAGCAAGGGGAATAATGATGCCAATTTCGCAAATAAAATTTAATATTGTACGACATTACAAATGATGCCTGAATCTAGTGATACTGAAAGATTAATAAGATTTGCTGAGACTTATCTCGGTGCGGATAGAATAAATGGTCAGTCGCTCTCCGGATCACCTGTCTGAAAGTCCTGGACAGACGTCATTAGTCAACGTCAGGAGCTTCCACAGGAATGCTGCACCCATTGTATCCCCCGCTTCTATTCCTGAAACTAAAAGGATAATGTTTTATTTTACTTTCCAACTTTGTTTCGCTTGAATCTGACTCGACATTTGCTTTGAGGTTTGGCTTTTTAAAATTATCAAGTTAGTTGGTACCATCGGAGTTCATGTTGTCCTTTTATATGTAGTTTTTTTCATTTCGCCTTGTGTAATGGCTTCCACTTCACGTTGGTCAATGATGGACAAATATTTGCGAACCTGTAGACGGATCATCTTTAATTGATCATGATCGACGTTGGTTGTGCTGTGTGCATGCTTGTTGCATTAGCTATCTACCAAAAAGAGTGTAAAAGGCCATTAGATTCATTTTCGATCTAGAATTTCGTTACATAAGTTTTCTATCATCATAATAATATTAAGTATCGTATTTTATCAATGTCATTCCTGTTTGACCACTTTTTAATAAGCATGCGTCGTTAATTGTTCTGCTCCAAAGCCTGAGTAATATAATGCATGTTATGTGAGAATAACACTGTTAATTACATAATTAACGTTACACATGCTATATGCACGTGCTAATTAACATTTATTAATTTCAAGGATTTTGTTTCTCTAAAAGGAATTACCTAATGTCTTCATGTTATAAATAATAATGGGCCAAGTGCGAGTCGGACTCGCGCACGAAGGGTTCCGTACCGTTATAGAGCAAAAATAGGGAAACAATGTGTTTTTTGTATGGGAGCCCCCCTTAATTTTTTTTTAAGAGCCTATGTTGTCCCACTGCTGGGCAAAGGCCTCCCCCAAAGTCTTCCAGTTCTCTCGATTCAACTATTATTTTATTTTAATTTTATTATTTGATATGAAAGTACACATATAATTGAGGATTTTGTGAACATTTCAAGTGCCTATATGTTGCCATTATGATTTACGAGCCAAAAAGACCAAAAAAATAACGTTTGTTGTATGAGAGCCCCCCTTAAATATTAACTTTATTTTGTTTTTAGTATTTGTTGTTATAGCGGCACCAGAAATACATAATCTGTGCAAATTTCAGAAGTCTAGCTATAGCGGTTCTTGAGTTACAGCCTGGAGACAGACAGACAGACGGACAGACAGACGGACAGACAGACGGACAGACATCGAAGTCTCAGTAATAGGGTCCCGTTTTTACCCTTTGGGTACGGAACCCTAAAAAATGTAATTAAAATTTAAATCATGACTTGTAGACCACAAAAAAGCTGCAATCATGCAAAATTATTTCACGCAAAGGAAAACGTACTTAATTAGAACTCAAAAAAAAAAAATATCCACAGCCGAACATATAACCTCCACCTTTTTTGGAAGTCGGTTAAAAATAGCGCGGTTTTTACTTTAAAGGAACCTTACAAAAATTTTAGTTTGTCCTAAAACCTCTAGATACTAGATTTTATGGGGAGCAGTCGTTGTCCAGACATTAACGTTATTAATCTATACTAATATTATAAATGCGAAAGTATCTCTGTCTGTCTGTCTGTCTGTCTGTCTCGCTTTCATGCCAAAACTACTGAACCGATTGTAATGAATTTTTGTACACAGATAGTCTAAAGTCTGAGAAAGGACATAGGCTACTTTTTAACTGGACAAAGGGGTTGTAAGGGGGTGGAAATGCGTAAATTTGTTAAAATTAAGTTAGTTGCAAAAACTCATAATAGATGGCGCTGTACGTCTCCTACATCGCGCTATTGCTTACATAAACATAACCTATAAGAGGTGGTATCATCTTATAATAAATTTTCGATTTTTTCGATTGTTATTATGTACTCTTTTACGTTATTAATTATCTCTGTACTTTATCTATGCAGTGAGTAGTGACGTACCTACTACCTTTTTTTTTTGATGCGCAGGGGAAACCCATCATGGGTCCCCCGGGTTGGGTATGTGCCTCAGTTAGCTGAAGCACCCCGGGGATATGTGAGACTCCTACTCACTAAAACCACCTGCGGTTCGCCTTCAGTCGTATAGAGGAGGGATATCCCGGATCTAACAAATAACGACCAACGTAACAATAACGTACCTACTACCTAACCTTAAACCTATCAATGATAAATAGCTTATGGTAAAAGTTGTGTAATTGGGGGGCTAAATATACTTTAAAATTTGGCATAAATAAAGTTTAATTTAAAAAAATGAAATAAGTTATGTGCACACTGCACAGCTGTTTTTGGGTGTTTTGATTTAAGGGGTACAAGGGTTTTTTGACCGACTTCCAAAAAGGAGGAGGTAATATGTTCGGCTGTATGTATCTTTTTTTTTTTTGTATGTTCCACGATTACTCAGCCGTTTGTGGTCCGATTTTCAAAATTCTTTTTGTGTTGTATAGGGCTTAACTCGAATTTGGTACCATGTTCACAAAAGTGGTGATCTGATGATGGGATCCTTGAGGAATCGAGGGGACTTCTTGAAATTTGTATGGAAACATATAGTGATTTCGATTTTTTCTGAAGCATTCGAGGTAAATGCTACCAAAAAGTAAGACTTCGCACCAGGTTATACCCTGGATCCGAAGGTACCGAACAGAACTTTTGAATGCTTATAGGTACAGGTTCGGGGATTTCAGCGTTGTTTAAACATCTGAAAGCATAATCTAATACATCAATTTGATTAATCATCATCATCACAACCATCATTATACCATGGGTCATCACTAAAGATCGGAATCTGGGTGTAATTTTCAATGTAAAGAATATTATGGATAAGACTTGTAATCCCGGGAATCCCGGAAATCCCAGGAAAATCAGAAAATGTCCGAGTACGTAATTTTAAAATAAATGAATCAAAATTATGTTAATTTGTTTATAAAATGATTCATATTATATAAAATAGTTTGAAAAGAAATTTCCAAATATTAGGGCGGAATGAAATAGGAAACATAAAATGAAAAAAAAAAAAATCTGTTCTACATATTATACAAATACATTACATAATATTATATTGTACATAATAGGCTACTTGACCTACTTTTTTTCTTCATGCTAATCGCTTTTTAATCATTCATTTTCACAAAAAAACTAATATTTTAATATTTTACACAGTAGAAACCCATAAAAATGTTGATTGAAAAATACGCCTCTTAAATGGCGCCGAAAACACTGTCCGCCATAGTGTGACGTCATACGCTTTGTATTTTAAACTCTCTTTATTGAACATTTTTTTATGTGCTAAATGTACGAGTCTAAAAGTGCCCAAAAATTATAAAAGAATTAAATAAGAAATTAGAAATAATTTGTAATGTTGAAAACTTTAGGAGAAAAGTTTTGGCCATTTCATTTCCCATCTACAATAAATAGAGATAATATATAAAACTGATGTTTTAAGCGAATTATTCAATAAAATATATTTTACAAATCTTTCTAGGCTTATTCTTATTATTTATGTACAGATAAACTTACATATAACGAGCGCGATAAATAAAAGATATTAAATTACTATGAGAATGACGTCACATCCAAATCGGAAGTACCGCAAAAGCGTTTTCGTCAGTACAAATCCTATTTTTATAAAATCATATTTTCAAATCGACTTTATTTATCAATCATAAGCTTTTATTTGATGATAAGGGTGAAATATGGTTTCCTAGGCCAAGTTCTACTAGAAATATGCATTTGTTCAATGAAATTGAATATAGGTCAAGTAGCCTATTTATGCTGGTAAATAAATTGAAGAATGTTCACTTATTATTTTTCAGCTCTCCGTAATCTAAGTCGAAAATAAAAAATATGAGAGAAAAAATTATTACGATACGTGACGTGTAGTTTCCGAGACATTTAATTCAAAAATAAGTGCGCAATTCGGGCTCGGCGCTTGACGCGATGACGTCACAGCACAGCACATCGCAATATTCGCTCTGTCCACTCGCGCGCTCCGGTAACACTGCGTCGCCCGTACCTTTTACCTTCTAAGTATTAATAAAGTTAAAATACTTATGACAAAAAAAATAATACAAAATAATAATTTTATACAGATTTTTTTTTTGTGAAATCACTGTAAAATCATGCATGTTCCTAATCCTAGTAATGTGTTTAATTCTTTTACTACGATTCTGGATCCCGGAATCCGAAAAACCTGATTCCGGGAAATCCCGGATTTTTGTGGTCATATCCATATTATTCATATCAATCACACCCATGATTCCGATCACTGGTCATCACACTTTGACCCAATTATTGGTACTTTTCGTGATATTTTGCATCGAAGCAGACGTTTTTGATAATGATTTCGCTGTTTGTGGACCGATTTTCAAAATTCTCGTGTTGTTGTATAGGATATAATCTTAATTTTGTATAACAATTACGAAAGTGGTGAGCTGATGATGGGATCTATGAGCAATCGAGGAAAATCCTTGAATTTTATCAAAACACTCATAGTGGTTAAGTCAGTGGTTAAGTTAAGAGAGGTACTCTAGTAAGTTAAACATATGTTACGAATAAGGGAAATTTTATACGAAGGTGTCTCTTGGTCCAAAGGCACTGAACAGAACTACTGAATCTTTAAAGATAAAAGTATGGAAATTGCAGCATCGCTTAGATAACTGCAAGCATTTACCACAATTTCGCTTACAGTGACATAATATGAATAGTTAACATTCGTATTGGTTATTTACGCATAAAGCCTAATTTTGTAGATACTTAACTAAAAAGAGTAAAATTATTATTTTTAACAAAAAATTAAAACCGACTTCCGAGGTAAAAACAATAGTAATATGAACTAAAAAGTATTAAATAACTCTTACCCTTTCATAGTGCCTTTTTCAGAATTCGTCTAAATCTCAACTATTTCTGTACTGTATACTACAATCTTCATTACTTTGAAGTCGGCACCAGTCCCAAAAGTTTCAGATAATCTGACATTACTGAACTCACGATTAAATTAGCTGGTACCGACTTCAAAATAATGAAGATTTTAGTATAGAGTACAGAAATAGTTGAGATTTAGACGAATTCTGAAAAAGGTACTATTAAAGGGTAAGAGTTATTTAATACTTTTTAGTTCATATTACTATTGTTTTTACCTTGGAAGTCGGTTTTAATTTTTTGTTAAAAATAATAATTTATAAAAGCTTTTGACACCAATTTTGTTGACATCGCGCGCTATAAACTGAAGTCCACGCGGACGAAGTCGCGGGCAACAGCTAGTTAAACATAAGTACAAGATTTTCTCGTTTTAAGAATGAGAGATAAGATCAATATTGAAAATGCATGTCTGATCCCGGGTAACAACAATAAACTGATTACTCAATTGGAACAAAGCCTGTGAGATAGGACGGCAAAGCCCATCTTTACCGAAAAAGGGGGCGCATGTAACATTCATTTTAGTGAAAACGTTTTATTTTTAATGAAAACGCTGCTATTTTTGGATACAGCGAATTTAATTTGCTTCTGATTCGAGCGGTTCGAACTTGTACCAAGTTTCAGAGTTTATGTGGAAAAAGGTCAATCAAAATCGCACCTGAATGTCTTTTGGTTTACCGTCGTCTGTTTTATCTTTTTTGCTATCTTTTTAGGGTTCCGTACCTAAAGGGTAAAAACGGAACCCTATTACTGAGACTTCGATGTCTGTCCGTCTGTCTGTCCGTCTGTCTGTCCGTTTGTCTGTCCGTCTGTCTGTCCGTCTGTCTGTCTGTCTCCAGGCTGTAACTCAAGAATGGTAATAGCTAGAAAGTTGAAATTTTCACAGATTGTGTATATCTGTTGCCGCTATAACAACAAATACTAAAAACAAAATAAAATTAATATTTAAGAGGGGCTCCCATACAATAAAAGTGATTTTTTTGGCCTTTTTGGCTCTATATCAATAACGGCAACAGATAGGTACTTGAATTTTACTCAAGATCCTTAGTTTTATGTCTACTTTAATATATATTAATAATATTAAAATAAAATAAAAAATGAAGGGGGGCTCCCATACAAAAAACACAATTTTTGGGCTAATTTTGCTCTATAATGGTACGGAACCCTTAGTGCGCGAGTCCGACTCGCACTTGGCCGATTTTATTTACTTTCGTTCCATGTATCCAAATAGTTAAGATCTAAGTTAGCGAATTCTCTGTCAGGTGAATCTATCGAGGTTTCTGATTTTATGCTCTCTATGAGATAATATCCACTCCTGACAAAAACCCGCTCAGAAATTGACTTAATTAGCTTAAGCCCAAAACATGCTAACACTATGGGTGGGTTCCACCAGAGGCGTGGTTAAAGTTAAAGTTATGGTTATAGTTTAGCCTAACTTTAACTTTAACCTTAACTTTGACCACAGAATTTGACAGATGTATGTTGCGTTTATTTTTTTTTTGTTAAAGCTACAGTTAATGGGGTTGAGAGTATAAAAATGAATTATCCGTAAAACTCGACGGGAAAAATATTTGTTATTTAACAACACCGTGAGCCTTATATTAGTCAGGGAGCCCTAGAACAAAATATTTTTTTTTGATTACTAACAAGCTAATTTTTTGTGAGTAGCTTTATTTTGATAAGACAAACAACTTTTTTAATTGCGAAAAATCTTGAAAGTGGTAGCTAACAGAGATAGAAAGCATTTCATACTTTGATTTGATGATCCTAAAATATGGATCGTTCTATTTGTTGGACAATGTTACTCTTAAAATTAAATAACTATTAACCTACCAATATACAAAAAATCTGCTGGTTAGGGTTCCGTTTTAGGGTACCGTAGTCAACCAAGTTTTGTTGATTGACCCACCCACCTATGAATATGTTCATACGTATAGGTACGAGATATAAGGTACCATATTAAAGCACACTAGAAAGGTATTACGTATTTAATCCGTGCGGTGCCTCCCTCCACAGAGAACAGTTTATTAATTTTGGATTACTCATGGCTCCCGAGGGCCAGGGGTACTAAAATGCTGCAGTTAGTATGATAATGCTGAATATATTTGCTATTCTGCTCATTTAATTTTAACTTTTTTCCTCTTGCGTTGAATTTAAAATAATAAAGTCCGGGAAGTCTAGCTTGTGAAAGGGGTTCTTTAAAGGAAATAAATACAAACCAAATGACAGATTGACTAAGGAAGTCTGTCTTAAAACTGTTAGTAACTCCTATTTTTTCTCCTTTTACTGAAATCATACTAAACTTGCTTGTTGTCCCTCGAAGGAAAGGCAGTCTGTGCTTAGTGACAGCATTTTTTGACTACCTACTGCCATGCACTTGACATATTTTGATGACGTTAAGATAACGCAGCTGTCTACAGAAACTCACCGCTTATTGCTTCGCTTGATTAATGTAGAACCCTCCCAAGCCTCCATACTTGGTGTATCCACGTTTCCATTCCATATAACAAGGACGTTACGTCAGTCGGTGTTGCGAGCGGCTCATCTCGGCACGTTAACGAATCACGAGCGAAAGCATCACGAGATGCAGTGGAACTTGTTACAAATGTCAATGCCAGAATATGAGATAAGGCGCCGCACATACGGAGCGTTGGAGACGTTGGATACATTAAGAGTGCGTTGCACCAGAGGCGTGGTTATAGGTACAGTTATGGTCAAAGTTATGGTTGTAGTTAAGGCTAACCACAGACTACTTAAGGATACTACGTATCAGACTGGCATCTGTCTAACATTTGGTGCAAGTGTTATGATTTCCGAGCGATACTGACATTAAATTTTTTTTTGCCCTTGCGGTGGCGGCCACTGTCAACTGTGATGGTGTGGACTGTGGTGTGACTACTGGTACCTAATGTAGGTTGTCAACAAAAAAAAAACACAGCCGAACATAGAACCTCCTCCTTTTTGGAAGTCGGTTAAAAAGCACTAGTAGAAATGAGGTTATAATTGATATAAACTTTTATAATATTTTATAATAATAATAATTAATCTGTGATTAGTAGCCACACTATTAAAATAACTGATTTCCCACTTTTTCGTTCCTATTCTCAAATCTCATTTGAAACGCATTACACCCAAGGTTTAAATGAAAGAAATGTTTTATTTATTTAGTCACGAACGTAAAAAAATACGTACTTAGTGTTTTAATTATTTTTAGATATTTTTGACATACAAACAAATTGTGAATAGAAGATCTGTTTAGATTATCATCTTTCAGGCACTGAATCCAATATCCATTTTAATAAACGATTTTCGTTACATGGAAATTTATGTAGCATAGCGTCCTTGCGCTTGCAGTTACAATTACGTACACAACACTAATTAAAATACATGAATAATTAATAGCGTCCAGTTCGCAAAAAATGTTCAAATACACACAATACACAACAAACAACAATACACACAACGCGTATGAGGATTGAGGTATCTCTCAGTATGAGGAGTAAAGCAGAAAATTACAGTTTGAGAGGAAGAGTTCACACTTCACTCGATCGACACAATATCAGATGCGTTAGCATTCTTTTATTTACCTATTTAAAGTTTTTGAATAACAGTAATGGCGGCGGCTGGCAAGTGGCAGCAGCAGAGTACAGACGTCAGACACGTCACATTGCGTAGGGGTGCGGGTGAGCGGGAGGAGGGGCAGCTGTCAGTATCGCCTGGAAATTTTCAATATGGCGTCGCTTAGTACATCATGTTTTTTTGTATGAAGATTATAGGCCGTGAGGCTAACTTAACTTTAACTTTGACCACAGAATTTGACAGGTGTCTGTTGCGTTTATTTTTTTATTAAAGCCACAGTTAATGGAATTGAGAGTATAAAAAATTTAATTATCCGTAAAAATCTACAAGAAAAATATTTGTTACTCATTGAGCTAATAGTAAATTTTCACGAAAAAATTTCGATAAAAGTATGAGCGGTTATGGTTATCGTTAAATATGGCGTCCTTATCCAAAGATTTTTCACTACATTTTGCAATGTAGTTATTGTTAAAGTTAGAGTTAAAGTTACAAATATAGTTAAAGTAAGTTGGTGCAATAAACCTCCTCCCTAATAAACTGTGTCTCAGACAACAGTTCTTAGTGCCGTTTGGACGGAATTGTAGGATATGATATTATTTATTTGAACATAAAATACTGTTCGGGAAAAATCATGAAAATGTCAGAGTAATAAATAGCCCCTGATTGTGCTTTAAATAATAATTATTGTATATCCTCTTAAGATTTGTCTCGTTGTTTAAATATCTAAGATCTATCTGAGAAGGAAAACTAAATATAACCAGACAATTACAATATATTTAGTTATGACTTAACGTCTGCTTACAAGAATGTCTGTGGTTAACCACCTCAAAGGAAATCGTAGTCGTTAATATATATATATATATATATATACTAACCCGGCGAGAAGAACCGGTGTAAGATATATATATATATATATATATATATATATATATATATATATATATATATATATATATATATATCTTACACCGGTTCTTCTCGCCGGGTTAGTTCCCGAACCGGTGGTAGGCACCAGTAGTATCAATAAATCTATTCAGAAATAAAACAATTTTTTTTTTTTTTTTACTTCAGGATCTTTTTAATGAAATATGACATATAGGTTAAGCGTAAACCACGAAAAAGAACGTAGGCTTCTTTGTATCACAGCGAAATGTACAGTTTTCTTCTAATTGTGGACCAAAAGCAACCAGTCAGAATATTGAATGACATACCATGCAGTTATGAAGCCTTGTACCAGCTATATTACGCATTAGCTAGTTTGGATACGTCCGAACTATTCTGTCTTTTCCGTGCGGATCTAAATCAGAACACGCCCCTTGTGAACGCAGCCTACTTCATCCAGACCGACTTACAGCAAAGCTCTTAAGTGTTTATTAGTGCCGGGAGCTGCCACGTCGCAGCAAATTAATTTTACCTGCAAACATCCATTAGATATTATAATGTGATCCCGTTTCCGCGTTTATATTTAGGCGACGAGTGTGCTGAAGTAAACGTTATGTTTTCGTCGCGTGTTGTGGGGTAATCGAAATATTCATTATCGTCAATTATATATTTTTGCTTCTTTTGAAGTAGGTGTATTGCTTTTTCTTCTTTTGTTTTTTTTTTTAACTTTTCTACTTCTTCAGACCTTTTTCGTATGATTCTTAAATGTTATAAATGCATGTAACAATTCTTACAAAGTACCTATATTTATGTTTGGCAGATTTTCATGGGAGTTTTGTCGCGTGGTTAAGGCGCTGACAACTGCCAATGACCTTGATCTCGCATCACTCTCGCACCACTGTCGATTTTCATGCCAGAGAGACAGAGATGTGAAGTGTTCACTCGGTAGCGTGGATACATTTTTCGTTTGTTAGAGGAAAAAATAAATATTATGGGAAATCTAGATGTCAGAACCGAAAATTAAATCCGGAAATCTTTGGATTTTTGTAAAAGGTATCAAATAAACAAATTTTTAAAGCATAGATTGTATTATTACTTTAGGTTAGAACTGTTTAAAGTTCCTGAAAGATGTGACTTTGGTATTTTTTTTCATCCAGTAGGAGTACATTATTTTATTATTTAAATTCGACAAGCTTTTCCAAATATAATAAAAAATCACATATATATTTTTTGTGCCAATCAATGAAATACAGACGTCTAGAAAACTGCACAAAGATGTCGAATTGGCAGCTGTCTTCACCTTATAATCGAAACTAACGTCGCCCTCGCCATATTGTGAAATGTCATTTTTTTCTGAATCTCAAGTAAATAAGTTGACAGAACTAATTCTCGTTTCGTAAATGTCACAACTCCGTATACTTGCTAATTCGAGGTGCCAATTTCATACTTTTCACAATCGTTTAGTGTTTATAAGCAGAGGCGTTGTTAACATTCATCATTATCACTCCTTCCTTATGATTTCTATCGTAAAGATAAATATCAAAATAATCCAAGAAAATAACTCCCCTTACAGCTTAATATTTTTATTACGACCTCCACCCCTTGAGTAATGTTTTGTTTTTATTAGGTTATATTCAGTGAAACAAATGGTTACAATATGATCCTCGTATTTCGTAGAAAACACGATGAGCCTGCTAGATAATATCATTGTGACATTATTTCATTTAATGCATTATTCATATGTAACTTGATCTATGGTAGAAGCAATATTTCTCAAATAAATGATGTTGAATGTTGATTTTCTTTTTATTATGTTACTTAATATTGCTCGTAGATTTGTTGCTAAAATTCGTTTATTGCGCAGGAACTGTTCTTTCCGGTATAAAGGTAATCATATTTTCGACTTTCGTTTTTCGACTCTAATTAAAAAATATATTTCTGCACCAAATTTCATCTCAATCAAATACGTGCATGCCATTCTTTTAAGTCTTTCCCTTCCCTTTGGATCTTTCAGATTCAAAAAAGGATGTAGAGAAAGAACACGAAATTAGTAAAACTAGAGACAGAGAGTTAAACTTTTTTCTCTTTTGAAATATCTGTAATTAAGCCAAACATTGTTAAGAGTCCGTATACGAAATTTTGCCGATGAATATGAAATTGCAAAGGTTCGCTACAGAAATATGTTTTGGTTTTTTCCCCTTATTAGATTTAAAAATATATATATATTAATTATGAGATTTAAAAATTTATTTAAGCGCGGGCTGCCGACTCGAGCCTTGCGGCGAGTAATATAATGTGAGATTTAGGTTGTCTTGAATCGTGTTTTTTGGCACAATTTGTTTTTTTTTCTTTTTTCTCGAATTGGATAGAATTTTATCTGTAGATTATTTCTGTCGTTTTCTTTTTATGAATTACAGCTCCAAGTTGCCGGAATTAACAGCAATTCTTTGCCCATTTTCTCTAAAATTTTGCCGAGTTACATATTTTTTACTCAACTATTTCATATTAAAGTGGTAAAAAGTAATTCCAACATTGTATATAGACGACTTTCTCAACAGTACATTGTATTTTTTTCATACCGTTAAGACGTCAATACAATCCATAAACAGGTGATATTCTAAACCTTTTACAGCAAAAATCACAAAACTGTCGCGGGTTTCAGTTGGATTATTTAAAAACACTTAAAAAAAATGTAGCTCCAACATTAGATTATAATTGAAATGGTCTTACATGTTGTGCATTAAAACTTATAGAAATACTGTATTTTAACTGTTAAATCACGTCTGTTAAATCAGCGAAATCGACAAATTTCGTATGCGGACTCTTAATCACAGATTAAACCATAGTACTGAGGTTTTAAGTGACTCATCAAAAGGCTCAGTATTGTTTAATCCGCCTTTTGCGTAAATCTCGGATTCTTGGTGTTGCAATTTGCAAATATTCAATTTTGCGTCGTTACCCAATGCATATGTCCCGCTTATGTAACGTGTCCGTGACCCAGTATAGAGATAATATGGATGCTTGACAATGAGACGCTTAAACGAAGAATAAGGAATTTTTTGTTTCTTCATAAGATTGACAATCTGCCGGCCTAAGATGCGCAAACGAGAAAATCTTGAGATATCTCACTCTCGTGTGTAGTTATAATGTCAAAAGCATTTTTTGACATTATGTCAATAGATTTTGACGACAGATCTACACGAGAAAAAAAGTATGTCATGTTAGGGTCAATAGAGATTAAGAGAAAAACCATCAAACATCGAGAAAACGTGTAGACAAAATTTTCTCGTTGGCGTATGCTAGAGGAGCTGGTTTAATCTGATTCTATGTTTTGAGAAAGTTCTGTTGAATAAGTGTAACGCCTTAAGTGTTGCGAATGCTGTGGGCCTCCTTGCTTAGCCATAAGAATCAAGTAATACGTCTGCATTATTCCTGATCAATTTAATTCAAATAAATAAGAAGAGGGCGCTCTGGCAGTGGAATCCTTGGTGGGGGAATAGGTAGGTGGGATGATGATAACGATTAATAAGTTTTTGCCAACATCCGTCCTGTTTGCGAATTGCAAAATGTTGGTTCGTTGTACATTGAACAAAAGTTCACGGCCAGCCCCTCTAGCATACGCCAAAGAGAAAATTTTGTCTACACGTTTTCTCGATGTTTGATGGCTTTTCTCTTCATCTCTATTGACCCTAACATGACATCCTTTTTTTCTCGTGTAGATCTGTCGTCAAAATCTATCGACATAATGTCAAAAAATGATTTTGACATTATGTCGTTACCGACAATATAATTACACACGAGAGTGAGATATCTCGAGATTTTCTCGTTTGCGCATCTTAGGCCGGCTGACGCCATTTTGTGACAATATGTGAAAATTGCGTGATTATGTGAAAATGATAAGTTATTCCCCTGCCGCAGGAAATCATAGCCGCAGTCAGAAAAGGCAATAAAGGTTTATTTATTACAGTCAGATTTGTTGTGGTTACAAAAAATCCTGCTATTTTCAAAAAGATTAACCTTCAGTTTATTCAGTAGGTTATGTACCCCGATTTTACAATTTTAATCCAACTTTAATTCAGCTTTGTTTCCTTTTTGATATGTTCTATTTCTTATCAAAAAACTGAACAGTATAATTCTCATCAAATGGCTGAAGTTTTGACAGATCAGCGTACCCCGCAAACGATCAAATTTGTTTGACAAACATGTTTGATGTAATTTACGTTTTCATCAAACAGCAGCGCAGACGAACAAACGTGCATCAAACAAGTTTGTCAAACGATTAGCTAGAATCGGTATGAGATCATGACATCTTGTTTGACAAATGCAGCGGAACACGTTCAAACACGTTTGTCAAACGCTACGCAAATCCAAATTTTCTTCAAACAGGTCAAACACGTTACACGTAGTTTGTTTGACAAACGCTTCAAACAAAGCTGTACACTATCAACTGTTTGACAAACACGTAAAATTTGACAAACAATTTGATCGTTTGCGGGCTACTTTACACAAATACCAATTTTTAAACGACACTATACAAATGTTGCACTAAAACATGCAGTAACATTGTACAAGTCAAAAGTTTCATTAAATTAAAAAGTAAAATTAAAATCCATTCCAATTTTAAATTCCGTTCTAATTCGAAAATCGTCATAAAATAGGCAATATTCGCCGCTGCGAGTGCTTTAATTAATGACCTATTAAGTTTTGTAGTGTAATACGTTGTTGCAACAATAACCGGCCGAAGTAATTAATAGTTGGCGCAGTTCGGAACTTGCCTCGCTCCAATCAAACTAAATATGGCCTACATACACCCGTTCATTCGGAAGGAGATTTAGCGATCCGTTTAGCTAACGGTTTTCAGATTAAGCGTATTTTTGACGGCTGCCGTACATTTGATATAAATTAATATTCGATAATGGTACTGTCAAAACGTATTGCATACCCTGCGACAGGTGTTTGACAGCACATGTTGCAGAATACCTGCTGTCAAACGCCTGTTGCTTACCTGTCGCAAATCGCAAGATACATATTCAGCTATGTCCACATTATGCGCTTTCATCTTCGATTTTCGTCATCTTCTTTCATTCAACTTTCGTTTTGGCGCATTCAATAATTGAATGCGTCAACGAACGCAACGCCAACATTGTCATTTTTGTTCAGTTGCAGTGTCTGTCAGCTTCTTTATAACATGTGCGACGAGAACTATTTTACTGCGTGGAATATGTGTGGTTTATTTGGTCATAAGAAATTCCAGAAACAAAATAAAAGCGAACGTTTTGGATACGGTCAGAGGGCATGCGTCGCGGGCATGCCTCACGTGCGCTGTTGACTGCGCTATAACGCATGCCCTTGAGGAACAAAAAAAGCACAGTGTGGACACAGCTAATCGCTCAGCCGATATCGCAAACGCAAGTTGGAAAATGGAAATAATCACCAATTAGTAGCAAAATAGGTGCATGAATTGAAAATCTATACTTCTATACTAATATTATAACGAGGTAAACTTTGTTTGTTTGTTTAATTGTAATGAATAGGCTCAAAAACTACTGGACCGATTTAAAAAATTCTTTCACCATTCGAAAGCTACATTATTTACGAGTAACATAGGCTACATTTTATTTCGGAATATGTAGGGTTCCGTAAGATATTTGGGTTTTTCTGACACAAGGTGAAAAAAATCAATCAGAAAATTTACTTATTTTGCGTACGCTGCCTAAACTGTAAAAGATAGAACCATACAATGTTCTAAGTAAATGTAGATCTTTTAAATCTCTACAAAAAAGTCCGCGACACACTATACCTATCTATGTCAAGTGAGGTACAACAACCATTATTTTATTTAAAAATCTTGATTTTTTTTGGACTACATTTAAACGCATTTATTTTACTCATGCTATTAATCTTTATCAAAATGATATCATCACTAAGTACAGTTTATGTAGATAATATTTGGTTTTTGAATGATTAAAATTGGACGTTTGGTTTAGAAGTTATGGCGAAATTAAAAATTGCGATTTACGCCCGTTTCGAAGTGGGCGCTACCAAGGCGGGGGTGCACGTAGCGAAGATTATGACCGGCCCTGCAGCTGGTGAATTGGCTCATATACCAAGAATACCAATGATCCCTATTGATTTGCCTATACCCTTCAAAAGGCTCCAATTTCCTGTAAAAAAATTATTTTGCACTAACGATAAATATTATGTAAATCCCAGGGCCAAACATTCAAATTAGTAGGAATAGATTTATGAAAATAATGTTTTGCTCTATCACGAGTCGGGGATCCCGACCATCAGTATATTTTGTTACCTGAAAATAACTTAACGTCACTTAATGTTGTTTATAGAAAAGCTCTACAATAATCGCTTTAGTTATCTATCCTAAAACAACGGGTTGCACTCCGGGACTACCGTCAGAGGTGAAAACTTATTATTAATTACATTTAAATATTCTCATTATTAACAACTTTAACATCCACAGAAAGACAATCTGTGCAGCCTGCGGAAAATGACTGCGTCGTCGATGTTTCTGTGAATTGACCTGGGAATCATTTTGCTGACCGTGTCTTTCCTGGGTAGGCTTTTTGCAGCGGTAACCGACATCCACGCAGGCAGAGCCGCGGGCGACCGCTATCTATACATTATAATAAAACTGTAGAAATGAAAATTCTGTACATTAAAGATATTCAAAAAATAATAAGCGGGGGGTGTCACTCATCGCTATAGAAGCCAAAAATGTAGTTAATTTTTTGTCTGTCTGTCTGTCTGTATGTTTGTTCCACTATCACACGAAAACTACTGATCCGATTTGAATGCGGTTTTCGCAGATATATTTGCCTTCTTCCAACTTAACATCTGGTGTATAAAAATTTTTCCCCCCACACCTCTAAAGGGACGAAAGAGAGGGTCAGATTTTGTATAAGACTTTTGCTTTAACACTAAAACTACTGATCCGATTTGAATACGGTTTTCACAGATATATTTGTCTTCTTCCGACTCAACATTTGGTGACTAAAAATCCCCCCACCCCACCCCTCTAAGGGAACCAAAGAGGGGGTCAGATTTTGTATCAAACTTTTTTCTTTAATGGACTTACTTTGACATATTATTAACTGTTTTTTCCTTAACATCTGATGTATACAATTTTTCGCCCCACCCCTCTTAAGGGACAAAATAAAGAAGTAAGAATTTGTATCAACTGATGAAGTAGAAATATTTTAAATGGCAAAACAACGTTTGCCGGGACAGCTAGTATTGAATAATTGCATACGTCTACTCTTTAAAGTTACTTAGTTTTCAGTATGCAATTCAAACTTTCCAGATGTATTAGAACTGTTAATTGTTCGTGTACTTTTAGAAGTATTGGCAGATTTTGCTCTGTTCATTACCAAGATGTGAGAGAATTATGAAACTCTATTGACTTCTCATTAATTTTGTTCAAAACTAACATTACCTTAGAAAACAGTATAGCGATTTGTATCTACCAATATCATTGCTTTGATCCTATGAATATGGCTAATTTTTGAAGAAGTAGTGTTACATTTATTAGAATTCACGACCTAGTCGTAAGCTAAGCTGCAGACCACTAAAGGTACTTAGTACTTACCTCAATCCAAAGACTTCTATTTAAACTCAGTTTAAATAGAATTCTTTGCCTCAATCCTTTTTAACTTAAGAATTTTAGTAAATAATGATACAATAAAGGATGTGGGCGGAAAGCCCAAAATCTCTAGACCACTGAGGTGTCATAAGTTATTTGGTAAGTTTGTTAGTTTTCTAATGATTCCCTGAAGAAATTCAATGTTCCATGTACAGGCTGTAACAAAACTGAGTGATAATTACTTTAGAATTTGTATGTTTCCATAATATAGAGTTCGATGTGAAAGTAACAGCGCTAAAAGATCATTTTGTGTTTTGTGTGGGCAAGCGCCCCAGCGCGGCGTCATGAATTTTTCCATACTTACAAAAGTAAAAAAAAGTTATGCTCCTATTTTTACAGCGAACTCTATACGGTGGACCCATACACACCCTAAAGTATTATCACTTAGGTTTGTTACACCTTGTATAAGGTTTCTTGATCTTCGTGGAATCGATGTGTTTTTACAGTGTTACAGTTTTGCTTGCGTTGCGTGCGCCTGTAATGACGTAGGCAATTTCGGTACGCTATAATACGGAAAGTTTTAAATCTGCTAAAACATTTGCTTAAACTTGTGATCGCGTGTTTTGATATGAAAAAATGTTGGTCGATACCACGAGGGAGACAAAGGTAAACTTGGCGTAGTGGAAAGACGTTTGGTGAACGCATTTTTGATGGCTACTATATTGATGTTTGTGTTTTCCTGATGTTAGCGATGGTTGTAGGGTTAAGCATTCTAGGCGGCGCGGTGCAGGTTTCAATTGTTTTTTGGTTTAAAAACTTATGATACCAAATATAAATGAAAATGTAAGCAGGACATAAAAAACGTACATGAACACTTGAAAATAAAAATTAAATTAAAGAAAACTATCATTCTGTGTTATTGATTCATACTAATGTTAAAGATTTTTTTAGTGTATCGAGCTATTAATTATGAATCAATACCAGCTTAATTATATTAATTAATATATAGTATAGTAGGTACCGCTTATAACCTCAATGATCGTATACATTTTCCAAACATTTTAAGTCATTTAAGCTTATTGTACAATAAAATCTAGAAGAATTATTTTAGACACTAGAGCAAGAGTGGTTCCCAACCTTTTTAGAGCTGTTACTCCTATGGCCTGTTAGAGAAACTGATTTTACCCCCCCCACAACCCCCCCCCCCAAATTAAAAACAACTTTACAAATTTGTATTGGTACATTCGCAAATTTTTAAATATAATTAGGGAGATCGCAGACGACAGACTATCCATGACGCACTTTTTATTCTGTGGAAATAGAACCTATGCAATTATATGCAGTAACGCACATGACGCGCAATAAGTCCGACGCACAAAAATTCGTATAATTCTGGCAGACCGCATCGCACCGTTTCGCGCGGCGCCGCACAAAAAGTGTGCGAAAAAAATAGAACGTTTGCTTCAACACGCTCTAACGCAGACAGCGCATACTTTTAGTCTACAATCTGCATTTGTAGTGACGTAACGTACGCGATCTATTTAATTAACATGGCGCCAGATATCGATGTAACGATGTTAACTCATGAAATACAAAACAGACCAGTAATTTATGATATCTCTAACAGTGGCGGGGCAAGACCTAAATTTTATGTGGGCAAGATATATCTTGCGAGGCCCCCTAAAATATATTATGCGAGGCCCCCCCCCCATTGGATGACGCTATAGAACGGATTTATTGAGAGAAATAATTTTTTGATAAGTACTTAAAGTTTTATTTATAAAACTTTTTATTTATGAATATTTGAGTATCACGTACAACTCGTAAAACCTTTAAAAAACCTAGTGGTCCAAGGGGCACGAGGCCCCTAGGACCGCGAGGCCGTGGGCGGTCGCCCACACCGCCCACGCCTTGCACCGCCTCTGACCTCTAAGGCAGAATAATGCAGAATTGAATGTTTAATATGGAACTGTCCCTTCAATAATCTGTCTGAAATTATAAGATGTACCCAAAATTTTTTATTTTTTCTTCTTTTTCTGTACTTCAAGTACAAAATAATACTTCGCGATCTTTGCACGATTTCCATAGCGTCAACGTCCCTACAGTTCAGCGGACAGAATGATCGAAGATGTGCGTCGTGTGCGTTAAGTCTGTGAAAAATCCGCGAACAACATTTGTGCGCCTTTTGTGCGCCGCAGACTCGATCACACAAAAAGTGTGACGTGTGCGATCTCCCTTAGGTTCAGACTTCAGTTACATTTAACGCACATCTCATATCATGCTCCACGTTCAGATGGTTTCTTGCCTTTTTTAAAATGTTACCAGAGTTGAGAGGCCGCTCTCGCATTTACAAGTGGTAACGGTACCAACATTTTCAGATCTCTGTCGGCAATGATAGCTGTTTTTTTCCAAAATGTACAGTTTATAATTTTTTTCTGACAATTCATCTATTTTAGGTACCACCTCTGTTACCCCTGTAGAATAGCTATTTTACCCCCGCGGGGGTAATTACCCCCAGGTTGGGAACCGCTGCACTAGAGGTTCCACGCGGCCTCGCCCGCATAAATGAGAAATTTTACGGAAACCGTACAGTTTCCCGCAAAAATAGTCTATGTTTCTTCACGTCATGTTCTACTCTACATTTGTGCCAAATAACTTAAAAATTCATCCAGTAGTTCGCGAGATAAGCGCCTTCAAATAATTTTCCCGGTTTTTTCCACATTTTCCTATATTTCTTCGCTTTTATTAGTCTTACAGTGATAATTTACAGTCCTCGATAAATGAGCTAACAAAGAAATAATTTTTCAAATCGGACCAGTAGTTCCTGAGATTAGCGCATTCAAACAAACAAACTCTTCCACTTTATAATATTTTTTTAAAAATGAATCCTTAACTTTTGGTAAGGGATGCTATGAGGTTTCATAGCAGTAAATTATATCTATGCTAGTTTCTAAACGTATGCTTTCCTTTGAGTATTTTAGAATTTGCTTTTTCGACATTAATTTCTTTATTTTTATTCGCATCCTGCTTAAAATTGTGAGCAAAGGAATATTAGAATATTAAAATTAATCATTCTAAAAGCCTACTAGCATAAAATTGGTCAGGGATTCCAGTGGAAAAGCTTCTCTATTCAAACATTTTTAAATATTAAAAAACTTCATGCTTGCTCTAAATTCTTTGAGACAAGAACCCAAAGGATTTTATTTTGAGTTCTAGTTTTCTTTTCAATTATTCTTATTTCCCATTTCATGGTAGGTCAGAAAATTAATTTTAATAAACTTTAACTGTTTTACAATATTATTTTTATATTATTAATTTAATAAATATACTGTTTTGCATAACAGATAAACTATATATTATGTATGTTAAAGTACATGTCACGGACGCCTGATTGAAAATCGCTTGGTAACTCTTCTTTGCAATGAAATTGCCTATTGTTTTTCCTATATTGTACTCGGTGAAACATAGCGGTAGCGGTCATTGACTCCCTGTCAAAAACTTGTCATTTTACCACGATTGACAATGAAGTGTCAGATGTTGTCAATCAATGTCAATGTGTTTCGCCGAGTACAGTATCAGTACAAAATCTGACTAAAACACTATTCGATACAACTAACCTCTATTTCATAAAGTATTGACTATTGAAACGAATATAATATAAAAAGACAACTAAGTATTACAAAACATAGACAACGTAAAATCAGAATGACGAACAAACATATTTCGTTTCAATATAAAAGGTTCTGATCGCTTTTCAACCCTTCCATTAATATTCACGAGTATATTTATGGACTGAATAATAACAGAGTGGGCGTGTGTAGGCCTCAGGTGCCACATCTCATAAAATAAAGATCATTGGTTCTTTAACAGGCTCTCATTGTTGTGGTGATAGTGATTGTGATCACATCTTAAGTTCTGGTGAATTTAAACCACTGATTAAGCTGTGGTAAGACTGTGCTATACAAGAAACTTTTTTTGGTAAGCAATTGCAGCTGCAAAACCTTTCTCTTTAAGAGGCCGGGTACACTTGGAATTTCTCATACATACGTAATTCCAAAATCATTTTCTCATACGAAAATATTTAACATGTTCGAGTTTTTTTTCAGTTTAAAATAGTAATTACCTAGGTTCCTGCACAAAAATTTACTTCAAAATATTTAAACACAAAAATTTTTTTTTGCTTTAAATTTTTTTTTAGTAAATTTACTACAAAATATTTAAACTCTAAAAAATATTTTTTAGTATTTAAATATTTTGTAGTAAATTTACTATTTATTTATATATTTTTTAGTGTTTTACTCTATTTTATAGTGTTTAAATATTAAGTACTAAATTTACTAAAAAAAAAAACACAATTTTTTTTAATGTTTAAATATTTTGAAGTAAATTTTTGTGCAGGAACCTAGATAATTACTATTTTAAACTGAAAAACAACTCAAACATGTTAAATATTTTCGTATGAGAAAATGATTTTGGAATTACGTATGTATGAGAATTTCGAGGGTAACCGGCCCCTTAAGTTTTCCGGGTATATAAATACAAGCCGCTTAATGTAGCTGTAGGCCTGATTCAACAACTACCTGAACGCGCGGCTGTTTATTAGGCATAGTATACTAATAAGCAAATTTTCTGATGTCTTATCGGGTTCCACAAACTTTTGTTGCTGAAAAAACCCATCATACCATCATGTAGCAGACTGGTTATATGTAATTTTTGACCGACTTCCATAAAATGGTTTTATGTACGGCTCTATAATGTATTTTTATTTTCTTGTTTGTTTTAAAATTAACTTTATATAATATATTTATTATGTCGTATGTTCATGCTTGTATGATTTACAACGATTTTCAATTCAATCATCTCTGATTTGTTACCCTTTAACTCGAATTCCATTGAAAATGGGGTATAATTGAAATAACAGGGATCCTCATTCCTCCCTAGCTTGTTGTTCGTGTACACGTGCGTAGACAATAGGCCTCGAAACTTGCTAGGATTCGAATATGTAGGGTACTGTACCAACGATGTTAGTAGGTAGATGTTGCTTGCAACCAATGATTTTAGTAGGTTCGTACATTAGAGATGTTGCTTGCGATTTGCGATCAACGATATGAATAAGTGCATGTTGTTTGCGGCCATCATTAAGTAGAGGTTTCCCGCGACCACGTAAGAGGAAATCTTCTAGTATCTACATGTTAGGGTCAAATCAGACCGCAACGCGACGCGAAGATGCATTTCCAAATTCGTACTGAATTGACAGATTTTGAGACGTCTTGCAAATCTGTCAAATCCATGCAAATTTAAAAATGCATCTGCGCGTCGCGTTGCGGTCTGAATTGACCCTTAGCGAAAAACTAGAGATAACTAATAACAATTTCAGCTAGGTTCCCGAAATACAGATTGGCGATAGACACACGGAAGGACAGACAGCAAAGTCTCACTATTAACATTCCGTTTATTTATTTCTTCTTTCCACGATTATGGGGCATTATGATACATCTTATCTATTTTATGTCGTCAAAGGTATATTGAAACCTCACAAATCAATCCGAACTCCCGAAGTTAGGCAGTTGTGCGTTTTGAGGCGGAAACGGCTGGGAATTGTTCCCCGGGAACGCCTCGACGGCTTTACGTAATTAAACTATAATATGGTTATCCGTACTAATAATCAATGATATTATATAAAAAAACTCAAAGCAGATATGTTACTACCGCGCGCGTTGTGAAGACTCAAATACGACCCAATTGGGTCGTCTTTTATTTAGTATGTCTCTTTTATGTAAATGGCATTTCGTATCTTTAGTTTCACTTATCTGTCAAAGTCCAATTTTTAATTTGAAAATTGTTCGGAAGAGATTTAAGCCGGAAAATAGTATGAACGCAACCCTGATCTGTATAAGTAGAATATCATTGACTAATAATATAAAATATGTGAAAATGTATCTGTCGTTTCCTCTTCGCGTTTACACCGCTAAACTGATTTCAATGGAATTTAGTATGGAGAAGCTTTGAGAGACGGAAAAGTGCACAGGATGGTTTTGGTTACGGTTTTTTTTAATGAAATAAGGGGGCAAACGAGCAAACGGGTCAAAGCAACTTCCGCTGCCCATGGACACTCGCAGCATCAGAAGAGCTGCAGGTGCGTTGCCGGCCTTTTAAGAGGGAATAGGGTAATAGGGGAGGGTAGGGATGGGAAGGGAAGGGAATAGGGGAGGGTAGAGAAGGGAATAGGGTAGGGGATTGGGCCTCCGGTAAACTCACTCACTCGGCGAAACACAGCGCAAGCGCTGTTTCACGCCGGTTTTCTGTGAGAACGTGGTATTTCTCCGGTCGAGCCGGCCCATTCGTGCCGAAGCATGGCTCTCCCACGTATATTCGATTCGATTCGAAAATGTTCGATTTCCGCGATAAACGACTAAAAGTGCAATAAAATTGCGGGCAACTATAATTTATTCACCTTAAGCCGGCTGTAGCCCGTACCTATACGCATTGGGCCAGTACATTGGGCCAACGCATTGAGCTAGCGCATTGGGCCAACTTGTAGAGGTCTACTTGGCGATAAGTTGGGAGCGACATTCCGTACCAGTTGGCCTAATACGCTGGCTCAATGCGTTGGCCCAATGAGTACAGAGGGCTTTACATTGCAGTTATCAGGGAAATGCCAAAATGGCTCAAATTAATTTCTTATTGTGAACACTCTTTGGCATCTACACGTGTAAGCCACATTCAACAGCCGTTTCGAATACGAAAATTGCGACAATTTTTCACGGCCTTTAAATTCATTTCATGATAAAATATGCATTATATACGTTTCTTATTATTTCATGATTAAAATATGCATTATATTCTATACGTCTGAATGTAACTTATGTAATTTAAATGAATACAATAGGGATGATGACAAGGTCAAAGATTAGCGAATTTTGTTAATAAAACAAAGAAATCACGGTAAAAATAAGTGTTTCCAAAATTTCAGCTTGATAGCGTTTGTATTTTTTTTGTTATGCGGCTTCAAGTTGGATAATCAAGTAAATTTTTTTTTTCAATTAAATTTCCTAATATTTGTATACCATTCGATAACTTATGCAATTAAAAGCAACTTTTGTTATGAAACCACTTTCATAAACGCAATATTAAATGTACCTATCGAACAAAGTTCTCTCCCGATGCGTACAAACTACGAAAGAGTGACGTCATTCTTTCGTAGCACTTTGTATGGAGCGTTTCGGGCAGGTCTATTTTATGAGATGTTTGAATTGTCATATCTTGGTGAATTTTTAAGCTATCAGAGTCATTCTTTCAGCGATGTTTCTATTTTTTAAGGGTCTTTCAATTACCAATAAGAAAAAAAAGTCATCATGCCTATTAACCCTATCATTAATAATAACAAATGGAATAACTTTACAAGGTCTACTTAGTACTTGCCTTTATCAGGCACATTGAAAAAAATAATATCACAAAGACAAAGCCAGATCTTGAAAATTCTACGTATATGGCAGTCAGTATCCTAATTTAATTTTAAACTAAATGACGCGCGTAACACTGTTGTGTCAAGATTCGTTTATCGCTCGGGAACCGTACATTTTTCCGGAAGAAAAAGTATTCTATGTCTTTCCCCGTAACTCAAAGTATCTTCATATCAAATTTCAGCAAAATCGGTTCAGAGGTTTGGGCGTGAAGGTAAAAAACAGACAGACACACTTTTTAATGATAATATTATAAGTATGGATTTTTATTCCAGTTCGCCAGAAACATTGACATTAGCACCGTTCGCGTTGGCTGGAAAGTCAGTAAAAAGGGTACGCGACTCCCACCCATCTTACTAAATAGATAACGAGGGTTTTACCCAAATGAGTATTTAAGTAAATAAATTATGAAGCGGCCTTCCCCGTTTTACGTTTTCGTGTGTTTATCCTTGTGTTTCTTGTTTCAGGTATGTGCCACTCCAGGAGAATATACCGGTATTTATAATTCAAGGCATGTGATATCTAATTACTTAATTTTCCCTAGTTAAGTGAGTTTTAAGTGGGTTATTAAGCCTCTTGCAAATAAAATCCACTCTGCTTTTACGTTAGGCAAGGGTTTATCCTTGTCTGACTAGATATTTTATAACGTATCTGACAGGGAATATTGTATAACTGTTACGTTTGGTAAACACTAAATA
The DNA here is from genome assembly GCA_963422495.1 of Polyommatus iphigenia. Taxonomy (NCBI): domain Eukaryota; kingdom Metazoa; phylum Arthropoda; class Insecta; order Lepidoptera; family Lycaenidae; genus Polyommatus; species Polyommatus iphigenia. The sequence goes on from OY730182.1 coordinate 9,814,218, forward strand.
TTTTTATTAATTAAAGGATTGTTCAATATTTTTTAAACGTTATTCATAAAAACCCAACTTTATTTGTGATTTCTTCATGTTTACACTATACCGTTTCTTCAGAATTGTTGTTTGCCTGGCAAAAACATTTTTTTAATTACAACAATCACCGAGAATTATAGTTAAAATATGGTTTTTCTGTTTAATATTTTTATTCGTAAATTTTATTATAATTTCCTCGTACTAATAGCCCCTCAATTTCTCCGTATCTCTGGTTTTGCCCAAAGGCGTGTTGGATATTATATATCTGTGGGCATTTCCAATCGTTTCCGAGCCGGTGGTCTCTGATTAATACCAGCTCCTGCGTGGACAAAAAGTTGGACTAATGTAACAGGATCTGACACATCCGGAATAAGATATACGTTTTGATTAAAACATTAGTTTTAGTTATGGTTTTGGATCGATTTTTCTCTTTAGTTCGTATGGAGTTTCGGAGATTTTTTGATTGGAGTATGTCTATTCAACGGCTTCGCGTTGTTGATTGGGATCTTGATGTTAGCCAATCAAATTATTTCTCTGTTTTGATTCGTCATGGTCAAAACAACTAGTTTTTATGTTGATTACCAGCTTGTGCTTGACTAATTACTTTTTGGTTCTCTCTTGTCTATGTCTAGTTTCAGTTTAAAAAAAAGTTGTATCAGTCTTCACATTCATTTTGAATATGGAATGTGCTAATGTTTTTTTTTTCTACTAAACAAACTAAAAGAAAATTTAGCTATTCAAAATTCAAATACGCGTGTTTATTATAAAAACAAACTTTCAAAGCCGACCTTTGTAATGTTTATGAATAGACACTTTTAAACGGTAATGAACTTGAGTTATTCAACTCATAACGAACCACGACCGAGACATACTTTCGCTCATCGTACAATTAAGGTTTAGCCGACTGTGCCATGAGGGTTATGCTTTTTGAGTGTATGTGTTTGGCAATATTGAGCTAAAGGGCCTCTAACACTATGGATACGGAGAGAGAAAAAAACTTACAAGAAACAAGAGAAAAACGATTTCCCTGATTCCGTTGCCAAAAAAAAATTATTGCGCGAGAACCGTACATTTTTCCGGAATAAAAAGTATCCTATTTCCTTTCCCGGGACTCAAAGTATCTCCATACCGAATTTCAGCGGTTTGGGCGTGCAGAGGTATCAGACAGACAGACACACTTTCGCATTTATAATATTAGTACGGCTTATTCTTTGGAAATGTCTGAAATTACTACTAAAAGCTCTGAAAGTAGGAGCTAGAATATCTAATGAAACTTGTTATTTCTCATTTGGCAGCGTCTAGTCTCGTAAGACAATTATTCTTCATGGGGTAGTTGGAAACTGAGTGCTATTTGGCTGTGAAAATCGTCGTCAATGCCTATCTTTCCCTTAATTAAAAAAAAAAAGACGGGTTGCACTCCGGGAGTGCCGGCAGAAGTGAAAACTTGATTATTAACGTTGTGCATTTTTTTTAACCCATTTTTTATGAAAATCGATTATTAAAAAATCGATTTTTTTAATTAATCGAAACCCTTACAATCGAATAAATTTTTAACCCATTTTTTATGAAAATCGATTTTTAAAAAATCGATTTTTTTAATTAATCGAAACCCTTACAATTTTTTTAACCCATTTTTTATGAAAATCGATTTTTAAAAAATCGATTTTTTTAATTAATCGAAACCCTTACAATCGATTAAAAAATATCGACAATCGAAAAAAAACAATCGATTGTTCGATTAATTAATTTCGATGTTACAACACTACTCTCCAACCGTCTTACGGTTTTTCCAAGGTTTTTCGATCAGCACGAGAATCTGACGCGAGTTTCACAGTTTTTACCCATCCCACAAAAGTGCTCAACGCCGCTAAAGAAGTTTTCACTTCAAAAAAAAAAAAAAAAAACAGTCACTCAGAATTTATTATAGTTTTACCTTCTTAATGAGGAAAGTGATTAGGATATTCTTCTGAATACATTCGCTGGTTATTCATACAGCAGCAAAAATGTTGATATAAATATTAGTTGTTGAACTGATCTTTCACATATATTTTTTTCAACTCTTTCCTGTCAGTAATGAATGTGAAGTCAGAAAAACAAAATGACCATTTCACGACTCTATTCGCCTTAAATTGTTACTAAGTGGTGCTTTGACCGAGCTTGGCTTGAAATTTCATTGGAAAAATAAAATCAAATATCTAAAATTTGTGGTCACTTATCTGACCCTGACTCCGTTGTCGTGTACAATACTCGTATTAACATTGTTGATTTGGCAATTAATAAAATACATTACATACAAAAACAAATGCCAATGTACGACTCTACGACACTGTGACCTTATGATATTTTACAACACAGTTATTGTTTTTTTTATATAACATATTGTTTGTAAAAATAAAGATATTCAGTCTTGATTAGCAACTAGTATTTGATGTAATCTTAGTTTTATGCTTTTTAGGGTCACGCTCCTTTCAAAATTAATATTAGATTATTCTGAACTATTTGATGTACTTTTTGTAATTTGTTCCATTGCTATTAAAATCGGTAACATATCTGTGTAGTGATAGTTATATTAAGTGATCCTGACATGTGTTATAAATTATAATGTTCTGCGATTCCTCAAATTTTGTAATCTTTATAGTTTGATATAAATTATTGTAATTGTGCTTGTGGTCGCTGATAACCTTGTTGTCCTAAGCGACCTTAAATAAATGAGAAAAAAAAAATAATAATCTGTAAATAGTTGTGAAAATATAATATTTTCAACTAAGTACAAAAAGAAAATCACTTTGACAGCTGCTCTACTCTATAGTCTCAAGAGCTGTTAATAATACTCTTTCTATTCTCCACGTTTATTATATATCTACAGTTACTATAAGAATGACTCTTATGTCTTTACCCTAAAGGTTCTGTCACAGGTCAAATAACTTTAAACGGTGTGTATAGTACGCAGGACGTCCCATCATGTGACGCATTACCAAGTTGCGTCACAACGTTCATAATCGTACAATCTTGCATAGCCTTGGCTCTAATAAACGGTTGTGTTCTTTATCGTGTTTTAGCGCAAGTATAATTTAAACTAAGAGGTGAGTGTTTTGAGACATAGGAAAATATTTTAGTCATTGCTTGCGCGTTTTCACCCGACTACGGTGAAGATATTATGTCAAAAAACCTACTAGTCTAAAGAGTCTAAAAAACTAAGAATCGTATATTCCATCGCTTTAGCATTTATAAAGTTCTGCGAAGGATGCTTCTATGCAGAACCACCGCCATTTTGTAAAGTGTCACTAGCGGGAAAACTGATCGCAAGCCTTCTGCCAGTGTCATCCAAGTGTCAATTCACATGCAGTGAGTAGCCGAATTATGGATTTCGTGATCCTTGTAGATATGCATATATAGGTATACGAATATGATTTAAATAATAAGTTACCAAATCAAATGTTTCTAAGTAAACTCGGCTAACGTATAGATTTAAAAAAAATATGGTTTTCACACTGTCTTCTGCTTGCTGCATCCATCATCAATACTCGTAGTCCTTACATCTTAATTTCTGCTATCATCCCGTTTATTGTTAGCTATCAATTTAATTTCTCGGCAGGTATAAGATTTTCGTTTGAGGAAGTTATTAAACTTTATAACTCCAGTCAATGATCCCTTTACCTTCAGTTTATTATTTGATGGGCCAGTATCAAGTTCCACTTGGGTATTTATAGCTCTTGAGAATTTTAAGTGTTCTTCAATATAAACGCTCTGTGCGCCACGTTTAGTCAATGGATGGCCGAAAATATCCTTAGACTGGCTTCTACCCGCAATTTCGTACGCGTTAACTATGCATTTTTGTGTTATAATAATAAAATGAGGGTAATACCAATATAATCTTGAAGGTTATATAATTCTGAACTTATAATAGGTAATTATTATCTAATGCCCCTTTACATGAAAACTCTAAAATATACCCTATATACCCTAGCGGTCTTTAAGGATCTCTTAAGACTAAATTGTTTTCTTTAATGACTTTGACTTGAAGCCTAAGACCTTAGTAGGTGACATATAAAACTTTGTGAACAACTGTGTGTGACAAAACGTTTATGGCGCTTTAGGAGTAACTCATCGTGAGATGGTGCAAACGGGCATACGTTTTCACTAATCACTATTATAATAAAGAGCCGATCCAATCGCAATTACATATCACGGTCACCTGCGAATTGCGATGAAACTTGAATATTGAATAATGGGACGCCTTTTGATCGCTCAAAGGATACAGTTTCGGGTATCGGACTCCTTGTTAGATGACATATAAAACTTTGTGAACAACTGTGTGTGACAAAACGTTTATGGCGCTTTAGGAGTAACTCATCGTGAGATGGTGCAAACTTGCATACGTTTTCACTATTATAATAAAGAGCCGATCCAATCGCAATTACATATCACGGTCACCTGCGAATTGCGATGAAACTTGAATATTGAATAATGGGACGCCTTTTGATCGCTCAAAGGATACAGTTTCGGGTATCGGACTCCTTGTTAGATGACATATAAAACTTTGTGAACATCTGTGTGTGACAAAACGTTTATGGCGCTTTAGGAGTAACTCATCGTGAGATGGTGCAAACGGGCATACGTTTTCACTATTATAATAAAGAGCCGATCCAATCGCAATTACATATCACGTGCACCTGCGAATTGCGATGAAACTTGAATATTGAATAATGGGACGCCTTTTGATCGCTCAAAGGATACAGTTTCGGGTATCGGACTCCTTGTTAGCGTGGCCTTTGGAGACTTATTGTGACTGTCGCCGTGGATACAATCTTTGTGTGTAGTTTCTTTGGGTATGTGTTATGGTCTATGGAGGAAGATTGAAAGGAAATAATGATGGCAGTGAACACAGAAATGAAGTATCACATCATATCGCTTAATCAGCTCTTGCCGAAAGTGAACCCTGGTTGGGCAAATGGGAATAAGTATTGTAAAGTTCCATGTGACTTTTTTTTTAATGCGCAGGCGAAACCCATCATGGGTGCCCCGGGTTGGGGATGTGCCTCAGTTAAGCTGAATCAAGTTTCATGTGACTTTCGCATTATAAATTAGTGTTCTTTTATGAAGTCAAGTAAGGGTTAGCCCTTTAACTTTTACCAATATTTTGTTGTGGTATTACCAAATGAATTTTTTTACTTTCTCGAATATTTGAAATTCTTAGAAAAATATTCTTGCAACAAAACAAACGATGTACCTACGTCCCGACGTTTTAATAGCTACATACCTACCTCAATTCTACTATTTAAGTGCAACGTAAATGCAGCTTTGTTTCCTGTGCGATCCAGTCTAGTGTTTTCTATCGAATCACAAAATGGCATGCTCGTCAGCAATTTCTTTTTCGATTTGTAATTTTAGTTTTAAAGTTTCAAACTTTAATACAGTAAATCGACATTCTACAGATTTTTTTTTGACTATTTGGTTGAAACAGAACGATTGGTCGCTCGTTGGACATTTCATGCTAATATTTTTTCAGTTTGATAGCAAACAAACTAGATCGAAACGAAACTGCATTGACGCATTGAAATTACAGAATCAGGGTACCGCACCGGTTACGTCTACGTCGATCTTTCAACGTCAGGAGACTGCGGTCGCGACAATAAAGGAATTTAAGTGATTTCTCTCTGACAACGGGATAAGAAGTCCCGTCGGTGCCGAATTAATGGCCGAAAGTTGGCGGCAATTTTGAATTTGGTATTCGAAAAAAAACGTTGCTTTTTGGGGGCAATGGTAATTGATGAACTGGTCTAAAACCGAGGCTTTACACTTACGTATACAGTTTTGGATCGATTATTTAGAAAGTTAATTTGTTTTTTTTTCTGTTCGAAACCAACATATTTTGTTTCTTTCATTACTTTTATTTTATAAGGACAAGGTTCTTCCGGTGTGTGGAAAGGTTTTCTATGCAAGAAAAGTAAACGAAACAGAATAAACTCATAACCACTTTACTTTTTGTAAGTTTTCTATATTTTGATTTTTTATATTTTGTATACTTGATATTATTAAATAAATAAATTATACGTCTTATCATAAAGTCCTTTATAAGCATAAGGGCTTTTCCTTCAAGTTTCACATAGGGCATTGATTGCCAGCATGATTGTGTAGCATGCTCAATCGATTACTTGGGCAATTTAAGATGAATATGCCACTCCACACCGTCTTGATCGTGTGTATTGGTCCAACTTCAAGTAAGTTAACCAACAGTTACTTCAAGAGAGTTACTTGTAACTTGAGAAGTTTACACCTAGTCTAGTTTCATAGTACTGGTGCTTTTATTACAAAAGCCCCACCTGAATTTGAAACTATTTACACAATCGGGGACACGGAGATATTGATTCCTGATTTGTGCAATCTTGTGCAAACTATTGTGGGTGAAGGTGGATTTGGTGACGGTTTGTGCAATGAGATAGTTGGGCTTAGGACCTGATTATACTACGGAGTAGAGTGGCTAGACAGTGCCCTCGGCCGAGCATACTCATAGTTAACATACTCAGTGCTTGCCCGATAGGACTGTGTGTGAAATCAGGCCTTTAGAATGCCTAATGATATGCCAAGAAACAATTATGCCGAAATGCTCTTGTGAAAACTCGACGTGCAATATTGATCTTGCTAGATAATAATATCATGCAATAATGCGGGTTCGATAATATGTTTTATAAAACTGCAAACTTTTTCCTCATGAGATGTGAAACTAAAGTCAGCTGATGCACTCTTATTGGTCAAAACCCCAAAAATCAACTAATGACATCAAGATTCAGCACTTCTAATTCAATGACAGTAATTTCAAACTTCAACAAAAAGTACTTGAATAAGAGAGGTCGGTTAAAAATTGGGCTTTAGCACGGCATAAGATGCAATGTTAACAATGGATACCAGTATCCAGAATCCAGATTCTTTACTGGAATGTAACATTCACTTTACATCAGATCCAGCGCTGATCTCGCTATACCGATGTAAACCAGCCACAAACCGTGGCGGGGGTAAATGTCAACTAATAGTATCACGAAAATGCACTTTTGAACTGCAGCTCGCCTACATGGAATAACCAGGCAAGTGAGAATTGCCTTGACACCAACACGAAATATTGAATAGGAACGTGAAGTTTGGAAACATGATAAATAGTTGGCCTGTATTGATTGCGGCGTTAAATACTTGTCTAAAATAATGTATGTTTGTAATTTGTATTAAATTTTGAAATATTATTTCATTTATCCTAGGTGCGCAAAACCTATGTAACAAAGATAGCAAATAAGGGATATGGGCGAATAGCCCATAGACGGCCCCAATTTAATAATAAAAAAAAATGTATTAAATATCTTTGTAGCTAGTGGATTTGGATAGAATTTGGCAGAGTTAAATATTCCTAAAAGGGACTTCGTCTTTCGACTGCAATTACATGAAATTTAGTTTGTAGAGGATTTTAAGGATGTAAGTACGAACTAGCTTAATTTTATTAGTTTTCTTTATTACAACTAGACCGAGGTCTCACAGGTATTTTTTATTTTATTTTCAATTACGGAGTTTTAGTTCTAAACTTGTAGGTTATTAAGGTCGTATTCCGACCGGCCGATCTTAATAATAACACAACTCCCCAAACAGATGTCCATCAGAGGTGAATTACAGCTGGAAATTAAATTTGGCCGTGCTCTGATACAGATGAATAATGCAGAAGCTTATTTGGGATACGTTATGCGTTGCAAATCAAAAAATAAACAATCAATAAAGGGGTGTGGGGCCGTGATATTTATACTGTGGTGTTATACTGTTAGTATGGTGCAGAAATATGATCCAATACAATTTATGTGACTTTTTCGCATAAAAGCTACTAACAGATTTTGATAATACTTGGCTGGGAGTTGGGCTCTGGTATAGAGTCTGAGCTCTAAGGTGACATAGCGCTAGCGACACTTTATGTTAAATCCCCTTATAATTGATTTATAGGGCCCTGAAAAAAGTATACAATTACTTCACACGACTGTTAATTTTTCTTTTATTAGCAGAAATTAATGATCATTTTCTTAATGAGGTGTCCTTATTTTTTAACCAAAGACCAGAAAACTTACAACATTGTAACATTTCAATTGCTCTTACTTGGACTTCTCTACATGTGATTGAAAATGTGCTGATAAAAGACTGATTTGCATTAAAAAGTTCAAGATTTGTTGAAGGCTCTCGACTCAGCCAGGTTACTGAGAAAGGCTCTTAGATCCGCGGGAATATCAGTACTAATATTAAAATCTTCCGTTGCTACTAGAGCACTTATTAAATAGTGCAAATAATATAAATTTTACTCATCTTTATTCCCTCAAAAAATCGTTCATCGCGTGATAACCATAAATTATGAGTCAGTTCTTTGGCTGTTTACTCTTAATTCTTTAAGCATAAACTGTTAGTATCGAAACACTTTATGCCGAATTTCTGCGGCGGAAGTGCAATGTATTTTAAATTACCGATGACACAAAATGCCGAAATTCCGTCGATATTGTATGCGTTTGACATTGCTGTCGTAATCATGCGCAATTTCCGCCGCGGAACTTTAGCATGGTGTGTTTAGACACTTTTAAAACCGACTTAAGTAATGTTTGGTATGAAGATGCTTTGGAGAAAAGTAATTTAAATTACGATAAACATTGAACTTAACTTTTTCTAACGCCTTCAAGTACAAATAATATATCAGTATTCCTGTAGATAAAGAATGAAGACATTGAAAGCCGAAAAGTACAATTACAGTACACCTAACTGAATATTCCAAAATTGATTAGGCTCGTGTATAATCCATTCATCAAATTGGAGGCATTTCATCCATGTAACATCCACATGTCCATACTCCATACATTGTAGGTATTTCATCCATACAATATTGCTTATTGAACAATATTTTGCACTGGTTTGATTTTCGGCTCGCGTTGTAATTTATTTTGGATTTGATTGGTAATGCATTGACTTAGTCATATTGGGATTCAAATTAAAATAGCTAGCCTATGAGCTTAGCTTTGCAATCCATATACATATTTACTTATTATTATAAATGCGAAAATGTGTCTGTCTGTCTGTCTGTAACCTCATCACGCCCAAACCACTGAAACGACTGCTGAAATTTGGTATGGAGATACTTTGAGTCTCGGGAAAGGATATAGGATACTTTTTATCCGTTCGTCCGTAGTTGCGGACGTCATCTATTAGGTTATATTATAGTTGTATCTGAAGCCAGTGAGGTAAAAGATTTTTGTGAAAAAAAAACTAGAAAATTTGTGTTGACATAATATATTGCTAAACAATGAGGTGCTGGTCGAGAGAGAGAGATTGGGAAATTATAAGTCTTTGACGTTAATTATCTGATCGAAGACTTTTGCTGTTTGATAAGAACGAACTGGATTGAACGAGGAACGAAGTGTAGCAATAGAATAGTAGAATCAAGGTAGTATAGTCAGGGAGCCCTAGAACAAATTCAACCAAGTTTTGTTGATTACAGAACCCTAAAACGGAACCCTAACCAGCTGATTTTTTGTATATTGGTAGGTTAATAGTTATATAACTTAAGAGTCACATTGTCCTACAAATATAACAATCCATATTTTAGGACCATCAAATCAAAGTATGAAATCCTTTCTATCTCTGTTAGCTACCACCTTCAAGATTTTTCGCAAATAAAAATGTTGTTTGATTTATCAAAATAAAGCTATTCACAAAAAATTACCTTGATAGTAATTTAAAAAAAAATGTTCTGGGGCTCCCTGACTAAGTACCTCGATGTTTCTAGTAAAAGTGAAGTAGGTTTACGTAACAACTGTGTTAAGTCAAGACTCAATATATTCAGCGGCGATCGTTAAATCTAAACAAGTTGGGAATTACTTAAACGTTTTTGGGAAACTAGAACGAGTAGCGCTGGCTGGTTATGCAAAATCATAACACGACCTCGTTTCAGATCGAGACTGGAAAAAACCGACTAGTGTGAGCCTGCGCAGGGAGGTGGGTTCCGCAGAAAATGTGCAAAGTGGGAATTTTATAAAGCTAGATTTTGCCCGTAATTTCTTTGTGCCTAAATTTTTAACTGGATGAAAACTATTAATCTGTGTCATTTTCCGTCTGTCAAAGCATTTGAGCTGCTTTTGTGCGTAAAGACTAAATAATAAACGGGAATACATTTTCACATTAATAATATTAGTATTTAGTATGTAAGGCGTAGTCAACCAATGACCTTTTTGCATGCATTGTCATTCCTATTAAAATGATTGTCGAGCAGATTTGTATGCGCAGTATTACGTAGATTTTTCGGATACCTAGCCCTTCATGTGATGGAATAATAGTCTCCAAATCACGAGTACTGAACCCTAAAACTCGATGTGGCTATTAAGAACTCATTTCCATAGTTCAATATTTTATTATTTGCACTATGAATGGACGGAGCTAACGCAGACGGCTTTTGTCTTCTGCTCTTCAAAGATTTATGATTCGTAGATAATAGAATAGCTGAGATGATGCTGAAAAACTTTTAAATGTCTGTGATAGCGATTGTCCTTAATTGTCGTTTTGATCGTATCAAAACCCATCAATCCCCAAGCGGCACCCGGCTGCTGCATAACAATTGAAAATCTATTGTGTCTGCGATTCCAACATCGCGTAGAGATAAACTACGATAACATGGCGCGCCCCTCCAAATTACTGTTTCAATGCGTGTAGTCACATGCTTATGAAAGAGTTTGTATGTAGTAAGTATTCAACCAATCAAATATTTTACCTATAAATGTCACTTATTACCAAGATTTGTTGGTCAACTAATCATAACTAGCCGACCGCGCACGACAACGCACATCAAACGTTTTGACAACGCACTTCAAACGTTTTGAATTTTGGAGGGGCGCGCCATGTTATCGTAGTTTATCTGGGGGCACGGCAGTGCCCCAGCCAAGCTTTTTAGCAAAGGCACGGCCGTACCATACTTTTCTCGAAGCGGTTCGCGGCTATTTCACACCCCCTTTATCTTCGATGTTAACAAAGCTAAGGATTTAAAATTTCGGTCACTAGGAACAAGTAGTAAAACTAGCTTAATTTCCAAATTACATGAAATATCAATAAATAGTTTAAGAGTTACGGATGGTCAAAGTTACTACATTTTGTCACTCACTGACATATAGATCATTAAAATTCTAAGGTACTTCTAGCAGACTTAGAACCTTGAAGTTTGGTACTCGAATAGGTTTCGAATAGGCTTTATTCACAATGAAAGGAAAAATTATGAAACCGGCCAAGTGCGAGTCGGACTGGCGTACATAGAGTTCCGTACCGTAAATTTGTATGGACCAACCCCTTAAATAATAAGTTTATTTAATTTTTATTATTAATTATTAAAGTTAACATACAAATGAGCGTTTTCTGAAATTTTCAAAAACCTTAGTGTTACCATTATGGATATAGAGCAAAAAATGGGAAAAAATCGTGTTTGTTGTATAAGGCCCACCTTTAATAATTTATTTTATTTTGATTGGACTATTAGCTTTGATAACGACACCAGAAATACATAATTTGTGAAAATCGCAACTATCTAGCTATTGCGGTTCTCGAGATCCAGCCTGGTGAGTAGTGAACAATAGAAACAAATATGAAACTGCATATTGGGAGGAGTTCATACTTACACAGACTGCAAGCGTAAAGTGTTTTAATATGTTACGACGCATATTGTGGCTGATGGTACCCAATAAATCCAATTAGTAGCTGATTATTTCTCTAGCGCTTATTGCCACTATAATAATTATAAAATAAAGAAATCTATTGATACATTTACTGAATGTTGATTTAAATTACAAAATAAGATGAAGGCTTGGCTTGAATGTGGCCTGAAAACTTTTTACGACAGAAGTACTTATTAAATAGCTATGCAATATTTTGCTTGGCTCCTTTTACATATTTTCATGTTTTGGTGGGATCTCTATATTATCGATTCCATACTGCTGATTTGTTCCGAAGTATACGCCAGTGCATTGATGCATATGACTTTGTTGGGATGATATTATGTCACACTTGTCTCACCAGTGGTAGGTACACCAGTACAATATACCGGATTCAAGATGCCAATATCATTGGCCAGTGTACTGATTAAATTTCGGAACTCACGTGAGTCACGCATAGATACTTCTTTACGTTACGTTATGTGACGACTAAACACTCAGCAATCTCTCCTTTCTTCCTGTGAGGTGATGATTTTTTTTTTCAAAGTTTGGGTTCGGGTTCATGGCCTAACACACAGCTTAGGTGTTTACTAACTGGAGTCCTCGCACGTGTAATCATGCTACGTTTCGTTACCTCCGAATGTTATCACTACTTAGCATAAATATACAGGGGTCGCGAACAAAAACAGAATATCCGCCCATCGATGCGGTTGTTATTGTTTCTTTGGCACGCGACGCTCTAATTTAAACATAAAAGCCGGAACACAAACACAAAAACGCTTCGCATCCCCGTAATAAGCCGAAATGAAACACTCCACTCATTTGTTTAGCATAACGCGAATAAATGCTACGGAATTTTTCGTTCTATTTATGTCAGCTGAAAGCGAATCTATCCGCTGCAATTCGGAACGGGATTCATATCAAAATGAAATGGGTTGTAACGAAAATAAAAACTTTTGTAAATGGGCAAAAAGCAAATCGAATTTGAATTTTTTGACATTTCACAGAACAAAGAATTACGTATTGGCTTCATCCGAATTTATACATATATTGGAAAGAATTTTCCCGGGATGCAATACAACACTTACAAGACGACAATTGGCATCGAGATCCATACATCCACGGGGCGATAAAACTTTATTTAGTCCCTTGGCAGAACATGCGCCAAGAGATGATATCTCAGTGTTAAATCATAAAAGAATTCCATCTAACTTTGGCGAGGACGGAATGTAACTTTGCAAATTCAAAGGAATTCTTATATTACAGCTAATTTATCATATATATATCTTTTGACATCTCCTTTTGTTCTCAAATAAAATATCAATTCTTTTAAGGACCCATTGTTCCGCGCCCCTGACAGTTTCAGGGGCAGGGACGATTCGCAGAATGCCACTTTTTATGTTCGAATGGTCTTTTGCGTAGCTGATCATCTAGAACAGGGGTCACCAATTAGTTTCGCTCGGGGTCCGTTTTAAGACATGAAATGACCTTCGCGGTCCACACATTTTATATAAAAAAAATTAAACAAAGGTAATTACGGAAATTACAAAGGTATTTATTTAGATACCAATGAGATGAAATAAGAATGAATCTCTCTGAAGTTTGGAGTGAAATATTGGTGCAAGCTATAGATTTTGACATTAAATCCTGGAGATGTTGAAGTCCTAAGATGAACATAGATCAACATGCTTGGTCCGCACACAATGGGAGACAGTACTTCAGTCCGGACCAACGCTTTCAACTCTACAAGGCGCAGGTTCGGCCTCATATGGAATATTGTTCTCATCTCTGGGCAGGGGCGCCAAAATACCAACTGCTCCCTCTGGATCGTATCCAACGAAGGGCCGCTCGAATTGTTGACTGCCATAGTGTTTCAAACAGCTTGGACCCCTTGGAATTACGCCGAGATGTAGCTTCACTCTGCATCCTCTATCGGTTGTATCACGGGGAGTGCTCTGAGGAATTGTTCGGAATCATACCACCGGCAAGTTTTCGCCATCGTCCCACGCGAAAAACATACCATCCTCATCACCTTGATGAGTGGCAGTCTTCCACAGTGCGTTTTTCGCGTAACTTTCTGCCGCGCACTGTAAAACTCTGGAACGAACTGTCACCAGCAGTATTTCCGGACCTATACGACCTGCAAACCTTCAAGAAAAGAGCGTATTCCCTCTTAAAAGGCCGGCAACGCACCTGCAGCTCTTCTGATGTTGCGAGTGTCCATGGGCGACGGTAGTTGCTTACTACCAGGTGACCCGTTTGCTAGTTTGCCCCCTTATTTAATAAAAAAAAAAATGGGTCGGCGGTCCGGATGCGGACCGCGGTCCGCCATTTGGTGACCCCTGATCTAGAAAGTAAGTACCTTTAGTTATACCATTAAAAATGTAGTATTATAGTATATGCGGTGTGGGCAGGCTTACTACTTGATGTAACCACGTTACCGAATCCGCGTACTAAAATTCTCAAGTCCGGTGAACAAACCTACTAAATTTGCTAAAGATAGTTAGTCAATTGACCTTTTTTACCCTTAGTAGATTTAGCAGGCTGTGCAAAGTTGACGACTAAAGGTCAGCTCCCAATGCAAAGTGACGTGTTGATGCCGTGAAATGCATTTTTTTTTATAAATAACTATATTCTACACTCTGCACAATGGCGATGGCTTAGCTCACGGCATCTACGCGTCACGTTGCAGTGCTGCAGGTGCTGCAGTGAGCTGACTCTCATTGTGATGACCCTCTAGTCTAGGGGTCACCAAGTTTCAATCGAGGTCCATTTTAAGCCTTTCTTTCGCGGTCCACACAATATTTTATAAAAAAATATAATTATTCAACAAAGGTAATAGCGGAAATTACAAAGGTTTATTTTACTTACACATCAATGAGAAAAGTAACAATTTTTGTTGCTTATTTGAAGTGAAATTGGTGCAAGCTACATTAAATCCTGGAGTAAGTCGAGACCGAATCGAGACATCTTCGAACATGCTTGGTCCGCACACAATGGGTCGGCGGTCTGGATGCGGACCGCGGTCCGCCATTTGGTGACACCTGCTCTAGTCTCTACACTCTACACAAATTAGATTAAAATTTAAAATGTAATATTCATTATTCATAACGTTCGCTATTTTGTTGTTGACGATGATGATTTTAATGATGATGACGAATACGATATGTGACGTGAGAGTAGGTCGCGCGTGACGGTTGTCGGTGCGGTCTGCGCCGTGCTAATTAAATGTCCGTTACGCAATAGCTCCGGTAAACAACGTTAATTCGATGATGAACGACCAATTATATTTATTACTAGATGACGCCCGCAACTCCGTTGCGCCAAAATTCGTTTATCGCGGGGAACCGTGAATTTTTCTGGGATAAAAAGTATCCTATAACCTTTCCCGGGACTTAAAGTATCTCCATGCCAAATTTCATCAAAATCGTTTCAGCGGTTTGGGCGTGAAGAGGTAACAGACAGACAGACAGACACACTTTCGTATATTTAATATTAGTATTGATTGTTCGGTAAAGATAGTTATTACGTGGGTTACATAGGGAATCGGGCGTTGACCCACCACACATTCCCACCTCTGTATTTCCTGTGTCGCCAGGGTCGACAGCGGTATCCAACCACAAAAACCCTTTGATATGACCTCAGAGAAGAGGGGCCTGTAGTCAGAGGCGGCATAAGGCGTAGGCGACGTGGGCGACCGCCCACGTCCTCGCGGTCCCAGGGCCTCGCGCCCCTTAGACCACGAGGTTTTTTAGGGCTTGAGTACCTATCGATACACATATTTTTATAAATACAAACTTGATTATAAAAAAATCTTTCTCTCAACAAAATTCGTCCTCTTGCGTTATCAATCAGGGGGCCTCGCAAAACATAATATTATCTTGCCCACATCAAATTGTGGTCTTGCGCCGCCACTGCCTATAGTCGATGAAATACGTTGAATTAGGGAGTAATTAAGTCTCGTTGTGAACTGCTAACTTGTCTCTTAGCGATCTGACGGGGAATTGTGAACTTGTAACTTCGTTTGGACTTGTGTTTCAGATTAACCCCATTAGGGGTTGACGATTGATGTGTAACCTGCGCAAAGGGAGTTCTCTAAAAGCTAAGTAGTCATCCTTTTTTAAGTCGGTTAAAAATCTTTTCTAAAAATTTTATCGAAATCGGCTGAGTAGTTTTGTGGAATATACGAAAACCAAAACGAAATTGAAATCGCCTCCTCTGTTCCGGAGCACACACACATTGGCGCACACTCTCACACCTCTCTTAGCATCGGGGGCTAAAAATTACACCGCATTTATAAGAAAAAGAGGTTATTTGCTTCGTAGGAGTTAAATTGAAGGTAGTCAATTGCCTAATAAGGGACCTAAATTATTTATGTCCCTTATTAGGTAATTGACTACCTATTTAGGCTAAATAGGTCCCTTATTTGGGAATATACCTAAGAACATTATGAGCCTTTTTAAACAAGATAAAATTTGTAATAACCCCCGCGATAAGCGCGTTACAGTAAATAAACGACTATTCGGCGATTTAATTTACATAAATAACGCACATTATCCTAATAAGGCAGTTGAAGTATATTACTTTGGGAACAAAATTGGGTACAAAATTACCCCCGGCTTAAAAAAGGGAAATAAGGCGACAAGCCGGTACAGTCGTTACCTTAACGCGAGACTAAACTTGATTGATGGCTTGCGCTGTCTAAAAAATGTCAGATTTATCTACATTAATCGGCCTATAGTGTCAGTGAAAAACTACGCTTTGATAGCTTGATTTAGTACCCGAAGATTCATTAGTGCTGGAGACTTATTTTTTGAGAAGCTTTGTAGATTATGCTGTGTAGATTGTAATTTGTAGATGTATAATTTTCATGATATATGAGTGGCGTTGACTGTAGTACCATCGAGAAAATTGATTACTAGCCAGTTGATAGACCAACGTCATTTGGTCGGATCATGTCAATTCAATGTTAATTGTGTTCTGTCGGCTGGGTTTGACGTAACGCGACCAAACTACGTAGGTCCCCCAGCCCCATCTGCCTAGGAATTAATTTCTCTGATAGTGTAGTACATGATATTATACCAGCGCCGTACTATAGATCTACCAGAATCTGATGGAAAAAAATTGAAAATAAATTGACTCTAGCAATACCGGGGTAATTGGAATAACACATTTTGATCCTTTTTTTCCTTAAAGCGGCTGATTCTGTGTGTGAAACATGCAAATATATAAATTTATCCAATGATAAAGGATACTTTTTGAAAATCTGCCGTCAAAATTTGCCATCAGATTCTGTTAGACCTATACCTTTATTCCTATTGGC
This sequence comes from Polyommatus iphigenia, assembly GCA_963422495.1. Lineage (NCBI taxonomy): Eukaryota > Metazoa > Arthropoda > Insecta > Lepidoptera > Lycaenidae > Polyommatus > Polyommatus iphigenia. The sequence continues at coordinate 9,831,261 of OY730182.1, forward strand.
TTCACTTACCATTTACTGCACAGCCTTTACAACACTTTTATTGTCAATCATTTCTGCTTGGTAACTGCTATATAATAAATATAAACGCTAATTGCTATAATGTAAGTATCCGTTTCCTGTCCGCTTAATTGCTCGCTGGCTTAATAGAGCAAGGTCGATACGATTGCCTTTCTTGATGTAAGTAATGTAGGCATTTATTGACATTTCAAAAGCAATATCAATTTTATAAAAGCTGGTTTATAGCACTTAGTAGTAGTATGCAATGTATAATGTGCCTCTTTTGAGGTAAAAGGTTTTCAGAAAAATTGGAACGGAAGTCCGTCTTATTTTTTCAGTAGATAATTATTTGTCTGATTATATTATTTTCTTTACCTAACTTAACTTTTTTGAATGGAAATAAATTGAACGATGTAAATGACAATTCAGTCTGACATCTATGATGCTTTGAATAAATAACTAACATAATTTTTTAATGCATCACCATGGACGTATAAAAAAAGTCGGACGGAGTCCCACCATACACAAAACTGTGTCGTTCAGAGTCGGCCAGCTGGCTGTATGTACACGGTCCGCACGCACACATTCTCGCGCTAGTCCATACCATTTGACAGGCGTCAGAATGTGTGCGTGGCCGACTCTGAAGAAAAGTGAAGACACAGTTTTGTATATAACAAGACTCCGTCCGCCTTTTTTTCTACGTTCATGTGCATCACAGGTTTTAGACGTGATGGCTCGGATCATATTGCGATTTTTTAAATCTTTTTAAGGCCTAAATCAGTCGCCAATCCATGGATCAAAATTAATCGCATTATAGCATCCTTAACCTTTGTAAATAAACACTTTATTGGCTATAAATTCCAAAAATGGCATCATTAGAGCTCCGCTTGCGAAATTTCCGAAAGGTTTTAATTATTAAAATGTGTTTTAGCAGCGTTGATATTGTTGCAAATGGCTGTTAATTATGATAAAGTAATATCGAGAGACGGTAAGGTGAATATTTTGGATATTAAATTTTCTATTATAATTTTGTTATTAGCTTATGAAGTTAACTCTATCAGATTTTATTTTTCTTTTTATTCGTCATCGCTTTTAGAACTGTTGCAGGATGTTAAGCGTTAACACCTATTAGACCGTAATCTCTCTGCTTGTTTTATGCTTATGTGACACAAGTACCTACGCCGCTTGGGGTGATGTAGAATATGTTGAGTTCAGAAGCTTCAAAGATCTCTTACCAAGGTGGTATACTTTGTCAGGCTAGAGCCCACTGTCTTCGTAATCAGCTGAGGTATATTAAGTAGTCACTCAGAAAACTTCGATAGTGTATTCAGTATTTTGGCGCTACTTGGTCTGCCGCAGTATCTTTACCAGCTCCAGTAACAACCCAAAATTAAAACATCTATATATACCATCGAGGGAATTGATTCCTAGGCAGTTGACGGACCTATGTCATGTGGTCGGCTTATACCAATTCAATGTTAGCTGTGATCGGTTGGATGGGTTTGACTTAATGCGACCAAATTACTTAGTTCCGCCATCTGCCTAGGAATCAACTTCTCTGATAGTACTTTTAAATACTTTGCGTACTCGTCTAAATCTCGTTTCATCTCCGAGATCATTAGGGGCGTTTATTTCCGAATCACTTCCATGAAGGCAAAATATTTTGAGAGTATCTGGGCCGTGATTGTTCAAACAAGGCGTAAAGTTTGACAACATTAGCATACGACTGAGATCAAAAGCATCTGGTACCACCAAAACAATCGAGAATCGAATTAACTCGATTCTAAAAGTTTTAAATACTTCGGACAAGTGGCTATCACACGATCGTGTGTGGTGGCTCAATTTACCACGATCGAGAAGTTCTCTCTCGATCTCAACGCGATGTTAATTTCTATTCGAGTTCGAGTCCATATTTTGTCAACGTGGTCCTAATGAGTTACAAACTAAGGCACCGGACGATTGTGCGCTAGTGCATGTCTGGAGTGCTGAAACTATTGAAATCAACTTGATTTTATTCTCTACACTTGATCGTGTAATAGCTCAATTTTAACTAACCAAGCTGAACAATTTGACGTTGAATGTCGATCTCGATTCGAGTTCGTTGGAGAGTCGAAGTCGAATCAGTTTCGATAGTAAGGCTCCTGATTTGCATCCTCGCACTTAGAGACTTGCTTTCATCGTCTGTGTTAGTGGGTGGATCGCGTTCTTTGCTAATTACTTTTTAATTAATCTTCACTTTGTAGGTGACTGTGTGAAGCGTTGCGTTGGATCTAATTATTATACTGATTGCTGAGGATTTGTTCTATTTTGTTCTATTTCCAGGCTTGATATTTATTGTAGTAGAAATGGCTGTTACCTTTATCAATTTGTTGTTATAACAATCGGTTTAAGCAAGTAAAATAATTTTTAAGGCGGCTTCCGTACCCATTTGAATTCGTGTTTTTAGATGATTATTTAAAAGGAATTTAAAGTAAGCGAATGCGACTCGAACATGGCAAGTTTCATTTAAATAGCTGCAAACAATGAGTCCAGTAGACTGATCCAAATACCGGTCATATCAGTGATCTAATCCCGAAACGAGAAAGAGTTAATTTTTGAGCTGGAACAATGGCTTTTAGCTGTCGGGCGTACACTGGCACGATGAAAAATTGCATTGGCACCGAAACGAATTGTCGCCGAATTTCCAACTGCCAAAGTCAAAATTAATTGAGTGGCCAAATTCGGGGAAAAAGCGGCGCGTCGGCGGATCGGCGTCCGCTTGTGTCGTTTGCTGTTGCCGAAAATACGACGCCATTCTGCGTGGCAAAGCGTTCACGAATTGACACTTCAAAATATTGCTCGATCTTGCCGAAATAGGAAGAAGATCTAAAATTAAAAGTAAATTAATAAATAATTGAATGCTATTTAAACAGTCTGCGTATAATACGTAGACTACCGTAAAAGTCAGTTTCCATAAGCTCAGGCGTAGGCTTAGGCTTAGCCGTGGTGGGACAGAAGCGGAAAATAGAGTTGCATTATTATCAGCCCTGGATTTCTAAATAGGCCGTATAGGTCGCTGCCTAGGGGCGGCAGCGTCCCTTGTGGGCAGATTTAAATACGCAAAAATGGCTATCCGTCTTTTACTCTTCACACTCTAATAGGTAAACTGATATTTTAAATGACACCTTGTCCAAGATTGTTAAGGTTTTATTGCGAAAAAATTTACGGTTCCTGCGCCATAAAGGATCATATTATGAATCATAATCAGTGAACATCATAATATTATAATGTTTCGTTTTTTAAAAATCACAAAATGGTCACTCTGCTTGCAATTCATGTCTAGTAATTCGTACTAATTTGACATTCGTCAGTTTGACTGTTTTGACGATTCAGTTTCTGAATTGATTTAAGAGGAATTGCAAAATGCTACCATTTTAGCCCCGCTGAATTCAATCCCAAATTGTTTCATTTGCGTACCTAACCAAATGTATATGTTATTGCTTTTATTGTAACGATCGTGCGAGAAGACAATGGCATGATCTGCCATTATGGCATTGTGTGTACATTTTATTGTGCCCCCGATACGTTTTGATTTATCTACACGGTTGTAACTCGAGGTATTGTTTTTACGTTTTGATTTTAACATTAATAACCCTTGCTGTGGTCCCTAAATAAAAATTTATTTTGATGGATAAATGGTTCAGAAAATTTTATGACTGACCTTTTTTGTTACAATTCCGTAATTAATTTTGCGGATTAACCTCGTTCTTGTTAAAGCCTACGTCGAAGGCAATCTGCAATCTGTCCGATCGCCTTAAGTTTGCGGTGGGGCGTCGCCTGTCGGTACAAAAGTATCATAATTGATTTATGATGCTTAGGGTTATCCTACTAATAATATTATGAATGCGATAGTGTGTTTGTTTATTTCCTTTTCACGCCCAAACCGTTGGTGCATCGGAGTTGCGGGCGTCATCTAGTATAGTGATATTTACGATTCAAATGGTAAATCAATTGATTTGGGTTTTTTGACACTTTATATAGATGCATTGACAGTTAATTTATATCAACATTGAAAAAAGTTAATAAATGAACTATTTTGATATTCGCATAATATGTATGATTGCAAAGTTTATGCGATTATACAATTAAGATGTTCCGCGCGGCTTCGCCCGCATAGGAATTTACGGAACCGTACATTTTTCCGCAAAAAATAGCCAATGTCCCTTGACGTGGTATATTCTTTAAGTTTGCCAAATAACATAAAAATTGCTCCAGAAGTTCTTAAGATAATAAGCAATTTCATATAATTTCCTCCGTTTTTTCCACATTTTCCTCTATTTCTTCGCCCCTATTAGTCTTAGCGTGATAAAATATGGATTATAGCCTTTCTCGATAAATGGGCTATCTAACACTGAAATAATTTTTCAAATCGGATCAGTAGTTCCTGAGATTAGCGCGTTCAAATAAGCCCTTTCAAATATATTTCCTCCCGTTTTTTCCACATTTTCCTCTATTTCTTCGCTGCTATTAGTCTTAGTGTGATAAAATATAGCCTATAGCCTTCCTCGATAAATGGGCTATCTAACATTGAAAGAATTTTTCAAATCGGACCAGTAGTTCTTGAGATTAGCGCGTTCAAACAAACAAACTAACAAACTCTTCCGCTTTATAATATTAGTATAGATTATTATAACCAACAGTGTTGAACTTCTAGATTCCTGGTAGCAAAAGAAGACAAGGTCAAAGTTGGCCCTGCACCTCATTAGGTACCCCATTGGCCAGACCTAAATATTCAAGGCGTTACAAACTTTGCAAGGACCCGTCTGGACCAATTTAACTTACAATCCGAGTGATTTAATTTAACGTCTTTCATAAGACCGACAGTAAAAAACTTATTATTTTATACAACTTCAAATAACTCAGTCTTAGCGATGAAAGATAAAATTTATGCGAAACCCGCCGTCCCGACGCACATTTTAGATGATGGCCGCTTTTCTTGCCGTAAATTTCAGTGTAATTATTGTATGTATCGTATACGTAAATAGAATAGGAAACTCTTTTTATATGTATACACTTAAAAATGTACATAATTTACAAATTAGTGGTGTTGTGTTAAAAAAGTTTTCCCAAGGCAATCTAAGTAGTTGTACAACAAAGAAAATATAGTGACACCAACACAATTTGTACCTAGTTTCAGTTAGGTGCCAATTAGGGACAGAAATCAAAACCTATCCTCCTATACTTACATATCATTCAAAGTTTTTTCCAACATTTAGCATTAAGACATTCTTAAATAAATGTTTTATAATCTTAATATTTCTTCAACTCGGCGGCTGGACGTTTTTAGAGAATTAAACGACAGTTTGAGATAGTGGGGCAGGCAGTAAACGGTCCACGTCTCAGGGGGTTAGTTCCCCCCTCCAAAAGGGGCCCTTACAGGGGGGAGACTCCTCAGCGGTTAGTAATAGTAATACATCGCTAAACTTGATGAATCAACTCTGCGAGGACGTAAAATTATTGTCAACGTTTGTCTTAAGGTGACGCAGCGTTAAAGTAAGAAACCGTGTTGGATATGTTTTAGATTGCTTGTTTTCTATGAGAGGCCGGCCCGGCCTCTCATAGAAAACAAGCAATGGAACAGCAAAAAATGGAAAGGGCGTAAGCGACAAAATGGTTTTTGTCGCATAATTTAAAAACCATAAATACATTTCATATAAGCTATGCACAAATTAAAGTGCATGCTTGAACCAATTTATGTACAAATTTTGGAACCTTAAATCACTCTCCTCTGTTGGAAAAATAGGAATCTCTTTTTTTACAGAGGTCTTTTCGATTGATTATTCTGTGCTATAAAAGTTGTCCAATCGTGTTATGCTATGGGCAATTCAAAGACAAAGACATGATGAATACTGACAATGAACTTCAATTTCTTAGCTTTAGTCATTGCTGAGAAAAATCGGCATCGCTACAGCCAAATTATCAAGGCGTCGCCTTAACTGAATTGTCGTTATGTTATCCTTGACTCTATTTTAATATCTTAGAAATGTATGAGGGTCAATTCAGACCGATTCGATTCAGATTTTTCTTAATAATAAATTTGTACTGAATTGACAGATTTCGTGAGCGTGAGATGTCTCACAAATCTGTCAAATCCATACAATTTTAGAAATATATCTACGCAACCCTTATAGTGTAAGTAAACAGTGTTACGCACACATGTAATGACTAATGAAACTACGCCTTGCTTTGAAAATAGAGTTGTTGTGTGTGAAAAACAAAATAATTATTGTTGTGCGTAAAGCTTTCATTACATTTTATTTGGTCTGTGTTTAATACAATAATTATTAATCAGCGATTAAAGTATAAATCTCAAAAGTATCTAAGATACACCTTTATTTAATATCGTAATAATTACAGAAAAAATAAAAACTTTTAATCCTATAAGAGCATCTTTGGAACATGTCCCCGTTTACGTACATGTTTTCATGTTATTCAGTTTCAAATCATAATAGGAAGTTCACACTTTACAGTTATTTTTTATTCAGTCAAAACCAAATAAAATAACCAAAAAAGAACTTTGGATATATTCTTTCTGACTGAATATTTGTAGTTGACCTTTTGTATGTCTCAGAGAGCGAGTTTCCTAAAAATATTCATAGATCATGTCTGAGAAATAAAAAATTCATACATAGTAAGTAATAAAAAAGTTTGTTTATTAAGTTCTGCGAATACACGACGTCCATATTTTCCGAGCTGAGTGTCAAAACAACTAACAAATTGAATTTGTTGTGTGCATATATAGTTGTTCTAACGTCGCAAACTTTATACATATTTGAGTACAGATGTATAGACGCACTTTAACTTAGGCAGCTTACACACTGTCCAATATTTGGGCAAATATTTGAGGCAACATTTGCTTGGTTATAAAATTCTTTATTTTACATTGCATACTGTAGTCATATTGTATACTTACTATTATTTAATGTAAAACATTACTTAAATGTAGAAAACGGATCACTAGGAATATTAATAGAATATTCTTGTAATATATAAGAAGGAAGCCCATATGATAACGCCTTTACCCTCATACTTTATTAAATAAAGGCTGAACAAAGGGTTGGAAAAGTTATAAAAGGCTTTCCGAAAGTTAGCCCTCACGACGTTCAAGAAGGTCTTATGTGACTCGTTATGTTTCACATTAGTTAATGCGATTGGAACTTCCAACTTGTTGTATAGCATTTGTTTAAACATTTGGAACAATGCAAAACATGTATTCTAAAATATTATAATTATTTTAGATTTTAGAAGTAAAAATACCCCTCAGATGCACGTCCAAAATATCGTCTCTTTTTTTGTAAAATTTATTTTTATTGGACGTCCAAAATATTTCCCTCTTTCTGGAAAAATGTAGATCATGCTATTTTGTTTGCTTCTGTGTTTTAATTCTCGTATGTCTATTTTTTCCCTGAATATTTTTATTTCAAAATATATTTTTATTCTCATAATGTGTACGCGTCCTTACAGACAGTGTCCAACAAAATATTTCAGGCCATATGTAGTCCCTGCCCTCTTTATTCAAATACAGAATTAAATAAGGACAGGAAAAAAGGGACGGAAAAGTTATGAAAGGGTATCCGAAAGTTGGCCTTTATTTGAGCAGGTTGTGTGGGGCCGACGGGGTTGTTTTTAATTAACACTTCCTTCCCTCCCTCTCTCCTCTCTCCTAGTGTTACAACAATTATTCTCCGCTCATTAGAAAGTTTTTAATGAGCATGTCTCGTATCGGGATACGTGGGTATTCTCCAAGCGGTTATGAAGCGTTTAATTATTGTTTCGTACACCGGATGATATTTTAATTAAATGTTGATGTAAGTTTAAGTCCGGTTTGTAAATTGCAAAATCGTATTCGTTAAAATTAGTTAAACGTTGCCTTGAATAACTAAAATTTAGTAACTATTTAGCTCTAAAACAAGATTTACACCCAATTTCACCAACGTCTGTTAATGTTAATGGCTTGTTAAAATATCGATGGCCCCAACGAATAAACGTGCAATCGAAAAAAGACAAATTTTCAGGAAGGCAAAAAAACGTTTAGAACCACATAACTTTGACTACATAATAAATAGACAAATATAATGTATAATCAAATTAAAGGTAAAAAAAATATCTTTCAGGTCATATATTTATTAAAAATCATTTTTTTACGGATTACCACATATTTAAGAAAAACCATATTAAATTATTATTCTAGTGAATAATATGTGACTTGTTAACACTATTGTATCAATGGACGTTTATTCGTGTCATAAATGAAGTTTTAACAAGTGCAGTGAAATGTTGCATGGTTATTCCACGTATATTTTTTTCCCCTGAGCCATGCTCTCGTCATTTACACGGTTATTCTTGTATATTTTGTTGCTTTTACATGTTTGTAAAGATAAAAGCCCGTATATTAGTGTTAAGAAGATCGACTTATTATTTATGTAATACGACCTTATTAGTGCATGGTATAAAATGTAAAACTTTACTAATATTATGAAGTGGAAGAGTTTGTTTGTTTGAACGCGCTAATCTCAGGAACTACTGGTCCGATTTGAAAAATTCTTTCGTTGTTAGATGGCTCATTTATCGAGAAAGGCTATAGACTATAAATTATCACTCTAAGACTAATAGAAGCGAAGAAACATAGGAAAATGTGGAAAAAAACCGGGAAAATTATTTGAAGGCGCTTATATCGCGAACTACTGGATGAATTTGTTAATTATTTGGCACAGATGTAGAGTAGACCATAACGTGAAGGAACATAGGCTATTTTTTGCGGGAAAATGTACGGTTTCTGTAAAATTTCCCATTTATGCGGGCGAGGCCACGTGGAACGTCTAGTTAGCTAATATGTTGTTGTTGATAAAATATATTGACCTCCCTCGCACTTATGCGTGGACACATACATATAAAATGGAGTACAACCTTGCCTGTAGATTCTTCAAGAGGGAGATCACTCGAGCAAAGAAACAGCACGTCAATAGTATTGGTGAGAAAATCGAGTCCCTTCCTTTGGGAACCCGTGAATTCTGGTCTCTGGCCTAAGCTATTGAAGGATATTTTTGAAAGCCATCCTACTATCCCTACAAGTAGGAAATGGATCGTTGGCCCACGACGCAAAATACAAAGATGATCTTCTGGGTAAGCTCTTTGCGTCAAATTAGACCCTTGATGACCTTGGGATAAAATCCGCCGACCATACCACGATGCAGGGGCATTATGTCGGATATTAAGTTACATCAGCGCTCAGTGTGAATAGCCCTGCATGCCCTTGATATCCAAAATTTGTCTATTGTGTTGAAAAAGTTTGCTTTAGAGTTGGCTCCGGTTTTAACGCGTCGTTTTCGGTTCTCCTACTCTTCTGGCATTGTCCCGGCTTCTTAGAAGACCTAGAGATCCCCAAAAAGTATGACCGCTCAAATTCTTCCAACTACAGACCAATACCTACGTCTTCTCGAAGATAATGGAATCCATTATCAGCTCTTTCGATACTTGGGCGGCCAGACATGCGACAAACAGTACGGGTTCCCAAAGGGTCGCTTGGCTGGTTATCTCTTGGCGTACCAAGCTCATCGTTGGGCTCAGGTGATTGTGTGGAGAGGAGAGGCATTGGCTGTTAGTTTGGACATTGCGAAGGCCTTTGATCGGGTTTGGCTCAAAGCGCTGCTATCAAAGCTTTCATCATAATATGGACTTCCCGAAAATTATGCAAATAGGTCACAAGTTTTTTGGCAGATCAATGACATGTTACAGACCAACGGCATTTATTGTACAGGTGATGCCCTATCAACCGGCTTCCACCACATTTCTTGTCTAAATGTCATTGACAGTCGAAACAAACTTATGTCTTAAATAAAGAATTCACAGGAGAAAGTCTCTGAATGGGGTAGACGATACTTAGTCTAATTCAGCCCCGCCAAGTCTGCGCGTTCACAACTAAAAAGTCACCAATGGTCGTATATCCTCGTTTTCAGGGCACCTCTTTAACAATCCCCTCCCAGCATTGAAATACTTGGCGTAAACATGTCGAGCGAAGTTCAGTTCCGTCATCTAGAGGGTGATGCCAAGTTAGCTTCGAAAAAACTTGGTGTTCTTAACAGGATGAGACAGTATTTCACTCTGGACCAATGCCTGCAACACTACAAGATGCAGGTTCGGCCTCATATAGAATACTGTTCTCATCTTTGGGCAGGGACCCCAAAATACCAACTAATCCCTTTGGATCGTATCCAACGAAGAGCCGCTTGAATTGTTGACTGCCATAATGTTTCAAACAGGCTGAACCCCTTGGAGTTACGCCGAGACATAAACAGCTTCACTTTTTCGCGTAACTATCTGCCGCGCACTGTAAAGTCGCTTGCATTTTTACACGAACAATCGTGCAAGAGTTATAACCCAAAGGAAAGGATGAACACGTGCGCCAGATTCTTTTAACACGTTTATTCTGGTGAACTCAAATAAGCAAATAATCTGCAATTAGCGCATGTTTTATTATTAATGTGATATATGTTATTATTTTTTACGTACAATAAAGGTTTACATTGCTATAAAATCGTTATTTTAAGTAAAAAAAATTCAAAAAAATTTACATAGGTGTATCATAGGCCATGCAAACAAAAATAAAAAATTTTTTTTTGGGTAAGAGCTCTTGCACGTTTATTCGTTGGGGCCATCGATATCATGTCTTCTCTTTCATTCGTATGAGAAAACGAGCGTGGTAACGTGATACTAATTCGAGCATTAGACGTTGATGAAATCGGACCTAAAAGTACCTATATCTCTGCTAAAGCTAGATTTAGATAAAATTGTTAAATAAAAATGAATACTTTAATACATAATAATATGATTTTATAAATTAGTCGAAAAGCAAATAATTGTGTGATCACAATAAATATTAATGTAACCAATGTTGTATATTCTTGCAATTGTTAGTAATATTAACTATTTTGTTTTTCCAGGTATGTATATTTTTCATCTACTCGGGTGGTTACTGGAACTGGAAATGCTTCGCTAGTTTCTAAGTATTAAAAATATTATAATGGTAGAAAAATGTAAATGTACTCAATTCCATACTAATATTATAAATGCGAAGTGTATATGTCTGTTTGTTTCCTCTTCACACTCAAACCGCTAAACCGATTTTGCTGAAATTTGGTATAGAGACACTTTGAGTCCCGGGACATTTACCTGAAAATGTACGGTTCCCGCGCGATAAACGAATTTTGGCGTAACGGAGTTGCGGGCGTCAGCAGCTAGTAAGTTAATAATTAAGTTTCACAATGAAATTATAAAACTCTGATTGAGAGAAACGTCCATTGAGATAATTTTATTTGTTTTAATCATTTTTTATTGCTACTGTTTTACTGACGGCATTGGCACAGTTTAAATATTATGGCTTGTCTTTTACACAACAGTCGCTCAGTTTAAATGTGTATGTTAGTGCAATTAGGCCGTGTTCTTAATATTATTCTTGAAATTTATAATTACCTCGAGATCACAAACAAATGTTTGTAACTATTATTTAAATAGCGGCGCGGTTGCGCTGTCATTTACATATCTCGCGGTGTAGCCGCCAAACCGCGCGTTCGATCGGACGCATATTGAGCCTAAAGGTACAATTCCGTGCATCGCGATCGATCGCGGTCGTGCACGACCTACGACTGTCGTCGGACGCTCGCGACCATAGTCAACGTATGAAAATGTATGGCACCGCTTCAGAGGCTCGCGACTGACGCGCGCGGCCTACGACTGTCGTAAGCCGCGCGCGGTCGTGCCATATAACTTTGACACGGTCGCGCGGGGCCTACGACTGTCGTCGGTCGTGCGCGACTGTCATAACTTCAAGACACGATCGCGCGCGGCTTACGACAGTCGTAGGCCGCGCGCGTCAGTCGCGGGCCTCGGAAGCGGTGCCATACATTTTCATACGTTGACTATGGTCGCGAGCGTCCGACGACAGTCGTAGGTCGTGCACGACCGCGATCGATCGCGATGCACGGAATTGTACCTTTATGCCCTACCTGTAAACCGCCAGTATGTCTGTGGTTATGGCCCTAATATTTTAATCCGACTAATGCCTCCGTGGCTCCGTGGTCTAGTGGTTAAGAGCGTAGCTCCTGAGTCCATGGTCGAGGGTTCGATTCCCGCGTTGGATACGTGTTTTTCCAAGTTTGATTAGGAAAATGCTGACATGTAAGATGATCCATGCGTCGGATGGGCATGTAAAAAGTCGGTCCTGCGCCATCTCTCGCCGGTCGTGTCGGTCTCCCGTCCCACTGGGTTATGAGAGTAAAGGAATAGAGAGTGCTTTTATCTCTGTACTGTAAAATTACTCCTGCGTTGGCCTGGTTTCAATGAAACCGGCCACCGTCACCGAAACCGTAATCCGATTAATACCAGAGACATAGTAGACATTTTAAAAGGTAAGGTTAAGTACGTTAACATAAAAGGGTAGTGGTCCTCACGTTTTAAGGCACCGTATATGTAACGAGTAACGACCGAGTGTTAAAAACTTTGATGACTTCCGTATTTTTGATGTACTGTAACTGCAAAGCTTTGTTTGCGCTACATTCTTTCTGTGTACCAATAGTATAATAAGTATATTATATAATGGCAAATAAGAAGACTGAGCGTTTTCGCTAATATATAAATTTTGTATTTTAAAGGCGTAGGGGTGTTTTTGCTTCTTAGATAGAAAAAAAAAAACAAATGTCATGGCAGTATGGATAAAATATAAAACCTAAACTTAATAGTATTAAATGCGGCAATTTTTGTATTTTTTAAGCATTCCTTTCATCTGTCACGAACTGTCAAACTAATTTCGAAAATTTTTCAATTTCCAATTAAGTACTCTCATTAAACTAATCAAATTATCTAAAGAAATTACCATGAAAGCTAATATATAATTTTTATATTATGTATTAGAATTTTTAATAAATAAGCTATTAGTCGCAAATACACATAGTTTTATATTTGAAACAAAATACTAAATCGGTGGTCTGCAAAGTAGAAGAACTTTTGAATAGTTTTAGGGTAAGACGCCTATTTTGGGCGCTTGACAGATGAGCTATTAATAATAAAGAAGCTAAAAATTTCAGGTCATCCAGGCATCGACTATCGCACAATTAACTAAAATCGCTTTCTCAATTTTCGTCTCGCGTATAAACATTACCTGTATTTAACTCAATATTTGTGAAAGTCTTATTATAAGTTATAATTGTTGAAGCTCAGATATTAAAAGATAACAACGTTATTGGGTTTCAATTAGGTTGTACTAATGGTCGACGCTATTAGGGATCACGGCGTGAGTGCTTTTAGGCCAGGGCTGCTACGCCCCGAGTGGACAGTCTCATAAAAATTCCACCACTCCTTTTAAATTTCCATCGTAATTTTAATATTTATGGCTCATTTGAAAATTTAACGCTCTTTTTCTTGCCAAATAAAGTTTTTACGTCCATCGCAATTAGCTGCGATGGTTTTAATGGTAAACGAAAACTTTCTCGCGGCAACCCTACTAAGTTTGTTTTTAATTAATATTTTGTTAATATTGTGAAGCGGTTTTGTTCGATATTTTAGGTTTATTCCCACTGCAATTTACTGTGTATGTTGTAAAAAGTTGGACAAAAACGCGGATCCAATGACTTGTGATATTGTATTTCTATGACGCTTTTGTCATGATTTATCCATACTAATAATATTATAAATGTGATAACGTGTCCGTCTGTCTGTCTGTCCGTCTGTCTATCTGTCTATCTGTCTGCTACCTCTTCACGCCCAAAACGCCGATTTTGCCGAAATTTTGGATGGAGATACTTTGAGACCCGGAAAAAGATACAGGATTCTGTTTATGCTGAAAAATTAATGGATCTTGCGCGAAAAATCTCGCGGGCGTCATCTAGTCTATATAAAAAAAGGTAATTTCATACCGATCTCCATAACGCTTTTGTATCTGGTACTACAATGTATTAAAACAAACTCATAACTTCTTGCTCGAAAGCTATATTACGGTTTATAGTCGCTGGCCGACGCACATTTAGACCATAAATGAATATCCATAACTTCTGGCAACGAACCTGCAATTTTGGGACTAAAATTTTGGGTGACCCCCTTATATGAAAATATCTGCAGGTATGCAAGACTTGAATATAAACAACGTTTGTCAGTATGTTTTACGGTCATTGGCAGTGCCGATATATTTTTTATAAGAGTAGGCGACTTTATTTCCGCCGCCCCATGTACAAAATCTGTAGAGCCTCTTTGGACGCTGCTGGCCCTAGGCCGTGGCCTATAACGGCCTATTTATAAATCATTGGCCCACCTGTATCTATCATATCTACTTCTTGACATGTTACTTGGACACCCTGAGATCATACAGTACAGCTGTCATTTATTGTAAAAACTTTACTAAGTAAAATATTCAAACTAGGTATAAAGACGATGTTACAGTTGTTCAATGTTCTGCCTAGTCTTATACGTTACAAAAGTGTCTTAACAGACAAGAACAAAATGTTATAATATAACAATAACGTCTATATTATACTCGTACGTAGATGATAGTGTGGATATTTTTATATAATTTTAATATAGTCTTACTTATTTACCAACTATAGTAGCAACTTAATAAATGTAAGATGCGCTTCTCTTGAGAGTTCAGACATATTACGAGATATCGATCTGCAAGTTAGTAGCTTATTTATCTTGACATGGTCTCCAGGACCTTATTGGAAGTGGACGATCTTGGGACCCTTTAAGTCCCTTTGTGCAGTCATCCGTGCGACGGACCCTACATATCCGCTGTTCATATACGTTCCGAGGATCCAAACATATTGCTCTGTCCATTGTTTTAGATGGTGCTAAACTCCTAAATCTTGGGATGCTACGCTTTGCCTCTATAGAGTTAATGCTTAAAATATTAAAAGTTTCAATGTTTTAGCATTCGCATCGTTTTTTTGTAGTTACTGTATAATAATATGTTATATTTAGAAGTTAAATAAACAATGTTTGCATCAACGATGTCAATACTTGGATATGGCATACGCCATCAAAACTGTAGCAATGTTTTTACATGCAAAATGTGTATCGAGAAAATATTGCCGCCCTTTTTGTCTTACAGTAATAGCATATACTACTTTCTCTTTCACTCATTTTACGCTTTCAATGCATATTTTACGTAATCAATGCATTTAACACGTCCGACTGTCACCGCGTCCTAAGGCACACTGCTCTCAGATGAGTGAGCTGTGAGCTCACTCATTTCGAGGGTGACACATTTTCGCGCTGACGATTGTATGGAATGTCTTTTCTAAAGGTTATAATTCTATGGTTTGCATTTGATAAATAAATCGCAACTATACATTAATTCTTCGCGATACAATTATCCTATCCTGGAACTTATAGTATCTTCCTTTTATAAAATTATTTTTTAACAAAAAATTAAAACCGACTTCCAAGGTAAAAACAAAAGTTATACTTATTCTTAATCTAAAAAGAATCAAATAATTATTATTCCTTATTATAGTGGCGTCTTCAGACTTCGCCTAAACCTCAACTATTTCTGTACTCAATCTTCGTACTTTTGAAGTCGGTACCAGCCCGGAAAAGTTCTGAGATCCTTGACGCTAAGGTAAGCTGGTACCGACTTCAAAAGCATGAAGATTGAGTACAGAAATAGTTGAGGTTTAGGCGAAGTCTGAAGACGCCACTATAATAAGGAATAATAATTATTTGATTCTTTTTAGATTAAGAATAAGTATAACTTTTGTTTTTACCTTGGAAGTCGGTTTTAATTTTTTGGTAAAAAATAATAATTTTACCCTTTTTAGTTACATGATATCAGACGACAAGGCTGTATTATAGCGTGTTGACTTAGTTGTACATATTACTAGCGGTCACTCGCGGCTCCACCCGAGTCGATGTCGGTTACGGCTGCAAAAAGCCTACCCAGGAAAGACTCGGTCAGCAAAATGATTCCCAGGTCAACTCACAGACTCCGACATTGACATCGACGACGCGGACGCAGTCATTATCCGAAGGGTGCACACTGCACAGTGCACACTGCACAGATTATCTTCCTCCGCACGCGCATCCCGCTTGGTGACGGCCACTACCGTAATATTTTAATTTCGCCATAATTTCAAAACCAAACGTCCAATTTTAATCATTCAAAAACCAAATTTTATCTACATAAACTGTACTTAGTGATGAAATAATTTATTTTGATAAGGATTAATAGCATGAGTAAAATAAACGCGTTTAAATGTAGTCCAAAAAAATTCAAGATTTTTAAATAAAAAAATGGCTATTGTGTCTCACTCGACATAGATAAGTATAGTGTGTCGTGGACTTTTTTGTTGATATTTATAAGATCTACAATTACTAGAACATTTTTTGGTTCTATCCTCTATAGTTTTGGCAGCGTACTGTTATGTCCTACATCTGTACCCTAACATGCTCACCCTAGCTTTCCCATATTGCTGACCATAGATTCCTTCCGACCTCCTATATCTAGGTCCCAGACCAGCCCGGCCAGTGAGTTCCCGTCTTCCATTCGACACAGTTGTGCCACTTCTACTATTTCGTTGTTTTACTAATTGTACTATTTCTTTGCTCATCGAATAAATCTTTTTTTAAAAAGTGAAAATCGAACCTCCTTATAACATTGGTGGCAGCGAAAAAGGTGGGATGATAACTTCCACCACGGTACGCCTCGCGTTTTCTTAAAGTACTAGTCCAAAGTGTCCGAAAATCGTGAAAACTCAGTTCCAGCCAGTGAAAGTGTACTAAACCTAGATATCAATACTTAATAATAATTAATCGCGATTAAATAATAACTAAACGCCGCGCCGGGAATACAAAAATAACATTCATAGAGATCAATCTTCGCCTACCTGGTCTACGCCACACGTAGACGCGCCTTATCACCGTCTTCGGGCCGGAGTTGTTTTGACTACCGCCTACGCATCGAGGAAATGTTCCAGACGCTCCTTATCACCGCATTCCTGTGAGTCCCTTGCATTATAATTATTCTATTTTTGGTCATTGCATTTTAAATTTGAATATTGCCGAACTTATTTTATTATTGAAATAGCTTTCTATTGTGTTTATTGTAAAAAACTTTTGACAAAATGGCAGCGAAAGATAGAGCACCGAGTCCCGCAAAATTTGAAAATGTAGAGTTTAACGAGGAGGAGGAATACCAACCTCCTACCTTACAAATTCCGTCAGACAGCCAAGGTCCCAACACTAGATCTAAAAAGAAGGGCAAAACAGACCCTCCGAGCAAACCAGAGTTAGACTTGAACATTTTACTAAAATTTATTAAGCCATATGACGGTAGCAGGGATACACTTAACTCATTTCTAGTTAATTGCAGTAACGCATTTGATCTAGCCTCTGAACCACAGAAAGATATTTTGTTTAAATTTATTTTATGTCAACTTCAAGGAAAAGCCGAAATGGCCTGTTCAATTAAAGAATTTGTGAACTGGCAACAGTTGAAAGAGTTTCTGAAAAATCAATTTAGTGAAAGGAAACATTACGCTCATTTGCTCACAGACTTACAGAATTGCAAACAAAATTTAAACGAACCAGTTAGTCAGTACGCACTTCGAGTTGAAACATATTTATCTCAATTACTAACAGAAATTGCCATCTCTCACGGTTCAAAAAATAGAGAAATGATAGGTCGCGTAGCAGCTATGGAGGAATTAGCTCTCCACCATTTCCAAATGGGACTTTTACCACGAATTTCAAATATAGTGAGATGCAAAACTCCTAAGACAATTAATGAAGCCGTTAATATAGCCATTTCAGAGGAGAAAATTCAACAATTTTTATACAAATCCAACCCACAAAATAAATCGGCTTCCCCGAAACCCAATTTTGATGTTAACCGGCGCTACCAAAACTCAAACCAAAATAATTCTAATTTTGCTAATCAGCGTTTCCAAAATTATAACAATAATAACCGAAATCAAAATAATAATTACAATCGGTTCCCAAATTCTACTAATGCCAGTGCATCCCCAATTTGCAAGTATTGCAAAAATGTAGGTCACACAATAGATCAGTGCAGGAAACGCGAATATAACAATAATCGTGCTCAGAATTTTAAGCCTTTTCAAAGGGTGAATTATACGTCACGTAATGTCGATGATAATAACGAACAAAATTATGCTGAAGAAGGTTATGACACTGTCGACGATACTCCAAAAAACTAAATAAAGTCTCGTCCCGGTGTCGTGCGGGACGAAAGCTTACTAAATCCGACACCATGCTACTAAATCAACGCACATGTGGTGCAATTTCTAATTCTCCTAATTCTAATTACACGGGCAAATTGTGTAATAATTTACCACTTTCTAAATCCACTGTATCGAATAATAATTCTACGTCCACTGTATCGAGGTCTCATATTTCTAAACCCACTGTATCAAATGATAATTATACTAAATCCACTGAATCTAATGCTATTAAATCTTTGAATGAGTCCTCTGTATCGTTAAAAAACACTGAATCCTCCGAGTCTAATATTTCAAAATCCTCTGTGCCTACTAAAATTACAAATTCTACAAATTCAATGCCTACAAGATCCTTACACACTGAATTAAAAAATAATTCTCAATTTGAAAGTACCAAACCTGTAATAAATGATACTGAAAATCCTTTAGAAATTTATGAGATTAATACTAATCATACAAACAAAACATTGCCGCATGTATTACTTTACACTCAAACCTCTGATATTCCTTTAGCCCTCCTTGTTGACTCTGGCTCCGCCATTAGCTTACTAAAAAAAAATTCTATAATAAAGCCGCTAAAACTTACACCGGAACAAATAAAAATAAAAGGTATTGATCCAGGGAAAGAAGTCACACATACACTCGGTCATTTTAATCTAAAACTATACGTATCCGATAACTCTAATCAATTTATCTCTAGTAAATTTCATGTTGTAGAAAATATTGACTTACCTTACGACGGCATCATTGGCAGTGATTTCATGAATTTATTCCGCTGTAATATTGATTATAACCGCGATGTACTGAAAATTAAAAATCATGAAATTAAATTAAATTTCTATGAACCAACTTACCTTATCCCAGCTCGTACAGAGATGGTTATTGAATGCTCCGTGGTCAACCCCGAGTTAAAAGAGGGTCTTATACTAGATAAAAAAATATCTAAAGATTTATTAATCGCCAATTGTCTTGTATCTGTAAAACCTAACAAAAGAATTAATTTATCCGTCGTGAATACTTCTGAATCTCCAGTGCACATCAAATCAAATTTAAACTTAGTTCTTCTACCTTACGCTTGTGATGACGTAAAGGATGATATCCCTCCTACATCTGTTAATTCCGTCCACACTGTATCACATGCAAATAGTTTCCAACGCACTCGAGAAGTGTTGAAACAACTACGAGTCTCTCACCTTAATAAAGAAGAGACAAATGCCCTTTACAAACTCTGTTCCGATTATTCTGACATTTTTCATCTTCCCGGGGAACAACTCACATTTACAAACGCAGTTCGACATGAAATTAAAACCGTTTCTGACGCTCCAATTCACACTAAGACTTACCGTTTTCCAGAAATCCATAAAGAAGAAGTAAATAGACAAATAAATGAAATGTTGCGACAAGGAATTATAGAACCTTCATCATCTCCATGGTCAGCACCCATTTGGGTTGTCCCTAAAAAGTTAGACGCATCCGGTAATCGTAAATGGCGAGTTGTCATCGACTACAGAAAATTAAATGATGTCACAATTGGTGACTCCTATCCCATACCAAATATAACAGAAATATTAGATCAATTAGGCAAAAGCCAGTATTTTAGTACCCTAGATCTTGCTTCCGGTTTTCACCAAATTGAAGTTTCCCCTGAAGACTCACCTAAAACCGCCTTCTCCGTTCCTCAGGGACATTACCAATTTAAGCGTATGCCATTTGGGCTCAAAAATGCACCCTCAACCTTTCAACGCCTTATGAATACTACACTCTCAGGACTCCAGGGCCTACGTTGTTTCGTATATTTGGACGATATTGTTACATATTCATTTGATCTAATTTCACAAATTCGAAATCTAACCGAAATATTTGATAGACTCCGAAAATATAACCTAAAATTGCAACCGGACAAGTGCGAGTTTCTCCGACGAGAGGTCGCATATCTCGGACATATAATTACTGAAAACGGTGTCAAACCTAACCCAGACAAAATCGAAGCGGTAACACAATTTCCAACACCTAAAACTCCTAAAGATGTAAAATCCTTTCTTGGCCTCGTCTCTTACTATCGCAGATTTATACCTGACCTTTCGACGACAGCAAAACCACTGACTTCTTTACTAAAAAAGGATGTAATTTTCAAATGGGAAAATCAACAACAAGTCGCATTCGATACTCTAAAACATAAACTTACCTCTGCTCCCGTTCTCTCTTATCCCGACTACGATCTCCCTTTTATCCTTACCTGTGATGCCTCTGAACACGCTGTCGGCGCCGTACTATCCCAAGGTCAAATAGGTAAAGACCGTCCTATTGCATTCGCCTCACGCACATTAAATAAAAGCGAAAGTCATTACACCGTAACTGAAAAGGAATTACTAGCAATAATATTTGGTTGTAAAACATTCCGCCCATACATCTATGGCCGGAAATTCACTATAATCACAGATCACCAACCCCTAAAATGGCTTTTCAATCATTCAAATCATAACAGTAAACTTCAAAGATGGCGCTTACGACTCGAAGAATACGAATATGAAATAGTTTATCGTAAAGGCAGACTTAATTCAGCAGCTGATGCCTTATCGCGCTATCCTGTCAATCCTATTTTCCCAGATGATGACGATGCACAACTATTTCCCGAATTAATGCCTCTGAATCCTGTCCAAGATCCTCTAGACTCTGTCCCATCTCCAAATAATGTATTAGAAGAATTAGGCGCTCCACTGAATCCTGAACAAAGAAATAATGAAATTCCTGAACATAATAATAATAATAACAACATAATTCCTGAAAATTCTAATACATTACCTGAAAACGAAACATCACTAATACCTAATCCATCATTTGACGACATCCTATCACCTTACCTTCCGTTTGGCGGCGTCGATCCTGAAAATAATATTCCATTACCTAACGATAACCTTTCAGACGTTGGTTCCTGTGGTTCTAATCAACAAGCCCCTGATCTAGCATCAGAATTAGACTTAGATGAATTATTACGTCCACCTAACAATAATCCCTTACCTATGATTTCAGAAGAGCAACAGTCCCCATCTACCGATATAAATTCTAACGAAAAATATTCACAATTTCTTAAAACAATCGCAGATAAAAATAAATCTTTTAATACTAACATTATTGAACGCAACGAGTCTCTGCTTAAAACTTCCTGTTCACACATTATTATTCCAACTTCTATCGATCTAGATGAATCTAATCCCTATATAAATGATGTCCTATCGTGTTCTACAAATAAAGAAGAAATATTACAAAGCGAAAAAGAATTATACTCATTTAAAAATCTAGAAATTAATAATAAAACTTACTACTTACTCTTTACCAAAGTACACCACTTCGAAGAAAGCTCATACCGCGACATTTTTCAATCCCTGGAAAAATTAAAAAATATGCTAGTAAATTCATCCATTATCACAGAAATTGCCATATCAGATTTCAAAAATCCGTTTGATAAACATACATTTAGCAAAATATATAATATGATTACATACCTGTTTCACGATTCTAGTATAGCTGTCCATATTTATCACAATAATATAATGTATCCATCACTCAGTGAAATTAAAACTATTTTGCGAGAAAATCATGACTTACCTGTAGCCGGACACCTTGGCTCCGTTAGAATGCTAAGTAGAATTAAAGAAAAATATTACTGGAAAGGTATGCGTTCAGATATCGAAACATATGTTAAAAATTGCAAACAATGCCAAGAAAATAAAGCATTAAGACAGATCAATCGAGCTCCTATGCAAATAACTACTACATCCACTGCTCCATTTCAGCGTATAGCTATTGACATCGTAGGGCCCCTGCCAGAAGCAGGAACAGCCAAACTTAAATATATTATGACCTTCCAGGATGACCTAACGAAGTTCTCAACAGCTTATCCTATTAGATCAATCACAGCAGAAGAAACAAGTGATTGCTTAGTCCATTTCATTTCCTTATTTGGTATCCCCAAAACCATTCTTTCCGATCAGGGTACCAACTTTACTGCAGAATTGTTTAAGAAAACCTGTAATTTCCTAAAAATCAAACAAATTTGGTCAACCCCATATCATCCTCAGACTCAGGGCGCACTAGAGCGCAGCCATTCTACATTAAAAGAATACTTAAAATCGTTCACAAATGAAAACCAGGATAATTGGCCTCGCTATGTCTATACAGCCATGCTCACTTACAATACTAATATACATTGTACTACCAAATTCTCACCCTACGAACTACTATTTGGACATAAACCTTACCTCCCTGATTCTATTTATAGCACACCACAAGACGTCACCTATCCCGAGTACCTAAAAATGCTCCAGCATAGATTTAAACTCTCCCGAGATAAAGCTATCCAAAATATAGTCGCATCTAAACAAACTTCCAAAACTTACTATGATAATCGCACTCGACCAATTCAATATAAAGTAGGTGACTATGTATATTTAAAAAACCATTTACGCCTAAGGAAAGCCTTGTCGCCTCAATGGAAAGGCCCATACAAAATCGTTAAAATTCATGGCTTCAACACAGTATCTCTACTTATAAATCGTAGGCATGTTAAACATCACGTCGACGAACTAAAACACGTGTCGACTCAACCCGTAGAGTAAGATTAATATTTGTAAATAAACTATTAGTATAATAAATTAACAAGTAAACTTAATCAATTTGAATTTAAGGAAAATATCTTTCTATTTCAGCGCATCTGCGTTAGCGACGCAAGAATATGTTCAACAAATTAATTCAAGTCCAGGAATTTACTTTGATCCCATTGGTAAATTAAAAATATGTTCAAATTATCTAGATATTGTTACTCCTATAGATATATCTCATTTTCAACCTCATTTAGCTAATATAAATTCGATTATTGGTACATTACGATTTCTATGTCACAAAGTAGAAAACGAATATGATGAAAACTTAGAATGTAACAACATACTGCAACCTCTTACCGTCAGGTCTAATGACTTAGTAGAAGAATATAATTCTATATCTCATTTAATAGATCGTAGATTCCGCAGGTCTGCATGGTTTGGTGGTGTAGGCTCTGCTTTTAAGACAATTTTTGGTACTCTCGACGAAAATGACGCTGTTAAATATGAAGAAGCAATTCAAAAGCTTCACTCAAATCAAAAGGAATTGGCTTCATTAATTAAAGATAGTATTTTAATAACAACAACAACTTTATCAAATTTAAATGTCACGTTAAATAAAATCAAAGTTAATGAAGGCAACCTTAATGTAGCTATCGACAATCTCTCTAATAAAATAAATAATATATCTACTATTTCTAAAGCAATTATTATGAGAACTAATATGATAAATATATTAAATGGACTAGAAGCAAATATTATTACCTTATCTTTTCAACTAGAGGATATAGTCAACGCGATAATGTTTAGTAGCCAAAGTATACTACATCCTTCTATATTATCACCTAATTATCTATATCAAGAGCTTGTCGATAACTTTCGTCACTTACCTGTTGATGTAAAATTACCTGTTAATTTAGACTTAAGTGAAATGTTTACCCTTATAAATGTTTCAAATGTATTTAGCTATAGTGTTAATAATAAAATTGTATTTATTTTAAGAATTCCTCTTGTACCCTCATCAGAATATAATCTGTATCATAACATTGCTCTTCCTACTCCACACGATGTTTCTAAATCTAATTATTTTACTTATGTTGTACCGAATAGTAAATATATTGCAATGACCAATGATAGAACCTCGTATTGCAACTTAGACTCATTACGGGAATGCAAAGCGATGAACTCGCTAACCTACATCTGCGACGTGACTACGGTACTTTCCACCAGTGAGCATCCCAGTTGTGAAAGTGAAATATTAGTGAATGTCATAAGAGCCTTACCAGTGCAGTGCAAAATCGATAGTGTTCACGGAAAGATTGACGTTTGGAAATCAATTTCAAACAATAGATGGATTTATGTACAATCCACTTATAGCAAAGTTTTACTAGAATGTCGTAATAAAACTAATGTTGATTTTAATATAATAGGTACAGGAATACTTTATGTGCCTAATAACTGTTTAGCTTACTGTAAAAATAATAAACTTATTCCTAAATCTAAAATTAAAGAATTCAAAATAAATAAAATTGTGTCTAATATAAATATTATAAATGATTCTTGTTGTAACTATAAGGAATTAAATAACGTTAAGATGAATAATGAGAATCATAAAATAGACTTACAAAGTTTCGATTTAGATTTAATTAGTAACGAAAATATATTAAAATTAAAATCATTTTCAAAGGAAGCAGATAAAATTATTAATGAACATAGTTTTATCAAATATGAAACTCATTATTCCATAATTTTAATAATTGTTTCTTGTATTATCGTTTTATTGTGTTTTTATAAATTTTGTGTTTTAATAAAAGGCTACAACTGTTGTCACCGTGTCCTTCCAAGGTCTTCCCAAACATTTTCTCCAACTGACGATACGCTTTCTTCTCCTAGTTCTTCTCCTCCTTCTATTCCTCTTCAGAACCTACCTAAAGTTAAAGTTGACACAAATCCCGCTCCTGCTCCTACCCTTAGAATTAATGTCTAAACCCCTAAATCCGTTTTCCATAAACTTCGTCCCCGAAGTTTAGTCTTCCGCGGGGGGGTGTTATGTCCTACATCTGTACCCTAACATGCTCACCCTAGCTTTCCCATATTGCTGACCATAGATTCCTTCCGACCTCCTATATCTAGGTCCCAGACCAGCCCGGCCAGTGAGTTCCCGTCTTCCATTCGACACAGTTGTGCCACTTCTACTATTTCGTTGTTTTACTAATTGTACTATTTCTTTGCTCATCGAATAAATCTTTTTTTAAAAAGTGAAAATCGAACCTCCTTATAACAGTACGCAAAATTAGTAACTTTTCTGGTTGATTTTTCACCTGGCGTCCGAAAAACCCAAATATCTTACGAAACCCTATTTTTTCCAAAATAAAATTTAGCCTTTGTTCAATAGAAATAATGTAAGATTCATTGGCTTTTGCTTGGAGTAGTTTAAATAAAGCCAAAATCCTCAAACTTGTATCTATAAGGATTCAAAAGTTCTGTTGGGTACCTTCAGAACCAGGGTACATCCTGGTGCAAAATCTTACTTTTTGGTAGTATATGCCTGAAATACTTCAGAAAAAATCAAAATCATCATATGTTCCCATATAAATTTCAAGGAGTCCCCTCGATTCCTCATGGATCCCATCATCAGATCACCACTTTTGTGAACATGGTACCAACCTCGAATTCAACCCTGTACAACAACAAAAGAATCATGAAAATCGGTCCATAAATGGCGAAGTTATGGTTGAACATACAAAAAAAAAATATATAAACAGACGAACATATTATAACCTCCTCCTTTTTGGAAGTCGGTTAAAAAAGAGAAACTGAAAGGTAAAGACATGATGAATGACATAAATAATATTAGGAAGAGTGAGGGCTCTTAGTAAAGCTGAGTCAATAGTAATTATTCCCCTATTGAGGTCAATATTTATTTCATTAGCAGACCCGTGTGGTGGAAAGCAAGTTTTCTATTAATTAATCTTAAAAAAGATAAAGTTAAAAAGTTAAACAGGAGTAAAGCAATAATTCTATAGACAGGGATATCCCCCTACTATATAGACAGGGATGGTTTTTGGCTACGATGCTCGCGTGGATGCTAATTATAGCTTTGTCCACACTGTGCCTTTTTCTGTCCGTCAAGGGCATGCGTTATAGCGCAGTCAACAGCGAACGTGAGGCATGCCCACGGCGCATGCGGCATGCCCTCTGACCGTATCCAAAACTTCAAAAAATGACAATATAGGCGTTGCGTTCGTTGACGTATTCAATTATTGAATGCGCCAAAACGAAAATTGAATGAAAGAAGATGACGAAAATTGAAGACGAAAGCGCCTAGAGTGGACATTGTAGTCTGTCAGTAATTGCCTGTACAGATTTTTTGACAGACAGCAGATATTTGGCAATATTTGCTGTCAAACGTCTGTTACTTTATGATACGTATTCGCCCTGCTGGGATATTTTACTGCAATGTTTACCCGCTAGAGGCAGAACCAGCACAGACAGTAAACAAAAAGTTTTGTTCGACGTTTGAAAACATTATCTATACTAATATTATAAATGCGAAAGTATCTCTGTCTGTCTGTCTGTCTCGCTTTCACGCCAAAACTGCCGAACCGATTGTAATGAAATTTTGTACACAGATATGTCTAAAGCCTGAGAAAGGACATGGGCTACTTTTTACTGGAAAAAGGGGTTGTAAGAGGGTGTAAATGCGTAAAGTTCAAGTTCAGTTCCAAAAATTCATAATAGATGGCGCCGTGCGTCTCCTACATCGCACAAGCGCTTCCTCATACGTGAAGAAGAGGTGGTAAGGATGAAGAATCCTTTTTTTTTGAAGTATTAAGAAGAGTTGATGTTCGACTACGACCCCACTTCCCAGTTTTTAACCCCCTACGCAAAAATAGGGGCGTTTTATGTGTGACGTGTCTGTCTGTCTGTAAAGTGTAAACATTGAAGTTTGAAGTAAGCGTACCGCGGAAGCACCTCTGTCGTGCAAATTCTGCAATTTGCAGTAAAACTACCTACTATATAATATAAGTTACTCTATGACGGGAACTACCGCGCGCTATAAGCTGAAGTCCACGCGGACGGAGTCGCGGGCAACAGCTAGTTGTAAATATTCTGATGTCTGATTTACTGTACCGTAGTACGTGCTAGTAGCGTCCTCTCCGACCTTTGAGTAATATTACCTACCTATTTAGCTCCTCACCAAAAGAGCCTTGCACGTCTGTTATCTGTAGCAGCATTATGACGTCACATCACGTTTTCAATTAGCGCCAACACTGAATGTTATTGTGTACATGGCTTTGGCGTCTATTCACCCGTCTAGCTCATAAAAGCCCTCAGATACAATACACCTAGATCCTCTGTAAAGACGTCTTTGACACTGATGTCCATATTAAATTTCTTACAAGATATTCCCTTTTTTAGTATCTTTTTTCTTTGTTACCGTTTGCTTTGAATTATGATGCAAAAGCCGTTGGACGTGATTTAATATGTTTGTGTTGAATTACAGAGTTCATGACAGTTTTTCGAAGCACATTTTTTTCAGTTTTACCTTACTTTAATGTTTCCGTTTGGAACAACAATTATCGCTAACAGAACTAGTAGAGTTCATTGTATGAGTTGTAATAATACAAAATATATCTTATATATATAAAATTCTCGTGTCACAGTGTTAGTCTCCGTACTCCTCCGAAGCGGCTTTACTGAGTTTTACCAAATTTTACATGCATATTCAGTAGGTCTGAGAATCGGCTACTGGGTACTTTTTATATTGATAAGTGCATTTCAACTCGAGACTGACAGCGACCATTGTTTGTGCGACGGGATAGCGATGGACGTTGCCATGGTGACATACTTATTAAGTCACTTCAATAAAATAATATGGGCGAAATTTGAAATACTTTATATGACAAAACAACGTTTGCCGGGACAGCTAGTTTATTATAATATCGGAATTTATTGTTCGCAATTGTGATGCACCGAAATTTTTTCTATATCGAATGAAAATCGTTCGTACATTTCAACGCTATGAGGATAATCCAATATAAAGGACATTGGATAGTTTCGGAGACTTTGTGTCTTCATGCCAAACACTCAAAGTGGTTGAGTCGTGAAGAAGTAACAGCCAGACAAACTTTTACATTTATAATATTAGTATCGCTCAAACATCTTACACTTCATCGGTGACCTTTCCAGTCTCCGCAGAAATTCCATCAGAGCTAATGAACGCCGACAACAACGTTATAGTACATTTGACCCGCAACCTTTCGTGTGTTCCATTCAAAATCCGCCAATTTGTACAGTAGTTTGGCACACTTGTTAGCGAGAGCGGTTGAGAACTGATTCCCTGAGACAAAACATTCCGAACAATACGCACTCAGCATTAAGCGGGTCGTGAACTGCTAATTAGGGAGCAGTCACTCACAGACTTCACTGCAAAATTGTGTTCCCACTACCTAGAAAGCGAAATTAGTTATTGAATATATGGTGTACAAAATAAGGAGGGAAATTTTTATTTAAAAAGTTTTTTGACTCAATACGCAGTTTGGATTGTTGGGATAGTAAATATCATGTGCTCAGTTGGTGTGGCTGTTGATGCTTCTTGATGTAAGCAGATATTATGACGTTAAATTCTAATATACTAGTAATGACTTCCACACCAGTTTTGGTGATGGTGGCCAGATTCATTGAAACCAGGCCAGCTATTCAGGATTATTATTTGTGCCCAAATGTGTGCGCAGTACCTACGTCCTACACTCTTCTTTTATAGTCATAATCCAGGTGATATCGAACTTGGTAATAACTAATAAGTAACATTATAATATTTCCAACACGGGAATGGAACCCAGGATTCATTAAGAACCACACTCTAAACCACTGCACTACGGAGGCGTCTAATATACTATAGACACTAAAGCACCAAACTACATTTAATCTTGTAACAAAACGTCGACAATGTAAGCGAAATTATTTGCAGACAAAGATTTAAGACTCGCAGTCCTTGTAAATGAAGACAACTGCAGATGCAATGCAGGAAAGGTATAAATAAAGGAGAAAATAAAGACGTCTTCTCCGCGCTCGAGATAACAAACCTCGGTGGAAAATCTATAACCCAATCAATTAGCTATCCAGCCAGTTCGAAACGATGTGTAAATACATTTTTAACATTCCCCCCGGCCACGTAACATGGTCCATTTGCTGCTATTGCGAAACTGTGTGAAAATGCGGAAGAAATAAACACTGGCACTAAAACTTAACGGTATTCCGGTCAAATATGGGTCAATATTGGCACGAGAGAGGTTCCTGAAAGAAAACAACTCGAATTATATAACGAACAATTACATTTGCGGGTACAGTCTCGCAGCTTCCTTTGTTTCCTGATTGTTGGAGCGGGTATGCTGGACGCCTCCATTATATATGTAATAAGGCCCTAAGCAAGGATCAACATAGACTTGAAACGCACAGATAGGCGTATCTAGCACAGAATCTACTATGTAAAAATTTTGCAGTATTGTCTTTGTAACAAAATTTTAGGCTCGGCTTCATTATTATTTCCATTGTGATTAATTCTTCTGATGGAAAATGCTTTTTATGTTGTAATGTCGGTGAATAAATCTGTAAATGTCATTGGGCTGTGTAGTATATTGATAAATAAAGATGGCCGCACTACCTATGAGTGGTTGCTTGGAGAATATGGCCGCCAGACTGTCAGAGCTGTCGTCCACTTCTTGCCGAGCCACCGCCGAGACTAGAGCGTTCAGTGATACAGTATTCTGTGTTTAATTTACTCCTTCAACGATAATGTACCAATGGTACATATTGGCGACCCGGCCAGACTCATAACCAACCAAAGGTAATGTGAAAATAATTTTCACACTTTAAATTTTAGAGGTAAATCGACAAAACCAGCCAAAGCTTAGTGATTTCGAAACAAAAAGAAACAAAATTTGGAAAAGGATGAATTAGAAATGTTATTTGTATTTTATATCATCGGCTAATTTTGTTTTCCGTTACAGTTAAATTTAAATTTCCGAGAATAATAACAAAATCAAAATTTACCTCATAATATTTAAAAAATTAGGTAATATAAGTATGGCTAAAAGTTTGGTACAAAACTTGAAATAACATTTAACGAGCACTATTGAAACGGAAGTGCCTTAATACCTGGTTTGCTTAGTACGGGTGCACTGATAAACGCAGCTATAAACTAGTTGTTCCGGCAAACGTTCTATTGCCATATAAAGTAATTGAAGTTGTAATGTAACGTAGTTCTTTATTTGTAAATAATATAATTTTATTGAAGTGACAAAATAATTATATGGCGCCATTCCGGCGTGGCGCTAGTTGCAAAATGCACAAACAGTCGCCGTCAGTCTCGAGTTAAAAAATTCATAATTTATTATTTACTTATTCAACAAACTCAATATAAAATGTAGACAGTAGCCGATTCTCAGACCTACTGAATAATGAATATTATGCTGGTTTCGTTGATTGGTACCTACCTACAATAAGCTTGTTTGTTGCTACGCAATTATACATGATATAAGTACAGAAATAAACCACAAACTAAGATTCCTAAGATTCCTATTGTTCAAGGAAACACATACTATTTTTCTGTGTATCAGGAAAATATAGTAATGATTATGGAAAAAGAAATGACAAAACCTGAATATTAATGTAGTAATTACAAAGTGGCTACTTACCTGATAACTAACTGGTGTTGATGAGCATAATTTTCTCATCACACGACACTCATTGTCTGAGTCTATATTAAATTAGCACTTTCACAAGCGCCAAATTCACAGGGATTTAAATAATATACGGTCTTATAAATATAAATTGGTTCGCAAACGTAACACCCTAACCAAGGTTGATGGTAGATGGACGCGGCGACATCCTTTAAATTCTAACGTAGGCGCTACCGCGTGTATACGCTCAGTGTTGCAATTGTCGCACCCTTAAGTTTATTAAAATTAATGAATTTTAATTATTAAAATATTATTGCATAATCCTAAGGAATTTAATCTGCTCAAGTTAGTAAAGGGGCATATAAACTTTGTAATGAAATTATCTTGTCATATTATTATTGTAAAATTAATAATTTTACTCTTCTTTACCAAATGTCTCGCCATAACAGGAGAACTCATAGTTCGTATGTATTATTGCGTGGTAACAAAGTAAAAATAAAATTGCTTCCTATCGAAAATGAGAAGTTTAGAGGTAATTTGGTGAAAACCAGATGGTACCTACAAATGCCTAATTTATAATATAATTTTGATATTTATATGATTATGAAAGGCAGTTTGGGTAAAAGTCCCAACGGTAAATACCCACAAATGGCCGATTATTATAACAGGTAGTTCGGCGAAAGCCAAACGGTACCTACAAATGCTTAATTACTATAAAATGCAGTTTTGTGAAAATCCAAACGGTAAATACAAATTGCCCATTATTATAAGATGTAGTTGGTTAAAATAAAGATACCTACAAATGCTTAGAGGTCGTTTGGATAGACAAACGGTACCTGCTGATTATAAGACGAGGTTCAGTTAAAATAAAGATACCAAAAATGTTTAGAGGTCGTTGGATAGACAAACGGTACCTGCTGATTAAAGACGTAGTTGGGTAAAATAAAGATAACTACAAATGGTTAGAAACTTTAAAAGTAAAAGTAAATTAAAATGAAGTTTGGTTAAAATTCAAACGGGTACCGTTACTAATAGTTGAAAAGATTGGTCGGTTATAATTCCAATACATAAAGTCTACACTAGTAAAATAAAACGAGGGCTGAAATCGTATGTCACTGCTGCTACTCGAGAGACCCTCGAAAAGTAAATGGGCAAAAAGAGGCCTATTTTAATTGATCTGGCATAGCAGTAGATGGCAAAGTTTGAGTGCTGTAGGCTGTAGGGCAATTAGATAAATTTTACTTTTATCCTAAAAAGCCGTGTGATTCAGAATAATCTATTGAATAAAAAGAGGAAAAATACTCTTGGCAACTATGTTACTTTTAATAAAATTATTTCAGAAGCCAATAGTTTAGAAACAATAAATTGCCTGCTTTAAAAAGCTAGCTCCCAAAGAACGTTCAACGGGAGACGGTTAACAAATTATTGTTACCACAAAAACTAACATTTATCCAATATGTTTGAACTTTGAAATATGAATGTATTGGCTATTTCTGCATTGTCAACCAGTAAACATGGTTATTGATACCGGCAGCAAGAATAATAATATTATGATAAAAAATTAAGACTTCTGAATTAGTAGAAAAAGTTTTACCAAATTATTAGTAGTTCTACCAAATTGTATAAACTCCTATGAAGCTGTTAACCCAAATATTTGTTTTGATGATATTTAGTAATTTCGAACTACCGACATTAAGACACCTAAATAATGAATTATTTTAGAATCGGTTGTGCATTTCGTTAATAATAATACCATAATATTGAGGTGGAAAAAGTGCATAGAAAATGGTGTTTCATTATGTTGTGTTTTCATTAATAATAAAACTCGTGAATGAACCCGAAGATCTTCAACACAACAGGTTATAATTTAGATTGTTCAATTTAAAAGTTATTGCAAATGTTATTGGAGCATAATTATATATGACGTACAATGTATATTGTATTATCTATGATTGAAGCTACCAATTTAGGTACCTAACTATTAAGTCCAATAGTATCCGTTTAAAAACCAAGTTGCAAATCCGGACAAAAGGTCAATGGCCTATATTATGCCCATAGTAGTTTTAAACAATTGAAAATGTGTCTGAAAGTGACATTGTTAAAAAAACCGGTACAAAATTTACTTGGCCAGGATATACCAAATAAAAATAGAAGTGTTGAGATTAGAATTCCATGAAAAATAAATTCGAAGGTAATTTTCCTAAAATTATAAATGTTCAAATTCATATTATCTCCATCGATATAAGCATTAAACCGGTCTCTCGAACGTGTTACAAAGTCCTCATTAATGATTAAATAAATGAGTCAATAGAATTGGATGTTATTGGGGTAGGATTTCTCCCTTAGTTTCGGCACTCAAGGGGGAATCAGAATCTGTGTAGATATAAGGCTAATCAAGCCAACATCAGAGAAAACACCCGTTACCAATTATAGAAAAACTTCTTCTAAAATTAATAAGTGCAAGAAGTTTCTCGAAACTTGACCAAAAAATAGTTTTACTTAAATTGTGAAAAAGAGTGAGCAAAGAGTGAGAAAAAATAATGTTGTTGATATGAAGGTCTTATCAACAGCTACTTAAACTTTAACATTCCACTATAACAATGGAGTGTTATAAAATTAAATCCACCTAAAATAAAGTTTAGTAGCATAGTAGTTGACATAATATTAAATTACAGCTTTTATATTTTGTAATCAAGGTTACATATTTTTGGTACAACTTCCAAAAGTCTATGGCAAGATTGTTATTCACGTTGTGACAGAGTAGTTATTTTAGTAACTATATTGTTATTTTTGGATGCAATGAGGCTGAACATGACCTCTAATGGATCCAAAATCTAAAAAATTATATATAACTCGATAACGGCTAAACAGATTTGGCTAATTTTAGTCTCAAAATATTCCTGGAAGTCCAGGGAAGGTTTATAAGTGACAAGAAGTTAACCGGGACATCTAAGTTCCGAGTATATAATTTCTTGAATATAATTTAGCACATGAAGACCTTTGGATAAATATAAAAACTTGAGAGGTGTCAAAGGACACACAAATGAAACGAAGTTATTTTTTATGTTCAAAAAACCTGTATACATATACACAAAAAATATATATATACAAAAAAAAACATCAATAAACGCCCTCTGCCCCTACCATGCAGGTACTAATAAAAAGTGTCGAGGTCAAATATCGTTCTGTCTAGCCTCCTTTACGCCGAAAGTGCGATAAAGAACTTCATTTCAATATAAGAATTTTCGATAAATATATTAATAAAACTACAAGGAAATTTTGGGAGTTTTTAACGTTTGAAGAGCTTAAGAGTTTTTGGGACTGGTGAACTATGTAGGTGAATGAATCACTATTTTAGCAACATGGATTTAATTGATAAAGCTAAAGCCCAGTAAAACTTCATGTATATATTAGCTCGTCTGTCAAGCGCCCAGAATGGGCGTCTTACTCTGGAACTATTCAAAAGTAGCTATTTCTACTTTGACCACCAATTTAGTATTTTGTTTCAAATATAAAACTGTGTGTTTGCGCCACTAATGGCTTATTTATAGAAAATTCTAATTATATGAAAGTTGTATATGGCTTTCATGGTAGTTTGTTTAGATAATAATATATTCAGTTTAATGAGAGTAATTATTGAAAATTGAAAAATTTCGAAAATGATTTGACAGCTGTTCGTGACAGATGAACGGACACACATAACACATAACATGCCTTTGGCGTAAAGATCAAGCCGACGCATAGTGGCTTAATACGTACTGGTATTCAAAATAAGAAATTACTTAAACTATAGATGCCACTTAAGTGGCAGACACACTAAAAGAAATGTTTTCTATAATTAAGGATACCATAACAGCTGACAATGGTCCGAAATCTATAAGTGTTTATGGTTTGTAAATTTTTGTAAAGATTTTAGTATTCAGTTATTCCATAGTATACCTTGTGGACCTCAACAAAATGGCAAGGTTGAAATACAAAATCGCTAAATTTAAAAACTTTGTATCAGTCAAACTGAGAAATTTTATTGGCAAAATGGTTTGTTAAAATAGTGCACCTCTTTTAGTTACACGAAAGTCTCCAGCAGAATTGTTTTACAGGGGTCAGCTGTTTAGAGATAAATTGTCATCAATATAATATATATAATAATTGATATTAAAGAACTTGCTGAAATGGACTCTGAAATAAAAGATAAGTACATTATTAAATAAGAGAGGAATTGATAGTTTAGAAGCTGTTAACTTGTAATTGATTGCAAATTGCAATGCATATTTTGAGTTTTGATATTTTAGCTCATATAATTTAATTTGTATACGCCTATATAATAAAATCTCAGAAAACGTTTGTGTGCTAAGGCTTATTATAAGGTAACTAATTAAACTGACAAACCATAGGCCGCTTCTAAATAAATATACCACATTTTTACATACTTAAGTATAATTTAGCTTAAGTTAATTATTGTAATTTTCCACCTTTTTGGTAAAAGGTGGCCCCGTGCGAGTTTCTTACGCCGGTTCTTCTCGCCGGGTTAGTTCCCGAACCGGTGGTAGGCCTCACGTAGACAACGTTCTAAAAATGTAAAAAAATACTTTTTTGTAAAAGGTAGATGTAGTGTATTGATAAATAAAGATGGCCGCACTACCTATGAGTGGTTGCTTGGAGAATATGGCCGCCAGACTGTCAGAGCTGTCGTCCACTTCTTACCGAGCCACCGCCGAGACTAGAGCGTTCGGTGATACAGTGTTCTGTGTTTAATTTACTCCTTCAACGATAATGTACCAATGGTACAGGCTGTATAACTTTTTTTTTGCAATAAAAGTTCTAAGTAAGTTCTTTTTCAATTAAATAGTTTGTTTCTTTCTGGTCATGATCTCGCCATGTCTACGCATTTTGTTTGTCTTCTAGGATTATGAAGTCGGTTTTGAAAAGTTTATGAGCTAGATATTTCTCATGTACAATTGAATTAGAAATTAAGTTCCGCGTTCTATCCTTTGTTAATTCTTAACATTGTTGTTTGTTGTTATCCGCGATTGTTTAAGTACTTTAACTTGTTCAAACAATGTTTGGCAATGTTTTACTTTCACGTTAGGGAGCTTTGCATAAGTTATACACTATGTTACTTTACCTATGTTTTCTTGCCATCTGTTACGTAATGTCGCTGAGACGCGAGCTTTTGTTAAATCAACTAAAACTTGTGTATGTTTTCTTTTATACTTGAATTTGTAGGTAGGCTGAATTTTACGAAAACACTGCGCAGCGTACAATGTTTAGTTTAGTTGACTCCTAAATCAACCCCAATCATTGAATAATTAGACTTGCATGTTATTGAATTGTAACCAGATGTTTGGAATTTTGAATTATCAAAACGCGTTTGAAATGTTTCACTCGACGTTAGTTTAAACTTTTTTAACGCGCAATCTAAAAAGGGGGTAGTTCTACGTTATTTTATTTTGATAACGAGACAGCATCGAAACTAAACCGTATTATTGTAAAATGATTTAGCAAATAGAGATAATATAACAGGCTAATCAACAACAAGCGAAACTATGATCAAATTATCTATATAGGTTTCTGCGGGTCAAATAATTTTGATGGTTGTCCAATCACAGTTAAGCCGGAACGAGTCAAAGGCGACATCACTGCCGGATGAGGGTTGACACCTGTCTATCCGATTGAAGCCTCAAGCCACGCCGGCCGCGCTATATTGGTTCACTTGTTTATTAACTAGTGGTAGCCCTGATTAATTAATAGCTAGAGGTCTCAGTGTAAATGATGTAATTGAAAATGTACATTTCATGTTTGAAGCAGTGTTTTCAATTTCAGTATCGTCTTTTTGTTTTGTAGCGAATTGTATTGGCAACTATTTATTACGTCGCAAGTTGCCCGCGACATCGTTCGCGTGGAAATTCTTTAGTAGCGCGTGTATCGTATATTTTTCCGGTATTTATGTCATTTTGTTTCTTTTCTCGGCTCTCAAAGTTTTTCTACACAAGATTTTGTCAAAATTGGTTCAGCGGTTACAATTAAATAGATAACGTACCTACATACACACTTTAGAGTTTATGTTAGTAGTCAGGATTTTTTTGCATTGGATAAATTATAATGGACTTTGTTTAGAGGATTACATTATAATGCTTATCCAATTGCTATGCTGCTACTAATTTTGCTATAAATGCTATTCATATTAAATGTAAAATATTCTTTCAGCTGAATTTAAAACCGACCGAGGGAAGTTGCTCAGACTTCACTGCATTAGGCGAGAGGAATATTTCAGACATTCATATTTTAAAATGAAAAGTTTATTATTGTTGGCTGCATTTTGTTTCAAACAGTAATTATGTCATACAGTCTTCAGTTAAATGGTTTTATCTACTCAGTTGAGAGAGACAAAGTTACTTTATGGCGTTTGTAGTTTGTAGTAGTGGTGACATAAAACTGTACTAATCTTCCTACAAACTCTATTACTTATACTATCTATGGTTTAATGTTACAATAGCTTTGTCCACACTGTGCCTTTTTCTGTTCGTCAAAATTGTCGTCGTATTAAAAAGTTTAAAAACTAATTGGTGTTCGCCTTGTTGCGCCAAAATTAGTTTATCGCGCGGGAACCGTACATTTTTCCGGAATGAAGAGTAAGTCCTATGTCCCGAGAGTCGAGACTAGTAGAGTCTTGGGACATAGGCTGTGACAGAGGATACTATCCATACACATATCACAATCGGTTCAGCGGTTTGGGCGTGAAGAGGTAACAGACAGACAGACACACTTTTGCATTCATATTAATATTAGATGATAGATGTACAAAAATGTTTATTATTCTATTTTTACTATTATGTTTATTATTAAATTAAACGTTTGTTTCAAGAAATACTGCTGAAATGTGGGTGAATTATTTAAGGTAATGCAAAGCACTTTTTTTTTATATATAATTTGGACAAATTGAGGTAGAAACCATAAAATCTAACGGACTCTGCGCGTATTTGGCTTCATCAAACGAGCCAGACTTTGATTATGACTGTTTTATTTAATTATTTCTTTAATTTAAGAAAGGTCGGCGTATATTCTTTTTTGGGAACCTTTAAGCTGTGCAAATTCTATTGTTTTTACTGTTAAAGACTTTTCACCTTTGGTAATTGTGCGTAATAAATTATTGATGAAATAAGATGAATCAATTACTTATTCCTTTTATTACGCTTAGTAAACATCGACAGAAAATAATGCACAATAAAAATTGGACTCGTAATCCCTTTATAAAATACACTAATTGTACATTGTTGTATTTTGACTAAGCCTTACTCACTTATCTTATATATAAAAATGGATTTTCAAATATGTTAGTCGCGCTAAAACTCGAAAACGGCTGAACGGATTGGGCTGATTTTAGTCTTAAAATATCCGTAGAAGTCCAGGGAAGGTTTTAAAGTGACACGAAGTTCACCGGGACAGCTAGTATTTTATAAGAATAATTGTATTAGGCGTCCATTACACGGTCACGCAAGCGACAGTCAATTCCGTCAATCATGAATTATGTTTGACAGATGGTGACTGATGGACTGACGAATGGTATTAGACGGTCACTCAATTCTCTTCAGTTTTATGTCAGTCAAAGCCAACATTTTCAAAGGTATACGTTTCTAATTTTTTTCCAATTTTGTCAACACTCACTCAAAATTCGTGACTGATGGTTGCATGAAGCAAAAATCAAAATATCCAGATTTTCGTCAATCAGCTTCATGCAACCGTCTGTCACGCTCTTACACGGTAGGTTATCCATCAGTCACAGCCATGATTGTGGTAAAACTGACAGCAAAACCTACCGTGTAATGGACGCCTAAGAGAAGTTGATAGGCAGATGACGGACCTATACTATCTGCCATTTGGTCATGTCAATCCAATGCTGGTTTTGACATAACGTAACCAAATTACGTAGGTTCTTAGATGGTATATTACTACCTACATAACACTATTTAATTCCCACACGATACGGTAAAACCTTCGTTACGGTCGTAATCCCCAGATTCTACCTCTGTAAGTGCGATAAGGTTGAATAAAACCTACAAATCCAGCAATCACTTCGACCGGGACTGAATTAGGTTTCCAATCCACTCTTCAAGATTAATCAAGTCGACTCCGTTAGTGGAAGGTTCCAGAATTCACCTCGCAGCAGCAATCAGTCAAGTTTAGCCGGTCATTACCGGTAATGGGATTACCACTTTGTCGAGATCACCATGATCTGTGGTGGCACAAAGTGTCGTAAAATCCCTCTTTGCAGGTGTTAAAATGTTTAATCGCAGTCTTACGTTATCGGTTGATTTATGTCCGGGTTGAAGTTTTTTTCTGACGAGATCTACTGCAGTCGAGTTTGATTTTTTTTGAAATCTGACTATAATTAGTCAGATTTTTTTGCGCCAGTGCTTAGAGGAGGCCTTTAGGACTAAGAGTTTATATATTCGTTTTTTATACGTGGAAGAGCCATGCTTCGGCACGAATGGGCTGGCTCGACCGGAGAAATACCACGTTCTCACAGAAAATCGGCGTGAAACAGCGCTTGCGCTGTGTTTCGCCGAGTGAGTGAGTTTACCGGAGGCCCAATCCCCTACCCTATTCCCTTCCCTTCCCATCCCTACGGCCCTACCCTCCCCTATTACCCTATTCCCTCTTAAAAGGCCAGCAACGCACCTGCGGCTCTTCTGATGCTGCGAGTGTCCATGGGCGACGAAAGTTGCTTTCCATCAGGTGACCCGTTTGCTCGTTTGCCCTCTTATTTCATAATAAAAAAAACTAGATTCTAGAACATCAGCGGATCAATAATGCTGTTGAATAAAATATCAACTATCATGAAACCTCATGAAACTGGACAAAAGTGACACGCTTAAGAAAAGTATTCGGAACCAAAATTAAATAAGCCCCGAGTAGAGGCGGCTTTATTGTTTAAATACAACTTTGTTTAGTGTTAAATCTACTCGATTTTATGTCTAGCATCAAAATCGGTTTTTTTATTCATCAAATGGTTTTATATGGTTTGCCGTTTAACGTTTCGAATACCATTTTATAGCTTGATATGAATAAGGATAAGTTGTTGTATTAAGATAGTATGATTGGAGTCTCTCAGAATTTTTCGCGTATTATCCTATCTTTTTGGAAGCAACACTCATGCATATCTCCACGAACCGTACTGGTCTTCCAAAGTTATACCCAGAAAAAGTTTCTGCGTGCACCAGTTTCGGACGAATTAATTGAGATCGTATGTCTGGTCTAACTGTTCGATGCAGTTGTAGAGCCTTCCGGCGATACGATACTCCCAAAAAATATTCCGAAAATCGGTTGTCTGTAAAGTCGGTTTACTGACGATAGTTGATCCTTAACCCCTTAACCCTCGCTTCCGAATCTCTATAAATAGAAACAAACTTTTTCGACTGTAACCTAAAGTTATTTCGATGTATTTCTTTCAAATGATTGTCTAAAAATATTTATAATGAGTAAAATAAACTATTCGCAATACAAAACGCTACATACATTCGAGCAAAGACGAAATCCAGTAAAATCTTCGAACAAAGCACAAGTCATATCTTGACACGTAGGAAATAGAGCACAATTTTAAATAGCCGAAATAATTCTAATAGCTCACAGATTGTTTATTTATTTTTCATTCAGAGTGTGGTCAATGTATCAAAGGTCATAACTAACCAAACTTCTTCATACAAAAGTATTCTCTAAGTCATCGAAATAGGTAATATAATCGAAACAAAGAGCGCGGCCCAGGTGGGGTTGAGTACGGTTGCTGAGAGGATAAATGGAACGCCTCAGAGCAGCTGTCAGCGAGGCAACGCCGCATGAACTGTCATGTTTTTCGGGCGCGCACCCCATATCGAATCATAAGACGTTATCACGTCAAAAACGAATCTGTAAGCACGGGGTTTGTTTCTGTAAGCAAATACGAAATGATATTCTGTGGATTACTTTTAGGTAAGTCTTCGTTAAAAAAAAGTGGTACAATCAAGCACAAAAGAAACATACTGCATTAATTTATCGAGCTATCGTAAAGTTGTGCTCGTTCTAATATTTTCTTTAAAATTTTTGAAAAGAAACTTGCTAAAAGAAACGATTCCAAAGTTAATAAGTGAGTAGTGACTGCTATAAGAGCTGACACAAATTTTGTTTTTGTACTTCATGTTGTTGTGCATAAAAACAATGGTATTAATTAATGATGTACTTAGTTGATTTTTAGGGTCATGAACACCTATTAGACAATGCCCGTTTTTTAATTTTGTGGTGTCCCGACAATTGATGGTGACGGAACACCGTCTTAACTTATCAGATTATATTGTCATTATGTCCTATCATTAAGTGATAATTATGATGGGGAGACTGGGGCTGGAAGTTCCCGGGGTAAGTTGTTCCGACAGTTATAACTTTGTAAAGGAAAAAGATATCAATACTCGTGAAGTGCGTCGTTTAAGCATCAGGTGACGCGCCGCGTTGAGTGGCTGTGCACACCGGCTATTAGAACACCATCTTAGTAAATATTTTCGTATTTAATCTTTTTGGTATATTTTTATTTATTATTGACCGATTTATTTGCGTCTTTACTATTTGAGAGTGGCATTAGTTAGGTATCTTATTATTTGAATGTTTTTTCAATTGATTTCGTTAATTGAAAAAGTTTTTGTATAAAAATTGTAATATAAGTAATATTACAATTTTTATACAAAAACTCAATTTGGGGCTACAAGTTCCCTCCTAAAGGGGCTGGTTGTTCCTCGAAAAAACTTACCTTACTTGACCTGACATGCCAGAAAAAAATGCATTGGCAGAAGAACAAGCAAGAAAAAAAGAAAAGAAGAACAAAGGCATTACAATCAAGGGAAAAGAAAACAACAATAATTAAGGAAAAGGCAAAGGCAAGGGAAAAGCTCAAGAAAAAGCTAAACGAAGAGTATTTCAAGAATGCGAGAGTTTTGTTGTGATAAATATTCTTTTTTTTTGTAGTTCATAGCTCTGAATTAACATACAATAAATAAAACTTTAAAAATGACCATTTTATTTAAAAGAAAACTATATTATTCTCATATTTTATACAAGCGGAACAATTTGCCCCACACATGGAACAACTAGCCTCTACGCGGGGTTGAATGTTCCCTTCCGAAATTTTGCAAAAATATGCCTGTAGAAAAAAAAACTATTAAGTTATTGGCAGAAATTACTATACTATTACATAGACAGATTAAGGTTCTTTGATAGATGCAAATATTAAAAATTAATCTTATCATTTTCAGCATATAATTCCATGTTATTTGAAAATCGTAACTTTCAGCCCCGGTCTCCCCTACTATGTCATATACATTATACATATTATACATATACGACTCACAAGACGTATCGTGTTACAAGAGGCGCCAAGAAGACAGGCGCTTTGCTGTGTACTGTGTTATTAACTTATTATATACTGTTTATTAGTTCCCATAGATAACAACCAATTATATCGGGTAGAACCTAGGTCATTAGAGAGTCTGTTTTAGACGTAACTGGATAAGTCTTCAAGGGTTGGTACTAAATTGAGGGTGTAAGAAAACAAAGAATACTTTAGGGTGTGTATGTATGTCGTGTGTAGAGTTTTCACTGTGAAAGTAGCATCGCTGAAATAGTTACTTTTGGCTTCTATGTTCCTATGAGAAACGCCCCAGCGTTATGAATTTGTTAATACAAAAGTAAAAAAAGTTACTTACTCTTTCAGCGCTGCTACTTTCACAGTCAACTCTATACAGGGGGCTCATACCCTAAAGTATATTATTATCACTTTGTTTTAACCTGAAGATACTTTTTCAAGTACGCTCATCCGCGTTTGTCAACCCTATAATAGCTTTGTCCACACTGTGCCTTTTTCTGTTCGTCAAGGGACAAGGGCATGCGTTATATCGCAGTCAACAGCGAACGTGAGGCATGCCCGCGACGCATGTCCTCTGA
Organism: Polyommatus iphigenia; assembly: GCA_963422495.1. Classification (NCBI taxonomy): domain Eukaryota; kingdom Metazoa; phylum Arthropoda; class Insecta; order Lepidoptera; family Lycaenidae; genus Polyommatus; species Polyommatus iphigenia. The sequence goes on from OY730182.1 coordinate 9,873,762, forward strand.
CCGTATCCAAAACTTTTGCTTTGCTATTAAAAATGACAGTAGGCGTTGCGTTTGTTGACGCATTCAATTATTTAATGCACCAAAACGAAAGTTGAATGAAAGAAGATGACGAAAATTGAAGACGAAAGCGCATAGTGTGGACATAGCTTATGGACTTTAGAACGCTCGTTAGCGGAACCCCGTCTTCACTATTGTTTATACCACCAATAATTAAACCCTACAGTCTGTAAGGGGTTATTGTTGATTCAATAATAGTTTTAAGTTTATATGAATCACTCTTCACTGAGTAGTTCTAGATTAAAAGTTAGTAGAAAGCATCTAAGCGAAGTGGAATCATTTTGATGTTTTAGGGCAGTTATATTAGCGGCAAGGAATATTGTCTAATCTTAATCACAAAATTGGAAGTTGCTGGCACGATTTTTTACTGCACGAATTCGGAGGTGTATAGGTAAAGTATAAGTTAGTTATAAGGGGGTGCGGCGTCCACAAATTACGTGAGGTGTTTTTTTTTATTTTCTGACCCTCCCTCCCCCCTGGTGAGATTTCGTGAGATTTTAGTCAACCCCTTCCCCACCCTCTAATTTCACGTGAGATTTTTCAAAATGTGGGTTTCTTACGCAAACACGTTAGATTGTTTGACAGTCAAGTACTCAGTAGATGTATAACGTCAAAGTATGAATGAAATTATTTTCTTTCGAACGAATTAGTGAATGATCATATTCGTATTACGATTACGCTTACGATTAAATTTTAAGCATACATACAATCTGGATCAAAAAGACCAAAATAGTATTTTTTGTAACAATAAGAAAAAAGATTACGTGAGATTTGCCGAGACCCCCTCTCCCCAACGTGAGATTAGATGAGATTTGACTCGACCGAACTTTGAAGCTCCAATTCCTATGTTGTGCTTAACATTGTCCACTTTTCAATTATTTTTCAGAACATCATTTTCTATCTATAGAAAATATTTTTTTTTCTATCTAAGTATAGAAAATAATGTTCTTAAAAACTTCGAAGGATTCTTTTGTTTCGTAGATAAATTTTTTGTTGCACTTATTTCTAGTATAATACTTAATTACTACTTGACTAGACCACACACTTCGCTTACGATACGAATAAGTATTAAGTACTTATGAATATGTACGGTGCAACTGTTGTGTGAGTACGCTTATGTAATCACCAGCACGTGACGGATTATGCTAATTTCGACATTATTGTTATTAACACAAGGTCTGCATCCCTTTAAAGTTGAAGGGTACTGGGTAAGGGCACAGAATATATTATATTAGTTGTACCAAGTAAGGGACAGTCATGTCGGTCTAGGACACTTACATTGTATGATTTACGTAATTGTCAAAGTGAAAAGGTTTTTCCAGCCATTGTTTTTGTTAATATCATTTTTATAATAGTAATCATGTAAGTAGTGGAAACAAAAGAACATAACATTAATATGAAAAAGATTTTTAATTTTTATATTGTTTTAACAAATTATATTCTTCGTTGATAACAATAATATAATTTCGATAGCGATGTTAGGAATTAAAATATGCAGGATTTGAGATACAGTTCAGGCCTTAGCGTTCGTTGTAGATGATTTTTAGCGTATTTTCAGAGCGAGGTAACTATTCTTCAAATACTGTGGTGCCTGGGAAGCTTGTACGTCGAAGGAAAACATCGCGATGAAACCCGCACACGGTTGGTCCCAGACGTATGACAAGTTCTTTCCTCTGGACTGCCGACTATGTTGCGAGAGTGCTGCATGTGCTTGGGCAAATATACGGACATTTAAAATATTTGAATACCTTTTATGTCAAATCCCATCCCATACGTTTTTGGTGTCATCCCATCATGTAATTCAAAAGTACGCAAAATCGAAAATGCATTTCAAGTAACTCTAGTCAATTCTTCTTTGATCGCGCTCTGAAATTGCTTTGCTAGTTGACGGCTCCGTTTTTCGTGTTCACGTTTACAAATCCAATTCCGCTTTGACCGTGTAGGCTGTTATTAATTTGAATAAACCAACACGTCTCCTGCTGTCGAAAATCTAGGCTACGTATGCATGTCCATACATATTCAGAGCTGGTAATACGGTGTTGACACCTTTGTGACAGGACACCTTGACTGGCAGGGGTTATGGGGTGTTACAGGGCTAGGTACAGTCGGGAAGTGAATTCAAAGGACAGTCGCAGACTCAAGTGAATTCAGAAGTAGGTACAGTCAATGTCAAAGGTTGAATTATTATTTTTGATACTGTAATTTCTTTGTATTGCAAGAATTGCCTTAACTTTTGTTGTGAGCATTCTCATTACCGAAGTTACGGCTACTTACTGGCTGTCACGGGTGGTCATTTAAGAAGGAAAAAGGTACAAACAAGAAAAGCTCTCTTCGACAGAATTGTACGAATTCTATAGAATTAATTTTGTTACTTTTGATTTTACAGCATTTTATTAATTTTCATTTCATTCATTAGAGCTTACCACAGATACATTTAAGAGTGCCTGCAAAATGGACGTTCAGTTTCAATAAAATGTTAAACAATTTCGCAACATGTAGATAATATTATTGTGTAACAAAAGTCAACATTTCCAATCAAATGTCGTTGAAATTAACGACAGAATTAATAATAGTTTTCATTTGTGGTAAGCGGGTTCACGGTTGTGCGGGAATGTGTCAAACATGAAAATTATGCGGACACTGATTTTCAATTTTCAGATCACTATAAACAGCCGAAAATTAATTAAAATTTATTTTATTTCTTTTTTTTTCTATGTAAGGTTGTTGGTGGAGTTTTCGTCACTGGTCACATGGTCAAGGTGCTCAGAGGATAGAGATATCCTCTGAGCACCTTGAGCAGCTCTTCTTCTTCAGCTCTCTGTAGAACATTGACTTGCAATTTGCATATTTTTTTGGTCTTCCTCTACCTTCAAAAATAGCTTTATTTAGACTTAGATTTTATATCCTTAATCTTTATTCTTTATGCATTTCTTCACTCTGGCCCAAACTGCCGAATGATTTTGTATGTCCAAGGTCCCTGCTTTCGAAATTCATCGGTACAATTTTCACCTGTTGCTTTGCTGTCGCAAGATATAGTCTGCTTATATATTATCTTAAATGCGTTCGGATTGCCATGTCTTACAAACAAATATCTGATTAAAAAAATGTTAACCGCTTTTGTCCTTGACTGTTAATACATTCGCCATTTTGCTATAAACTTTGTTAATTAGAGTCGCATTCGACTAATTGGTCCATACAGCGCGTCTGTGCCATAGACCATGATAGTGCAAACATACGGTAGAGCAACTTAACCCTGTCCTTGAAATCTGACTTGCTCAACACAAATACAAAAATACGAGTGTACGACGTGATATTGTTTTATTTTAGTACTCAAAGTTACCTGAAATCACGGAAATGTGTGTGCGCTAGATCAGACGGTCCAGTACGTAGATTGTCTACTCATATACCGTGTACTACTACTTGTATACCGTGTCTGCACTCAATAAGACGGAATCAAGTGTGTATTCAGCGGTAATTGGTGGCGCAAGTCGCGGTCACGTCGCGGTCACGTCACCGTCACGTCGGCGCGTCACTCACGAGACGTGACACGTCACGCTCACGCCACAATAGACCAGTAATTCGACTACTAAGAGACGGACGAGTATTAATATCTGTCATTTCTGTCGGGTTTCGCACGGATAAGTTAAAGGCTGGCGCGCTGGCTGGTATAATTTATTAAAAAAAAAAGATTTTGAAATTGAATTCTGACAGTTTTCTTTGCATGTGCCAAAATATAAACAACCAAAAATTTGTAGGTAACGACCCTAGCGACGACTTTTGTCATAATACGTCAAACTTAAATTTTTTTACATCAGTTCTAAGTCGGCATACTCTATCATTCTGTCTACTCTGCTCACGCTGCGCTGTTTGAATGTGCCAGTTACTTGCTAGCATCGCATGTTGAAGGAAAATTGGTAGTAGCAGTTGATGCTAGTATAAATAGATATACCTTAAGAGTCCGTATACGAAATTTGCCGATTTCGCTGATTTTACAGACGTGATTTAACAGTTAAAATACAGTATTTCTATAAGTTTTAATGCACAACATGTAAGATCATTTCAATTATAATCTAATGTAGGAGCTAGATTTTTTATTTTTTAAGTATTTTTAAATAATCCAACACAAACCCGCGACAGTTTTGTGATTTTTGCTGTAAAAGGTTTAGAATATCACCTGTTTATGGATTGTATTGACGTCTTAACGGTATGAAAAAAATACAATGTACTGTTGAGAAAGTCGTCTATAAAATGTTGGCATTACTTTTTACGACTTTAATATGAAATAGTTGATTAAAAAAATATGTAACTCGGCAAAATTTTAGAGAAAATGGGCAAAGAATTTCTGTTAATTTCGGCAACTTGGAGCTGTAATTCATAAAAAGAAAACGACAGAAATAATCTATAGATAAAATTCTATCCAATTCGAGAAAAAAGAAAAAAAAAACAAATTGTGCCAAAAAACACGATTCAAAACAACCTAAATCTCACATTATATTACTCGCCGCAAGTTCGAGTCGGCTTTCCGCGCTTAAATATATTTTAAATCTAATAATTAATATATATTTTTTTAAGTCTAATAAGGGGAAAAAACCTAATGATATTTCTGTAGCGAACCTTTGCAATTTCGGCAAAATCGGAAAAATTTCGTATACGGACTCTTAAAGATAGTACTTTTAATATTTACTCCTCGCACACTATAGTAATACTTTTTAATCTGTATGTTCCTTTTGTAGTGTTCATTGTGATATCAGCGCTGAGAAAGTTGCTTTATTTTCATTATTTAATGGGAATTAAAAAAAAAAACATTGAATTCAAAATTTACAAACAATCTCTTTCACACTTCATTCTTTTTTACAAACGACTACTTTTACAGTTAACTTTATAATATAGGGGACGCATCTGCAGTCAAATTCGTAAATTTTTATAGTTAAGTATACGTAATTTATTGTACTTTTTTGGTCACTTTAGATGTATGTTATCTACAACTTGAGACTATTCGCGGTCAACGTTTCGTCAGCTCTTGTACTTTTATGTACAAGTTACTGGCATAACTAAAACAGAGCACAACACAATAAATGTGAATAAAACGTATCCGTATCGGTACCAATTACATGACACTTGTTTCTATTAATTAGATTTTCTTGTGCCTAAGTGTTTTCGTGCTTGCTTTACATCGAAAATAAGATAATGAAAACCTTTTATTCAGGTTGGTAGGTAAAGGTTAATAACAGAAATAATATCCTGCGATTGAAGCGACTTTTATTTAGACTAGATGACGCCCGCAACACCGTTGCGCCATAATTAGTTTATCGCGCGGGAACCGTACATTTTTCCAGGATTAAAAGTATCCTATGTCCTTTCCATACCAAATTTTAGCAAAATTGGTTTAATGGTTTGGGTGTGAAGAGGTAAGAGACAGACAGACAGACAGTCAGACGGACAGACACACTTTCGCATTTATAATATTAGTATGGATGACGCCCGCAACACCCTTGCGCCAAAATTCGTCTATCGCGCCGGAAGTGTACATATTATTGCCGGGATAAAAAGTATCCTATGTCCTTTCTCGGGAGTCAAAGCATCTTCAGCAAAATCGTTTCAGCAGTTTGGGCGTGAAGAGGTAACAAGCAGACAGAAAGACACACATTCACATTAAAAATATTAGTATGGATTTTTTCAAGGCTCTACAAAGCCATATTAATTTATATTATGTAGCTTTCTGTGATTAATCCTTCGATCGCGGAAAAACGAGACAAAAAAAAAAAACAAAAACAAAACAAAAACAAAAACAGAAAAACGAGCCTTTCAATTGTTATCGTGGCCCACTTGGTTCTTACGGGAGGTGAAGCGTAAGTAAGTTATAGTAAAAATTACACAAATTAACACGATGACTTATTCAACTAATATATTTATGTTTATTCATTTGCTAATCGTGCTGCAGCTTTTTCTTCATCATTAAATGTGTAAATGGGACGTGAGAAACACTATGTATAATATCTTGTATTATTATGTTTTTGTGTAACAATAATGTATAATGTATATAATTAGCATAATGTACAAAGTCACGTTTTGACGTGACCACGTTTAATTATGTGGGTAGTTTTGCATTTGTGGTGTTGGATGAAAAAGTTAATAACTACTCGGAATAGCTTCTCACGTGACGAGTTTTACGTTTGTAATTACGATTGACGGTTTTTCAAATCTGTTTTTTAATTTGAATAAAAATAGAAGTAACTTAAAAAAAAATGTAACAAAGTACGTAATATCTTTGTCCTTTAAAAAAGGAATACAGTTACAATCTTTAATATAAAAATCAATGCCACTTTTCCTTGTGATTTTATAACTCAAGAACGGGCTATCCAAACCAAATGCTTAGGCTTTGTTCGGACTATTTAGTAGATGGTTTATGTAAAAGTTTGCACTTATCTTAGTTTTCATTTATCACATTTTTTGTAACAAATGAATTCAAATGGCGGATCAGATTTTGCTGTTAAATATGAAACTTTTTTCTATGTAGGTGTCAAGGCTGCCAAGCTGAAGTGGGATTGGGCGGGTCACGTTGGCCGTATGCATTCCGACCGCTGGGCAAGGATCTCAACAGAGTGGGCACCTGAGGACGGACGCCGCCGCCGAGGCCGGCCTAGAAAAAGATGGCGTGACGAGCTGGAGGAATACCAGCCAGGCTGGCCAGCGGTGGCGCAGGAGAGAGACAGATGGAAGTCTTTGGGGGAGGCCTTTGCCCAGCAGTGGGACAGTTTAGGCTTGAAATAATAATAATAAATTCAGATGGCGATTGTGCTGTCAAAATGAAACAGTACGATCATGTTCCATTTTTTAAAATTATTTCACTATATACGTAGTGAAGCACGTACCGAGCCGCTAGTATTTCATAGGTTGTTCCCCTAAAGGTGGCTTTCGTATCTTGGCCGCGAGCTACCGCGACCGGTAAAAATTCAAATAAAATGCTACTTTATGACATAAACTATAAGTATCATTTTCTACTGACATTTGCGTGGCGACCCACGCTGCCGCCGGCGGCGGCGTAAAAGCTAGTAGGTAGAGTAAGATGAAACCTATCGCCTATGTCATAAAGTGGCATTTCGTTTGAATTTTCGTCGGTCGCGGGCGCTCGCGGCAAAGATCCGAAAGCCACCTTAATAATAATTGTTGCGAGTCGCAACTTCCTTTGCGCCGAATTCCGTTACAGCGCGGACAACGTTAATTTTTCTGGAGTAAAGCTATCCTATGTCCCTTCTCAGAACTAAAAGTTTTAGCCAGAGAAGGTCCAGACAGACACTCTTTGAAATTTATTATGTTGTTTGTAATTATTTCGTCGTTTACAATTGTATTTCGTGCTTTGGAAATTAGCGTTTTGTGAGTTGTGACGCGACTAATTAGGACACTAGTGGTCGCTGCGGCCGACAATCCGACAATCGGATGTTTAGTGGTTTTAGTGGATTCACTAGATGTAGTGGGCTTAGTGGAGGGGTTTATCGGATGTGGGGGGTTTTTGTGGTGCCCTGATATGTGTTTGACGGCGGGGTTAATTGGGTTTGAAGCGGTGTTGGGAAATATTTTGTTGGACGTCAATCAAATTTAATATAGGTTTGGTAAAATAAATTACCCAAACATTAATTGTCATATATTATGATACAATACATCGACAAGTAAAAACTTTCTTTAGGCAAATATACTTCGAACAACGAGGGTGCCTCACCGTAACATATGAAATGATTTTTTCCTATTTACATAATCAATAGTCAATAGATGATTTAGGCAGACACAATGCAAGCAGTAACTTGAGCTAGGCTCGCACGTATTCCACTGTCTTAGCATCATTCAACATCAGTAAGTAGAGCTTGTCTAATTTGAAATGACACGCCCCACCACTTCACTAGTTTATATACAGTGAAAAATTTTGTACTGTGATACCAGAGAGTGGCACGTCATTCTAAAAGCCCTACCTATATTCTACTATTGTATGCAGTTTTTGACATGAGAACGTCTTATAATTCGATGGGGCCTGCGCGCACGAAAAAATATGACGCAATATGCGGCGTTACCTATCTATGAGGCGTTCCATTTAAGGCTATGACGTTGTCGCGTTCAACTATCGTCAGTACACCGCACAGAGCACCGTTCAGTCGGGGAAAATTGTGCTAAGCAGAAATACGAGTATACAGTCGGGGAAATGAGTTATTTAGCAGAAATGTACAGTCGGGGAAAATCGTGCTAAGCAGAAATGTACAGTCGGGGAAATGAGTTGTTTAGTAGAAATGTACAGTCGGGGAAATGATTTGTTTACCAGAAATGTACAGTCGGGGAAAATTGTGCTAAACAGAAATGTACAGTCGGGGAAATGAGTTGCTTAGCAGAAATGTACAGTCGGGGAAATGAGTTGTTTAGCAGAAATGTACCGTCGGGGAAATGAGTTGTTTAGCAGAAATGTACAGTCGGGGAAAATTGTGCTAAGCAGAAATGTACAGTCGGGGAAATGAGTTGTTTAGCAGAAATGTACAGTCGGGGAAAATTGTGCTAAGCAAAAATGTACAGTCGGGGAAATGAGTTGTTTAGCAGAAATGTACAGTCGGGGAAATGAGTTGTTTAGCAGAAATGTACAGTCGGGGAAAATTGTGCTAAGCAGAAATGTACAGTCGGGGAAATGAGTTTTGACGTGACAACGTCTTATAATTCGATGGAGCCGGCTGCACGCACAAAAAACATGACTCATGCGGCGTTACCTCGCTCTGAGGCGTTCCATTTAAGGCTTGAAGTGCAAGCGAGAGCGCGGAACGAGCGACAAAGAGGCACGTTGTCACGTTCAACTATCGTCAGTAAACCGACTTTACAGACAACCGTTTTTTTTTGTTTGATTCAGTCCGTTTTTCAAACTACAATTAACGAGAATTCAAAAATTATCAAGTCAACACCAAAAACTGTCGGTGTAAATTATTGCTGTTGCTGAGTGGTTCCGATTCGATTCGTCAGTAATCGAACACAGAAAGAAGCTGCACTAGTATTGAATTAGGTATAATAATAGAGTCGGGAATCATCAATCTACTCGTTTAGTCCTAATTCCTAATTCAAATGGAATTGAAAAGAACATGCCCATCCGTCATATCAAGTGCGTAATTACCGAGCATAACACATGTTGCGTGACAACGTCACGCGACGTCGCGTGTCGTGTAATCACCACTGTCGATGATACGGAGGTGTCGGACTGACGTGACGGTATTTATTACACAAACGCCCCAATTCCCAGTCCTTGAGGTGTGTTAGGGCTCCGCGTCAAATGGGTAAGAACGAAATCCTTAATAGCTGCCGCACTCAAAAACATTAATTAATGATGATTGAACTACAATATTAAATGAATAATTTGACAGAGTATGGGGCTTGTTTCAAAATTTTTTATGTATAACGTCTCAGAGTTTGGCCTTACTGCCACAGTAAGGCTTTAGGCCTCCACACAAAACTGCATCGCATTGCATCGTATTTTGAGTTTTGTTATGAGTTTTGACGCACATATTTGCGATGCGTTGCAAATTTGCAGTTGTGTGTGGGAGCCTTTAAACTTCGATGTCCAGTGTCTGCAGATTGTGGAAAGGTGGAAGGTTGTGTCTTCTTTAACGTGGTAGCTAACATCACAACTTAAACAAGAGTAAAAACATTTTCGTCTCAGTCTTAACAGCAGAGGAAGGAAAAAGGAAAAGTTGGCGCAGCGTGGGCGTCGGAGAAGTCATATTCCTCTCAATTTCTACAGCATCATGAAAATGTGAGATACTACTAACTAAACTAAATATATTTACATTTCTACTGGCACTCACGAACTTTGTTTTTTTTTTGTATAAATACTGCATATTTTTTAAATCTTTTTGAAAAACATTCTTATAGAGTTACTCTAATATCTCTTTAATTCAATTGGCAACACTTCACCAGCTTAAATAGGTGTTCTAAGCACATTCGGTTCCTCGCGTTTTCGCTCCGAATTCATTATTAATGTTAGCGGCTTTCGCATGAGACTGTGAATAGGAGATTTCGGGAAATTCGTGGTATTGGCACAATAACTAAAATCTTGTGTAGTAGGGGATGGTGGGCAAGTGTACTTCCTAACACTCAGAGAATTGGTTCTCTAGAATACCTAGTTCAAATTTGGTTATAACTTTGAGTAAGTACTTTATAACCTCATGTAGTTTCATATATATTATGTAATTGATTGTACTGTCGGTTCTTGGTGAAAATTTATGTTGAATACAAATAAAACACAATTTTTCGTGCACTTTTTTCACTATATTAAGATATAACTATAGATTTTAACAAATAACACGTCCAATATAATTCATGTAGTTTCACTCGTCCAATATAATTGTGATAGTCTAAAAATATGTATGTTGTATGAATTGAATAAAGATATATAAGATTAATGTCCAGTTTCTTAGGTGTTTTGACAAGACATATATGAATAGATAGTGCTTTTGATTATTGTATAATAAAAAAAATTAAAAAAGTCCTCAAAGTTGGGCAATGGTAAAATGACAACCTTTTCTTGTAAGACATATTATGAGTTATGACAATGTTGTGGAAAACGTAATATTTACATGTATATTTTTTATTTCCAGGTAAGCACATCTGTCTTCTTTGCTCGTCATCTACCTAAAGGCTTGACTACAGCTATGAAGTGTGCAACAAGGCCCCAAAATCTGTAAGTCAATTTTCAAAGAGCTGACGCGCCTTTCTAATTAGAAAATACTCTTTCTTCTTCTTTAGTAATAGTAGGTTAACGATATAATGCATTAAGCAAATCCAACGTAACTCATAAAAGCCTCATTTTATTCGGAGTGCATAGTTTTAAAGAGAACATGTCTTCATAATGTACAGCAGTGTCCCTTTATACATACCCCATTTTCTAAACTAGTTGTATGCGAGAGGGGTTACGTACGTAGGATACCAAAGTACGGTGATGGATGACATTTTAATGTGTTCGTCGCTGCAGCGCACGAGCCAATCTCATTTCGTAATAGTTTATGTAAGGATTTACTTGTTTAGTGCGGATAGATTACGTTCACTTAGCCTAGGTGCACACTAGACGCACGCGTCAGCGACCGCGATGACTGGTGTGACACTAAGAGCCTTATCACACTGGCAATCACACTCGTCTAGGGAATTCCCTAGACGAGTGTACAAAATGGCGTCCACGTTTAATCCGCGCTGCGCAATCGCATCGCTTTTCAAATCGCTCGCTAATCGCCAGTGTGATAAGGCCCTTAGGGTCTACACAGACGGACTGCACTTCAACTGCAATCCAACTGCAAATCGCAGTTGGATTGCAGTTTGAATGCAGTTGACACGACTGCAATACGACTGCAATAGAACTGCAAACCAAACAGTTCATACGACTGCACGCCGACTGCAACTGAACTGCAATCCGATTGCGCGTTTGGCTTGCAGTTCTATTGCAGTCGTATTGCAGTCTTGTCAACTGCATTCAAACTGCAATCCAACTGCAATATGCAGTTGGATTGCAGTTGAAATGCAGTCCGTCTGTGTAGACCCTTAGGGTTGATTCAGACCGCAGCGCGACGCGTAGATGCATTTCTAAATTTATAATATGGATTTGACAGATTCGTAGACGTCTCACGAAATTGAAATTTGTCAAAGGGGCATTTCGTATCCACCAATGTAGCACGTTGAGACATAATTCAAATGAAAGGGCTTGACAAGTTGAACATTTTATTGTAGGACGAAAAATCTCTAAACCATGGGAGAAAAAAGTTAATGAGGGTAGATGGAAGGTAAGAAAAATCACAAAAAAACACACTATATTATTGCATCAATTTATAGTGTTGCTGGTAAGGAATCATTTCTGGAAAGTAATCGTATACGACAAACTTAGTAGACCAAACGAAACGGTAAAGATAGCGTTTTGCAAACCATGCCCTGGTCCAAACTACGCCTTATGATTATGACAGCGATACACAAATGTAAGCAAACTATGTCTGTCCTTTGACAGCTTTCGCTTTGTTATAGTTTTTGTTACTTTACAATATGCATTACTTTTTAAATAAATCTAATAAGCTCAACAATTGTCCCAATTTTGATAAAAGTTTCACGTAGAAAATAAATTGTTTTAAAACATATATCTGTCGAACGGAGTCTGAAAATTCCAGCTCTCCCATTTAGGTTTTTCGGCAAAACATTAATCAAACTTTCTACTCAACTTTATGAAAATGAATCGAAACTTTCCGCAAAAAACTGTTACTCGTATTTTACGTTTTAATTCACCGACTTGTCAAAAAAATGTAACTCATTTAAAAACCGCGCAATACGAGATACGTCATGATAGATGACGTTCGATAGTTTGGGACTGCGGGTAGTTTGACATTTATTTTTGTTGCGCTCCGTTTTACGGCTTATGACAAAGTGGGTTGTGATTTTATATATTTGGCTATGATTTAGCTGAAGGCTTCCACTAGAGACAAGCGAGGATGCGTAGCGAGGAATGTGTTTTTTTAGGAAATTTGAGAATCTTTTCTTTTAACTAGCCTCGCTCAGGACAACGCTTCTTGAAAAATAAGTTCCTCGCTAAGCTTTCTTGCACATCTCAGGTTGAAACGCACCCTCAAAATTGTTTTCCTGTCTTAAGAGCGGGCTGTGCAATTTTGCTGTGTTTTCTAATAAGTATTACGATCCCGGAAGACGATAGACTCAAATGAAATTGAGATTTATTTAATCATTGTATATTTATCTGATACTTAGCTAATGGAAAACACGATTCACTTATTTTGACTCAATAGTTTTATTTTTCGAAATTATGAATCTTTTTGGGCATTTCAACAAATATATGTTACGCTTATTGAGTTACTATCATTAAATAACTTGCACTACTACAATCACACACTTTATAAAATAATAGCTAAAGGCAATATGAGTTTTGTATTTAGTTTTTAAGTAATCATCAAAAAACAGTTTTGGGACTTACGACCTTTACTTTCGTGCTATAATGCGGGAACCGTTGTTACGCGATATTGTTCACTATTAGCTGCAGCCTAAAACACATTGCCCGGGAGCACGATTCATGGAATTATTGTATAACGATTGGAGGATAGCGTTGTGTGTAGGCGGGGCTAGCGTTTTGACAGTAGGCCCTTAATCTGCTTCTGTCTTCAATTTGTGTGTAAATGATGTTCGATATCACACCACTTAATGAGAATAAATCACGCAGTGAAATTATTCAAAACAACACGTCCACTGCAGCACCAGATTTATAGAGCCCGCAGCGAACAGCTGCGGTCGAATCGACCCCACTTTTTCCGGTACAAATGAGCCCTTCTCGCCGTGATAAATCATTTCGCAAACATCTAGAATGCCCTCAAAAACTCCGGAAAAACGAGACGAACGAGCCGGTCAGATGGTAAATAAAAGCAGAGGCAATAACTCATACGCCGTTATCGCTGGTGCGCCGTAATCGGTGTTCATTATTTAAACCGTCCGGTAAACGGTGCGAATACCGCCCAACGATAAATCTATTTTTTTCGACATTAATGATACTTCTGTAAAGTAATCAATTCGCCGGTTTCGCGGGATAAATAAATAGCGTTAGGACTGTAGTGGTTTTAGATAAATGATAAACAATTTTGTCATACTGCTTGGTGATTTTTTTCTCTCCTCTATACTGTCTTAAGTTTTTTGTTAGTAGTGTTTTTCAGAATTACATATGTGCGTTTATTGCCTAGAAACAGTGTTGAAAATACATCTACTGTTAGCGGCGAATCTTTTAGTGTTGTTGAAAAGAAGCTTCCATGACTGTGTCGGCACTTATTTTATAATAAAACTCATATTGGTGTAATATGAGTAGTTGAGATAGTTTTCAAAAGTCCCCCGTTCTTGTGTTGCGAAAGTACGATTACGTACAGTTTTGAATTAAATTTCTGTCTTTGACTTTTGACCCTCCAAAGCCGAGAAAACGAACTGAAGGCAATCGATCCGGATTAAATTTCTTTGACTTTGACTTGTTCGAACCGCAAGGTTGAGGATGCCCGACACCTTGTCGTTGTTTGAGTTTAAAGGGCGCAAAAGTGATAAAGTGTTATTTATCTTGGGGCTCTAATCGCCCGGCGGACGTCGGGGGGTTATAATTAAAAGTTGGCCGTACAGTTGCAGCGTGTATTTCCCCATTAAAAGTTTGTACGGGAACTTTAGCGGAACACAATCAGTTTACAATCAAAGATCGTGCTGGGACATTTAGTTTTTTTCATGTTTTAGCGGGATGTAAAGTTTTTTTCTGCAATGTTTACGTAATGTTAGTTCTTGTTTTTTTTTTTTTAATTCTTAATTTATAATGTTAGTTCTTGTTGTGATGCTCGGAAGATAATATGTAGTAGTATTTTACTACTAGTTAGAATCGATTTTATTATAATTTTCTTTTATAACTAGTGACCCGCCCCGGCGTCGCGCGGGTATAAAATATAAGTTTAAATAGATAAGTTTTTATATTTACTGAATATCAGCAAAATAGTTCACATACTTTTTTGACAATATTTTATACGTGGCTTAACACGTGAATAACGATCATGACCGATGGGCGATGACTAACGAAAAAGAGTGATACGCCAGTATTTTAATAAAGGCACAAAGTTACATATCCCATTCCGGGAATATTTGGCCCTTTATCCCTCGTTGGGCCTTTGTGAGCATAAGCCGGGTGCTACAGGTGGCCGGGATGTTTATTTTTTACTTTGACCGCTCCTGACAATCCGTGGTGACCTTGTGTCGACGCGGGGTTTGATATACGGGGCTTTTATAGGTATTTTTACGACGGCCGGGCCCCGGAGCCTGGGGTTTTATTGGCGTTAAATGTAAGGAGTTTTTGATTACACAATTTTTTAATTACTCGCTGGTGAGATAATAATTTAAGCAATGATAGACGCATGTAAACTCAAATTAAAAATATATATTTCAGCCAAAGGAACAAGTTGTAATCGTTTTTCACAGCAAGTTATCGACAATGGGCGCTTTCACACTGCGACGATAACGACACGACACGATACCAAAGAATAGATAAGGGCCACCGCACATATACAATTTCAAGTTGGCCGACTCTATCTACGATCGATGATGTTTTCCTAATTCTAATCTGTCACTTAGTATTGAATGCACCCAAAATATTCTCCTTTTTTTCGCCTTCGTTTTAATAACGCCACAATAAAAGCGTGCTTTTTACCCATTTTAACACGCACGTCTAGGCTAGCAACACCGTTACCAACTAAATCTAAAAGTCTGCGGCTGGCAGCGTACACGATGAAGTTGTCCAATAAAATTGTGACACTACGCAATTTCGTTTGTACGATAGTCGGCCAACTTGAAATTGTATATGTGCGGTGGCCCTCTATTCTGTGGTATCGTGTCGTGTCGTTATCGTGCAGTGTGCAAACGCCCAATGTCATATAGAGCGTGTAGACTGTAGAGTGTAGACGGCAATAACAAAATGTTTACTCGTGTCTGCTTCCCCTGTCCGAGAAACTTTTGACGGCAATAAAGCTTCCGACGACCAAAAATGGCTATACGAGAATAGTTGACAAAGTTGTCGTCTAATAAATAAAGAGTTTAAATAGTTTCGTCGCAACAAAGTTATTTACGACGAGACTAAAAGGAAGCAGACGTCACTTTGGTAGTGATGCGAATAATCGGCCGGCGTGTTTACCCGAACTCCGAGTAATGGCTCGGACGACCGCCAAAAACTGGCCCGAACTGGCCAAAACCGGCTAGAACCGGCCATAGCTCGCGTCCTGGCACCGTTCCGGGAGATTTATGCAGCGTCAGCTCATAAACATGGGTGCCGCGTTGCGTTCCATTTTATCGACATGTAAAAAATTGCCAGATCTCCCCGCGTATCGGTCCAAAGAATCTCCATTTTGCTGCGGAAAATTTAGCGAACTGAATTTAGATGATCGTGTCACATAAATTCCTGGTTGCGCTATTCGCTAGTTAAACCTTACCCGCTACTATTTAAGCGCTCTTTTATGAAATGCAGACTTTTGTATAAACTATTAATTTGCTTAACCGAAAATGTTGATCCAGATATTTTTTCGAGGTGTGAAGCTGACAAACAGCAATTCCGTCAAAGGTATTTTATGCCTGCGAATTTTAGCTTTTAACGAAATTCATGTTACATCAAACACCGAATTGAAAAAGTTTCAATTTATAACGCGAACCCGTGAAGCGGTGGAACGCAACAACAAAAAAAGTATTTTTTAGGTATTCCGTTAGGTACACTCACGCCAATTTTTTACGTTTCAGATGATTTGTTTTGTATTTGTAACGAACTGTTTGCGATGATACATAACCCTTTGGCTGGTGCCCAGTTTACTGAAATATGCAGATAGCGTTTTTTATATTACTGAGCAGAATTTATCGGTAGATAGCTCTTTATAGGGGGAAAGGGTTGACGTATATTACGAGACGAGCGCTTTGGCTTTATTTTGTGGTCTGCACTGACGGGTTGCGCGAACTTCACGCGAGGCGCTGAAGGGCTCAAAGCCTTTTAATTACAAACCGCCGAAACATACAAAGACAAATATTGGGTTTCGTTTGAAGTGAAATGATGAGTTTTGTGGCGATTCTTTTTATTCTGTCAACCCACCCGTATGACGCATTTAAATTTTATTGTTTTCGAGTTTGTATTTGTCTTTGTGATGGTAAACGGATTATTTCTCGTAGCTGAGCATATATTGTTGTGACACAAGGAGCTCTGATACTGCGTGGACTTCACAAAATTTGATATTCTCTAAACCTTACGACCTCTCTTCACGTAAGGTCATGTTTGATAACCATGATTGCTACCGCAGCTATCTGCAATATGCATCGGTAATGAACAAACATAGACTAGTGTACACATCGAATGTAGATGTGTTTAAATTAGATAATATATAATTCGTGAAGATTATATAAGTAACTTTAGAGTGATGGGTCATCCTGATGGGTCATCAATCATCATGAATGAGTCCAACTTTCCAATAACATATATGACCGATTCGTTATTGTGCATTAACGTTGCCAATTTTGTCATTTCCAGAGGGTAGCTTTCTTTCTAATTTCTTATCCAATCCGCCTTCGGTCGCTAATCCATCTGCGCTAACTACATCTGACGAAACCGAATAAACTCGAGGCGCAACAAGCCGCTAACTCGATTTGGCCCCAATATCATCGGGTTACCCCCTAATAAACTAATCCGGAGTGAGAACCGAGCGGGCTATATTATATTGAATTAACCGAATATCCGATCACTCCGAGATATTTCGTTACAGTCGAGAAGAATAGCGGATTAGTGGTGAATAGCTTATATTGTAATTAGATAGTAATGTCACTAATGAGTAATGACTAATGACTATAAGGACACGCCTATTCTTTTCTTATCTTTTCTATAAGATCGTCTACAGTTTCTCACGACGACACTTTGATATTAGCAAAACACCCAATCGTTGGCACTTTAAGAGATTTTACTATAAAAAATCAGATTTTTATTATAAAATATTGGTGTTTCTGATATTTTCTAATAAAAATTAGCGCCAATTCAGAGCGCTTACAGACGAACGGTACTTGTCGACGGCACGCGTGCCGTCGACAAGTACCATTCGTCTGTAAGAAGCCCGGCGCGTCCACATTTGTATCATTTGCGCGATCAGATCTCCGATCAGATCTCCGTCGCGACCATCGCGCCGTATCAAGTATGCGTGTCATAGTGTGGACGCCTATTAGATCATTCTGCCAATCATGCGTGTATTTGATACGACACGTATCAGATACGCGGTTAATAGCGATCGGGGCGTATCATGATACGCGTATCATTTTGACACGCTTCGATGATACGCGACGGAGATCTGATCGGGGATCTGATCGCGCAAATGATACAAATGTGGACGCACCCTTAGCCGTATTTCTGTCAACTGGTGGGTAGTTTGCCCTGTATTTTTAAATAATTTCTTTTCTTGCATATATTTTAAAATCATGTATCGTATGCCTAAAATATAATAATATTATGTTCGTTGCTAAATGTTCTTCAGTTAATGAAAAGCTTTTACCGATTCCATTCAGCTTAGTTAATATGTTTGTATTGAGTATGACTGATATTGGACCCTTAATAGATTCCCTTGTACCAATAACTCGGTATCACAGGATTAATGTTTAATTAATTGATTCTTGATATTGTGTTACCAGTACATATAACGTACAAATTATTTTAGCAATATGTTTTGCTTGAAATAATAGAGTATAGACTATAGAGTGTGGTAACATTATTTTAATGTTTCCGCAAACAAAACCGACTTGCAATGTAAAAACAATTTAATAATAATGAACTTCAAAGGATTAAATAATTGTTACTCTGTAAGCGCGTTTTTCATAATTTGCCTAAACCTTACGAATAATAAAAACTAAGGAAAAGTAACTCCGTCAAAAAACATGTTCTAGTATAATACTTGTCAGAAATGTGTACCAGGTACACATTATACCATTTAGGTGGCCTTGAGCGGTATCAGGCTGACGTTACAATATGACAGTTCGAAAGGAACCAAATTTAAAACGGTAATAGTATGGGAGTTACGGTTCCTTTGTTTTTATTATACGTAGCCTTAACCTCAAATATTTCTGTACACAATCTTCATTATTTTAGAGTTGGTACTATTTTTTATCTCAGAAAAAATTACAGTTGCCGCGCGATAAACGAATTTTGCGCAACGGAGTTGCGGGCGTCATCTAGTAGGTACATAATGTTTTATTCATCAACCTATCGTCCATTATAATATTAAAAAAGAATAGATTTATTTTAAAAGATTTTCATTGAATTTGTACTAGTTAAAATGTGTTTGTTTTTATTGTGCATGTTTTTTGTTTCGTTGAACGTTGATCATACAAAACTTTGTCGTGGAACTAAACTAACTACACAATTTGTCGGCGGACGCCACAATGCGACCGTAGGTAAATACTGAAATTACTGAAACAACTTTATACTAATGAAATGGAATATTCTGAAACTACGGACTGGTTGAGAGGCGTAAAATAATAAAATATAATCATCGACATAAGTTTCTGTTCTGGTAGTAAGAAAAAATTGAATACTTTGATATTTAATTAAATTCTCGTGTCTTGATGTTCGTTGCCAGTTGCTCCTATCGGTTTTGATAAAATTTTGTGTGATTATCATGTTACACAGCTTTATTAATTTGGCGATAATTCTGATACTTTTATTTACTTCCTGCCTGTATCAATTTCACCAACTGTACCACCAAAAAGTTTATATGTACGCAAAGTACATTTCTGTTTCGTTCCTTTTAATCACTGAGGTTGGAAGTGAATTTCCCTCAGTGATAAGAGCTTCCCTCAACGTTATAAAGAGTGTTGTTTAGAGACCTCCAGGAATTACTTGTATATGTCCTCCGTCGGCGCTTAAATGCCTATTTTATTTCGCCGCCCGCTGAATATTACGGTGTAATTATGTTGTTACATCTACCCTCCCCTCCGTAATTTTAGGGTTGCCAGCCAAAGGTTTACGCGTCTAAATAAGTCGTTAAGCAACACGAATTCAACACTTGACATCAAGGTATTACTCGTACGAATTACGATGTATTCCTGCACCTTCAGGAGCAGGAACACCGTTGGGGTTTTAGTGGGCAGTCCTGGGTGCGGATCTTACGTCCGCCTCGGGGAGTCCCACATACCTCGGTGGTCCTCCCCAGGCCTTGGGAATGCATAAACGCATTACCCCAACGAAAAAAATACACATACGTTATATTATGTATTGTCGGGAGAAACTAACCCGATTGTTGTGCCTTTTAAAATTTTAACGAAGTCAAAACGATTTGGCTGAATAGTTTAAATGATCATATCGGACAGGAAGTAAAAATTTAATTCATTGATGCTTAGAACGGTGATGGTTGAAGCGCTCGTCGCGTCGGGCGAACAGTGCACGCCACATAAATCATTACGGACGCTGATAGCACTGATACATCGTCCCATCTCGTGCCGCGCTAACGACGGCGACGCCTCGCTCGGAAATTGC
Organism: Polyommatus iphigenia; assembly: GCA_963422495.1. NCBI lineage: Eukaryota > Metazoa > Arthropoda > Insecta > Lepidoptera > Lycaenidae > Polyommatus > Polyommatus iphigenia. Next base: position 9,893,869 of record OY730182.1, read on the forward strand.
AATACTCATATGTCACAGAGCGGAGCCAAGCATTCCCATTGATGCGGAATACATTGCGCCCCGACCGACCGACCTGGACCCCTTCCACCTCTATTGGCCGACCGCTTTCACACCGATTACCCCCGATTTAGGGCTCCCACTATAATTGCCAGCGACAATCGTCATCCAGCAAAATGACATTCGTTCAGCCGAGTGATATTTCACATATCAATTCGAGATTTCCATTCCTCTTGTCTGATTGCGATCGGTTGCGTACTATTGCAAATGGCCTTGTGGAACCGATGTCCATAAATCGTTGTAATGAAAATCTTTGCATCTGAAAATTGCCTGGAGAAGCAGCATAGGAATTAAGTGCGAGCGATCGAAAAATTCAACGCTAAATAGAAGTATAAATTCTAGAGATTCTAGTGCAGTGAGTAGAGAATTTCCAGCCAACGCTGCAGAACTGCAAATAGGTCCATTATGTAATAAAATGCAGTTGTATAAATCAGCGGTAACCACCGGCCGGTGTCTAATAGTCTTATTAGCGACAATAACAAAACGAGAGCAATTATAGCCACGGCTAATGTCCGCCCGTACGTCATACAAGCCACATCACTTGATTACAGTGCTTGACATGTTTTAGTAGCTACCGCTATAGATTAAAATATTAACTATAGGGTTCAACCTACAGGTGTTATTGTCTCCAGTCGTCTTGGGATTGTCAGGATTTAACTATTCTTATTGCGATTAATTTTCACAAGCACAAATTCTAAGACTTGATTTCTTTGAAGAAAAGATTTCTAGAAATGCCGTGCAAAGAAATTTTGTTTGTAAAAATGTGATCAATATCACCATAGTTAGTATTTTTCCACATCGAAATATTAAGTCATTCTTACTCCTAAAATCCAGGAGACTGAATTAGCGCAGTCCATTATCTCTTGTTCGTGGATGAATTCGGTATGCATTTTTGGTTGGTCATCGACGGGTTAAATCAACATTGACCTGACGTGACCTGTTTCTGTTTCCCCTTTGACGGAGCCCCGTTAAATATTGCATAGCTGTTCGCAACAGTATTTAAACGACCGTCAACTGAATACCAACTATAATATTTTATACCGTCATAAAAGTACCGTTATAAGAGAATATTGGTAGGATGATGTGCTTTGATCACATCAAAATCTCGATTTGTCAGTTGCACACATCAAAATGTAAGGACTACGACGCAATGGGACAGAAATCAGAAATTTAATATGATTACCCAATCCATGCTTCCATTTCCGTCGCAGATTCATTTTGAGCCTTAGGATGTGCTCAAAAGGGTCCTAAATCGAATGGCCAATCAATCATATCAGTTGCAGGGAGTAGTTAATTCAGTATCTGGATGTAAATGGTATTCACGGACTGTAATGAACTGGTACGTATCGATGTTATCAATATGCAAGCATAATACCCTGCCAGATTAGGAGAATTACTAGCTATGACCGATTGACTGCCACCATCATCATCAGAATTAAGAACGTAGTTTTTGTAGCCGTAGATAAATAAGGTTTAATAACAAACTGCCGAAGCGTTCCCTAACTTTGGTGGAAGTTCGGTCCCTTTTGAGGTAGATCGGCCGGTCGTGGAAGGAGTCCTATGTTAGACAGATCCGGGACATTCCTCCGTATACGGCTGAAGGCAAACCGAAGGTAGTTTTAGTGCGTAAGCCCGACGTCGGGAGTACCACATACCCCCGGGGTGCTTCAGCTTAACTGAGGCACATCCTCGACCCGGGGCACCCATAAAGGGTTTCCCCTGCGCATCAAATAAAAAGTTTAATAACGAAGATTCCAAAAAGCTCACTTTGAATGCAGCTTTCAAAGTGAGCATTTTGGAATCTTCGTATCTCGCACTGCGTTCTTGAAGATTCTATTATAATCTGACACTAAATAGAGTATAATACCTAAATTAATAGAAACAGATTAAAAAGAAGAGGCACTACTAATTGAACATGATCACACCAAATATTACCACTAAGTCACATTTAAATTGCTTTTTTGCCGCCGGGATTCCATTAAAAAGGTATTTTCCTCAATTCTTAAATCGTCCGCACCGGCAAAGCGGTAACTCCACAGAATTTCTCTTCCAATTTGTGTTTGTCGGGAGCGTATCTCTTACAATGTTGCATTACATTTTTTCCCTCTCCGTCGTCGTCTTGGAGTAAGCGATTCAATTTAGAACGTCCACCGCGCCGCGCCGGTCCGTGCGGGAATTCCGACTCACATACGGCTCGGCTGTTCAGACTTGTGTTATTTGTTCCAAATCATTTTGTTGTTAGTTTTTTTTTTGTTATTTCCGCGTTAAGTTCTTTTTCTATCTCACCGTTTTCTTTATTTGCTTCAATAAGCTGCTGGTGATCAAGCTTGAAAATAAGATTTTATTTATTGATTGGTATAATCTTCCCTTTTTTCGAAAAATCAAACGACCATAACTTGTTCATATATTATGCTAGCTAAAAGCCAAGCTTTGTGAGGGCTCGCGTCGTTTTTCTGCGTGGTTTGCGAGAACCAAACCTTGACTGACCGATGACAACACATCTACATATAAATAAAAATTACTATGTTATAGCACAGACCAATAAGCGTGATAGTTTTTCCGTAAAGTGAACCACAAAAGTGCTCAGGTTGTGGGATATACTAGGGCTCGCTTAGCTCGCCTTGATCATTTTTTTATTATGAATAACAAGTTTTAAGTAATATTTAGAGTTTGATCGAACTGCGCCTCGCGTCAGTTTCAATGTTTGACCAACTTATGAGTGGATATAACTTTTACGGTGTCCGGGGCGTAATTTTAACGCCGAATTCCGAACATGAGTCGCGAAACTGTGGCGCAATTATAACTTTGGAGAGTATAGCAGTGGCGAAGCCTCCATAGAACACGATTCCTACCGGCTTACCTTGGCCAATTTTAATATATACATTTTTTATTATTAATAATTATAGCTTACCCCGCTTCCTACAATTTCATAAAAATAATTCGCCATGTATTTAAAATCACGCAAACGCACACATACCCGTTTTTACGATCGCACTCAAAACGCGTACGTACTGCTCCGGTGGCCGGGGAACTCGCTCAAAACATCGGGAATCCAAACATTTGAAATGTATGAAATTCACGCACACATACACATTACTACTACATGCAAACGACTCGTCGATATTGTCGAACAACAAGCCGATCCCACATAGCCTACCTAGTCTTTATTTGTCATGTGTTAAGGTTTAGTTTCGCATGTTTCGCTTTAAAAGATTTCGTCCAATCACAACAGAGCTAATTGCAGCTGCGGCCGACCGGCGCGTGCTGTCATTTCAATTCACAATACAATTATATTACGCGGTCATTTGCACTCATTTTGTACTGTTATTATTGTAATATGCAAAATTTTGTTTATTAAGTTAGTGGGCTAGCTTGATTGTAATGTTTTATGTTATATAGTTTAAAAGAATCGAAAGTAGTGAAACTTTACTTGCCAAGTGTTGTGTTGTGTTTTTGTTTGTTACATCGTAAAGGTTGGTTTGTTTTACTTACTTTGAAATTAGTCGTGACACGGTTAGGTGAGAAATGGTAGCATTAGTACAAATTGACTGTTGTCTTACGGATTACCTATTAAATGACTTAAATTCGTTCTATTAAATAACGACGACAGACGACAAATAACAAAATTAAACATTTAGGTACGTATTTCTGCTGATATTTCTTTGCTACTAGCTTTTGCCCGCGATTTCGTCTGCGTGGACTTCAGACAGGTAGCCTATGTTCCTTTCCATGTTTGACATGGGATGCATGCAAAATTTCATCTAAATCCAGTTTTTGCATGATTGAGTAACAAACATCTACACTGGCAAGTCAGGATTCACTTATTTTTGGTGTGTGAGTGTGAGTGACGTGTGCTTAAAACGGCTTTTTTTAAAGCCACTTTTATCATACTCGACATGCACTGTTCATATAATACCAGTGATGTCATGTATGGTGAAGGTGGTGAATACTAACAACACTAACACTGCATGCAACGCACACAATGCAAGCAAAGCACCCTAGTAGTTATGGAAAAGGTAAACTAACACACTTAATACAGGTATGTAATTTATTGCACGTTTTTTTTACAAGAATTGAAATTTTGCTTATTCACGAGTTAGCCGTTTTTTGGTCCGGCTTTACCTTTTTTTTTTTCACCCCACGCCACTGGAGTATAGATAGTTTTTGATTTACAGTTCACCAGTTTTGTATTAAAATAATGCATATTATTTTCGTACTGTCATTGCTTTAGTATTATTATTTTTTTATGTCATTGCTAGTTTAATTTTTCGCAATGAGTGGAATTGTGCGTGGATTCAGATAGTTATTGATTTACAGTTCACCAGTTTGTATTAAAATAATGCATTTTCATTGCTTTAGTATTAATTGCTTTTTTATATTTTTTATGTCATTGCTAGTTTAATTTTTAAGAATTATGCCCGGCTTCTGAATTTTTGACGGCCGCCAATCAACAAAGCACCAAAAGCTTTTGAACAAATAAACTGTTGTCAAAAAACCAGGCATTAAAAATGTTTATTGATTGCTTAAAAAATGTGATGTAAGAATTAAGATGCCAAGAACTTGGAACTTTCAGCAGTAAGACTCGGCAAGGCTTAACCTAGTGTGGATCCTTAATAATATTAGTAGGTAATGCGAAAGTGTGTCTGTCTGTCTGTCGTCTGTCTGTTACGTCTTCACCGCTGAACCGATTTTGCTGAAATTTGGTATGGAGATACTTTGAGTCCCGGGAAAGGACAAGACAAGGTAAGGGAAGTTCTCGCGTGATAAACGAATTTTGGCGCAACGGAGTTGCGGGCATCACCTAGTTGTTCATAAAGCAAGTCAGTAATAAAAATCTAAAGCCATTAGTATGCTCGGTCCGAGCTCGCTGCGTCTGTGGTCGGAGTTTGTGGTTATTTTTAATTAATACTAGCAGAGCAGACACCAGCTCAGTTAAGGCAGGCTGTTCATTAGCTGAATATCTCGGTTTGTTTGACTTTTGATGTCGGAACTGAGAGTTGGTGTCAGTTCAGATGCTTCACGAATGTTTTTATTTATGTTGACGGCTCCCTTTTCAGTTTTCAAGGTACATTTTTTTCTTGATGTAGTTCTTCCTTCTTTTTTACAACCGATTACAACAGAGGGGTGCAGTGTTACGGTGCGTCCACATTTGTATCATTTGCGCGATCAGATCTCCGATCAGATCTCCGTCGCGATCATCGCGCCGTAACAAGTATGCGTGTCATAGTGTGGACGCATATTAGATCATTCTGCCGATCATGCGAGTATTTGATACGGCATGTATTAGATACGCGGTTAATAGCGATCGGGGCGTATCATGATACGCGTATCATTTTGACACGCTTCGATGATACGCGACGGAGATCTGATCGGGGATCTGATCGCGGAAATGATACAAACGTGGACGCACCCTTACAAGTTTGACGTCTTTCTCTCTCTCTGTCTCTCTCTCTCTCTCTGTGTGTGTGTGTGTGTGTGTGTGTGTGTGTGTGTGTGTGTGTGTGTGTGTGTGTGTGTGTGTGTGTGTGTGTGTGTGTGTGTGTGTGTGTGTGTGTGTGTGTGTGTGTGTGTGTGTGTGTGTGTGTGTGTGTGTGTGTGTGTGTGTGTGAACGAGTAGGCCTTTCGGAAGTTACGATGCCATGAATAGGCGTCACTATCGACAGTGTTCTTAGCCATTATTCATAATCATCAGCTTGCTTACTGGCTACTGCTAGAAAATATCGAGGTTAATTTTTAAATTACTACTTATTACTTTTTAATTATATATTTATTTTTACATATCCCAAAACTTTATTCTATAATACTGTCAGTGTGACCTTAATTATGTTCTTTAACTTGTGACGGTTCCTCGTGTGTAAACTCAGCCTTACGCTAAATAAATTCATGCGCTAGCTCTCATTATAATTAGGTTTAGTCTACACATGTAGTAAGTAGTTTCTGGCGCTTGTGTTTTGTATGGGCTCGGCTTGTGCTTTTATGTCACGAACGCCATTTTCGGGTTTAAAATTCGATTTCATATAAAGACTGAATAATGTTATAACAGGTGAATCTATAATAAGTAGGTACTTTAAATATATTTTTAAGCCGATTTTAACGTTAATAGGGTAATCACACCTTATTTAAAGATTGTTGGTGTGTTTGTCAATTATTCACACGAAAATTAAATATGAATGGACTTTGATTTTTGCCATGGATCTTAGGCTGTCTTTCCACCAGAGCTGAGCGTAGCTGTGTCGCGAGGAATAGGTTTTTAAAAACCAATAGGATCGCTTCATTGACATGACTTTGCCATGACATCGCTCAGCGCGGCGATGATATTGGTTCTCAAAAACACATTACTCGCAACACAGCTCCGCTCAGCTTTGGTGGAAACGCAGCCTAATACTGTGTTCAGTGTTCCCTTGAAATACTGGAATAACAAGAAATAAATAAAAATCGTAAAGTACTTGTTAATGATAAATAAAAATCTTAGTTTAAAGGTATTTTGCTAAATATAATAGCGCGAACTCTCACTCAGAAAATAAACTACTCGGATCGTTTGAGTTAAATTTAAATCCGTAGTGAAGATAGTAAGAAACGTTAATAAAGTCTCACTCTTGAAGTAAGACAAGTTGAGTTGAAGACGTAAGTGAATGAACTGGGTAACTAACATTTAACAACATGAGAGCAATTGCTCATTTCTTCATTATAATTTTAACAAACCTTGTAACTTACCTACTTCATCGTATCTATATTAATACAATAAAGCGGAAGAGTTTGTTTGCTTGTTTGTTTGAACGCGCTAATCTCAGGAACTACTGGACCAATTTGAAAAATTCTTTCAGTGTTAGATAGCCCATTTATCGAGGAAGGCTATATTTATGACGCTAAGTCCAATAGGAGCGAAGAAATAGAGAAAAAACGGAGGAAATTATTTGAAAGGGCTTATCTCACGAACTACTGGAGCAATTTTTCTATTATTTGTCACAAATAAAAAGTAGACCACGTGAAAGATCATAGGCTATTTTTGTGGACTAATTTGTCTGTGAAATATCTAATTTACGCGGGCGAAGCCGCGCGGAACGTCTTGTACCTAGCTCATAATATTATGTACATATATCTTATTTTTATTTTAAATCGTCTTCCCGGTTCTAAAGCCGGGCTTTATAAAACAAATGACAGTTATTAGTTATAGTTATTAGTTACCCACTTTCATCCACTAGTGTCTTCGGTTCACTCCAATTACAAGTATCCTTGATACTTGTAAATTAGATCCACTGAAACTGTTTGATACTTTCGCACTTAATTATTTAAGCACGTTTAAACTTTATATAACAAACAAGATGTTTCGCGCGGTTTCGCCCGCGTAAATAAGTATTTGAGCGGAAACCGTACATTTTTTCCGCAAAAAGTAGCCTATGTCCTTCCGCGTGGGTTGCTCTATATTTTGTACCAAGTGACATAATAATTGTTGTGTATAGTGAGAGTAAATGTCCTATTATCAAAATTCTGTTTTTTTTTTTATCTTAATTATTCTTTTAGCAAACAAATGAACAAGATTTTTAGGATTTGAGAAGAAAGGAAATACTAACTTGTAATTATTTGTGTTCAGTGTGAATTGAAAGCTAAAAGTCTAAAAAGGATAAATAATGCATTCGAGTCTTGATTGTCCCTCGCATTTTAACCGTCCACTGAAAAAGTAATTGGCTCTCTCAAAAGAAACTGAACGGGGTCTCCATTTAATATATAAATAAAGAAAAATGTCTTTCCATTCTGTTTTAAAATAACTCCACAAACGGACTCACTAAAACATTCCCTTTACAATATAGATGTGTCTTAAGATGGTAAGCTTCTTTTGTCTGACGTTTCCATTTTAAAGGTATTCGAAAATTCGAAACACGAAGTAACAAAGCAAACTGGAATCTTGTAGAGGTACAATAATAGTGTAATTTGGTCGGGCGAGAATAGTTGAGAAAAAGAGAATGTTACGTTGCAAGACGCTAATTTTGGGAAGAGCAAGACGTGTGCTAACAAAAAAAAAAAAAAAAAGCAATAGAACAGAATCGAACAGATTTGAATAGGACAGAATAGAACAAAGCAGAGCAAAACAGACATGAATTTTGTCAATGTAAAACAATTTACATACGCTCTTTTGCATTTTTTAAAGGTTAACGTGGCGTTTATGTTAGTGAAAAAACGACTGAATCGTACAAGAGGTATAGAATATAGAGTTTATAATTATATAAGGATTGAGTTCCATTCCCCATGAGATTTCAACTGACACATCTCTAAACCTTGTAAGCCAATATTTTCTTTGGAAGTTTTAATCGAGATAAAACAGATAGGACGCTACGCTTGATTAGCTCTATAAACGGTGCAAAAAGGCTGTATAAAAGCTATATAAAAGTAATGATCGGTCAACGGCGCCGCGTGACCTAGTAACTTGGAACTTTAAACGTATTTAAGCTCAACGTTGTCAACATCTTTAAGGTTATTTAGGAGCGCTAAAATAGTTTGGAACGTAGTGATATTAAACGACTTCAAAAAGGAGGAGGTTTCTGAATAGTAAATTCGACCGTATATTTGTTTGTTCGCGGACAACTCCGTCGTTTATGAACCGATTTTAATGATTTTTTGTTGTCTTTTTTGTTGGAGAGAAGACATTTCAGTGGTGGCATCGTGATAGGGAAATACTGTTTGAAGACGATTATTTTTTGTTAATATTATTATTTACGAATTGTGTACTTGACTGTGAAAGTTTTTCTGTTAGTCTGTTCCCGTTTAACCGCTGAACCGACTTAGATGCTATTTACCATGAAACCACCTTGACTTCCAGAAGATCCCTATAACTAACCTATCACATAAATAAATTGCTTAACGAAGCAGCAGCCTGCAGTATGTATTAAACGAAAGAAACCTTTACTAAACAGTTTTTTTAAATTAAAGTTGTTGTAGTTGGTGCCAGATCTGGATTCGATGCAGGACTAGTGTACTGCATCACAGTTGACTCATCACCACTGTATTCCAGCGGTTAGCACGGCTGGCCTATAACTGTCTCCCAGTACTAAGCCAAATCTCAATATACCTCGAAACAATCCGCAGAATGCACACCCTACAACGGGTAAATGTCGAAAATGATTTCACAAAGTATGTCAATTTAATTAAAACTGGGGAATTAATTATGTACAGAATCACATGGCGGACATTTTGCGGTGATTTTTTGGTTTTACGACCGACGATTGTCGCTTTTGGACGTTAACACCATAGTCATAAGGTCGAAAATGTCTATCTTTGCACTGTTTAACGGCGTCGTATGTCACAAAGGAAAGAAAGAAAGGGCCGAGGTCCCCGATCTCCTCGTTAGCTGAGATTATTATTTCAATTAAACCTTTTTATAGCTTAAACGGCTCAGCGTTTTCGCCTATTCGGCCTGATTAATATTTCGTGTTAGCCACAGTACGGTGACCACGTTTATGGACCGGACTTTATGGGACATGAAATTACTAATTTAGTTTTTTGTGTATTGTCGACGAAGCTGCCGATCGGGCAATCGATGTAAATGATTAACACAGCTGTTAAATCAGACACGTACAGTCGCGTGCAAATATTATTTATGTAAACACATTTGCAGTCAATGCGGTCATTCGCTGTATTCTGAGGGGTAATATTTTAAGTGGTAATACTTTCAATGTTGTACTACCTAATAGGTACCATCGAGGAAATTGATTCGTAGGCAGTTGACGGGCCTACGTCAGGTGGTCGGCTTATGATTCGATGTTAGCTGTGATCGGTCGGATGGGTTTGACTTAACGCGATCAAATTACTTAGGTCCGTCATCTACCTAGGAATCAACTTCTCTGATAATACAATATGCTTAAATTACCATTGAGCTTTCCAGAAATTCAGAGTATCTCCAATCTTCATAGCAGATTTCATAGAAATCGGTTAACAGATTTTATCGTGAAAGGTCAACGACAAAAACACTTTTGCATTTATAATATTAGTACGGATTGAACGAACCTAATTAACAAGCGTAGCCGAACTCCCGAATCTTAACACTCCATTTAATACAAACTTTATCGTATACAACGTCAAAATTGACAGCTTTATTTTCAATAAGTCGAAAGTTTGTCGAGTTTCGGTGCCGCAACGTAGCCAACTTGTATCGGCAATTCGTTGTCTGAACATTATTCGACGCAGTGAATATCGACGAAAACTTTGGCGAGTTGTGACACTTGCAGAATATTACATATTAGAGTTCGCGCTAAGCCAGCGCTAAGCATGTGCGCCGAATGGTGTGCTGTTTCGGGGAATATATGCACAAATGGAAGTGTTGGTGGAGTGCGGAAAAGGAAATGCTTGCATTATAATCAGGCAATTACTTTGTAAGTTTTTTGTAGTCAAACGGCAGATCTACGTAGTTCGGTAACGTCATAACGTTCACGGCCCAGATCACGTATGTTGACTTGATATAACCCGACTAAATAATTAAGGTTCGCCGTCTTCCTTCAAATCGTTTTTTTATGGATACTAATATGGTCATGAGTCATGACGGAAAGGCTATCAAATTACATTGTAATGGAAAATATCATAAGTAGTAACACTCGAGAACGGCTGAATCGATTTTGCTAATTTTAGTCTTGAAATATTCGTGGAAGTCCAGGGAAGGTTTATATTAGGAGGGAAGTGATATATGAAGTTCACCGAGTTATCTAATAAGAAATAAATGTGGGTTTATTTATTTATTTTTAAGTTTGTGACATAATAATATTATTATGACAACGGTTGGATACGACTAAGAGCAAATTGCTACGTAGCTCCCTCTGATGGCGATGGTGGTAGGTTATTTTTTTTTATAAAATAAGGCAAACGAGAAAACGGGTCACCTGATGGAAAGCAACTGCCGTCGCCCATGGACACTCGCAACATCAGAATAGCTGCAGGTGCGGCCGTTTAAGAGGGAATACGCTCTCTTCTTGAAGGTTTGCAGGTCGTATTTCTCCGGAAATGCTGCTGGTGGTGGTTATTCGTGTTGCTGTTCCAGGCGGCGCTTCAAGTGAGTCTGACCAACAGCAAATGGAATATCGAAAACCACAGACATAGATCAAGATAGATACCGCATGTCGCTCCATTTGTATGAAAACGAGCGTGCAACTTTTTTTCTACCCACTGTGACGTACCAATGATAAGAAACGTGTCCATTATCTAGGCCAACGTTTCTATTTGAATTTCTACAGCTCAATGCGGCACATTTAGACATTTAGGCATTTTTAAAATTCCGATTGACGTCCGATTCCGATAGCAGACTAAAAAACAGAATTTCGAAAGACGAGCATAGCTCGTCGTTTGGGTACATACACATGCGGTATCTATCTTGATCTATGTGTCGAAAACCCACATTGAAAACTCAATAACAGCGTTAATAAATAGCCTGTTTATCCGACTGCGACAGATAAGAGGATACGTAACAATTACGCTCAGAAATGGAATATATTTCGACAAATGATCGTTGCCCGAGGCTGCTAGAGCTGATAATGTTGATGACGAGTAATATACGACGCTGTTGGGGGTATGTGTATTATCGGGTTATTCGTTTTTTATTTATGCATGTTTGTTGTCAAAGTGTATAATATTATAATAGTTTTTGGTATGTGACTTTCACATACCAAAAACTATCATCATCATCAGTCATCTCGTTGTGCTAGAACAGGCGAACAGATTTAAGGCTGGCCGCATACACAAGTTTTCCGTATTAGATTTACGAACTCATTCAGTATTCGGAAATCCGAATGCACGGAATTAGTAGAAAATACATTAACTGACGTAAACGTTTGCTTTTTTCCGAATGGGAAAAATTCCGCACGTACGTTTCGAGTGCAAGTCAGGGCATTCACCAGTGAAGAAAAACGAACGTTTGCGCTAGTCTCGCAATTCCAAATCCAAAATCCACACTAGGAAATCCGATGCGGAAAACGTATATGCGGCTAGCTTTAATGTTTGGTGCGGATTCTGTAGGATCAGAATATAATTGGATAATTTTTATCGAAAAGTAATGTAAGGGACCCACGTAGTTAAGAATTTCTGCACGAACATCACTAAGTCTGGTCTAAGGGTGAAGCCAAACGAGCGTAATTTGTGAGTTGTGAGTCGCAGAATTTCGATCGCATAAATATCTTTTCATACAAATCATGACTCACTTAATTACGCTCGTATAAATCCAACAGGACTTTTGAATGAAACTGAATAGAGCAGAATTTCTACCGACCGAAATTCTGCGACTCACAACTCACAAATTACGCTCGTTTAGCGTGACCCCAAGTGTTTGTTGCCTGCAATTTAAACTTTTCTTCGGCCTTTCTTAAGTCCAAAAAGGTAACCATACAAACCTTAAAATTGTCCAACAGATAGCCATACTTTCGCATTTATAGTATTAGTAGGTACGAATTTACTTTACATATTTCGTCCAAAACTAATTCCGAAATACTAGTGTATTCACGGTAAATACAGGCCAAAATTAAATTACTGGATAATAAAAGAGAAGCAAATAAATATTTAAGGTCTACTTTGAGTAGACTAGTACTTTTGATACGAAATATTTACTTTGGCCTCTTTTATTCGTGAGCGTAAACGTAATTAATTGAAATACTTTTGTGTACTTACATAAAAAGGTATTTATACAAAAGATCTTCCGAAATGCTAATAGGTGAAAAGGAAGATTGAATCGTAAAGAAAATATACATTTTAGGACAGATTTACTTTTTTGTCAATTTTGTTCCTAATGCGATATTCACGGTTGGAAAAATACAGTGAGTATATTCGTCCTTAATTGCTCAAAGTCGATGATTATATTATGCACATTGTAGACAACTGCAGCAATCGACGTCTTTATAAATCATGGCCTAACCTCGAATTTTTATAAATTGATATTCTTTTTACTAGCCTGTTCCATGGCTGGGCATTGGGCAAAGACCTTTTCAAAATACTTCCACTTATCTCGTTCCTACGCCACATCAAATTCATCATACTAGATCAAATGTAATAAAAAGCGCCACACAATCTAGCTAACTCTAGGCCCTGATTCACAATGCGTAATTCGACTCGGATTCGAAAACTTCACCGCGGGCGGCGGGACATCCAATAAACGCTCACCGCGCTAGGCGTTGACCAATGACCGCACGGTAAAGTTTTCGAATCCGTGTCGAACGGGAATCGTGAATCGCCCTGTAGCCCTAGCACGGCGTCCAGTAGAAATGCGAAAGTATAGAGTATAGACAAACTGTGGACATAAACTTAAGGTGCCGTTCTGATCTTTACCGCGGCTAATCGCGACCGACAAAAATTCAATTAAAATGCCACTTTATGACAGACTATAGTATCCCACCAAAACATGAAATGTAAAAGGAGCCAAGCGAAATATTGCATAGCTATTCAATACTTCTGTCGTAAAAAGTTTTCAGATCACATTCAAGCCAAGCCTTCATCTTATTTTGTAATTTAAATCAACATTCAGTAAATGTATCAATAGATTTCTTTATTTTATAATTATTATAGTGGCTTGGCAATGAGCACTAGAGAAATAATCAGCTACTAATTGGATTTATTGGGTACCATCAGCCAGAATATGCGTCGTTACATATTAAAACACTTTATGCTTGCCGTCTGTGTAAGTATGAACTCTTCCCAATATGCAGTTTTATATTTGTTACTATTGTGCTCATTGCCAAGCCACTATAATAAAATTGAGGGGTATAGAATCTAAGGCAGCTATATCCACCTAGTTTATTTTTTCATAAAGCAGAAAAAACGTTTTATTTTATTTTTACTGTAGCAACACGAATAAAAAATAGTCTAAAAAAAAGTTTTTGGAATGGTGGTAACACTGAATACACATCCATCGACCAATCCAAAAATTAAATTACTTTTTGCGGTAACTTTAAAATCACTTAGCTGTATTTGATACCAACAAAAGGATTTAGCTGTCTTTGATTCAGACTGCAATGGATATAGCCGTTTTTGATACCAATTCTTTGGTGATGACGTCATAAGACTAGTGTTGTGTATTTAAACTTTATTTAAGTATCTAAGGATTTTCTATCGAAAATAAAATGCAATGTGTTCGTTAATATCAAGTGGATTGCTAAAAAAATGATACCGAAATAAATAAATGAGTAAATAAAAGAACATTTCTAAAAAAAATATTGTTTTTTAAATTAAAAATCTTATACTCTTAAATTATCTTGCTCTACTTGAACTTCGCAAAGATCTTCTACAGTATCGTTCTCCTCTTCAACTCCCCTTTCTTCTAATAGCCGCAGCTCATCTTCGTCTTGATTATTCAACACGGCGTGGAAATATTCTAAATGTGGAAGATGTTGCCAAGAGTCACCGTAGTGTTTTTTAAGAAGGTTTCTTACATCTCGCAACTTTAACGGATTTACATCTATGCCATTAGGAATCATTGTTGGCCGTATAGCCCCAGCGTTTTTTCCTCTTTTACATAAACTTTTGGGGTTTCCTATGTCAGAATTGTAATATAATTCACCACGTACCAACACACTACCTTGATTTTTTGATCTTCGAAGAATAAATCTTTTACACAGAGAAATCTTGAAGTGGAGTTGAGCCGGTGTTTTTACAATATTTTGTATTGAACTTTTCCAGTCAAGCACGGGTATATCTTGTAGTCGCGTGACTGTCGAGTGTTGACTGATCACATCGATGTACTCTTCTGGCGATGCGATTACCTCAATTTTTCGGATATTTTTTTCAATATTCCCGACAACTCGATCAGGAGGCATAAAAGAATGGCCTGTGACGGGAAACACCAGTAATTTTTTTTTATTTGACGTTTTTCCAAAATCCAACTCATACACATTGAAATCATTATCAAATTTTTATTTTGGCCAGCACATCCGTCTGCCACTAAACGGACATGGGTGACATCAGTCAGGTCAGTTTTGTTGAGCCTATCATATACAGCGGAAGCAATTTGGTTTGAACCTTTAGCATATTCATTTTCCGTCCAGACATACGCAAATGTAGTGTTCTTATTTAAAGGATCTTTCGATGAACCTTGCCTGCTGTAATAACAGCTCTGGTCGGGCACTTTTGGAAGTACTAAATTCTTTTGGCAGTCGAATGAGAACGTAATCATTTCTTCTTTTTTTTCTTTAAGTAGTTTAAAAAATGCTTGTGCTCTTAATTTGTGTATCCTTTTCTCTGTCATCAGTTGAATTTTCCTCGATGGATCATTTTCGTTCTTCAGCTTTTCTTGGAGTTCAATGCATTTCGAGCACACATCCGTCCTTGGACTCCCAAAACCAAGATTAAAATCCTGATTAAAGATCTAAAGTACAGATAGTTCAACTCAGTTGTGCGCGCCGCCCTATGTGTGGGTAAACCTTGTACATATACAGTGACTTTGTGTGCGTGACAAGAGGTACAGTCGGGTACAAATACAAATAGAGTTATTTACGGGTTATATACGGGTTTTAAAAAAAAGAGTTATTTCGTAATTTAATGTTTATTTATTGAACATTATTCAGAATCGCTACTTGAAAAATCAAATGATGAATTTTCGGATTCGCTGCTCTCACCAAGGTTAATTATGAATTCTGACTCCATGTCAAAATTTCTATAGTATTCTTCTTCTTTCTTTTGTACATGTCGACAAGTATTACCCCACATCCCATCATCAATTTGACTTAAACGTTCATTTATGAGTTTCATTATTTCCGTCACATTTTGATCGACATTATGCGAAGCAATATAATTTTTTAAAATTCCCCACACATTTTCTATAGGGTTTAGTTCAGGATGATATGGTGGCAGTCGAAGAACTTTTATGCCATATGGCTGAAGTATGTCGTCAATCTTGTAACAGATATATTTTTCTTTATTTTTTTTAATCAAATCATACAGTTCGATTTTTTTCATATCTTGATTAAAAGCTATGTTTTTTTCTGTCAGCCATCTCACCATTTCTATTTTTTTGGAATTAGAATTTGGGGCTCTGTCATTTTGAACGTTATGGTATGAGGCATTGTCAAGCACAACCACAGAGTTAGGTGGAAGATTCGGTACTAGACGTTCTTTTAGCCACTTTTCATAGTTTTCTGCGTTCATGTTAGAGTGGTAATCACCAGAAACACTATTTGCTTTGTATGTCAATAGTGCGTTAGGTACGAAACCTTGTTCTGAACCAGCATGCACAATGATAATTCTTTGTCCTTTCGACAGGTTTCTCTTTAAAGGTGGTCCATCTTTGTTACCCCATCCTTTGTTTTGCACATGATTAGTTAAGATGTAGCTCTCATCTGTATATACGATACACCGATTTTCTTGACGGTATCTGAGTAAATTTTTTAGGTAGGAAAATCGTAGTTTTTGGATGTCATGCCGCTCTATAATAACACGTCTGTTATCCACAGTTTTTCGCCATTTGTATCCCAACTTTAACAAAGCTGTACGCAGAGTCGAAATACTTCCATCATAGTTAAGTTTATCTTGAAATATTCTTTTCAACTTTAGCAAGGTAGGTAACTCACGATGTTCTAAATGGTAATTTTGAATAGTGGAACGTATAACATCGACGTTAAAGTTGTCTAATTCTAACTTCTTTAAACGTTTTTTACGGTCTTTATGCGGAGATTTAAATTTAGAGTCAGATTCTTTTCCTTCAGCCAATATATTAGTAATTGTTCTCTCTGATACCCCCACTGCCATTGCTGTTCTTTTCCGTACGCTATTTAAATGTTCACTTAATTTCGATATTAAAATTGGACTTGCACTGCAAACTGGATCACTTACTAATTCCAATATATCTCTCGCATCTTTTTTCAGAAATTCGTATACCTTAGCAATGGTTCCTCGAGTCTAAAACAATAATACGTAAAAGTTAACAAGGACATATTTTTTAGTATATGGAATCATAATAAACATTAATTACATCCAAATTTAAAATAAAAAAATATTTACCTGACTCCTTAAACATTTTCTCCGTGTAGAACTAGACATTTTCGAAACGACTGTACCCGTAAGAAAAAGCGATAAGAACACGTGTTACTCGGACGACGACTGCCGCGTCACTGCCACACGAATGAAAGTTGTATATTTACAAGCCCACGCACATATAGGGCCGCGCGCACAACTGAGTTGAACTATCTGTAAGATGATTTGACTGGGCTGTCTGGGTGTGCTTGTTTAAAAAGTTTAAATAGTTTTTTTAATATTGAGCTCACTAGGTAGGTATTTGCGTTGTTGCGTTGATCCTCTGCAATAATGTGCTTCTACCCAATTCAAAGACTTTAAAAACCTGTGAACTGATTGTCTTAGTGCTGCATACTTCTGTTTCTTATGGTCACCGCCTCTTCTCTCTGTAGGAACCCGACCAGATTCAAAAAAGTTTTGCATGACGAACTGAACACGATACTTCGTTATGCCAAGTGTATTTAGAAACACTTTCTGGCAAACTGGAATGGCTTTCTTAAGTGATTTAGCGTAAATTGCATATTTAATTGAAAGAGCTCTGCTTTTTCTTGTGTTTTTTACAGGCCGCTTTCTGGCTGTTTTCTTTACCGAACAGCACTTCAATATTAACGCATCTTGATGTTGTTTGATATGTTTCGAGTAAAACGATCTGTGAAAATGCACAAGATCTAGTATTTTCAATTGTTTACATGCAAATGATTTGGTGTTATGATTGCAGGTTATATTTTCTGGCAAACATTTCGACGAGTACCTGTGAAACAAAGCAAACGTAACCATTACTATAAATAACTTCTTAATGTACCTACATTAATTATTAATGTAACTTAATAGCTCCATTGATATAAATCCGCACTGAACAACATAAAACTTATAGATAAAATACTAGCTGTGCCCCGCGGTGTTACCTCCGCGCTCCGGTTTAAGTGATATAATATAATAAAAGACTATGAAAACCAATAGTAGGGTCAAAACGGGACGATACATGGTTCTATAATGGTTTATGGTAGTGGTGATGATGAATGTAATTTGCATGGTAGCTTAATATGCTTTCCGTTCTTAAAACAACGTCGAAACTCACAAACTTGTATCTATAAAGAGTCAGGAGTTCTCTCAGCACCTTCCGAACCATGGTAAACCTTGGTGCAAAATCTTACTTGTTGGTAGCATATTATGCTTATAATACTGCTCACGAAACCGAAGTCACCACATGTTTCCATATAAATTTTGATGAGTTCCTTCGATTTCTTATGGATCCCTTCATCAGGTCACCACTTTTATGAATATGGTACCAAATTAGGATGATAACCTATACACCAAAAGGAAAATTTTGAAAATTGGTTCACAAACGGCAGAGTAATCGTTGAACATAAAAAACGAACATAGCACCTCCTCCATTTTAAAAGTCGGTTAAAGTTGTAGCCTACGTGTTATTCTGATGTACCTATAAGCTATATTATTGTAAAGTTTTATTAAAATCCGTTCAGTAGTTTTTGCGTGAAAGAGTTACAAACATCCATACATACATACATACATCCAAACTTTCGCCTTTATAATATTAGTACGATTGTTCATTAAACCTAGACAAGGGCGTCGCCAGCCGATGGCGCAGGGGGGGGGCAAGTTGACTTTACATACTACAATTCATACTTTTCTCATTCTCTATGAATGAGAAAAGTAGGTATGAATTGTAGGTAAAGTGGGTATGAATTGTAGGTATTCTGTGACAGTACAATGCAATAAAAAACTTGTAAATAAGTTATAATAACATTTATTAGAAAAATAGAATAAAAAGGAGTTTGAATTTGAATAAGCGTACAGCGTATTTTTTTTAATTATCAGATTTTAATATTATAATGGTCGTTGTTTGTTTATATTAGGTTAATTAAAATATAATTTTCGGGGATTCATTGTAAACTTCTCGGCCACTTTATTATTAAAATCTTGTAAGTTTCCATGTATAAGTTTTCGGTGCACACTCATCATGGCCAAACCATTGAGGCGATTTTCACTCATAGTGCTTCTTAGCCAGGTTTTTAGTCTCCTAAGGCTGCTAAACGATCGCTCTACCGTACACGTCGTGCATGGAAGAGCGATCAAAATTTTCAACGCTTTTTCCGTGTCGGGAAAGAAGGTTTTTGCTTCTTTCAGGATATCAACAACGGTTTGATCTGTTGAGTTTGGTTTATTATGCCAGAATCGCTGCCAAAGCTCGACTTCAATTTTTATGTTTGGTAAATTATAAAACTGAGCGATAGTTTCACAAGTTTCTGTGAGATTTTCGACTGACATTGTTTGCATTTGTGCGGGGTGTAATTTAGATAAAGCAAATGATGGAGTATTTTCTTCAGCAAAGCGTGTTTCCAGCGATGTAATAACGGAGTCCAAGTATGGTATTATTAATGATCTTTTCCAGAATTCTGAAGGGCTTTCTGCTGGGTGATTGCTTCGATGACGTTGTTTCCCAACAATGCGCGGCATTGAAGTGATATCCTCCTCCAGGCCGACTTTCTCCGCAACAACAGTAGCATCCTTTATAATTTCATCTGTGACTCTTTCGGGATTATCACGGTGGCTCTTAAGCAATTGCAAAATGCGTTTGACGTGTTGCGAGGCCTTAACCACATCCAAAGCTATGGATTGGAGTGCGTTGACAACAGGTTCTAACAAAGCAGAGTATTTAGCTATCAAAGTAATACAAAGTATAAACGAAATTTTGAAAGCAGCCGCATGGAGTTGAAAGGCATTTTTTCGAGTAGCACTGTTTCCTTCACGCGATAAGTTTTCTAAGGCTTCCAAAATATCAGGAAAATTCTCCTTAAATACTCTGATAGTTTTATGTTTCTCACTCCATCTTGTTTCGCAGAGCCTGGCAATATTAGGTATCAATTTTCTTCTGAAAACAGATTCCCGAAAAAAATTAATAATATCTTTAGTGGTTCCCATGGTGTTTCGAATTTCAGGAAGAATATTGAGATCATTTATTACCAGATTCAGTTTATGGGACGAGCAATGAAAGAACAGTGCTTTGGTATATTTTTTGCGAAGGATCGCTTGTACTCCACCGTCTTTTCCGGACATCGTCGAACAACCGTCAAATCCAAAACCAACGCATTTATCAGCAGGATTAAGGTCTTCTTTTGTCAGAAACTCATCGATGCAATATGCAATAGATTTCGCATCCAGACCTTTCAGCTCAACAAATCCGACGAACATTTCTTGGACCTCATTGGCTTCCTCGTCAAAATATCGCAGCCCAATCGATAATTGTTCAGTACCGGAAATATCAGCTGTTTCGTCTGCTAACACACTATAAGCTTCTGCTTCTTTTACTTTTTTCACAATGTCTGCCTTAATAACATCTCCACAAATTGCGATAATTTCATTTTGAATAGCAATCGATCGATAGCTTGCATTCTTTTTCCCATGCTCAATGTGTTTCTTCAAAACTAAATCTCCCGCGTCAATTCGTAGCTTGTATAAGTCCTCGAGTATACCTTCGCCATAATGTTTTCCTCTCAGAGCTAAGTCGTGCGACCCGCAAAACGTAATGCAGGAAATAATAGATGTTATAATTTTTCGGTTTTCTTCAATAATGCCCCGGGAGTATTTGTTGAGTTGTAAATCTACAGGCACACTTCCAAGAAATGATTTAGCGGCTTCCAGTGCCATCTTATGGAAGTGGGTTTCCATGTGCTTTTTGCAATGCTCGTGAATATCTTTGAACTTACAAAACGGCCTTACGATAAATGACCCTAATACGCCTCTAAAAGAATTTGGATTTGGCGGGAACAATATACAATATTTACAAAAGGCTCCTTTTTGGTGCCTGGAATAGACCAACCATGGAGAGTACGTATCCAACCATGAATAATTGAATTTCCTCTTCAAATGTTTAGCGTCTTTCGCAAAGTCATACGTCGCAGACGGAGACCAAGTGTTTTCAAGCAATTCTTTCTTCATTTCAGTCGATAACATTGATACTTGTCCAATAAATTTACCGATGTCATTTTCGTTGCAGTCATTTATCGAAGAGTCGGGAACTAAGTTCGGTTCTTTGGATGTGCTAGGTCTCGCCAAGTCACCCACGGAATCATCGCTGTCACTGCTTGCTCCTTCAGGTTTCTTTCTTTTTAAAACTGCAAAATAAAATATTTGAAATAGCAACAACTTCTTCTGGTCCGCAATTCACATTGAAAGCATAAATGCCCTTCAAGACGGCGGCAGGCTCGAGCCCGCGCAAGCACCAGCGTCAACGATATTTTTTATATCAACAGTCCTAGCTATTTCGAGCGGCTTAACCGCCGCGGCTATGCTCGCGCGGTCTCGGGCATCCTCGCTCGAGCACTCTAGAGCGGGCGCGACGACACGCACGCACCGGAGTCTCAAACATACGCGAGCCGACTGTGCCGAATCGGCACTGCCGATATTCATTCATACAATTTTCTACTTTAAGCTATGTTAATACGGTCCTATTTTCGATTGAACCATTAAATTGAGCAATTTTCCTTTTGGTTTAAACTGACGACCCTTAAGAATCGGATATCGTGCCTAGAAACGGATCTTTGCGATTTTAAAAACCGATACAAAATCAGCATTTATAATCAAATCAATTGACGTTATTTTACGGACGGAAAATACGAAAACTAAACGCAAGTGATACTCACCACAAAATTTTCTGATGTCCATATTGATTATGTGATCACAGCAACTATTTAGATGTGATAATAGCGCACAAAACAAACGTAAAAGCGGGCAGTGGCAACGCTAACGCACGAATAAATGACAGACAGACGATAAAACAAAGGCGGCTGTGCGGGGGGCGCGGGCGTCACGCAGTTACATGTTGCTTTGCTTCCCCACTCCCTCTCTCCCGCTTCAACGATAGAGTAGAGCAGAGCGCAGCGTAGTACGGAATATTAACCCTTCGTTGGTCGCGCTATGAGCGATTCCCCGGATTTTTTTTTTATTTTTCAATTTACAAAATAAATAATTTTTTCTAAGCTTCAATAATCCAGCTATTCCTTCTTTTATCTTTTTAGTGTCAATTAAAAACGTTTTCAGTGCTGTAACTATTTTTATTAATTAAATATTCAATAATTAATATGAAAAGAACGTGGAGTTGCGGCGATTCCCCGTGTGCGCGACCAACGGAGGCAGGGAAATTTCTCTCGCGGCATTGCCAATATACGAGAGTTGTCCGCGCGCTAGCCAATGAATAGATTTGGCAACGCTGCGAGAAATTTAACATTACGGCGATTCCCCGCGACGCGACCAACGAAGTGTTAAGAGTGGAATTGGTGAATTCATTCGAGTTTCGACGCACGGGAATGATTGTTTAAGGCTTGAACTTCAAGCAAATCAACTCAAATACTTAGGACTTTGGTTGCATTATATTTGGCAACTTTTTTAGAATCTCTAGGGGGGGGGCAGCTGCCCCTCCCTGCCCCCCCTTGGCGACGCCCTTGAACCTAGATCTGGCTGATAGACTTTTCTCCCATCGATTTTTAAAAATTGTATTTAATGTTAAATATTCTATCGAACTCCATAGGATTAAGTACCTACATCACTATTCTAGGCTCACCTCTCAATTTTTGCTTTCTTCGCCTTCCGATTCTCCGGCTGTCTTTTGCGCTTTCTTCCTTTCCCTGGCACTGCTTCTACTACAGACACTTCCATTGCACTTTTTTTTGTCGTTTAACACGTTTTTAGTAAAAAAAACTGTGCAAAATCCTATTCATTTTCGATAAAAATCACACCTACGAAAACACGGTTTAGTATGAAATCCGCCATCTTGTCCTTATGAAAATAGAGACCTGTGATTGGCCAGGCGCAATTTTAGCTGTGTTTGTTTCCAAACTGTGTGGATTTAGCTGACTTAGGTTCTAAACCAATCTTTTAGACTAGAATTTGGTAGGGATTTAGCTGTTTTAGGTACCAAACAATTTTGTAAACTTATAAAGAATTGTATGAAGAACAAAATGGCATTCACAGATTCAAAACGACTTGTTCTGGATATAGCTGCCTTTGATTCTATACCCCTCTGTTGTAAGCGTCTCGACGTTCCTCGCACGAAAGGAGCACACCTTATTTCATGTGATAACTTAAAACTCCCATATTATATCGAGCAAGTAAGGAGTGTATATCTCAGTACTGATTAGTGATTACATTTATATTTAAAGCGAATTTAATTATTGTTTAATTATTAACGTTGTAAATATTATTTTTTATTTAATTAATACCATTTCATTAAGTTCATAATTACTAACTTAAAGCCTTTTGTACGTCAAACAAATATGATGCAGTCGAAACTCATACTGTTCTTGCAAAGTTACAAACATAAAAACCATTTATTTAATTTAATACTTAAAGTATTATATTATTATTTTTCAATTTCAGTTTTTAGGTTTCCCTGTCCAAAGGATGAAAACGGGGCCCCATTATTAATAAGTCTTCGCTGTCTGTCCGTCGTTCATCCGTATGTCACTAGGCTGGATCTCGAGAACCGCAATAGCTAGATAGTTGCGATTTTCACAAATTATGTATTTCTGGTGTCGTTATAAAATTTAATAGTCTAATCAAAATAAAAAAAATTATAAAAACTCATACAACAAACACGATTTTTTTCCCTTTTTTTGCTCTATATCCATAATGGTAACACTAAAGTTTTTGAAAATTTCAGGAAACGCTCAATTGTATGTTAACTTTATTAATTAATAATAAAAATTAAATAAACTTATTTTTTATTGGAGGCTCCCATACAAATTTACGGTACGGAACCCTATGTACGGCAGTCCGACTCGCACTTGGCCGGTTTCATAATTTTTCCTTTCATTGTGAATAAAGACCTATCCGGGTACCAAATTTCAAGGTTTTAAGTCTGCTAGAAGTACCTTAGAATTTTGATGATCTGTCAGTCAGTGAGTGACAAAATGTAGTAACTTTGACCATCCGTAACTACTAAACTATTTATTGAAATTTCATGTAATTTGGAGGTTAAGCTAGTTTTAATACTAGTCATAGTAATTTATATGTCATAAAGTAGGATATTATTTGAATTTTTAGGACTATAGTCTGTTATAAGTGGCATTTTAATTGAATTTTTCGGAACGAAAAAAGATCGGAACGGCACTTTAAGTTTATCTCCACAGTTTGTGACTATAGTCTGTCATAAAGTGGCATTTTAATTGAATTTTTCGGAACGAAAAAAGATCGGAACGGCACCTTAAGTTTATCTCCACAGTTTGTGACTATAGTCTGTCATAAAGTGGCATTTTAATTGAATTTTTCGGATCGAAAAAAGATCGGAACGTCACCTTAAGTTTATCTCCACAGTTTGTGACTGTATATAGTATGTCATAAAGTGGCATTTTAATTGAATTTTTCGGAACGAAAAAAGATCGGAACGGCACCTTAAGTTTATCTCCACAGTTTGTCTATACTCTATAGTCTATACTTTCGCATTTCCACTGGTCGCCGTGCTAGGGCTACTGCTGAAAGACGAATATCGCAGCACTATATCTCTCTTTGTTTGAGCTCTTGAGAGTGCAGTGGTAAGTGTCATAAATTCCCAATCAAGCGGCGCGTGGGCCGGACGTGCGGTCGTGATTTAAACGCACTCACCAGCTAGGTAAATATTCCGCCGCCGCAGACGTCACGCCGCGACGTAGCGCGACGTAACGCGACTTAGCGTGTCACGTTACGTGACGTAACACGGCGTAACGCGGCGTGAACGTTCCGGTGCAGGCACGTCTCCCGCGACCGCAACGTGTGTACGCGAATGCACGTAATTAATATTTTCAGAGTGGGTTTATAATTTTGGTGTGCTAAAATTTAAAGTCAGGATTTTGTACGGCGTATTAGCAGTGTTTGAGGCATATTAGCTGTGTTTGAAAGAAGAGCTAATTTTTAGTCTGGACCAGTAGGCGTAGCACGGTCACCATAGAAACAGTTTCTTTCCATGGAAGAATAGACAAAGTGACAGTTAGACAAGACAAACTAGTGACAGTTAGATAGTGGAAATCCGCTATTTTGTCGATAAAATCTTTCAGTATGTCGATTCTTTCCCATGTCTATAACCGTTGTTATGCTAGCCCTGCAGTAGCGCTAGCACGGCGACCAGCGGAAATGCGAAAGTATGGACAAACTGTGGAAATAAACCTAAGGTGCCGTTCCAATATTTTTTCGTTCCGAAAAATTCAATTAAAATGCCATTTTATGACAGACTATAGTTACAAACTGTGGAGATAAACTTAAGGTGCCGTTCCGATCTTTTTTAGTTCCGAAAAAATCATTTAAATGCCACTTTATGACAGACTATAGTCCTAAGAATTGAAATAATGTCCTACATTATGACATATACTATAGTCTGTCATAAAGTGGCATTTTAATTAAATTTTTGTCGGTCGCGATTAGCCACGGTAAAGATCGGAACGGCACCTTATGTTTATTTCCACAGTTTGTCCATAATTTCGCATTTCCGCTGGTCGGCGTGCTAGCGCTACAGATGTAGACACCGGAAATTGTTGTTGTTAGCCTAGACAGAATAGTAACAAAATGTCAACCGCTGAACTTAGTTATGGAGAGGGCAATTACTGAAGATGATGACAAATCTTCATAGACTTCTTCGAACTAAAAGCAGTGATTACCTTTTGTAAAATCCGACTTTTGTACTATGTAACTGTACAGCCTAAAATATAAACAAAGGTGTTATTTCCTTTTATCAACCTATCCCAAAACTTCATATTAATTGCTTTTTGGTCCAAATACCATAATATTATTATTTTTTTTGATTATTGAAATTGTGGTCTAAGATCCCACTGTAGAATTGTGCAGGTATCGAGTACACGCTTAAAACCACATTTTTACAAATATTTATGATAAGGAGAACATATTTCTACTGGGGTGCCAGTCCAAATGTGGCCGCAAATATTTTTAAAAAATTTTTGAAAAATTGAGTTTGCGGGATAAAATGTAATCATCAGGTATTGAAAGCAAACATCGTTCATTTCATGGCAATGAGTATAGAGATTTAGAAAAATCCGGTGTGCCGTTGGGCACCCGGCCGCAACCCTATTGTAACCAGGTGTGAACAGGTACCATTCCGATACGTTTTTGCATCCATAACGTATATTGATCTTTTATATATCAAATGGAAGCTTATTTTCCTCTTATTATTATAATATAGGTGTGCCTAATTAAATCTGGCCGCAAATAAGGGGTGCCGGCTGTCAAAGATGGCAAAGTATCGAAGGTTGAGGGAAAGGGAGCTAGCGCAAAACATTACGGGATAGTGATAGTACATCATGTTAGTGTACTTGAACATCGGTTCAAACAATAGTAATAATCGGCCAAGTGCGAGTCGGACTCGTGCACGAAGGGTTCCGTACTATTTTTGTGTAGTGTAGTGAGCAAAATTAGGCCAAAATTTGTGTTTTTGTATGGGAGCCGCCCTAATATTTTAATTTTTCTTTAATTTTATTATTAGTAGGTAATTAAATTGCACATATTTTAATTGAAGATTTCGTGAAATTTTAAGGTGCCCATCTGTTGCCATTATCGACATAGAGCGAAAAAGGCCAAAAAATCACGTTTATTGTGTTCAAATTCAAATGTCTTTATTGCCAGAATGTTTTAGTTATTGAATATAGTAATTAATGTAAATTTGAACATACTTAAATTTTATTTTGTTTTTAGTATTTGTTGTTATAGCGGCAACATATTATTATATATCACATAATCTGTGAAAATGTCAACTCTCTAGCTATTACCATTCTTTAGTTACAGCATTGAGCCTGGAGACATACAGACAGACGGACAGACAACGAAGTCTTATGAGTAATAGGGTCCCGTTTTTGCCCTTTGGGTACGGAATCCTAAAAACGACCAAAAACATTAATACTCAACAAGAATTTAAAAGTTTATTCAAGTGTTAAATTGTTTGTAACATAAAGATTAAATATTCATAATATTATGTACCCGCCCGCATTGGTCGGTACCGCCACAAAAGCTACGTCCCGCAATTTTAGAATCTGTAATATCTTCAAAAATATATAAATCGTATGCCGTAAAGGGCCATATAGATCTATATTAAATCAATAATGAATTTAATAAAGTATTTAATTTAATAAGGATTATTGCCGTATTGGTTAAAATTGCTTCGAAAATTAACCATTTAGCCAAGTTAAAAGTAAATGACAAAGTAAATGACAAAAAAATGTTATTGTGGGATATCCATAAGAGAAAGACATATAGAACCATTGCGGAGTTTTCAGTAGACCTTTTCATAGTGTACAATACTTAGGCCCAATTTCACCAAAGACTGTTAAAGTTAATGCTCGAATTAGTATCACGTTACCTCTTTCGTTTTTCGTATGAATGAAAAAGAAGACATGACATTTTAAGAAGCTGTTAACATTAGCAGACATTGGTGGAATTGGGCCTTGGTACATTATTTTGATAAATCTCGTAGGAAGCCTGCGTTTGCAATGTTTAAGCGGAAAAAAATTAAATGAAATGAAAAATTAAATTAATTACTAATAATAAGTAATCAAATTAAAGTAAAATTAAAATATAAGGGCGGCTCCCATACAAAAAATACAAATTTTGGCCTAATTTTGCTCTTTAATAATACAGAACCTTTCGTGCGCGAGTCCGACTCGCACTTGGCCGATTATAACTATTGTTTGAACCGATGTTTAAGTACACTAACATGATGTACTATCACTATCCAGTAATGTTTCACGCTAGCTCCCTTTCCCTCAACCTTCGATACTTTGCCATCTTTGACAGCCGGCACCCCTTATTTGCGGCCAGATTTAATTAGGCACACCTATATTATAATAATAAGAAGAAAATAATCTTCCATTTGATATATAAAAGATCAATATACGTTATGGATGCAAAAACGTATCGGAATGGTACCTGTTCACACCTGGTTACAATAGGGTTGCGGCCGGGTGCCCAACGGCACACCGGATTTTTCTAAATCTCTATACTCATTGCCATGAAATGAACGATGTTTGCTTTCAATACCTTATGATTACATTTTATCCCGCAAACTCAATTTTTCAAAATTTTTTTAAAAATATTTGCGGCCACATTTGGACTGGCACCCCAGTAGAAATGTGTTCACCTTATCTATATATATAACTAGCTGTCCCGGCAAACGTTGTTTTGCCATTTAAAATATTTCTACTTCATCAGTTGATACCAATTCTTACCCCCTCTTTTGTCCCCTAAGAGGGGTGGGGCGAAAAATTGTATACACCAGATGCTAAGTTGGAAAAAACAGTTAATAATATGTCAAAGTAAGTCCATTAAAGAAAAAAGTTTGATACAAAATCTGACCCCCACTTTGGTTCCCTTAGACGGGTGGGGAGGGGGCAATTTTTAGTCACCAAATGTTGAGTCGGAAGAAGACAAATATATCTGTGAAAACCGTATGCAAATCGGATCAGTAGTTTTCGTGTTAAAGCAAAAGTCTTAAGTTGGAAAAAACAGTTAATAATATGTCAAAGTAAGTCCATTAAAGAAAAAAGTTTGATACAAAATCTGACCCCCTCTTTCGTAACTTTAGAGGTGTGGGGGGAAAATTTTTTATACACCAGATGTTAAGTTGGGAGAAGGCAAATATATCTGCGAAATCCGCATTCAAATCGGATCAGTAGTTTTGATGTGATAGTGGAACAAACATACAGACTGACAGACAGACAAAGAACTACATTTTTGGCTTCTATAGCGATGTAGTGACACCCCTCCCCCCCCCCGCTTATTATTTTTTGAATATCTTTAATGTACAGAATTTTCATTTCTACAGTTTTATTATAATGTATAGATAGCGGTCGCCCGCGGCTCCGCCGCGCCCGCGTGGATGTCGGTTACCGCTACAAAAAGCCTACCCAGGAAAGACACGGTCAGCAAAATGATTCCCAGGTCAATTCACAGAAACATCGACGACGCAGTCATTTTCCGCAGGCTGCACAGATTGTCTTTCTGTGGATGTTAAAGTTGTTAATGATGAGAATATTTAAATGTAATTAATAATAAGTTTTCACTTCTGACGGTAGTCCCGGAGTGCAACCCATTGTTTTAGGATAGATAACTAAAGCGATTATTGTAGAGCTTTTCTATAAACAACATTAATTGACGTTAAGTTATTTTCAGATAACAAAATATACTGACGGTCGGGAGCCCCGACTCGTGATAGAGCAAAACATTCTTTTCGTAAATCTATTCCTACTAATTTGAATGTTTGGCCCTGGGATTTACATAATATTTATCGTTAGTGCAAAATAATTTTTTACAGGAAATTGGAGTCTTTTGAAGGGTATAGGCCAAATCAGTAGGGATCATTGGTATTCTTGGTATATGAGCCAATTCACCAGCTGCAGGGCTGGTCATAATCTTCGCTACTGTGCACCCCCGCCTTGGTAGCGCCCACTTCGAAACGGGCGTAAATCGCAATTTTTAATTTCGCCATAACTTCTAAACCAAACGTCCAATTTTAATCATTCAAAGACCAAATATTATCTACATAAATTGTACTTAGTAATGAAATAATTAATTTTTATAAAAATTAATAGAATGAGTAAAATAAATGCGTTTGAATGTAGTCAAAAAAAAATCAAGATTTTTAAATAAAATAATGGTTGTTGTACCTCACTTGACTTAGATAGGTATAGTGTGTTGCGGACTTTTTTGTAGATATTTAAAAGATCTACATTTACTTAGAACATTGTATGGTTCTATCTTTTATAGTTTAGGCAGCGTACGCAAAATAAGTAAATTTTTCTGGTTGATATTTTCACCTTGTGTCAGAAAAACCCAAATACCTTACAGAACCCTATATTTTCCGAAATAAAATGTAGCCTATGTTACTCGTAAATAATGTAGCTTTCGAATGGTGAAAGAATTTTTTAAATCGGTCCAGTAGTTTTTGAGCCTATTCATTACAATTAAACAAACAAACAAAGTTTACCTCTTTATAATATTATAGTATAGATAAAACTGTAGAAATGACGATTCTGTACATTAAAGATATTCAAAAAATAATAAGCGGAGGGTGTCACTACATCGCTATAGAAGCCAAAAATGTGGTCAGTTTTTTTGTCTGTCTGTCTGTCTGTCTGTCTGTCTGTCTGTCTGTCTGTCTGTATGTTTGTTCCACTATCACACGAAAACTACTGATCCGATTTGAATGCGGTTTTCGCAGATATATTTGTCTTTTTCCAACTTAACATCTGGTGTATAAAAATTTTTCCCCCCACCCCTCTAAAGGGACGAAAGATGGGGTCAGATTTTGTATAAGACTTATGCTTTAACATGAAAACTACTGATCCGATTTGAATGCGGTTTTCGCAGATATATTTGTCTTCTTTCAACTTAACATCTGGTGTATAAAAAAAATCCCCCCACCCCTCTAAAGGGACGAAAGAGGGGGTCAGATTTTGTATAAGACTTTTGCTTTAACACGAAAATTACTGATCTGATTTGCATACGGTTTCCGCAGATATATTTACCTTATTCCAACTCAACATCTGGTGTATAAAAATCATCCCCCCCCCACCCCTCTAAGGGGACCAAAGAGGGGGTCAGATTTTGTATTAAACTTTTTCTTTAATGGACTTACTTTATATAATTAACTGTTTTTCCAACTTAACATCTGGTATATAACATTTTTCCCCCCACCCCTCTTAGGGGACAAAAGAGGGGGTAAGATTTTGTATGCTGGTGAAGTACAAATACTTTAAATGGCAAAACAACGTTTGCCGGGACAGCTAGTCATAAATATTTGTAAAAATGTGGTTTTAAGCGTGTACTCGATACCTGCACAGTTCTGCAGTCGTATCTCGTACTATTGCTTGTGAAATCCTTGATAGATTGCTGGTACCAACAAGATGTTTATTTTAAGCGTAAGAAATAATTTTCATGGACCCCGGAGGGGTTGGCCTATAAATTTTTCCACAGTTTGTTACCGGTGGGATTCGAATTGAATTATACAAACGCGGATTTTATATCTATTAGGGTTACATCTAGGGTTGCCGCTTCATGCTTAAAATAATACTTGTACGAATAAAATTTTGTATACAATCATACATACATCAAACACATTATATTTATAAGCTGTATAAGAGTAAAGATTGTGCTCGTACAGCAGCTATTTTTTTTAAACTTTAGTTTTAGATGGATATTTTTCTGGCATGTGTCAACCCTAGCTAGAGCAGTCCCGTGAGGCGGGCTTTAGCTATCGATAACTTTCCCATTTCCTTTCCTGACGGTGACGTAAGCTGCGTCCTAAGGGCTGCCGACATTAATGTTACCATTAAAATATACGATAAGGGTTTCTTTTTGAATAATTGATACGTTACGATATTATTTTTAGGATTCCGTACCCAAAGGATAAAAACGGGACCCTATTACTGAGACTTCGATGTCTGTCCGTCTGTCTGTCCGTCTGTCTGTCTATCTCCAGGCTGTAACTCAAGAACGGTAATAGCTAGAGAGTTGAAATTTTCACAGATTGTGTATATCTGTTGCCGCTGTAACAACAAATACTAAAAACAAAATAAAATTAATATTTAAGGGGGGCTTCCATACAACAAACGTGATTTTTTTGGCCTTTTTGGCTCTTTATCAATTGAATTTTTCTCAAGGTCCTTAGTTTTATGTGCACTTTAATATTTAATAATAATATTAAAATAAAATAAAAAATTAAGAGGGGCTCCCATACAAAAACACAATTTTTGGGCTAATTTTGCTCTAATGGTACGGAACCCTTAGTGCGCGAGTCAGACTCGCACTTGGCTGATTATTTATTGCAGTATTTTATTGCAGTAATAATGTCTGGACCAGTTAATTATATGACATTAACTATTTGCGGTAACTGTCTCAATGTTGTCTGTGACATTTAGAATATTAATCTTTTGTTGCCCGCAACTTTAATTTTGTATTTTTCTGCGAAAAAAACTATGTCCTTTCTTCTTAATCGGTTCATTGGTTCAAACCATAATTAATATATTAGGTACCTATTTTTTTACAAACTAAAATTGAATGAATACTCCTATTAATTATAATTTAATGCTTTTGATATTGATGAAATAGTTTTTCGATCTCATATGGAATATTGTTCTCATCTCTGGGCGCCAAAATACCAACTGATCCCTCTGGATTGTATCCAACGAAGGGTCGCTCGAATTGTTGACTGCCATAGTGTTTCAAACAGCTTGGACCCCTTGGAATTACGCCGAGATGTAGCTTCACTCTGCATCCTCTATCGGTTGTATCACGGGGAGTGCTCTGAGGAATTGTTCGGAATCATACCACCTGCAACTTTTCGCCATCGTCCCACGCGAAAAACATACCATCCTCATCACCTTGATGAGTGGCAGTCTTCCACAGTGCGTTTTTCGCTTAACTTTCTGCCGCGCACTGTAAAACTCTGGAACGAACTGTCACCAGCAGTATTTCCGGACCTATACGACCTGCAAACCTTCAAGAAAAGAGCGTATTCCCTCTTAAAAGGCCGGCAACGCACCTGCAGCTCTTCTGATGTTGCGAGTGTCCATGGGCGACGGTAGTTGCTTACCATCAGGTGACCCGTTTGCTCGTTTGTCCCCTTATTTAATAACAAAAAAAAAAACACCTACAAATACATTGCTTGCAAGTCTGTAAAGACTTTAAATGAAAATCATTATCAAGGCGGTCGAAGCGAGCCCTTGTAATTATATCCCACAACCTGAATATTTTGTGGTACTCATTACGGATAAACTATCACGCCTATTGATTTGTGTTTTAACATAGTAATTTTTGTTTATAATATGTAGATGTGCTATGATCAGGTCACTCAAGGTTTTTTATATGTGGATGTGTTATCATCAGTCAGTCAATGTGTGAAGACGCGAGCCCTCACAAAGCTCGGCTTATAAACAAGGCCTTTTGCATCCGTTGTGGTCTGTGGATGATTTATATATTATTGATATTTTCAGAGCGAAGTAACCACTCCTCAAATACTGTAGTGCTTGGGACAAGATTTAAATGTCCTTATGGTTGCCCAAGCGCATACGGCATTCTCGCAACATTGTCGGCCTACTCCAGATGGAAGAACTAGTCAATACGCCTGGGACCAGTTATGAGCTGGTTTGACGCGAGCCCTCACAAAGCTCGGCTTATAAACAAGGCCTTTTGCATCCGTTGTGGTCTGTGGATGATTTATATATTATTGATATTTTCAGAGCGAAGTAACCACTCCTCAAATACTGTAGTGCTTGGGACAAGATTTAAATGTCCTTATGGTTGCCCAAGCGCATACGGCATTCTCGCAACATTGTCGGCCTAGTCCAGAGGAAAGAACTAGTCAATACGCCTGGGACCAACTATGAGCTGGTTTTCTCACGATGTTTTCCTTCACCGTATGAGAGTCCGTATTATGTACTTGAGATCAGAAAATGTCTCATTGGTACACGCCTCCACCCGGGATCGAACCTGCACCCCCTAGGAGTGCGAACCAAAGGTCTACCCATTAGGCCACGGACGCTCTCAGCTTATTACTAGTTAACTAAACACGGCGTTTTAATTACCTCGTAACAGAGCGTGACTTATTGTGGTTATAAAGTTCAGCGATTTGTTCTGGCTTGTAATTAAAAGTGGCATTAACGTTGCCTAGACTATTAGCTACAATATGTTATTTTTATATCACATTTTTATAATCTACAGGTTCCCTAGAACATTTTTTTATTACTATTAAGCTAATTTTTGTAAGTAGCTACATTTTAGATATGATATTGAATGTACTGTCACTTCTTGGTGGAAATTCATGTTCAATTAAATAATTATACACTTTCCTTGCACTTATTCCAATATATTTTAATATATTTATTACAAAATTCTACATTTAGCTACATTTTGATAACACGAACAACAATAAACTCCAACTTCCATATTTATCAAATCGAAATACTAAATCTTCTATCTCTGTCAGCTCTACCACCTTCGAGAATTTTCGCAGAGAAAACGGTTGTTCGTCTTATCAAAATGAAACTACTCACGAAAAATTAGCTGGATAGTAATAAAAAAAAATGTTCTAGGGAACCTGTACTATAATATTAGTATAAATTGCGTATTTGACGCAATTTAAAATTATAAATATGATGTCCATCAGCCTGAAGCTTAAACCTCTGAACCGATATGGAATATTTTAAGCATCATTTAGGTATTGTTTAAGCTCCTGAAGTGTGATTGTAAAATTTAAGTATAATATATTAAATATAAGCTAATTAAATTCAATCTGATATAAAGAATACAATTTTTAAATCATATTTTTCTTTTCAGGTACGTTAACTAAAGTCTACTGAAGAATTACTTGCAACCATTTCTACAATTTGGTAACCGTTTTTGTGGTAGGTGTTGTAACTATAAGCTATATTTTACTGTAGCCAATATTATAGTCTACAATACAATATTATCTAAGACTCCATAGCAGGATTTAGTTTCAATATTCATAATATACAGACCTATCTATTATAATGTGATCTCTGTATCGGTTTATTCCGTGTAGATCGAGAATTCTACTAGATGTACCACTTTAAGTATATTATCGAAATAGCGTCGCTTTTCATAATATGACTAGATGTTTTTCTTTTTAATTCGCATACAGAAATATTTGGCTGGAACTGTTTTACGGTGGCCTATAGCCTTGGTCTTTCTTCTATGTCTGCCTTTTATGGAATTAATAAACGCTTCATAAAGACATTTTTTTAAACACCACTTTAGTAAGGGTAAATGAGCGTTTAATAAGTAATAGGTACCTGTTATGTGTTAAATTATTAACAGGCCACGTGGTTTTTTGTATGGATAGCATGTATTTTCTTATGTCTATTGCAAGTTCAAACGAGTCGATATTTGCAACGCTATGTAATTGCCATAGATCGCGTAAATACTAGACACGACTACATTGTTCCATAGAAAAAAGTGCAACAAACGAGAAAAAACAAAGTCCAAATCTCTAAAAAATTGCATTAATTCGAATCAAATTAAATTAACAATCTGACGAGTAAACCACTTTTCTAAATTAAATTAGTGGACCAACGAACAAACTGGACCTTGTACACTCGCAACATCAGAAGAGTTGCAGGTGCGTTGCTGGCCTTTTCAGAGGGAATACGCTCTCTTCTTGAAGGTTTGCAGGCTATATTGGTCCAGAAATCCTGCTAGTTCATTCCAGAGTTTTTGCATTGCGTCGTAGATCAAGTTTTTTTGGGATCCGTCGTTTTTCTATTGTATGACTGAGTATTTTTGCCAAGGATCATTAGCGACATACTTAAACCTACTAACTATCGCACTTAGAGACGAATATTTACTTAACTGTAATTAAATGAATACTTAACTGTAATTAAATGAAGAGTTTAACCTAAGCCCCATACATTATCAGCTGTCACACTAAACTTAATAAGAATTAACCTATCCAACCCCCATAAGGACACCGGCGACCGCAACAACAATAGAATAACAATAGATTTCCAAGAATCCGCGATCGAAGGATTTAATCGAACCTATCAAGCCCCATAAGGACACCGGTGACCGCGACAACAATAGAATAACAATAGATTTCCAAGAATCCGCGATCGAAGGATTAATCATCATTAAATGTCTCGGAGTGCGGCCGCTAGTCTTGCCCTGTCTGTTCTTTACCTAGGTCTACATTAACAGCCCCGTCCCCAGTCGCGCGGGTAAATATACGGGTACAGATTAAGCAACTATCAAAGCGAGCGTCTAGACTCAGATTAGGATTTACTATGGGTTTTATTAACTCTTCGTCGATCCAATTTTACATATTATAGCACGTTATAACATTCTTCCTCGAGCTAAAGGATTATTAAATCGTATGTCTAAGAGATTTGTACGAATGTTGAAGGCTGATTCTCCTTCAGATATAAACGCTTGGCTATATAATAGTTTTAGGTTACGATGGAATGATACAAACAGCAAACCACCGATTTGTGCGTCTTATTTCTGTAAAATATATTGTCCATACTAATATTATACATGTGAAAGTGTGTCTGTCTGTTTCCTCGTCACGCCCTAACCTCTGAACTGATATTGCTTAAATTTGGTGTGTAGATACTTTGAGTCCCGGGAAATGACATAGAATACTTTTTATCCCGGAAAAATGTACGGTTCCCGCGCGATTAACGGTATTGCGGGCATCATCTAGGCATAAATATTATGTCAAATTTTGTATAACTTTCTGCACAAAATAACCTTCTTCGCATTTAAACTGAACAACCAATTTTAACGGAAAGCCCGGGTAGCTAAACAACATTTGGATAATTGTTGTAATTAAATATTTCTTGGCGCTTCATCATAATATAAACGTTCATAAACTTTAGGCAACCATCTAAACAAGCTTTTTTAGTTAATTTTTTAACTTAGTAAATAAAATCATAAAACGAATCGATATAAAAAGTGTCCTCACAATCAGTATAAGTCCAAATAGTTGGACGTCGCGCTGTGAGGTGAATTTTAACTGAGGTTCAACTGAGCACTGCAGAAAAATGGTTCATTGTGAAAAAGTCACATAAAAGATTAGTTGTTTTACTATTTTATATTATTATTAGTAAAAGAAATGTTTAGTATGAAGTATTTTGTCTACGTAAACAATTTCACGAAAAAGTCGAGAAACAATCAATTTTTTTACTCTCAGTTCTAGTACTTCTTCTTTTCATAAAAAAGTTATATCTTCACTTATATTCCTTCGATCGCGGATTCTTGGAAATGCTACTGTATTCTATTGTTGTCGTGATCACCGGTGCTCTTATGGGTCTTGAAGGATTAAAATATAAAACTTAATATACTAACTTTATGCTTTTAATAGCTATATCGTTCTGAGCATAAAAAAGTCTTGGTACCTGTCACCTTAAAATGAATCACCAAAATGACAATTTTATACATCCCAGACTTGCTTCAGAATAGGCCGTGTACCCTTCCAGTAGGCTTTTGCTGTGATTAGACCGCAAAGTAGCGATCAGCTATGCCTTTAGTTCGAACAGAACCTGAATTACTGAACAGCAAACTTCGGTCTACCATCGTCAGTGCTGTTTCACAAAGATTGTGTTAATACAAGGCTGTTAAGCTGATGAAACAGGAAACATACGCAGAAGAGAAAAATAAGGCCTATGTCCATACTAAGACTATTACCATCAATGCGAAAGTCTTTCTCTCTATAACCTCTTCACGCTCAAACCGCTGAATGGATTTAGATTAAATTTAGTGTTCAGATACTTTGATCCTTAGGATAGGAATAAGATTTTGAAGATTCGTACATTATGAATAAATGTCCGCACGAATAAAGTAACGGCCTTATCTTATGAATGACCTATATCTATTTGCTAAAACTAAAAGGTTCTTTAACTTTAATTTCATGTAACCCAACCATTTTAAGAATCTTGGTTTAAACCAAATTTCACAGTATAACGATGGTATAAAGTAGCACAGCTCAATCCCACTATCGCCAGTAGAACGGTCGCACTGTTATTGTAACGGATGTAAGTTCGGATGACTGTCAGCCCTGCGCCAATTTACTGCAGCGCCACTCGCCTTTATTAGTTCGTTCTGCATACATTACACAGCCAGGGCTGCCGCTCGATACTTAATTGCGTTCGCTATGTTTACGGCGTGCGACGTAATATGGAGTTACTGCTAGCGATTTTGTTTGTTTTTTCCTTAGATGATAACTATGGTTGCCGCCGTGTGCGATGTTTTATATTTTGATCACTATGGAAATGAGGTTCCAAGTGGTGGTTTGTCCTCGCGCTTTATGTCTGGTTAGTGCCTAAAACCAACAAAATCTTATGTACAAATATGTAGTCTGCAACTTCGTTCCGCCTTATTATTATGGCGTGAGAGCCAGAAACCCTATTTTTTTCCAGGACTTAAACTATATTATATTATATGCCTTTCAGGACCTCAAAGTCATTTAAAATTTTAACGTAATCTGTTTTGCGTTTAAAACATAAACAAATGACAGAGAGACAGACAATCCTTTTGTATTTATAATTTGACTAGCTTTTGCCCGCGGCTTCGCTCGTGTTAAGAAGTATTATTATTAATTAGGTATCAAAGTCTCAGCCCGATCGGTTCAAAATTGACAAAGTTTCATACAAACTTTTATCCCCTATTTCATCCCCTTGTTGATAGAATTGATCAAAATCATTTCTTAGCGGATGCCTACGTCATAACATCAGGTACCTGCACGCCAAATTTCAGCCAGATACAGTGGTTTGGGCTGTGCTTTGATAGATCACTATGTTAGTAGTACAAAGGTGACTCTTTGTGTCATAATATATTATGTTTAGATTTGGATTCTAACAGATAAGTTATTTCGGACGTTCAAAGATACTGAAAGTAGCAGCCCTATTTATTCCGCCCAAGACATGTATAACAATACGCGATATAATTTCGGCGAACCGCCCGCCTCGTAACTTATTCTCAATTGTATCATACGTGCAACTGTATAAAGTTTAACGTAGATTAAATACTAGATGTTCCGCGAAGCTTCGCCCGCGTAATTTAGGAATTTCACGGAAACCGTACAATTTTTCCGCAAAAAATAGCCTATGGCCCTTCAAGTGGTATATAAGCAATTTCAAATAATTTCCCCCGTTTTTTCCACACTTTCCTCTATTTCTTCGCTCCTATTAGCCTTTAGCCTTCCTCGATAAATGGGCTATCTAACACTGAAATAATTTTTCATATCGGATCTGTAGTTCCTGAGATTAGCGCGTTCAAACAAACGTATAGATCAGGGGTTCCCAAACTGTGCGCCGCGGCGCCCTGGTGCGCCGTGGAAAGGCAAGAGGGGCGCCGTGAGTCGTCAGTCGAACCTCCATCATTATCAAAAACCACAAATATTATATAATAAAATTATAATATGAATTATACAAAGCAGGCAGATGATTAAATATTTCTTTATTATTATTTACTTGCTTCACCTAAATAATATAATCATTAAAGGTGTTTATTTATGTATCTTTCTGTAATAGCTAGGTAAAGTAGGGCGCCGTGACAAAATATTGACTTGTAAGTGCGCCGTAGGCTGAAAAAGATTGGGAACCCCTGGTATAGATGAAGACAGTAAGTACAATAATTTATTGAAGCATTCTTAGTGATTGCCTATATTGATACAATTAATAAATTATGCTAAAATATGCCGTATTCTAAGGTTGATATTAAAAAAATACTATTATTAATATAGAATAATGATAGTTTTTTTTTTTTTTGTAATGCACGCTCATTTTGGAGGAATAAAATTGAGTTTCTGTAATTTGTCACAGCTGCAATTATCAAATGATCGTGATTATTGATGGTACGAGTAATATGGATATGAGGTTTTTTTCAAAATTGTCCCTGTTCACTCTACCGTAAGTATATAAGTGCGGCCTCTCATCGGGCGATGACATACGTACAAAGGCCGACCTTTCTTTTGATCCGTACCAATTACATGCTTCGTCTTGCCGGAGATATGTGATCTGATTGTTCCTGGAACTGTTTGGCGTAATTGTTACTGTGGTTGGCATTTCCACTTTTGTTTATTGGATAGAGAAAATAATGTTTTCGATACCCGTAAATATAATATTGTTGGAATTTTCATTGCGCCGAAATTATACTGTACTCGGCGCAACATGGCGGTAGCGGTCATTGACTCCCTATCAAAAACTTGTCATTTTCTATACAAATCCGCGATTTACAACATCTGACTGTCAATCGCGGTTTATATAGAAAGTGACAAGTTTTTGACAGGGAGTCAATGACCGCTACCGCCATGTTTCGCTGAGTACAGTATAATTGATTGTGGGGTAACTACAATTTTGGGGTTCCGTTTATCAAAAATAATCTTTTTGTAGTTCTATTCAAATGTAATTTGAGACACTTTTAGGATCACTTTATTTCGTGATAAAACTATTCTATGTCTGGGACTAGAACAGAAAATTGCAAAGAAATTAGTTTAGCGGTTGAAGCGTATAAAGATATGAGAGAAACACTTTCGCGATTATAATCTTCTAATAATATGAAATTCTCGTGTCACAAAGTTAGTTACCGTACTCCTCCGAAACGGCTTTACTGATTTTTACCAAACTTTATATGCATAATCAGTACGTCTGAGAATCGGCTACTGGGTACTTTATATATTGATAAGTGCATTTGTTGAATAAATAATAGTAAATTATTACAACCTGAGACTGACCTCGACCATTGTTTGTGCGACGAGATAGCGATCGACGTTGCCACATGGCGACATACTTATTTAGTCACTACAATAAAATAATATGGGCGAAATACTTTATATGGCAAAACAACGTTTGCCGGGACAGCTAGTATTAGTATAGATATCAGGTATATGTTATCAACATATTTGTTTAAAAATAATGCTGCATAGAGACTTTAATAAAGAGAGAAAAAACAATATTCTATTATGCAGAGTCTCAAAGTTATACAACATTGAGTATTATACCTACTCGTGCATATTCTGCATGGGCAAGCCGCGAGCTGACAGCAAAGGATTGCGTGTTGCGCACAACCCACAAGCGTTAAACAACTATTAATGGAATTTCATTAAAACTTCTTACGTGGTGGGAAAAAGTGTAGATTTACGTGTAGTTAAGCGTGCTGTAAAGGCTAGATACATAAATCCATACTTTCAGAGTAATATTATAAATGCGAAAGTACATATGTCTCTGTCTGTTACCTCTTCACGCCCAAACCGCTGAACCGATTTTGCTGAGCATGGAGATACTTGGAGTTCCGAGACAGGACACAGGATACTTTTTATCCCGAGAAAATGTGCGGTTCGCGCGCGCGTTTTGCCGCAACGGAATTGCATGTGTCATCTAGGTAATAGTATGGAAGCGAAATACCACTCAATTATTAATCCCAAAGTCTCAGAAACTATTACAAAAACAACCCACAAACATTCTTAACATTCTTATAGATTGAGTACAGATTTTATGAAACTCCACTCATAAGTAGTCCTGTGGAAGTCTAGTCCTATGTATTTGAAGTACAAGAGTTTAAATTTTGACGGTAACTTTTAAACAGAAAAATGCTTATGGAGCCTATTGGATGTAAACAACCTTTTCTTTTTAACAATTTAAATAAATAATGTTTTGTTTGACATTTGGGAGTAATATAGGTTAACATAATGTCATGCTCATTACTGTTTGGAACCGATATTGTTGTTACAATAACATGGATTTCCAGGAAATCAGACATATCGTTTACCACAATAATAAAAATATATTATGTTATTATAATATAAAAGATATCGTTTACCACAATAATAAAAATATATTATGTTATTATAATATAAAAGGCTGTTGCCCTGGGCTTTGGAAAATCTTTAGAGACTTAGAGTGAGTGAAATGTATGATTAGATAAATGAATGAATTAATTAATTAATTGCCACGTAATTGAATGAATGAATTAACGCTTTGTAGCGCAACTGTTTTCTCAACTACAAACCTAGATATTGTTTAAATTAAAATATTATGTCTCAAGTGTCTTGAACGTAATTGAATGTTATAAAACGTACCTCTAAACTCTAAAGTATGTTTGCTGTATAAAGAGATCATGCATTTCTCGATGTTATAACCATGGCAATAAAGCTCAGAATTGCTTCACCGAGTAACCGTACTTGTTTGCTATCACCCCACGTCTATGTCAAACAGTGCAATATAATGTACATTTTATCTGCAAAGTAATATCACTTTACAAATAAAATCTCTTTTACGAGAACGTATAACGACAGAGAGAGGAAACGAGCATTGTGAGATAGAACATAGTCTGTAAAGAAAACCAGAGTCTAGCTTAGAGTCTTCCAGTAGCGCTAGCACGGCGACCAGCGGAAATGCGAAAGTATGGACAAACTGTGGAAATAAACCTAAGGTGCCGTTCCGATCTTTACCGCGGCTAATCGCGACCGACAAAACTTTAATTAAAATGCCACTTTATGATAGACTACAGTCATAATGTAGGATATTATTTCAATTTTTAGGACTATAGTCTGTCATTAAGTGGCATTTTAATTAAATTTTTCGGAACTAAAAAAGATCGGAACGGCACCTTAAGTTTATCTCCACAGTTTGTAACTATAGTCTGTCATAAAGTGGCATTTTAATTGAATTTTTCGAAACGAAAAAAGATCGGAACGGCACTTTAGGTTTATTTCCACAGTTTGTCCATACTTTCGCATTTCCGCTGGTCGTCGTGCTAGCGCTACAGATGTGGCATTTTACGCGCGAGTGAGTGATTCGCGCGTTTTAGGCGCGTACCCGAGATACTAGAGCTACATAACACATATATATCGCGTCCAGATGCCTACGCGCGTTTTCTTACTCGCGCGTAAAACGCTTGCAATGAGCGGGACTCTCGACTCGCCCGAAAGCGCGAGCGACGCGCGAGTCGAGATACTTGGGAGTTGGCCCGGTTGGGTGCCATTGCAGCGTCCGCGCAATGGCACCGCTGCAATGGCACCCAACCGAGTGCTTGGCTAACTCCCAAGTACTACGTGCGAGTCGTACATGTTATATTTGATTGGTGCGTGATAACTTCGAGTCCATATTGTTTGTAGCGTAAAAACGTGCGTAAAACGCGGTATCTGGATGCAATAGAAATTGAAACGCGCGTATGGACTTCTGCCTTATTCTTAAAATGCCTCATCTGGACAGGCACTTATGAGTTATGACCTGAAAAAATGTTTCTCTTACCGCATAACTAATGAATTCTTGTGTTCATTTTGTGAATAATACAACACAGTTTCATTATTTTATAGCTAAACTTCGTTCGTGCAGTTTGTTTATTAAATGCTAGCTGTCCCGGTGAACTTCGTGTCACCTTCCCTGGACTTCTACGAATATTTTAAGACTAAAATCAGCCCAATCCGTTCAGCCGTTTTCGAGTTTTAGCGCGACTAACACATTTGAATATCCATTTTTATGTATAAGAAGATAGATATTTCGATATTTATTTCTATATTCGTATTTTGTACCTTACATTTTGCCGCTATGTAACTATCCATACTTCCATACTAATATTATAAATGCGAAAGTGTGTCTGTCTGTCTGTCTGTCTGTCTGTCTGTCTGTCTGTTACCTCTTCACGTTCAAACCGCTGAACCGATTTTGCTGTTTGGCATGCAGATATTTTGAGTCCCGAGAAAGGATAGGTATAGGATAGTTT
This sequence comes from Polyommatus iphigenia, assembly GCA_963422495.1. Classification (NCBI taxonomy): domain Eukaryota; kingdom Metazoa; phylum Arthropoda; class Insecta; order Lepidoptera; family Lycaenidae; genus Polyommatus; species Polyommatus iphigenia. Next base: position 9,937,120 of record OY730182.1, read on the forward strand.
TTATCCCAAAAAAAGTATGGTTCCCGCGCGATAAACGAATTTGGGCGCAACGGAGTTGCGGGCATCATCAAGTATTAATATAATTTAGGTTTCATAGCTTTTTTCTTAGAAAAACGTACGTTAGTAGTACTTGGAAGAGTTTTTTTGCAAAAAAACGTAATTACTGTTTTTAAATAAAATAATGTAACCAGAGTAAAATTTACTTCAGCCAGTGTACTCACAGTAAAATATTGTAATTTACTACAGTAAATGTGTTTTCGGTTAAAACGATTTCTAAAAATATTTCAAATTATGAGAAAAATTTTAATAAAGAAAGATTTTCTGAATGGCTACCAAAGGACTGGACCGATTTCAATAAACTTATATTATAAACACTATGAAATTAAAACATTTTGTAATTTTAGATGATAATAAACGTAATTTTTGGGAATAGAAACAATAAAAAATATATACTTAAAGAGGTTATAACTTTTTGGAAAGCACTTAAGTAAAAACATAATATGAAATATTATTATTACAAAAGTACTTCTCATAACTTTACAGTGTTTCTTTCGCCGATTATACTCCAAAACATTATTATTTGCAAGAATTTCTCGTGTTACTGGATAGCATCATTAAAATCAACAACCCTTCGTCTACCTCGAATATTATTTGCTATAGGAACTCATTAAAATCGAAATAAAATATCACTAGTACGTTAAGTGCAAACCGTGTTGCATTGGCAAATAGTTTATTTAATAAACCCACTGTAACTATATTTTACTAGATGATGCCCGCAACTCCGTTGCGCCAAAATTCGTTTATCGCACAGGAACCGTACATTTTCCGGGATAAAAATTAGCCTATGTCGTTTCCCAGGACTCAAAGTATCTCCATACAAATCAGCAAAATCGGTTCAGCGGTTCAGACGTGAAGGGGTAACAGACACACAGACAGACGGACAGAAAGACACACTTTCGCATTTATAATATTAGTAAGTATGGATGTTCGCGCTTAGATGTTAGTGTAGTTTAAAACAATAAAGTTCAACTATTCTGAGGGATTTTAAACGTCTTCTTATGGTGAATACGTTATAAGCCGCGTACTGACCAAGCGAGCCGCCTCGCTGCCTCGCCCGAACGTGCCGCGGCCGAGCCAAAAGTTGTCGGTTTTTTGTCGATGCTCAAAGGCGCCTCGGACGTTTGCCGCGCACTAACACGTACTGATCGACCGAGCAACTGCGCGCGAGGCTGCCGCGGCGAGGCGGCTCGCTTGGTCAGTACGCGGCTATTGAGGTTTTTTGCGAGTATGGGCGTTGCAGATTACGCGGATTCGAATTTCGTCTTTTATTTAGCAGGTTGTTTTGCCACAGGTCAAAAGTAGTCAGTTACTTTATATCTGAGCTAAATGTCATCAGAATTTCTCATTGGATCTATTCAACGGAAAGAATTCGTTAATTGACCCGCTAAAAATTAAATGTTAAATTTTAGGTAAGTACTTATCTAAACATTAACAAAAAATTAACTTGACCAAATTAATGGAGCATTGTATTTCTTTATTGCACAGCTAACAAGTAACATTTGTGTTGATAGCAATATAGCCCAATGAATTGCAGAAATACAATATAAGTAATAGACATACATACATAGACGTACTTACATACATAGGTACCTCGGTCAAATCTCCTTACTGGGTTGAGTACGATCTGTTTGTCAATAGGGGCATATCTAATCAACCTTTACATTGTGGCCACGAAGCTCCATTGCGTCGCGTCGTCGCAGGGGATGAACGCATTATATGCGACATCTGCAGTTGCGGTTAATTAGTGCGTTGACGCCACAAAGATTTGATTACGTCTTTGCAGTGTCAAAAGCTGGCGTCTTCTGTACCTGCACTACACCATGCAGTGCAAAGCAAGTAAAATATGATTATTGTTTATTGATGAATGATGATAAAGACTACTGTCTTCATAAGCTGAGGACATTGTCGAAGTAACTTCAACAGCGCTTCCCTTTCCATCTATTAATTATGTATATGTAGCGATGATGCAACACATCAGTCTGAATATGCAAGGCTGATTTAAGTATTTTTCTGAGCACCGCTCGCTGACCGTCGGCCAGCCATCTGGCATCAGCCATGTGGCTGATACCAGATGGCTGGCCATAACGCTTCCTAGATTTTTATTCATCTGTATAAAATTCAAGGAAGCGTTATTGAATTACGCATTTTAGCTTGCGCTTTGATATTTCATACAATTTGACGATAAAAGCAGCTTTAAAACATCTGCGTTTACGCTGCGTTGCCGCACCGCATCACAGCAACATGGCCTCGTTCGTATGCGAGGTATGCGGTGTAGGGGTGCTTAGGGCCACAATAGGGACGGACCCTTGTCCCACTCGCCCGGAAGGTCGAGAGCCTTACAATGGTAATGTGGAGATAATAGCTATCATACCTTGTTAACAACCATCGACGATTATGGTTTTTCTATTGCATGTATGAATATTCAATAAACTCAGATAATATTATAAGCACATAAACAAAAAGGACACAGCAGCCTGCTGAGCCAAAAAAGCCTTTCTCAAAAATGCACGTTTTGCCACGAATTTTACAAGAAGTCTTGGGCAGTTGCGATATAGGGAGGGCTATTTAAAGCTTTTATAATTTTCTTGTACGCTTTTGAATCTAAATGGCTTGGCAGATTTAGGCTGAGATACAAATGATATAGTATATGTATTACTCGATATTTCTGTTCATGTCTCTTAGCGTTGAATAGACTACGAATAAATTTAGCACATCTAAAAATAACTCTTTATATGCCGAAATATATCTGCCTGTTTTCTTTCTCCGGCATTTAAAACAATAAAATAAAGCAAAACTAAAGCCAGCCTCCTCATTTGCAGCTTACTAAATTCCATCTTCCATTTTCTGGACTGGAGCTGTGAGATTTTTTTCCTCCTGCCATTCGAAGTTTGAAATTTTACGACATTCTCGGCATATTCTTACTGGCTTATAATGGCTGTTGGAATTTCGTAGTTTTTAATAACGAAAATTTCACAGCTAAATTAGTAAAGAATTTTCAGACGCGAATATTATTGTAAAGGTGATTTTTATGCGTTTCGGAGTAATTAGTTTTAAGTAGTTAATTAGTGGAATTTTTGAAATTGAAATATTTTAGTGCAAGCTGGAACATTTAAAGTTGCTTTTTATTTATTTTCAATTTGTATTGGTTATATTATGGTCATATATCATAATTATTGTGAGTAATCATTTATGCGCTCATATAAGTATATATAATTAATACGAGTATGAGTAAAAATATGCATGTGGTAACAATTTTAAACGGACATGTATATTATAAATCTACTACTCACTCTCTCTCAATGAGTGACTCACAATAAATCATTACTCATTACACACAGGAGCGAACAATGATATTTTCGTTATTTAAAGATAGTTAAAGGAACATAATATTAATTTTTCAAGTCGTAGACACTCGTAGCGCCGAAGCTACGGCGTAGCACAATGCTACGGATGCGTAGAGCACACGGATTCTATGGAAATGGATGCGTTTTTCTTACTGATTTATATATTTAACTTTAACTTTGATAATTGTTTGTGGTTTTAGTTACATAATTTAACAATAATATATGATTACTTAAAGACTTTAAAATATTTTATGTAGTATTAAGTTAGAAAGAAATTATTAAAATATAAAACTACATTTTGATTGCGGTAAAGTTAGTTAACATTTTGCCGCAATAAAAACTGACTTACTGAAACTATCAGTATTAAATCAGGTTAGGGGATTCAGCCTGAAGCGGTCTGCTTAATAGTCTGTAAAGACACACATACACATTTTTCATTTTTAATATTAAGTCAGACACTGTTTATAATTTTGTTTAACAAGATTTTAGTTTCAATTATTTGAACTAAATTAATTAAAATTAATAAAATAAACCATATTCTATCCAGACTCTAGTGTAACAGACATCTACGGCGCTATACAATAAGCCATCTCTATAATTTCTTTTGTTCGTAGCAGCTCTCCTCACAGCAAGACAATGCGTTTCAGCCGCACGCCATAAAAAGGAATTTATTTTAAAATACTACACGTTTGGAGGGTCCTCTTTTTAATTTGCAAATGGCTTTAAAACTGACGGCTTTTTGTTATGTTTTTATTGTCTTTTACTTGGTTGTGAAGTACCTAGAAAGGACCTTAATAACTTTTGTGTAATTTTTATTTGTTGGTTTAATTTGAATGTCCATAAAAGAAAAACATGTTATGGATAAAAACTAAAAATCTATAATATCTATTTAATTATTAATTATTATTGAATAACATAGAAAACGGACTTGTCAAAGTGAAATAAAATCCATAACTATAGTACGAGGGTATCTATGAACACAATATGGATCTTTTTATTACTTGCTACCTACCCTCAGTAAAGTAACAATAATTTCTCGGAAGTACACTCGATAATATTAAAAACATAACTTTGCAGTTCGCGCACACGTGAACACGTACAAATGAATGGAATCGTTCGATCTATTGTTGAAAACTTAGCGCGTGCAATGCAAATGGAAATAATAAAAGAAATACGAGTATCGAACAACACGATGTGTTGAAATAAATGTATTTTGTTAGAAAGTTTCAGCGTGTAAGATGGAGTTGATTTTCAGGGCAAGTGAAAAACCATCACGGCTATTGATTTGTGCTTAAACGTAGTAATTTTTATTTATATGTAGATGTGTCATCATCGGTCAGTCAAGGTTTGGTTACTAATAATTAATATTAAAAAAACTGCCTTAAATATTATTACCACGCAGAAAAAGGCGCAAGCCCTTACACAGCTCGGCTTTTAGCTAGTAAGTATATGTTTGTTTTAGCTGATTTTTAGTAAACCTGAGATATGCCGCGCTCTCTCGTACAAAACAGTAAGCTTACTTTCTGCCGCGCACTGTAAAACTCTGGAACGAACTGTCACCAGCAGTTTTTCCGGACATATACGACCTGCAAACCTTCAAGAAGAGAGCGTATTCCGTCTTAAAAGGCCTGCAACGCACCTGCAGCTCTTCTGATGTTGCGAGTGTCCATGGGCGACGGTAGTTGCTTTCCATCAGATGACCCGTTTGCTCGTTTGCCCCCTTATTTTATATTTAAAAAATTCGGTTGTCTGTAAAGTCAGTTTACTGACGATAGTTGAATGTGACAACGTATGACGTTGTCACGTTCAACGTTAACCCTCGCTTCCGAATCTCTATAAATAGAAACAAACTTTTTCGAGTGTAACCTAAAGTTATTTCGATGTATTTCTTTCAAATGATTGTCTAAAAATATTAATAATGAGTAAAATAAACTATTCGCAATACAAAACATTTATTAATATTGAGTAAAATAAACTATTCGCAATACAAAACGCTACATACATTCGTGAAATCCAGTAAAATCTTCGAACAAAGCACAAGTCATACCTTGACACGTAGGAAATAGAGCACAATTTTGAATAGCCACATAGCTCACAGATTGTTTATTTATTTTTCATTCAGAGTGTGGTCAATGTATCAAAGGTCATAACTAACCAAACTTCTTCATACAAAAGTATTCTCTAAGTCATCGAAATACGTAATATAATCGAAACAAAGAGCGCGGCCCAGGTGGGCCTTCGTCTTACGGTTGTTGAGAGACAACGTGCCTCTTTGTCGCTCGTTCCGCGCACTCGCTTGCACTTCAAGCCTTAAATGGAACGCCTCAGAGCGAGGCAACGCTGCATGAACTGTCATGTTTTTCGGGCGCGCACCCCATATCGAATTATAAGACGTTATCACGTCAAAAAAGCATAAGAACATTATACGCCTTAACGTAAGAAATAAAAAAAAAAGACGGGTTGCACTCCGGGAGTGCCGGCAGAAGTGAAAACTTGATTATTAACGTTGTGCATTTTTTAACCCATTTTTTTTGAAAATAGATTATTAAAAAAATCAATTTTTTTAATTAATCGCAACCCTTACAATCAATTCGAGTTTGAGTTCGAGTTTGAGTTCGAGTTCGAGTTCGACACAAAACACTACTCTCCAACCGTCTTACGGTTTTTCCAAGGTTTTTCGATCAGCACAAGAATCTGAGGCGAGTTTCACAGTTTTTACCCATCCCACAAAAGTGCTCAACGCCGCTAAAGAAGTTTTCACTTCAAAAAAAAAAAAACGGTTTGCCCTAGCCCGCCGAGAATAGGCGTAACAAACTCAGTAGTAAGTGCCATTGTAAAGTGCGCCAACGTTCTTACGTCGGGAAGTTACTAACAGCACTTGAAGACTAAGTACTGTAATGACTCTTACGGTATTATGCGGCGGTATTTCCATATCGTTATCCGTTTGCTCGTTAATCCATAAAAAACGCTACCAAATTGTATCACAGTTGACTGTATAACAATTGGATACAGCTAAAGATAAATGTAATAAATCAAACCCAGATTAAATACGCTGACATTATACAGGGTGTGGTCGAATTAATGCGGACCGATCGCAAAGGGGGATCCATTAGAACATAGGGTATGAATATTTATCACAATAACTGACCCGGGACAAATTAAATCGCCATACCGAAAAAGGGTTGGTGAAGCTTTGGTACGCAATTTTTTTCGTTACTCCTTTGTTTGACCGATTTTTATGTCAATTTTGAAAATTTAATTTTGGCTGTTCTTATGTGTTATGAAAAAGGCTTTTTAAATTTCATTAAAACAAACGTTTCAATTAAGATTGATGGGTTTTGGGTATATGTTAGCTAATATTATTAATTTTAGAAAATTATTATGCTTGTGGTTTATTTATATATCGACAAAGAAAATGCTTTTTCGGCACATCCTTCGTATCTTTTTATTATAATCTTTTGTACTAAAATTATCCATCTTTTTGGATATTGGTTTAAAGAGATGATTGACGTTCGTGTATTTTAACAACACCTTGTATCACGTAGCCTAAATTTGCAACAGATTGTATAAAGTTATTTCCTTCTTGTATACAGCGGTTCAAAAATTGACTTCACCGCGCTAACTTTTTGTCCTCTCGAATGTTGCACCACTTGTAGTAAAACACATTTACTTGACATTCCCCGTTGCTTATCTAACACTTCACACGTCGGAAGGAGCACACCTATTCTAGCTTTCACAAAGGCCAGAAGTCGACTTTTAAGGCCAACAGGGAAGATTCTGTTCACAAAGAATTTTAAGGCCAACCTTTGCGCGCAAAGTTTCGCCGCGGGCGAACAAACAGTCACCTATTCCGACGTGACTCAAAAACATTGTTCGATCATATTAAATGCACAAGTTTGGCGTGTGACAAACAAACTTGAATAGTTTTTAGTTTGCGCAAAAGACGCAATCTACTTTGGGTCATGGTTGTTAACTATGATTGCTAGCATGATTGCAAAGGAGCTTATAACGTGAACAAAATCAAAGATATCATCATTGGCATTAATATCTCTCCTCGTACGTAAAGGACGTCACGATGCATTAGTCAAACAAATATACGGTGCAACATCGTTGCACAATAATTTCTGTATCACACGGGAATAGTACATTTTACGTTTTCAAAACTCTGTCCTATCTCGAGAGTCAAGACTCATAGCATCTAAATTTTCTATTCAAACCGGTTTGTCGGTTTGAGTGTGACGATGAAGCAGACAGACATACATTATTTTAAAAATATACATTAATATAATATAATAATATACTTTAATAATATAATCCAATGTGTTCAAGCAACGTAGCGTCGCGTCGTCACGAGGAATAACCAAAGTGACAATTTAGTTTCTAATAATATTATTATGTTGCATTCCAGGATGGAGATTCCAAGCCAAAGCGTGTACCAATGAGGCGTTACTAATCTTGCAATTGATGACTATAAGGAAAAGATGACTATATTCTTCAAAGGTTTTGGAATATAGTTACAAATGTTACTATAATCCAAAACTAACTATAATTTAAAAGTTTGATAATTAATTTGATTCCTGAGATTGAAACTTTTGAGTAAATATTTGATCCCCTGTTTAACCATCTAGGGAATTGTATTTGGGAATGATCATTCCTTAGACGATGCTTGAAATATAAGAGAAACATGTGTGCTTAAATTTCTTACTCTTGCTATTGGTCAGTCAATTAACATTCTGTTTCTAAATGCATGAACATGGAAGATTTAAAATTCATTGATCCAATCAAGATAGCATTTTAAATGAATAAACATATGAGATTAAAAACAAACACTAAAATTCAAGTTTCGGTGGCACCGAAGGCCAAGTGACAAGGCCAGTGCGGGAATATATTGCGGGCGTCGATCTAATACAGCATAAATCACTGTACCGAGCTTACTGGACGTCAGACGGACGGGATCAGATGGGAAGATACGTGGTCATCATCAGCAGCGCTGAGCGCACAACTATACGACTTTTGAAGTCATCAAGGCGAGCGAAGCCAGCCCTAGTACATCCCACAACCTGCAGGGCAATCGCGTTATTTTTAAACGTTTTAATTCAGGTTCACATCTGCTTTGGTTTTGGTTTAGTTACGGTTCGGTTCCGCTGCGTCTGAGCAAATTTCAGTATCGTGCTATTGTTCCTACCGTAACTCAACCTTAGATGGAACTCGAACGAAGCGCAACGTTTGACCTTTAGACAGGCAATGCAGCGGACCAATCAGCGCCCTTCGATTTAATTTTGATTGGCTTAAATATGAACAAATTTTTTCCGATGCGTTAATTGGTCAATTGAAAAATTGTTTATTTACATAATATGGATGAATATGACACGAGTGAAGTTGTTTTGGTACTTGGTAGTTATGACTTATGATCAATGATGTGAATGATTATTACTTGGAGTTTTTAATTTACGTAGTTGAATTCATAATATTGTTTAACTATATTTTACAAACGCTATAATATAAGTGTTGAATAGTGACTTGTGACTTGTGAAAAAAGTTTTTTGCGGCGCAGAAAACATTTATGTAAAGAAGTAATGTCAAAATTCAATTCACTTTTTAACAAACTCAAATAACAAAACATAGTCCGTAGTGTTATTTTACAGCTTTGAAGTAAAACGTAAGCTTATATTTTAATTTAATTATAGCCTATGTTATATTTTTCCATCGATTTTTGTCAATTTAACACACCAAAATAAGAAACGTTTCAGATACGTGCGAGTAGAAGTTGCATTGTATCAACTTTTTGTTTTGACAGCGTTTGCGCTTGGGCTGAGGTTCAGTAACGTCTCAACTAGCTGTCAAAACGTTAGCGCGATACCGAATCGTTCCAAAAGTCTATCAACGTCCGAGTTTCATTTGCGGTTCAGTTGAAATAATATATCGCGATTGCCCTGCTGAGCACTTTTGTGGTACACTTTACGGAATAACTATCACGCCTATTGGTTCAAACTCAAACTCAATTTTTTTTATTCAGAATAAATTTTTTCAAATGTTCTCTGAACGTCGGGTCTACATTGGTACCTACCACCGGTTCGGGAACTAACCCGGCGAGAAGAACTGGCGTAAGAAACTCGCACGGGGCCATATTTTACTACAAAGATGGAAAATTACAAAAAGTATATAAAATTACAGTGTCATTATCCATACTAATATTATAAATGCGAAAGTGTGTCTGTCTGTCTGTCCGTCTGTCTGTCTGTCTGTCTGTCTGTCTGTCTGTCTGTCTGTCTGTCTGTCTGTCTGTCTGTCTGTCTGTCTGTCTGTCTGTCTGTCTGTCTGTCTGTCTGTCTGTCTGTCTGTATGTCTGTCTGTCTGTCTGTCTGTCTGTCTGTTACCTCTTCACGCTCAAACCGCTGAACCGATTTCGCTGAAATTTGGCATGGAGATAATTTGAGTCCCGGGAAAGGACATAGGATACTTTTTATCCCGAAAAAATGTACGGTTCCCGCGCGATAAACTAATTTTGGCGCAACGGAGTTGCGGGCGTCATCTAGTGACTAAATAAAATACAACGAGTGTACCATACATATACAGTAGTATATTATACAGAAACAGCTCTGCAGGGGGCGACCTTATTCCCATGGTGTACTTTCATTAATGAAATCATGCTTTAACATAATATTTTTTTATTTATAATATGTAGATGTGTTATCATCGCTCAGTCAAGGTTTGGTTACTATCTAGACACGCGGTCGCGTGTCAAGCCAAGTTCCAGCATAACAAAATGGCGAGCAGCACCGTGTGTAATATTACACGAACCATTTGCAGCTACTTTTTAAGAATAATAAGAATAAGAACGTTTATTTGCAAAAACATGGTCAATGACAATAAGATGGTACAATGTGAAATAGCGCTCATGTTTTGTCGGATACATCTCGACGTGCAAATATTTTGAAAATAAAAGTTAAAATTAATTTTGTTAATTCTTTACACATAAATTTAGTTGAAGTACAATATTGTTAGTTAAAAATATAGATAAATTAAATGTCATAAAAAGTAAGTACAAATATGCAAAAAATAAATTAAAAATTGTCAAGATGAAATGTTACTTTAAATTACAATATTATATTTTCATCATTAATAAAATCGTCAATGGTATAGTACATTTTGGCTAATAGTAATTGAAATAATTTATTTTTAAATTTATTAAATGTCATTTTTTTCAAATCATTTGGTAGTTTGTTAAATATACGGATAGCCATACAGTATGCATTTTTAGAAAATAGTGCTAGTTTCTGGTCAGGAATACACGAATTTTCTCGTTTCCTACCTCTATATTTATAACAGTCCTTGTTTTTAGCAAATAAGTATGAATGTTTGTAAACAAATATAGCCGTTTCGTAAATGTAAAGACATGGCAGAGGCAGTACATTTAACTTTTTAAACAGCGGCTTGCAACTGTCCAAATACCCTGCACCACATACAGATCTTACACATTTTTTTGGACTTTAAATGCTCTAGTAACATCGGTTGAATTGCCCCATAGTATAATTTCATACCGTAGAGTTGAGGACACATATCCGTGATAAGCAGTCAAGGCAGCTTGTTTCGATGCAATTTGTCTTAATCTATTGAGAGCGTAAACAAACCGGTCCAATTTTGTTACAATTGTGTCAATGTGAGCTTTCCAGTTAAGGTACTTGTCAATAGTAATTCCTAAAAATTTTGTCGTATTAACCTCCTCTATTGAATCAGTTTTGTTATTTATATTGCAGGTGATGTCAATATTTTCTTCTTTTTTATTTATACATTGAAATTTTATAAATTTTGTTTTATCTATATTAATATTTAAATTATTATTATACAGACATTTAATTATTTTTTTTTAATTCTTTTATTGCTATAGTTTTTAACATATTTTTATCTTTACATTTAATTATCAGCATTGTGTCATCTGCAAACAGTATACACTCTTGGTCCGTCAAAACAGGTAGATCGTTTATGTACAAGAGGAATAACAAAGGCCCCAATACACTTCCTTATGGGACGCCACAAATATTAGTAAGGAAGTTAGAGGTATATGTTTTCTTATATTTATTTTCTATGCCAGTTATTTCGACCCCCTCATAATTCAGAAACTGTTTCACATAAATGTTTCAAAATTAGCTCATATAATAAGACTTGCGAGATAATTAAATGCTCTTAATTTCATAAGCACAGCTCAAACGGTTATTAAGATATTAACGTCCGAAAATCTACATTTTTATCACTGACTGACTGACTGACCTAAAGATCAAAATTCTAACCCACTTCCAGATGACCTACAAGGCTGTAATTTGAAATCCAGCTCGGTAATTGTGTGTAAGCGTAAGAAAAATCAGAAAACAAAGAAAACGGTCAAGTGCGAGTCGGACAGAGCGAAACTAGGCAAAAATTTTGTTTTTTGTATGGAGACCCCCTTAAATATTTATTTTGTTTTATTTTACTTCTATTATAAAGTATGAAAGTAAAAATATAATTAAAGATTTTGTGAATATTTTAAATACTTACCTGCTGCCATTATTGATTTTGAGCAAAAAAGGCCTAAAAATCACGTTTATTGTATGTGAGTTCCCCGTAAATATCTATTTGTGAAGTGAAAAAACTTTAGAAAATGAATAGAAGCCAGAAGGTGACTTTACGAAGTGTATCTATCTGTCTGTTACCTCTTCACGCCCAAACTGCTTGTACCGATTGTTCTTCAATTTGGTATGGAGATATAGAGTGAGTCCCGGGAATAGACATAGAATTATTTTAATACGTCTGTTCGTCTGTCTGTCCGACTGTCCGTCCGTCCGTCCGTCTGTCTGTCTATTCGATAGCTATAATAATAGCTACTTAACTTCCACACAATAAGTTGTACCCTATAGTTAATGGTTGGAAATACACTTGTGTTATACCGTATTATTCCAATGCCTCCTGATGGTAGCTGCTTTTTCCATTCGCTCGGATTTTCTTTGTTTTATTCGTATGATACTCAACAAGGCTTAGGGTCTGTTTCCCCACTTCCTGATAAGATTCAGATAGGCTATCCACAACTTATCTGACAGATGATAGTATCTGCAAGATAAGTTGCGGATAGCATATCGACACTTGTCGGGAAGTGGTAAAACAGCACCTTAAGGTTGCGATTGAATATAGTCGAATATTATGTATGTTTGAACTGCGAAGATTAAGGTGTCTACCCTTGCTCGGAAAGTTTTCTTTACAAAAAGTAATGATATCCCACCAAAAACATAAATATAAAAATGGAGAGCCAAGTTCCATACATACATTATTCTTGCATATGGACTTTGCCGTAAAAAGGATGGAGATCTAAATGAGTGCCAAGTTCCATGGAAAATCGAAATATGTATGTATAGGAAGCAAATAACATTATGAACAAATCATAGAGTCTATTAATTCTTTGCTTTATTGAATATCTATAACAATAATAATGTTATTTAAATAATGTGAGATCTTAAACTAGATTAGATTTGACTTGGCTAGTTTTCATCACAATTAAAATGTTCAATAACTGGCCAAGTTAGATCTAATCTACTTTAAGATCTCACATTATTTTAATAACATCAATTGTTATAGATATTCAATAAACCAAAGAAATAGACTCTATGATTTGTTCATAGTGTTATTTGGTTCCTATACATAAATATTTCAATTTTCCATGGAACTTGGCACTCATTTAGATCTCCATCCTTTTTACGGCAAAGTCCATATGAAAGAATAATGTTTGTATGGAACTTGGCTCTCCATTTTTACATTTATGTTTTTGGTGGGATTAAAATATACAAAAAACTGCCTTAAAGATTATTACCATGCAGAAAAACGACGCGAGCCCTCACAAAGCTCGGCTTTTAGCTAGCTAGCTATCCCAATGTCAAAATCAGTGTGAGTTGATAATCTTGATATGAACGTCTTTCTCTGCATTGCCAAGCTGTACACAGCATAACCGACGTATAATGGGTTAAATTATGGATGAATATTATTATGTATAACTCCACATGCTAATAATTTTAATGTCACCATGCAACAAGGTAAAGAATATTGTTATAGTCTCTAGTAATAATAATTTAGTTTCATAAAAATTGTATGGGCTATTTGACTTAATCTTCATTTAAATAGTTGAGTAACCATTAAATGTGTTTGAGTACTGCCGTTATCCATTTCTATCTGGATTACCAGTGATAACTAATGTTCCCGATAGATGTTAGATGGACTACGACTAAAACTTCCCCCAAATCTACCAACACCTCGGTAATTATCAACACTGGCCGACTTCGCGTCATGCATTATACATCACGTATGGACCAGACGGCTAGACCTCTCAATACCGCAGTTTGATGTTATATCAAAGATCAGGGTATACTGGACGATATCGCCAAGTAACGCAGTCAAAAACAAACATTGGCCTACCCAAACATGGGCATATTGAACAGAAAAAGGATGAGTTCTAGGGCTCACCCAAATTTTTATTTATCTTTACGGTCTTGATGCGATATTTAAATATATTTTTTATAAATGAGAGAAAATTGTGATAGGATTTCCTGCAACATTCGATAACATTGCTCGTGTAAATAAACAACTGCGAAGTAACTAACATGAAGTATTGTATCATGTGAACTCTAAAGCCCCCATATACGAAGAGGATAAACGAATCCTATAGGACAGAGTACCTACTGACCACATGTGCCAACCTGACTTGTGCACACACCCAATATACAAAACGAGTCAGAGAGTAAATACAAATTGATCAAGTTATCAAAACATAAGCATTGTACTTTTTACAATGAACAGTCAGTCAACTGGTTTATTAAACAAAAATACCAATAAATCAATTGGAAAATATTGACTTTACGGAAAAATCGCGATTAATCTGCTCCATATGGTTCGAAAAAGAACAATCGGAAAGTGTCGCGTAGGATTTTTAATTAAAATTGCACCGAGTGAGTGTCCAGTGACGCCGACTATACGGAACCACAATACAGATTTATACAGTAGTCATAAACGTAATAATTAAAAGACTTGGCTTGTTGAGCCGAAAAACGTGCTCAAAATTAGAGCCGCTTTAGTATCTCTTCATTTCAACATTTAGGGACAAAAATTTTGAATAGATCATTTAAAATGCATCACATCATTTCGTGCCTTAAATAATATGTTATTGGCATAAATAAAATGAAGAATATTTTTAAACAAAATATACAGTGTGTTTGTGTAAACACCGTTATCCTTGAAACCATCAAATGAGCCCGTGAAAATGAACAACTTTTTCTATGAGAACAATGCTGGGAACTCAAAAAAATGCCGTCTTTATACCCATACGGATGCCCGGATCGGCATCCGTATGGGTATAAAGACGGCATTTTTACGACGGGTATGAAGACAGATTTTTTTAATTCCCAGCATTGTTCTCATAGAAAAAGTTGTTCATTTTGACGGGCTGATTTGACGGTTTCAAGGACAACGGTGTTTACACAAACATCTTGTATACGTCATGGTACTATATACCTTTGAAACCTTTGACAGTGTATTGTAGCCGCATTTTAAGACAAATTCGTGCAACACAGTGTTTTGCAAGTCAATGCAACGGACATTACATTGTTTTGATCTGTAAAGTTAGTAGCTTATGTGTGCGTGCGATTCAGGTGGTCTAGTTTAAACATGGCCTACTGTATATTATTGTTTACACTGTGACAGAACTGAGACCTTTCATAAGTGAACAATGCGAGTTCTTTGTTATTTAATTATTGATAACTCTTATACACTTTACAAATTTCCTTATGACTTTTGTATATATATTTTTTGTAAAGAATCGTTAACCTCGACCGGTTTTTTGTAAATTATAAATTCCTCAAGTTTTCTGTAATAATTATTGTTGCTAGAGAAAGCGATTTTCTAATATTCCTTTGAATTTAAATATTTCTTAGATCCGAATTCGTGGTAAACCATAAATCGTTTCTCATGAATCGTAGTTGGGACGTTTTTATAAAAAAGATGGGGAAATAATAGCGAATTACATAAAAATATCGCCTAATTCCGTATAAATTTGATCGGTAGATTTACTTTAATTCTGTCTCTGCCTCTTCCAAATTGCTACCGAATGGGAATCGTTAAGATATTTACTTAAGATAACCGATGCTTCTCGCCCGACGAATTTCAAAATAAATTTTCCGCCACCAAGACTTTTTAGCGATGTCATAATTATTTCTAATTTTTATGGAAATGAGATATTATGGATATTGGTGGTGGATTGGTTTATTATAATTATATTTTTTATTTTAATAAGGATCTATCAGAAAAATGATTCAAAAGCAATCCATACTAATATTATAAATGCAAAAGTATGTCTGTCTGTCTGTCTGACATCTGTCTGTCTGTTACCTCTTTACGCCGATTTTGCTTAAATTTGGCATGGAGATAATTTGATTCCCGAGAAAGGATATAGGATAGTTTTCATCCCGAAAAAATGTACGGTTCCCGCGCGATAAACAAAAGTTGCGGGCGCCATCTAGTGTGAAATATTTCTGTAATAAATTACGACAAACATTGATCTGACGTAACCCGACTAAATAAAGCAAGTCTATCACCTCTGGGCTCTGACGGCATTCTTCCATCGAAATTCTTTATGTATTTACTTGCCTCAAGGCGGTTCATAAATAAGTTACGACTCTTGGTATGATAAATAAGGAAATAAGAGTTTATAGACAGATTGTATCATGGTTTATTTGGCTTATTTATTTAAGGAGATGTCTGCCTGGATTTTAATAATATTGAACGAATTATATTTTAGAATTTGGCATCTAATGTCTGCTCTTTAACTACAGCATTCATTTAAAATTACCAAAATTTCTACTTCACACATGGTCACATTGTATATAAGCGCAAATAATAAATTTTGTTAGAGGCAAAGAGCTGTCCCACTTGACTACCGATTCCTTAGAGCTCGCGCCCAGACTATAAGTTATAACAATGAAATTTACAGGAACATTATGCCAACAACTTAAGAATCGCTTTTGCATGAACTCTCAGGTTAGCACTAAACGGACTCATGTAGTGGAACGTTGTGTAGCAGTCAGCGCGTTTTTTCCCGCGCTCCACTGCATTTAAATGGTACCCAGACGTCTGTAAATAAATTGGATTGGACGTTCATCATACTTACACTATCCAGTCAGCGTTTCCACGCGAGAATAGCTCGCTTAGTGGCGGTAATGGCACAAGTTGGCTAATGCAATGCTTGTTGGAGTCCAGTGTAAATAATACTTAAGTCAATGCAACGTCGCGGTCTGGTCTCACAATTTGACTTTTCTCCGATATCTTGATCAAACGTGAAGTATAATAGTTTCTTTTTTTATGCCAAAGCTTAGGTATACATTTTTGATTTGAGCTTACCATCAAAGTTTTTCAAAGCATCCTTTTTTTTTTCTTTTTTTATGAAACAAACGAGCAAGGGGGCAAACGAGCAAACGGGTCGCCTGATGAAAAGCAACTACCGTCGCCCATGAACACTCGCAACATCAGAAGAGTTGCAGGTGCGTTGCCGGCCTTTAAGAGGGAATACGCTCTTTTCTTGAAGGTTTGCAGGTCGTATAGGTCCGGAAATACTGCTGGTGACAGTTTGTTCCATCCTGGCTTATGCCTGAAGATTTTCTTTAAATAAGTACTAATTATTAAGCCCCGTAGCTTGTAATTTTTAGCGGTTGTCTTATTGCTTTTTAAAAATTTGTAAACATTTCTGGGGACAAACGACAGAACTACCGAATGATGTAAGATCATATACGTTTATTTTCTATCGTAAAAACACGAGAAAAGATTAAGAGCGCAGTCACATTGCTAAGTTGCATTGCGATGCGTCGCCGCGGTTACGCCACTTTTACCAGTATATATTTTGAATGCAACGCAAAAATTAAGTGTCTATACACACTAGGCTGAAGTTACGCGGCGTAAACTCCGCATGATTACGCCCGCAATGTATTTTAAATTACCGATGACACACTATTCCGTCGCGTTCCGTCCGTATTTTGTATGCGTTTGACATTGCGGACGTAATTTACGCCGCGTAACTTCAGCCTAGTGTGTTTAGACACTAATTATATATTTGTTTCGTTGCATTGTTGGACGCGATGTGACGGAGTGACTGACAGAAGATGAAATACGTTGCGTTTGTTTCATCGCGCGTTGTCGCAATTTAAGTCCCATGCACTGCTAGTCATATTGTATGCACTTGTGTCCTTCGTAGTCCTTTCGTAGCAACTACATTCCTGTAAATTATTTTTTTGATTCGACGCCGCAACTACATTCCTGTAAATAATTTTTTTGATTCGACGCCGCAACTACATTCCTGTAAATTATTTTTTTGATTCGACGCCGCAACTACATTCCTGTAAATTATTTTTTTGATTCGACGCCGCAACTACATTCCTGTAAATTATTTTTTTGATTCGACGCCGCAACTACATTCCTGTAAATTATTTTTTTGATTCGACGCCGCAACTACATTCCTGTAAATTATTTTTTTGATTCGACGCCGCAACTACATTCCTGTAAATTATTTTTTTGATTCGACGCCGCAACTACATTCCTGTAAATTATTTTTTTGATTCGACGCCGCAACTACATTCCTGTAAATTATTTTTTTGATTCGACGCCGCAACTACATTCCTGTAAATTATTTTTTGATTCGACGCCGCAACTACATTCCTGTAAATTATTTTTTTGATTCGACGCCGCAACTACATTCCTGTAAATTATTTTTTTGATTCGACGCCGCAACTACATTCCTGTAAATTATTTTTTTGATTCGACGCCGCAACTACATTCCTGTAAATTATTTTTTTGATTCGACGCCGCAACTACATTCCTGTAAATTATTTTTTTGATTCGACGCCGCAACTACATTCCTGTAAATTATTTTTTGATTCGACGCCGCAACGAATTGTGGCTTTGGCCTTAGGGTCAATTCAGACCGCAACGCGACGAGGCGAGGCGATGCGCGGCGCGGCATAATGTTGTATGGATTTGACAGATTTCAATTGCGTGAGACGTCTTCCGAATCTCTCATATCTATATAAATTTAGAAATGCATCTACGCGTCGCGTGCGGTCTGATTTCTGGATCAACCCTAGTCGATGCGACGACGCAGCTGCAATCGAAGCACTAGTGTTCGCTCCATATTTATTTTCTAAACTCTCAGCTCCAGGCAGCAGGATAGCGATCAGCCGCGGAATTCCAATATCCTGCTCATCAGCCGCAGCCGCGCGGGTTCCGGCGCGGGGACTGGCCACATCATTTTTAATAACATCACCACGTCGATGTACCATATGCAAGGATATCCTTATGCTAATCTCTCCAAATGCTGATAATATATCAGCTTATCACATATTGGATAACATATTACGCTAGGATATCCTAATGTCAATGTCTCTACACACTAATTTCAGCTAGAGGTGTTGTTATTTTTGGTCGTTTTTCTACTTCCGAAGTTCACTTGTGATTGACCGCCCCGTATCATAATGTACCCGGGGCATAATATGCACTGAACAGGAATTACTTTTAGATACAAATGCATGCAATTTTCAGGTGGTCTGATCTAACAATTTACTTTAATTGATGAATATGTACTTGGTGATTGTCTTAGATTTTTCTCACTTAACGGTTTGTAAACTTAAAACTAAGATTTCGTTCGATTAATGTTCCCTCGATATGGTACATCACTGCCACTAACCCAACTTTCCAGAATCCAGCTATTTGCGGAAGGAATTCCCGGCGATACACTGTATTCCAGAAGTTACTGCCCGCGGCTTAAACTCAGTTATTCGATTAATTCTTATTTGTTTTTATTCAATTTATTTATAACAAAATTGAGATGTATTTATTTATAGTCAGCCAGACGTTCGTCATAAATGTTGAAAGTTTTCGTCTATAAGACCTCTATAGGAGCAAGAAATACCACCAACTATAGAGTTTCGGTCGCGGTTACGTAACTGTTAACCGCGACTGAAACTCTATAGGTCTAGATCTTTGAAGGTCTACCTAACAATAAAGTGTACAGCTTCATTTTATATTCGACTAGCTGTTGCCCGCGACTTCGTCCGCGTTACCATAGTATAATACTATTTTACCCCCTTGGGGGTTGAATTTCCAGAAACGCTTAAACACGTATTCAATAATTTTTAATTATTAGCCCAAAAATTAAGATTCATGTTTCTTACTCAAGAAATAACGGGCTTTCATTCACACTTTCAACCCAAATTTCACCCCCTTGGGGGTATAATTTCCAAAAACGCTTAAATACGTATTTATTTATTTTCAATCAGTAACCCAAAAACAAAGTTTCATGTTCCTAACTTAAGAAATGACGGACTTTCATTCAAACTTTCAACCCCTATTTCACCTCCTTCGGGGTAAAATTTTCAAAATTCCTTCCTTAGTGGGTGTCTACTTAATAAAACAACCCTACTCACCAAATTTCGTGGCTGTAACTTTAACAGTTTTTGCTCAGCGATGATGAATCAGTCAGTCAGTCAGGACATGTAATTTTATAAGTATAGATTTTCTTCAAGATAACTTTAGGAGCCTCATTTCCCACCGCTGGTTGTTGGACGGTTATTTTCCACTGCCAGAAAGATTAGACTGAGGTGGTCTGGTAGTGGTAAGAATAAGTGTCCACAGTGGACGACGATGAAGATGGTGATGATGTGGATGAAAGTAACGGCTGAATAGTTTTTAAGCTATTGCATAGATTTTACCGCGGGCTTTGAGCGCGGTAACCGAATCGAGAAATTCCGTAACGAAAATAAACCTAACACCCTCCACCCCGACCGACACCGACGGAGTTGTCGCATTGCCGCACCGCTGTGCCGGTCAGTGCGGCGTTACCGTGCATCTTTTAGCGTCGTTTCAGTTCGGTAGATTTCGGCACGGGGCTTGTGTGCGTGCGACTAGACGTATGCGAATTATAATTGCATAATTTGATAAAAAATATAAAATGCTATGCAATAGCTTTTCAGCGGCAGGGCCCAGGGGTGAGCATGGAAAAAAAATTAACAGCTATATAATCGTAACGATACGAGTACCATCGAATTACTCATGTATCCATACTTCCATACTAATATTATAAATGCGAAAGTGTGTCTGTCTGTCTGTCTGTCTGTCTGCCTGTCTGTCTGTCTGTCTGTCTGTCTGTCTGTCTGTCTGTCTGTCTGTCTGTCTGTCTGTTACCTCTTCACGCCCAAACCGCTGAACCGATTTCACTGAAATTTGGTATGGAGATACTTTGAGTTCCGGGAAAGGATAATATAGGATAGTTTTTATCCTGGAAAAATGTACGGTTCCCGCGCGATAAACGAATTTTGGCGCAACGGAGTTGCGGGCGTCATCTAGTTTCAGATAAAGTATAAATATTAGTTCTTACGATTCTAACTGGAGTACTTAGTACTGGAATATTTGCGTTCGTTCCATGTATTCACCGTTCTGACGATACATAGCATCATAAGGAAATTACAACGACAAACTCGCGCTGAATTTAAAGTTATTCGGTACAGAACACATTTCTGAAGTGGCTGGAATATATTTTTGATGGAATTTAAAATTTCAATTTGTATGTTATAATAGTGGGATGGATAATTCGCTTATTTCACTAAAATTATAAAGCAGAGTTGCTTTTCGTTTTTTGATGCAATTTTTTATTGCATAGAGTGATTCAAGACAAAGTTTTTTTGAATGAATGAATGAATGAATGAATGATGGATGAATGTTTTTATATAAATTGTTGGTTGAAGTAGATCAAAATTTTAAATTTTAAACTTATGATTAATAATAGCTCCCACACCGGTTTCGGTGACGGTGGCCGGTTTCATTGAAACCAGGCCAGCTACGCAGGAGTAATTTTATAGTGCCCAAGTGTGTGCGCAGTACACAAAAGCACTCTCTATTCCTTTACTCTCATAACCCAGTGGGACGGAAGACCGACACGACTGGCGAGAGATCAGGCGCAGGACCGACTTTTTACATGCCCATCCGACGCATGGATCATCTCACTTGTCAGACAATCAGGTGATCAGCCTGCATTTTCCTAACCAAACTTGGAAATAACCTGTTTCCAACGTGGGAATCGAACCCACGACCTCCGAGTCAAGAGCCGCGCTCTATACCACTAGACCACGGAGGCGTTCAAACTTATGATTACATTTAGCACTGCACCCGCGCGAAGCTGGGGTTGATTCTAGTAATCAATCTATATGTAACATAGTACTCGTATATACGCCTAGGAAAATAAATAAAGACAGCAATAATTAAATTAATTAGTTAAAGTTACTGAGTAATTTTTTACTTAGAGCGATTCTCAAATATAAACAGCTTAATAAAGACATACAATTTTTAATATATTTATATAGGAGCGTAGGTACATAAATTTCGGGAAAATTTGGGAGGAAAGAATCCGAAGATAAGGGAGATAAGCCACGCACGGTATAAAACGCCTGACTGTGAATACATCAGTGATATAAGTGGAATATAAGCGATATTGATATTTGATGATGGTTTATATAAGGCATATTATAATATTTTTATACCAATAAAAAAATAAAAATTAATCACTAATAAAACACATTAATTATTCCCGTGGTGCTCTCCCTTTAGTTCTTTGACTTTCGGTCATTGCATCTTTGTGCTGTCTCCCGATTTTTATGGGAAAACTGGTTTTCGTGGTTCGTGGTTGGATAACGCAGTCGATCCTGGCGACACAGTATAGATACAGTGGTGGGAATGTGTGGTTGGCCAAAGCCCGTTAAAAAAAATCGGCCAAGTGCGAGTCGGACTCGCGCATGAAGGGTTCCGTACCGTTATAGGGCAAAAATAGGCCAAAAATTGCGTTTTTTGTATGGGAGCCCCCCTTGAATTTTTATTTTATTTAAATATTATTAATAATTAATAAAGTACACATAGAATTAAGGCTTTTGTGAAAATTTCAAGTGCCTTCTTGTTGTCATCATTGATACCGAGCAAAAAAATTTTGAAAAATCACGTTTATTATATAAAATCACGTTTATAATACAATATTTAAGGGGGCTCCCATACGGGAGCCCCCTTAAATATTTAATTTATTTTGTTTTTAGTATATTTCGAAAATTCCAACTCTCTAGCTATTACCGTTCTTGAGTTACAGCCTGGAGACAGACGGACAGACGGACAGACATCGAAGTCTCAGTAATAGGGTCCCGTTTTTACCCTTCGGGTACGGAACCCTAAAAACGAATAAAACACATTTTGCTAACACTTTTTCCACTATATTCTTGAGTAAATGGGTCTTAATTTATTTTTATCTAAAACAATTGAAATTTAGAACAATTAAAAAAACTTTGGGGTGATATAACAATATTTTCTGTGCCTTAGTCTCTGCTCTAAATATAGGTACGGAATACTCATTGTAAGTTCGAAATATGGAGTGTAGATGGAGGAGAACTATCTCTGTATGTAAAAAGTGTCCGCTGAAATGCGTTAAATTAGGGTGGCGCTACAGTAGCAACAGGGTAAATTTTAAATCAGCATTAGCTTTTATTTCAGCTATTTTAGGTTATATTTTTCAAAATATATTGGTATTATTTATTTTGTAATTTATTTTATTTATTTATTATTTATTTATTAAGTATTTCGTCACCAACGGCTACATTCATTCCATACCCTTTGCAGCAGCTAGCGCCACTTTCAACTGTTATTTACTGCGTACAACTGGACACTTTTTCAAATATCCCCCATATAAGATAGTTCTCCTCCATCTACCCTCTATAGTTCGAAAGTAAACTTAGTTGCAGGACATTAAGTGGGGATCATGAATTTCATAAATTGATACTAAATTTTTTATTAGTTAGTACTTTTATTGCAGGTCGTTATTGAGTCCAGAACCTGGGTCCATTATTGAGTGCAACTATGTGCAGTTTATACAGAATGTGACAAAATGAATATACTTTAATACTTTAGGGTGAGTACTGAGTCCTCTGTATAAATTTCACTGTGAAAGCAGCAGCGCTGAAAGAGCAAAAGTTTTTTTGTGATTTGTATGGGCCAGCGCCCCAGCGTCATGGATTTTCCCATATGAAAGTTTTAAAAAAAGTTACTCTTTCAGCGCTGCCACTTTTACAGTAAACTCTATACCTATAATATATACACACCCTCAAGAATCATCACTTAGTTTTGTTACACCCTGTACAAATCACAAAATATGATAGTGTTATATCGACAAAATGAAAAAAGCAATCGCCATCACTTACAACGATTGAATGTCACTTAAAAACATTTCGCAATGTTAAAATGGTGATTGATTCCCAGAATTCAACCAAAAGGGTGTTACATGACAACATTCGTAAATTATGGGGCGTTTGTGGGTGTATTGTTCCTATTTCTAGACTCAATTATCGTAATATTTCCTGTGGGCGTTCTAAATGTGGACACATTCTGGAATTATAAATACGGTAAAGACTTGTAATGCCTGTCTGTAAAATGTTTCCAATATAAGTGCCCCAAAATGATCGATTTACTGGAAGTGAATCTGGAAAAATAGAACTCGCTCAATACTGGTCAACAAGCATTTTTGTACCATTTACTTTCTTTTTGCTTTAAAAATTCTTTATTTTCCTGTTTATTTTGTTAAAGTAATTCGTGAGGCAGCAGCTCTTTTAATATTATTTGACAGTTGCAATTCACTGAAGAACCATATTTATCTTTAAAATAAATAACCTTATAATCAAATACTAAAAGTATTTGATTAAGAAATGTCAGTTTAGTTCATAAAAATAGGTATGCAATGACACTTAGTATCTATGTCCACATTATGCAATTTCATCTTCAATTTTCGTCATCTTCTTTTTATTCAACTTTCGTTTGGCATATTCAATAATTGAATGCGTCAAAATCCACCCGCGTTGAAAGAAAAGTGTCATAGCGAGCGCTACGATTTAAACGAGCGTCACGGGCATGCCTCACGTTCGCTGTTGACTGCGCTATAACGCATGCCCTTGATGAACAAAAAAAGACCCAGTGTGGACAAAGCTTATGTAGCTTTTTAAGAAGGTTTCTGCAAATCGTTCCTATGGGCTTATCTTTAATTTCAAAATGTTTCCAGTCTGATGTTTTAATTGCCAGTACGTCACACGACCGTTGGGTTTCAGGATTAATTATAAAGGACATTGACGCACCAGATAAAGGACATCGATCGCTCCATATTCCCAAGCCGGCACTTCTAAAGTTGAAACTGTTTTTGTTCGATATTCGTGTGTTTCGACGAGTGAAATATTGTATCGAGAATTTGTTTTTGATCCACGACGAAAACATAGTGGTGTTATGAGTTTCACGTATTTGTTTTGCTGTTTGTGTGTCTTTTGTATATTTTCTACAGATTTTGGTGTGTGGTCCAAACCACGACGATTCTATATTTTTTTATCACTCGTCTCAAAGTTTTCATCGTAGAATTTATAGCTGTTGCATAGCTTTTATCGCGGTCATTGAGCGCGGCGACCGAATCAAGAAAATCCGTAACGAAAAAACCTAACAGCCCCTCTCGCCGGCGACGGCAGCGTTGCCAGACTTCGGCAGGGTGTTTGAGTGCGTGTGACTAGACGTGTGCGAGTTATACGTAACTAGCTGTTGCCCGCGACTTCGTCCGCGTGGACTTCAGTTTATAGCGCGCGATGTCAAAACAAAATTGGTGTCAAAAGCTTTTATAAAAAAAAAAACCCTGGTACCCCTTAAATCAAAACACCCAAAAACAGCTGTGCAGTGTGCACATATAACTTATTTCATTTTTAGGGTTCCGTACCCAAAGGGTAAAAACGGGACCCTATTACTGAGACTTCGATGTCTGTCCGTCTGTCCGTCTGTCTGTCTGTCCGTCTGTCTCCAGGTTGTAACTCAAGAACAGTAATAGCTAGAGAGTTGAAATTTTCACAGATTATGTATTTCTGTTGCCGCTATAACAACAAATACTAAAAACAAAATAAATTAAATATTTAGGGAGGGCACCCATACAACAAACGTGATTTTTCGAACATTTTTTGCTCGGTATCAATCATGACAACAGGTACGCACTTGAAATTTTCACAAAAGCCTTAATTATATGTGTTCTTTAATAATTAATAATAATATTTAAATAAAATAAAAAAATAAGGGGGGCTCCCATACAAAAAACACAATTTTTGGCCTATTTTTGCTCTATAGCGGTACGGAACCCTTCGTGCGCGAGTTCGACTCGCACTTGGCCGATTATTTAAATTAAACTTTATTTATGCCAAATTTTAAAGTATATATTTTAGCCCCCCAATTACACAACTTTACCCATAAACTATTTATCATTGATAGGTTTAAGGTTACGTCACTGCATAGATAAAGTACTGAGTTATTTAATAACGTAAAAGAATACATAATAATAATCGAAAAAACCTAAAATCTAACGAGATGATACCACCTCTTATAGAAAGACGTTTGTGTAAGCAATAGCGCGATGTAGGAGACGTACAGCGCCATCTATTATGAATTTTTGGAACTAACTTAATTTGAACAAATTTACACATTTTCACCCTCTTACAACCCCTTTGTCCAGTTAAAAAGTAGCCTATGTCCTTTCTCAGACTTTAGACTATCTGTGTACAAAATTTCATTACAATCGGTTCAGTAGTTTTGGCGTGAAAGCGAGACAGACAGACAGACAGACAGAGATACTTTCGCATTTATAATATTAGTATAGATTACATAAGTTGATGAAAATGCTATGCAATGGCAGTTCCCGAGTGCCACACGTATTTTTATTTTTTATTATAAGCTGACGCTTTTTGTTGCAAATCAATGGCAACCAAATTAAATGTCGCTTAAATCTTACATAAATTTAAAGGTTTCCTAAATCAGTTAAGAATTTCACAGTAAATTACCAATGTAAATAAATCCTATCAAGCGTCTACAGTCTCGTTATCTTCGTAGTTCAGCAAAGCAATGTCAACTAATTTAATCCTTCGATCGCGGATTCTTGGAAATCTATTGTTATACTATTGTTGTCGCGGTCACCGGTGTGAGGTGTGCTTATGGGGCTTTATAGGTTAAACCCCAAAATCTAAGAAGCTATGTATTCGACTAGTCCAATCGATATGGCGGCCGCGTCTCTAGTGATGGATGAGCGTGATCCCCTCAAGGCTACTCCGGATCAGCAAACATCACGTGTTCCTTACTTCCTCAATATGTTTCCCTTTACATTCCGAGCGTCCGAGTAAATGGGGTTACTTAGAAACTATTTATTCACTGTAAATGTTGCCCGCTTTGAGAGCGTGATCCCGTGGAATCGTTGACTTTGAATACCTAATGAATACTAACATAATAATATGTGTTTTCAAAGGCGATAGGTATAAAAATTTCATCAAAATCAGTTTACGCGTAAAGAGGCAACAGATAGACCCTTTCGTACATGCCTGTACATTTTTGATTGTTTAAAGAGAATTCCGTAAAAAACTGTTCAACTGATTACTGTAAAGAGTTCTTCTGCCAAATAATAATCTGTCTATCACCTCATTCTAATCAGCTGAGAAGCTAAGACGCTGCGAAAGCCATGCTTCATCCATCCGATCATTCATCCTCCACCCATTCTCCTAAATTAGATACCTTTTTGCTCGGTAGTCGGGTAAAAATAATCCTCTACGAGTGGCCTCATATCACCCACACGGCACCACGCCTACCCCAAATGAGGGCTTTGACGCGCTCGATCCTCTAATTGTATCGTCGACGCCCGCGGGGGTATATTTTAATAATGTCGCTACGCCGACGGCCTCATATGAGTTTTAAAAGCGACTCTATAATGTGCCAGATTATTACGGTATAATATACTGAAAAAGCGTAAAAAAAAAACACACAAAAAGCTGGAAAAGGCTCTCTTTTGGGCTTATCTGAGATGGCGACGTTTGAGATTCTAAAACTTTAAGGTGACACCGGTAGGAACTACAACTACAGCGAAGCAACGCGACTCCACAAATCTCATAGTGTTGGAATGGCGTGTTGTTACTTCCGCTTCCGTTATGTGCGGTTAAACAACATTTTGAACTAAGAATATATGACCTTGAGGTTACTCCGTTGCTCTGCTGTGTAATGACGCCGAAATTCCGCTGTGTATTGGTGTGGTGTCACCACTGTTTGTAGTACAAATTTCTTGAAGATATCTGCCAAATACACGTCACAGGCTACCCTGAATTTTGAAGTCTCATGACGTAGCAGTTATGAGCAAAACATTACCAAGATAGTCTTGGTTTTGGTCTTCTTAGTACAGTCTTAGTCTTGGTCAAATCTGCCTGGTCTCGGTCTCGGTCTTGGTTTTCCTAGTTTTAGGATAGTCTTGGTCTCTTGCTTTTTTGCAAGACCAAGACTAAGACTGCAAGACCGATTTTGCTCATCCGAATCTTTGTTCCCAGGTGGCGAGGCATGCGTGAATCGCGCGAGGCGTCATCTTGATACAGTCGCGCGATGTTGTCATGGCGCCTGCTGGTGCTGGTGCAGGTGTGCGCGAGCGTGCCCGAGCTGTACCACAACCAGTTCGCCGTCCACGTGCCGGGAGGTCATCACCACGTGGAGGATATAGCGAGGAGGCACGGCTTCGAGAACCACGGACAGGTGAGTCACAGTAGTGACCTAGTACAGCGTTCCGCCCTTTTTAGGGTTCAAGTAGTCAACAAGGAACCCTTATTAACGCATCCGTGGTCCAGTTGGTTAGAGCGTGGCTCTTGACTCGGAGTTCGTGGGTTCGATTCCCGCGTTGGAAACGTGTTATTTCCAAGTTTGGTTAGGACAATGCAGGCTGATCACCTTGTCTGACAAGTAAGATGATCCTTGAGTCGGATAGGCACGTAAATAGCTGGTTCTGCGCCTACCTGTCGCCTGTCGTGTCGATCGGTCATCCGTCCCACTGGGTTGTGAGAGTAAAGGAAGAGACAGTGCTATAGTGTACTGCGTACACACTTGGGCACTAGAAATTACTTGCAAGCTCAGTGCATTCACAATTCCCTCATTCGAATGTGTCTCAAGACTTTATGCTTTAATCAATCAATACAAAGCATAAACGTAGATTAAATAATGGTGCTGTAATAGTCAGAATTGGACTTACCAAGTTACCATACATTCGCCGTACTTCGTAACACGTGCTACTGCGTCCCTCGAGAGATTATCCGATCGCGGTCCACGATTGCTTTGGGAGCATTTTTTTACATAAAATAAGGGGGCAAACGAGCAAACGTGTCACCTGATGGAAAGCAAACCGTAACGCTCGCAACATTAGAAGAGCTGCAGGAGCGTTGCCGGCCTTTTAAGAGGGAACACGCTCTCTTCTTGAAGGTTTGCAAGTCGTATTGGTCCGGAAATACTACTAGTGACACTTCGTTCCAGAGGGAAAGCGTAAAATTTTTTCTCTATATAATATGGTAGTAGAATCTGTAGGAGTGATTTTCTGCACATTTAAAGTGATGTTAGGAGTTCAAGGTGTATTTAAATCAATCGTTATTTATTATCTTAGGACTTTATGAATTTATAAAACGATCCACCTGGATTCGATACTTTCATGAGGCAAATAGGCGCGGTGTTTTGATGAATATAAATTTATGTAAACGTCGAGAGCGCCCAGTATAAATATTATACAGTACATTAACTTAGATGTGTCATTGAAATCAAATTCACTCAACAGAAAAGTTTTGTCAAGCGTGTTCAACGTGATAGCTTTAGCTACGTTTAGTTATCTCAAACTAGATGATGTCCGCAACTCCGTTGCGCCAAAACTCGTTTATAGACCATACATTTTTTCGGAACAAAAAGTATCCTATGTGCTTTCCCGGGACTCAAAGTATCTCTATGCCAGATTTCAACAAAATCGGTTCAGTGGTTTGGGCCTGAAGAGGTAACAGACAGACAGACACACTTTCGCATTTATAATATTAGTATGGATTACCCTGATTTGTGCATCCGAATAGAGTAGTCTAGTATAAAGATGGTCTACTATATTATTTATATTGTGGTTCATAGGTCGATGATTTTTAGTCTAGTATAAAGATGGTCTACTATATTATTTATATTGTGGTTCATAGGTCGATGATTTTTTAGTCTAGTATAAAGATGGTCTACTATATTATTTATATTGTGGTTCATAGGTCGATGATTTTTTAAGCGGAGAAGCTTGAACTTATGTTAATTTTATTTCGCGCGAAAACAGGCGGTGTAGTTATATTTCTTTGAATATCATAGCGCTTTTTAAATAACTGGGGCCCGGATTCTTATACCTCGAAAGTCGATTAGTGAGTACAAAAAATTTCGAAGAAAAAAGTAAAACGCACATCTCAGCCGCTGGCGAAAGCAAGTTTTCATTATCTTATAGTATCTCCCCGTAACATTGTTATTTTCCGAGACAAGGAATTAATTGTTAGTCTAATATAAATCGATATCGTGGAAATTATGTAGTTGTTGGGTGAAGGACTAACAAACATACATAAATTATATACATACCATACAGGGTGTTACAAAACTAAGTGATAATACTTTAGGGTGTGTATGTGTTTCTTATATAGAGTTTACTGTGAAAGTAGCAGCGCTGAAAGAGCAATTTTTTTGTGATTATATGGACAAGCACTCCAGCGTTATGAGGTTATGAGTTTGCCCATACAAAAGTTTTAAAAAATGTTTCTCTTTCAGCGCTGCTACTTTTATTGTGAACTCATGTAAAGGACACCTACGCACCCTGAAGTCTTATCACTTAGTTTTGTTACACCTTGTATTAGTCTGATCTTAATTGTTATACGCGTATTAGACCTGCGGGACTAGCTTGTTTTGAGGTGTTAAGTTTCAAAAATTCTAAAGTTTCTGAATTTTTGCACATGGATGAAGTTCTTCTTGAAGATCTTATTAGGTTATTTTTAAATTTTGTGTCATTTCTGATAATAGGTTTTTGAGAAAATCAAAATTTAGAAGTGGATTTTTTAAAATTTGTATAAAACTAGCCAGCAAAAACTTAACTTAAAAATGACAATAGCATCATATCTAGATTAGTCTTCGGATTGTAGGTACCTAATTTGAACCATTTTAGCCCATTGGAACCCGAAATATTGCCAGTTATTTAAAACACTATCTAAAAAAAATTAAAGTTTCTGAAATCGCAATAATTGGGCTCAAGTCTATTAAATAAAGCCATAGAATAAATTTGTGTCAGATTCATCCACGATATTTCGAGATTTTAATAATTTTTATTTTTGCAAGCTCCAAACACTACGAAAAATATATTTTTAATTAAAAGCGTTTACATATTCAACATCCTAAAGAAGTAAGAAATATATATTTTCATTTTGAGTCCTTTTCACCAATTGCTTTAAAAAATAGATACAAAAATTGAACAGTATAAAGGAACCGGACGAGTGCGAGTGTGAGGCAGAACTCTGCGTAGTTCTGTCCTACCGTTTTTAGGGTTCCGTACCCAGAGGGTAAAACGGGACCCTATTACTGGGACTTCGATGTCTGTCTTTCTGTATGTCTGTCTTCAGGCTGTCTGAGATACAGCCTTTAGATAGACATACAGACCCGCTATGGATAAACTTCTGATTTTTTTAAATTGTGTATTATCTATTTCGCAAAAGCAAAATAATAATGTTTTATCCGCGCGCTACGCTGATAGTGATACTGATAGTTTTCCAAAAACTTCTATTTAATTAAATGTAAGTCTTTGTAGTTTTCACCCGCACACTTCACACCCCGGCCCCCGCACTCGCCCAACGCATTCAAAAATGTCAAAAATTTTCAATTTTGTAATAATTCGTAATCCCCGTCTCGCCCGAATATAGTAAACCGCAAAAAAATAGATAAAATTAGGCGCAGTTAGAATCAAATTGTAGGTACATCTGTACCTGTCTGCTGATATTAACCCGGCGAGAATGTGGCAGGGTATTTTACACCCTGCCCATCGCTTAAATGCGCGTAGTTTTTTTATTTCGCGCTAAGTAACAACGGGACTTTCAGTAGCTGCAGACAAGGGAGTGCGGAGTGTATTAGTGGCGTTATCCTAGTGTTGCGCGTACCTGCTCGGGAGTTATAGGCTTCCTAACCTACTTCGGGTAAATTTTACCCTGCCACATAGCTGGTGTTTGTATTTTTAATTTTATTTTGTGTAATTTATATGGCTTTTAAGTATTAATTTTTACTTTGTTTTTTCAAAATAAGTGACGAACATATTGAATTTATGATAAAATAAGTTTTAAACGATTTTTTCGACGACTCTGACTCTAAAGTTGGGTCTGAACCCTCAACTTCAGTATCAAGAAATATTCCTGGAAGAACTGTCAGACGTCGTGACTGTCCCTATAAGAAATATTAGAAGACTAAATATGGTTGCAAGCACTGTAAAAAAGCCATATTGTAAGAAACGCTTAATATTTTTGGCTATATAGTAGCAAAATGTTCAAGACTAAACAAAATTTAATTATGACTAATTAATATATAGTTGATTTAAATTTTTTTTTTAAGAATACCTCATTACTTATACGTGAAAAGTGATATTATCTAAAAAATAAGAAGTTACTTCATGTTTTCTTTTAGTTTTCGAAGTCAATGCTTTTTGTTGATTGTTAAATCTATATTTTTTGTTTTCGCTTAAATTAATAAGTATACATATAAATATAGAATATTTTTTTATTTAATATCATAAAGGCTATACTAAAATTGAATAAAATAGTAAATATTATATAATACAGCTATAATTTACATCACAGTATGAATTTTTACATAAGGGTATAATTTACCCTGCCACATTCTTCGCGTAACTTATTTTCATCACATTCTCGCCGGGTTAATTTTTTCTTGCGTATGCATATAATATATGTAAAAATTTTGATTGTGGCAAACGAATGCGCTTTGAAACGATCAGAATTGGTTTGAAACAAATCTCGCAGTTTAGGTGGCTGAACTATGTGCTATTGAAATAAGCTACTCTTGCTACTTTCTAGCAGCTTTCCTCACGTAAATTTCGTTGAATACCATAAACCGCCTCACATATTTTGACTGCCCCCTTATTTAATAAAAAAATTTAATAAAAATAGCCTAGTGTTATTGGAATACTTTAATTAGATGTACTGTAGGAATCAAATTATCTCAATCTAATCGGCAGTTTTTGTGTACAAAAGCAACATGAATTTTGAATATAATACTATCTTGAAAAAATTATACGTGGTTGGTGGTACGAGTATGATAGAGTTCGTCTCTAGGGTTGTTACCTACAAATTAAATAATATTATTACAAATAGTATTAAGTATACTGTATAAGACCTATGTTTTTTCACGATTGCATTATTTTACCATTTAGAATAAAACATGTTAATTTGATATTTATTACACACCCTAACAGCTAGGAAACGCAAAAATTTCATTGACAATACTCATGTGCCCCTAGCGGCGAATTTAGGATATCTGGTCTAAAGGCTTCTACAGATTGCGCAAACCCGGTCCATCAAGTGAAGTTGGTTTTCGCAAGTTTGACATGTGCCTCGTGTTCAGGTTGTACTTTGACATTTTTGACGGTTCGTCGTCCAGCTGCAGTTCGACAAGGCTTTAAATGAACGTGGCGAGAAAAAAAACTAACGCTTCTATCATACAAAAATTTCATTTTTGACATGTGTTTGACGGTTCTCTTATTCCAGCAGCGCCTCGTTCTCATTTATTTAAAGCCTTGGAGCACTATACACACTTACAGATCCCTGACGCGAACGAACCCCGTCAGTCCAACCAAAATATGTCAAACCGGAATGATATTTGTAAAATAATTGTTTTCAGAGTTTAAATTCTATGAGATTGCAATAGTTCCAAATGCCAAAAAGCACCCTTTTCATTGAAGGTTTGCAGATCGTATAGGTCCGGAAATACCTACTGCTGGTGACAGTTCGTTCCAGAGTTTTACAGTGCGCGGCAGAAAGTTACCGAAACACACGGTGGAAGACTGCCACTCATCAAGGTGATGAGGATGGTATATTTTTCGCGTGGGACGATGGCGAAAACTTGCAGGTGGTATGATTCCGAACAATTCCTCAGAGTACTCCCCGTGATACAACCGATAGAGGATGCAGCTACATCTCAGCGTAATTCCAAGGAGTCCAAGCTGTTTGAAACACTGTGGCAGTCAACAATTCGAGCGGCCTTTCGTTGGATACGACCCAGAGGGAGCAGTTGGTATTTTGGCGCTTGGACTTCACCCGATATGCTTACGCCAAGTATTTCAATGCTAGGGGAGATGGTTAAAGATGTGCCCTCAAAACGAGGATATACGACCGCTTTTAGCGGTGAACGCGCAGACTTGTGTCACGGCGCGGTTAAATTGGACTGAGTTACGACTACCACATTCAGAGACTTTCTCCAATGAATTATATATTTTGGACACAAGTTCGTTTCGACTCTCAATGACATTTAGCCGAGAAATATTGGGGGAACCGGTATATACAGCATCACCTGTACTATCATCCGCATAGCAATGAATGCCGTTGGTCTGTAACATGTCACTGATATGCAGTATGAATAGGGTAGGCGATAACACACAGCCCTGAGGGACAC
Source organism: Polyommatus iphigenia (assembly GCA_963422495.1). Taxonomy (NCBI): domain Eukaryota; kingdom Metazoa; phylum Arthropoda; class Insecta; order Lepidoptera; family Lycaenidae; genus Polyommatus; species Polyommatus iphigenia. Next base: position 9,971,127 of record OY730182.1, read on the forward strand.
CAGCATCAACAGACTGAGTTTCCGAGCGTTCGCCGTCAACTACGACCTTTATGCTTCTATCTGCTAAGAAACTTGGGACCCACTTGCGTTATTTCTCGGGCAGCCCGTTTGATGGAAGCTTCGAATGCCCAAGTGTCAAATTTGATGGTCCAGGTGAACCATCAAAACTGTCTAATTTGTACAAAGTTAATAATACATAGCTGTGGACCATTTTGACAGCTGTCAAAGTAAACATTCCACGCCTATCTTCACTTTGGACTGAATCTCTCCGTCTGTAGAAGCTATAAGGACAACATTGACAATTGGTGTTACTCAAGTTGGGTGATTTTTCAATGATGTTAAGAAGATATCATTTTGTAACGAACTTACCAGCTGCCAGCCAGTGGAGTCACCAGACCCATGTCCTCCATAAAGTGACCATGTGTGAAGTGCCAGGGGTAGTAAGTGGGAGAAACCATGAACGTAGAAAAAAAGGCGGGCGGAGTCTTATTTTACACAGAACTGTGTCTTCAGAGTCGGCCACGCACATTTTCTGATGCCTGTCAAATGGTATGGACTTGCGTAATAATGTGTGCGTGCGGACCGTGTACATACAGTCTGCTGGCCGACTCTGAAGGACACAGTTTTGTGTATGGTGGGACTCCGTCCGCCTTTTTTTATAGGTCCATGGGAGAAACAAAGCGTGTCAATTCCACCAACGTGTCTGGGTTCTATATTTAAATAGTTTGACTAATTTTAATAATTAAAAACAGAGTAAACAGGCGCTGTGTTTCGTCGAAAGAGTGAGTTTACCGGAGGCCCAATCCCCTACAACCCTAGAGGGAATAGGATTATAGGTTAGGGGACCCCTAACCCTATTCCCTATTAAAAGGCCGGTAACACACCTGCAGCGCTTCCGATGTTGCGAGTGTCAATGGGCGATGAAAGTTGCTTTTCATCAGATGACCCGTTTGCTCGTTCGCCTCCTTATTTTGTAAAAAAGTCTCACGTAGTTGATCTGTCAAAATCATACAAATTTAGAAGTATGCATCTACTCGTCACGTTGAGGTCTAATTTAAGCTGCGCGTCCACTGGATCGGAATCGGAGCGTACGCAGCGTACGGATTTGCTACTTTGTATTGATTTATATGGTCCTGCGTCCACTGGATACTGACCGGTATTTATGACGAAGACGTCTCCGCAGAGAACGCGTCATTCGGATTCCGAAGGTTTCAAATTCTGACGTGTTTGCGACGACGCGACGGCTATACAATATACATAGATACTTATTCACGATGAATGACGATATTTTAATTACTTTTGTAGAAAAATATGAAGAACTTTATAGTCTAAAACTTCAACATCATCATAACCAACTGAGGAGAGACAATATTTATTTAGGATGAAATTGGGAAATAATGAATTTCGTTTTCTCTTGTTTCTCTTTTCCTCTTCTGGTAAAATACAGCTAGTTACAACAATATCCTCGCCACTATCCTCTATAATGCAAATGCACGTTAACAGGCTATGACGGACTAAAAATAACTAAATTGCCTATGATGAATCCGAATGCAGTGGACGCACCCCATCGGCATTTCGTAAATGATGAAATGCCGATGCGTACGGTCCGATCCAGTGGACGCGCAGCTTTGACCGTAAAACTTAATAGGTAATTTGCGATTTGCGGCTTATGATTTATGACGTATTAAAAAAAACTACTTATCTTTGTCCAAACGCCTGATGGCAACCCTACTTGCAAAGGTACTCCAACCAATTTGTCAGTTTTATTTTACAAATAGAATAAAATTCAAAATCGAACAGTAAACACTAAAAAGGATTTTATGCGGATTACGTAGTAAGTAGTTTTTCTTCAACAACTTCAAATAATACATAAACTTCTTAAAATTTGCTGTAATTAAAATAAATCATAATGGTAGAAATTTTAGTAAGCATTAAAATATTGACTAAGCTTTAAGTTTCGAAATTAAGTTGAATATTTGTGAAAATAAGATGCAATTTTTTTTTTTATTTCTTTTCCCTCGAAAAAATTATAAAATATCGTATTTTCTCTTACACAGGCCCTTCAAGATATGATGTTGTATCTATGTTTAAAAATAAAATAGTTTGTGGCCTATTAACAAGTATAAAAATCAATTTCGCTTTACTTGATCCGTCAATTTCTATTAAAATCGGGGCTGAAATGGAACTAAATTTTGAAATGTGGTTTGCATAGACCTTTTGATTGTAAATAATATGTAAACTCTAAAAACTTTAATTACTTTTTGTAGCTTTTACGGGATGTTGAAAGCAAAAATATAAATTTCTTCAAAACCCGTGGATGAAAATGACACAAAACTTTAACAGTATCAGACATCAACAAACTAAACCATATTATACCGTTTTTACAAACTCTAATATTTTTTCGATGCAATTAGGCGACGTTTCTAATATTCGCTAATTACTGGGAAACCCGTGGATGAATCTGACACAAAACGTGTCTGCACATCAGTTACTGCCCTAGCAATATCCCAAAACCTAAATTTTAAACTTTAATATTTTTTTCAGCCTATAGCGACCAAAAATCAAAATCCCTAAATATCTCTGGAAGCTGTCGACCAAAATGACACAAAATCATTTTTTAGATTTACCTAGTGGTCCCAAAACTATACGCAAAAAATTAGAAACTTTAGAATTTTTGAAACCAAAAAACCTAGTCCTATCGGTCTATATGGCAGAATAGCGCATGTCAATGAACAGTGTAAAAAAAAACATATTTTACAGGGGTAAGAAACTGTTTCGCAACGGAATTGGTTCATGATATCGATATCGCACGTGACTCTCTCGGCCATTATTTCTTTTGATATCGTACACTTTATTATACGGGGATTTGCGTAAACGTAGTTCACTGATAGGATTGATAGCTATTTGCGACAAAATAAACCTTTGAGAATCAAATATCTTGTGTTTTTGATCTTCCAGATTTGAGTTATGTTAGATTGAACGAATATGTAAAAATAGAAAGGGTCGGTTTCAGTTTCAAACAGAAAAGATTTGTTTTTTATCGAATGAGAATATGTTTTATATTAAATAGACTACATGACGACCGTAACTCCGTTGCGCCAAATCTTTTATTTTTTTAATTCATTTATTCATGAAGTTACAAGAAACAATATGACAATAGTGTGTTTAGTGTGCGGGAACATTTTTCCAGTATTAAAAGTATAATATGTCTATTCCCGGGACTCAAAGTATCTCCATACCAAATTTGAGTAAAATTGGTTCTGTGGTTTGAGCGTCAAGAGGTAACGGACAGACAGACAGATACACTTTCACATTTATAATATTAAGTATGGAAAACTATGCTTCATAATATTGTAATTAAATATTATGTATGTAGTAAAAGGCCTTTGCCCAGCAGTGGGAGAGCATAGGCTCTTAAAAAATGTAGTAAAAATTTGCTTGTTCCGAATAAGGCATGAGCGTAAATTTTTTAGATAACATAAAGTAACAAAACACTGTAAGTATGTTTATTATATTATACTTTATTCTATTAGACCTAAAATAGCTTATCGTTGTTGTTTAAGCTTGAAAGGTGACATTTTTATTAGATGAGAATTCTACATTTTTGTTACAGTAATGACACTAGGTATGCTTTAGGTCTTTTGTATATATTTCTAAGAAAATATGTTAAAGTTATTTTGAATATTCCTATATTTCAACACTTACGCTAAGGCGTAACGGCTAGTTATCAATAATCGCATAATACGAGGTCCGTAACAAAGCCAATCCCGCCGATCCCCGGCCCGGGGCGGGATTGAGGGCCCGATATCATTATCATAACACCTCCGTAATAGGGTCTAACAAGATGTCGGGATCGCCATCGATACCGTTTTTCTATTTGACGCTACGACGTGTGAAAAATAAAATGTTTAAGGCTCATGTCCACTTGCGCTAAAGGTCAATTTTGCTCTTCAAATTGAAAAGTCTTTAGTACCTGGTCAAACAGTGAACCTTAATCCTTCGATCGCGGATTCTTGTAAATCCATTGTTATTCTATTGTTGTCGCGATCACCGGTGCTCTTATGGGGCTTGAAGGATTAATTGCGCTTTTGAAGTTTCTGAAATCGACTGGCTTCAGCCTGATGGACCATAGTGACCCCGCTTGGTCAGAAGATCTTTCTTAAAGGCTACCTACGTATAATCTCAGCTCTTACTATTTAGAATATTTTGCACAAAAAACAAGGGTGTTTGCATTTACGTATAGCTAAAGCCCTTTATTTTCTTATGTTGTCCACTTATAAGGGTTGTAAATAAGAGAGCAATTGCGGCAAAAAAGCGGCGTTAGTTATGATTTTCGCTATGCTCTAGTAACCATGTCGATCTTTAGTACAGGCTACGAGTATGATTATCATTTGTGTCAAACCTACAATATCACACGCTCTTTGATTGGTTTAAAAACACTCACAAACTGCCAAAATCCTTCGCCAAGTCGGGTGAAAGTCACATTATAATGATAGTATCGAAATATTTTCCCTCCTCTGATAATATTTGGCCATAACGCCAAGTGCCAGGTGAGGACACTTTCGCCAAGCGTCAAACACTCCAAGTGTTTGGGTTGCGCCCGAAGCGCTGTTCCCTTATAACGCCTTTACCGTGTAAATACATGTGAGGAAACCTTAACACGTGTTATTATGTAAGGAAGGTTACAGTATGAAGTGAAATATGATGTGTTTAAACACCCTATGCCGAACTTCCGCGGCGGAAGTTCGGCTTCTGCAATATACTTTAAATGGGAACAAATATAATGACCACCAAAAAATGCACTGATACCCTAAAATTGTTTACCAAAAAAAGATACTTAACACCAAAAAAATAAAGTCTAAAATTGCAATACTACCAGCTATTTTAGTCATGACAACACTTCAAATTGTAATCGAACACCAAATATAGTAAATGATCACCAAATAAAGTAAATGATCACCAAACATAGTAAATGACCACCAAATATAGTAAATGATCACCAAATATAGTAAATGATCACCAAATATAGTAAATGATCACCAAATCCTTGTGAGCAAATCAATGCGATATTTCTGTCCAAATAAGTCACTACGATTGACGAAAAATCCATGGACATGGAGGGTTCCGAACCGCTATAGAACAAAATTAGACCTAAAATTGAGTTTTTGTATGGGAGCCCCCTTTAAATTATTTTTTTTATATTATTATTAATTATTGAAGTAATCATAATATAATCAAGGCCTTTGCGAAAATATCAACGTGCCTACCGGTTGCCATTATTGATATCGAGCAAAAAAGGCCAAACAAAAATCACGTTTGTTGTATGGGAGCCCCCCTTAAATAATAATTTTATTTTGTTTTAGTACTTGTTGTTATAGCGGCAACAGATCTACACAATCTGTGAAATTTTTAGAAGTCTCGCTGGAGCGTTTCTTGAGATACAGCCTAGAGAAAGACAGACGGACGGACAGACGAACAGATATCGAAGTCTCAGTAATAGAGTCCCGTTTTTAGGGTTCCGTACCCTAAGGGTACAAACGGACTCTTTTACTTAGATTTCGATGTCTGTCTGTCCGTCTATCTGTCTTCTTCTCTTTAATAGGATTGCTAAATAAAAATATATTTGGTTATAATTTTACATAAAAATGCTAACGTAAAATGTTGGTGATCGTTTACTAATTTTGGTGATCGTTTATTACTTTTGGTTCAACAATTATTTATTTGGAATCATTTTGCATAAATAGGATAGCGAGATAATAAATCTTTGGTGATCATTTTACATTAAAATGCTAATAAAGTTGGTGATCATTTACTAATTTTGGTGATCATTTTACATTGAAATGCTAGTATAATGTTGGTGATCATTTACTAATTTTGGTGATCATTTACTTATTTTGTTGATCGCTTACTATTTTTGGTTTTAAGATGTTAAATCTTTGGTTATCATTTTACATTAAAATGGTGGTCTGTATTTTGGTGATCGTTTACTATTTTTGTCTGTGAAATGTTACTATTTCTGGTGATCAGTTAAAAGCGATTTTAAATTACCGCGCATGCCGAAATTCCGTCGCGATATTGTATGCGTTTGACATTAGACACTAATACATATGCAAATATCTTAATAGTAGGAAGTATTGGGAGTAGGTAGGTAGTCCTCCTACTTTCTGATTTATACGTCTGTCTTTTATTTTTTTCTGATTATTTTTTTTGCGAGTTCCAATAAAACTTTAGCATGACACTCGGGCTCTCCGAGATCATACCGAATGGTTTACTTTTGGACACCACTATGGATACCACTATGGATGCCACTATGGATGGACACTATGGATAGACATGGACACCGATATGGACACCACTATGGATCTTGGAGATATTGGTGTGGTGAGCCTTATAGCGTGAAATGAAGTTATTAAGTAAAAGATTTAAGAGATTATGTATTTTCCATATGAGAAAACACGATGTTCACCATCACTTCAGGAACTAGCCCGGACACAGGATACGATATACACACATTCAGACAGATTAGAGAAATTTACTATGGCATTTAGGCTTTTATTTCCAGTGCAATAAACTTCCGTTGCAATGCATAAGTTTGAGAGCATCCCACGACACAGAAATATAACGTGCTAAACAACATATTCACTAAAATTATATTTCTGCTCACGTATCGTCTATGACTCTAAAGAGTTAGGGAATGCGGAGATGGTGTGGATAATCCAATGGGAATCAGATAAAATAAATAATTATATTTATATGCAAATAAAAATCAGTTAAAAATAAATAATTATATCGGTTCTTCTTATTTGTAGACTTTGTATATTATCTTTAAGATCGCACACCGAAAATGGAAGGGAAATACGCATTGTTTGATAATTGATTTATCAGAGCTTTTAGCGGGGTGGATGCGCGCACTTGGGCAGGCTGTGATCAGATGTATCGTTATTGGTAGATGGTTATCAGCTGATGTTGACCTGTATTGGTAGCTATATTGTACTGTCAGAGAAGTTGATTCATAGGCAGATGGCGGACCTATCGTTTGACCATTTGGTCGCTTTGTGTCAAACCCAGACGACAGATTACAAATAATATTGAATTGACATAGTTCGACCAATAGCCGCGTACTGACCAAGCGAGCAGCCTCGCTGCCTCGCCCGAGCGTGCCGCGGCCCGAGCCGAGAGTTGTCGGTTTTTGTCGATGCTCAAAGGCGCCTCGGTACGTTTGCCGCGCACTAACACGTACTGACCGACCGAGCAACTGCCGCGCGAGGCTGCCGCGCGAGGCGGCTCGCTTGGTCAGTACGCGGCTATTGACGTCGACTCGTCAACTGCCTGTGTATCAATTTCTTCGATGGTACGTTCTTCGTAGATATTGAACAAATAAGCCTGTTTGCCTTCCGTAATTTAACAGTTGTAGAATTAAGCTGATGAAATTTTCATGACACATCTAGACGTGTCCTAATTCTACACATAATATGTCTCTCAAAGGCCACCCCGTCTGCCCGTCCGTGTATTCAATATAATATCACAATGCCCCGGGCAGACGGACGGATCGTTAAACCGATATTAAGGCCGGTATAAATAGTCAGTACTCAAGATGCATCTCGGTCTCAAGACACGGTTCAGGCTCTGTGATTGGTTGGATGTCAAAATTTGGACCAATCACAGAGCCGAACCGCGTCTTGAGACCGGGTCGCATCTTAAGTACTGACTATTTATACCAGCCTAAGATGTTGTTATGTTTATGGTGACTTGACGAATTTTTGAATATTCCAATACGAGGGTGTGTTCCGAAACTCTAAACAGTATCCTGGCCAGGTCATGGTACCCAATCGATTCTATCAAATCGCTATGGCCAGAAAACTAAACGCTGATAATTATTATCTGAGGTCATCATCAGCCAATTGACATCGTGAAGTCCTACTGGCCTGTAGAAGGTACAGCTTCAGATCACGAGGTACAATATTGTAATGGCTGAAAATTTGACTGCCATCTATACATATAATAAATCTGTAGAAATGAAAATTCTGTACATTAAAGATATTCAAAAAATAATAAGCGGGGGGTGTCACTACATCGCTAAAGAAGCCAAAAATGCGGTAAATTTTTTGTCTGTCTGTCTGTCTGTATGTTTGTTCCACTATCACACGAAAACTACTGATCCGATTTGAATGCGGTTTTCGCAGATATATTTGTCTTCTTCCAACTTACCATTTGGTGCATAAAAAAATTCCCCCCACCCCCCTAAGGGGACAAAAGAGGGGGTCAGATTTTGTATCAAACTTTTTTTTTAACACGAAAACTACTGATCCGATTTGCATACGGTTTTCGCAGATATATTTGTCTTCTTCCAACAAAACATCTGGTGTATAAAATTTTCCCCCCACCCCTCTAAGGGGACCAAAGAGGGGGTCAGATTTTGTATCTTTTTTCTTTGGACTTAACTTCAAATTATTAACTGTGCTTTCCAACTCAACATCAGGTTTGTAAAATTTTTCCCCCCACCTCTCTTAGAGGACATAAGAGGGGGTAAGATTTTGTATCAACTGATGAAGTAGAAATTCTTTTAATGGCAAAACAACGTTTGCCGGAACAGCTAGTATATTAATATAAGCAGCAAATAATGTGTCCTCTCAATGTTTAACAGTAGATTATCTTTGAACAAAGCCGTCTTAATTGAGTGAATGCACACATACACTTTATTGCAGTCTGTAATATATTAAGAGAGCGAATACAGTAATTTTAAAAAGAATATAGCTGAGTTGCGCTACTTTATCCTTTTCAATTGCGGTACAACCTATTTTGTTATAGTATATTAGCCTGTCCCCTGGTCGTTAAGTTAAGCGGTGCATTTCTGAATAGAAGATAAAATATTTTTAATTACTTTCCTGCGTGACGTTTTATATTTTTCCAGCCATTTTTTTCTTTTTTTCGCTGCTTGTCAGGGCAGAAAATGCATTAATGTTATTAAAATATATTTTTTTAGTTAATATTCTCAGCTACAAATACCTAAATCACTCGGAGGATTGAAATGTCCGTTTGTATTATGCAGTTAAGCATTTATCTTAAATATTTTATTTTATAAATATCTAAGTAAGTGCGAGTACTACAATGTTACCCAAAAGACACCGCTATTTGATTTAGGCGCAGATTAAAAAGTTACAAGGCATGAGCTAACAGTTTTAAACTTTTTCTCTTTTATACATGTTGTGTTATAATATAAAGCTATTGATGTCTCTCTATTAAAATAACAAAACATAACAAAGAAAAGAGTTTATTTCCAAATAATACTTTGTAAGTTTTTCTTTGAACGTCAATAGATCTAACATGCTTACCAGACGAGAAAAACTGGCAAAACAAACTCAGCTATTTTAATATGAAGTAAAATTTTCTGCGCAGTGACAACCCTACCGCGAAGTGTGAAAGTGTCGAAGGCGTCCTACGGGGAGCATAATGTAATATTCAGTTGAAAGGTGCTGGGCGGCAGGTGTGCGGACGTATGAAAAATGTGCCGCGCGAGATTATGTGATTGTCAGTCCCGACGGGCTCGTTACACACATTGTGTATATCGACAGGTGCACTATGCCCATATCCATACTAATATTATAAATGCGAAAGTGTGTCTGTATGCCCGTCTGTCTGTCTGTCTGTCTTCATTTCCAAACCGCTGAAACGATTTTGTTGAAATTTGGTATGGAGATACGTGTAGTCGGGTCTCAAAGTTTAAAGTGCCCTTTCCCGGGGTAAAAGACATAGGATACTTACTTACCGGAACAATTACGATTTCCGCCAGTTGTGGCGCAACGAAGTTGCGGGCGTCATCTAGTTATTTAAAAATACTGAGTAGTACAATACAGGTAGCATAATGCGGCATAAAATAGTTAGACATTTGCTTCATTAAAATTTGAAATATATTCGGTAAAGGAAAATATTCTAAATATTAGTACATGACTAAATATATTAATGTCCTTAATAAAATTATTTAGGAGCTATACATAAAGTATTTAAATACTCCCTGAAACATTTGAAAATGAAACGCGGCATATTGTTAAATTTTCAATTAATGCTAACAAAAATTCAAAATGTAGGATCTTTAAAAATCTTTGGGTTGCGGTTCTCTCTGGTTTCCTGTTCCGAATGTCATAAAAGTATCAACTCTCAAGTATCAACTGCATTATGAATCGGCTGAATATTGTAGACAAAACCTTTGGACCCTTTTTTTTTGGAAACTTTTAATTATATTTTACAAATTTTTGATTCTGTTTGGGTTGAATGTTCGGGAACTTTTAACGAGAATAATTATTTTTAAACTTTTTCTGGCCCGGTTGATAAATGGAAATGGTAATTTGGAAATTCTACGCGTCTGTATTTAATTTATTATTCAATTTATCGCCAGTCGGGGGTGAGTCTATCGTTTGACCCCCTTACTTATAAAAATATTATACACTGTGTACATAAATGGACGTTATGATTAATTCTGATTGGTCGTCTGATTGGTTGAAAACACTTGTCAGAAAACACATTGGTGCCAGATAGACTCGGACAAAACATAGAGAAGGAGAGATTAATACATACAGTCCATTGTGTGACTGTTTAATTGCTAGGGAATCATAATTATAATTTAGTAAGAGTTTCATTTATTTTTAAATAAAAATTTTGGTTATGAGTAAAACTCATACGACTTCAATTAATTATTATCAAACTTGCCCTTAATTTTTCTCGAATGAAAACTATCTAATGTTGAAGCGTGATGAGGTCGGAGACAGACGACGAACTTTCGCATTTATATTATGGATAACTAAATTACAGTATATTCAGACGGAAGAAAAACATATATATATAATATACATAGTTTCCATTATTTTTCCCCATTTTAAAATTTATCTTAAAGTTGTTCATTTTCGACCGCTGCGCTGTAGACTGCACAGTGTAAGTCCGCATCATATTTCCGCGGACTGAAGCAGTTTGTACACGTCAAAAAGCAACCTACAGTTTTTAATTATAAACTTTAAAGCAACCGTCTAATGTCTGACGAGTTGCGAGTAATAAATTTTAAAATTAATTTGCTTACTTTCCCGGGGCGTCTTCGCAACTTGATCTCGGGTTTAACGTGACATTGTTGATAACCTACGTCAGAGAGACGAATGCAAGGTAATTGTTACTTTGAGAGACTGTTTAATAGTGGAGTTCCCAGAGCGAAAAAATCGTGCAAACCTTCGATTTTTGCAATAGTAGATGAAAATTGAAAAGAAAAAAAAGGAATGTGTAGCTGATAACATAAATAATAAAGTTTACCTATTGACAAGTTGTGCTTTTGATTTTTAAATTATTCTCTTCCACTTCAAGTAAACTCATAAACTGTAAAATTTTGAAGAAAATTTGCATATTTCTTTCTTTTAAATATATAGCAAAATAATAAAATATATTATTTTTTTTTTTGATTTGTATCGTTGCTTTTATTCCAAAGAAAGAAAATAAGTTGAAAAAATATGTAATTTAGATTTAAAATTAATATTTTTGTATGTAGATGAGCATACCTCCAAATGTGCTTGTTGTGTGCCTCGCCAGGTAAATGGCGTTCCTATTTTTCTTTGGTTTTAAATAGGAAGTTTAAAATTATTTTTTAGGCTTAACAAAGCCTTCTATTTCTTAATGTGTATAACTTTTTAGCTCTTACTTTATTAAATTTTCTGAAAATGTAGCACAAACTTTTCACGGATATTTCGAAGAAAATCTGTATTATATTTCTTTTGGTTAGGTTTTTACAGAATAAAATTGATTTTTATTTTTTCATTAATTATATTTGCTTAAACATACTTAAAGGAAAAAAATACAAATTAGGTTAAGAACCGATATTTTTTGTATTCAGGTAAGCATTTTCCAAACATAGGTCGCAGCATGCGTCTTTAGTGCGTACGTGAGATTTGTAGCACCCAATTTTTTTCTGGCTTTAAGTAGGAAGTTTAAATATATTTCAAAGACTAGAAAAAGTATTTCATTTGTCGATGCATTTAATGTTTTAGCTCTCACTTAAATAAATTCTCAACAAATATAGAAAAATATTTTCGGTCTATTTTACACATTTTTGGAGATATTTAAACGTTTTTAAGTACTTAAAAGTTATCATTTCTCTAAAAATTAAATACGCACAACAAGTAAGTTTAACACACTTTTCGTTACAACCCTTAAATCCACCCAAACCCTTTTATCTTGGTTACAACGAGCGTTAATCTCTAAAAACTTTGCAAAAACCTTATAGTTGTATTTAGCTTAGCAAAGCAAACTTTCTTTTTTAAAAATGGTGTATTTGGTTAATTTTCAACGTAAACAATCGGATAAGAGTTATTAAATAACAGGAACAAGAATTTTTTTTTCTGGACCGGTTTTATATGGTGAAATATTAATTTTTAATTAAGTAACTAAAAAATTAAAAGCACAAAAAATTTTTTGGTAAACTTTGCAAGTTATAGTGTAAAAAAGAAAATGACACCTCAAAAACAAAAATCCATTCACTATTACTATTTTCGGAGGTTAAAACCTCTGGCGACTGCACTATAAGGACTATTTTTGTAGTTCAATCTAGATGGATGTGCTAGCAGATAAAATGTCTGGTTAATTGTAGTTAAATTGACTCAAAATTACTTACACTAATTACTAATACAAACAATTTCAGTTACTAAGCGATTATAGCACAGTATGACATTGTAATACTGTGATTATAGTGAATTCTGTCGTGCGGGTCATAATGCCGGCGGGATCCAACTCTCGTATTTCCTCTGTACATTTTCATGTTTTCTTACTCGTGCACACGTCTTTGAGAATGAGCCTGCTCTATAGATTCACGAGAATCTCCAAAAGCCTTTTACGAAGTGACGATTCGAAACTAGTGCTCCAAATGTGGTCAAAATTTAGCAGGCCGACGCATAATTTTATGACGCGTCATTTTGCCGTGGACGTCATGACGTAACGAGCGTCAACAAACGGAGATTATGTCGGCACATCGCCGGCCTAATCAGCCCGCTGCCCGTGACGTCACACACTAGGGGTGTCGCACGCAGGTAATGTTACTAGTTTGTGCTTTTGACACCCCGGATGCCCGTTAGAACAGGTCAATTTAATGTTTTCCTTCTTGCTGATTGGAGAAATTGATAATATTTTTTACGTTGTATTCAAAATATTGTATACCTATTAAGCTTGGTTCTTTTACTTTTTAGGCAGAGGTTTACTTTTTAACAGTGTTGACTGGTTTACGCTTAAGCCGAAGCCAATTGTAATTAAACTTGTGTCAAAAAACCTTCGAAACCGGTCATTACGTTTCATAATGTAATTCATAATGGACAATCGTTTCCCTCTTGAACCACATTTGAACCTAGAATACAATAATATGCCTCTTCTCTAAGTATAGCTAGAAATTATTTTTGACAGCCCTGAACGCATGATTGGTACTGAAATACGAGTACATGTGTCTAGTAAATGAATTTAATGCTAATCCCATTAGACCTCCATTAGGCGTCGAGTGTTAAGCGGCTAATACACGCCTGTAATTAGATTCGCGTGTAAACCCGGCTTAGTAGACATGTGACGTCATATCATAACCCTCCAGCTCCTGAAACTCTCGAGAGGTTATATTAAGATTTAGGGTCAGTTTACATGACAGCGTAAATTTTGGAGATGCATTTTTAAATGAGCAATGCAAAATTAGAAGAGACAGTCGAAATTAAAACCACGGGCGGGAAGTCTACTGATTCAATGTGTTACATATAATTTAATTAAGATATGGCGAGTAAGTGGAGATGCGAGTAAATTGTTTTCTTGTTAATTTTGGGAGTTATTAACACTAGTCAATGATTAATGAGACAGGAGATTAAAAGTCTAGGAAATCTAAAGAAGTGACAAGATCACCGGTAGCCATTAGGATATAGGCTGCTGCGGCTACAATAACTATAGGACTGCTCCAAAAATGGAAAGAGTCTGAAGAGGAAATCTCTTTGATACGGCAAGGAGAGCATACAAAGATTATTGTGTATTGTCCATAGTCAGTTGTTTGTCCTCAGTTTAAACACCACTAGGCAAGCACAACAATAAATCATTCATGATAAATAGTGAACATTAGAGTATTTCACAAAACGTAAGTGCGTGTATGTAGGGTAGTTGAGATTTAATTCACAACGGTACACGGCGCCCGTCATCACTTATTCAGTCGCCGTGTGAGCGCTCAGGTGTGCGCTGCACGCGATCCGTGCGATGTCCCACCTCTGGTACATCGATGTGCGGTGTAGCACGATTTGACAGATTGTTTTTTTTTTTTGTTAAATGATTGGATACAAAGTTTTTTTTAACAGCCGTTTTTCAGGATTTTAAATTAAATAGGTATTGATATTGAAGGCAGACTGCGTAAAAATATCTGAATTCTGATTGTTTAAAAACTAATATAAAATATAAATATTGCTAGTCTTCTAATAATTTATGAAGTTATATTCTTTGTAATTTATAAGCTTTATCAAAGATATTTTTTTTTACTTTTTTTAATTCGACACTTGTATACTGTGGTTTGTGAAATTCGTAGAAACTCCTTTTAAAATTGAGTCCTACTCATATTAAAACAACTTAATAATATTTTAATTGTTACATTTATTAAAATTTTCTCGGAATTAGATGTTGGCAACTCTGTTTCATATTTTCAAAGCTTATCGCTTGGAAATGTCAGTTGAAAGGGATTTTTGGAACCCTTTTTTATTTTTTTATTTTCCAAATTATAAGCCTCTTACAATTTCGGAATATTTCATACAGTTTTGTTAAAAAATATTCCTATGTTTCGGGGAAAAGACGCTTAAATGATCTTTGATTTTTATATTTAATAAATAAAAATATAAAATAAATTGAAGCCGAAATTCGATAATTGACAAACCGTCCAAGTGTGGAATTACGTTCGGGCGTGCTTTACGGAAAAGCTCACGCTTATGAGATATGTCCTGTCATAGGACTGGACAGTGACGGACGTTACTTTTTTTAAAATTAAATAAGGGGGCAAACGAGCAAACGGGTCACCTGATGGTAAGCAACTACCGTCGCCCATGGACACTCGCAACATCAGAAGAGCTGCAGGTGCGTTGCCGGCCTTTTAAGAGGGAATACGCTCTTTTCTTGAAGGTTTGCAGGTCGTATAGGTCCGGAAATACTGCTGGTGACAGTTCGCGCACTGTGGAAGACTGCCACTCATCAAGGTGATGAGGATGGTATGTTTTTCGCGTGGGGCGATGGCGAAAAGTTGCAGGTGGTATGATTCCGAACAATTCCTCAGAGCACTCCCTGTGATACAACCGATAGAGGATGCAGAGTGAAGCTACATCTCGGCATAATTCCAAGGGGTCCAAGCTGTTTGAAACACTATGGCAGTCAACAATTCGAGCGGCCCTTCGTTGGATACGATCCAAAGGGAGCAGTTGGTATTTTGGCGCCCCTGCCCAGAGATGAGAACAATATTCCATATGAGGCCGAACCTGCGCCTTGTAGAGTTGTAGGCGTTGGTCCGGACTTAAGTACTGTCTCGCTCTGTTATGGGTTTATCTGTAATAAAGTAATGGGGTCTCAATCAATCAATTCAATATCAATATCAATATAGGGGGGTATCAATCATTCAAAGAACTATTAATTCGTGTGTCCTAAAGTGTCTAGTATTTTTCGACCAAACCTAAAACCTTCCATATTTACAACCCAAAAATATGAAGCTGATATTAAATCCCCATTGGCCAGCCCCCACAAACCGCAATTTTAATGTCTTTCGCCTTAACCGCTGTCGTGCGCAAAACTACACATAACGTATTCAGGTACAGTGCTACTAAAAAAGTGTTTAACAAAAGCTCGCCACTAATTACCTACACTGTAATTGCGAACAGAAAAGTGATAAAGTTTTTATCGCGGTGGTGATTAAACGGAAATAATCGGCGCGAGCCGGCCGATAGCACCTAATTATATCTAACAACGCGATACACGATCGCGATAGGGTTTTTTATGACCGCCATTATATTTTGTATTGGCTCGTGTGGACATTCTATACTACCCGCTTCGTATGGACATATTCTATACGAGATGATCGAAGTTGCTTTGTTTATCGCGTGTTGGGAAATTCGTTTATCGCTCGGGTAATGTCTTTATCATTTTTCTGGGATGAAAAATATCCTATTAACGGGATCCAAATTTTATCTTATGCCCAACAACATCAGCTCAACGGTTAAAGCGTGAAAAAAAAACTTGAGAGGTGTCAAGGGATACCCGAATGGAACGGAGTTATTTCTTATGTTCAAAAAATCTGTACATAATACATAATATTATACTCAAAAAAATTATTTAAAAAAACGCCAGCTATTGACGCCCAGGGATACTAACAACGCGTCGCTGTTTATCTCAAAAAACGCCACCTAGTTGACGCACAGGAATACTATCAACGCCCTCTGCCCCTACCATGCAGATACTAATAAAAAACGCCATCTTTTGACGCCCAGGAATACTAACAACGCGTCGCTGTTTATTCTCAAAAAAAAACGCCATCTAGTTGACGCACAGGAATACTATCAACGCGCAACCCCCTCTGCCCCTAACATGCAGGTACTAATAAAAAAGTGTCGTTACACTTTTTTCGGCCTAGCCCCCTTTAGCAACGCGCGAAAAGGAACTCCGTTCCAAAACCAGATTATTTAATTGACCTTTCATTAAAATCGAAACGATTTTTTTAAATTGCTTTAAATAGATTAGAGTGACAATTACAAGGTCCTCAGAAAGTAAGGCACAGTTTTGATCGAAGCTCCTCAGAAAGTAAAGCACAGTTTTGATCGGAAAACTTTGTCGTATATTTTTAGCTTGAGATTATATTGAGTAAATTGTTATTAATATGCGCTTCTTGTAAGTTAATTTCAAGATTGAAAACCAGGGACGTATATAAAAAAGTCAACTGCTCGACACTGATAATGCTTTTCATTAAACACTAACACTCTGTAATTCGGAGACAAAGCTCGCAAAATACTCGATATCGGATTGCATTCACGCACTCCGATGTTTTTACAAACTTTTAAATTTCGTTCAATATATTTTTTTCGGCGTTTCGGCGTTCCGGCTTCACTAACAAGCACTTTATTGTTCGACTGTACTTTTCATTTTTGTTCGCGATATTATTTTTGCAATGAATTACATTTTAACAAGTTCTTGTACGTTTTTTGGTTGACACTTTATTTGCGTTTGATTTTTGCAGGTTGAGGTTCGGCCTTTTTGTTTATGTAAAGAAAAATGTATTTTTCTTTATTTGCATTTTGCCGCCGTTTGGATGATTGTTTGACAGATCCTTCTGCTCTATGACTTCTATGTACCTAATCTATGAAAAGAAAAGATGGCCGAATGGACTAAAAACTAGAAAGTATTATCATTGATTTCGGCGATTGTTAATTTAATAACACTAAATGTCGTTTCTTTGTTTTTTCCAGGTAAGATTTTGTTATAATTTAAATGTAATAATTAAAGCTTTATGTTATGAAGATCCACATATTTTGATTAAAATAAAAACCTTGTTTTTTCTAGTAACCCAATTGTGTTATTATTTACTACATAATCGTCGAAAATCCTAAGAAAATAGAAATAACCTTATATTATTATATATTTCTGAACTTTATCTACGAGAAACGACAAATAATAATAATTTTGCTGGATTCTAAAACCAAACTGCTAATTCTTTGTTTCCTTTGTGAATAAATTACCTTATGATTTTTTACTATCTTTGTTATCCACACCTAATATTACAAATGCTAAAGTGTCTCTGTCTCTCTGTCTGTCTGTCTGTCTGTCTGTTACCTCTTCACGCCCAAACCGCTGAACCGATTTTGCTGAAATTTAGTATAGAGATACTTTGAGTCTCGGGAAAGGACATAGGATACTTTATCCCGGAAAATGTACGATTACTCGAGGACACCGGCTGTTAAAAATCATATTCGACATCCATACGTATTGTCTAGTTTAGTGTTATTTATGTGTAGTAGTCTGTAGGGCGTTAGGTTATGAGTTATGTAACTATCACAGATGACCGTTGGTCCGAGACGCTGTGGAGGTTACTGCTGGCGATTTATTGCATAACCCTTCTGAGATGTATATCACCTTGGAGTTTATGCGAAAACGATCCTTGTTACGTTGGAGAAAGGTCCTGAAATTTGAACGAAGATATGTGTGTGTGTTTTGGGTATAAAGAGTTGATGTAATTTAATCGTAGAAGAATAAGGAGATAATAATTATTGTGAACGTGTGCACCATGCAATCTTATTTTATTTAGAGACTTATATAAAGTATTATTTATGTATTGTGATTAAAACTTATTATACGCAGTATAGTAGTATACAATCTTAGTAAACAAAGGCTTCAAATTTCATCTTTGTTTCAATGTAATCCGCCATTTTGGTACATATGTGAGAGATTTGCTGATCTTTGCTGAGGATTGTTGATGTCTGCTGAAAATTGAAATTGACTTTTGACAATAGATAGTCTCTATTTTTTTTAAACGCACGTCACTAAACGCATTTCTATAAACCAAGAGATATATGCATTAGTATAGGTTATGGTTTAACATATTAATAAGTACATATAGCATTTCCCATTTCCATGATACTGTATTTACGCGTACAGAGTCGCGGACAAAAGCTAGATTATAATTTGCATGTGCTGCACTCTGGCGGATGAGCGACGCTATTCAGCGAGTACGGGCATTGAGAATCGCCCGCCTGTGAAATCGTACATTTTTCCACCGCCGATCGCTCCCCCAGGAATGAAACGATAACATTTCATTTTATTCAAGTTGCATGTAGCTTGTAAACAAAATTGAAAATGTTGTACCTACTTACTTTATTGAATGTAATATTTTTATCTTAGGATTTTAAATTTCAATAATATTATGAATAAAGTTGGGAGTATTTTAAGCTTGTTAACTAGCTATCAATTATTCCAAATAGAGTGTTCGCAGGCCAAAATCATTTGGCATTATGGATTAGTTAATTGCAACCGACCTAAGCGAAATGCGACGCAACGCTGCATTATTACGAAATTCCTAGTCCGATTATAATATTATTATCTTATTGATTTTTATTACCTCTTATATATATAAAATTCTCGTGTCACAATGTTAGTCCACGAACTCCTCCGAAACGGCTTTCCTGATTTTTACCAAATTTTATATGCATAGTAAGTAGGTCTGAGAATCGGCTACTGGGTACTTTATATATTGATAAGTGCATTTGTTGAATAAATAATAGTTAATTATTACAACCTGAGACTGACGGCGACCATTGTTTGTACGACGGGATAGCGATCGACGTTGCCATGGTGACATACTTATTTAGTCACTTCAATAAAATAATATGGCAAATACGACGGGTTGCACTCCGGGAGTGCCGGCAAAAGTGAAAACTTGATTATTAACGTTGTGCATTATTTTTTTTAACCCATTTTTTTGAAAATCGATTAAAAAAAAAATAAAAAAAAAACGATCGTTTTCATTAATTAATCGAAACCCTTACAATCTATTAAATTTTTAACCCATTTTTTATGAAAATCGATTTTTAAAAAATCGATTTTTTTAATTAGGTAATCGAAACCCTTACAATCGATTAAAAAATATCGACAATCGAAAAAAAACAATCGATTGTTCGATTAATCGATTTCGATGTTACAACACTACTCTCCAACCGTCCTACGTTTTTTCCTTGGTTTTTCGATCAGCATGAGAATCTGACGCGAGTTTCACAGTTTTTACCCATCCCACAAAAGTGCTCAACGCCGCTAAAGAAGTTTTCACTTCAAAAATATGGGCGAAATACTTTATATTATGGTAAAGCAACGTTTGCCGGGACAGCTAGTCATGTATAAATTACTTAAATTACTAGTCGACGTCCGCAACTCCGTTGAGCCAAAATTTGAAGAACCGTGCATTTTATCGGAATAAAAAGTATCTTAAGTCCTTTCCCGGAAATCAAAGTATATCATCTATATCAAATTTCAGCGAAATCGGTTCAGCTTTTCGGGCGTAAAGAAGTAACAGACGTCAGACAGACTGACAGACTAACAGACACACTTTCGCATTTATAATACATACAAGTGTGAATAAAGAACAACTTTAAGAATTACATTACTTTTTATGTTACATTGTACTTACATAAATAAGAAGCTAATAACTTGGGCGCCAGTAAATTCCAAATTAAAAAGATTTAAAGACTCCCCGAGATTGTTTGATAAAATATACGAATTTGTGGGTAAATTTAAAAGCCAGCAACCTAATTGTCTTATCGCGGCCGGACAAAATATCGTAATTTTACGCAGAACTTCCCGCTATCTTTATTTCGTCCCACAAAAGATACCGTCACAATAGACAGAACGAACCAGTAGGCCGACTAAGGCTTCTTACAGACCAACGGTACTTGTCGACTGCATGCGCCGACGGCACTCGACGATCGACGACGCAATCAACGGCAGTTGAAGGCTGCCGTCGATTGCCGTCGACAAGTGCCGTTCGTCCATTATTATCGGCCGGCGCGCGCCTTGACGATACGTTGCTCAGACGTTCGTAGCATGCTTATAGCGGACAGAATTGTTAGAGCGTGTCCCTCATATTCACAGTAAAAAAAAATCATTTCTATCAACTTTTGAAGTGGAGGGGCGCGTCATTTCAAATTAGACAAGCTCTGTCCGCGTCGATTCGTCAGTTTGTTTGAAGTTGCCCTACTGGTTGGTTCTTTGTATTGTGATACCGTCATCCTTCACGGAGTACCTTTGTTTGGGCGATATTATTTTTATTTTTTTTGGCTTTGACGTCAGGACGTCAGTGTCAGACTTTAGCAAAGGTATTCTTTTCTCCCGCTTTCGATGTAAAATATGGTTTAATGTAAAATTAATTAATTTAAAAGTACATAACACTATGTACACAGTACACTACTTAACCGCATTTTAACTATATTTAAGAATAAAAATAAGAATATTTTTATTTTGTCACCACACAACACAATAATACAGAAGTAGATACTTAGAATTTCCACAATACCTACAATACATACATTGTGTGTTGTCAAAATTGGCCCTGGCTCAGCTAGCAAGCTAGGTCGCTGCACTGGTATTCTGCCAGGGCCAATGAGTGACTTCACCACAAAATAAGGGGGAAAATCTATATTCTATACTATACTTACTCTAATTAAATTTAAAAAATATTTAGCAAAAAGACAAAAAAATATCAATGGTTCTGCAATATTTTACTGCATTTTGCTTCCTCAACTTTCGGTCTAATATAAAGACCGTCTACGCAATAATGTTACATTACGGGGTAAAAATATGTCGCTGCGTTCGTGGTCGATTGTCTGTTATTACCTTAATAAATGTGTTAAAAGTAATAATAAGGCTGACTTCACAGCTATCCGAGACACCTATACGTAGCTGTGAAGCCAGCCTATTACATAAGTTGCACTAACACGTATTAATTACTTACACCGCTCAATGCATCGCAAGATAAAATAAAAACAGCTATATTTTAATTTATTAGTAGGCTTTCATTCACACACTATAAAGGTACAATATAACTACTATATTAACATCGCTAACCCCGTTAACATTTTGCTAATTTTATTTATTTAATTTCGCACCGGAAGCGCGTTTTCCCGCCCGCCCCAGCCGTCAGCCCAGAGGAAACAAAGCTATTTCCTGCGGGTAAACACCCGCTTTTGTTTAGACATACACGTCACATCGACACCTGATGTGTTCGATTAACCGTTAACACTGGAATGAGGTCCTCTGTTATCCTTATCCATACTAATACTTGTTATAAATGAGAAAGTGTGTCTGTCTGTCTATCTGTCAATCTGTCTGTCAGTTTGTCTGTCTGTCTATCTGTCAGTCTGTCTGTCTATCTGTCTGTCTATCTGTCTGTCTGTCTGTCTGTCTGTCTGTCTGTCTGTTACCCCTTCACGCCCAAACCGCTTTTGCTGAAAATGTGGTATGGAGATACTTTGAGTCCCGGGAAAGGACATAGGATACTTAATATCCCGACTAGCTTCGCTCGCGTTAAGATGTAATTATTGTACACAATCTTTCATCCCCTATTTTATCCCCTTAGGGGTGGAATTTATCAAAATCCTTTCTTAGCGGATGCCTACGTCATAACATCTACCTGCATGCCAAACAGCCCAAATCGTCCAGTGGTTTAGGCTGTGCGTTGATAGATCACTATGTCAGTCAGTCACCTTTGAGTTATGTATATTAAGATATAGATATTATACATCTTATTATTAGTAAGCAGGAAAAAATTAAAATACATTGCATTACGACAAAATATGCGTACTTTTTACCTACGACATTGCCACTCATAGCTTTTCAGTTTAAAAATATTAAAAAGCACCGACATTCGGCGCACCGGTATTAATAATTATGCAAATTACTCATTACGTCCAACAACGTTAATTTTCACTACGTCGTTCAATTTTACGATGCGATATCGCGACGCGTGCAGTGTGGAAGGGCCCTTACTTGCATACGTTTTCGCTATTTTGTGCTTCGAAATATCTGAATACTGAAGTTTGTTATAAACGTTGATAGAATGAATAAAAATGTATCGTATGCATTTTAACAGCGGCATTATCTTAGTAGTTTCTTACAAGTGTTTTTCCTAAAAAAAGTTAAGGATATTTAACCTATCAAGCCTCATAAGATCACCGGTGATCGCGACAACAATAGAATAACAATAGATTTCCAAGAATCCGCGATCGAAGGATTAAGCAGGGCTTCATAACGTTATCAATTACCAGAAAAAATAACGTGACGTACCGTTATTTTCATAACATTGGTTGCCAGATATCGTTATTTTTGAACGATATCTTTTAAGAACATTTAAATTAAAGCCCGACCAACAAAATAAAAAACCTCGCCATATTGCGGAAAACTACTGGAACTAATTTCTTCAACTGGCAATAATCTTTATGAGATGTCATAATTGTCATCTGTCAAAGTGTGTTCTCGATTGTGCATGATATATTTCTTAGACAAGTGGGTTATTTACGCGATATAATGCCGAAAACTATTAAAAGCCAGTTAAGAAAAGTTATTTATAATATCAATAATTACTTGTCGGAAAGAAAGTCTGAAGGAATGGACTCTATTCCTCTAAATAACATCACGGACCTTGTTGTCAACATGACTGGTAGGTACCTCATATAGTGTGTGCAATTTGAATTGGCTAATTTGTGATTAGTTTAATTTAAAAGTTCTGTTTTTAGGTGTATCCCGATCGTCCGTAATGAAAATACGAAGAGAAGGTCAGACTTCAGTTGTATTTTCTACACCAAAGAAAAATAAACCGAAAACAAAAAAGAAAATCAATCTGGATGATTTCGATCTCTGTGCAATTAGGCATAAAATACAAGAATTTTATACCGTCCGAAAAGAAGTACCGAGTTTGAAGCGGTTGCTTGCAGCTCTGAAAGAATCCATAAATTTTGTTGGTGGCAGAGAGTCTCTTCGTTTACTCTGGCACAAATTAGGTTATAAATTTAAAAAATGTAGAAACCAAAGGACAATTCTTATGGAGCGGTATGATATAGTAGCTTGGAGGGATAAATATCTACAAGAAATCAAAGATGTAAAGGAGAGCGGTATGCCAGTTGTATACCTCGATGAAAGCTATATTCATACTTCTCTCAATCATGCAAAATGCTGGCAAAGTGAAAATGAGCCTGGTGTGTCTAAATCTGTTGCTAAAGGCAAAAGATATGTGATTGTCCATTGTGGCGGCAAGACTGGGTTCGTCCCGAATGCTTTATTAATTTACAATGACAAAGAAAAAAAAGAAGATTTCCACGAAGCCATGAATAAAGTTAATTTTAAAAAATGGGTATTGGATAAATTAATACCCAATTTACATGAACCAACCTGTATAGTCATGGACAATGCTAGATATCATTCTAGCCAAATTAACAAGCCACCAAACATGAATAATAGAAAACATGAAATTGCAGAATGGCTTACATCAAATGATATTGCCTACCCTGCTTATGCCACCAAAAGTATGCTAATGGTTATAGTCAATCAAAACAAACCTGACCCGATATATGAAATTGATAGTTTAGTACAGGATTATGGTCACAAAATATTAAGACTGCCTCCTTATCATTGTGACCTCAATCCTATTGAGATAATATGGGGTATTGTAAAAGGGAAGGTTGCCACAAAGAATGTTGGTTTAGACAATATCACATTCATGCAGCTTGTAAAAAACTGTTTTGAGGTAAATATCACATATTTCGACAAAAATAAAATTAAATATTTTGTTTACCATTACTGATTTTAAATTATTCTTATAGGATATTACTGCCGATACATGGAGTAATTGTTGTGATCATACAAATAAAATAGAAAAAGAATATAGACAAAGGGGACCAGTAATTGATGGAGAAATTGAACAATTTATCATAAATGTTGGCGGCAATGACAGTGAAACATCCACAAGTGGCAATGAGTCAGAGATATCTGACATTGAACCACTACAATCTGACCATGAAGATGAAATAATATATGAATGTGTTGAATATTTAGATTCTGAGTTTGATGAATAATTTAAATAAAAGTTTAATAATGAAATTATGAAGTTGTACTTTTTTAAACTGCCTATATACTTTAAAACTATACATAAATGCTATGGTTTTGTATAGTCTATATTAAAATTAGTCTATATTAAACACTAGCTAAAAATTGTACACTAGCCAATTCGCAAGTGTATCACTGTACTAGATGTTGCCATATTCATAGTTCATTTAGCGCCCTCAGGGCAGGTTTTCTATTTTTTTGGTCAGGCTTTATATAGTTATAAAAATAACGTTATTATTACCGGTAAGTATATCGTTATTTTCTGGTATGCGACGTTGCCACTTTGACGCGACACATTTCGTAGGAGTAATCGTTGAACATACAAAAATAAAAATATCCACACCCGAACGTATAACCTACTCCTTTTTGGAAGTCGGTTAAAAAGCAAAATACTGTTAATAGATACTTCGATTTAATTTGCAATAGGTTGTTGTAGTAACGTTAACAAAGAACATATATTTACCGTTGTGGGGTCTGTACTTTGAACCCTGTTTGTAAGTGTGTGAATGCTGACGCGTGCGAGTTGCAATTGTGTATGTAAGATGTGACGTATGAACGGAGCTTAGAATAAGTGAAATATTATTTCAATAAATAGTTGGTCCAACGCTCTCGAGTCTTTCACTTGTGCCCTCCTGCTACTGCTCTGTAGTCTATACTCTGTGTGTCCCATATACCACCATAGACATACAGCATAGACATAACATTGGTGACCCCGGTGAACACGAAGACGGCTCCGACTCCGGCTAAAACTAAGACAGCGAAGACTCCGAAGCCCCACAAAAGACATCGGATGCGAATAAATATTTTATGTGCGTCGCGAAGCTGAACAGGGACGCCATTCAGCAAGTTGCAGACATCTTGGCAAATCCGCCGCAGCAGAATAAATATGAAGCGCTGAAAAATCGACTACTGCAAATTTATGAAGAATCGGAGGCGCGGCAAGTAAGAAAATTAATTTCCGAAATCGAGCTTGGTGACCAGAAACCGAGTCAGCTGCTTAGAAGAATGAAGGAATTAGCTAGAGGAAAAATCGAAGACGAGACACTGAAGATTTTGTGGCAAGGTCACTTACCTTCTTCGGTCCAAGCGGTCCTAGCAGTGACGTCCACTAGTAATCTAGAAGAATTAGCAGGAATAGCAGATAAAATCATGGACACTCACCAGCCCTGTAATATCGGCGAAGTAGCAAGTGGTCAGCAGCAGCCGTCGTCAACCAGCTTCGAGGTAGCAGCCATAATAGCAGAGATCGCGAAAATGAACCTGAAAATTAACCAGTTAGAAGCACAAAGAGATGGAGTCCGGAGCAGAAGCAGGAGCAGGAGCAGGCCGACCAGGAACTATGCAAGGGAGCGGACACAATCGAGACCACGTCGAGCGCCAGGAAGTCCAGGTTGGCTGTGCACGTACCACTGGAAATATCGAGGTCGAGCTTTCCGATGCGAGCCCCCATGCAGCTGGGAGAACAGGAGAGAAGCCCCCGTCCCGAGGCCGGAAAACTAGCAGAGCTGCAGCCGGTGGCGGGAGGCAGCGCAGTTTCCGATCACCGCCTAATTGTAAGTGATAGAATATCCAATTTAACATTTTTAGTAGATTCAGGTGCATGTATTTCTGTTTTGCCAAAGAGTGTAGTAAAAAATAGACTGGACATAAATTTAAATTCTAATTACTCGCTTTTCGCAGCGAATGGTTCTAAAATTAAGACTTATGGCACTAAAATTCTTACCTTAGATTTAAAATTAAAGAGATCTTTTAAATGGTCATTCGTAATTTGTGACGTTAAGCAGCCAATTTTAGGCGTAGATTTTTTAAATCATTTTAAACTTATTTTAGATATTAATGGACGCTGCTTAGTAGATAAAATAACTAACTTGGCCGTACGTGGAACGATCGTAAACCATTGTGAAAGTACGATTTCCACATTAAAAATTAACCATCCAGTTTACGAAATTTTAAAAAAATATCCGGACATTCTTAAGCCGATGTCATTTAAAGAGGCCCCAAAGCATTCTATTTATCATTATATTGACACGCAGGGTCCACCCGTTTTTTGTAAGCCTAGACCGTTAGCGCCACAGCGTTATAAAATCGCTAAGGAGGAATTTCAAAATATGTTAGAAGCAGGCATATGTAGGCCGTCCAAATCGGCTTGGGCGAGCCCACTTCATTTAGTTCCTAAAAAAGATGGACAGGTACGCCCTTGTGGTGACTATAGAGCTTTAAATGCAATAACTAAACCTGACAGATATCCCATTCCCCGTGTGCAGGATTTTACGTATTTACTTTCAGGAAAAAAATTGTTTTCTAAGATCGATATAAAAAAGGCTTATCATAATGTTTTAATTAATCCAGAGGATATTTGTAAGACAGCAATAATTACGCCCTTCGGATTATATGAATTCGAGCGCATGACCTTTGGTTTGAAAAACGCAGCGCAAACATTCCAGCGTTTCATGTCTAATATCGTGCTATCGGGACTAGATTTTTTATATTGTTACTGTGATGATATTCTTATAGCGTCCTCTAGTGACGAGGAGCATGAAAAACATTTAGAGCAGGTATTTAGTCGATTAAACGAATATGGCATTACAATTAATTTAGAGAAATGTTCTTTTAAAGCCACGAGTGTAGAATTTCTAGGATACCAAGTTTCTACATCGGGAATTCGGCCACTAAAAACTAAAGTACAAGCAATTATCGACTACCCTAAACCACGAAATGTTAGCGAGTTAAGAAAATTTTTAGGCATGGTCAATTTTTACAGAAGTCATTTACCTAAAGCGATAGAATATTTAGATAAGTTAAATAGTTATATTCATAAAGCTAAAAAGAACGATAAGACTCCTATACATTGGACACCGGATGCTGAAGAAGCATTTCTAGAGTGTAAACACGGTCTCATGAACGCAGCGACTTTGTCGTTTCCTGCGAACAACGTGCCGCTTGCACTCTTTACAGACGCATCGAATAACAGCGTAGGTGCAGTTTTGCAACAACATGTTGACGGTAAATGGAACCCGTTAGGTTATTTTTGTAGAAAGTTAACGCAGGCACAGCAAAATTATAGCACTTATGACCGAGAGTTACTTGCTATATTTTTAGGTGTAGAACATTTTAGAAGTTTATTTGAAGGTCGTGACTTGATAATTTTGACCGATCACAAACCATTAACTTTTGCATTTTCTAAATTAAGTAAAAATAATAAGAAGGAAAGTCCAAGACGAATTAGGCAATTAAGTTTTATAAGTGAATTTACTACAGATATACGACATGTTAGTGGACAAGATAATATTGTAGCAGATGCATTATCTCGAATAGAAACTATAGAATGCACTTCAAGTTCAATAGATTATGAAAAATTGGCTATAGAGAAACGTAATGATTCAGAACTTCAGAATATTATTACTAATCCTAAATTCAGATTCAAAAAGATGCCAATTCCGAACTCCGATTATTACATTTATTGCGAAATTTCAAGTAACATAGCTAGACCTTATTTAACAGAATCGTATAGAAAAGCAGCATTTAGTAGTATACATAGTCTTAGTCATCCGGGTCTGCGAACATCGCGCCGCATGATTAAGGAAAGATATTTTTGGCCAGATATGAATAGAGATATAGGTTTTTGGACGAAGACTTGTTTGAATTGTCAAAGGTCTAAGACAACGAGGCATACGAATTCTAGCTATGGTAGTTTTCCACAAGCGGATAGATTCGATCATATTCACATTGATCTGATCGGACCACTTCCGGTCACAGTAGATGATTATAGGTATTGCTTAACGATAATTGATCGAGGCACAGGTTGGCCAGAAGCGTATCCTTTAAAAGATATTTCGGCGGATACGGTAGCGAATGTAATATATAGAGAATGGATATGTAGGTTTGGCTGTCCTGTGAAACTCACTAGTGACCAGGGCAGGCAATTTGAGAGTAAATTGTTTTCTAGTTTAATGTCATACCTAGGCATTCATAAGATTAGGACAACTCCATATCATCCTCAAAGCAACGGTGCTGTTGAGAGGTGGCATAGAAGCTTGAAAGCATCTTTGATGGCACGGCTTAATGGTAATAAAAATTGGAGCCACGAGCTTCCTAGCGTGATGTTAGGGCTTCGGGCTGCCATTAAATGTGAGACAGGTATGAGCGCAGCTCAGATGGTTTACGGCCGTGCACTGCGATTGCCAGGAGAATTTTTTGTAGAAAGTCCTGAAATTCCAGATCCTTATTTAGTGTTACAGGATATTAAAAATAATATTAGACAGTACAAGCCAATTAGTGTTAAAAGTCATAGTTCGAAAGCATTTTTTGTTCATCCAGACCTTAGAAATTGTTCACATGTATTTTTAAGAATCGATAGAAATAAAACATCCTTAGTATGTCCTTATGAAGGTCCATATAAAGTAATTGAAAGGTCAGAAAAAGTTTTTAAAATTCAATTGGAGGATAGAGTAACTTCAGTTTCGATAGATAGGTTAAAGCCAGCATATATTTTATTAGATAAAAATATTGCAGAACGAGATACCTCTGTAGAAAATGATATTATAGAAAAAAGTAACGTAGAGTGTAATAATCAAAAAATTACAAAGTCTGGAAGGAAAGTTAAAATGCCAGTAAGATTTTTAAATGTATAAGGAAATTGCTAATTTTAGTTTCAAACGAAGCGTTATGTTAAAAAGTACGAAAATATTAATTTTTATGTAATTGTGGTTAAAGATAACCGAGTTAGAGCAAAAATAAGAGTTAATCATTCATTTCAAGTAACTCTGGTTCAAGACAACTGACTTAGATCAAAACAAGAGTTAATCATTCGTTAAAAGTAACACGTAATTCAAGTTCGATAACAATGGTAGCGCGGCGAAGGTAATATGAGTACCGCGTCATAGCTTATGAAAACAAATGATATAGTATACAGTACAAACAGTAAGACAACCTTTTCATTTTTATAAATACAACTTATATTGATCGTTTATAATTAGGTGAAAATGTAATATAAGTTTATTGGAATTTTAAATAAAAAAACAAATTTTACTTTAAAACATTTTATTTTTATATTATATACAATTCACATTACACCTTGTTTTTACACTTTTTACTTTGATATACTATTTAGATTATACTATGATACTTTAAAAATGCAAAGTGAAATTTATTTTACAATAGCATTACTTAGCTAAAATTGATTTCGAAATTTGTTTTTTGGACAAGTTAAAAGTTGATGTTCGAGAATTATTTTATCATTTAATTTTAAATTTTACCTTCTTCCGCACTTGTAAATTTTATACTTACTCTAAATATGGGAAAGGCCTTTAGCAAGGAAGAAGTCATTGTAAACCAAAACGGAGAACAGAGTATTGAACACAAACTTAACCAGTTTGGAATAATGATCATGGTAATTACTGCAATGTTGACTTTGGTTGTCGCTTATGTATTTATGAAGTATTGTCGAAAAAACGTACAAAATTGGTTACGAAGAGAGATGGGGTTTGTAACCAACCAGCCCCCTCAGGTGGTAGTAAGGAATATCCAACCCCAACCAGCCGCTACAGGTACTGCTACCAGTTATATGTAATTTTACCTTTCTATATCTTGACAATTAAATTTTAAATTTCTTTTTTTCGAAAGATTAACTTTTATTAAATAAATGTAAAATGTAATAAGTAATAATATTTCCCCTATTTTAAGTTAAAATATTGTGTGACTTGTTTTATAAAGCATTTTATCTTGTGATTAATGATTATTGTAATATTAACAACAATGTAATTTCTGCGTCAGATTTTGTCGAACGTTATGTTATGTAGAGTAACAAGGAATTTTAATGTACTTATACTTAATTAAACATTGAATAAAAATGCTTAATATTAAAGAGAAATTTAATTTTAAAGCAATGTAATATATATTTTTTTCTCTAAAAAATATGTAAAATTGTAATTAATGGTGTAATCCTGTATTACTTGTGTAATTTTCAGGAACTTTTTTGTATTATGCTAGTAATTTTGGTACTAATAAGTATGTAAAAAATTTTTTCAAAAGGGGGGGAATATTGTGGGGTCTGTACTTTGAACCCTGTTTGTAAGTGTGTGAATGTTGACGCGTGCGAGTTGCAATTGTGTATGTAAGATGTGACGTATGAACGGAGCTTAGAATAAGTGAAATATTATTTCAATAAATAGTTGGTCCAACGCTCTCGAGTCTTTCACTTGTGCCCTCCTGCTACTGCTCTGTAGTCTATACTCTGTGTGTCCCATATACCACCATAGACATACAGCATAGACATAACACCGTTATAAATCCTATTAACCGTTATAACATTTACCGTTATTAATTTCTACTTTTATCGTTATTTATAGTATCGGGTAATTTTCATACCGTTATCTATGCCCTTGAAGCAGTAACGTTATGAAAAATAACGATATTTGAAGCCCTGGGATTAAGGCAATAATTGATTATTTAAATTACGCTTTTTAACAATTTCGTAGAATTAATGCTAGAGAAAATTTCTACTTATTTCGAAAATAAACCATGATACGAATCAAACGATAGAAAACTACTTTAGTCCCAAAAAAAAGCACCCACCTACCACTAGATGAAGCCCTGCGTCACATTATAAACTTGGTTGTGGAGTTTATGTTGTAACTCGTGTTTTTCTCTCGGCATTACTGTTTTGTCAAATTGCGTTTTTAAATTAATTTTATCTCTTCGTATGAAGTTGCATTTTATCGACACTAGAAAAATACCTTAAAGTGCAACTGTATCCTCCTTTGTATCAAATCACAAAATAATATGTTAAATTTTATATTAAGTTTAATGCAGTAGACGAAAATTACTCCAAGGGAAAATAGGTATTTTACATACCCAATTTAACTTGCAAAAACCGACACTTGAAACTAATTTGATTAAATGAATAAAAATGTTTGCACTGCGTAAACGAGATTGTACGGTGATGCTTCGGGTTTGTTATGAATATATTTTTAATGCAACGAATAATTAAACGTAACCGGAATTGCAATGTAATTTACATTTCCCGACGAATCCCTAATTATTTCGCGCCCGCAAAAAGCAATGCACGTTTGCATTAAAACTGCTCCACGGTTTTAATAAGGAGGCGAATTGAAATATTGCAAATGAGTTCTGGATAATGAAAAATGGAAAAAATAAAAGAAATAATGAAAAAAAAAACGAAAATAGCAGAGAAAAATGTGTAAAAATCATTTTGGGGTAAAAATAACGAAGAAAAACTATCGACGAGGATGGGATTCGAACCCACGCGTGCAGAGCACATTGGATTAGCAGTCCAACGCCTTAACCACTCGGCCACCTCGTCACGTGGGCGAGTAATGAAATTACATTACTGTTTCAGTCATTCGGCATTCCGTATTCCGATATTTGCACAAGTGATAAAAAAAGCTGATGTGGCTGTTACTAATTTTTATTTATTTTTTGTTACAGGTATGCGAAGATTGCGAAGTAGGCGATATTTGGTTATTTTAGTGCTTCTATTTCGTAGGTAATAGAAAAAATAGATGTTTAGTTTAGTTTTATAGGTGTTAACATAATATTTAAAAAGGCACTGTCTCATTTTTACAATTTGTGCTCCACCCAATCTATCACCTTAATACTAAGCTACAACCTTAAGTACTTAATACTTACTTTCTTACCTACTGTATGGGGTTTAATTCAATAATTATTAAATATGACGCATTTGGCAATATCACAAGAATCCAAGAAAATATACTGAGTAGGTTTAGAAATATAATATTATTTTTTATATCCATATACTTTAACCGCCTTAACGGTACATTGTACGCAGTACGAATATATTATTATATTCAACAGTACATTGTACGACATACAATAAGTAATTTATTATAAGTACCCTCGTTTTATGGAATATGCAAGTAACCGGGGAACACAGTGCACTTAGCAGCGGAATATTCATTCAGTCGGATGACCTCACTGCCATTGTTGTGGGCATCAGGACTAACGTTTATGCTGCATTAAAAATGTTTTATCTCCTTCTTCCCCCAACTGTCAGACGCAACGGCACGATTTGCATCGGAACTTTGTGACAATGTTCCATTTTTGCTGGCGTCGTTATCAGTTTTAAGTATTATCGGATACAAATGCTATTAGGATACCTATTTTGCCCGGTTTTAAGGTTTTTTGACTAGAGTCCATCTATTCACTAAAGCTTTTAATAGGCTAATGCACAGACGTAACGATTTACAGCCGGGGTTCCCAAACTTATTTTGGCTACTGACTTATTTAAGTTTTGAGAACAAATTATGTTTTAGCGCCCCCCACTGTTACAATTTAAAATGTCTCCAGGTGTAATGAAATTACTAATCACCTCTACAAGCCTCTAAGCAATGTCCCTAATTTTTTTCTGTGTCTCACACCGCCCCCTTTGGCCTTTAGACCTTCAGCGCCCACAAAGGGGCATTATCGCCCACTTTGGGAAAGGCTGATTTACAGGAATCAACAAAATCCTAGAATAGATAAACTCCTGTTAAAAAACTGTTAGATACTGGGGCTAGACTCAAGTGAGGAATTACGCTGCTCGACCGTAAATTTATTTGTCACTCACGTTTCCGATAACAATACAAATAGGTACTAGGTAACTCGACGGTCCCTACATATAAAAGGTCATGTCCAAAATAGCAAAAAAATTTTATTGCATCATGCATTTCCATGTAATGAGACGCATATTCCTACACTATTATTATTTTTCAATCACAAGTAATTCCAAAGATAAATGAGGACAAGTTGGGCGTTGTATTAGATTTTACTGTTGTATATACGGACATCTATACTTACCGTCTTGTACCGCGTTGGAAATTTCGCGCCATTCCGCGTCATGTCGTACATGTCCGTTTCTACCTCTAAGGTAGAGAATTATTTATATACTTGTTACCATTTACGTTCAGTTATTATGAGACTTTAGTTCTTTTTCAGTAGGACTCGTGGCACAAATTCAATTAATTTCAAACCAATATGAGCATCTGAGTATTATAAATAATCAGCAACGTGAAATAATAGTTGCAACCGGAGGCTGAGGCTTCTTTTCATTATGAACAACCATCTGGACATTACCGTTATCGATATAGAGCAAAAAAATCGCGTTTGTTGTACGAGGCCCCACAATAATCATTTATTTTATTTTAATTTTACTATATTTCTTTAAATATCGCCAACAAAAAACGTTATTTGTGAAAATTTCTACTATTGCGGTTCTTGAGATAAAGCTTGGTGATAGACGAACGGACGACAGATAGAAAGCGAAGTCTGATATGTATTTATTTAATTATGAATATGAATGTTATTTATTTTATTTAAAACAGTATTAAAAACGCTGATAAATTATATAAAATTAATTAAAAACTATTAAGAACACTCCTTGTTCACTTGATAGATGGACTCCCTCTACAACGCGGTATCGCTTGGTTGTAGGGTTCAGAAGGGCTTGAAAAAAATTCCGGAAAAGCTCATATTAAAAATCTAAAGTGACATCGGTGCATGATTAACCTAGAAAATAAAAAGTTTATGGGCTATTTTTTTTGCTCCAATAGAGTTTGTAAGATACGCCTTTTCAAATTATTTCCCCCGTTCTTTTCACATTTTCCCCTGTTTCTTTGCTCCTATTAACCATAGCGCTGTAATTTATAACGTATAGCCTTCCTCGATGAATGAGCTATCTAACACTGAAAGAATTTCCAAATGGGATAAGTAGTTCCTGAGATTAGGCCGTTCAAATAAACAAATCTCAGCTGTATGATATTAGTATAGAATTGATAAGGTGTTCTGTAGTCAATTTGGCAGTCGCAATTGGGATGAAATACTATTTTCTTCCTGCGAGGAACGTGTTAGACGATTACATCAATGCAGCTCTGTATTCAACGGTAATACTAAAAATTACGACCTTCAGAAAAGCTCAAGAGTCAGTTAAAGCTGAATATAATAATCGACTCAGAAATATATTTTACTGTCCAGACTTGTCCACCATAGAAGTTATAACGAAGCCTCAAATAATTTACTCATGTAAGATGCAATAAAAGTCTAAGGTCGTGAATGGTCACCTAGGTCTCAAAATTGGAAAAGGAATTGACCTTGCTCAAGTATCCGAAATGACCAAGAAGAAGAAAAAGGCAAAGTATCTGGGCATTCGTTATCTTCAACAACATGTAAAATATATTAAAAGTTTTTTTTCTACATTATATCCATATTATACAAGTATCACTGACAAATTTTCAAAAATATTATATAAAAAATCTAAATCATAGCAACGATGCATTTAGTTACAAATAAAGTCAATCTTCTTCATCTTCAACATCATTATGTCTATGATTTACCCTTTAGTAAAACATAATTAATTAATACATAGATACTAAACTTTGTAGACTTTTTAAAACTAAACAGTTTAATTTATCAAATAATCACATTTTTTTACAATTTTTCATTATGGACCTAAAGTAATTGATGACATGTCCTTTTATTCGTTCATTATAACATAGAAAAAACCACTTAAATTAGCAGCGTATAAAAAGATGTCTGTGTTTTTTAGGTTTTCTCACTGAAGAGCCAGAATTTGTATTACTTATATGTTATAAACCTATAAATTATGACAATACGAATCATTTTATATAGTGCTGAATGAATTTAGGACCTAATATAATATTTAATTCTTCCAAAGTAAAAACGGACATGTACGACTTAACCGTTATGGGCAGTCTTGAATTGTCACCGTAAAAACGGTCATATTGCAATTTTGGCGAAAATACAGTTAATATTTAAAATCGTGTTATATCATGACAAACGGCCTACATTAAGCTTTACAGATCAACAAAAATAATTGTATTTATGTTTTATGGTAATCTGCAGTAACAGTTTGAATCTTAAAAACGCTCTCCTGAAAACCACTACTTTTGACATGTCGCTTTATACGTAGGGACCGTCGAACTGTTTCTTAATACTCATCCACAGAGGAAATTCGTGGCACCAACCCCAACTATATCTTTCAATTCATGAGAAGCATTGGGCTTTTTCTATCGAGTGGCAGAATAATTTATTAAAAACAAGGCGAATAATAATCAGCATTTTATTCTACATTTAAACATTATGCGTTCTAAAAATAAATCACCCAGCATTTAAACTTTACAACAAAATAACGAAGTGGCCTAAAATTTTACATTCGAGCGCCACAATAATTCGTTTGGGTCCCAATTTCTCCCGCAAATTTTAAAAAGTCCGCGATTACTTCCACAATTTGGTGCGTAATTTCGTTGGCAAACACGAACATTGTCGGGAGTTCCTCAGGAGATATTTTTTAGTATTGGGGAAGTCGCAATTTTGAACCCTTTTTTAAGTGTTCCAATATTTTAAAACTTAGTAAAATGCTGACATGACGAATCGAAAGATAAAAAAATAATTTAGGTAACAAGCTGTGAGCGCCAACCATCCAAGTTTTGAGCATGATAAAAATCTAATGTCATAAAAAAAAAAACAAGAAATTCTTAGATACATCAAACACCAAGTTATTATATTATCTAAATTCTAAAGAATGTACAATTTAAAAAATCTTCTACTGTGGATCATCCAGCTCGCAAGATTTCAGAAGACTATTAAGTCACAAAAATAATAAAGGTATCTATTGCAAAGTTACGTGAAGTTAGGGACAGCCTTCCAGAGGACATCTAGGTCACAGGTGAGACTAAACAAGACGATTATTGAAAGGGTGCGGATAAAATATATTAAAATAACGTTGAGTGAGTTATATCTTGAACGAACAAGGTTGTACTTAAGATACATTTGGGTTTTTAAGAAGAATAACATTCAAATAACAACAACACTAAATTCGACAAAATTTTTCGTGGAGTTTTTTAGTTCAAACCATCCATAAATTAATATAATATTTTTTAAGATCGAAATTAAACGATACTATTTATTATTATACCGATCTTAAGAGTCTGAATGAGAATTTGCAATCCATTTTTAAACCTTAAATAGAACAAACAAGAAATCGGTGTAAAAGTCATTTGCAGTCAAAGTCCTGTTGATTAGAGGCATTCATAATTAGTGACTAGCACTGCAGGTACTCTCCATATGTTCATTTCGAAGTACCAAAGGTCCTGATTTTAGAATTGCATCCAGACATTGTTCAATGTTCATCTATGTTTTGTCTTTCGTTTGCTTTAACTTTGTCAAATCAGCTGTAATAATATTATGAACTATGGTGATGATTGGAAAACAGTAATAACTATTGATTTAATTTATTTTTGATCGTACGAAACATAGGGTTATTTTAAACATAGTTATTATAATTCTTAATTGTTTTGTTTTCATCTAGCACTTACAACAGTATATTATGTAACATTACAAAAATAACATTGTAGGTCTTATAGACTAATCTTCACAAATATCTTTGTATTTCTTTTTCGAGAAATATGAAAGGAATACAGTTATATTCGTTACATATTTCTCGAACGTCAAAAGATCCACGTGTACCCCAGCCCCACCCTGTCACGCGTCCCGAGGAGCATCAAACGTTTTATCAAATTCGAAACTTGGCGATATCGGAGCACGTATGTTAATATCGATTCGGTTTGTCGTCACGTCATCACCGTTTACCGAACACGGGTCGGCTGATTGGCCCCTCATTTGGCGCGATTGTGCCCCACGAATACATAATTCGTGTACGCCGACGCCATTAAGATAATCTCCTATACGGGCCCTATCATTGCCGTGGTACGTGTGAACCGCTACGAGTATTGTAATTGGTATTTGATGGTATTTATTGTTTTTATTGGTCGTCGTCCGTGCTAATTGAATTGCGATTGCTCATACAAATATTGCTTTTTCGTTTGATAGTGTTTTGTTTCAGGCTACGAGTCGTTTTGTCTATTGTGATCTCCGATTTTTTTAATTTGTAAGTTTGTGTCTTACGAATAGATCAAAAACTTATGTTTTAGTTTGGAAAATATTAATTTTGAAAATGATGTTTAATCCAAGAAGGCACTTAAAATCTGACAACAGACGGGTATTTTTTTTATTCCCTGTTTTCATATAATTAGTTTTTTTTTAATATCGCATTAATATAACTTTATATTAGAGTTAGTCAAAAATTTCGACAACTGACTTGCACGATCCACAATGGTTCAGGGAAATAATATCATATTTGCTACTGTCGACGCGTGTTCGTGAAATTCGATCAAAATATAAATTGCCTGCATCTATTGCTTTCTATATTTGGAACAGAACGAACTTAATATGGCAGACATGAATCGTTTTCTGTTATACTAGTGTGTCCGATGAACAAAACAACTAGAAGTTTCATTAAAAAAAAGCATGAAGTGATTAATTTAATTATAGCGGCATTAGATTTTTAATAAAAGAAATTATAGTAGAAAATATTATATCGTTGAAAAAAACCTATACCGAAGTTTTTAGTTTTGACCCTTAAAAAGTTGATAAGGGTCACATGGTTTGTAACTTGGAAGCAAAAGTAAAAAAAAAACAAATATCAGACAAGATCACGAACAGTTTACATTACATACATAATATACTTTTAACACAGTCTAAATATTTATCTTATATATATAAAATTCTCGTGTCACAATGTTAGTCCACGAACTCCTCCGAAACGGCTTTACTGATTTTTACCAAATTTTATATGCATATTCAGTAGGTCTGAGAATCGGCTACTGGGTACTTTATATATTGATAAGTGCATTTGTTGAATAAATAATAGTAAATTATTACAACCTGAGACTGACGGCGACCATTGTTTGTGCGACGAGATAGCGATCGATGTTGCCATGGCTACATACTTATTTAGTCACTTCAATAAAATAATATGGGCGAAATACTTTATTATTATGGCAAAGCAACGTTTGCCGGGACAGCTAGTATTAGATAGAATTATCATTACCGCTCAATCAAAATATATCAATAACGATCCGCAAGGATAAAAACAAAGCGATCGCACATCCATAACACAACGTGTCCAAGTTTTTGTATGAAAAGTTTTTTACGACGGGGTCGCATTACCATCTGAACGTTTACGGCCCCTCATTGTGGCGATAAAACTTCACGGGACGCGTGCGGGCCGCGCCTCAACTTACGGTCCTCTAGGTTCGGCTTATAGTTTTTATGGCCTTTATATTGTGTTATTTGGCACCTGTTATTGTTGAAAACATTGTTGGCGTATTGTGAATGTCACCGTTAATGGGGATTTTGGTGTGATATATTTAATTGAAATTTCATTATTTTTTGTGTGATGAATTAATAGTATTTTCTCATTTTTCCATTATTTCTGAGTAGTGAGGCACTTCTTTAATTTTTCATTTGATATTTGCTTTATGTATTTAAGTAAGTCTTATTTCTTAGGGTTCCGTAGCCAAATGGCAAAAAACGAAACCCTTATAGATTCGTCATGTCTGTCTGTCTGTCTGTCCGTCCGTATGTCACAGCCACTTTTCTCCGACACTATAAGAGCTATACTATTGAAACTTGGTAAGTAGATGTAGTCTGTGAACCGCATTAAGATTGATACAAAAATGGAAAAATTATTAAAAATTTTAGGGGTAATATATTATTATAGGTACAACTGAAACAAAAAAAAAATTTTTTCATCTAACCTATGCGTGTTGGGTATCTATGGATAGGTCTTTAAAAATCATATAGAGGTTTTTGATATCATTTTTTTCTAACATGAATAGTTTGCGAGAGAGACTCTTCCAAAGTTGTAAAATTTGTGTCCCCCCCCCCTCTAACTTCTAAAGTAGGAGCATGATAATTAAAAAAAAAATATATGATGTACACTACTATAAAAACTACCAACGAAAATTGGTTTGGACGAGATCTAGCAAGTAGTTTTTTTATACGTCATAAATGGTAAACCTTAATTTAACTTTGATTAAATCAACTGAAATATAAAAATAAATCAAAAACCTTTTAGTTTCATAGAAATAAACCTTATTGCAGCTGCGGAACCCTTCATGGGCGAGTCCAACTCGCACTTGGCCGGTTTTTTATTATCTTATTACAGCTGTCATGAACACCAAACTATTACGAGAGATTTTCTTCTCATTTACTTTTCAATACAGGTTTTATTCCCTAACTTAATTTCGTACTAAATTATTTTGACTCCGCAATTTACTACTTTCCTTTTCATTAACGAATTTCATTCCCACATATTGTGATCAAAAGTCGTAAAATCTACAATTTGTTCACATAAAACAATCTCTAACTTTGGTTAAATATGAAAAGCCATCTAATAGCCCCGTACAATTGTATGGAGGTATCTATTAAAACTTATTTGAGCGTGGCCGGGCCGTGAGTGGCGAGCGGCCAGTCTTAGCACCAGCGCATAATCGCTTAGTGTACCCCAGGGGGCGAAACGCCTTACTTTTACTGTACACAAAAGTTTTTAACTAGAAATTGTGCGCGCAAAGTTTATTACTGCCTAACATGCACTGGACGCCTAATCATAGAGTCAACTCGGTAATTACTAAACTAAACTAGTGTTAGAAATTGCGGCAAAAGTTTGTGTATAAATTGTTGTATGAATGTTTGCAGGAAGTTATGTTCAACCGAATCCGAAACATTCTAATGAGCGAATCTCTGTGTGTGTTCGTTTCCTATATGGCCGAAGTTGCTCAGTTTCAGCTTCTACTAACCGTTATCATTATTAAGCGAAACTGTGAGAAATTATGAATTTATTCTCGCAACCGTTATCATCGCGTCCTCGTTCGCTGGAGCTGGTATATTAAAGCGAGGAGCAGGTGGGCCTATACGAAAACATAAATCAACATCACATAGAATAAAATACAAAAGTATCCCTTTATTTCAATTCACGACGGCCGGATTCAGCGGGAGTAATAACTCGCCCATATTCACCGGATTTCTTTAACCCATTCAGACGAGTACACAATACGGGGATGATGCAGATTGCGTTCGGAAGGTCATATCTAAATCACGGGTGTGAGACGTCATCGCTTTATCTCCCGCGACACCTGGCCTCCGAATTATGTGTCGGGGCTCTCCTTTTGTTGCCGCCGAATGAGTTTTTCACGTACGTCTGCCGACGAAAGGTTCGACACCTGCGTCCCGACTCCCGCCGTCGTGCCTACGTATATTATGTGAGTAGTGCTCGCGGACTTATCGTGTCTAATGCTCCGTATTTCTCCCTCGAGAGTGATGTTTTTATTATAAGTACGTGTGGAGACTCGGAAATCGGTCCCATTTGAGAACCTCCCCCGAATTTATTTCGGGCCTCTTTCCGGTATTTTAGCAGATTTACATCGCGTACAAGTTTTTGTCTGCATTGTGCGGTGTTTTCGTAGTGATAAATGAGGTGGTATTTATTATTTGTCACAATATACTGCATTGTAAGTCCTTGCTCGGTGCACCGGATGAACTGCTGGACTGAAAATACTCTTCCATATAACAATTAGTACGGATTCTAATCGCGTCGCGATAAAAGCCGAACCGTATGGAGCACTTTCCTCATAAAAGTGATATCGTCGACGCCGAAAACGTTGGCTTTTTAAAAAAATGACGCTCCGTGTGATTTGCATCTAGTACACGTTGCACATTTTAATCGGATCAAAGGATTCCGATAGTGCCCGCCGCTTTGTCCCGCGGGCTTTTTGTAATGGAGTAAATTTTTATAGAGCATTTTTGTTGCTTTCGTTTTTATTTGTATTGAATATCCATTTCTTTGGACAATTTTTATCGGATACGGTTAACCGCTACGCGTGCGGAGGATATAGAAGTTTTACATTTATTTTTACAAAACGTGAATGAGTTTCGAAAGGGAGTTTCGGGTAGATTATAAACTTGAAATTATTATACCGTGCATCACAACGATGTGAATAGTATTTCGCACGAGTACCGACGCCAAGATCCCAAAGCTGAATTCTCCTCATCATGATTAGCATAAACTAACATTATCTAACATGTTAGTTTCCTATACATTTTCAACTATAAATTCACCGAAGAATAGCATTCTGGCTGAGGTTAATGCTGCAAGATGGAGCTCCTGCGCTCGGTAATTTTTAAGCTCGGCTGGCTTCTGAGTTCTGCGGGTAACATGGAAGAAAGTAGCAAGGTATACACTTCAGATGTTTCGCATATTTTGTATTTAGTTTGATACGGGTTTTTTTTGTGGTATGAACAATGAATTTGCTATCATCGATTTCAGTATTCTCAATTCTATCAAGCGAAAGGCTTTATTTATTCGCAAATGGCTAAGCGAGCGAGCTTCGCGAAATCAAGGATTTTTTTTTTCTAAAATCAATTAGCAAATAATGCCACTAATGGGAATCGATAATAATTTGCAACATTTCGTGTGATTAAACTGTTATCTATCGGGGCGAGTTAGATCTGCTTTTATTTAGCTTTGCGAATTGGAAATTTGGTATTGCGGTCTTGTTATCATTTTCATTTTACTAAGTACGCCAGAGTCGGCGCAGGCGGGCCGCCGCGCAAATTTGCACTATAAATAAATGAATACTCTATCCCGTAATTGCAGCTCAACACTCAAATTGTCCCGTTATAAATACGCGCCATTTTGTGCTCTGTTTTCGTTACCTTTAAATGCTTATTTTAATTTTGTTTTAATTGCATTAACCGCTTGTGTGCCACGTTTGTATTGGGTGACATGTTTATGTTGCGTTCGTTTGTTTTCGCGACCATCCAAAACAAAATGTAATTACCCATTCGGTAACCATTGTAGAGTATATTTTCATTAGTGATATAGGTCATGGCAACTAAAAGCTAAAATTATCCACAAAACACACACGCTTTTAATTTAAAATGAAAATGGAGATAAAATGGAAAATATAACCTCGAAAAGCTAAATCGAGTCTTATTACACTAAAACAGTCCCTGTATAAATAGAACTCATTTTTCTGCAGCTGAAAAATAGAACGTTTATTTTAATTGCAGTTCTTTGCACCTGTAATAAAATCGAGTCGAAAAAATTCGTAATCCTCGGAATTAGGATCTTGAATGTGAAACACCTCGCAGATGGTCGCGATTCTCAGTCGTATTACCTTCGAGTACTGTAGAATCGCGAGCGTATTGGACCGGGGATTATCCGGGGTGGCGTCCAGTCGGGGAATCGTCCCAGGTGAAAATATCTTAATCGTTTAGCACTCTTTGTATCTAAAGACAAAACGTTTGTTGAATTAAGTCGATTGCTATTGATTTAAGAATGAATTGTCTTATAATACGAATAGACTCTTAATAGATATTATAAGTTGGTAAAAAGTATATAAAAAGGATTGCATCGGCCGGGAATCGAACCCGGGCCGCCCGCGTGGCAGGCGAGCATTCTACCA
Source organism: Polyommatus iphigenia (assembly GCA_963422495.1). NCBI lineage: Eukaryota > Metazoa > Arthropoda > Insecta > Lepidoptera > Lycaenidae > Polyommatus > Polyommatus iphigenia. The sequence continues at coordinate 10,014,110 of OY730182.1, forward strand.
CTGAACCACCGATGCTTGTGTTTATATTACGAAAATGAGTAATGTTATAGTTGGTTTTAAATGGTTGCTATCATAATGAGTAGCATAATGATGATAAAATAATATAATAATAATTAAAATACTGATAACAGTAATTAATTAACGTGTTATTGTAATTTAAACAATAATGTTATCACCTCCTGTAATTTAGTACTGTCCAAACAAATTGTAATATTATTTACAACAATAATAATATTAATTATTCATTTCAATTCTTTAGCAACTGACAAAAATTAGCTTTTGACTTTTGGAACGAAGTTCCTTATCGCGCGTTGCGAAAGGGGGCTAGACGGAAAAAGTTGTAAGTGTCGGTATATGACAACTAGAGCAAAATAGCTGTAAGCCGTGCAAAGCACGTGTTTCTCTCTCTGTCTCTCTCTCTCTCTCTTTTTGGTCGTTTTTTTTTTGTGTTTTTTTATAACTTCGTTCCATCCGGGTGTCCCTTGACACCTCTCAAGTTTTTTTGATTACTATCCTTTAGGCCTTTTTAAAACTTACTCTATTAGTATATGGTGACCACACCATAGTTTCTATGTCTCCTGCATCAACACTACACCTATATTAGTTTACCTATCCACTCGGCTGACGTATGCTGTATAATACAAATATTGAACACAAGATCGCATAATATTAATTAGGTACGGTGTATTATGGAAATCCACTATGATAACACAAACATCAAACATACTATGTGTTTGTATGGAGCTCCTTTCGACGTTGTTTGTACACAGGCTTCAAATAACGCCCCGCAACTCGGGAGTCGGGACTTCTGAAGTTACATGACGTTGCTTATGATGGTCCTTGATCGATATAGTTATGTGTTTGGATCATTAATATTATGATGGTCATCTGGTACCTTGTTTGGTAATTTATCAGAAGCGGTTTTGTTTATACGGCAGTATTTGAACACACTTTTCAGGGCGAGCAAAGCGAGCCCTAGTGTATCCCACAATCGACAATCCGAGCACTTTTGTGGTACACTTTACGGAATTATGATTAAAAAAAAAATTAAAACCGACTTCCACGGTAAAAACAATAAGTAATAATATGAACTAAAAAGTATTAAATAATTCTTACTCTTTAATAGTGCCTCTTTCAGAATTCGTCTAAATCTCAACTATTCCTGTACATACTATAGTCTTCATTATTTTGAAGTCGGTACCAGCTAATTTAATCGTGAGTTAATCAGTCAATGTCAGAATATGTATATGAAACTTTTGGGACTGGTACCGATATATATATATATATATATATATATATATATATATATATATATATATATATATATATATATATATATATATATATATATATATAGGATTTAGGTATGAAACTATCACAACTACTATAAGTATACTCATACAGTTTTCAAAAAGGTTTTTTCTTACGTACCTCACAGATCCATGATCAAATTGCCAACTTGGTAACCGCAACACCAAGTTTAAATCATTTACTTTGTAACAACATAGTTGTTGTTTGTATAATTTTCAAAATCACTCGACAAACTCGAGTCTCGATCGAAAAGACTATGAAAAGTACCAATAATAGGGTCATAACTCATAACGATGCATCGTGTGATGGTAGTGATAATTATGATGATGATGAATGTAATTTGCATAGTAGCATACGCTTTCAGTTCTTAAAACATCGCCGAAAGTCCCAAACTTGTATCTTAAGGAATCCGGAGTTCTCTAAGTATCTTCGGAACCATAGCATGCCTTGGTGTAAAATCTTACTTTTTGGTAGCATATGCCTAGGATCCTTCACACAAAACCAAAATCACTATATGTTTCCATATAAATTTTGAGGAGTTCCCTCGATTACTCATGGATCCCATCAGCAGGTCACCACTTTTGTGAACATGGTACCAAATTGGAGTTGAACCCTATACAACAAAAGAAAAATTTTGTGAATCGGTTCACAAACGGCGGAGTAATCGTTGAACATACACAAATAAAAAAAAAATATCCACAGCCGAACATATAACCTCCTCCTTTTTGGAAGTCGGTTAAAAACTATCACGTCTATAATTGATTTGTGCTTTAACATAGTAATTTTTATTTATATAATATGTGTTTTCATCGGTCAGTCAAGGTTTTGTTATAAAATAAAACGAAAAGATTATGACGACGAAAACAAAAAACGACGCGAGCCCTTAATAATTTCCTTGATCAATATGATAGTAATGTCTATGGATTCTTCATACTATAATGTAAGTTATATGGCAATGTCTCAATGAACTTGGTCCTGTTCAATGAGCAGGATTCGAACCACGACTACCGGTTTTAGGATACCGGTTACAGGTATTCTTAACCACTAAGCCACAGAAGTTGCAAACAAAATATATTCCCATAAATTAAAATGTTTTATCAATTTCTTGTGCTAAACTTTTTGCTTTGATCGAAATAATTTGATGAATACCAAACAGAAATGCTACCTCAAAATTTAGATGCTCTCAATACTAAAGATTATAGAGAATTCTCTGAGGCATTATATTTAAAGATAACTTTCTCTTTTAGGACCTGAAAGTTTAAGATAATAATTTGATAAAGAGCCCAAATTCCACCATCGGAATTGTCTCAGATGTTTACTTTATGAAATAAGAAATTTACCGAGTTTTAGTAAAACTTTTTATCTGTATAGTAAGTACAATCAATAACGCGTAGTTATTTTTATCATGGCATGATTAATGTTTTATATTGTATATATGTTTTTAAGTCATTCGCTTTGCAAGATTTTATCATTGCCCTTATTTTAATTGTTTTTACGTACCGTGTACTCTACAGTGTGGTTCTTACCTTATAAACTCTTCTTATAAATGCCCATCTGCGTTCGTGACCTCTTAAAAGTTTTAACCCATCGATCGTGGCAAAACGAGACACAATAGCTTTTTCATTGTAATCGCGGCCGGATGTGGCCGCTTGGGGCTTCATGAATTAAGATAAGTAAAACTAGAGACTATTGGCTATTGCTTCCTTATCAAGAAGTAGCTTTTAAAACTATTACACTATATACACAGTAATTCTAAAAGATCTTATTGCTCATATTATATTTTCTCTTATGCGTCTAAAATGGCACCGTCTTATATCCCGCCGAGCCGGGATCGCAATGGCTTCAATTCATCGCTAATGCCGAGCTCTCGGAGGACTCTTATGGCCTCGGTGTTAAAAAGTAAATGACGCTAAAGGTGCATTCACAATGCCCAGCCGACTGACACATTCCCAGACGTCTCACGATTGGCCGGGCAGGGGCACGATCGGGATATAATTGACGCTCTTTGTTCTCTCACCTTTTGTGCCGTATCGATTTGTTTTCCATTCACTTCTATTATTTCATTTCTGGTGCGGATTTTTTAAATGAAAGGCACTTTCATTATCGCTTTTAGATTTACGTGTTCTGTACGATCAGCTTTAATTAATTTAATGAGTTTCCTATTGTCTTTAATTTTTAGCGTAAAACGTGCACAGTATTTGTATTTTCTAAAATTTTGTAAAATTTCAAAATATATTCAGTGTGAAAAGGAGTTTACATCATTTCCCTACGGCATGCTTAGTTACGTGAAGATACTTGCATAATGCCGCCGCCACGCATCGCAGGTACTTAAATAAGATCACCCTGTGGTGCGAGCTATTTTCCTCTAACCTGACTTTTGTTCCAACGGTATAAAGATCATTTTTATACCTCCGAGGTAAAATAAGTCTGAACGAACTGTTACCTGTGTACGCGGTGTTCACTACAGATGGAAAGCATGTTCGTCCACGTTTTACCTCTTATAGTTCCTTTGTCCCAACGTCATAAGGACTATTTTGGTACAAAATTTAAGGTAGGATAGACTGTACCGGGAAACACGGTAATGGCGTTCTTTACTACTGCTAGCTACCAGAGTGCAGCCGTTTGAGATATGAAATACTTCGTTCATTACTTTATTCCCTTTTTCAACATGGCAAAGTGCTGGTTAACCTTAGTCGAACATTCTTGCTTCACTACTGTTCTGAAAAAGATATTTTCAATATTAAAAGAATAAAAAGGACTCGCTTGAAGTTAAAAGCTGTGTTGATACAACCATGAGGGCTACCGAATTGTGACAATTGTGACATAGCTGGTTGATACCACAATAATACAGAAAATGACCCTAATGCTACGTAGTTTCACCCGGTAGTTTGGAAAAAGAGGGTCATTAATTGTCAATATAAAACATTTGTCAATATAAAAATTAACACTAATCTTCTAATTTTACATGAATACTGTGTAGCACTTTATAGTTTATACACATCGAACAATCACCAATTTCATCATGCATGTAAAAGGATAAATATAATATAATTATATGTGAACATTATTTATTTAAAAATGGCACTGATTTAAAGTGGCAGTTGTAAATAGCAGTTTTGGTAAGTTAAAAATTATAAATGGCACGTTCAATAACTACTTTAGCAGTTAAAACTAAGCAGTAAATTAAACAAAAATGAGTAGTAAAAAATAATGAAATGGATAATTGAAAACATTATTGAACAGTAAAATAATTAAATGAGCAGTAAAAATGAATGAATGAGCGGTTACGTCTGGGCAGTAACAAATCGGAATTTGTCAGTAAGAAATCTCATTCTAAGCAGTTCTCCGCGCTAAAGTAAAAAACCGTGTTGGATCTGTTTTAAGGCCCCCCGAGACGGTCAAACGGTTTGGTTCAAACACGTAAATTTTGGTTCGACTCAAACCATTTTGATCGTTTACAAAGCTAGCTTGAACGGTTTTTCAAACATTTACGTGTTTGAAGCTCGTTTGATGAAATTTCATATTTTTGTTGTGTTTGACGCGCCGTTTGATCGTGTTCCGACTTCCGATGCGTTTGAACAAACTCGGCTTAGTTTAGTACTGGACTTGAACTTCAAAAAGTTTGAGAGCAATCTTGTCTGCATCACACACGTCTAATTATGGCGACGCACTGAACCAAATGCGCAATGCCGTTTGACAACCATTCAAACCGACATCAAACGGTTTCATCAAACACGTAACCATTTTGTCGCGTAATTTAAAAACCATAAATATATTTCATATAAGCTATGGGCAAATTAGAGTGTATGCTTGAACCAATTTATGTACAAATTTTGGAAGCTTAAATCACTCTCCTCTATTGGCAAAATGGGAATCCATTTTTTTACAGAGGTCTTTTTGATTAATTATTCTGTGTTATAAAAGTTGACCAATCGTGTTATGCTATGGGTAATTCAAAGACAAAGACATGATGAATAGGTACTGACAATGAACTTTAATTTCTTAGCTTTAGTCATTGCTGAGAAAAATCGATATTGCTACAGCCAAATTATCAAGGCGACGCCTTAAACAATGAGGTAGTAAAATAAAATAAAATCGGCAAAGTGCGAGTCGAACTCGCCCATGGAGGGTTCCGTAATAAAGCGAAACTAAGGCTGGTATAAATAGTCAGTACTCAAGATGCATCTCGGTCTCAAGACTCAGTTCAGGCTCTATGATTGGTTGGCTGTCAAAATTTGGACCAATCACCGAACCGAACCGCGTCTTGAGACCGGGTCGCATCTTAAGTACTGACTATTTATATCAGCCTAAGGGCCGGGACACAAAAACACGATACGACGTCGTACGACGTCGTGTCGTGGGAATCTACGACGCGCGTCGTAAGAAGCTACGACACGATATCGTGCGGCGTCGTACGACGTCGCGTCGTAGAAACTCACGTAGAAATTCAAAGATGAGTTTCTACGACGCGACGTCGTACGTTGTCGTGTCGTGGTTTTTTACGACGCGCGTCGTAGATTCCCACGACGTCGTGTCGTGTTTTTGTGTCCCGGCCCTAAGACGGCCCTAAGGGTCTAAACATACTAGGCTGAATTACGCCGACGTAAATTCCGCTGCGTTTCAAATCCATACAAATGGGCGGAACGCGACAGACGACACACTATGCCGAAATGCCGTCGTGAGCCGAATTTCCGTCGAGCCGAGTCGAGCGTAAAATTCGGCAGCGATTCGGTGGTAATGTTTTGTATAGCAACACACTATACGCGACGGAATTATCAAAACCGAACATAGCAAATCAACCTTATCTCCAAAGCATTAACGCACACATTACATCTGAGAATTTTAAATACTTACGCGCGCGTTCGGCAACGGAAATTACGCCGCGAAATTTCGGTTCTTCGCGTAATTTATAGTGTGTCGCATCAGACGTAAGTGGCTGAACGTAATTTCGGCCACGTAAATTACGCTGGCGTAATTCAGCATAGAGTGTTTAGACGCTTAGACTCTGTGTTGTGGTCTAAGACATAATCTTGAGATACAGCCTGGAGACAGACAGACGGACGGACGGACGGACGGACGAACAAACGGTACTTGGTGATGAAAAATTAAATTACTTTTACTTTCATTGAATGTATCGTATTGAAACTGGATTTAGTTAACTTTGATCCTATTTTGGGGATACTGAATAAAATGCAATTTATATGAACTTTTGTATATTAGTTTTGTAACAATTGAACAGCATTACAATGCAATAAAAGAATGGACGAGACAAGAATATATGGACTACCGCCTACCAATTATCAAAAATAAAAATTATTAAAACGCCTGTAAAAATTACATTGCAAAACATAATTTTAAGAAACAAAAGAAACTAAATTAACATTAAAAGATTTAGGCGCTGTAACACTGAATGAATTTAAAACTAAATTAAAAATAATAGGAACTTTTATTCGTAATTCGAAACATACTTAGGTTCTTTATCAAAATGACATAATATTATAAAAACAAATAATAACAACCACATAATTTGCTTAGTAGCAGCTAAAATTAACTTATTGTATAATAAGAGCAGGTTTTTATAGTAATAATATAAACTTTTATTAAACATACGTAATTCGAAACATATTACTTAGGTTATCGAACCGCTCATTCCATCTTTTTTACTGACCATTCCATCATTTTTACCGCTCGTTCAGTAATTGAACTGATCGATTATTTTTAGAATTGACATTGTATGAGAAAATAACCGTCCAATTGATATTTTATTACCGTCCATGTTTTACTGTCGCAATAATTAATCAACCGCTATTAAATTAAATAACTGCTCAATAATTTTTTCAACTGATCATAATAACATCTCGAATATTTAAATAACAGCTCAAAAAATTAGTTCCCTTTAAAAATGTCGAGAACGTTCCCCGCGCTAATTAGACCGGAGACGAGGGCTCGGGGAGCTCTCTCACCCGCTCTCATCCACTCTTATCAACTCTCACCTCGACATGTCCAGACTTGTCTCAATTATACGAAAAAGTTGTTCTGCATTTGAAAGAAGTCGACCAGAAGTGAGCATCTAAGGCTGAAGAAAATTAAAAACTTGAGTTTGTATAGTTGGTTTCATGATGGATGTTGCTCGAGTTTGAAATCTATGGTGTAGCAAACAAGGTTCTAAATGCAGCAGGGGCGAGTAATGAAATTAATAAACTGCGTTATAATGGCACTCGCTACAGCTATAATGAGGTACGAATACCTCAGACTTACGCGATAGCTTGGAATTTAAAGAAAATGAAAATGTGATTCATTTCTTGCATAGTTTATAAAGTATATTGTGTACACATAGCTTGAAAAAGCTCTAAGTCATTGAAGAAAAATTAAATTATTTACCAAATGAGGTTAACGTTTGTAAAGACGTAGCTGTGAAATCGATAAAATAATAATATTAGCTTTGTGCATGGAAATTAAAAGTAGAAGCTAATAATACAATTATGCTGCTAAATGAACTTAACAAGGAAGACAAGATTGTGTTTGTGTCAAAGTTTTTCACCTTTCATGTAATTAGTGTTGAGGACACTCGGTACACAAAAACTAGTTAATTATAGAGCACCGGCGCCGGAATACCGGAACAGGGAAAAGGCGGTGCTGTGACTATGTTAAGTATAGCTTGTTGTATGTGGACGTTATCACTAACGTACATGATGATATTTTTGATACCCTCAACATTTTGGAGTATCTTGATGATGACAACATGTTGCATGAGATGGTTTGGACGAAAACAATTGAAGAAATAATCAATAGACAATAGTACCAACAAATCAATCAGAAGTGCTAAATAAAATAAAACATAATATAGACATTGCAAACAGTTAACAAGATAAGGATAAACATTAATTTATCTCACCAGATATCCAGGTAATTAAGGTTAAATTAAATTTGAAGAATGAACATTCACTTCTTACAATTTTGTATCAGGTCAACTAAGAGGAAGCTCAGTCGACAGACCTGTCCAAATTCTGAGTCGGAACTTTAATCTGTCATATCTATTGTCTCTTCGACAGTAAAACTAAACGATAAAAGTGAGCAAGTTTTATTTTTCCACGAAAACACGAGAGGGGAACGTTAAATGAAACATCTTTTATTTCCACCGCTCGGTATTTTTCGCAAAATAAAATTTCTCCAATTGTCAAAATCATCGAATATCCGCCCCGATGTCAATTGTTTGAAAGCGTTCCCCACAAAGAAATTGCAATTTACCCGATAGAAATGAATTCGATTCTCATGAGGCTTTTTAGGATAAGTCGAAACACATTTCGTTTATTGGCAGCATGTAGCCACCAAGTCTCACTTCGGCTTAGAGCTCGGCGACAGTGACATCTGCTAGTTTGAGCTCGAAATTATTTTTATATTTCACCTTTTTGAAATTACAGTTGGAATCTTTCGTTTCGTTTCTTTTTCCACGTCAGGGATTAAGTGGATGGTGAAGGCCAGTTACAGCTATAATAATTAGAATTAAATTTATCAAATTAATTATAAATAAATTTTCGCTATCCTACTTTTACTAACTATTTTACTAATGAAGCTTTGTTAGATATAAATACTAAGGAATATAACGTAGTCGGACAGAATTTCATCATAACAAATGATACCAGAACGCAGAAAGTACAATAATTCATCAATTATATTATTGTAAGAAAGCACATTAAAAGAGAATTCTCGCAAGGAACCGTCAGTGAATCCCGCTTGAGTCTTTTGAATAAATTAGTATGGTGTGTTCTTTTGTTATCCGAATATTAAATGAAATGTATAAGGATCTTTATCCAGAGATTTGTTGCTAGGCAACCCCGGGGATATTAATTATATTCCAAAATTAAATTTTCTTGGATTTTACGTTTTTTTGTAACATCAAATTTTGTCCAATAATTGTTTTTTTTTCTTGACGATAATAATATTATGGATTCCCTGTTGTACGATTCTTGATACACCTATATTAGGCTACAAAAATAGATTTGAGACTGTATTTACAAAGCGAGGTACTTATCTAGAAGGTCTAATCTATCTGCTAAATAAATATTATAGAAATTATAATATTTATTTTTTTTTAAATGCGAGGCAAGAGAAAAAATTTATAGAACATAATATTTAACCCAACGTTAAGTTTTATCAAGTAGGCCTAAGAGATATAATTACATTTCACCATAATATATTTATGTCTCATCCATCAGACAAACTCAGATTTGAGTTTTGTACTTGTGTAGCGCAAATAGCTGATTGTTTTTATCATTTTATTCGGGATTGTTTAAAATTCAATTGGTCCTCTTCAAGAGTACGTCTCGCTTATTTACCGAGCGTTTGATGTTTATTCCTTAAGAGATGTGTAATTGGAAAGACGTTTGAAGGAAACATTTTATTTTGTCTTTTTTTTTTGCGATTTCCTATCTAATTTGTTTATTCGTTGATTGTATAATATCGTTAGGATTGTTTGCATTACTCTACTCTACCTGAATGTTGTCCTTAATAAAAATAAGGTCAGCCTAAGCCCGAATTCTAAAATCACTTGTTTTGTAAATCTGTTTTATTATACGATGTAATTACTTCCTTATTTGCTATTATTTTGTATATTTTATTTCGATCTGAGGCAACTTTTAAACCTCGGTCACCCTCACCACTCATCAGAGAAGCTAAAGCCCATTTACAAAACACATCACTAATTCCGTGCGAAGTTTCATCGATATTCCGTATTTGATCATCCAAAGTACATCCCTACTAAACGTGAAAAGCGCATTATCGACTGTATAATGAGACAATGGCGAACGTCCAGTGTCGAGTGCGGTTTTGCGACACGAGCGCCGCGCGCCAGGTACCATTTCAATTGGCAGCATTTTATTTCCGATACATCGGGAATACCTTTGATGCTTGTTCACTTAAAGCCATCGTGGAGGAAATGACATGATGGAAAAAGCACCGGTGTATGGGTGTCGATTTTATGCGTTGGCTTTATACTTTTTGCTTTTAAATAAAATGAATAATGATCCACGTTATATAAATAGATCTAATAGCCGCAAAATGTTTTATTAGGTAACGAAAATGCCTGTATACACAGTAATATAAATTGATTCGGAATACCTCGGTTTATATTTGGGTCGTGCACAATAGAAACGATAGCGAATATCTTATTAATAGTAAATAATGCAATTAAATTGGATACAATAAAAAGCATCCCTGAGGGGCGGACGCAGGATTGGACAAAGTGGTTTGATAAGGGTCCCGTCTTTGTCCTTTACAAAACCATGGAATGCTTAAGCACAATCGGAATAAGAAATGGGTCAGTAAGATGGCAACAAAGAAATAGTAAAAACAGTAAAAGCTAAGATATAAATGAATGCTAAGACGGATATCTTATCCATTGCGAAATTAAGTAAATTATACAATATAATATAGAAAAGGCTGATTTCAAATACCTTTCTCTGAAAGACTTCTACTCTACGTTTTGTGGTATTTTTCGTACACCAAACTGACAAGTGTAAATAATTTTATGGTGCGTAAAACTTCACAGACGAAGATAAATGAAAAACTATTTGCGAGTGATAGTTTTGCTTAGATGGATCTCGATATTGCGATATTGCCAATTTTATTTCCTATAAATTTTCTATACGAAACTCCATTTGAGTATAATAGACGTGAATAATTCGCAGAGGGCCCGCATCAATTCTCGGCTGATATCTGTCGCATCTTGCATAAAAGCCTTCCGTGTGGTGCATTAGCTGCTCTGATTGAATGCCGGCCAACCAATATAGCGCATTACAATAGGTGCAATCAAGACAGATCTATCTTGCCCAACATCTAACAAGATTCATTGTACTCACGCTCTACTGTACTATATTGATCCATCTCACAATGAGGAGGAGCTTCTTGTTTAGTTCTTACATTTCAAAAGGAATAAATAACAGTCGACGTTATTTCAATTGTTTTACCCATAGATATGCGTCCCATTCAATTTTTGATTTGGGTTCCGAAACTGATAACGTCAGCGAAATTTGTAGCCGTAATCTTATTGCTACAGAATAAAGCAACAAGGAAACGAATGGAGGAATATTTGTGACCGGCGATCGTCGTATAAGCGACACAAACGGAGCCGCTCCAGGCGACAACGCTATCCGTGATTGAGACTACGGAAGGCCATTTCGAAATGCAATTTATTGACACTCTCCTATTGACTAGTATTATGCCGCTTTGTCGTTCGTCAATTTTAATTATCGCAGGAATCTTGGCGTAACTAATTGAAACGTCGCTAGCGATATTACCGGATGATTATTATTATTATTATTATTATTATTATTACCATTTCACCATGCGATTTCGTGATTCATTTATTTGGAAATGGAGTCGGATTCACGCGAAGGAAACGTGATAAGCGCATTCGATCAACGCTGCCACCGGCTACGTTGTTGACAAAAGGGTTTTTGCACGTTATCTTTTAATACAAAAATTATGGATTATTTCATGTAGACTGTCCTTTTGTTGGTTGGGAATAAAATGTAATCTTTTCTTCTTTGTGCCATGTACCTAGATAGTTCTATAATCTTTAGATATAAGAATAAAGTGCAGTTAGATTACACTTGACTAAAACCCGCGTGACATTTTAGAAGTAGGTATGCGTACTAAACTACTTGCGAGTAGGTATGTATATATCATAACTTTCAACAAGTCATGACATACAATTTCCAATCAATTCATCCATATTATTATATGGTACTCGGTCCGTTCACAGTTTCGTTACTTTAATCTGGATGCACCCTTACTTCTATAAGTCATCTGTTGCCTTATAAAGAAATTGCCACGCAGGAACTATTTACGCCATAGAGAACTACAAAAGATTCCCAAAGAATTTGCATGACAAAAAAACGCTAATTCCTGTGTAAACATCCCCGCAGTACCGTCAGCACACAAAGCAAATATTCAACGAGCAAACACCGAGCGCTTACCTATGCACATGCGATCGCGTCCCCTTTAAGGATGCAAAGTAGAAAATTGCATACATGCCTGATGTTCTACGGTTCCATTTTATGCTGCCGTTAAGGTTCCTCCAGACTTTGGAAGTTTGTCCCTCTGATAAACAGCTAACATCCTTCCTGTGGATAGGACTTTGAAAGTTGTTCGTTTAAGACTCTTTTAAATGCAGCGATCTGTGTCGTGATCTTGTTTTCTTTGAATTCGCTTAATCGACTGTATAGTGTTTTTTTTATGAAATAAGGGGGCAAACGAGCAAACGGGTCACCTGATGGAAAGAAACTTCCGTCGCCCATGGACACTCGCAGCATCAGAAAAGCTGCAGGTGCGTTGCCGGCCTTTTAAGAGGGAATAGGGTAATAGGGGAGGGTAGGGATGGGAAGGGAAGGGAATAGGGGAGGGTAGGGAAGGGAATAGGGTAGGGGATTGGGCCTCCGGTAAACTCACTCACTCGGCGAAACACAGCGCAAGCGCTGTATCACGCCGGTTTTCTGTGGGAACGTGGTATTTCTCCGGTCGAGCCGGCCCATTCGTGCCGAAGCATGGCTCTCCCACGTCTGCGTGTATAGCGTCTTTTTGGATTTCGGAAATGTCCCAGTGAGGACGAGCCTTTACGAGTGAGTTTCCAAACAAATGTAACGGCAGCATAAAAACCGACGCCCCCTATGAATACGAATCGATGTCTGCGTTTTTGTTCAATGGGATACTACGCGTTACAGCTTCTATTGTCTCGTGGATTTTATTTACATACTAATGGTTACAAGCGATAGCATCGGAAAAAACGATACCCCACATCTTTTTATTTGAATATTTATTGTTGTTATATTTTTCATATGTATGCCAAAGGAAAAATTTTATGTAAAACTAAACATCGTTGTAATAATGCAAATGCCTGATGCTCATCGGTTACAAAAACTATATTGATTGTAATGCTTTTAGTCTTTAAGAATTTAGATTTCCTTTTTATCTTTTATCTCAGAAAACTGATAAATTATAATAATCTTCTAAATCGTATCATACTATGCTTTATAAATTTTATCATACAATTTGCGATCCTCTTCCTTAAGTTACAAGATCTAAAATCGTTTGTTCGGTAGAATTCATTGGTCCCAGCCCTTGCTTTATGTATCTAATACTGGAAACCTCGACGCGACATGGGCTACATATCCCCGTTGACAAGGGTCGAAATCATAGATATTAATTTGAAGGGAACGCTCTAAATTAACAGTCACAAGTTAGTAGGAGTTACTCCATCTGGATAATTTGTAACGCAAATGAACATCGTGTTTATGTTATTGTTGGACATATGACTGGAGATGATCATTGATCACCTTTATGGATTGGCAGAAGATAAAGTAAAACATCCTATTATTGGCACTCTAGGAGTTGATACTTAAGAAAGTCATTTTATTGACATTAATAGGATTATCATCTACCAGACAAAAATCTAAAGTGATTATATGAAGATCATTACCAATTTTGGCCATCTACGACCATAATATAAAATAAGAGGATGATTTCAGTAAGACACTTTTTGTCTAAATGTCGTTACACAAAATATAGATCTATAAACCCAGAATGTCGTTGCTGATTTGAAGTCTGATCCCAGCAATGCTTCAAAATTGTGAACACATCAATTAAAAACAGATCATGCAGGTTATCTTTCAAAGGCCGCAAAATTGGAATCATTTTCTAACCGATATCCAAGCACATCGCTACTTTTGTCAACATGCGCGGCTGCACGTCAGAAACGGAATGATAAATGAAGGGGATGCAAATGTGGACGCGGCTTTATAATTTTCCAATACTTGTCGCTGTCGTCTATGTGTCGAATTACGTTCGGGTTTTATGTGTGTGCAGCAGCGCGATACGCCAGGGAATTTGGATCTAATATGAAGTATATTTATGCTAGATGTGTTTCCAATTATACGAAGAATTTCTTGCCTCTAAATATGGCTAACTAGAACTCCGTTGCGTCAAAATTCGTTTAACCCTTAATTCACTTCCTGAGTCCCAGGGACTCACATCAAAATTTGAAACGGCCATAACTCAAAAGTCTTAGCAGCTAGTTTCCTCCACGTCTCAGTACCTTCATGTAGTGACGCGGGCGACATGGTGCCGAGAGGATGAGTGCGTACATGGTATGTACTGTGTGTATTTGGTGAGTTATTACGCCGAGTGAGTCCCAGGGACTCATACTAGTGAATTACGTTATGATTATTTTATATACTAAAGTTTAGAAATGTTGATTTTTCACCGTTATTTTAATTTAAATTATGTATGCTTTATTTTTTTGTTCTACAATTATTGTAGAATGGCTCTAAAAAACATGACTTTATCAGTCTAAGAGAACACGGAGCAGATTCCATTCTGGAAGCCTGGCTTCAAGAAGATTTGGACGAAAAAATGACATTCCTGAAGATGTGAGCCACCCTGAAACAAGTTAGCTAGGAGGGGAAGTATTACTATTTATGCCATTACAAAAAGAGAACAAAAACTGCTCATCTGTGCACAAAATGTCTGAAGCCGATATGTTTTACTTGCTCAAAAAAGATATATCGAAGTAGCTTTTAGACAGTGGTACAAACCCACTGCACGTTTTTTTTCTTTGTATAGAAGCATACATTAATGTTTATTTTATTTTATTTTGTGTCCCTTTTTTGATTTAAAAACGTTCTTTTTAATTTCTAGAATATTTGTTAGTTTAGAGAAACCTTAGATAAGTGCATTTTCTTTAATTTTCAAGAGGATCTCAGAAGTTTCGTTGGTTTTGTTATTTATTCTTATAATTTACTCAGTACTTAAAAGATTGTTAAACAAAATGTTGATGAAATTTGTTTCATTTCATAAAAAACATACATTTTAAATATGTGAGTCCCAGGGACTCATAGAAGGTATTTACGTTAGTAAATTTCACCTAGTGAATTGAGGGTTGACGTGCGGGAACGGTTAATTTTTTCGGGATAAAAACTATCATATGTCCTTTGTCGGGACTCAAAGTATCTCCATGCCAAATTTCAGCAAAATCGGTTCGGTGGTTTGGGCGTGAAGAGGTAACAGATAGACAGACATACAGACACACTTTCGAATTTAAGTTTGTCTTTGATGGTACTCATTATTTTTTATTCTTTTTTGCATATACATAATATATTAAATATATTTATCAGAACGTAATACCAAATGTTTCCTTGCTTCTATCAGTTTTAGTTTTGGTAGTAGGGATTTGTTTTGGAATAGCAAGGTGTTTTTGACTGCTGTCTCTCGCTTATTCTGATCTGGAACTCTTTGAACTCGTTTGCTATATAATATGAGGAAATTCAATAAATACTAAAGCATTTCCCAAGTTTCTTCGTTTATTTTGCACAAGAAAACTCTAAATAAATTTAAAAAAGTAGTCAAAAAACGTTTGTGTGCCAAAGCCTATTATAAGGTCAATGATTTCATAAACGACGGCACATCTTGGGAGTAGGATGGCTGCTTGCAAGGCTACTTCTACATTATTTTATGACTTACAATTATGTATGTATGTTGACATTGTATAATTTTAAGTTACAGCATTGTAAACTTTATTTTAAAAGATTAATTTTTTTCTCACTTTTTTTGGTAAATAAAGTGGGCCCCCTGCGAGTTTCTTACGCCGGTTCTTCTCGCCGGGTTAGTTCCCGAACCGGTGGTAGGCATCATGTAGACTTTCAGAAAATATTTTCAAAAATTTATTCTGAATAAAAAATTTTGAGTTTGAGTTTGAGTTTCCTGAATTAGCGGTGACAATTTAATAACTGCACTGTCGCTATATTTGCTCCAAAGTCTCGGAGTGTATGCGGAAATGGCAGATAATCCGCTGGAGCCGCGCGGATATGGAATTTATCGTCCAATAAACTTAATTGAGGCCTGCATCCTGCCGTGCGTGAGCCCGCCATAGACACAAGAACCACACCCCGTTCCTCCGGTAGAGGCTAGGTCTATTTGACTTTTGCTCTGTTTCGGAAGTGTTTGGCAGGAATTTGTTCAGTGCCTAGCTTTCCTGATTTGCTAACGTCCACCTGAAACAAAAATTTAACAATCGGGCATTCTTAATTATTCACCAGAATCCCTTATATTATGAGGTTCTTAGAAGTGATTAATTGTTTAACCCACTGTCATCGGGCTTATCGTAGCTTGACCCTAGTTCGCTTTTTCAGGCTCTACTTCTATGAATAATTCTCAGAAAAATCTTTTGTAAATGATAAAAAAATCTTATGTAATAAATCTTAACCTATCGAAGTTTCTATCAGCTTCATAAATCTATGGTTACTATGTAGAGCGCGATAGAGTATAGTTATCGCGTCTGTGCCAGATGATTCTGCCTTACTGAAGATATTACTGATACGTTAGTTCCTCGAAAATGTTTTTATGCAAGTATAACAGGCTGTTTCTTCAAAGGTTCTTTCACTCGTCCCAAAGTTTTGCTTCTAATTTGAACTGATTTGAGGCACAGCTCATAAAAACTTGTCTTCGTTTTAACTAAAGGGCTACTTGAGGTATGGCTAATAGCTTTTAGGAAAACAAAATCGTCGTCAAAACATTAAAGTTCTAAGAAATTTTCCTGTTATAAAATAGAATAGTAAAGGATTATAATTTATGATAGTGTCAGCCATTTTGAGAATAAATTGCTCATTTTATGTTTCATTAGGCAATAAAACGGCCCAAATTGCTCGTGTTCGGTATCATCGCGTACATTTTATGTACCCAGTGCCTATGATCACATCGTGAGACCCCGAACGCTCCTCGGAGGCCATTTAAGCAACAATAAATTATAAAGTTTAACAATTAATTAACGAAACACGGTAACGAAGTAATAAATAACGAAATATTTTCTCGTTGATTGGTGTATTAATTTACTTACTTTCGAGTTGTGCGTCCGAAAGTTTATATTACGTCAAGGCACTATCTGATTGCCGAAAGTTGGCAGGCTGACTGCTTTTTAATTTATGGGGAAGGAAGCAACAGAATAATTTTGAGGGAAAGTCTCAACCTAGAAAATTTTCCCCTTAAATAGGAAACCCTTTATGTAGGTCAAGTATTAATGATTGTTCTCTTGTTTCAGATCGGGTCGCTGAAGGGAT
Source organism: Polyommatus iphigenia (assembly GCA_963422495.1). NCBI lineage: Eukaryota > Metazoa > Arthropoda > Insecta > Lepidoptera > Lycaenidae > Polyommatus > Polyommatus iphigenia. The sequence goes on from OY730182.1 coordinate 10,031,527, forward strand.
ATTACCTGTTGTCTCACCACGAGGTGCGAAAGAGGTCGACAGAACCCAGTCATGATCATCACGAGAAACTCAACAACGAACCACAGGTAATGCATCACTGTTCACTAGTCTATTACCACCTAGTTCCTGGTTTCAACGAGGAACAGGTACAACTTTCTTGGGGGTAGTAAGAAACACCAGATTCATCGGACTCACTTAAAAGGACAGGAAGGAAGCATTTATCCTTAACAGCGCCAATTTTTAAAAGAGATGCTTTATTTTTAATAGATTAATCTCTATAGGCGTTATTTGAGCACTCTAGTTTTCGAGAATTTCGAGTATCGTAAAAATACGACCGACGTGATCGGCGATCCGTAACTTTTCGCTCGTTAGTGCTCAAAAAGTCATGCAAAATCCGCTGCCCGACTAGAATCACAGCAGATGCACGAAATTGATGCTGGCGTAATTAGTCCAGAACAGTCCAGAACGTATGAGGTCCAGATAATATCGCAACTTATCAGGCTGCGCCCAGCGCTGGGCAAGTTATGGCTCAGTTCCACCGGATTATGGGCTCTTTGATGCACGGCCGATACAAAATACCCAGTAATTCAACGTTTCAAATTGCTAGGGTTTTAACGCTTTGAAATACGAAGTGGATGATTGCGGGTTGAAAAATACGGTGTCACGTTTCAACGACTATTGGAATGTGAATTATTTTTGGTTTTGTAAAAGCTTGATTTTTTTGTTTCAACGACTTTTATTAGTGTCAATCGTTTGTCTAAATATGCCTTGCCTCATCGTCCATTGATAAAAGGAAAGGGAAAAAGATAACATGGATTTTAATCGACGGCTAGCATATTGTGAAAATAGAACTTTGACTATGATTATTCTTTTCGAATTCTTTTTCTTAGTTTCGACAACCCTAGGTTTGATAACATAATAATCGAATTATGCTTCGAAATTCAATTTTTAAATCCAGAATCGAAGGAGCACGGTGTTCTATTTTTGAATTCGCCACGTGTCGTAGGTTTTTTCCCGCCGCCCGCACTAGTTAGAACATTCTGGCACTCGCCCAGAGTTGGAAATCTTTCTCATATCGTTTGAATATCTTTTTAGTATTTTTTCATAAACGATACAGATTTCCGATCTTTCCCGGGTCGGCGTTATTGACACAAGGAAAATGTTTTCGTAATATTTTTACGTTTTTCTGCGTTTTGACGGAAATGATTTTTGTGTAGGAATTTAGAAACTGATAAACTAAAAGTTTTGAACACCGTTTTACAAAAATACTCGTTTTACCTCCACCGGCAAGTTAAATTAGAAGCAGATTATTCTAAGGTAAAGAAGCATATTGACGTAGAGTCATACTTCATTTTATAAATGCGAAACTGTGTCTGTCTGTTTATATTTTACCTTTTTAAGCTGAAACCGCTGAAGTGATTTCGATTAAATTTGGTATGGCGATACTGGGACTCCCGGGAAAGGACATAGGATACTTTTCATCCCCGAAAAATGTCTGGTTCTCACGCGATAACAGATCAATTTCTGCGCAAAGGAGTTGCGGGCATCAACTAGTACAATATATTAAAAACTTTCTAAACACCCGACATAAAATTTCAAAGTACTCATGCCCACTAAACTAGCACCCTATAGAATTATTCCCGCATAAAAAGTCGCATTTATGCGAAGGCTCCTTTAGCTGTCCCCTTTATCTCAATAAAAAACTTCATACATACACGTATTTATGGCGGAGCCTTTTTATATTCGGAATATTTTCCGAAAGAAATATTATGTACAGAAGTTTTAACAACAACTAAGCCCAGGAGAGGTTCCGAGTACTTTCGGGGCTCGGGGACCCTCATTGATTTATGCGACCCGAGTATTATAAAGTATTGAATACATTATAATCAAATTAAATGGAAAACACAATGAATAATACTACTATAACAATAATAACCGGTAGTGAATAGCGATATTAAAATGGAGAGGTAATTTAGTAAATTAGTAAATAAAGAAGTCTGAAATACATGTCTTAAAGTTTCGCGATACAATTCAAAACAACTTCTAATAAAACTCCAATAAAATACAATTTAAAAATTTGAATTTCGAATGTGCTCTAATTATTTGGTTCGCTGGTAAAAATTCATTTGTTTCTGATTAAAATTTTAAATATTTAGCCTTTGGCCCGCGCCAGATATCTTATTAAGTTGGTTACAAAAAATTTACAACTAATTACGCAATCTACATGTAAATAGGATTAAAATGATAGTCGTTTCAGGAGTTTAAGCCCCAGCTTAGATTGCGTCGGGAGCGAGTAGAGAGAAGCCACACTGCTTTGGTGTATTGCGGTGCGTTGCGTCGTCGGAACGGCATTACGCATTGTATGAAACATAGCTGCGTTTCAGAAGTATGGGTCCTGTCTTAGGGCTCCCGCACACGGGCCACCGGCCACAACCACAAAACGCCCTTACCGGCATATTTCCTGTAGTTTTCATAAATTTTTTGACGCCGGTGGCCGCCACACGCTACAACGATTCACTTTACGACCAATAGACAAGCTGCGGCGTTTGTGGCTGTCGCGTGTGGTCCGTGTGCGGCGACACAGATTGCGTCGGCAAGTAGAGCGAGGCCACAAAGCTCCAGTGCGTCGCGTTGTAGGAACGGAATAACGCATTATGCGTCAGGTAGCTGCATCGCAGTGCAAAAATGAAAAAGTTCAATATTATGCTGACATCGCAACGCATCATTTACCCTCCTAATTCAACTTCTGTATGATGCCATCCTTGTATTACGACGACGCAATACGACGACGTGTTGCATCTATGTGTCATATCCATACACATATTATAAATGCAAAATTGCCTGTATGTATGTCTGTTGCCTCTTCACGCCCAAACCGCATAACCGATTTTATTGAAAGTAAGTAACGGGATTCCACCGCAATACACGAATTTCTACGCAACGGAGTTGCGGGGGTAAACTAGTTATAAAATATTATGTATGTAACGTCGTAGCGGCGTTGTGGCGACGCACCTCACCGCAACGGAGCAACGTGGCTTAGCTTGCGTCGGAGGCGAGTAAATTGCTCGACATTAACGTTGTAGTTTTTTACTTACCTAGCACTGCACACATTTGCATGGGAATTAAAAAGTGGAAACTGTTGTGTTTTTAATCGTCGAATGCGAAGGCGTAAATTGACACGAGTGCTTTGTTAGGAGGTAGGAGGGATATTGAGCTGTATGTAAATGTTCTTTGTCAAATTAAAAGTAGATCTTTGTTTTTGACTGTTTATCTTATATATAAAATTCTCGTGTCACAATGTTAGTCCACGAACTCCTCCGACACGGCTTTACTGATTTTTACCAAATTTTATATGCATATTCAGTAGGTCTGAGAATCGGCTACTGGGTACTTTATATTATATTGATAAGTGAATTTGTTGAATAAATAATAGTAAATTATTACAACCTGAGACTGACGGCGACCATTGTTTGTGCGATATACGATCGACGTTGCCATGGCGACATACTTATTTAGTCACTTCAATAAAAATAATATGGGCGAAATACTTTATATTATGGCAAAGCAACGTTTGCCGGGACAGCTAGTATACATATAATATTACATAATAAAATATCATAAGAATCTTTGAGGATATAAGTATGAATTAGTCCCTCACTCAGTCACTAAGTATCGACACAAATAAACTTATTCCCACTTTTATCTTCGAATAACTTTTTACAACTTTTCGAATTTCGGCTCCGCGCCATTTCTGCTCCCCTCCGACCTCTGACCGTATAAATGTGTAATAATAATATAATAAAACGCGTACGTTTTGATAAAAGTCAGCCGTCTTATGTTGCGGTCTTATTCGAAACATATAAAGAAAAGTATCACGTAACCCTTTCAGAACTTGAACTAATGGGAAAAAATGGCCCGCCCGTCGCTTTCTCATATCCCGGACTAATAAAGGCCGAGAGGGTTACTCGCTTCCCGATCTGTTTGTCTCGGGCACATAAAACTGTGTTCGGTAATAATGTCACGTTTGTCATAATTTAGGGTTAATGCGTTTTAAGATTTTGTAATGCGGCGGGTCGTTTCGGCCCCACATAACGCGGTTACAACCCGAAAAGATGTAAGTGGAAAAGTTTTGGAAATTTCAGTTTTTATTTCGTTTTTTTTATGGTTTTGCGTAATAAACACACTTAGTGTTTATTACGCGTTATTGCGAACAGAAGTATAAATAACTTATATTCCTACAATTAATGTAATTAATTTTATGCTATTTATTATTAATTAGCTTTCAGTTTAATTAAATATTACTCTCACCTTTCGCATACACGTGGAGGTTCTCATCAAATTGTTTACATCCTTAATTATGTGTCATTAAATCAAGACCTAAACTACAGGCTGTAACTAATTAATCAAGGTGTAATTTCCTCGACTGAAAACTTTGGAAACATTAAACTTATATTACCCTCTCGAATGTACTCGAGTTTCTAAGATTAGATTAATGTGTTTAAGCTGTTAAGAGGCTGGGTACCCTTGGAATTTCTCATACAAGCGTAATTCCAAAATCATTTTCTCATACGAAAATATTTAACATGTTTGAGTTATTTTTCAGTTTAAGATAGTAATTACCTAGATTCCTACACAAAAATTTACTTCAAAAAATTAAAACAAAAAATTTTTTTTTTGTTTTAAATTTTTTTTAGTAAATTTACTACTAAATATTTAAACACTAAAAAATAGAGTAAAACACTAAAAAATATATAAATAAATAGTAAATTTACTACAAAATATTTAAACTCTAAAAAATATTTTTTAGTATTTAAATATTTTGTAGTAAATTTACTATTTATTTATATATTTTTTAGTGCTTTACTCTATTTTTTAGTGTTTAAAAATTTAGTAGTAAATGTACTAAAAAAATTTAAAACAAAAAAAAAATTTTTTTGTTTAAATATTTTGAAGTAAATTTTTGTGTAGGAACCTAGGTAATTACTATCTTAAACTGAAAAATAACTCAAACATGTTAAATATTTTCGTATGAGAAAATGATTTTGGAATTACGTTTGTATGAGAAATTGCAAGGGTACCCGGGCCCTTAAGCCCGCTGTACACATTGGGCCAGCCGTTGGGCCAGCCATTAGGACAAAAAATATTCTCCGTTTACACATTGGTGTAGAAATCATGCTGCATTGGTTCTTTGATGAGTATGGACATGTTTGTTTTTATGTTTTACATGTTTATGATTCCACTTTATAGGTTAATTTGGGTTATTTGGGTACATTTCTATAAGTTACAAAATCTCGTTATTTGTCGGCCAGTAGTTTAGCCGCTACGAAGGCTTATACGTGGACGAAAAAATGATAACATTCGGATTGCCGGCCAACGCTGGTGCCAACGGAATTTCGGTCCCAACCGCCATCGCCAAGTATGCCTCTACACATTGGCCCAATGCGCTGGCTCAATGCTTTGGCCCAATCTGTACAGCCGGCTTAACTGTAGTTAACTTATTATAGCAGAGCTATTAGTTTCACTGCCGCAATATTTTTGACATTTCATCTACTGGCTTGTTGGACGTTGGACGCAGGTGTTGGAAAACTTAAAGTTTATTCGGGGTAACCTCTCTTTTATCTAAATTATTTAAAGTGAATCTGTCAGGTAATTCACGTGTTGTGGATTAGTTAGTTATTAAGTTCTTAGGGCTAGGACTTTGTTAGTTATAACTTATAAACCAAGTTACTAATAATGGCCGCAATCCATTTAATGATGATTTCGTTTGGTGTTTTTAATTAGTTACATTCACAATAATTAGTTATTAATTTCCGTATGGTACGGGAGCCCTAGAACATTTTTTTTGTGATTACTAACAAGATAATTTTTTGTGGGTAGCAACAAAACCTGGCTTACTACTGTACCCTAAAACGGAACCCTAACCAGGAGTAACCTTGTCCTACAAATAAAATAATCCATATTTTAGGACCATCAAGTCAAAGTATGAAATCCTTTCTATTTCTGTTAGCTACCACTTTCGAGATTTTTTGAATATAAAAATGTTGTTCGTCTTATCAAAATGTAGCTACTCACAAAAAATTAGCTTGTTAGTAATCACAAAAAAAATTGTTCTAGGGCTCCCTCACTAGTATCTTTTCGTAGTCGCAACAAACACGCTGTCAAATCCTTACTCCAAGCTAAAAATTCTTTCCCGCAATGAGGCTGTTTCAAAAAGAATACATTTGGAAATTAGCTTACGTTAAAACGCAACCAAAGAAAACCAATAAAAAGACATAAACCACAAGAATAAGCTGGTGTTTGTAGACGGACTCAACCGTGACCGACCGAGTAAGGCCGTCCATTTTTTGCGCAAATCTGTTTAAACCCTTTGGGTCCTGGCCGCAGCGGACCCTAACGTTATTAGCTTAGGACCCTATTACGTTACGGTGAAAGGGCCGCTAAAGTTGATTGGTGTTTTTTTCACTAGGATCGGTTCCCGTGTGTTGTCTGACGGAATAACGACGCGTTGTTTGCGCTGAACGTTTGCGTACTAACAAGCGTTGGAACAATATGCAGGCTTAGTATTTGCCTCCAAAAAGTGATTCAATAAACGTACGTTTCTTTGTTTGAAAGATGTGTTCTGTTTTTGTAATGATGACTCTTGTTTGTTTTACTGATTGCGACTTTTTTCGGGTTTTTGAATCTGGGAGGTGATATTTTTTGCCTTGTTAGGGTTTTCGATTCGTATCCTTTCTATCCTAATGTTATTGTCTGTGTTACTGCGTCAGCTTTAATTTATAAATGCAAGGATATAAACTACTCAAATGTTAACGATTAAACATTAATCAAACACTCCAACAATAACGTTTAAAATTACCTCTATTCCATTCATGCCACCGTTCAAAAGGAATTTCGCGAAAGATTCTCGTCTTTTTTAGTTGATCAAATAACACAAATTGGAATATAAAATGCGGCGCACAAACCGACGGCACACAGAATCAGACAATGCGAGGCTCTTATTAAATTTAACCCGAATCAGTACAGACCATCTTCCCAGATACGGCCAGCTATCTGTAATGAAATTATCATGTCTACCTTTTGTGTTGGTTTTATCTTTATATTTTTGTTCGTCATAAATGCTCTCCTTTTTAATTCTATTAAAGAGATTATTTTGTGTCGTGCTTTTGTGTTAAAATGTTCATTGTTTATTAAATCCAAATTACTGCAATAATTTACACTTGACATACTATAAAATATGTTATTGCACAAGTAGAGTAGGAAAGAATACTTCTCGTTTTGTTTTGTAACTATCCTAAAAGTGTTATTCTAATATTTTGATCTAAATGTTTTATTTTAAGGGTATTTCTTGTTAAACATTTTTACGAATGAAACGCCGAAAGGACTTCTATTTCTTAAAAACAGTAAATCCCGATCCCAACCGAATATTCGATTTTAATAATAAAGTAAGATGAAAGACAAAATAAGTGTACTGTAGTAAACTACAGTACAGTAGTACAACATAATCCTGCCTTAGGGAGCTCCGTCTCATTAGTGATCGATGATAATAAACGTAAATATAGGCAGGTATAATAATTTTTTGTTCGAACATGGCGTGACCTTCTCCCACGCGAGATTTTCCTAGGCCGTTTTCCTCGGCTTAAGCACACGTAATTAATTGACATCTTTCGACAATAAATCGGTCCTTTTTCCCGTTCATTTACTCAGTGCTCAGACAAAATAGGCCTGATGATGTATAGTCAACAACAGTCTCGGCCTGGTTTAGTTTTTGTTTGGTAAGATATAGACCAAACTATAAGTGTTACAAGCGTCTATTACAAACGAGTACATCAAAATATGATAATACTAGATGATGTCCGCAACTCCGTTGCACCAAAATTAGTTTATCGCGCGGGAACCGTACGTTTTTCCGGAATAAAGCGTATCATATGTCCTTTCCCGGGACTCAAGGTATCTCCATGCCAAATTTCAGCAAAATCGGTTCAGCGGTTTAGGCGTGAAGAGGTAACAGACAGACATACAAACTTTCGCATTTATAATATTTAACGCCCACGTGGTCGAGTGTTAGAGAGCGCGGCTCTTGACTCGGAGGTCGTAGGTTCGATTCCCGCGTAGGAAACAATATGTTATTTCCAAGTTTGGTTAGGTTAGGTTAGGTTAGGTTAGGTTAGGTTCGATTCCCGCGTAGGAAACAATATGTTATTTCCAAGTTTGGTTAGGACAATGCAGGCTGATCACCTGATTGTCTGACAAGTAAGATGATCCATGCCTCAGATGGGCATGTAAAAAGTAGGTCCTGCGCCTGATCTCTCGCCGGCTCTTTAAAGTACTTACCTAAAATTGCAGTTTAAATAACGACACATTTCAATGTAGATAGAAGACGCCGAATTCACAAATATAAGTGACTCCACTCAACCGTTCTATTGGAGAAAACTGTTTCCGAATGTTGCTCCGGAACTTTTGCTGACTGTACCGTGAAACGAAAAATACGTGTCCGTACACAAGAAACGCATATATTTCCCGTTCAATGTTTGTGTCGGTGGAGTGAAAATTGGATTCTTTGTAGTCCATCGACGGACGGACACTCAGGCGTAGCTCGGACACATCTTTTCTCATGCTAACAACGTCTATTCCGGCGATGCTTTTCGCCATTTGAAGTTGATACTTTGTTTTGAAATGCAGCTGTTTTCCCGTTTGATTTTTCATTCTGTGTCGAACTTTGAATCAAAAACGTTTACGAGATTCGGAACGGAAAAAGGCAGTTGGAGACAAACTGGAAAGTTCCGACTGTCATTTCGTTTTTAGGGTTCCGTACCCAAAGGGTAAAAACGGGACCCTATTACTAAGACTTCGTTGTCTGTCCGTCTGTCCGTCTGTCTGTCTGTCTGTCTGTCTGTCTGTCTGTCTGTCTGTCTGTCTGTCTGTCTGTCTGTCTGTCTGTCAGTCTGTCTGTCGCCAGGCTGTATCTCATGAACCGCTATAGCTAGACTTCTGAAATTTTCACACATTGTGTATATCTGTTGCCGCTATCACACCAAATACTAAAAACAAAATAATATTAATATTTAAGGGGGGGCTCCCATACAACAAACGTGATTTTTTAGGCCTTTTTGGCTCGATATCATTAATGGCAACAGGCAGGCACTTGAAATTTTCACAAATGCCTTAATAGTAGGTGTACTTTAATAATTAATAATAATATTTAAATAAAATAAAAATTTTATGGGGGCTCCCATACAAAAAACACAATTTATGGCCTATTTTTGCTCTATAACGGTACGGAACCCTGGGTGCGCGAGTCCGACTCGCACTTGGCCGATTATTTAATTTAATTTTGAAATTATCATGTGTATGGTAACCAGGCAACTGATATAAGTTTTCCATCACAGGTCAGATGGTTCGAGCAACAGAGAGAGAGGCGTAGGGTGAAGCGAGACTACAACCCGTACGAAGCGTCTCTCTGGTCACCATTCCCAAGACGCCAACACCAGGCGTCCGCATCACATAGGACCAGGCATCGGGCTATAACTCCATCCACCTTCTTCCCAGATCCGTTGTTCAAGGAGCAATGGTATTTGGTGAGTAGAGTTAGTATTCGTTTCTTAAACGATTTGGGTTTGAAAGGCTTTAAGTGCTTTCTATCTACCTTCTCTTTCTTCGAGTTTTAGTCTATTTCTTCCTTTAGAGGTTGCTTAATATGAAATGGTTACATTATGTAAATACTAAGTGAGAAGAGAATTCTTTAAAAATAATCACAGATTAGAGCATGAAATATGCAAGCACGTTGTAATGAAATTGTCTTGTCAACAGAACGGTGGTGCAAAGGATGGTTTAGACATGAATGTGGCACCTGCGTGGCAAAAGGGATATACGGGAAAAAACGTTGTGGTATCGATTCTTGATGATGGAATCCAAACTAATCATCCAGATCTTGCCCAAAATTACGTGAGTATTCCTCAAGTTATGTGTCAAGTTATCAAATGACTCGTTCGTATTGTTTAGTGCTGTGATAAAATGACTTTTTTCTTTTTTCCTAGGACCCACTTGCTTCCACAGACATAAACGGTAATGACGACGATCCGATGCCTCAAGATAATGGTGACAATAAGCATGGAACGAGATGCGCCGGAGAAGTAGCTGCAGTGGCATATAATCAGTACTGCGGTGTGGGTATAGCGTATAATGCCAGTGTTGGAGGCGTCAGAATGTTAGACGGTGTCGTCAATGACGCAGTAGAAGCTAGGGCTTTAGGTCTAAATCCAGATCATATTGACATATACAGTGCCTCTTGGGGACCTGAGGATGATGGAAAGACTGTTGATGGTCCCGGACCATTAGCTAGAAGGTAAAAATATATTGATTTCGCATTAAGTTAGTTTTTGGGCTGTATATTGTATAAAATACCTAATTTATCTATTTGTTTCAGAGCATTTATTTATGGCGTAACCAGTGGTAGACGTGGTAAAGGAAGCATATTCGTATGGGCATCAGGAAATGGTGGTAGACACACAGATTCATGTAACTGTGATGGTTATACCAACAGCATATTTACATTATCGATATCAAGTGCGACCCAAGGTGGTTATAAACCTTGGTACTTAGAAGAATGTTCTTCAACACTAGCCTCGACGTACAGTTCGGGCACGCCTGGCCACGATAAAAGTGTTGCCACCGTAGATATGGACGGACGGTTGCGGCCTGATCATATTTGTACTGTCGAACATACTGGGACATCGGCTTCCGCTCCTCTAGCAGCAGGTATTTGTGCACTTGCCTTGGAAGCTAACCCAGAGCTTACTTGGAGAGATATGCAATATTTAGTAGTAATGACGTCACGACCCCAACCTCTTGAAAAAGAATCCGGTTGGATTGTAAACGGAGTAAAGAGAAAAGTAAGTCACAAATTCGGTTACGGCTTAATGGACGCCTCGGAGATGGTAAATCTTGCTGTGCAGTGGATCTCGGTACCGCCTCAACATATATGCAAGTCTCAGGAAATAAACGAAGACAAGGCTATCGAATCTTCGTATGGATACACATTAAATGCGCATATGGATGTGACGGGATGCAGCGGAACAGTGAACGAAGTTCGTTATCTCGAGCACGTACAATGTAAAATTACATTGAGGTTTTATCCAAGAGGGAACTTGCGCATTTTGCTGACTTCTCCCATGGGGACTACGTCCACGTTGCTTTTCGAGAGACCACGCGATGTAATTAACTCTAATTTCGATGACTGGCCATTCTTGAGCGTGCACTTCTGGGGAGAACGTGCGGAGGGTCGATGGACCCTACAAATTGTAAATGCCGGTAACAGAAATGTTAATCAGCCTGGTATTTTGAAGAAATGGCAGCTGATATTTTACGGAACCGCTACGGATCCGGTTAGATTAAGAACAAAGAGGCCACATTTGGCGCCACAATACGCTTTCCCCACCGGCGCCGACACATACGATAATTCCGGTGACCCTTTTTACAACACTGACGCGTTTAACAATTACCAGAACTTTCCATCCTTATTCGCTGCCGGGTCCGACCCCGAAAAGGCAGTAGCTAGTCTCGATGGGCAGACGATCCCTTCGCATGGGGAGGCCGCCCACTCTGATAGTAATGATAAACGCGTCATGTATGACTGTGATTCCGAATGCGATTCCCAAGGCTGCTATGGAAAAGGACCTTCGCAGTGTGTCGCGTGTAAACAGTATAAACTAGACGACACGTGTGTATCCCGCTGTCCCCCGAGAAGTTATGCTAACAAAGGTGGAGTCTGTTTACCGTGCCATGAGTCATGCGAAACTTGTGTTGGGCCAGGTCAGGAGTCATGTTTGACTTGCGCCGTTGCTCATTTTCTCGTGGAAGATTTAGCTGTGTGTATGCAACAGTGTCCTGATGGATATTGGGCTGATAACGATGCAGCAGTATGCAGGCCGTGTGCCTCACACTGCTCCACATGCTCCAAGCGAGCGAACGTATGCACGTCGTGCGAACATCATCTAGTCCTATACAACGGTTCCTGCACCGCATCATGTCCACCTTCGACCTATGAGACTGAAGACTACAACTGTGGCAAATGTCACGAGTCCTGTGATACATGCACAGGTCCTAAAGATTCACAGTGTGTTAGTTGCCACGCTACATATTATCTGTTAGACGGAAAATGTTTGAATGTATGTCCCAGTGGATACTATGCTGACAAAAAGAGAAAAGAATGTATGAAGTAAGTTCAATTTACTATTTCATGTTTATTTTCATCCGTATTTTGGCTATTCAGCAACATAAGTTTTTTTTTTTTTTTTATAATGTGTAATAATATATTCATACGATATATCAACCACATAACCTTTTTCAAACATTTTAGATGCCCCGTTGGTTGCGAGACGTGTTTGAGCGGATTGTGCTCATCCTGCAAGCCCAACTGGGATTTGAACAAAAAAGGCAAATGCATCCAACGCAACAGCGATCGCTGCAGTGCCAAAGAATATTCTGACGGCACCAAGTGTCATGGATGTCATGAAAACTGTGAATCCTGCTATGGTGATGACGAAGAGAAGTGCCTTACATGTTCAGCAACGAATCTAATTGAAGACCATAGGTAATTTTTATTTCTCTTTAATTTAAAATAAAGTTTCATTGCGTTATGTAGGCAAATACCTATTTGATTAAAACTTATTAATCGGAACTTAACGCGACTTATTCTAATAGTAATACTGTATCCGTAACTGTACATAGTATCGGGTTACAGTAATTAGTGTTGTGTGTCGCACTGAACATACTGACTCTAAATATATTGGAACACAAATGTTGGACAACTCGAGGGTAGTCGAAGATCAGACGGCCCGGTCACCGGTGCAAACGAAGACGTCGGCCGTCGCGCTCCTGCAGTCCCCTCGTGACCACGGCCGAAATGTCGAGAAAAAGTATACAGTACTCGTAGTAGCATTACTACTAGAATAAGTCGCGTTAAGTCCCGATTAATAAGTTTTAATTATAATGTAACGCGAAAGTTTAAAATGTTAAATACGTATTTGATATAAATGTTAGTGAAAAATTGTCTTTGCATACTGACATAAATGGCTGTTTCTACGCGTGGCTCGCTATGTAGTACGTTGCTTAAACCGCATTTTAGGGCATTTTTCATTGATCTCTGACGACAATGTTGTAAGTCCATATGGTTCCAAAACGTTATATTTACTCCAGTATTTCATTACCCCTATTTCCACAGATGTGTAAACCAATGTAGCGAGGGCTTCTACACGGAGTCGGGAAGATGCGTGCGTTGTTTGAGCGGGTGTGCCGACTGCGTGTCCCGACTGAACTGCACATCGTGTGTCGGAGCCTTGAAGCTTCAGTCCGGCGCTTGCAGGACAACTTGTGCTGACGGGTGAGTATTATAGCTAAGTTTTCTGCAAATCAATAAGTATTTAGTAATAATGAGGTTCAGTTAGGGCAGGAATACCCTATGGCTTATCATTTGTTTCAACATTAGAAACATTTTTGTTTCTGATTAAATATTGATGTATATTAAAGTTATTTGCAAATCGGCATTTCTCTTGTTTATCTCGTACTTAAAGTTATTGCCAGTCTTATTTCTATACGTATTATTTTATATTTTTTCTTTTTCTAAATGCATTTCTTTAAAAGAACATAAAATCATCAGTTCCTTTAGACAAGTGGCCACGTCTTCTATTACTACGACGTTTGCAAATAAATATAATGATTTGAAATTACGTATCGTTCAGTGACTTGTCACTAAGCGATGACTTTGCGACGCTTGCATTACTAGCAATGGCAATTACTTGGCTAAGGATTTCTGTCGTTATTTGCAACTAAAGCCTTTAACATTTATAGATACTACGCGGATCGTGGCACGTGCTCCAAGTGCTACCTCTCCTGTCGGACGTGTATCGGTCCCGGGCGCGCTCAGTGCGCCTCCTGCCCATCGGGATGGAAACTAGCGGCTGGAGAATGCCATCCGGAGTGTCCTCAAGGTCAGTGCCGGTTTTGGTTTTATTTCGCGTAAAGTACGTGGATTAGTCGAGTAGATTTCTTGTTTTGGGTAAATGACTGATTGGTTTCATGGGGTTTGATGGTTCAGGTATTATATAATCCCACACATAACTGCGAATTTGCATCACATCGCAAATATCTGCGACAAAACTCATTAAAATTGACATTACGATGGCGATGCAAATTCGCAGTTATGTGTTTTTCAAGTAAGTCAGGACAGGACAGGCATCGCCTAGTGTGGGGATCCGTTATCGCATTATGTTAAACAATTTTTGGTCAATAAATATTTGCATTTGTCTCGCTGTTATTTCTTAACGCTTAAAAAACTTGCTGTGGACCTATCTTGAACGGAAAGTTCATAGGATTTAGGACAAAAGCGATCGTTGGCGCAAAAAATGCAGGTAATGATCTAGTCTAATTAAAAATGATTTTAAACATTTGCAAGATTTTTTTTCAGTAAGTACTTAAATAAAATCAGTCAGTAGATAAATTAATTTATACTTCCCGAAACATTAAAACTAAGTATGTGCCAACTCTTTCAAGGAGGTTATGTATATATTATTATTATGGTCGTTTACTGGTTTTAAATAAGGCTTAACCTAGTCATAATTTTAATCTCGAATTCTATCTCAGGTTTCTACCAAAGCGGCGACGGGTGCCGTCACTGCCACCACTACTGCCGCGAGTGCGACGGCTCCGGCCCGCTGCAGTGCAAATCCTGCCCGCCCCGCTTCATGCTCGACGGCGGGATCTGTATGGAGTGCGTCGGCTCGCAATACTACGAGGCCAGCAATGGAACGTGCAAGGCCTGCCATGATACGTGTCGGACGTGCAGCGGCCCGGGCGAGTTCAGCTGTACAGGATGTTCTAGGCCGTTGAGATTAGATAGGTGAGTCCATATTGGTTTGTACTATCAGATAAGTCGATTCATAGGCGCAGCGCAGACGACAGACTGTCCGTGACGCACTTTTTGTCTTTAGAAATAGAACCTATGCAATTACATGCAGACTTTTTGCGCGTCGTGTGCGTTACTGCATATAATTGCATAGGTTCTATTTCCCACAGACTAAAAAGTGCGTCACGGATGGTTTGTCGTCTGCGCTGCGCCATAGACAAATGCCAGACCTATATTGAAATTTGGTTGCGGTATGTCAAACCCATCAGACCGATCACAGCTAACATTGAATTGACACAAGCCGACCACGTCATGACGTAGGTCCGTCAACTGTCTAGGAATCAATTTCCTCGATAGTACAATATTATAACGTTCGACAAGGCTTTAAATGAATATGTCAATGATGACAATAGGCGCTGCTGGTAAAGAGAAAAGTAGGAGAACTAACAAAAATGACGCTTTTGTATGATAGAAACGTTAGTTCCTTTTCTTGCCACGTTCATAAACAGCCTTGTCGAATTGTACGTATGCACCCAGGGAGCACTCCTTGTGTGGGTAAATTTTTTATGGACCCTTGCATTTGTGTGGGTACCTAAATATACCCATTTCACCCACACAAATGCAAGGGTCCAAAATGGAGAAATATGACATTATGTGACTTACTGTAACCGATCCTACAAATGATATAAAAGTAACCCTACTTTTATATAATTTTTAGGATCGGTTACAGTAACTCACATAATGTCATAATTCTCCCTTTTTAAATGCCAAGGGATTATACACCACTGTGTAGAATTCGTTCGTTTTTGCGATTAAAATTATGGTATTGTAAAAAAATCCAATTAATATAAAAGTGGAGTTTTGTGTACCTCTGAGGAATAAAATTTATACAAGATTATTATCATAACCTTCGAAGCGACGTAACTTTTTGTATAAAAACCTGAACACGTGTAGCAAAAGTTGACTATTCAAATTATACTTATTTGAATTATTTACTTTTCACAGTGGAAGTTTAACGACTAAATTTTCCTCATTATTATAAAAATATTGTGTATCCTTGTAATAAAATATTCTTGTAACGGGATATCGTTGTAACCGGGTTTTTTGTTCGCAGGTTAAACAATCAGTGTGTCCGCTGCTGTTCGGAGAGTACAAAATCTTCTGACTGTTGCCATTGCCATCCTGAGACTGGTAAGAAAGAAAAAAATCAAACCATTTATTAAGAGCATACGCTAACACTGTTTTTCCATACAAACGTATTCCCCAATTTACTCCCAGGACAATGCGTCTAGACAAATGATTTTTATGCAATATTGGGATCTGTTAAAACTATTTACTAAACGTTCGATTTTTTCTAAATTTACTAATATATAAAAAATATGACCCTTTAAAAATCGGAAAAAAATGAATCCCCGTACCCCGCCAATCCACCGATCATAAAATAATTTTGAAAGATCTTTGTGATAAAAGAAAAACGTAGAAGCATAGACTCACTCTTCCTGAAGATATTAAAAAAATAATAATTAGATAGGCTCTATTTTGAAGGAGGAATCAGAGGAATACGTTACCTCAATTGACTGTATCTGTCTCTATCACAATACAAGGATTGCTTTGATATCCCCAGTAGATGTATCTAAAAATACAATATCGCAAATTGAAATGCGATAAGAGATATTATGGCTTTTGGAGCGTGTCAAAGAATTACACAGATAAGTATAATGTGTATGGTGTTCTTGTTTCATGAGTCATGACTACTTATTTCTGGACCATTAAGCGACATAGTTTTTAATCCTTCGATCGGGGATTCTTGGAAATGCTATTGTATTCTATTGTTGTCTCGATCACCGGTGCCATAGTAAAAGGAGTTTACTATGCCGGTGCTCTTATGGGGCTTGAAGGATTAATATATTATTTAAAGTAGGAGAGAATGAAATCCAGTACCAGTTCATATTTTTATCATTTCGGTCACTTATTAATATTATTAAGAAATTGTCAACATACATGGTATCACTTGGCAAAATATATGTAATAATATTACTATATTTTTATTAATATTGAGAATTTCTCGCCATATAATCTATCACTTCTTGGCATGATATTATTTAATTATTTTATTTTCGTAGGTGAGTGTATAAACGCATCGGCTGAGAAGCGGCGCATCGCGGAGTGGGGCGCGCTACACACGGCCGCGGGGGATCGCGAGCGGCGCGGCGCCTCGCCGCTCGCGGCGCTCGCTGCGGTCGCGACCGTCGCTGCGGTCGCGCTCGTTGTTATTGTTATAACACAGGTACTATTATTTTGTATTCGTTATGTTGAAAAGGAGGGAAGGCTTTTAGCCAATAGTGGGAAAAGAATAATATTAATTTTTGGTTGCCTAATATACAGGCTAAAATATATTTACTTATTTGTAGATTTTGCATAATAATTATTACACTACTGAGAATAAGCAACTTTTTATAGATCGTAGCTTTCCTACTTGAAAAATCTGCTATTTTATACGAAAGCGCCCTAGCACTATCATTAACACCGCGTTAAAATCGTTCTAAAGAACTGATATTTTTTCGATGAAAGTAACAAATCATAATAACATGTCCACAAACGAACAAGGAAGGAAATCGTTTGTAACTGCTGTATTTAAAATAATTCTAAATACTACGAATAATAAAAACTATGGAAACGTAACTCCCATACTTCAATCGTTTTGAATTTGGTTCACAAGGTTCTTTTCGCACACTAAAATAGTATGGCAATAGCTAAGTATGAACCACTACATTTAAATTGACAAAATAAAGCCGTTGACAATGATTGTCACTTCTATAATAAATACACAAAATTCTTGCATGTATTCGGGTCTCTTTTTGCAAAAAGTATGCATGTATTCGGGTCACATTTTGTAGAATCGGAACAAATTTTTTGACACAGTTACTCTTCCTTAGTTTTTATTATTCGTATACTATATTATTTATATTTTTTCATAGATACGCAGAAGGCACTCGGCGAACGTTCGCGTGCACGGCGCGGTGTATTCGCCGCTCGCGTGCAACGACGACGGAGACGCGCTCCTCAAACACACGGCATTCCCCGTGTGCGAGCGAGACGGCGAACACGCTCGCGAGCGGGACGGCGAACATGCTCGCGAGCGCGCCTGCGAACACGAGGACGAGCCGCTCCTAGAACATTCCGCGTAACTCGCGCTGTGATTCTAGATGTAAGTGATCGAATAAGATAGTAGTGAATATAGGCTTGTGGCCGGTTTGTGATGTTTTTGACGGGAGTTTATCTATTCAATATCGTTTTTCATTGGTCAATATTAAAACGTCAATCAAATGAGCTTTTGAGTACATTAGCTTCTGTCGAAAAACTTCCAAAATCGGGCATTAGACATCGCTTATTATGATGACGAAGTTAGAAGTCTAAAACTACGGAACCCTAAAAATGGGAGGGTAGGATTCGAATTTTGTCATCATGATCGGCAAAGACATAGCCTGGAGTCCAATTTGACGCAATACAAATATAGAAATACTCCAATAAGCTGTTGAAATAATATGTAAATTGATAGTATGTTTGACATTATAGACAAAGAGCTAGCGACTTGTTTTCAGAGGCTAAGCATGTAACATAATATAAAATGTACTAAAACGTGTCATAGTTATTTTTATGAAAATAGTCATAATGTTTAAAACATTGATTCCTCTAACCAATAATCCGATTAAGATAACAAATTATTTTTGTAAGCCCACTTTTAGTTTTTGGCCATAAAAAGACCATTCTGTGACCACTGTAAATAGAAGTAGAAAATATAATAAATCTTTAGAAATAAGGTAAACTTGCTCACTTTGTTATTTCGACAAACATTTAAAATTGCACAGAAAATAATCTTGTTCGGTCTTGAAATAGTGCACTTTAAAATCTTATTTAAACATTAACTTCTGTGGGGTTATTCACAGTTTTCGTTTGAAATAAATTCGAAAACTTACCACTCGTTTATTGGTCAATGCTAAACGCGGCGTGCGTTTATTGGTCTAAGCGAAATACGCCGCGCGTTTATTGGTGAACGCTAAACGCGCTGCGCGTTTATTGGTGAACGCTAAACGCGCTGCGCGTTTATTGGTCAATGCTAAACACCGCTTGCGCTTATTGGTCAACACTTAGCGCGGCGTGCGTTTATTGGCTGCAGCACATTGTATTTGACGAATCAGAAATGTAAATCCCCCAGTCTAGATTAACAAAACCATAGTTCCTAAAACTAAACACTAACCAGCTTTTTGTCTATTTTTGTTGGTGAGTTATGACGAGGGTTAATTTACGTCTCTCGTTATTTTGTTATTACTCCGCCCATCGGGAGAGATCTGCGTGATTTGGGGATGTTACGGGGTTTATCTCATAAATAGCCTGAGGCTCGAATAATGCCCGTTTACATTTCGTTAATCAGTGTAATGTCTTGCTATTTGTGATGCTAGAAAATACATACATTTTGCTTGACATAAATTACTGTTGTTGATATTTTGTTTGATTGTTGATTATTTTTATGCAAACATTTGTCAAAATCAGGCAATGATTTTACGATTTTGATTATAATTATTGGCAAATCACACCAAGCTCTTTCAAAATTGAACCAGGCAAAGTCTGCAACACACGAGCGAACATTAGCCAATAAATTGTTCGCAAACATAACCTAACGTCAAACAAAATTTTTCTCCAACATTTCTGTCTAAATCGATCTTATTCTCAGTATTTTTTCTTTTCTCAGCCTGAAACGCACTTAGCTAATTGTTCTGTCATTTTTGATATAAGTCCTAAATATTTGATGGACTACACTTAGAATATTGTTCAACCCGAAATACGCCGATCCCCTAAGAGAATAAAGCTAATCTCGTCTTTGGAAATTGTTTCTGTACTGTATTAGGATTCTCTACCCAGTAAATTCCAAGTCAAATAGCTTTTTAACCGACCATAGCGAAGGAGGGTAGTGATTTCGGCAGTAGGTATATTGTGTACTGTGTGTTTTTTTCAACATAACACCGAAAACATTTACTTACCTGATTTAAATAATTGAATTGTTAATCGATTAAAAATTCTCGGGTACTTAATTTTGTGGGCTCTCGGCTATGTAATTTTGTGGTCGGGTTTTGTTTTTTAATTATAGCTTTAACAGAAGTTGTTAGAAATACCTTCCTTTTTTATTTGTTTCCTCTTTTTGGGTTAGTTAAGTAGAAGAGTTCAGAAAGTGACTAACCAATATAGAAATAAAACAATTTCATTTCAATATTGCCTGTCTACGTCTCTACTAGTACTTTGCTTTAATGCTTTAGTACTTACCTGAACATTTAACGCAAGCACTAAAGCAATGAAATATATTATATTTGACGATATTTAGGTCTCCAAATTTGCCGACCGTCTTCCCCCACAGTCAACAGTCAAACATTCCCAACTTGGGTTCAGTTTGCTCAATGATCGATAGTCACGCGTGTTTGATCTAATACGGAATATTATTCGTAATAATACCCTATACAAACCTTGTAACACTCAAACTTTAAAGCCCTTTTCATTACGTAAAATATTAAACCAATAAGAGGCCTTAATTTATACTTGGTATCGATGACCCAATGCGTTTTCCCATGGTTAAGAAAATTTTTAAAAGGATTTTTTACCCCTAAAAATTTTTTTTGTGAAAATAATTGCAGATATTGCCTTAGAACCGATATGTAACAAAAAAAACTTCAAATCAGACAAGATTGTCGTCTCATTTTAAGTACTTATATATCTAATATCTTGCACTTACTTTGGCAGAAAATACTCGTTGCCAGAACAGGCGTTGACGCGAAGTACTCTCAAAAATGTTTACACTTACTCAGTTTTAATTTTTATGTGCTAACTATGTTCGATAGACCTACAACCAACGCCAAAATTCTCAAAATGGGTGAAGTAATAACAAAAGATTTAAGAATATATTATGCAGCCGAACATAGAACCTCCTTATAATATGGAAGTCGGCTATAATTCGTCACAAAAACTAAAACAGCTCTCTTACGTCACAACACTCTCATAGAATAAGTTTTGAAAGTTACCATAGAATATTTCAGTGTTTTGCTGTGAAACCTTATAGAACGGGCACTCTTAGTTTTTAAAACGTACCATAATTATTCATTTCAAACTAATTGCTAGAACAATTTGCAGTTGCCTGAATCACTAAGAGAACTTTCACGATATTTCTTCCTATTTATAAATGAATAGAATCATTAGGGGCCTGGGTACTCAGTCTAGTCGCATTCGATAATTTCGAAACCAAAAATTATGGAATTTGACATTACATAGACATAATATGGCACTTGCGATGCCTTATAAAAAAGTTTTAATAAGTTGGTTTTTGATATTATCGAAAGCAACTTAGCTAAATGCTCAGGCTCAAAGAATTTGTGATAAACGGAAGCCAAATTCACGTTTTTCATTTCGCAATTAGGTACCAGTACCAGGTACCTACCAGTGCACACAATCGTGCGAGTGAAGTGAAACTGAACTGCGAATTGACAATGTGAATTGGCCTAGAGAATATTGTTACCGACCCCATCACAAATGTTTAAAACTTGTTGAATTATTAATAATCGTGTTGAAATTGTAATTAAGTATGATTGTACCGGAATTATTTTAATCGATTCTATCGATTTTAATGTAAATTATTCATTCGTGTTTATTACCGTTTTGCATTCCGAAGTCACTTCGTATTCAAACTCTTTATGTGTTTTAAAAAATTGAATTTATGTGGCAAAACGAGTGTGTTAGCGGCCTCCACACGTTGGTCTATGATGGACAAATAAATGCGTGTATTTCCATGATCGTCGTTGATTGTGCATGCTGTATTTTCGCAATCATAGTAATCCATCTTGGTCGAACGCGTAGTGGGGCCTTCATGATTATGAAATTATTAATGTAATATTTTAGTCACAAATCCCAAAACAGTAGAATGAAATTGGCCTGAGTTTTTTAGTTCAATAAATGTTTTTGTAAGTACTTAGTTTATCATACTGATTACTGACATCTGATTTGGTATTTTACACAATTTCAGGTATTTTATTTTAATTTATAAAAAGTTTATGTAATTTTGATGTGTTTAGTCGTTTTTTTTAAATGTTTTAGTAATTTTTCAATTACTTATTGCAATCGTATTTTTGTATGAGATTTTCTTATGTGCAAATGATATTTATATTAAAATAGTCGTATGGAAATGATTTTTTATTCTCTTACAGCAGAAAAATATTTCAGATAATTTGTATAGGGCCTGGTGTACATGAGTAGTATAAAACTGTGTACATTTTAATGGTATTGCTAGTAAATTAAAGAATATGACATGATTTCAAAAATAAATCTTTTGAAATCTGGTCTTGACTGTCAATACGAAACTGGGTATCGTCTGTATACGATACGTACTTATAACAATTATTAATACCATGCACAAATTGTATTATGTTGTCCTTATCTGGTATTTTATGAATGTAGCTAGTCAGAAAGGGACAAAACATTTAAAATCAATACACACATACAAACACATAATCAATCTTTTAACTGTTAAATGTATATAGGTAATCCATACTAATATTATAAACGCGTACCTAAGTGTCTATCTGTTTGTCTGTCTGTCTGTTACCGCTTCACGCCCAAACCCCGAATCGATTTTACTGAAATTTGGTATTGAGATATTTTGAGTCCCGGGAAAGGACATAGGATACTTTTTATCCAAGAAAAATGTACGGTTACCGCGTTATAAACGAATTTTGGCGCAACGAAGTTGCGGGCGTTATCTAGTTAACAATAAAATATGTAATTTATTTATCTAATTCCCTTTGTTATTATGAGATATCCAGTATTTGGTATTTGCATACCTTTACTCATTACCATTTAGACAGGTCCACACATTTAATGGCCAGCCTACAGTGTTGACAGTTATTCCCAAAATTTACATATTGCTGTGTGAACTGTATTGATGGTAGACTTGTGGAATACCTTATATTATGTCCTTATAACTTTCAGTACAAACTGTAGGTAGATGGAAAAAAAATGACAATGAAGGTATAAACAAAAATTATCGAATGCAATTTGGCTGAATGTAGTCCCTCACGAGTCACGCCCCACTTTCTGGAGATTGGTGAGAGATCATGGTATCATGGTATTAACTTGTGTTCGATTTTGAAGAGTGGGCCTACTTTTCAGAAGCATAATATCACCATGGATTATTTTAACGAGAACAAATTTCGGCGTAGCGAAATTGGTAATTTATAGCGAAAATATAAAAACAAAACTTATAGTTATAGCCGGGGGAGGCGCAGCAATAAGACCCCGGCGACGGCACCGCGGGACGCCGAGTAAGTAAGTGGACTGGCTAAGTTTCTATTATAGAACTTCTTATGTTATTATAGGAGAGAGAGAATACTTAGGGAGAGAGTAAGTGTCCATCTGGGTGAATACTGGTACATAAAAGTGTAAATAGTTACAAGTAAACTGCAAAAACTGTATATGGCGGCAGACTTCAAAAATTCGTGTAATACCCTATAATTACACGAATTTTTCAAATGTATCCAAAAACAATTCTATTCTTAGTGATACTAAGACGCTAAAAAATAAAATATTTTTTTCCCACGTTTAGTATATGAAAAAAAAAAAACATTATTTTTACATAATTTCAAATTTCGGGCGTATTTCGCAAAAACGCTTCCGCTAGTGGACGCCATGTTTGCTCTGTAGTCATGACGTCATTGCGTAAGTAAACAAAGCATCAATTGACATTTAAAGACATTCGACACTGACAGTTGACACAGTTGTAATTTTTTTTGTTTACTATCCCAATGACGTCATTAGCATGGCGGAAATATTTCGGAGCGCTCAAAGACAGATAAAAAATTCTAAAATCTTTAAACTACACTTAAAAATATAATAAGCTATCTTATGAAGTCAAACCAACATTTTCCGATTGCTTTCCCTCTAAAGTTCTAAACTATCATAATACTTAATACATTTTTTAATTTTTTCTCATATACACTAAAATACCCTAATAATTAAGTAAAGAAATAATTAAACAATGCAACAGCAATTAGATTTATAGTGCAGTAAATATTGTTAATAAAAAAAACATAGTACGCTGACGCCAAATACGCAAGAGGAAGAAGAAGCCGGCTGTCATAAAAATAACAGCGTGTTGTTTTCCCTCGCCATTATGGTTGATAGTTCCCGCTAAAAGAGTGCGTAACGATAATATTTTAATCTGTGGTACTGCGGTACAGAGTACCTATCCTTCCATATTCAATCATTTTCCGGTGCACCCGCCCACTAACCAATCACAGCGCAGCGCGGGCGCAT
This sequence comes from Polyommatus iphigenia, assembly GCA_963422495.1. Taxonomy (NCBI): domain Eukaryota; kingdom Metazoa; phylum Arthropoda; class Insecta; order Lepidoptera; family Lycaenidae; genus Polyommatus; species Polyommatus iphigenia. The sequence goes on from OY730182.1 coordinate 10,055,774, forward strand.
AGTAAAAAATGGCAGCCTAAAGCGCCTCGCGTGTTTGTTTCTGAAAGAAAAATTTGAAACTATTAACAAAATAACGTTGCTAAAGGTTTTTTTTTTACAACAAAGAATACATTACAGGAGACTTAAATACATTTGTATACATTTATCATTTTCAAAAATTTTAGGGTTTTAATACATCAATTTTCATCATTTAAACATTCTTTTAAATCGGTAGGTAATTTACAATAGCTTTTTTCAACATTATAGGATAAACATTCAACAAGGAGGTGAAAAACAGAAAGAAAACATCCACATTTGCATTTGCTTTTTTCAGTCTTAGTAATATTGTGAATATGGGTGATGTTTGTATGTCCAATTCGCAATCTGGATATAACTACTTGATAATTTCTACACGAAAAGTGGGCAGGAACTTTATCAAATATAGAATTTCTAATAGAAAATAATTTAAAAACATTGCCTGATTTCCAATTAATGTCCCAATTGCATTTAATTTTATACTTTATATATTTCTTTATGTCTGAATATGTAACTTTATTTGTACATTCAATATTTATTTCATTAGTTGTGTTATAATATAATTTTAATTCTACTTTTAGATATTTTGGAATCCATATAATTTTAAAATTGTAATTATTTTGCAAAAGACTTATAATCCTAAATTTTAAATCCATGATGATAGGATCCTTGTTTTTAAGATTCAAAATGGCAGTTAAACATGATTTTTACTACAAAAAATAATGTATTTTTGTTGAGAGGAACTTTCAGAAATGATTTGAAAAGTTTTAATCAAACCCATTGCATCCGAACTAAAAACTGAAAAAATGTCCAAAAGTTGGTATATATATTTATTGTTTTTTATTAAAACAGAACAGCTTGTTTTCAGTTTCGGTTTCCATATCTAGGGGTTGTATATTGGAAGAAATTTTTATGCAATTTTTGTCTAAATGACCCATCTTGTTGCAGGTGAAGCACTTTAAAGCGTCAGTTGACATATATATCCAATAATTTGTGTCTTCAAAAGTAACTTGGGCTGATAAACAGCTGTCTTCGGAAGCTCAATATATGTGAGAAACCTGGTTCAGTGGCACCAATTTTCATTAAGATATTTCGGACATTAATTTAATATCTAATTCTTCATATTTCTTTTGTAACACACAATTCGGTATAACGGGACATACGTTTGACAATACAATTCTTTTATTCTTGGTCACCAACGGTTTTATAGCTAAGATATGGTTTTTAACACTAATTGTTTTCTTATCTTCAATTAGGTTATCGGCTGTTTTCTTGGTGTCGAGATAAATACAAACTCGAGCGTTGGAAATTCGTGACACAAATCTAATAGACGCAGCAGGTGTAACGGAAGATAAGCTCATGTTGTAATCCCTTAGAGGTATTCCTTCAATCGCATCTAATATTACAGCTTGGTCTTTTTTGGGATAGCACATTGAAGAAGTTACATTTGCATAACTTGATGTTTTCTGGGACATTGTAGCTAATGATTTCTTAAGTTTTCGCGAGTATCACTCATGATATTATAAGTTTAAACACTTACGGATTTTGTCGCGGAGCACTTTTATTAATCCCGACGTTTCGGCTACTTTAAAGCGGCCGTGGTCACGGGCGGACTGAGGTGACAGGTGTCCAATTTCTTGAAGTTATCCAACTACCCGACGACTCATCAATATTTGTTTGCGTTCCGATCTACGCAGAACGAACTCACAGTGTCTTGAAGCCGAGGTATCATAGATTTGTGCTTTAGTTTGTTTATCACTGGATCCCAACTAGAGGTTGATCCAGTGTGTGTTCACAAATTGCGGACTTGTTGTTCCTACGGTGTTTGACATCTGCAATGTGTTCCTTGATACGGGTTTTGATGGTTTTGAAACATACTTTAAGCCGCCCAAAAAGATCAGCCAATGTTTACCATCAGTGTAATGCAACTTACCCCTTCAAGATGCAGGAATCTACAAACTCGACTGTGATTGTGGCCTCTCTTATATAGGGCAAACCAAAAGGGCCATCAAAACCCGTATCAAGGAACACATTGCAGATGTCAAACACCGTAGGAACAACAAGTCCGCAATTTGTGAACACACACTGGATCAACCTCGCCATTACATAAGATTTGATAAGCCACAAGTACTGGCAAAAGAAGCACGATACCGCCCAAGAATGATACGCGAGACCATAGAAATTAAAAAACACCCTAATTTCAACCGCGAAGATGGTTGGGTGCTGCCATCTAGTTGGGATCCAGTGATAAACAAACTAAAGCACAAATCTATGATACCTCGGCTTCAAGACACTGTGAGTTCGTTCTGCGTAGATCGGAACGCAAACAAATATTGATGAGTCGTCGGGTAGTTGGATAACTTCAAGAAATTGGACACCTGTCACCTCAGTCCGCCCGTGACCACGGCCGCTGTAAAGTAGCCGAAACGTCGGGATTAATAAAAGTGCTCCGCGACAAAATCCGTAAGTGTTTAAACTTATAATAACATTGTAGCTAAGTTTGACGATGTGGTTGTTTGTGACATTGAGTTGCTTAAGTACGTTGGGTTTGAGGACATAATGAATAAAAGGGTCTCCTGTATCCAGGAGATACCCTTCTTACTTTTCCGATTTTTTGTTTATATCGCGTCGTACGTAGACACTGAGATATGAAAACAAGTTGAGCGGAGAACAACACGCGCGTCCGCAGTGAGCTATCGCACGATACTGGCTAAAGGTTTAGGTACTGACTGAATTGTGCTCAATATAAGTTTGTGTGTTTGTGTTGTGGTGTATTTCGGAGGGTTTTGCTGGCCGGCCGGCGAAACCCCAACGTTGGTGAAATTCCTTCAGTTCCTGACACCAGGTAAGTGTTTGCACTTTTCTACCATTAGGGAGTCATAGAGTATTGTTTAGGGAGATGCAGTTGCCTCTTTAGCGAGAATCATTCACTTTCTTACTATAATAATTATTATTAAAAAACTTAAAACAAAATATAAATACTACTTACTAGGAAAAGACGTAGTTTTGTAACTACCCTACGCGTTTTTAATAAAAAAATAATCTGTAAATAGCTCTGTCAACAATGTATAATATTGTGTTTTAGCTATAACATTATACTAGTGTTTTTAACAATCACCAAATAAAACATCGTTTTGGGTAACTCCGGTCAAATTAAATTTGAATTGAATTCAAAAAATGTATTTGCCAGAATATATTATTACAATAGATGTTTTAGTTATTATTTTAGTTATTATAATACGAGTAACTTAGCCTAAATTGGCTAGCATTGTTACTTGGTTCATCTGAAATCTTCGTGAACAAGCAACTTACAAACACGCAACGAAAAGCAGTTAATTAACATAATATAATATATTTTAATTATGTTTTAATTTCATCAAGTCCCACAAAATTCATTATCCCATACGTTGTTTTTGCAGCATGTTTTAAAAGACTCCGACTCGCGTAATTACGGCTTCCTTTGAGCGGCATTTTGTCATGCCGCAAAGGTTTAATGTTAATTATATACAACATAATATTATGTACGTAAAAATGTACGAAATACATACTTTCATACTTAATATTATAAATGCAAAAGTGTGTTTGTCTGTTACATCCTTACGCCCAAACCGCTGCACCGATGTTGCTGAAATTTGGCATGGACATCAGGGCCAGATCTACCATATGGCTATTTGGGCTTAAGCCCAGGGCCCCATGAGTTCAAGGGCCTCCGCTGCCTAGCTAAATCAAGTCAAAAATACACGATAATGCGAAATAATTCATAATTTTATTAATTTTTTGTTGGTATCCCTGAGATTCCTATGATCAAGGTTTATTATACAATTTAGGTGTTGGCGCAGGGGAGACCGGGGCTGAAAGTTCCGATTTTCAAATAACATGGAATTGTATGATGAAAATGATAAGATAAATTTTTAATATTTGCATGTATTAAAGAACTGTAATAGTATAGTCATTTCTGCCAATATCTCAATAGTTTTTTTCTACAGGCATATTTTTGCAAATTTTCGGAAGGGAACATTCAACCCCGCGTTGGGGCGAGTTGTTCCATGCGTGGGGCAAATTGTTCCGCTTGTATAAAATATGAGAATAATATAGCTTTCTTTTAATTCATGAAGCCCCAAGCGGCTACATCCGGCCGCGATAACAATGAAAAAGCTATTGTGTCTCGTTTTGCCACGACTGATGGGTTAAATAAAATAATTATTTTTAAAGTTTTATTTATTGTATGTTAATTCAGTGCTAAAAACTACAAAAAAAAAAAAAAAGAATATTTATCACAACAAAACTCTCGCTTTCTTGTAATACTCTTCGTTTAGCTTTTTATTGAGCTTTTCCCTTGCCTTTGCCTCTTCCTTAATTATTGTTGTTTTCTTTTCCCTTGATTGTAATGCCTTTCTTCTTCTTTGCTTTTTTTCTAGCTTGTTCTTCTGCCAATCCATTTTTTCTAGCGTGTCAGTCAAGTAATGTAAGTTTTTTCGAGGAACAACCAACCCCTTTAGGAGGGAACTTGTAGCCCCAAATTGAGTTTTTGTATAAAAATTGTAATATAAGTAAATTAACGAAATCAATCGAAAAAACATTCAAACAATAAGATACTTAACTAATGCCACTCTTAAATAGTAAAGACGCAAATAAATCGGTCAATAATAAATAAAGATAGACCAAAAAGATTAAATACGAAAATATTTACCAAGGTGGTGTTCTAATAGCCGGTGTGCACAGCCACTCAACCGCCGCCGTCAGAGCAACTAAAATGGCCGCCAACGCGGCGCGTCACCTGATGCTTAAACGACGCACTTCACGAGTATTGATATATTTTTCCTTTACAAAGTTATAACTGTCGGAACAACTTACCCCGGGAACATCCAGCCCCGGTCTCCCCTACTACGAACTGACAGTTAAAATGTTGTAGGCCTAAATAGTTTCAGCCCAGGGCCCCGTAAGCTCACGGTCCGGCTCTGATGGAGATACTTTGAGTCCCGGGGAATGAACGGCTTCCTCGCGATAAATAAATTCTGGCTACTACATAATAATATTATTATGTATAGTTTTCGTATATTTGTACGCTAATTCAACATTAGTAGGTACTTGACGCCCACAACTCCGTTGCAACACTAGTAGGTACTTAACGCCCGCAACTCCGTTGCAACACTGGTAGGTACTTGACGCCCGCAACTCCGTTGCAATACTAGTAGGTACTTGACGCCCGCAACTCCGTTGCAACACTAGTAGGTACTTAACGCCCGCAACTCCGCTGCAACACTGGTAGGTACTTGACGCCCGCAACTCCGTTGCAACACTGGTAGGTACTTGACGCCCGCAACTCCGTTGCAACACTAGTAGGTACTTGACGCCCGCAACTCCGTTGCAACACTAGTAGGTACTTGACGCCCGCAACTCCGTTGCAACACTAGTAGGTACTTGACGCCCGCAACTCCGTTGCAACACTAGTAGGTACTTGACGCCCGCAACTCCGTTGCAACACTAGTAGGTACTTGACGCCCGCAACTCCGTTGCAACACTAGTAGGTATTTGACGCCCGCAACTCCGTTGCGCCAAAATTCATTTATCCGCCTGGGGTAGGTACCTAGCGCATATTTTTCTGGAATAAAAAGTACCCTATGTCCTTTCCCGGAACTCAAAGTATCTCCATACCAAGCAGCAAAATTAATTCAGCGGTTTGGGCAAGAAGAGGTAACAGACAGACAGACACACTTTCGCATTTATATTTTATAATATTAGTATGGATGTTCCTGATTATTCTCGTTCGTCTCTTGTTTAAAATCATACGTTGTATGTATGCACATAACCAGTAAACTTATGGAAACAGATAAAATCCCGACGAACAAAAGATAACGTTTGCGAAAAATTGTAGTAAATGTATAATATTACTAAATTCATAATTATAACCTACCAATATACAAAAAATCAGCTTGTTAGGGTTCCGTTTTAGGGTTCTGTAATCAACAAAACTTGGTTGACGACTGTACCCTAAAACGGAACCCTAACCAGCAGATTTTTTGTATATTGGTAGGTTAATAGTTATATAATTTAAGAATAACCTTGTCCTACAAATAAAACAATCTATATTTTAGGACCATCAAGTCAAAGTATGAAATCCTTTCTATCTCTGTTAGCTACCACTTTCGAGATTTTTTGAAAATAAAAATGTTGTTCGTCTTAACAAAATGTAGCTACTCACAAAATATTAGCTTGTTAGTAATCACAAAAAAATTTGTTCTAGGGCGCCCTCACTATTAAATTTAATACTCGAATTAGTATCATGTTTCCTTTTCAATTTTTCATATGAATGAAAGAAATGACATGACATTTTAACAAGCCGTTAACACTAACAATTGCTGGTGAAATTGTCCCTTAGTCTATTAAATTTAATTATGAAGTTAGCAAAACTATACTGTATCTCTTGCTGTCTTAGTTACAAAACGTTTCTGATTTTTAATAAATAAACTTTACAATAATAATAATTTAGCCAAATGCCGCAAGGAATCAGAAAGTGAATGGACGTTGAAAACACCCTAATATTTGTCTATCCATCTGTTTATCTATCTGTCTTGTCTGTATACTGTATAGACCAGGGGTTCCCAATCTTTTTCAGCCTGCGGCGCAAGTTTACACGTTCAATATTTTGTCACGGCGCCCTTCTTTACCTAGCTATTACAAAAAGATACAATATAAATAAACACCTTTAATGATAATATTTAGGTTAAGCAGGTAAATAATAATAATTAACAAATATTTAATCATCTGACTACTTTGTATACCTAGGTAATTCATAATATTATAATTTTATTTTATAATATTTGTGATTTCGGATAATGATGGAAGATCGACTCACGGCGCCCCTTTTGCCTGTCCACGGCGCACAGTTTGGGAACCCCTAGTATAGACATAATATATATAGAAAACGTTATACCTTATCTATTCACGCTTAAACTGCTGAGACGATTTTGGTAAAAGGACAAAAGCTAATAATTGTGACCACTGAAAAACGCACAATAATCTTTATACGCGAACTAGATGATCCGGTGAACTTTGTATCACTTCCCTCCTTCCCTCCTAATATAAATCTTCCCTGGACTTTCACGAATATTTTAATACTAAAATTTTCCGATCGCGCGGTTCAGCCATTTTCGCGTTTTAGCGAGACTAACAAAATTTAAAATTCATTTTTATTTTGATTCCGTACCAAAAGGGTAAAAATGGGACCCTATTACTAAAACTTCGATGTCTGTCTGTCCGTCTGTCTGTCTCCAGGCTGTATCTCCAGAACAGTGAAAGCTAGAGAGTTGAAATTTTCACAGATTATGTATTTCTGTTGCTTATAACAACAAATACTAAAAACAAAATAAATCAAATATTTAAAAGGGGCTCCCATACAATAAACCGACAGTATAATATTATATAATAATAATAATAATATTCTTTATTGTGCACACAAAGAAGAAGAAAAAAAACAAATATAACAATTATAAACTTATAGTGTACCACAATGGCGGCCTTATTACTAATAAGTAATTTCTTCCAGGCAACCACAGGCAAAGGACAGTATGTTATTGATATTTTGATGAATGTGCAATATTACTTAGATAAGGATTTAATATTTATTATAATACATACACAAATACATACATACATTATAATATTAAATTAAAAGGTGATTAAAATAAATAAATATGTAAATAAATAAATGAAAAAAATAAAATAAAGACATAATTCAGAAGTTGGAACTTGAAACTACAATTTTATCATCATTTTCGAATTTTAACTATTACATGATAGTCAATTTTTGGAATGAGTATTACCACTAATATATAGGAAATGTTCTTTTACCAGCATTTCGAACCGATACAGTGTAGTTGCCATTCTTATATGGGTAGGTAATGAATTCCACAGCCTTATTCCCGTAGCAGCAAAAGAAGAGTTATAGTACTTTGTATGTTGTAAAGGCACGTCTAAAAGGTGATTTGAGGCAGAACGTAACCCTTTGTCTGCTTGCCGAAACGAAAAGTTATCCTTCAAGTAAGATGGCAGATACGGATCATGTATGATGGAGAATACAAGTGACAAAATGCGAGCATCGCGACGACGACGAATTGGTATCCACTTGAGTTTCCTTCGGTATTCGGATACATGATCGAACTTTCTAAGGCCGAAGATAAATCGTATGGCAAGATTTTGTAGCCGCTCCAATTTGTTGAGCTGATCCTCAGTCAGGTTGACGGAACAAGTATCAGCATAATCGAGAGTGGATAGGAACAGAGACTCTGCTATCTTTATTTTGGTCGGTATGGGAAGAACGTAACGCAGTCGTGAAATGGAGTACCACGTAGCAAATACTTTCCTGCTAAGTTCTTTAATTTGTTGTCCCCACGACAGGGTTTCATCGAGGAAAACCCCAAGGCTCTTAACCGTCCGACTGAATGGTATAATCGTACCATCAACGACCACCGGTGGTAGGCTACCCCAGTCAATCCTAGATACCAGGCCAGGACTACCAATAACTATTAGCTGTGTCTTGGTTGGATTGATATGTAGACCGTGACGCAAGGCCCAATTAGATATAATCTCAATATCCCTATTTAAGGTGTTCAGGGTAACATGGAGGTTATTTAATGTCGATTGAATATATATCTGCAGGTCGTCAGCGTAAAGATGGAAGGACGACACAATATTTTGAGTGATGTTATTGATAAAAAGAGCAAATAAAAGGGGGGATAAAACACCACCCTGGGGAACACCGGCAAAGATATCAGTCCAGTCAGAACAAGAGTTGCCCAGCTTTACTCTCTGACGACGTCCTACAAGGTAACTTCGGAACAAATTAATTACAGATGATGATAAATTTAACGTCTTTAGTATTCCAATCAATACATCGTGGTCGACAGTGTTAAATGCGCTGCTGAAGTCAAATAAGGCTAGAACTGTAAGTAACTTGCTATCCATGCCAAGTCGTATATCGTCAGTTACATTTATTAGCGCAGTAGTGGTACTGTGTCCACGTCGGAAACCTGACTGGAAAGCGCTTAAAAGATTATTTTGCATTACGTAATTAGTAAGCTGCTGACAGACTAACCGTTCAAACACTTTAGAGAGAAAAGGTAATATGGAAATTGGACGGTAGTCTGAAACCAGCTTAGGTCTAACAGATTTAGGTAATGGAATTACGCTAGCATCCTTCCACGCGCTAGGATAAACTGAGGAATCAACAGCATGGTTAAAATATCAATGAGTATGGGCAAAGTAATATCGAGAATGGGGATGATAATTTTTCGACTAATACCGTCATCGCCAACAGCATTAGAAGAGATGGATGAAACATATTTTCTGACATCATCCTCATTGAACTTATTTAGAACAAATGAAGGAAAGTCGTGAGAGGGTAAATTTTCAAGATTATCAATAGTTTGAGACTTTAATTGTGAGCTAAGTGAAGTTAAAGGAGCAGCGAAGTGACAATTAAGGGTGTCTGGGTCTAACGTACAGGAATTATGATCCGTGCTTTTGCCGACACCCAAGGATCTCAGAAATCTCCATACTCGACTAGGGTCCCCATTCTCCACGGACGAGTGAATGTAACGCCGCTGAGCGTCTCTACACATTCTGTTACATCGATTTCTTATTTGGACATACTTCTCTCTGTGCTCCTCATTGTTGGAGTTTTTGTTATATCATAAGTCTATGCAATAAACTTATTTTTTTTTGGCATTTTTTGCTCTATATCAATAACTAGCGACCCGCCCCGGCTTCGCACGGGTATAAAATATATATCTACAGAAAAAATGATTAAAATCGATTCAGCAGTTTTGACTTGTATTCATTATTACTACCCGTGGCCCGCATTAGTCGGTACCGCCGCAAAAGCTACGTCTCACAGGGAATTGGAGCCTTTTGCAGGGTATAGGCAAATCAGCTGTTATGTAGGGATCATTGGTATTCTTGGTATATGCAACGGGTATATGAGCTAATTCACCAGCTGCAGGACCGGTCATAATCTTTGCTACTGCGCACCCCCGCCTTGGTAGCGCCCACTTCGAAACGGGCGTAACGCAATTTTTAATTTCGCCATAACTTCTAAACTAAACGTCCAATTTTAATCATTTAAACACCAAATATTATCTACACAAACTGTACTTAGTGATGAAATAATTTATTTTGATAAGGATTATCAGCATGAGTAAAATAAATGCGTTTAAATGTAGTCCAAAAAAAATCAAGATTTTTAAATAAAAAAATGGTTGTTGTGCCTCACTTGCCATAGATAGGTATAGTGTGTCGCGGGCATTTTTGTAGATATTTATAAGATCTACATTTACTTAGAACATTGTATGGTTCTATCTTTTATAGTTTAGGCAGCGTACGCAAAATAAGTAACTTTTCTGGTTGATTTTTTTCACCTTGTGTCAGAAAAACCCAAATATCTTACGGAACCCTATATTTTCCAAAATAAAAAGTAGCTTATGTTACTCGTAAATAATGTAGCTTTCGAATGGTGAAAGAAATTTTAAAATCGGTCCAGTAGTTTTTGAGCCTATTCATTACAATTAAACAAACAAACAAACAAAGTTTACCTCTTTATAATATTAGTATAGATAGATACGAGTAGGCACTTGAAATATTCACAAAATACTTAATTATAGTATTAGTACTTAACTAAATAATTATAAAATTAAAATAAAATAAATATTTAAGGGGGGCTCCCATACAAAAAACTTTTTTTTTGCCTATTTTAGCTCTTATTAAGATACGGAACCCTTTGTGCGCGAGTCCGAATCGCACTTGGCCGATTTTTTATATAGACAAGTTGCGTGAATGTCCAGTAAATTATAATTTAGGATATAAAATTAACAACCGAATTCCCAAATAACGCGGAAACAATAAATAAATAACCTAACCCAATTTTCAATTATGTCCATACTCCCTTACCGTTGATATATGGGCGTCGTTGCTTCCGACCTTTTCCCTACAAATAAATTATACAACTCCCTATAATTCAATATTACTTTACACATACGGTTCGGGGTACCTTTATTAAGTAACTCGATGACAGCTTTTATATTCGGTAACATTTTGGGATATTATTTTGCGTTTTGTACTGTGGGAATAATGCGTAGAGGCCAAAGGAAGATCTTCCGACCGAGCGAGGTGGTATGCCCGGTCAGGCCGAAGCCCACTTGATACATGTCAGCTGTCGTATATATACCGACGCGCTCAGAAAACTTCGATAGCGCGATGCAGGAATGTTAGGCGAATTGTGGGTACCGCCACATCACTCCCCCCCGAAGACCGGAGGTCGAATCTTGAAGCCTTGTTCGCTTTAGTCGCCAGTGCCAGTGAGAGTCCCAGTGAGTCGGAACTGTTGCAGTGAGTCCCAGTGAGTCGGAACTGTAAGCTGCTGCACGGGATCCAGTGAGTCGGATAAGCTGCCGTGCGGGGCCGATGCTACGTGCTGACCAGGAGAGATGTGCTCTGCTTGCTGACCGGTCGGTGTAGTGAGAAAGCCCGATGATGCCGATGCGGAGTCGCCCAGGCCGCGGTACATTGCGGCTAGTGGACGAGGTACCCGATGAGGCGAAGCTGGCTGGCGCGGTGCGGAGGGGCGGGGAGTGATGATGATGAAGGAGGCGTGTTCTGTCGAGGGTCACCAATGTGGGAATTATGAGGTAGCGTCATCTAAAAGATGCTTCAGTTCGGGGTCCTCAACCTGAGCAGCTGCGATTATTTCAGCGGACACAGGCTGAGAAATCTCCTCTACACGTGAAAGTGTATCCGCCACAACATTATCCTTTCCGGATATATGCCGGATATCTTTGGTAAATTGAGCGATCAGATCTAGGTGCCTGAACTGCCTTGGGGAACAGTTTTCTTTCCGGTTTCGAAAGGCGAATGTCAGTGGCTTGTGATCTGTATAGACCACAAAGTCACGTCCCTCGACCATATGCCTAAAGTATTTTACGCTCTCATATATTGCCAGCAGCTCTCGGTCATATGGTGAGTATTTTTTTTGAGTTGGACTTAGCTTGTGTGAGAAGAAGGCGAGGGGTTGCCAGGCATCCCCATCGTGTTGCTGGAGGACACTACCTATAGCGTTGTCGGATGCGTCCGTCACCAACGACAGTTTGGCATCGCACCGGGGATGGGCCAGCAAGGCGGCCTGACTGGTGTACGGTCAACCGATACGGCTTCCGGGTGAGTTCTTTGACCCTCAGGCTGATGAGACTAGCGATATGACGGAGTACTTGTCAAAACTTCGAAGTATTGTCAGGAAACTCCGCCCATCACCTGCGGCTAGGCACAACAGCAAATTCAAAACTTTTGTTCATAAGGATTTATCTTCCTCAACTCATATTTTCTTGAGGGACTGTACTGGCGGTGGTTTAAAGCCAGCATACTCTGGCCCGCATAAGGTTGTGGAAAGAGGGGACAAAGTTTTCAAAATTTTAGTAAATGGTAAGCAGGTTACCGTATCAATTGACCGGATCAAGCCGGCCTTCATACTGAGTGACCCTACCATCACACCATACTCACAACATAATACTAACACGCGCCAAGACACTCCACACTCACTACTCAACAGTAACACCCATCACTACACTCCTGCGGATAACTGCGACTTACAACCCGCTGATGATAACATCATTAGAACGACGAGGTCAGGCCGTCATGTAAAATTTCCGGACTATTATCGCCCTTGACGGTCTCTGGAGGGGGGTGATGTAGTGTACATATCTAAATTTCTTTTATAAAAACCTTTTTTATATTATTTTGTACTCTTTAGTTTATGGTATTTTGACTTGTTTACTTTTTGATAGATTTTGTCATGAGATTATAATAATTCAACTGGAATATCGAGTGTGCTATTTTATCATTTTCTCCTTCGCACCTTCAAAACAAGAAAGTTGGGCAAGCGATTCACCTCGCAACGACGCGAGGACCGTGCTCACTTCAGTACAATACCTATTTGAAATTATAATCAGTAATATTGAGCCCTAGTATATCCCGCAACCTGAAAATTTTGTGGTACACTTAACGGAAAAACTATCACGCCTATTGATTTGTTCTTTAATCCTTCGATCGTGGATTCTTGGAAATCTATTGTTATTCTATTGTTGTCGCGATCATAGTAATTTTTATTTATATTAGAGATGTGTTATCATCAGTCAGTCATGGTGAGACGACGCGACGTGAGCCCTCACAAAGCTCGGCTTTTTAACCGACTTCCAAAAAGGAGGAGGTTATATGCTCGGCTGTGGATATTTTTTATAGCTAGTAATATTATCAGTGGCTGCAAATAATCATACTAAGGTTCGAACAAAGTTACCCAATCCCCTTTTTAGAATACAGGACTGACAGACTAAGGCTGGTATAAATAGACAGTACTCAAGATGCATCTCGGTCTCAAGACACGGTTCAGGCTCTGTGATTGGTTGGCTGTCAAAATTTGGACCAATCACAGAGCCGAACCGCGTTTTGAGACCGGGTCGCATCTTAAGTACTGACTATTTATACCAGCCTTACAGTAAGACAAGGCAAACATTTTTCGTGAATGAATCGTGTCTAATTTTCTTTCCGGAGAGGTCTCCGGAATTGACCTTATGAATAAAAAATGGGTACTTTAGGTAAAGTACCCTAAATATCTTTACCTGATTTCATAAAATTCAGTCAGCGTCATAAAGTTAATATACGGTGCCCATTAGAGAAACAAAGGCCTGAGCAAGCGAGATGTCACTATCAATAACAAGTGCGTGGCAAAAAGTGACGTGTGATACATGACGGCAGAATTCTTTTTTTGACGTCCAGTCGGCACTTATCGGCACGCTTACAATTTAATCTCATAGAAAGACGTTTGTGTAAGTGTATATGTAAACAAATTTTTACACACATACGTAAATCAATTTCGGTTTCGTTTGACAGCTCGAGATTGTTGCTCTATTCCGCTAGGTATATTAAACTTTATCGTCAGCGTCTTAAGCATGAATAGATAACAGACAGGCCGAAAGGCAGAAAGACAGTCAGCATTTCTAACTTTAGTATGAATACGACGTACGAAAGCCAAAACATCATGATATCTAAGTATAGCTATAGTGTACATCACACTTCTCGATTGTCTTAATCTCCCCTAAATATCTAAATGGAAAATTAGTGACCCTTCACAACCAGATGCTTTTAATGACTTTTAAACATAATTATGTGCCGAAGTCAAGCCAAAGTATCAACTTTTGTTTCCAATAAATCGTACAATATTGGCGTTAACTTGAATATTTGGACCAGTAATTTAATTTTTGGTAACAATCTTGTAAAGTATCACTAGATCTAGCCGGACTCAGATACATTTTATTATTATTTAAGTTTGATTAAGATTTTGACATGTGCTCCATATATACATTATTATCTCACAAAATCTTCATTATACTTAATCCTTCGATCGGGGATTCTTGGAAATGCTATTGTATTCTATTGTTTTCGCGGTCACCAGTGTCTTTATGGGGCTTGAAGGATTAAGTAGTCATTGTCTCCGAGTTCAGCCATTAGTGTTTTTTACCCTACTGCCAGGAGGGTTATGTGTTTGCACTTTATTCACACGCGCACAAACACATAATATTATGTCTGCAGTTCTTCACTATAGAATTAGGTGACTATGTACCATTCTATAATTCCTCCCCATTTTCAGTACTCGGTTAATCTGAATCAAGGTCCATTACACCTACAAAAGGGACTTCCCCTTGATAAGCAGACGCATTCGCGTAAAAATCAGGGGATTCCCCGTTACGATGTAATGATTGAAAGGGGATTTGGGAAGCGTTTGCACGGTAAACACGCTTGATAAGATTCATAGCTTATCTGAGAGCGTTAGCAGCTGAGTTTTTTTCGAGACCATTGTAAGAATGTGATAATCTGTAACGTCAACGCGAATATTACGCGTGAGGGAAAGGAGGGAATGATTACAGCAACATTTTCTAGAAATATTATGTTTTCGCTAATGCCTCTATGGTCGAAGCTAAGAGTAACACTTTATAAGTACTAAGCATATCGCGGGAATGTACATGTTTCAGGGATAAAAACGATTCTTTAATCAAAAAGTATCTTCCATCTTAATTTTGTCGCAAAGACGTAGCACATCAATAGACAGACACACATTTGCATTTGTAATATTGGTAAGATATATCAGCATTTTTATGACTTTTCACAACTATATTTTAGTGGTTTTGACCAGCAAGGAAAGTTATATGTTATGTGAAGAAGATTATAAGAAAAACTCCATTTATACTTACCACTTTACCAATCTGTACTAAGTATGTGATATTTTCCCAAATAATTTCAAACATGATTTTCAAATTATCCACCATTTCCACTTTACCAATCTGAACTATGTTGTATTTACCCAAACACTTTCTAACATGATTTTCAAATTATCTAATGGATGATAACGCTTTATTATTTATGTAAACAACAAATCAATTTCCTAATCGCCATTTGATGAGTCTTGCGTTGTGAACGAGGAATTAATTGATACAGGGTGTTTGACTATTAATAGTTGAATGTCGTGCGACTTCCCGGCGCCATTTTGGCACAACACTATCTATACATACTTATTTAATCCTTCGATCGCGGATTCTTGGAAATCTATTTTTATTCTAGGTATTGTTGTCGTGGTCGCCGGGGTAAGCTGGCGGGGTTGATGTGTTAAAATCTGAAAGTGTGTCTGTCTGTCTGTTACCTCTTCACGCCGAATCCGATATGGAAATACTTTAAATTCCGGGAAAGGACATAGGACTTTTTATCCCGGAAAAATTTACGAATTTTGACGCAACGGAGCTGCGTGAGTGATCTAGTTATAGCTTAACTGTTACCACTTGTAATGGATCATAGTTGTCAATGCCGATATGGCTATTCTTAGGATTTTTTCTGAGATCTCTGATATTAAAATGCAATCTACAATTAAGTATATGTTTAAAACATCACATGAAACTGCAATTTGTTTGTCAAAGTTTGCAATGGTTCCTTACAAATGTAGACATGAGTACTAAGAGAATTGTTCTGAGTCAGAATAAAACTTGCAACACATTGTTTAAAATATCACACATAATCTACGATAAATAAAAACTACATATTCTACTTCATATTTAAAAAAAGTACTAGCTACCATAGTTATTTTAAAATAAATTTTGAAAATGGAATAACAGTATGCCCATTGTCTATTCTCTATATTATTATACAATATACAAAATAAAATATTTTGTACTCCATAAAATATTTTTCCAAGAATATCAGAATATATCCAGCAACAAAAAGGAAAATATATCCCGGCCAAACTGGGTGTCGAAAAAAGATGAGCGATACTATGAAGGTAAGCAAGCAGCACAATGCACATTCTTCATGCATTTTGCACCGATATATCTGAGTATTTTAACCCATAAATTCTCTCCCTTTTTTCATATTGGCACAGACCAAAATAAACAATGCAGAAAGGTTACTGAGGATTGTTTTAGTCAAACTATAGAAAACGCCTCGCCGTGTGCTCACTCACACACATATAATATATCAAAACTACGCCTTATTCTGTGTGCGTAGTTTCATTACTATGCTATGAAGTAAATTATATATTAAGAGTCCGTATACGAAATTTTGCCGATGAATATGAAATTGCAAAGGTTCGCTACAGAAATATTAGTAGGTTTTTTCCCCTTATTAGACTTAAAAAAATATATTAATTATTAGATTTAAAATATATTTAAGCGCGGAAAGCCGACTCGAGCCTTGCGGCGAGTAATATAATGTGAGATTTAGGTTGTTTTGAATCGTGTTTTTTGGCACAATTTGTTGACGTGACAACGTCTTATAATTCGATATGGGCTGCGCGCACGAAAAAACATGACGCAATATGCGGCGTTACCTCGCTCTGAGGCGTTCCATTTGAGTTGTTTAGCAGAAATGTACAGTCGGGGAAAATTGTGCTAAGCAGAAATTTACAGTCGGGGAAATGAGTTGTTTAGCAGAAATGTACAGTTGGGGAAAATTGTGCTAGGCAGAAATGTACAGTCGGGGAAATGAGTTGTTTAGCAGAAATGTACAGTCGGGGAAAATTGTGCTAAGCAGAAATGTACAGTCGGGGAAATGAGTTGTTTAGCAGAAATGTACAATCGGGGAAATGAGTTGTTAGCAGAAATGTACAGTCGGGGAAAATTGTGCTAAGCAGAAATGAACAGTCGGGGAAATGAGTTGTTTAGCAGAAATGTACAGTCGGGGAAATGAGTTGTTTAGCAGAAATATACAGTCGGGGAAAATTGTGCTAAGCAGAAATGTACAGTCGGGGAATTTTTTTCTTTTTTCTCGAATTGGATAGAATTTTATCTATAGATTATTTCTGTCGTTTTCTTTTTATGAATTACAGCTCCAAGTTGCCGAAATTAACAGCAATTCTTTGCCCATTTTCTCTAAAATTTTGCCGAGTTACATATTTTTTTACTCAACTATTTCATAGTAAAGTGGTAAAAAGTAATTCCAACATTGTATAGACGACTTTCTCAACAGTACATTATATTTTTTTCATACCGTTAAGACGTCAATACAATCCATAAACAGGTGATATTCTAAACCTTTTACAGCAAAAATCACAAAACTGTCGCGGGTTTGAGTTGGATTATTTAAAAATACTTAAAAAAAACTAGCTCCAACATTAGATTATAATTGAAATGATCTTACATGTTGTGCATTAAAACTTATAGAAATACTGTATTTAAACTGTTAAATCACGTCTGTAAAATCAGCGAAATCGGCAAATTTCGTATACGGACTCTTAAGTACGTGTGTGCTTGATAATATCATTATCAAGCACACACGTACTTAAGGTAAAATCTGAATATAGAAAAGAATAAGCTATAAAACGATTTGATTTTTTGATTAAATATATTAATTGTCAGCGCTATTAGCTCAATCACTCGATAAAATGTGTTCATAAGCCCGCTATTTCTAACAGTCAGCGTAACAGATAGACATCCAGTCAATGTGCGTATAGCAAAACTTTGATAATATATTCTAAATTCTGAATTTAACTGTTATGTACGCATCCCTTTCAAATAGTATTTTCAGAATTTGCTAATAGTCTTAATAAATTACATTTTTCTTCAGTTTCTATGATTTTAGTACATCTTGTATCTTACAATATATTTAAAAATACTTGTTTCGCAATTTGAGTTTTTTAAACAGACAAAAGGCCCACTACACATTCCCACCACTACAACTCCTATGTCGTCAGGATCAACAGTGGTAACCCGTAACCAACCACGAAAACCTTTTGATAATGATCTCAAGGATGCCCGAGGGACAAGCTAAATAGTCAATATGTCTTGGGACCCGCAATTTGAGTTGTTAAACTTTTCTGAAACGGCTAGACCAATTTTTTGAAATGTTGAGCGTTATTCTGTAGTACTAGAAGCTTGGCCAACATCATACATGGCAAAACGGGTCATAAAGTAATAATATAACTTTTTCAACAATATCGCGTACAACCACATTTAATCCCTTACCGTTAGCCCAATATTCCCAATTAATAACGGATTAACAACTATTTATTGCTGTATTCAATTATTAAGAGCGTTAATTTCAATCTTTATTTATCGTTGTCGAGGGATCAATGTATTACTATGGAAATGTGCGCTTTGCGTGCGCGGCCGGATAATTAAATAATAATACAATCGATGGTTATTTCGGTTTAAATGATAATGTCCCTTGTGCCACCTTACTAATAAAATGCCTTGTATTCGCTGTAATATTTTTAATAATAATTATATTATTATTAAGTATTAAAAATATTACAGCGAATACAAGGCACGCTGTCTTTGTGTGTTCTGTGTGTACAATAAGACCAACAAAAACAAGCAGAATAAGGGGGCAAGTAAAGAAGACACGATTTTTTAAAACAAAAGAAAGTGTTCGCACCTCTTTTATTACTTTCTGATAAGTGACGAATAGGCTATCCACCACTTAACTTGACAGATCGAATATGGAATGGAATCTGTCAAAAAAGTTGTGAATAGCCTATTCGGCACTCTATCGGAAAGTGGTGAAACATGCCCTAAGGGTATGTTTCACCACTTCCTGATAAGTGACGAATAGGCTATCTACCTACCATTAACTCGACATATGAAGTATAGAGAATCTGTCAAAAAAGTTGTGAATAGCATATTCGGCACTTTATCAGAAAGTGGTGAAATAGGCCCTAGCCCCTAAGTATTTTTACTTTTTTTTATTTGAACATATAAAAATATCGCAAAATTTTATTCACATTTCACAGTTTCGATGTCACAAAACTTATAAAAATATACCTACCTCACAAGCTGACATGCATATTTTTTTACTTTTTAAATGCCAAAGTTTATACTTTGGCCTCAGACAGACATTTTTCTAACTTGATATCGAGTTTGAGTTTCGGGAAAGCAGATCGGATAGTTTTTATAGAAATAAAGTTCAGTTAAAAGTTCTGACCAATACATATTTTAACTTCAGTGCAACAAAGTTTTTTTTTATTTTTTTTATGTGCAACAAAGTTGCGACCATCATCCGGTAACAATAACTACTAAGATCTCCCAAGACACTAGTGAACATATTTCTTAATGATGTGTATTCAAAGGATAAGCAATTAAGAGCCTTCCTGTAGGGCTGAGTCTGTCGCGAGAACATTAGTTTAGCACGACACCCCCTACGTAATGAGTGCCACATTTAGTTTGTATGACCACGATGTCAAATATCTAGATGAAATCTTTAGCCGATTATAATTGAGGCTCCAATCGAGGCGTGATGGTCCCTAAATCAGAATTAGGATATTATAGCATAAAACAAGGCCTTTGCATCCACTGTGGACATCAAAATTAAATACTGTAGTGCCTGAGACAAGCCCAAGTGTATTTATTTATTTATTTATTTATTTATTTATTCAGGTATAATTACAGGCAACAGAATAGTACATTTACATAAAATAAAAAATAGAAATTACACACATTCAAACTGAAGTCCTATTACAATTATACACATCATTACACTCATTAAAATTATTACTGCAATATTAATATAAAATAATTGGTAAATAGTACATGCTCAACAATAACATAATATAAATTAAATAAAGATAAGCTAAAATTTTATAATGACAATAATATAACTTGGCACAATTCATTGACTTAAAAATTATAAAAATAATATAAAATAGTACCTGATAATATAATTTAACATAAAAACTCTGTAAAAAGATTAATAAAAACATCGTTAAAATAAAAAAAGTTAAATAAATAATAAAGTTAAATAAAATAAATAAAGTTGCCCAAGCACATACGGCGTTCTCGCAACATAGTCGGCCTAGTCCAGAGAAATGAGCAGGTCTGGGAGTAACCGTGTGCGGGTTTCCTCCCGATGTTTTCCTTCACCGTACGAGCGTCCGTATTATATACTTGAGATCTAAAAATGTCTCATTGGTCCACGCCCCCACCCGGGATCGAACCTGCATCCTTTTGAGTGCAAACGAAAGGTCTATCCACTAGTGACTAGGCCACGGAAGTTATAGCATGGAGTGAGCGCTAAAGGGATGTTGTAAGATGAATTGGAGTCCAATTTTAGGACACGACGTTTAAGTTACGAATTTTTTACATTATAATAATATATTTTTTTGCACTTTCAGTTGCAGTTTCCTGTCAAATTGTTCATGGTTTGTAATTTTGGGCTCTAAAATTGGGGTAAGTATACAAAAAATCGAAGAGGCAAACATACTACTTACTCTTTTCTTTTGATGTTTAAATTGCTTTTGATGTTCAAATGTTTGTAAAACATTTGAAGATGCAAGCTCAATAATTCATAATTGAAAGACTATATTATTTAGGTATTCAAATTTTGATGATATTTCGTTACGTTTACAAAAAAATTAATTGACATCAAATGTAAGTCCTATAGTCCTTACTCTAAGATATTACAAACACAGTGTATATCTAAAATATTATAATATTATCTAGTAATATAACATCGCTGGCATGATATACGCATTGTAAACTATTTACCGTGCACTAAGGTCGAAAACAATAGAGCCTTATCGCTTTATGCTCGAGATAAACACCTCCGTTTGATTTTGACACGTTCTAAGACGTCGTGACACGTAGATAGCTCGTCTTACCCATTGTATCATAATGTATTGTATAATAATATTATTGCGTAAATTCATAGGGTAAACAGGTACTTAGCCTATCAACTCCCAAGCGGTCGAATTCGACCGCGTAAACAATAGATTTCCAAGAATCCGCGATATATGCTTGGGAGCATTTAAGAAAGATCTGCCAACCGTTAGTCTGAAGACGCCTCCTTTGTTCTTTTTGTGGCAACTTGCTTATTTTAGGTTATAATGCAGTTTTCAGTCTATTTCGTACCGTTCGTCCGTAACCTTAATTAGTACGATCTGAATAAGTAACGGACTATTTGTATTGTAAATGCCCAGTAAACATATTATATTATCATAGGATAATTTTTAATACTAAACGCGTGCGCACTAAAGGATTACCACGGAAATCATATTTTTTCCACCGATAAAAGCATTTCATCAACTCTAAACTCTATATCAGCCACATATTATACATCATAATATATCTGTCCGACTGTTACTCAACTATGGCAGATTTGGTTTCAGATGCTTTTAACTGAAACGCAATGATCCCATCTAGGTTTCGACCTCAACCAACCAACCAATATTGATCTAATCTTCTGATCAACGCAGATAGAGAGTATAGAATAGGAAAGGATTCTTTAAAAAGTATTTTTTACTTAAAATTACTGAATAAACGAATAAAGTGAACTATTAGCACTAGGGAGTTCTCAAACTTATTTCTTGTTATTGTGTCTGTTAATTTTTTTTTTATCTCATAGTGTTTGGGTTGATTTCATACGCTTGATCGTGACAAAAGGCTCTTAGGAGTTGCCCTTCCTTCTTCGAAATCAGGCGAACAAGTGCATGTTTTATAACTTAAATTATTATCTTTGAGCATAAAGCTTACGTTGGCTTATGATGGATGACCATTATTGATACCATGATGGCATACAGTAAGCACACTCGACATAAATCTTGGGCAAACATAGACGAACATGCATTCGTTCTCATCGCTTGTATTTAACCATCAAGAGCCAATACGATTAGGCCGCTACAGTGTAGCATACATTGACAGATTTCCTTTGGCGTCGGGTAAGCGATTATAAAAAACAAGCAATGAATACGTCACATGTGCTTCCCGTCAGCCTGAGTATGATGGATGTGGGGAGACGTAAGCCAGCTTTAAACGACTATAGACTAACGATTTCCATTGTTAGAATTATCTTTTATGCTACAGCAAAATGTAGCTTTATTCCTAAAAATAGCAAATGGACTATCTAACGTAGGATAGACTAGGGGTTAGTAAGACTTTTTTTAACACTCGCTGTAAATAAATTACATCATTTGATGTAATTTAATTATTTAATTACATTATCATCTGCGTTATTCTTTATATCTTTATAAAAGTTCGGTAAAGCAAAATGTACTGCCCAATGAAAAACTATTTTTGGCCGTATTTGCTGTTAAATGAACAAGGAAATATTCTTTTTCAATCAATCTTATAGGATAGCGCCAATTTTTATAACATTAACTAGCTGTCCCGGTGAACTTCGTGTCACTTTAAAACCTTCCCATGGACTTCTACGAACATTTTAAGACTAAAATCAGCCCAATCCGTTGAGCCGTTTTCGAGTTTTAGCGCGACTAACACATTTGAAAATCCATTTTTATATATAAGAAGACTAGCTGTCCCGGTGAACTTCGTGTCACTTTAAAACCTTCCCTGGACTTCTACGAATATTTTAAGACTAAAATCAGCCCAATCCGTTCAGCCATTTTCGAGTTTTAGCGCGACTAACACATTTGAAAATCCATTTTTATATATAAGAAGATAATTCTTCTACAAGTTAAAGAAATAAGTTTGAGAATTCCCTAGTGATAATAGTTTACTTTATTCGATTATTTTGCTTAGAAAGGAAATGTTATTTTGCAACTACAGTAAGTTACCAAAATGTTGAAATAGACTTAAGATAAAAAGCATTGTTCCAAAACTTCTCAGAATTTAGACCGCCGATAAATCTTTTCTACAAGTTGAAACATAAATTTTACAAAATACCTGGATAAAGTTTTGTCGACGAGATACTTGAAGTAGATATTAAAGTACATGATTTTCTTGTAGTTATAAATCTTTAAATATTTTAGGAATATTTGTACGTTGGACTAATATGGAAAACCAAGATCGCCACATTATTGTGTTAATAGCACTTAGCTGTTTACTCGTTTACTTGACTTATTTTATAATAAGTAATTAAGAATCTTCTGGCCGCAATCAAAGAAATTAAATGATGAATGATAAAACTTTTAATGAAGAATTTCACAGATAATGTATGGAGCTTATATCAAAATCTTATTTTAATTACAGTAAAGTAATTAATATTCGACTTCAGAAGTGCCTAATTTTCGTTTTTATTATTCAAGTGCCGTTCTATTCTCTATTTTAAATTTTAAACTTTCTAGTCCATCGAAATGTTTCTATGAAGTTAAATGTTCATAACTATATTCAAATTCGGATTTAAGTTACCTCCACTTACACAGCCTATTTCACGTTTTTGTGTGCAAAGCAAAAAAGTGATATGATTAAAAAAATAATTAAATCATAATCATACTACTTTAATCATAGTCTTAAAAATGTAAGTCATTAAAATATATTATAACACCTGCCTTTTGAAAGAAACGCCTCAATTATTATTAAAATGCATAATATACCCCACGTTCGCATCGCCTATGTTTGCCCAATATAGCCAACGTATAGCTGTAATACCAACAAATAAATTTTTGTGACAAACCGACACAATAGCCGACCGCTTTAATATTAATCGCACAATCCCCGAGCTCTCGTTCACCGATAGCATATTTCAGCCACAGACATAGATCAAGATAGATACCGCATGTGTAATGTGTACTTCGCGTGCCATATCGCGTTCCCAAAAGATGAGCAATGCTCGTCTTACGAAAGTCTGTTCTTTAGTCTGCTATCGGAATCGGACGTCAATCGGAATTTTAAAAATGCCTAAATGCCTAAAAGTGCCGTATTGAGCTGTAGAAATTCAAATAGAAACGTTGGCCTTGTTAATGGACAGGTTTCTTATCATCGGTACGTCACAGTGATAGGAAAAAAGTGACACGCTCGTTTTCATACAAATGGAGCGACATGCGGTATCTATCTTGATCTATGTCTGTGGTTTCAGCGCAAACTAGACCGCGGTTAACGAAAACGACGATTTATTATTCAATGTTGTATGGGACTTAACAGATTTTCGCTTAAAAAACCTTGAGCGTCATTCCAAGATTTCTTAGAGTGGGTTGCACCGTAGCCGTTGCTATCGTTACAGCTAAGGTTAATTTTAGCAGTAACTATAACCACCACACAACTTGACAAAATATGTCACTTGCTCCATGGTTTTATTGTTAACAGTTAAAGTAAAAGTTAATGGTGTTTAGAGAAAAAAATGAATTATCAGTATAAAATTGACGGAAAAAAATATTTATTACGACAACACTGTAAACCTTATTTTAACCATAAATAAATTTGTTTAAAGGTGAATGGGCATTTTGTATGAGGTGTGTCCCAACCCTTGTAACAAGTTGCGACTAGTATAAACATGTTCAAATAAGCATTTTTACTATCAATATGCCAAGTTTTTGTTGTAATTGCGTGCAGGTCAAAAGTTACTGGGCTTCAAGTGAAAAAAAATGTGTTTGAAATAATGCTTTAATCATACTTTATTACATTTTGCGTTATAATAATTGTACAGTAATCACAGGAAGTAGTAGTTTTTTTTATCGTTATTAAGAATTGCACAGTTGAAAATATGTAAATAACAATGGAAATAATACAATTCTGATAATTGTACCTTTGTTATTTATATATTTTCAAATACATAAATAACAAAGGAATAATAGCTTAATAGGAATAAAAGCTTAACCCTTAGCCGAAATCGATAGTTTTAAATGTAGAAACACCAGAAGTCCTTTATTAATGCGTAAGTCGTCAATAAATAAATAGGGAGTAACAATTTTAAACATGGAAGTGAAGCACAGCTACCAAAAACTGACTGTATCATGTCATGGCAACGCCACGAACAAAGTTATTTATATACTTAGTAATACCAGCTGTCAAGTTTAAACAACTTTGTTCGTGGCGTTGCCATGACATGACATGACATGACACAATCAGTTTTTGTTCATGTGCAATAAAAGGTTTAGCGGTGCAAAAAAACAAAAATTACGACGACGAACACGGCCAATATGGCAGCGTGTGGCATGGGAGGGGGAGGGGGGGCTTAGAGTAGGCGCACAGTCGACCGTGTGGTATTTTCCACTTGATTTTAAATTAATCCTTCGATCGCGGCAAAACGAGACACAATAGCCTTTCAATTGTAATCGCGGCCCACTTGGGCCTTACGGGAGTTGAAGCGTTAAAATATTTTTGATTATGTTTTATTAAATATTTTATAAAAAAAAATGAAATGACTATGACAGCTTCCCTGCACAAGATACAGAGTTACGCCCATACAAAAAAATATAACACTAATTGAGATCTTTCATTTGATATAGGTAGGAAAATGTTACAACACATGGGACGAAACCGCCCATTCGTCTTTGACAGTTGATTTGACATTTTGTTATGTTTAAAATTAGTTGATGCAACCCGCTCTTAAATGATTTCGTACACTAAGGGCGCTTTTCCTGCCATGCGTGTCATCCGCACGCGGTACTGGTCCGGATGCGGGTGACAACATACTCCTGGCTATGCGTGTTGCATGGCAGGAGAAACATCTATGAAATGATAGTATGCGGGCAACTTGCATGTGGACAAGCGGCCACACAGCCTCATGCTTCACCAGCCAGCACAGCCTCGGCATAAGTGGCCAACAACTTAATAAAATTGTAGATGTTGCTTGCAACTTTGCTCTCGTATATTATATGCATAGGTAGATTGCGGGAACCGTACATTTTGACGGAATAAAAACTTTTCTTGCGTTTTTCCTGGGACTCAATGTAACTTCACTTCAAGCTAAAAGTAACTTTATTACAACACACACTTAAGAGCCTACTATCAAAAGCCACGCCTACACACAACGCTATCATCTAATCGTGATACAATAATTCCATGAATCGTGCTCCCGGGAAATGTGCTTTAGGCTGCAGCTAATAGTGAACAATATCGCGTAACAACGGTTCCCGCATTATAGCACGAAAGTAAAGGTCGTAAGTCCCAAAACTGTTTTTTGATGATTACTTAAAAACTAAATACAATACTAATATTTCCTTTATCTATTATTTTATAAAGTGTGTGATTGTAGTAGTGCAAGTTATTTAATGATAGTAACTCAATAAGTGTAACAGATATTTGTTGAAATGTCCAAAAAGATTCACAATTTCGAAAAATAAAACTATCGAGTCAAAATAAGTGAATTGTGTTTTCCGGTAGCTAAATATCAGATAAATATACAATGATTAAATAAATCTCAATTTCATTTGAGTCAGTCGTCTTCCGGGATCGTAATACTTATTAGAAAACACAGCAAAATTGCACAGCCCGCTCTTTAAAAATTGCATTTACTGCTACTCTATAATATATTGGATTATACATCCATGATTATTATATCTGAATTTCACGGTTAAGTTAGCCAGTGTGATTGGCTAACGTCGATAGTAACGGATAGAACGGACGGACAGGTGAACCGGCTTGAACCGGACTGCGGTTATCCGGATTAACTAAACTGTAACTGACTTACCTACACCTTGGTAACTGGGTTAGCGGTCTTTCAAGATATCCTTCAAGTGTTTTAGTGGAAGAAACAAGTTTAAGGAAACAGAAATTCTAATCTGTCAACTTTAGATTAACGATGTGACCATAATATTATTTCGACTGTACTTATTTTTTATTTTTTTTACTTATTTTATGAAATAAGGGGGCAAACGAGCAAACGGGTCACCTGATGGAAAGCAACTTCCGTCGCCCATGGACACTCACAGCATCAGAAGAGCTGCAGGTGTGTTGCCGGCCTTTTAAGAGGGAATAGGGTAATACTTAATAGGGGAGGGTAGGGAAGGGAAAAGGGTAGGGGATTGGGCCTCCGGTAAACTCACTCACTCGTCGAAACACAGCGCAAGCGCTGTTTCACGCCGGTTTTCTGTGAGCCCGTGGTATTTCTCCGGTCGAGCCGGCCCATTTGTGCCGAAGCATGGCTCTCCCACGTCACAAAAGTCCTCTCTGTCCTTCCACTTTCGATAAATTCGGTAATTATAAATATGAATTCAGAAAAAATTCTACTAATATAATACTGCAGGGTGTAACAAAACTTAGTGATAATACTTTAGGTACTCGTAGTGTATGACACCCTTGTATAGAGTTCACTGTGAAAGTAGCAGCTCTATTTTTTAAATATTATTTTTAATATATTATAATTTAAAGACCTTTTTTTTACTTCTGTATGGGCAAACTCAACACGCTTTAGCGCTTGGCCTATAG
This sequence comes from Polyommatus iphigenia, assembly GCA_963422495.1. Lineage (NCBI taxonomy): Eukaryota > Metazoa > Arthropoda > Insecta > Lepidoptera > Lycaenidae > Polyommatus > Polyommatus iphigenia. Next base: position 10,083,406 of record OY730182.1, read on the forward strand.
TCATACAAATAATTAAAAATAAATCTCTTTCAGTGCTACTACTTTCAGAGTGAATTCTATATTAAGCAATTCTGTATGACACATACACAGTACACATCCTAAAGTAACATCACGTTGTTTATTTACACCCAGTATAATAAATTTCATAATCATCTTTAATATAGGTAATACTAGATGACGCCCGCAACTCCGTTGCGCCAAAATTCGTTTATCGCGCGAGAACCGTACATTTTTTGGGATAAAAAGTATCCTATGTCCTTTCCCGGGACTCAAAGTATCACCATACCAAATTTTAGCAAAATCGGTTCAGCGGTTTGAGCGTGAAGAGGTAACAGACAGACAGACAGACAGATATACAGACAGACAGACATACTTTCGCATTTCTAATTTCGCGCTAAAACTCGAAAACGGCTGAACGGATTGGGCTGATTTTAGTCTTAAAATATTCGTAGAAGTCCAGAAAAGGTTTTAAAGTGACACGAAGTTCACCGGGACAGCTAGTCTTATATATAAAAATTGATTTTCAAATGTGTTAGTCGCGCTAAAACTCAAAAACGGCTGAACGGACTGGGCTGACTTTAGTCTTAAAATATTCGTAGAAGTCCAGGGAAGGTTTTAAAGTGACAGGAAGTTCACCGGGACAGCTAGTAATATATAAAAATGGATTTCGAATTGTGTTAGTAACGCTATAACTCGATGACGGCTGAACCGATTCTGCTAATTTTAGTCTTAACATCATCCTTGAAGTCCAGGGAAGGTTTTTAAGTGACGCGAAGTTCGCCGGGACAGCTAGTATTATTATACAGGGTGCAATTAAACCTTCCAAATTGCCAAATTTTGATATATTGATCCTTGTTAAAAATAAAAATACACGTATTTTTTTTTTCATAATCACTCGGTACTAAATTGTTGAGAAATAGCTTCCGAAAGTTATCCTAAAAAACACTACTTACAATTAATGGACACGATGCGTCCCCCGCGCGTGACGTGCCCCCGCGCCGCGAGTGACCGTTCTGCAACGATTTTAAATGGGATAAAATATGTCATTAAAAAAATAACAACCAATTTTTTTTTGGTTTAATGGACTCTCCTAATGATACCTAAGACCTGGAAAAAAATTGGCAGGAAGGTTTAATTGCATCCTGTATAAGACTTTACATTTTCTAGGAAAATTACCTCTATAGTTTCGCTATTCTCACTGCAGGCGACAGAAACACGGAGAGAAATCACGATAGGTCAATGAAATCTCTTTCACGATTTTGAATCCTCCCGCTCTAATCTGACTTTGTCTAATCAAAGCTTGGAAATCCGTCCATTAATTACACTTTGTGACTTTTGGTTTTTATTTCGAAACTATCCTGATTGGGACGTTATATTGCGATAGCGATTACTAATTGGACAAAATGCTAAAAATGTCAGAAATACATTCTAATATTTTTTGTGCCTTTCATATGAGTTTTAAGTAAAGACTTCTAGTGTTGTTATTTTTGTGATGGTTAAAATTTGCGTTAAATTGTGACGTGAGTGAAAATTCGTAAGGCCGTGTTCAAACCAAACTGACTGTCAGCCGCCGAAATTGAGCAGGCTCACAGTGAGAACTTGAGAGTCATATCAGTGAGAATGATATTTTTTTTTCCAATATGACATTGTCCTCAAGTCAAGCTTACACGTGATAGCGAGTTCTTTTTTTTAGTTATATTTATATCACTTCTAATAAATTAATGTCAAATAACTCCTAAGGGTTTTTTTAAATTTCTAAATTTGTACTGAATTGACAGATCGGCATGTCGCCTCGCGCAATCGTAATCTGTCAAATCCATACAAATTTATGCCGCGCCGCACCTCGCCTCGCCTCGTCGCGTTGCCGTCGGAATTGACCCTTAGGGTTGATTGAGACCAAAACGCGACGCGTAGATGCATTTCTAAATTAGTATGGATTTGACAGATTTGCAAGACGTCTCACGTAATTGAAATCTGTCAAATCCATACATATTTATGCCGCGCCGCGCCTCGCCTCGTCGCGTTGAGCGGTCTGACCCTAACACACACATCGCCATTATGCATTGTTAGTTCGCCTCTCGTTACATGGCGTCTCAGTGTGACCGACCCTAACTGAAGGTTAAAGTCAGTTCAACGCACGCATATTTTTCGAATTAATAACGCTAGAATTTAATTGAATTGAAAAGTAAGTGGCGAGATAACAAAAGTTATATTAAATTACATACCTGTTCACTCTGAACTCTGAACTTTTAAGCATAATGGTAGGGGGACCATATTATAGTCAAAATGGTGGATTGGACTTGACAAAATTGAGAAATCTTAATATTTTTTTGGATTTAAAAAGTTAATAAGTAAATCATTAAATTAATTGGTCGGCATAATAGGCATAATATAAATCAACTGTCGAGATATAATAATAAAAAGTAACTGTTTTTTATAGAGTTTTGAGAACAAAAAAAAAAATTAATAATATTATCAGACAATGTTAATTTATCTAAAATATTAAAGGAATCAAAATTAGAAGTGTCTTCAGAAGTATAAAATGATGGTTACTCCAGCAATAAACAAGTAACTTTGGAACTATGTGAGGTACAAAAAGATTGCAATTAGAAGCATCTTCGCATCGCTCCCAACTTGGCGGTTTATTAGGAATTTCGTGTATTCCACCGTTCCACGTTACCACGTAACATATTAATTATTTCACTTCATATGTCACCTTGTTTACAGGGGTTTTCATCAACATCATCATGTCTTCATGATAGACAATATGGCGAGGGTCATATTCGTCTTAAATTGCCGATAGTGGACGCTGTTCAGGTAGCATATGTCTAGTAGTATAAGTGCCAAATGGCTATATGAACACCGCGCTGTGAGCACGTTTTTTACACAGCCATTGGCTATGAAAACAGTCATATAAGGTTATATATGTAAGCTTCTATACAGCGTCTATATGACCAAATTGGGCACACTTTATATATTTAAATTGCTCTATTATTGCTATATAAGTAGCTTTACTATGACGCTTTACCATTGTCATATAAGCAGCTTGTTGCTGTGTCATATAAACCTTTAACTTTTTGTCTATCACATTGTGTTTTATAGATAGAAAGTCTTTCCATGCTGATAGAGTCCCATTGTCAATAAGACATCAAAGTTTTTTAATAAACAGCTAAAATTTTTACGTTGGCGTTATCTATACATCATCTTATATCTTTAAACGAGCAATCGTTTAAAGATATAAGATGATGTATAACGGAATCGTTTCCAACGATTTTCATAAAATTTAGTATTTAGGGGGTTTCGGGGGCGATAAATCGATCTAGCTAGGAATCATTTTCATAAAATGTCATTTTATGTGTGTTTTTTTGAATTTTTTGAATACCGAGCGAAGCTCGGTCATATAGCTAGTAATATAATAAAACTGTAGAAATGAAGATTCTGTACATTAAAGATATTCAAAAAATAATAAGCGGAGGGTGTCACTACATCGCTATAGAAGCCAAATCTGTGGTCAGTTTTTTGCCTGTCTGTCTGTCTGTCTGTCTGTCTGTCTGTCTGTATGTTTGTTCCACTATCACACGAAAACTACTGATCCGATTTGAATGCGGTTTTCTCAGATGTATTTGTGTTCTTCCAACTTAACATCTGATGTATAAAAAAAATTCCCCCCACCCCTCTAAAGGGACGAAAGAGGGGGTAAGATTTTGTATAAGACTTTTGCTTTAACACGAAAACTACTGATCCCATTTGAATGCGGTTTTCGCAGATATATTTGTCTTCTTCCAACTTAACATCTGGTGTATAAAAATTTTTCCCTCCACCCCTCTAAAGGGACAAAAGAGGCCGTCAGATTTTGTATAAGACTTTTGCTTTAACACGAAAACTACTGATCCGATTTGCATACGGTTTTCGCAGATATATTTGCTTTCTTCCAACTCAACATTTGGTGTATAAAAATCACCCCCCCCCCCCAACCCCCAACCCTCTATGGGGACCAAAGAGAGGGTTAGATTTTGTATCAAACTTTTTTCTTTAATGGACTTACTTCATATTATTAACTGTTTTTCCAACTTAACATCTGGTGTATAAAAATTTTCCCCCCACCCCTCTTAGGGGACAAAAGAGGGGTTAAGATTTTGTATTAACTGATGAAGTAGAAGTATTTTAAATGGCAAAACAACGTTTGCCGGGACAGCTAGTGATATAATATATCTGGTATTCAGCACCTCACAGGCGCGTCGCTTGTTAATAAATTTCGTGTTACACGTGATGGAAGTTCGCAAAGTTTTCAAACTTCACTAAAATTATACACCTTAGAAACAAATAGACAAGGGTAATGTAATAAAAATTGGTAAGACCTATAATAATAATTGGTACTTACTTAAATATACTTTAACTTACTGCGGTGCAGCGACCCAAATTGAGTATTGGCCTCTGACACAAGCACACGCCATTTCTTCCGATCCTGTGCGACAAGTCATTTTTCGGGCCCTAAAGCCTCTATTTATGCAAAGAAACAGCATTTTTTTACTGTTAGGTATCGTATTTATCTACTCACATCTCCAAATTGGATAGGTTGAAATCCTGTCTATTCCTTAACTAATTCTACGAGCCAAGCGATTATAAGCATCCATCTTCTTAATAAATCATGTCAGTTATTAGAAGGTGTCTCGTTTAGGAACTAATTACGTAAGCGCCCAATTTCGACCAAGTGTTGTTTTTTTGCATAATGTTTCTTCGTAAATTTCAGAAGTGTAATAAAGGATCGCTTAGTTTTTTAGGGTTCCGTTATCTTGTGATGATATAATGATTTAGCATGCTTTAACCTTCGTTCTTCGGTCCCAGTGAAATCTTATATTAAAAAATGTATAAGGTTTTATATTTATGTTACCGCGAAACCGATAAAATTAGATTCTAGAAGAAGATATAAAAAAACTATCAAGTAAAATTTATTTATGCAAAACCGCAATTTTTTATATTATAATTTATATTTTGAGCGTCTTTGAACTCCCACTTAAGAGGCCGGGTACCCTTGGAATTTCTCATACAAACGTAATACCAAAATCATTTTCTCATACGAAAATATTTAACATGTTTGAGTTATTTTTCAGTTTAAAATAGTAATTACCTAGGTTCCTGCACAAAAATTTACTTCAAAATATTTAAACACAATTTTTTTTTGTTTTAAATTTTTTTTAGTAAATTTACAACTAAATATTTAAACACAAAAAAATAGAGTAAAACACTAAAAAATATATAACTAAATAATAAATTTACTACAAAATATTTAAATATTAAAAAATATTTTTTAGGGTATTTACTATTTATTAATATATTTTTTAGTGTTTTACTCTATTTTTTGGTGTTTAAATATTTAGTTGTAAATTTACTAAAAAAAATTTAAAACAAAAAAAAATTTTTTGTGTTTAAATATTTTGAAGTAAATTTTTGTGCAGGAATCTAGATAATTACTATTTTAAGCTGACTAATAACTCAAACATGTTAAATATTTTCGTATGAGAAAATGATTTTGGTATTACGTATGTATGAGAATTTCGAGGGTACCCGGCCCCTTAAAAGCGGTCTCTCCGATATTTACAATAATATTATGCATTTGTGTACGGAACTCGAAATATTCTCACCAAACCTATTTCTTTCCTGTTCATCGTACCACAAAATACTCGTTCAAGTCTCGTTAAATGGAATAATAAATAAGCAATTCGGGGTGTGTTAGGGGCGTTGTTTTGATTTCGGGCCTATTTTTCTGGTAGTACATTTGCTACCTACCTTTAAAGGTTTTGTGTGAAAACTAAAACTAGACTTTACCTCACAATATTACGATAGACTATCGTAATTCATATCTATGAAAGATATAACTGACACGTCACAAATTACAAACCAGTTAAGCTTATATTATGTAGCAGCTGCAAATTTTAATAGTTTATTGAATGTAACAACGATCATTAATTTTATTCACTATGTCGGTAGACGTCGTTCCAATCGTCTGTTTCATCAAAATCTGTCCAGTATTTTCAGAGGAGATAGACAACAAACACCACAACTTTATATTATTACCTCGATCAAGGGAATCGCAGACACAATAGATTTTCAATTGTTATGCGACAGCCGGGTGCCGCTTGGGGATTGATGGGTTATTATTTTTTTCTGTGTCGAAAACATTCAAATTTTCCAGTTTTACGTCTAAGCCAATATAAACTTTCCTCCAGACAAATGATAAGAGATTGTCGGAACTCGGAATGTGCGTCGGTAAAATCGGAATATTCGGGACTTTCGGCCGGAGACCGACAATCGGCGGGACGTGACCTGCACGCCGATGCCGGATTAGAGGGGGGAGATAACTTCGTACGAGTCTCTGTATGCATACGTCTATCCGACTTTGTTTATGGAATATAGAAGGAACGCTTATGAAAATATTTTTTTAAATGTTATGAATTCTTTTTATTAAAAATGTGCGGTTCCAGCAGGATTTTTGCAATCATGAAAAGAGATTAGATTGGTTTTGTGTATATTTTTTGTTTATGCTCATAATAGGCTGCAGAAACCAAAAATACTTATAAAGAATGACCATTTATCACGACAAAATATTGTGTGATTATGATTAATGATACGAGTAATATTATAGTGTGATTTCTACACAGAGTTAAATATGTAGCGATTAGATTTAGCTTTAGCATGGTCACAGTAGAAACAAGAATGTGAAAGAATAGAAATACTGACAGATTTTAGCAAAACTACGACAAATATTTGACAATCTGTCACATTGACTATCAATACGTCACTATGTCTATTCTCCCGTAGAAAGCAATACTTTCTAAGCTTATCGCACTGCAACAAAATACATCGACATTTCTACAAGCTACACCCAATTGAACTATGAGTTAGAACGTGTATCCAAATTAATTTTATTACAACAATACCACGTGTGGGTTCGAAACGCTGAAGCCCTAATGATGACGTCATAAGCGGCAAAGCCTGACGTTTCAATTATTTAGCTGTCGTTTGTCGAGCGTGCGTTGAATTAAGCGTGCATAGAGTGGGTTGGTGTAAAGAGGGGACACTTTGGATTCTAATGTAAATAGGTGCGAGGAACGAACTTTTGGAGGTTTAATTTGTGGTGGGTGCTCTGCACAGCACAGTACAATATAATCATGGAGAGAGAAATTGAGTTGAAAGTATCTCCGATTTTTAATAATAACTACATTTTTAATAATTACTAGACACCTTTAGTGTACGCTTTCACTTTATTTTGAATAGTATAAAACAAAATATTATAACTCACCTCTAACTATCTTCAATAACTATTCAATAATTCAATAATTCAATAGCATATATAATATGCAATAATTCAATAGCAAATAACTCACCGTATTTTGATATTCTGATCATTATTGTTTTTGTCTTTATACAAAAACTCTTCAACCACAATAAAATCAAGTGTCTATTCTATTTGTTATTTACTCCCAAAGCTGTGTTGTGTTATAACTTGTTAATGTACTTTATTAAATTAACCAAAATTAACCTCTGATAACGTTTTACGTTCCCAGAATTTTTATTAAAATTACAACAAAGTTTTGGGCAAGTAAGGTTATATTTTAGCCCTTTTATGTTGAGTACTCTGTGTAATGAAGTTATTATGTATCATCATAATTGCTTTTGTGGTATTGTTTTTTTAAGATACAATTATGGTCTAAGGTGAAGCACAAGGTTTTACTAAAGGTAGTAGGTTCGACTTCATCCAGTGACACTTATTTTAATTTTTCACTATTGTTTTATAAATCTATAATTTAAGTATGATTATAATATTATGAGCTACTTTGTTTGTGCAAATTAGGGTACCATGCTATGTTTTATCATAATAACACAATCAATTTAGTAAACATTAAAAACAATTATTAAACTATTTTCCTTATTTCTGTTACATTAACAACATAATATTATGTTATTATACATTATAGTATTTAAATTTAAAATAGCTTGATATTGCCATGAACGTAGGAAAAAAGGATTTTTATACGTCCATGGATATTACAACAAAATTTCCCTCATTATAAAGGCAAAGAACGTCAGACAAAATAAGTTTTTTTCTTCACACCGAATTCCAAACGAACCGCTTCGGTTTGGTTTACTTATCTTTGTACCCTGTTCTTGTACAGTCGAAGACATATTTTCAATTTTGTTGGTTCTTAATTTTTTGTTTGTTTGATTATATATACTGGTTTTTATTTTTGGTGTTTGTAAAGATAATAAAATCCTAATCTATACTTATAAAATTACATGTCCTGACTGACTGTCTGATTCATCATCGCTGAGCAAAAACTGTTAAAGTTACAGCCACGAAATTTGGTGAGTAGGGTTGTTTTATTAAGTAGACACCCACTAAGAAAGGAATCTTGAAAATTTTACCCCGAAGGGTGTGAAATAGGGGTTGACAGTCTAAATGAAAGTCCGTCATTTCTTAAGTTAGGAACATGAAACTTTATTTTTGAGTTACGGATTAAAAATGAATGAATACGTATTTGAGCGTTTTTGGAAATTCTACCCCCAAGGGGGTGAAATTGGGGGGTTGAAAGTGTGAATGAAAGTCCGTTATTTCTTGAGTTAGAAACATGAAACTTTATTTTTGGGCTAATAATTAAAAATTATTGGATACGTGTTTAAGCGTTTCTGAAAATTTTACCCCCAAAGGGGTAAAATAGGGATTGAAAGTTTAAATGAAAGTCCGTCATTTCTTAAGTTAGAAACATGAAAGTTTATTTTTGGACCCGTTTTTACCCTTTGAGTAAGTTAAAAAGGAGAAAATTATCCATCGACGTCATTATACTATGCTAACGCGGACGAAGTCGCGGGCAACAGCAAGTTATGTATAAAGAACATAGCGTAAAAATTGCATATATGCAATTTTTCAACGCACCTACAATTATATTATACATGTGTTACACTACGTTTTGCTATTAAGTTACTCTTCTCAAATTAACTAATTTGGGTACCATATTTTATCAAAAATGTTACGTACCATGTTTCTACAAAACCTTGTAAGTCAAGAAATGGTAATACTTTTTGTAATTATTTTCGAATGTCATAGTTGACCAATGAAAACATATTACATTTTTTTTCTTATTTTTACCATAGCTATCTAGATCTTTTCTCAAAATTTTAGCCACAAAAAAAATAAACCGAGTATATCCCACAACCTGAACATTTTGTGGTAGGCACACTTTACGGAAAAACTATCACGTCTGTTGATTTGTTGTTTGAAAAATTACTTTTACATAGTAATTTAGATGTGTTATCATCAGTCAGTCAAGGTGTGACGACGCGAGACCTCACAAAGCTCGGTTTTTAGCTATATGTAGATTTACCATAGCCAGGCTCCCTTTTCTTAAAATTTTAGCCTCCAAAAATATAATGAATCTCAATGTTATCTGAGTGTACGTTAAAATGCTCAAATAGTCTGGGCGGGAGATAAAGCGTTTATGCTAATAGCTGTCCACAGACACCGACTAAAAGTTGCCACTTCATACCGAATTGAATAATCCCGATTGTAACGAACGGACAAACAAATAAATTCACTAGTTAACTCAAATTTACGGAGCTTTCGGTGCTTTAGGTTATTTTGTCAGATGTTTGGATATATTTAACAGTTGTCTTCTGTGGATTCTTGAAAATCGATAATTTTATAAGTGTTTGATGAAATCTACAGAAGGTTTATGAACTTTCCTTTTCATTATTTTTTCCATCTTTTCCAGGTAAAAACTAGGTAAATATATACCACAAAACAACGTTTCGGAGACTCAAATAGACATAATTATTACAGCTGACACGTAACATAAATTATACCCGTTTGTTGTCGTCGTATAAATTTCCTTAATTACAATCCAAATATAATAGTGAAAGGCAAAACCTAGTAAAGCACATAATATTATGAATATATCTCCAAAAGCAATAAACACGTCATGAACTGAAGTAATCAAAAACAGCGGTACAGTCAATGTGTCAATCGTTAAATAAATCACATCACACGCGCGCCGTTAATGAAAGTGACTATAAATCGACCGAGCTATTAAAATTCATTGCTTTGTGTAGTTAACTGTACTTTTTAAATTGATTTTGGAAAGAAGAATTACTTTTTTCGTTTTGTAGAATGACATGGTTTTGTTTAGTTTTTACTAGACTACGGTAAATACGAAAGGAAGTATATATAAAAATTTTAATATGTTCGTTGCAAAATACTAAATAGCGTCGAAATTTATTAAAATAAGTATTAATTAATTTTAAAATGGTGCTTGAAACATAGGTTACATAATTCGGGCTACAAACATCTTTAACTTTTTTTATCTAAAATCAGTAGCGAAGTCATACTATTAAAATAAATAAATAAATAAATAAATAAATAAATATATATATATAATAAATAAATACAGCTATATTGTGATTGTAACCACTTTAAGGCACGCTTATAATATGGGGAACTAAAATTGCTCAATTCCAGTCAAGTCTCGTCAACTATGACGTCACGACTACATCAAGCAATTTGCGGCAACAAGCAGCGACAAGCAGCAATATTGCGCAATACAATTGCCTGGAATATCCAAGCCCATCGGACATACTTTAATTCGTATCTGCGACATTAAGCGGTATGAAATATCTGGAGCAATTATTAGAAGCAATATCGCCGAAATAATTGCCGCAATTTATTGAAATTGCTCCATATTGCTCCACTAATTGCTCCAGATCAGTCCATTCGTATCGCCAAGCAATTATTGCCGCAAATATTGCTCGTGTGTGCATCTGCTAGATCGCTTCGTTAAACTCGGCTCCGCTTTCTCTACGCTAACGTAGCGTTTGTGCTACGCACTACGGAGTACGTAGCGTTGCTACGAACGCGCTACGTTACGTAGACCACCTCTACGACATTCCGCTACAGAGTTATGACATCGGTGTCTAAACACACTATGCCGAAGTTCCGCGGCGGAATTTCCGCATGATTCCACCTGAAATGTATTTTAAATTACCGATGACACACCATGCCGAAATTCCGTCGCGTTATATTGTATGCGTTTGACATTGCTGACGTAATCATGCGGAATTTCTGCCGCGGAACTTCGGCATAGTGTGTTTAGACACTAAATGTATATTGTAAATAAGCATTTAATACCTAGGCTGTAGAGGCATTAAGGAAATACTTCCCCTACCTGATAAAAAGAAGGGAATACAGGCGTTATATTATACAACCTTCAAGAAGTGAGCGTATTCCCTCTTAAAGGCCGGCAACGCACCTGCAACAGTGATGTTGCGAGTGTCTATGGCGACGGTAGTTTCCATCAGGTGAGTTATTTGCTCGTTCGCCCGCTAATTTTATATTAAAACAATGGTTTATTCGTGTTTGATACGTCAGAAAAGTCTGTCGAAAACCCTCTTAACTGGAAAGGACAAAAACCGTATAACTATTATGCCTGCAACTATTTCAGTCTTTAAAAATTTGCTCTCGGATTTTCATTGTCATTTGTATTAATGGTTCATCTAGACTCGTTAACGATGTAGCTTCGAGTGACCGATCGCCGGCGATTCGAATCTATCTTCCTCTCAGAATCGCCCAGTAGAGCGATTGGGCGATTCTTTGTGACACTTTTTCACACTAGTACAGTACTGGTGTGAAAAACTAGTATTACTACATTAATCGCTCTAAATCAATTTTCCTTTCAATAAAATCGTTTAAAACTAGAGTGGGCTATTCTTTATGATGCGTCTATTTGATCTTTCACTCTATGTAAAAGTCTGTCTACTTTCCGGCATACTTTGTTATTTTTAGACAATAGTGTGTGATGAAAGTTTGTATATAATAATACTTCTTAACGCGAGCGAAGCCGCGGGCAAAAGCTCGACTAGGATAAGCGTATTCGTTCTGAAAAGTCAAAATCCTGCATACACATTTCTATCTCGTTATATTCCAGTCCAGTCTCTATATCCTATTGTAAAAGAACTAACTCTTTGTTCTATATCTCTACCCCTTTAACTTCACATAAATCGAGACAACATTAAAAATTACTGTGCGAAGTGCCAGCAGTTGGGACTTCAAATCACAAAATTATCAAGTCATTTAACGTCCATTAATCAAAAACTTTCCGAAGCAGAAATACATTTGTACATAAACAATGAAACGATATTTAATGATCAATTTGTAATTATGGCCGAGTTTAGATCACAGTGGAGATGACTTACAGTATTCTAATAATTAATATGGTCGCTGTTATGCATTTGCGTATTAACATTTAACCCACATTTTTTTGTTGAGTTATAAACGTAGTCTTGTTCTAAATGATCTAAAGAACATCACTGTATTTATAAATCAATACGTATTTTTTGTAGGATGATACACAAATACTTAACGCCTCCGTATGTGCGACCTTGTCACGTTAAAACATTGGGGACCAATACAAGCGATTACGAACGTGTAGAGGGGCCATTCTGTCACTGTCCATGATGGATGTCGATGGTGAACAACATGGACAGTTTTGCAATCATAGTTCTGTATCTTGGCCCAACCGCCCCAACGTGAAGATGTGCCTGTATATGAACTGACGTTTGAAAAATTGTCACAATTTTTGTGTCATGAATTCATAATACAGGTGTTTGTATCAATTTAATATACTTTTAATTTTTGCTCGAAAAAAATATTTTGTTTTGTTTAAATACCTCGTTCATTGCATATAATAGTTTATGTACTTACATAAATAATTCTCTCAAAACTGTATGAAGTTAAGATACTGTATATTCGTTTATGCTATGGTTAAAACTGAGACGGTTAAAATCTCGTTTGGTTTGATAACTGTCGAGGGAATAACTTTCAATTTAATTTTAACTGAAAATGCAGATTATGGATTCCTTACATTAAACTTATTTAGTCATTTTTTATCATTTAGAAACATTTAACGTTAATTTTGGAGCGAGTTAAAGCTATACTGTACTCGGCAAAACATGGCGGTAGCGGTCATTGACTCCCTGTCAAAAACTTGTCATTTTCTATATAAACCGCGATTGACAGTGAAGTGTCAGGGAGTCAATGTCAATCGTGGCTTTGTATAGAGAATGACAAGTTTTTGACAGGGAGTCAATGAATGTTATATTATAAAGGCAAAAGTTTGTGAGTTTGTGTGTGTGTGAGTGTGTGTGACAGTAAAGGCTTGAGTGATTTCGATAAAATTTGACATAGGCTACATTAATTTATCTCGGGAAAATGTCTCATTCCTATTTATTTATGGGTAAGTCAATGAAAATGAATTCGTGAATAATCTACTGTTAATTACGCAGTTTAAATCCACTAAAAACCGTGGGTAACACCGCGGGGTACAGCTAGTATGTTATCTAATATATAAAATTCTCGTGTCACGGTGTGCGTAATTGAACTCCTCTGAAACGGCTCGACTAATTTTCGTAAATCGCGAGCATATCGGCTAGGGTTGAGAATCGGACATCTACTTTTTATATTGATAAGTGCATTTGTTGAATAAATAATAGTTTATTACAACTCGAGACAGACGGCGACCATTGTTTGTGCGACGGGATAGCGATGGACTTTGCCATGGTGACATGCTTATTTAGTCACATTAATAAAATAATATGGGCGAAATACTTTAAATGGCAAAACAACGTTTGCCGGAACAGCTAGTAATAACATAATATTCAGTGTTACCTTTGCCAAATGCGTACCTTTAAACGGTGCGCAGGTTGTGGGGTACCGAAATTACAATCAGTCGCCTTTTGTCCAGCCTAGCTATTATGTACAGTCACTGAAAAAAACACTGTGATCTTTTTAGACTTTATTACTAAGGGATAAGGTCGAATATTTGTACCTAACCGTACACTGGGTTTGATGAACTTGCGTTAGGTTGGTATAGAAAAATACGTTAGTAATGACGATATTATGTTCAATACTGTTAAGGTATAGCGTACGCGTACCGTGGTTGTACACTACACACACGGGCCTCACCCGCAACTCCGTTGTGCAGAAAATTATTTAACCGGGAACCGTACATTATTCAGTGATAATAAGTCTCCTATATAATTTCCCGGGACTCGAAAGTATCTCCATACCAATTTTTAGCCAAATTGCTTAGCGGTTTGTGCGTAAAGAGGTGACAGACAAACAGACAGACGGACACACTTTCGTATTTATAATATTGGTATGGATTTAACTTATTGGCTAATGGATATTAGAGCGCGTTTTCTGCACGCGTGGATTCAGCTCGCGATGTTTTCCTAAGCGCTACAGCAGAAAAACGCAGAAAACGCGTGAAAAACGCGCAGAAAACGCGCACGTCTGAACACGACGTTCGCGTTAGGCTCAGTGCATAACATCAACATGGTATTTTCTAAATGTACAAAAATATGTCTGCGCTTCGGAAAGTAATATTTCCTCGGTTACTGTTTGTTAAGTTGGAAAATGAAAACTTCACAGACAGAGTTCCAGTGCATTAGACGATTGTGGAGTTATTTCACGGCCACTGACTAGTATTGTCTTGTATTATAGTCCAGGAGCCCAGGCGTACAAAATTGAAAATAAAAATATGATTATCATTAGAAACACAGTAATAATATGTAAAAACGGTATTTTGAAAACTAAAATACACGACAGTCTTTTGATGTACCTAGTGGCACTCTTACAGAAAAAAAAATAACGGCGATCCCTCTAAAGCTAAAATCCATCAAATCGTTCAGGCTGCAGAGCGAACTAAACAAGTACAAACCCCTCCCCCTTTGTCTCGTGGGATTTAATTACGGTACATTTTCTGGAATAAAAATTATCCAATGTCCTTTCTTGGGACTTATGGTGCTCCCACACCGCCGTTAGAAAATGTTTGGTAACGTTAGTAAACATTTGATAGCAAACATTTAATCACAAATGTTAAAAAATGTTAAAAATGTTTTTATGTTATAAAATGTTTAGTAAACATAAGTTGACAAATTAAAACAAAACAAATTACTTATAACAAAATAAAACATGTGTTACCTTTTGTTTCTAAACATTTTATAGGTGATGGCGGAGTATGCGGTGAGCCAATACCAGATTTAAATGTTATAAAATGTTAGTCAAACATTAGTAAATATTTTCTAAGTGTAGGAGCACTTATAACATGTAACAGTTCCTAACAAAATGTAACAATTGAAAACATTTGTTAGGAAATGTTTTTATGTTAGAAAATGTTTACAAACATTTACTAACGGCGGTGTGGGAGCACCATTATAGTACCTCCATACAACATTTTTGCATAATCGGTTCAGTGGTTTAGGCGTAAAGAGGTAACAGACAGACACACTTTCGCATTTATAATATTACTAAGTATGGATATGGATAATAATAATAAGCATGTTTTACTTCTAATGCAGAAACTTTTCAATTTTCATGATACCGTAATTCAATTAATGTTTAGCCATTATGCTACCAAACTTGGCACAAACTTTTTAGGCTGAGTAAAAACATTTTTAACCTTGACCTAAATTTCATCATTATGATAATTTAACAAAACAGAGCACAAAGTAACAAACAAAGTTATACACCGATAACGTTACTGAAGTAATGTAAATTGTTGGCACTAACGTTTGCCTTCTGAATAGCGGTATTAATTAGTCATAACAGAATAGGGTATAATTTCATTACAATTGAACGAAAATAATACAACAAACGACCTTTGTGAATTACCTCGTTTTATTATTAATGAATATATTAATCGATGTTAAGCGATAATTAAATTTTGGATATGCTTTTATGGCTTTAAATACAGCTCGAATATAATTTCTATTGTTATTTAATGTAGAATTTTACTTTGAAAATTTTTATGGACTGTACGAGATGGAGTCTGAGTTTAAGTTGTAATCCCTGAAAAGTAGTTTAATGTCTGTTTAATTCCCATTGTTAATTAATAATTTATAATAAAAATTAAAACATATTTTGCAGCGGATAAAGTTATGTAGTCAGATTTTAAAACATTGAAAACTTGTTTCTGAATTTCTAAAAATCAAATAAATCGCGAAAATCGAGTCGCGTTGGCTCCTGGTCTACTCACAACTCAATCCTAGCATTAGTAGTCCGATCACGCGGCCAATCGCTGCACTCCGGTATAAATGCACCGAGATACCCCGAGGGTACTTAGTTCATATCCCACGTTATTTTTATTTACAATTTACAGGATCCACTGATTTATCTGCGGATTTGCGGTGGTCTGGTTTTGTGGGGTTTTATTGTGTTTTAGTTTTTAAACTTCCGTTAGTAATTATGGTTGACTGTATTTTAGGCTCCAAGTTGTAGGCAACTGAGCCCTATGAATTATAAGCCGACAAACAGAAGTCGACAAAATTCAAGACTGGTAATGGTATGATGATAGCTAATAGGTTGCAAGAATTTACACTTATTGTCATTTTAACAGACTATTATTACTTACATTTTTGTTCTTCTTGGCCGCCATGACAGTTTTTATGGTCATTGTTATAGGTCTACCAGAATCTGATGGCAATTTTTGACAGCATATTTTCAAAAAATATCCTTGATCATTGGATAAATTTTTATATATTCATGTTTCACACATAAAATAAACCGCTAAAGGAATAAAAAAGGATGAAAATGTTTTATTCCATTACCCCGGTGTAGCTACAGTCAATTTATTTTCTCACTTTTTGCCATCAGATTCTGGTAGACCTATAATAGATGCTACTACGAACAAGTTTTCGCTACTCAAATTTTGATTATATTCTCAGTCTTTTAGCCATCGCTTATTAAGACTCAGCTTAGAGAAATTAATTAAGTTCAACTATCAACTGGCAAAAATCACCAATTCTCGTAGAGTTCTGGCAAAAAAACTCCACTGGCTCACTCCAAAGAAGAAGAAGGACTCCCGCCGAAAGTATTCGGGGTCGCGGTCTACTTAAGCTCTCAACTCGGCCGCAATTTGTCACGGAGATAAATTTGTACGTGATATGAATTATCTCCGCTGCTTCCTTAGCGGTTAATTACTGTCAACTTAAGAAAAGAGTTTCTTTGTCTTTTTTAATATGGCTGAACCGTGAAGCTATGGCAGTCTGTTATTGTTTGTTCCTTAGATGGCATATTTTTAAAATAGAGATGAAAAAAGAACTGCTTTGGTGAAAATAATGATAAACAGATTGTACTGTACACATGAAGTATCAAATGATGCTAGTGTAAGCTATTTAAGACTGCTGCCTCGAATGTGGCGGCGAGCGGAGCGGTGATAGCTACGGCGATTGGCTAGCATTGGCGAGCATTCCATAGCTAGTCGATGTTACAAGTTGTATCAAGATATTACGCACTGTGTCATTACAAGGTGCGCATTATAATGCTCGACTCTGCAGACAACAAGACTTAATAACGTTAGGGGTGTGGAATAAAAAATAAAAAAAAAAAACTTTACATTTCAAGGTGCACCTTTACATACATTTGCTTGTGATCTGGCGGTGTAGCGGCCACACCGCGCGTTCGCGCCGCTGCATATTTTAAATCCACCCATAATAATATACTTGTAGATCTGTATAGTGTAGGTATATAACGAGTACATCATAGACATAATAATTGTCTTGTAAACATCTTAAGCGCACTGTATGACGTCCACCGTACGCTGCTGGTGCCGCAGCCATCGCGCCGCTAACCGCTGCATTCGAGGCATCGGCCTACAACTAACGTTCACTACACCCATTCGTAGAACTTATACAAGAAAACTAACGCAGCCCCGGGGGAAGGAATTAATTAAATGGAAAAAGAAAATAAAAGTGAACCCGATAATAAGATTTGACGGCTATAAGCCAATTTCCCGCCTTTTGCCGGCTATCCGAGAGTTTCTAATGAAGTACTTTATTATGTGGCGACTCTTTCATTGCATTATTATTGCAGCCTAGACTTGGACTAGTTTGCAATAACATTGTTTCAACAATAGTAAGCTTTCGGTACTAAAGTAAGAAGTAACTAGGATCGAAAAATAAAAGTGCTTATAGCCTATTGCTACCTATGAATTCGGTTATTGACCTATCGGTACTGCCAGCGTTTTTTTTTTCATATTTTACAGGCTTTAGGGTCAATTCAGAACGCAACGCGACCCGTAGATGCATTTCTAAATTTGTATGGATCTGGCAGATTTGTAAGACGTCAACGTAGAAATGCATCTACGCGTCGCGTTGCAGTATGAATTCACCCTAAATATCGCTAATTGTATCCCATTCTTTGTCAGTGGAAACGAGACACCGATAGAAATATTCATGCGTGAGTGACAGCCAATATAAGCATCACCTGACAGTTGAATGGATGTATTTATGGTCGTTTTCGAGTAGCACCTTATAGCTTTGTCCACACTGTGCCTTTTTCTGTTCGTCAAGGGCATGCGTTATAGCGCAGTCAACAGCGAACGTGAGGCATGCCCGCGACGCATGCCCTCTGACCGTTCAAAACTTTCGCTTTGTTATTAAAAATGACAGTTGGCGTTGCGTTCTTTGACGTATTCAATTATTATTGAATGCGCCAAAACGAAAGTTGAATGAAAGAAGATGACAAAAATTGAAGACGAAAGCGCATAATGTGGATACGAGTATAGCTAATTGATTGTAATTTTAAATTTTGTAGTATGACAACACGTCTTTAACGATAGTTAAGCCTGTTTTCACGAATCTAGGTTAACTATCAATGGTTTTAAAAAAACATGTGGTCTCTTTAACACCAAAAAAATTTAGCCACATATTTTATGACCCAAAAAAGTCTACATGAAAAATTTAAAACAAAAATACAACTCGATGGTTGAAATAAAGCTACATTGGAATTCCAACTCGCCCGTGAAAGTTGTATTTTCGTATTTTTAATTACCTCCTGGCTGGAAATAAAATATTTACGGAACAATTTTACAGGCCCATGTCAGTGGCAGGTGCCAAATTTTCCAAGAATGCTCTTTATTTTCATTTGATACGGGTCCCGGCTTAACCGGGCCCTTTTGTTGAAGATACATTTTAGTTCATTGACATTTTATATTATGTTGCGGAGATATCAAAAGGGGTATTTCACTTTAGAAGGATAATATATTGTGTATACCAGAAATAGTATAATTGTTTTGTTTTTCTAATACGGTGGGTGCTTCTATTTGAAATGATAAGGTACCTACTTAAGTTTTAAGCGATAGAACTTTATTACTTTAGAACTTTATTATAGGTTGCGTTATAATTGCGTTTGAGATATCTTTAATACTAGTATTAGCATTTTTTTTAACCACTAATAGAATTACAAATATTTCTTAAAGAACAAGCTAAAATCGTTTTTGTTTTAAATTCATTTAGAATTAAAACAATTTTCATTTCATCAAATTTATCTATAGGTAAGTACTAATATTATTAAAATGGGAAACTTCGCTTTCACTTTCTCTGTCTGTCTTTTTTTTATCGATTTTATTAAGATATTATATCGAGACATTTTTAAAAACGGGAAATACCATAAAATCATGTTTGTGATGGAAAAGGGTACGGTTCCCGCACAATAAACGATTGTTGGCAGAACCGAGTTGCCGGCAACATCCAGTGTTAAGATAAAAATTCCATCAAAAAGTTTTGATACAATTTTAAACCTGCCAAGAAGTCCAAATAAATATAATATGTCTTGAAATATCTAGACAATTTATCAAGCGCTCCCCAGCTGTTATAAATGGCTAAATTTATATCAGAGTGCAGTAAAGTTACAAATTCACCGTTCAAAAGTTAAACCAATTTTGATAGAGCCGAGCAGTTTAAGTTTCATTCCGCCATCAATCACTAAAAACCGGTGTACACGCTACGATTTGTCGTCGCGATTGGTCTGAGCAATATCGTCTGCATAATAATAAGAATTCGATGCGATGAGTAACGACTCATGACTGCGCGAATATGATTGAATAAAAATCGTACATTTACAAAAAAGCCTTGAGTTTAAGAAATCTGTGATCTTTGTCCACTAAATAAAATTAAACCGGGTTTCTTTTAAATGTTAATAATATAGCACTCATAATTATTACTCATCTCATATTTACTCATACTCATCATTATGTAATATATAAAATTCTCCTGTCGCGGTGCTTGTTGCAAAACTCCTCCGAAATGGATGGACCGATTTTGAAAAAAAAAATCAGTGCTTAGCACTTTGGTGCGTTCCCGGATCTACTTTGTAAAAATAATAATTATTATATTATAATAATAATTATATTTTATTTTAATTATAATTCGACGATCCCTGTGGCTCAATTATTGGTTGAGTGTGTGGCAGCTCAAGCCGGGGGTCGCGGGTTCGAATCCCGCCGACGGAACAAAAAAGTAGCGCGGGGCCAGACTGACGTGGTGTGAAGCGTCCATAGATATTATTAAATAATAATTAATTCATTTTCAAATCACATTTAAATATATGTAGATGCTTAAAAATGTATTGACAGTTTAAGTTAGGTTAATCAAATTCAGTAGTTAGCGTTGGGAGTAATACTAGTTAAACTTGAGGTAAAAGGTATTGACTAGTAAGCACAATATTTTAATTAGTAAGTATTTTAAAGCTTAAGCCTGCCATACACGTTCAGGCATAATGTAAACCGTACATATTTAATTCGTTAATTAATAAAATAAATAAAATTTGTCGTCGGCATAGCGAGTCAACGCCAAATTACCTTCATAATTACCGTTAATCGTACGTATTACGGTACGTACGTATTACGACACCGTGAGACCTCCACATACTCTGCAACTCTTCTGATGTGTCTTTGGGCGACGGTAGTTGCTTTCCATCAGGTGACCCGTTTGCTATTAGACGGGAGTGCGGAGGCGACGCTATGCGAATTGCGAACCTCCTAAGTCTCGTCTAACGGGGCTCCGGGAGAGGATGGGAACCTCCCCGGCTTAG
Source organism: Polyommatus iphigenia (assembly GCA_963422495.1). Classification (NCBI taxonomy): domain Eukaryota; kingdom Metazoa; phylum Arthropoda; class Insecta; order Lepidoptera; family Lycaenidae; genus Polyommatus; species Polyommatus iphigenia. The sequence goes on from OY730182.1 coordinate 10,104,323, forward strand.
CCAGTCCCGGCGCCGAGGGGAACGCTTCAGTTTGCCGAAGCGTTCCCTAACTTTGGTGGAAGTCCGGTCCCTTCTGAGGTGGACCGGCCGGTCGTGGAGGGAGTCCTATGTTTGTTAGATCCGGGACATCCCTACCTTTATCACAAATTCCTACACATATGTGCACTGTGCAGGATCACACACACACACACACACACACACACACACAAGCATCCTAGCAGTCACTGAACCCAAGACGTATTGCCGTCGTAGGACTAGGATGCTCTGAGTTCTGACATACCGCAAACAGGATCACTACTCACTATTCGTCATACACTTACACAATGTAATAAATAATATTGCAATTATAAAGGTCAGATCTCGGTGAAAGTAACTCACCTCATCACTAACTTACACGTACTGTAGCTGGTTTCGGTGGCTCTGGTAATGATCTTGTAATGCTATTACCCCCCGGGGTGCTTCAGCTTCAGCCCGTTTGCTATTTACACCCAGATTTAATATATAAGGAGAATCCGATCGGATTTATCGCAGGCCACCTCCACCAGTCGCGGTTGTGTATTTTGCATATCCCGTTGTTCTGCTAAAGCGGAAAATCAGAAACACTGTAAACAACCACTAAAATGACTTCCATCGCCCCCGGGCAGTCCCTCATACCCTGGTGGCCCTCCCCAGACTGACATCTGTCAGGGGAAATGCGCTAACGCATCTGCGTTTTTTGCATTTCCCCTAAGAAAATAAAAACAAAAAAGGCCTCACCAGACTCGTTTTGCACACGAGTGGGGCCAGATCGGCCTGTGGTCAGTTCGACCGGATTTGATTCCGTAACAGTTCGATTCCGTCTCTGTACGTCTGATTCAAACTCTTGAAAATACGGTCCAGAGTATACGAAAATGATTTCTGTGACGTAGTTTTTTAATAGACTTTTATTTAATTTTAACTCCATAAGAGCACCGGTGATCGCGACAACAATAGAATACAATAGCATTTCCAGGAATCCGCGATCGAAGGATTAAATAACTATTTTTCATCTGATTTATCTTAATGTGTTATTAATTATCTAACTAGACTTTTATTATTGAAATTTTTGTCTTCTTAAAATATACGGTTCCAGCTCTCCTAGTACATGCATGAAATCACCTAGCCTAATGACTAGGTGAAACCAGCCATAATAGTGTAGCCATGCATTGTGATTTGCGGCCAAGTAATCAGTCAATTCGGAAATGCTCTGCCTTTGTAATCAGTGAATATGTGCCTTAGGAGCCCTAAGGCGAATAATTCGGCGATATAAGCACGAATAATTCGCGAATTCGACGTACGGTCGTCATAATATAATAATTATGATGTCAGTCAAAAGACGTTTATAGTAATAGAAGTAAAAAAGATACCAGTAATAAAATTAAGTACGTCTTACCTACTTAAGGAAACGTTGGCAATGTTTTTTTAAACTCAAATAAAATTCAATATAGGTAAATATTTTTGAGCAACAAGTGGCGTTTTGTCTCCCTGTAATCTTTATTTTTACCCGACTGCCGGGAGGGTTATGTGTTTAGCGCGTATCTTGTATGTTTGTAATATTATTTCTTACCGTGTAACTCCAGAACCGCTAAACGGATTTTCACGTTTGAGGTATCGTTAGATTTGTCTTAATGACCCAAGTGTTCTTAGATAGGTGGACATTTAAAAAAAACCAAAATGGCAGATGTTTGACGCCATATTGTGAGGTAAAAAAAAATGCTACCAAGCATATCGAGTGGGGTATCAAAATAAAGGATTTTAAACAATGATTCTAAATATGTATTTAACTTGCAGTTTTAATATTAAATGGAACGATAAATCTACACTAATATTATAAAGAGGAAAGATTTGATTTTTTGTTTGTTTGGCTCCGAAACTGCTGGACCGATTTGAAAAATTCCTTTACCATTGGAATTCCACATTATTTTTGCTGAACATAGGCTGAATTTTATTTTGGAAAAAACAGGGTTCCGTAAGATATTTGGGTTCTTCGGACGCAAGGTGTAAAATATCAACCAGAAAAGTTACTTATTTTACGTACGCTGCCTAAACTATAAAAGATAGTTTCGTTCTTTTTAGTTAACATTTTTTGCAGTCGGGTTTATTTCAGACTGATTGCGTTTAAATTTTTATGTGAATTGTTATTTAGCTGATTCTTTTACAGGAAACTCTATAATGTAAGGCACACATTGGTAGATTACACACCCTAGACTACCCTAGAGTATATTAATATAGTTTTTCCGTATCCTAGTGCGTACACGGCACAGTTAATGAATCTGAAAACGAGTTAAAGTTTTAAATGCCGCCATGAATGCAGGCTGTTGCTCAGTTATAATTTGGCACAATTTTTGCCTTTACCGCCGTATTAATGAGATTTTACGATTAGTTCAAAATATATTCACAGCATTTCCGAGCTATAAACTGGGTTTAAGTATGAAAATGCAGGCTTACAAACTTTTCTCTGCAGTTTAACGGTTAATTTTATCTTTATTAGTGTATTACAAGCAATACTTTGTTGCGATAGCCACTAAGAAAATTCTAGTTACCTAATAAAAGTAAACAAAATAAGTTAAGAAAATCCAACACTTGCACCAATCCAATTTGCATTCGACAATTTAACGAATACATATTATTACATAGTCAAAAAATTGTTTGCACTTGTGCTTGAGTTAAAATGCTAGTAATTAATAAGATGTGTATTGTCAGAGTATTTTCAGTTTAATAAACTTTATTGCTTTATAGACTTTACCATTAATTTCGTGTGTGTATAAATTACACTGGAACCATACATTTTACGATAATAAATATTAAATAGTAGCTTATACTGTCTATGGTAGAACATAATTCTTTAACTTTACAAAATACGTATTCAATACCTTTTGTTCTATTACTATTATCTTATATATAAAATTCTCGTGTCACAATGTTAGTTACCGTACTACACCGAAACGGCTTTACTGATTTTTACCAAATTTTATATGCATATTCAGTAGGTCTGAGAATAGGCTACTGGCCACTTTTTATATTGATAAGTGCATTTGTTGGATAAATAATAGTAAATTATTACAACTCGAGACTGACGGCGACCATTGTTTGTGCGACGGGATAGCGATGGACGTTGCCATGGTGACATACTTATTTTAGTCACTTCAATAAAATAACAATATGGGCGAAATACTTTATATGGCAAAACAATGTTTGCCGGGACAGCTAGTTATTATTATAAGTAATAATAAAAGGCTTTCCCTGGAGTCAATAAAAGTTCCAATATAACTGAAACAAGTATTACATTGGCACTCGTTTTGAACTAAAGTAAAACTGTTTGGGAGTTGGGAGGTAGCCAATATCGAGTTTCAAACTTTCCCTTCGAGATCTTTAAGTAAAATCTACTGATTTATCTGTTAATATTTCGTTATGAATAAGTAATTTTGTAGAGGTCTGTTTAGACGCGACGATGCTTGAAAAAACACAATGTTCCTCACAAATATAAGTTTATGATTGTTGAAATTGAAAGTTCAGAGCTTAAAAAGTGAATTTACCGACAAACCGACACATGTTACACATGTTGAATCACGGTAACCGTAAATTTTTCCATCATATTATTATAGTAAACCTTTTGATTTGTATGGTCAAACTCGATAAAATATTTTATCTTTCAGCGCTGCTACTTTCTAAGTATACTAAATCTATATTAAGGACGCATACACACCCTAAAGTATTATCACGTCTTAGTGTCTAAACACACTAGGCCGAATTACGCCGGCGTAAATTCCGCCGCGTTTACGCCGCGTTTCAAAGGCATACAAAATACGGACGGAACGCGACGGACGACACACTATGCCTAAATTCCGTCGCGAGCCGAACTTCCGTTGAGCCGAGTCGAGCGTAAAGTTTGGCAGCGATTCGGCGGTAATGTTTTGTATAGCATTATACGCGACGGAAGTTCGGTTCGATTGTCGCCGAAATGTCATGATGACTGACATTTTGCAATCTGATATCAACTTCCACAAACTTTTGATCCTACTAATATTCTAAATTCCGCCGCTAATACTAATATTCTGCCGCGTAATTTCGGCTCTTCGCGTTATTTATAGTGTGTCCTATCAGACGGATGCGGCGGAACGTAATTTCGGCCACGGAAATTACGCCGCGTAACTTCGGCATAGTGTGTTTAGACACTTAGTTTTTTTGCACCCTATGAATTAAATAACAGACAGACAGTATGCTCACATCCATATTACTAATTTTATAAATGCGAAAGTGTGTCTGTCTGTCTGTCCGTCTGTCTGTCTGTCTGTCTGTTACCTCTTCACGCTCAAACCGCTGAACCGATATTGCTGAAATTTGGTATGGAGATACTTTGAGTCCCGGGAAAGGACATAGGATACTTTTTATCCCGAAAAAATGTACGGTTCCCGCGCGATAAACTAATTTTGGCGCAACGGAGTTGCGGGCGCCATCTAGTCTAAAATAGCAAAGTATTTTATAAGAGCAGTCACCTCATATAAAATACTTTGTTCCAAATCTGGCACTCGCCTTTTGTCCTAATTTGGTAAAAATTGTAAACAGTGTAGATAGATGAGGTTACGTTCTAAGCCTTTCCACCCACTTCCCCCCACTTCTCCCCCACTCCCCACTTCCCCCCGCCCCCTGGATCATCTCAGCGGGGGGATGATCACTCGGGATTTATGTTGGGCGCGTGTTTTCATTAATACATTTTCCTTGATATTAGAGTTATATTAAAAAAGGTTTATTCGGCGGCTAGAGTATTCACGTTGGCCATGATGGACAATAAAGACGACTCTGCTGGTCGTAACATTCGTCTTTAAATATTGTCCATGATTGCTATCGATTGTCCATAATGTAGATAAATCATAGTTGCAAATATGTATATCGATCATGGGCCGAACATTAGATTTTGCGCGAGAACATAGATTTTCGCCGGTGTCAAAACTACCCTATGTTTTTCCAAAACTCAAAATGTCTTCATATGACATTATATGTCAGTTTTTAAGAGTAGAGAAGTAACAGACAGCTAGTTAGACAGACAAACAAATAGACAAGCAGCCGTTTTGATCAAATCTATGTCTGTCTGACTGTTTATTCCGCTACGTCTATAAACCCTTTCACGTTTATTCCATTAGAAAGGCTTCTATTATTTTATTGTCAAAATATTTTTGCACAGGAAAATACAAATAGAAGAGGGTTAAATCACAAGACCCCATGGGTTAAGTTAATTCACCATGACGCCCCCATACAATACTATAACTTCCCATAACTTCCCAACTTCAACGCTTTTCCCCATGTATAATTGTATATTATATTTACTGACAATATATTTTAGGAAAGTAATTTTAGTTACAGTTTCATATAAAACAGAAAACAAAGTTTGTTAAAGACATACAGTTAATATAAAAACTATTAAAAACATATTTCAGCACACTGAATAGATTCAACTTGTACAATTTTGTTTATCAAACGACATTTTTGGTACCAATTATAAAAATGAAGTAGATTACTTTTAATAACGTTAAATTATTAAAAGTAATCTACTTACTACCACATACGCACGTTTTTCGAATTCATTTTCCGTATTCGAAAATCCGAATGCATGGAAACAGTAGAAAGCACATTAACTGCCGCATATGTTCCTTTTTCTCCGTACGGAACGAATTCCGCACGTACGTTACAAGCGCAAGCTTGCGCTTTCGCGCGTAAAAGAAGTAAAAATATTCGCTATTCTCACGGAATTCCGAATACGGAAAACAAATTCAGAAATCGCAGGAATACGTGTGTAAGCGGCCGGCCTAATAATTACTCTCAGGCTAAAGTAACGGGCATTTCCAAGTTTCGGAAACTCGGGAACTGTGCTTATCGCAGTCACGTCGCTGTCAAAAACGGAATTGTTTAATACAAGAACGCTGTCCTGTGACAGGACTCCTGTCAAGATCTGAACAAGTTGCCGTCAAGTGTCACTTCCGCGCGGTTATCGTGACACTTACAATTCGTAATTGCAGATAGCGCTCATTTGACTCTCAACTTGAGAAGACTTTAAATGTCGCCGTTTAAATAGAAGAGAAAAACGCTAAGGGTGGGTTGCACCAACTTACTTTAACTATAACTGTAACTTGAACTATAACTTTAACTATAACTACTGTGCAAAATGTCAAATCTTTGGTTACCGTTAAATATGGCGTCCGACGCCATATTTAACCATAACCGCTCATACATTATATCTAATTTTTTTCGTGAAAATTTACTATGTTTCATAGTGTTATATTTTTCCTGTCGATTTTTACGGATAATTCAATTTTTTATACTCTCAATCCCATTAAATGTAGCTTTAAAAATAAACGCAACAGACATCTGTCAATTTCTGTGGTCAAAGTTAAGGTTAAAGCTAAGTCAGCCTTACCTATAACCATAACTTTAACCTTAACTTTAACTTTAACCACGCCTCTGGTGCAACTCACCCTAAATAGAAGTGTAACCACGGAGTAAAAAGTATGCACTATTCAGAAACAGTTATGTTATGTCTTATGATACTGAAATGACAATTGGATAGTAGTTAGTACTATGTACTTATCAGAGAAGTTGATTCCTATTTCCTAGGCAGATGGGGGACCTACATTGTCTGGTCGCGTTACGTCAAACCCAGCCTACAGCTCACAATTAGCATTGAATTGACATAATCCGACCAAATGACGTTGGTCTGTCACCTGCCTAGGAATCAGTTTCCTCGATGGTACTACAAGCAACTCCGTTGCGCATACCGTACAGTTTTCTGGAATAAAAAGCATCCCATGTCCTTTTGCGAAACTTAAAGTATCTTCGTACCAAATCTAAGCAAAGTCGGTTCAGCGGGTTGGACGTGAAAACGGCGTGAACAGACAGATAGACACTTTCGCATTTATAATATTAGTATGGATGACTGGATGGATTCCAGTAGTAGTGAAAGAAAATTTAAATCTTTACTCTACTAACAATATAAATTGTGTTGGAACTGAGTGTGATAATATTTTGTAGTCCTAAAAAATACTTTTCTGCTGAGCAAAATATAATGGTGTACGTATTACGTTTGTAAATGAAAAGCTGTACCATAACACAAAGGTCATAAGGTTTCAAATGGCACGACACATCACAGCTTTCCCTAGAAATTTTTCCAATAAAAATTATTACAAAATATCCCACTTACATGAACATAAATCGATAAGCGCTGTAATGCTACACTAAGCGCTGGGGGTTATCAAGGGGTAATTTATGAAGCGCTTTTTTGTGGAAATTATCACGTCTTCGCCATAACAATTTGTTAGATCGTGCCGGGCACCGTATATAACCCAGCGTGTGATCGTTTATAACTTAAGGCTAGTTCACATGGATGCACACGTTTCTTACGTTTTCTAAGGGTATGTTCATTCTACCGAATGGCCGTTAATACTCCAAAAATTACGTAAAAATGTAGATACGTATGTCTGTTTGGATGAATTATGTTTGTATGACAAGCGGCCTATTCTGTCAATGCACATAGTGAACTTGAAGTGTCTAAACCCACTATGCCGAAGTTCCGCGGCGGAAATTCGGCATGATTCCGCCTGCAATGTATTTTAAATTACCGATGACACACCATGCCGAAATTACGTGGCGTTACGGTGCGTCCACATTTGTATCAAATGATACAAATGTGGACGCACCGTAACGCTGTAAAATACTACTAATAGAGCCAAATGCGCGATCAGATCTCCGATCAGATCTCCGTCGCGATCATCGCGCCGTATCAATTATGCGTGTCATAGTGTGGACGCCTATTAGATCATTCTGCCGATCATGCGAGTATTTGATACGGCATGTATTAGATACGCGGTTAATAGCGATCGGGGCGTATCATGATACGCGTATCATTTTGACACGCTTCGATGATACGCGACGGAGATCTGATCGGGGATCTGATCGCGCAAATGATACAAATGTGGACGCACCCTTATATTGTATGCGTTTGACATTGTTGACGTAATCAGGCCGAATTTCCGCCACGGAACTTCGGCATGGAGTGTTTAGACACTAAAACTGAAAAATAATACTTTTATTCCCTTTCTGAAGTGAAAACTTCTTTAGCGGCGTTGAGCACTTTTGTGGGATGGGTAAAAACTGTGAAACTCGCGTCAGATGCTCGTGCTGATCGAAAAACCGTAAGACGGTTGAAGAGTAGTGTTGTAACATCGAAATCAATTGTATTTTTTCGATTGTCGACATTTTTTAATCGATTGTAAGGGTTTCGATTAATAAAAAAATCGATTTTTTAAAAATCGATTTTCATAAAAAATGAGTTAAAAATTTAATCGATTGTAAGGGTTTCGATTAATTAAAAATATCTATTTTTTAAAAATCGACTTTCATAAAAAATGGGTAAAAAAAATGCACAACGTTAATAATCAAGTTTTCACTTCTGCCGGCACTCCCGGAGTGCAACCCGTCTTTTTTTTCTGATTAATTTCGTCGCGGGTCTCCTTACAGTTTTGCTTGTTCCATTTGGGATACCTGAGATCATAACGAAGTGTTATCGTGGTCGGTATACATCTATGGAACCAGGAGTTGCAGTTATGGGAATTCGTAGGCCGTTTAAAAAGGGTGACGACTGATTTTTCGGAATGATACCTCCTTTCCCCGCCTAGAATAACAGGAGAATTGAATGCAAAACTTAAATAATTTTATGACAAGCTTTAAAACTAAAATTTGGAAAGCCTGCACAAACATTGAATTTTAAAAGCATCAATCAAAATCAAAAATATGTTATAGATGCCGCTAAAACAAAATTCGGGGTGCAAGCTATATTTGCCGAAAAGCCAATATTTGGACGTATCAGTGTGATTGCCGGAACCGGAAATATCAAGAGGAAAAACATGTTTTTGTTAAATGAAAAATCAAATGAATAATATATTGTTTGTGGGTTGAAAACATAGGCTTCAGAAGGTAATGCCTTTGGCCAAAAATGTGTTACGCGCTATAAGTGTGTAAAAAATATAAAGTACTTAATTTATGACGTAGATTAACTATTTTAAGTCGTGCTTGAAATATGCCTTCCCTTAATACATTTTATGATCCCGTAGCCAAATGGCTAAAAACCCTTTTTTCGTCAAATTTGTCATGTCTGTCTGTCCGTCCGTATATCACGTCCACTTTTTTATGTTAAGCACACTTTTTTGTCTCTTAAATTAATAGATTAATTGAGGCCTGTTTCACCACTTCCTAAAAGTGCCGGATAAGCTTTCCACAACTTTTTTTGACAGATTCTCCATGCTTTATCTGTCAAGTTAAGTGGTGGATAGCCTATACAGCACTTATCAGGAAGTGGTGAAACAGGCACTTAATTTCGAGTTTATTAAAGTTAAATTAATGAGACAACTAAGTTTTCACTTCTATATCTAGTTACACTATCATTATGACCGCACCCTAACTTAATATTGTATGAGACGCCTTAAGTTGTGACTTGTGAAACTTGACCGTATCGGGCTCATATCGACAGCAGGACCAAAGTTGGCGACACTTATCACTTCATAGCAGACTTCGATAATGTTGTTAGTGGAGGGTAGTCAAGAATTTTGTTCTACCCGCAACTAAGAAGACCGCTCGTGTTTATTTTACCTCTGATACGGCAATCGACAAATCACGAAACTACAAAGATTAGCTACAAGAGCTAAATAGCTAACGATTTTGATAGGTAGAGCGGCAGCTAAGTTCTTTAAAAAAACAGGATTTTATCCCGATAAAAATATAGAAAAGTTTTCCGTGGTATAGCCATACATTTTAAAATAATATTATCTTGCCAAATATGGGATTTGGGATATAATATTGTCTGTGGATATACCGTATATTAGTAGTACTACTAATAGAACCAAAGCTTGTACGCAGTACACTGAAACTTCTCTCTTTATTTTCGTAACTAAATAGTAGATCATAATATTTCTTGTCAGATAATCAGGAATCAGCCAGCATTGTCCTAACCAAACTTGGAAACATTTATCCAACATTTTTCCAACGCGGGAATCGAGACCACGACAGACACGACTTCAGAATCAAGAGCCACGCCACAGATTGCTAAATAGTTACTACGGCCTCGCTCTATAATAACTATACTACACAGTTGACTGTATTTATCGTCAAGAAATTGTTTCCCCATGAATAAATCATGAACTCGGTAATAATTTGTAATATAATTGGGGGCGTAATTGACTCGGCTGTCACAAGATACGTGAGTTACAACGCGTAATCTCCTATAACAGATGGCATAATTGTGCTGAAATTAACGGCGATGTACAGCGATTATGTGTGGATGTTAGACACGAATATCAAAGAGAAAGGCTTTACGGGACGAAAGGTTTGACGTGGGAGAGCCATGCTTCGGCACGAATGGGCCGGCTCGACCGGAGAAATACCACGCGCTCACAGAAAACCGGCGTGAAACAGCGCTTGCGCTGTGTTTTGCTGAGTGAGTGAGTTTACCGGAGGCCCAATCCCTTACCCTTTTCCCCTCCCTACCCTACCCTATTCCCTTCCCTACCCTCCCCTATTATCCTATTCCCTCTTAAAAGGTCAGCAACACACCTGCAGCTCTTCTGATGCTGCGAGTGTTCATGGGCGACGGAAGTTGCTTTCCATCAGGTGACCCGTTTGCTCGTTTTTTCATTAAAAAAAAGGTTGAAAATGGAACAATGATGTTCGGAAAGTAAAACGACAAAAAATAAAAAGGACTTACTGCCGCACTCAGCAACATATTAAGGCCATCCCCCGAGCAAACGACCTTGGCCATAATACATTTGCCGCGTTGCCGAGATCGCACCAAAACCCTATTTTTTTACTTATCTTAGTTCAAAATTGACCTAAAAAAAATTAAAATGGGGAATATGTAGTTTATGATATTGTCGATCTATTGGCGTGAGTTTCAAATAAAAGTAATTTGTAAATGCTAAGGAGATGCTGAATGTATGCTTGAATTTTAATAAATTGGCTTTACTTTGGAAGCTGATATCATGAATATAATAAACGAAAATAGAAAATTTAAAACGTGGAAAGGAATGTTGATATACTGAAGATTATTGCTGTATTTTTATTATAACTCTGTAGCTTTCAAATTATGAGTTTATAAGGCTCTAAATACGGTAAATTACGGATTCTCCGTAGGGAACGCCCTTAATGACTTAACTGCTACGAATAACAAATCTAAGGAAATGTAACTCCCATACTTCAACCGTTTCATATTTGGTTCCTTTGGTTTTTTGTTTGGTTGGCAAAAAATTGTGTACCGAATACATGCATAAAGTTTGCATGTATTCGGGTCACATTTGATAGCCTCTTGGTACAATTTTTTTGACGAAGTTACTCTTCCGTAGTTTTTATTATTTGTAGCTTAACTGTAATTGAATGAAGATGTTGACATAAGCAACATACATTTTAACATAATATGAGCAACATACAGTCAAAGAATTCTATTTAATTAAATAGAAGTCTTTGCATACAGTACGTCCTGCAAACCTTCAAGAAGAGAGCTTCTGTATTTGGAAATCTCAAAACTTTTCCACCTCCGTTTAATAATCGAATAAATCCGAGCTGTTGATAAAATAATACACCCGGCATTGGCGAGATCCGGCAATCCAGGCAGCTTCGTTTGATCCCGGCCTGCCGATGTAGGGATTGCTCTCTAGAAAATTTTAGAATTTCCTCCAACAAGGAATTCAATTTTCGTTTTTTAAATCATATTATTAGTTGGGAGTTATGGATATTTGTTAACTTATTTACAGACTTTAAGAGGTTGTATAAGTTTTTAACATCTTATTTAGTAAAAATATTAACTGTCTAGGCCAGCGGTTCTCAAACTTTTTTGGTGGTGGAACCCTTTTGAGAATTGACAATTTTGACGGACACCCAAATAAAAAAAATGTCTTGTTTGTATTCTCTCCATTCCATGCTGGTGTCCGATGAGTGATGACATCTCTAAAAACGATTTATGTATCGCTCATGGAGCTCCTACAAGAGGGAGGGATCCGCAGAGCACACTTTGAGAATGGCTGGTCTAGACAACTTTTTTTATTTTTTTTTATTAGCCTATAGTGTCCCACTGCTGGGCAAAGGCCTCCCCCAGGATCTTCTGTTCTGTTCTCACCCCTGCGCCACCGCTGGCCAGCCTGGCTGGTATGCCCCCAGCTCATCACGCCACCTTTTTCTAGGCCGGCCTCGGCGGCGGCGTCCATCTTCGGGTGCCCACTCTGTTGAGACCCTTGCCCAGCGGTCGGGATGCATGCGGCTAACGTCTAGACAACTATTAGGTACAAAGTAAGGGGGCGTGCACAAATTACGTGAGGTGATTTTTTAAATATTCTGACCCTCCCTCCCCCCTGGTGAGGTTTCGTGAGATTTTATTCAACCCCCTCCCCCACCCCCCAATCTCACGTGAGATTTTTCAAAATGTGAGTTTCCTAAGTACGCGTTGGATTGTTCGACACTCAGTAGGTGTAGGTATAACGTCAAAGTAGGTATGAATGAAATTATTTTCTTTCGAACGAATTAGGAATAATCTTAATTATTGTATTACGATTACGCTTATGATTAAATCTTAAGCGTACGTACTTGAATCTGGATGAAATATGGACCAAAATAGTAAATTGTAACAACGATAAAAAAATTACGTGAGATCTGTCCCTCTCTCCAACGTAAAATGAGACGAGATTTTGACTCGACCGCCTCCTCTCCTGAAACACCTCACGCAATTTGTGAACGCCCCCTAACTATATTGTAGTAATTTGTAGTCTAGGTGATAAGCATACTCGTATTACATCGTATTACTTGTAATCTGAAACTAATACCTATGTCGTGAGTAGTAATCATAGTAACATGCCAATAATTTAATTATTTTATACATCAATAATAATATTAATTGTATTTATATTAACAAGCTTATATTGTACCGTTTAGTCTAGACAGCGAATTTACTAGATCTGTGAATAAATTGAAATCTAGTAGGTACTTATACTTATCCGAGTGTCCAGTGTTTTACAGCTGTTGCAAAACGACATTACTATGTATGTGGTTCTTACATATAATTAAAATAAAGCTAAATTAGTAATTAACAATATTATATCCTTAAGTAACTACAGTTGCAAAAGGGAAGTTCAGAATTGGCTCCTAAATCAAAATTATAGGGACTCTGAGAGTATTATTTCATACACATTGTAATTATGTACCTTCACACACCCACAACCACCCATACACACATACACACACACACACACACACACACACACACACATACACACTCACTCCCACTCACTCACACACACACACACACACACACACACACACACACACACACACACACACCTTATGAACCTTAATGCATAAACTTAAATTACTTAATCTAGAAAGTACGTGCTATAAAAGATTTGGATAATGATTATTTAATAAATAAAAATATGATTATTTCACTAATTGATATATTATGTGATAAATATGATTATAAATTAATTAAACATTCTAAAAATTGTAAACTTAGTGCTTGCATCAATAATTGCTGTAAACTTGTTATTGTAATAATAATTATGATGTATTTACGTTTATTATATATATATATATATATATATATATATATATATATATATATATATATATATATATATATATATATATATATATATATATATATATATATATATATATATATATATATATATATATATATATATATATATATATATATGTGTACATGTAAGTGACCTTCCGTGGTAGTAGTATATATATATATATATATATATATATATATATATATATATATATATATATATATACTACTACCACGGAAGGTCACTTACATCCGATTGAGAAACAAGGAATTCCCTTTCATACCTTACATGTAGATCACCTTGGACCCTTTGTCAGATCAAAGCGCGGAAATTCTTACCTGTTTGTAATTGTCGACAGTTTTACTAAAAGTCAGAGTGCGATTCGCGTTCTAGAAGATATTTTTTATACTTTTCGTGTTCCGGATCGATTAATTAGTGACAGAGGATCATTTTTCACTTCGCACACATATAAAGGATTTTGCATAAGGGTGTTAAACATGTTCTCTGAAGGAGAATTAGTTAAGATAACCAAAACTGCGTTTTCTAATGATGGAAAAAGTAAGAAGCTTTTACCAGCTTTTATAGGGCCGTACCGTGTCGTTTCAGTTTTAGGCAATGATAGATATAGAGTCGCGGCTATACCAGGTCCAACCGGGACGAAGAATAAGCGACAGACAACCGTTGCGGCCGATCGAATGTTGCCTTGGGTCAATGTCGCTGCACTCGAAGTAAATGAATCCGATGCAACTGATAGTCAAATATCAGATATCGATGAATGATAGTATGTTAGGATAGGATAGTAGTATATAGTAGGGCTATGATAGTAGATAAGTCGATTGTTTTGATGTAACTTATCAGCTCTAACATATAATTTTTGTTTTATTAGGCAAGGCGCCTCGTTTGTAGGAATGGATGGGCTTACAAACAATATATTCAAGGCAATTATGTAGAGCATAGACTTTTCCGTGAGAATGGATGGATTCACGGGGAGTCGTCTTGGTTCCCAGGTTGCGAGAATGGATGGGTTCGTTCCCTGGCTACCAAAATGCTTTGCATGTTGTTTGATGGGTGACTCGGTTGTAAGAATGGATGGGTTTACATCTGAATTTCCGATCAAATAATTTATAGGAGGTCATGCAGTGCATGGGGACATGCACTTTTGTCAGGATGGGCGAATGTAAGAATAGATATTTTAAAGTATTTTAAATATGTAAGGATAGATAATTTAAGAATGTAAGGATAGATATTTTAAAGACAATTTTATTTTAATATTATTATTAAATATTAAAATGCACATAAAACTAAGGACCTTGAGAAAAAATCAAGTACCTACCTGTTGCCATTATTGATATAGAGCCAAAAAGGCCAAAAAAATCACGTTTGTTGTGTGGAAGGCCCCCTTAAATATTTATTTTATTTTATGTTTAGTATTTGTTGTTATAGCGGCAACCGATATACACAATCTGTGAAAATTTCAACTCTTTAGCTATTACCGTTCTTGAGTTACAGCCTGGAGACAGACAGACGGACAGACGGACAGACAGACGGACAGATATCGAAGTTTCAGTAATAGGGTCCCGTTTTTACCCTTTGGGTACGGAACCCTAAAAAGAGCGATTTCGTCGATAAAAAATGCCATATTTCATAACATTAAAGGATCGGACAATGGTGTCGGGACAAATTGTATACAGGGTGTTACAAAACTAAGTGATAATACTTCAGGGTGTGTATGTGTTCCTTGTAGAGAGTTCACTGTGAAAGTAGCAGTTTTTTCACTTTTGTATGGGCAAGCGCCCCAATGCGACGTCACGAGTTTCCTCATTAGTGGAGTTCCCATAGCGTAAAAATCGTGCAAACCTCCGATTTTTGCAATAGTGGATGAAAATTGAAAAGAAAAAAAGGAATGTGTAGCTGATAACATAAATAATAAAGTTTACCTATTGAAAAGTTGTGCTTTTGATTTTTAAATTATTCTCTTCCACTTCAAGTAAACTCATAAACTGTAAAATTTTGAAGAAAATTTGCATATTTCTTTCTTTTAAATATATAGCAAAATAATAAAATATATTATTATTTTTTTGATTTGTATCGTTGCTTATATTCCAAAAAAAGAAAATAAGTTGAAAAAATATATAATTTAGATTTAAAATTAATATTTTCGTATGTAGATGAGCATACCTCCAAATATGCTTGTTGTATGCCTCGCCAGGTAAATGGCGTTCCTATTTTTCTTTGGTTTTAAATAGGAAGTTTAAAATTATTTTTTACGCTTAACAAAGCCTTCTATTTCTTAATGTGTATAACTTTTTAGCTCTTACTTTATTAAATTTTCTGAAAATGTAGCACAAACTTTTCACGGATATTTAGAAGAAAATCTGTATTTTATTTCTTTTGGTTAGGTTTTCACAGAATAAAATTGATTTTTTTTTCATTCATTATATTTGCTAAAACATACATAAAGGAAAAAATACAAATTAGGTTAAGAACTGATATTTTTTGTATTCAGGTAAGCATTTTCCAAACATAGGTCGCAGCATGCGTCTTTAGTATGTACGTGAGATTTGTAGCACCCAATTTTTTTTCTGGCTTTAAGTAGGAAGTTTAAATATATTTCAAAGACTAGAAAAAGTCTTTCGTTTGTCGATGCATTTAATGTTTTAGCTCTCACTAAAATAAATTCTCAACAAATATAGAAAAATATTTTCGGTCTATTTTACACATTTTTGGAGATATTTAAACGTTTTTAAGTACTTAAAAGTTATCATTTCTCTAAAAATTAAATACGCACAACAAGTAAGTTTAACACACTTTTCGTTACAACCCTTAAATCTACCCAAACCCTTTTATCTTGGTTACGACGAGCGTTAATCTCTAAAAACTTTGCAAAAACCTTATAGTTGTATTTAGCTTAGCAAAGCAAACTTTTTTTTTAAATTGTGTATTTGGTTAATTTTCAACGTGAACAATCGGATAAGAGTCATTAAATAACAGGAAAAAGATTTTTTTTTTTCTGGGCCGGTTTTATATGGTGAAATATTAATTTTTAATTAAGCAACTAAAAAATTAAAAGCACAAAAAAATTTTTGGTAAACTTTGCAAGTTATAATGTAAAAAAGAAAATGACACCTCAAAAACAAAAATCCATTCACTATTACAATTTTCGGAGGTTAAAACCTCTGGCGACTGCACTACATACAAAAGTGAAAAAAAAAATACTTGAGAGGTGTCAAGGGACACCCGAATGGAACGAAGTTATTTCTTATGTTCAAAAAACCTGTATACATATACACTTAAAAAAAATGTAAAATAAATCAGCCAAGTGCGAGTCGGACTCGCGCACGAAGGGTTCCGTACAGTTATAGAGCAAAAATAGGCCAAAAATTGTGTTTTTTGTATGGGAGCCCCCCTTAAATTTTTATTTTATTTTATTATTATTCTTAAATATTGAAGTAGACATATAATTAAGGTCTTTGTGAAAATATCAAGAGCCTACCTGTTGCTATTATTGATATCGAGGAAAAAAGGCCAAAAAAATCACGTTTGTTGTATGGGAGCCCCCTTTAAATATTAATTTTATTTTGTTTTTAGTATTTGTTGTTATAGCGGCAACCAATATACACAATCTGCGAAAATTTCAGAACTCTATCTATAGCGGTTCTTGAGATACAGCCTGGAGACAGATAGACGGACAGATAGACGGACAGACAGACGGACAGACAGATGGACAGACAGACGGACAGACAACGAAGTCTCATGAATATGGTCCTGTTTTCACCCTTTGGGTACGGTACCCTAAAAAGACGGGTTGCACTCCGGGAGTGCCGGCAGAAGTGAAAACTTGATTATTAACGTTGTGCATTATTTTTTTTAACCCATTTTTTATGAAAATCGATAAAAAAATAATAATGAAAACTTGCAGAGCATGTCTACCGTGTTTACGTTATTGACAGACAGGAATGCCAACATGTCGGCAAAGGAACTATTCGGTGAAACACACTATACCATGGTCTTAACCAGACCAGTTATAGCTTACCCTTTCGAAAAAAAAAATGGCGGTGGCCCACAACATAACCTAACCAAATTACATAGCTCCGCCGGTTTATCAATTTCTCAAATAGTAACTAGTTACTAAAATAATTAATTCATTTTATAAGTCAGTAACTAAAATTTTTATTTACTTCTGACCTGAGCTACTAAAACTCTGGAATTAGGTATTTTACTAAGGCTTATAATTAACTGATCACCAGAAATAGTAACATTTCACAGACAAAAATAGTAAACGATCACCAAAATACAGACCACCATTTTAATGTAAAATGATAACCAAAGATTTAACATGTTAAAACCAAAAATAGTAAATGATCACCAAAATTAGTAAATGATCACCAAAGTTAGTAAATGATCACCAACATTATACTAGCATTTTAATGTAAAATGATCACAAAAGATTTAACATCTTAAAACCAAAAATAGTAAATGATCACCAAAATTAGTAAATGATCACCAAAATTAGTAAACGATCACCAAAATTAGTAAATGGTCACTAACATCATACCTACTAGCATTTTAATTTAAAATTATAAAGTATTTTCATTTTGCTATCTTATTAAAGAAAAATGAACAAAATTTGAACTTTAAAATGTTAATTTTAAAATGAGAAACAAAAGAATTACATGTTATTTGACTAACGTAAATAAATAATAATAATAATATAATGATTACGGGACTCAGTTTATACTGAGTTTACGCTGAAATTTGGTATGGAGATACTTATGTATCTCCATACCAAATTTCAGCAAAATCGGTTCAGTGGTTTGGGCGTGAAGAGGTTACAGACAGACAGACAGACAGACACACTTTCGCATTTATAATATTACTTATTAGTATCTAAAACTCTCATCATCCATGCTCATATTTTTAATTTTTTTTATTAAATAAGGGGAAAACGAGCAAACGGGTCACCTGATGGTAAGCAACTACCGTCGCCCATGGACACTCGCAACATCAGAAGAGCTGCAGGTGCGTTGCCGGCCTTTTAAGAGGGAATACGCTCTTTTCTTGAAGGTTTGCAGGTCGTACAGGTCCGGAAATACTGCTGGTGACAGTTCGTTCCAGAGTTTTACAGTGCGCGGCAGAAAGTTACGCGAAATTGGAATGGGTAGGTGTCCGTCTGGTATCTCTTCAGGTCCAAACTGCTGAATATAACAATAATATGGATTTATAATACTTCATTGTTAATTATAATATTATGCTTACATTTTTTGTCAATCGTAGTGATTTATTTGGACAGAAATATCGCATTGATTTGCTCGCGAGGATTTGGTGATCATTTACTACTTATATTTGGTGATCATTTACTATATTTGGCGTTCGATTACAATTTAAAGTGTAGTCGTGACAAAAATAGCTGATAGTATTGCAATTTTAGACTTTCTTTTTTTTGTTAAGTAACTTTTTTTTGGTAAACAAGTTTAGGGTATCAGAGCATTTTTCGGTGGTCATTATATTTGTTCCCTTTTACTAATATGAAATGTGTGGAGGCACTCTCGAGTCACTCTAGTGACATTCAAGTACATTTTACCTCTCAGTTTGTAGGAAAACCAACCTTATGAGGTCGGGATAAAGGTTCTGTCTGAGGAAGAATAGCTTTGAACCGACTGCGCACGATAAGAGCCATATATTTGCGACTCCTTTACGATTCTAAAAGGCTTTTATGCCTGAAAATTCCCAAGAAGCACACTGTCTCATGGATTTTAGTAGTAACAAAAATTTTACTGCAACTTCAGGGGCTTTTACATTGTACGATTTGGGACTCAGGGTACCGATTTACATTTACATCGAATGTCGCTTCAATCTCTGACGTCTCAGTGGCGGTAGGAATGGTTGCGTACGATTCAACTAACTAGTTTCCATAGATAGTATTGTAGTTACTGGTAACAGGATCTGATGGCAAATTTGGATGACATATTTTCAAAAAATATCATTGATTATTGGATATTTTTTTATATTTACATGTTTCACACACAGAATCAGCCGCAATAAGGACAAAAAAGATCAAAGTGTTTTATTCCAAGTACCCTGGTATTGCTAGAGTCAATTTCTTTTCTCACTTTTTGCCATCAGATTCTGGTAGACCTATAGTTTCCATAGGTGAATGTTAAAACTGCTGCATAGTTGTATCTTTCAAGACAAAAAGAGGGGGGGGGGGAGAGCTAAGATCTTTCCTTTATCGCTTCTTTATAGAATCGCTGATCAAAATGTATGGAATTGACATAAGACGAGTCGAACGTCAACGTCGTATTAACGAACGCTTATGTCAATTTCATACATTTTGATCCGCAATTCTATAACGAAGCGAAAACGAAAAGGTCTTGGCTAAATGGCCTTGTATAGTTGTTGTGTAAATAGCTTTATTTGTAAAGGGATTAGACAAAGCTTAAGACAGAAACAGAAGAGTAAGTGAAATCAGATATCGTTGTCGTGTCGTGTCGTTTAAAGAAGCCTTTATTTCGCGGACACAGCTCAGTATCGGTGGTAAAAAGTTGAATAAATATTTTACGTTCGGTGTAAAGGTTTTATTCGATTGCAATTAAGTTTTTCGCCTTTCGTTGGTTCGCGGATTACATCTGATACTGCGTTCCAGCGAGATTAATTTTAACCATCAGGAGCCTCTTTTCTGCCTTTTTCGCTGTTGTTTCAGTCGAAAATTATTATTTAAAAACACGATGGAATTGAATACAATTTTAAAAACTCTCAACTTACTTAATATACTTTATGGAATAAGATATTATTCTAAACTATAAGCATTCACATTCTAAACCCCTAGCTGATATATTAGGTATAGATTCTCGCTGAATGAATGAATGAATGAATGAATATTCTTTATTGCATTTACACATAACATTTAAAGAAATACATACAAACTTAACACTATTAATAAACTATATATAAACACAAAAGGCGGCTTTATTGCTATGCAGCAGTTTCTTCATTTTATTTTATAAGAAGCAAATAGGCAATGTGCAAAAAAAAAAACAATCTAGGTACACCCTACAACTAATTACTAACATCTAGAAAGATAAAAAAAATAAGAATATAATAACAATAACAATTATGTATTCTAATTTATAAACCATAATATCAGATAGACAAATAAATATGATGCATTATAATAAATATTATAAATATCCATAAATAATACACTACTAAATATACAAATACAATGCCTATACATAATATTATATTAAATACTATACCATATATATGTTTTTATATATAATCATTTATTATTATTTAGAAAGTAGTCTTTGACGAGTCTTTTAAAAACGTCTACACTTTTAGCCTGCCTGATATTAACAGGCAAAGAATTCCATAGCAGAATTGATTTTACCGTGAAGGAGGACCTAAAAAAGTTTGTTTTAAATAACGGTATGTCCAACAGTAATCTTGAAGACGACCGCAAGTCTTTTACGCTCGGTATACGGAAGACGAAATTCTCTTTTAGGTAAGAAGGTGTTCTGGGATCATACAGCAGCGAGTACAGAAAAGAGAGCACTCGATAATTACGCCTTAAGCGTATAGGTAGCCAAGAGAGCTTAGTGCGATATTCCGACACGTGATCATATTTTCTTAAACCGAATACAAAGCGAATAGCCAAATTTTGCAGGCGCTCAAGCTTGTTAAGTTTGTCCTCGGTAAGATCTACGAAGCACGTATCGGCATAATCCAACATGGGCAAAAATAGGGACTCGGCAAGTAGGACCTTGGTCTTAATCGGTAGCAAATTCTTCCACCTTCCCAGGGAATGCCATACCGCATGTACCTTCTTACTGACCGCCGCTACATGATCTGATCAAGATAAGTGCTTTACGAACGTTTGAAGTTACGAACACTTTTTGAATAGGGCACGTGTATACCACAAACGAGCACAGGGGGAAGATTCACCCAGTCAACCCTTGAAACTAAAGCAGAGCTACCTATAATAATAACCTGAGATTTATTGGGATTAATAGCAATGCCATTACGCTTACTCCAGTCAAAAATAATACTCAGGTCATTATTAATATCTCCAATTTTTCTGAAGAGATCTTCCAAGGTTGACCGGATATAGATCTGTAGATCATCTGCATACAAGTGAAAGAGAGACGAGATGGATTCACAAATTGTGTTTATGAACGCAAAGAGAAGAGGAGATAGCACACCACCCTGCGGAACACCAACAGTGTTGCTTGACCACGACTCAACTTGAGAACTCGTCGCCCACACGAACACATTGTCGGCGCCCCGAGAGATAGTTTGCAAGCCAATTAATTACTGAAGGCGATAAATTAAGCGTCCTAAGCCTGCCTATAAGAATGTCATGGTCAATAGTATTGAAAGCGTTGCTGAAATCCAACAAAACAAATATAGTTAACAACCTACTGTCCATAGCATGGCGCATGTCATCTGTGACTTTTACTAGAGTCGTAGTAGTGCTATGTCCGGGTCGGAAGCCTGATTGGAATGGAGTCAAAAGACTGTGTTTATTAACATAATTATGAGAACAGCTGTTGATGGATTAACTTTTCAAGAACCTTTGACAGGAATGGCAAAATTGATATAGGTCGAAAATCAGCAGGCGAATTGGGTTTGTTACATTTCGGCAAGGGAATTGTATGTGCACTTTTCCAGACTGACGGGACTTTACCATTCTCAAGAGAAAAATTAAAAATATGAGTATTGGAGCAATTGCGTCTATAACTAAAATTATCATATAACGACTTATATTATCTTCACCAACAGCATTTGATGATATGGACATGACATTCTTTTTAACATCGCCAACAGTAAGCGGACTAAAATGGAATGGAGGGAATTTAGGCAACGGTGTAGATGCAAGTCTGTTAATTGTTTGTAATTTAGAGTGGGGATCATAATTTGAATTATTAGGAGAGGAAAAACAGGAATTAAGGTTATTTTTATCAAAAGGAATCTGTGAAGGAGATGGACTCGAAATTTTGCCTACACCCATGGACTTCAAGAATTTCCATGTCTTGGAAGGGTTAGTATTGTCGACAGGGGAATGGATGAAGCGTCGCTGTGTACTTTCTATTAAAAAAGACAACGTTTTTCTAAGGTATTAAGTGTAAGTATTAGTGTTAATCTTTTTTAGCAAGTGAATAATAGTCTAAAAGTTTACATAAATACAGCTTATTTTCATCTATAAAGCCTTAAGGCACAAAATATAGTAAATCACGGGACACAAGAAAGGACCTAGCACTTTTTCATGACAAACTATGATTATTTGTTACTTATTTTTTGAAGAACAGTATCTTTCAAGAATACGTTTTGGCGGGTAAAATTAAACATTCCTCTTAAACGTTGCAATATTTACAACGTCACGTTCCAATATTAACTGACGCGGCCCGATAATTCCCGCAAATGTGTCGTGTTACTACGTGTCGCCCCGACGTGTGGTGTCGTGTTGTGTATTGACTTCCTTTTCCTGTTCTTATTATTTCGAGTTATTGGCACAGAGTAAGAACTAGAGCTATCGCACATTGGCGCCGGCAGGCGGGTGCACTTACACCCCTTGGGAATCTCGGGATCAACAGGAATCATTTAGCCGTCTATGGGAAATCATTTTACCATGCCGTACAAAGATAGTTCGCAATGTTTCGGCACTAAATGTATTCTGTTGACGTAAATAGACAGTCACTGTTGTTCGTAAAAAGTAAAAAGAAAAGAAATAAAATAGGGGTGGGCCGAAATTCGTTTTACATTCGGTTTAACCGAACTTCGGTAGCTTGAACCGAAACTAAATGTACTTGCACTATCATAATAGAAATTAATGAAAAAAACATATATCTGTAGTAACAGTGACATAAAATGATTATGATACAAGAACTTTACTCGTTCATATAGTCATTTACTTATTTGAATTAGAAAAAGCAATTATACGTGATAAGCAAAAAACTTAAATTGGTCTTTTTAACGACCAGTCTCAAAAATTTTTGGTTACTTTAACAAACAAAACAGAAAATTAAACCACTCTTCTTACTAACCAAACCAGCCATAGAAATAATCTTAATCAAAAAACAAAATTTTACTGCCCTTCTCAACAAGTCTAAGAAATCTCTCTTAGTTACTTAATCAAAAAACAAAAATGTTGACTTTACTTTTACTTTACAAATGACTAGCTGGCTAACGGCCTCGCGGGGAAGCGCGGAGTGCGGGCGGGGCACATCTAGCAATATTTGCAGCAAGTGCGTAAACTAGTCACAACACGAAAAAGCGTGGCGAAATTGAACCGAAGTTCGGCCGAACTTCGGCCGAATTTTTCATTTTTACTGAATGTTCGGCCGAAGTTCGTATTCGGTTCAAACCACATTCGGCCCATCACTAAAATAAAACCAACATCTGCACCCTTTGGAAATTTTTTCTGTCATGTCCATAATTTATTGATGTGGGGTCAAAAACTCACTACAATAGGTTATGCGCCGCCATACCAGCAAAATGTCTTGTGCATGAAGAGGTAACAGACGGACAGACAGAGAGGCTAGACAGACGAACAGACAGACATACTTTCGCATTATCATTTCGGAATCTGGAGGATTATGTTATCACAAAAAGGGCAAACTTGGTATACGTTTGGTATTTTAGTATGCGTTTTGGACTATAACCATTACACTATTAGAAATGGTAACCAGCATTGTCTATTGTGTCTAGTGTACTGGTATTAAGATATATTTTCAGTTAATTATCTAGTTGACTGTCTCGATACAATAGCATTCAACTCCTATTTGAGTGAGCTACTTATTTGATTGGTTATTGCACTAGATCCTAATCCGCAGTAATTGGCTATTGGTTCAGTGTAACAGTTTAAGTCGCATCAAGATCCATAATTCTATGCAGGTAAAGATAAATCAGACCGAAGGATCACTTTAGTCAAACTAAGACTAACTTAAAAATACTTATTCTGCATGTTATAACTTACCAGTTGCCTTCTAGTACTTTTCGTATAAATTTGTTTTTAGGGTTCCGTACCCAAAGGGTAAAAACGGGAACCTAGACTTCGTAGTCTGTCCGTCCGTCTGTCTATCTCCAGGCTGTATCTCAATCCCTATAGCTAGATTTCGGAAATTTTCACAGATTGTGTATTTCTGTTGCCGCTTTAACAGAAAGTACTAATAATAATCGGCCAAGTGCGAGTCGGACTCGCGCACGCAGGGTTCCGTACCGTTATAGAGCAAAAATTGGCCAAAAATTGTGTTTTTTGTATAGGAGCCCCCCTTTAATTTTTATTTTATTTAAATATTATTATGAATTATTAAATAACACATATATTTAAGGCCTTTGTGAAAATTTCAAGTGCCTACCTGTTGCCATTATTGTTGCCAGATATTGAGCAAAAAAGGCTAAAAAAATCATGTTTGTTGTATGGGAGCCCCCCTTAAATATTAATATTATTTTGTTTTTAATATTTGTTGTTATAGCGGCAACAGATATACACAGTCTGTGAAAATTTCAGAAGTCTAGCTATAGCGGTTCTTGAGATACAGCCTGGCGACAGACAGACAGACAGACAGACAGACAGACAGACAGACAGACAGACAGACGGACAGACGGACAGACAACGAAGTCTTAGTAATAGGGATCCGTTTTTTTACCCTTTGGGTACGGAACCCTAAAAACGAAATAAAATTAATATTTAAAGGAGGCTCCCATAACAAACATGTTTTTGGCCTTTTTGCTCGATATCAAAAATCAATTTTCGCAAACACACTGTGCCTTTTTCTGTTCTTCAAGGGCATGCGTTATAGCGCAGTCAACAGCGAACGAGAGGCATGCCCGCGACGCATGCCCTCTGACCGTATCAAAAACTTTCGTTTTGTTATTAAAAATGACATTTGGCGTTGCGTTCGTTAACGCATTCAATTATTGAATGCGCCAAAACGAAAGTTGAATGAAAGAAGATGACGAAAATTTAAGACGAAAGCGCATAGTGTGGACAGCTATTTACCTACAGATTGTACGTGTAGGAAATAGGTATGTAGCGTGAAAATGTCACCTACATTCATCTGAACAAAGTTATTTCGTCGAAGTTTCGAAGCTACGCAAAATATTTTCAGCGTTGACTTCCGCCGGCGGCGATGGCCGAAAGCCGCATTACTCGGGTTTCCTGTTGGCGGCAATTGACGCCATTTTGTACTATCGCCATATTGTTTTGTTACAAGATAACCTAAAAATAAACGATTTGTTTGCAGTGACATTTGAAACTACTCGACTGGTTTTGATAGAATTTTTCATTAGAGACGTTGGACGATCGATACCTAGTTGACGATAGCCGGTGGGTTTTTACTTTTTAACCTTCCGTGTAGTGCGAAACAATTAGCAGCAAGCAGGCGTGAAACTTAACCGCTTAGTAGAGAGGAGGATATTATGACTTCTTCCCCTACACCGCGCTTGCGGTCTACTCTCTATGCATATTACGAATTTTTCATCAGTTCACGTGTCTGAAGTCTGAACGCAAGTTTAATATATTTTTTACCCATATTAAAAATGCATAACGCCATTAAAGAAATGTTTGTACTTCAATAATTATTACTTTTTAGCTTTTATGATAGTTTTTTTGCGTAAAACGCCTACACTTAACACTTTTTAATGTTGTTAAGGCGACGCCTTGATAATTTGGCTGTAGCGATGCCGATTTTTCTCAGCAATGACTAAAGCTAAGAAATTGAAGTTCATTGTCAGTATTCATCATGTCTTTGTCTTTGAATTGCCCATAGCATAACACGATTGGACAACTTTTATAGCACAGAATAATCAATCGAAAAGACCTCTGTAAAAAAAGGGATTCCTATTTTTCCAACAGAGGAGAGGGATTTAAGGTTCCAAAATTTGTACATAAATTGGTTCAAGCATGCACTTTAATTTGTGCATAGCTTATATGAAATGTATTTATGGTTTTTAAATTATGCGACAAAAACCATTTTGTCGCTTACGCCCTTTCCATTTTTTGCTGTTCCATTGCTTGTTTTCTATGAGAGGCCGGGCCGGCCTCTCATAGAAAACAAGCAATCTAAAACATATCCAACACGGTTTCTTACTTTAACGCTGCGTCACCTTAAAACTGATCGTCTCGTCAGTGTACTAAAGCCGACCAGCCAGAGCTCAGAAGTTCGAAGACTGACGTTAATCCAATATCGGTCGGCGGTCTTCGGTATAGGCAGATATCGTCCCAATTTATTATAGCTAAGTGCATACTGACAATGTTGTGTTATATAGATGACGCCCGCAACTCCGTTGCGCCAAAATTCGAACATCGCGCGGGAACCGTACATTTTTCGAGATAAAAAGTATCCTAAGTCCTTTCCCGGGACTCAAAGTATATCCATGCCAGCCAAATCGATTGAGTGGTTCGGGCGTGAAGAGATAACAGACAGACAGACAGACAGACTTTCGCATTTTATTAGTATGGAAGTATGAATTTTAGGCATAGGCCACAGCACATAGGTCTGTGATAGTCAACGGGGCAATCGACGAAATATATTTGATTCAGTATTTTCTACTATAATTTTTTTGTGATTTGTATGGGCAAACTCATGACACTGGGGCGCTTGCCCATACAATTTACAAATAAATTGCTATTTCAGCGCTGCTACTTTTACAGTGAACTCTAAAATATAAGGGACATATTATGCATACCCTAAAGTTTCACTTAGTTTTCGTTCACTATATATATCGATATCTATGAGATAGACTTAAAAACATAAGCGTAATCGGGTAAAAATCTATTCCCTATCACAGATTTCTAGATCTTATTTCTGTGATTCCCTATGCTATATTTAGTCGCCTCTTTTAACCTAGCGATTCCTAGGGAACCGTACACCCGTCTCTAGTAAGCTTATTTTGTGTAGGAAAAAATATGGGACATTTTTTGGCTTAGTTCTGTCTGTGTGATAAATGGTTTACGCTAACCGTACTTTAGTCCTAACTCCTATACCATCTTAACTTAGTACATTAGTAGACTAAATGACGCCCGCAACTCTGTTGCGCCAAAATTCGTTTATCGCGCAGGAACTGTACATTTTTCCGAGATAAAACTATCCTATGTCCTTTCTCGGGACTCAAAATATCTCCATGCCAAATTTCAGCAAAATCTGTTTAGCGATTTGATCGTGAAGAGGTAACAGACAGACAGACACACTTTCGCATTTATAAATTATAATATTAGTATAGATAATATTATATTAATATGTACAAAACATACTAGAAGTTGTGTTCGCTTGCGCATGTCTGGAACCGTATATTTTTCCTAGTTAAAACGGCCCTGTCCTTTCCTGGGACCCCGGAAAAAGTAATGAAAATTTTTACCTAAATCTTCCCTAAACCAGGTAACAGGCGTACTTGTCGGATTGATAAGATTAAAGGTCTACCAGAATCTGATGGCAAAAATTGAGGAAAGAAATTGACAATAGCAATTCCGGGGTATTGGAATAAAATCGTTTGATCCATTTTTTTTTCCTTATAGCGGCTGATTCTGTGTGTGAAACATGCAAATATAAAAATGTATCCAATGATCAAGGATATTTTTTGAAAATCTGCCATCAAAATTTGCCATCATATCCTTGTAGACTTATAGTACCTACCTATAGAATATAGATAATATAGACATAAATCAAAGGACTTATAATGTAAGTACAAAAACAAAAACTACGTCAAACTTAAATCCAGTTGTTATATGTATTGTATGAGTTATAACTAAAATCTAGATTCCAGCCCAGTTAACGAAAACGTTTGCTTTAGACACTAGCAACAGGGTGTTTTCAGTTCAACCAAACTTGCAGGTGTTCTGAGTGTTATGACGTTAGCACCAGCCAACCTGAACTGAATTTCAGAGGCTTAAAACCCGACTATTTTGCAAGGATCGATTTTAGGCGATTGCAAATTCAGCGATTTAGGCTTAGGTTAGGCCTTTTTTATCTAAACCTTATAGCATATAAAATATATACTTACCTATAGCTAGATCGTTCTATGTCACCCAAAACTCCCTAGAATTAGTAGAGCCTATTAAAGTAGGTCTAACTGTCACCAAGAGTTAACTTACAATCAGATTTATCATACAGACTGATAGACAAGTAGACAGGACACTTTCGCGTTTTAAATAATATGTATTCATAGTAAGTATTCACAAGTAAATACAGCTTCTATATGCTGCAATAATTTCAAAACCCAGCCTAAACTATATTTACAGAACTAGACTAGGTACCTAACTAGGTCTGCACTCTGCATCTACTGTACAAATTACATCACATCAATTCACAGAACTAATATGTAAGAATCCTAGTCAGTAGTAGTTGCAGCAAAATGCAAGTTTTCCCCTCATTAGAGCAGCCATGTTTCTCGGCGGTCGTTAATGGCTTGAAGTTGCTTACTCTGAAATACTGGACATTTTACAAATATAATGCATTCGTACATACACTGAAACATTTAAATGCTAGATGTGACGGGCACGGCAATTTGCGTTTTAGCACATTGTGATAGAGATTAAATTTGAATGCACCATTTCTAGGGCTGTCCAATATTTATTTATCTTGGGCGCACTTTGTTTCCAAAGATAATTCCTTATAATTAGTAAAGGACAGAGTAATTTATGTCTTTGGGGTATAAAATTGAAGAAATTCTGGAAATAATGAGATGAAAAAGAATTTCTATTTTACAGTTCGAGGATACTGGATATAAGTAATATTAAACGGTCAGATATATGCTTAAACGAGATGAGAAACGAGGCCGCGGCGCGGCGCACAGGCGCTGCATTTAAGATAGAGATTCAAAATTGAACTTTATTTACTAGTCGATAAGGTATTGCATTCTTACAATGCCTGCACTACGTCTTGGATGACGAGTACTAGCGAGTCAAACCATTTCAGTGAATACTGAGACAAAATATAAATAAATACCAAAGACCTTTAAACCTATACATTTCCATAAACTTTGACATCATATTTTAAGGATGAAACCGTTGAACGTGCTATCCTTGTTGCACGATTAAGTTAATAGCTGTTATAGATGCGAGTGTATTGATTCTAATAGCTCGCCGCATCAATCTTGATACTAGCACCGACCGTGACATCGAAGCGCGTCTAGAAAATCTAAACCCATTTTCTAGCTGACCAAACATAAACAATTTATCATGGTCGAGTAGCACTATCATCGCTATAGTCCGCGCGGAACTAGTTGGCCGCGCCTTAGGTAGGGACGGGGGTGAGGGTTGCTTGCTGCTCGCAACGCACAT
The DNA here is from genome assembly GCA_963422495.1 of Polyommatus iphigenia. Lineage (NCBI taxonomy): Eukaryota > Metazoa > Arthropoda > Insecta > Lepidoptera > Lycaenidae > Polyommatus > Polyommatus iphigenia. The sequence continues at coordinate 10,134,224 of OY730182.1, forward strand.
GAGATTTGACAGTGACGACCAATCTCGCGATATCGTGAACAATAATATTATTTAATTATTGGAAAGAATAAATTAAAGACATTAGACAATTGATCAGTTTTATATTCTAAGCCCGCTATCCCCAACCCGCGGCCCGCGGGCCGCATGCGGCCCGCCGGGACTTTATTTGTGGCGCCCGCGTGATGTTAAACAATTTTGAAATTTACGCCCACCGGCAAAATAACGTAGTCTAAATATCATTAATAATATTATTATATTAAATATAATATTAAATCTTTTAACCCTAAAAATTTTTTGTTGCGGCCCGCGAGTCGCGACACCAAGACCAAAACATGTTTGTGGCCCGCATGAAAAAAAGGTTGGGGACCACTGTTCTAAACTATTGACATCGGCTTTCCGTTTTTTTAAAAAACGTATGCACTTTCAATATTATTTCCTTAGATTGTCTTTTTATCGGCGGACTCATCTTGCTATCGCAATCTCTTGTGCGAAGCGCCCCTGCCTCTCCGTCCCACCGCTCACATACCTCAGGCGCGGCCAACTGTACTCGGCGCGGCGAACCTTGATCCCTATGACACTGACAGTTAATAACATTGTAGTGGCGTCACGATTAAATTAGGATCATATTGGAGGCGTCTAAAAATCCAATTTATAAATTTTACGTAACTTGATGCCATTAGAATAATATTCCGTTTGAATTTTTAACAATTCTTAACATTTACAAGAAATTATCTCAATCTGAATTTACGTTTACGTCCTGCAAAAGTGACGTCATGTGTCGAAGTATTATGTTATCTTCGATAGTTCAGTCAGTTGCAGCTTAGAGGATCTACAATCATAGATACAACCCTACAAGCATTTTGTAGATGACATTTTGCAATGTCATTTACATTTTACCAAGCGCCAATAGGTACTTCTTCGTTAAAAATTTTATTCAAAATAAAAATAATATGTTGCAAGTTGCAACCCAAAGTATTCTATTAATTGAAACACGAATTTATTTTAGAAATAATAGCAGACACAAACCATTTAATGATTCCTTTTTTAAATGTAATTTGGACTTTTCGATTGAATAAGGTCCGTATCATTAGGTAAATAATTTCAATTTGTGCTCTTTATTTTAAACTTTGTTCGAGGCATATAAGGTTGATATTAGCCTGTCAAACATAATCCGATTAGGCCGGTCGTAAAAACCTTAGCGTATGAGATCTAGCACAATTGGGGCCGCCAAAATAACCCAATTACTCTTTAGACGGCCACGTTGGGTCCTTCATTTGTACGTGCTAGCGATATTAAACTACTTTAATATGTCAGAACCGGTTTAAACTAGAAAATGTTGACGTTATTTTGACGTTTCATTGTTTTATTGTCACTTCTGACGTTAATGACAGTTTTAGCAAAATACTGGCAATATGAAGGTGTGTGTATAGGCATTTTATTGACATAGTCAGAAAATAGGGTTGTCACTTGTTTTTTTTAGGAAATGTAAATACACATACATATTATTAAGTCGGATTAAGTTTAAGTAAAAGAGCAAATTTTATAACGTATCTTTTATTACATTATAAGTAAAATAATGCATATAGCATAAATAATTGAAAATAACAGCATTAACTATGTTATACTTACAATGTAAGTAAATACTAAATAGTAATATAACAACTAAATTCTAATGGAACATAGTAGGCATGGATTATGGAATGAAAATAGGAAAATATTTTTGAACATTCAACCATTCGTCACTTAAAATTTACATTTTATTCCAAACTAAAATAACGTAAATGACATGATAACATAATAAAAGTATATAAAAATCTAATCTTAATTTATAATACTTGCAAAACCTTACAAACTAATAATTATACAAAAATGCAAAAATTTACTTTCAAAGTTAGTAAGAAATATTTTTACATCTCTCACATTTTAGAGATTCTGATTTAAAGGCAGTTAACATAAATAAATCAGTGTGAATTGAGCCGAATTTTAGCCTCCAGTGGAGCCTCTATTTACACACTTTTATTCTTTTATCAGAATTGAGAATTGTTTTTGTACTTTGTTTTTTGAATTTGAATTGTAAAATTGTACTTTGTTTTTGGACCTATTTGTAGCACAGTTGCTATGAAGCGAAAAAATGCTACAAAAATGAAGAAAGGACCTTTATCAGAATTTTTAAGTTCCAAGTTTAGTTTTCTTCCACATTATAATAACATTGAACCTTGTAGCGGCCCTGGGATTTTTGACACTAACCTAAATGTCAAACATGTCACATCATGTCAACTGTGCTAGGGTTGTGTCTATTGGAGTTTCCTGGAACGCTTTGCCGCTTGGAATGTGTTCTGCATTAGCATGGCCACTGTCATCGGTCCCACTCCACCAGGCACTGGGGTTATGGCCCCAGCCACTTTGATCACCTCTGCACAAGAAATTAATATGTTGAGATGTGTTATATTTTGGAGGAAGACTTGTTTGGTGCCTATTAAGTAGGCAATTATTAATGAAAAAAAAAAAATTTGGTGCCTAAATAATATTATTATTTTAGTGTCGCTTTCAGTTTTATTTAAAAAAATTAAAAAAGAGAATAATAATTTAAATAATATGTAATTTTATGTCAGATTAAAGCACACCACTTATTTTAAGGTCTAATAAAGTTTTTCTAAATAAAAAATAAAAGTTTTAAAATTTTAAAGTAATTTTTAAAATAACAAGTCCTTATTAGTTTTGTAAATATACTTTCAGATTACTATGTAGCACTATTTGAAATACAATAATTAATTTAGAAATCAAATTAAGGAAATACCTATCTATTTATGTTAAATTATAAAAAAATATCTCTCAACTCACCATCATAATCAACGTCTCCCACCAGCTTGGTCTTCCCCTCCGCAGTGGTGATCCTCGTGATTCCCACATCTAAGACTGTAGCACCGGGCTTCACCATGTGTGCTTTGATCAGTTTAGCTACACCTAGGAGACAATAAATAATATTACAATATTTAAAAATAATAAAAATAAATAATATCAAACATTGTACAAATCTATACATATAATAAAACTGTAGAAATGAAGATTCTGTACATTAAAGATATTCAAAAAATAATAAGCGGAGGGTGTCACTATATCGCTATAGAAGCCAAAAATGTGGTCAGTTTTTTTGTCTGTCTTCTTCCAACTTAACATCTGGTGTATAAAAAAATTTCTCCCCACCCCTCTAAAGGGACGAAAGAGGGGGTCAGATTTTGTATAAGACTTTTGATTTAACACGAAAACTACTGATCCAATTTGCATACGGTTTTCGCAGATATATTTGCCTTCTTCCAACTCAACATCTGGTGTATAAAAATTAATTACCCCCCCCCCCATCCCTCTAAGGGGACCAAAGAGGGGGGATCAGATTTTATATCAAACTTTTTTCTTTAATGGAGTTACTTCATATTATTAACTGTTTTTCCAACTTAACATCTGGTGTATAAAATTTTCCCCCCACCCCTCTTAGGGGACAAAAGAGGGGGTAAGATTTTGTATCAACAGCTGATGAAGTAGGAATGAAATGAAAAATGAAATGAAGTAGGAACCGGTGGTAGGCATCATGTAGACTTTCAGAAAATATTTGCAAAAATTTATTCTGAATAAAAAATTTTGAGTTTGAGTTTGAGTTTGAGTAGACATACTTTAAATGGCAAAACAACGTTTGCCGGGACAGCTAGTGTACTATTAAAATAAACATAACATGTTTTTTTTTCTTGAAAAAATAATATTTTACTATTTCAAAACATAAGAACAATGCTAAATAATAAATACCCGTTGCAGTGATGATAATATCAGCATTTCGACAATACGTTTCCAGTTGTTCCTTTGGTGTATATCTGTGGCAGATGGTCACCGTAGCGTCCATGCCCAGTCCGTTTTCATGCCTGGCATCACTGTGCAACATTACAGCTATTGGCATGCCAACATTCTTGGATCTACCAACAACGACAGCATTGCGTCCATGGGTCTCTATTTTGAATCTAAAAAAAATATAAAAATGTATATAAGTAATAAAAAAAAAACAAAATTGTTGTATCCAAAACTTCAAAAAATTAAAAATCAGGGCTCAATTTTACATAATTACTTATGCTGCTTACCAAAGAAGGAACAGAGATAAAACATTAGTATTTAGCTATTACTAACTTAGGAATACGAAAATAGGAACTGTAAGTATATATGTAGACACTACATAAAGTGAAAAAAAAAATTCGTCTTCCAGAGCTGCTACTTTCACAGTGAACTCTCTACAAGGAACACGTACACACCCTAAAGTATTATCACTTATTTTTGTTACACACTGTATATAAAAATACCTCTTCAACATCTCAATAACAGCTAATGCAGTAGCAGGAACTATTGTAGGCATATCTAAGAACAGCTGTCCAGCGTTGGTAATGTGGAAACCGTCGACATCTTTCTCTGGTGCGACAGCATTACAGGCTTTTCTCTCATTGATACCACTGGGCAAAGGCAGTTGAATCAGAATACCGTCCACATTCTTGTCAGAATTTAAATCTTTAATAGCATTTAATAATTCTTCTTCCGTCAGGGTTGCTTCGTATTTCAGAGTTTGAGCTTCTATTCCACAATCCAGCGCAGCCTTTATTTTATTCTTGACATAAGTATGGCTAGCAGGATCATCTCCAACTATAATACACCTTAGAGAAGGTGCTCGGTTTCCAATGTTGATCCAATTCTGAATTTGAATTTTTATTTCATCTTTCATTTCCTGTGCAAGGGCTTTTCCGTCCAGGACCTTGGCCATGACACTGTTAAAAAAATTAAAAAATTCAATAAAATAAAAAACCACACATAAAATATGAGTTTTTGCCACTTTATAGAATCCAATGTGTTTTATTTAAGTTGTAAGATATTTCATTTGACTACTTTAAAACTACAGAAACTTAAAAGTGCTTAAATTAGGTTGTAAAGTATAAGTTCCATAAAAAAATCTAATGCTAAGTACTGACATACGGTTTTGCTCAATAGTTTTACTCCAAATCAAGCAATAACCACTATGTGGACCGGCAAAACTGACAGCTCGAAGGCTCGTTTTGAGCCGGCTCGATGGAATTAAGTATGTCAAATATATCATTTCCTTCAATTCAGAGTAAAACTATCGAGCAAAACTGTATGTGAGTACTTAGCATAAGAGTTATTAAATTTCACTTTGTTCATTCAAGATTTTTTTTAAATAATTGTCATGAAAGATTAGAAAAAAGTTACAACTAAGTATAAGGAAAAGTCTATCACATTAACAAATTTTAGTTTAAAACAATCGTTATGAGATTAATTCAAAATTAAAAAAAATAATAATAACAAAAAAATGCAAAAAGGTGAAGAAGCCACACACTATTTTCTCTAAAATAAATTTACCTGGCCGAGCCCAGAGAATCTACATAGGAGTGACTTCTCATTGTGGATTTCAGTAACGTACTGGCTAGACGTAAGCAAAATGTTTGCCTCATCGCCTACTGTTGACGTAGAGAGGTCATTAGTTCAGCGTATGGGCATATGATAAACAATTATTCAAAGAATAGAATCAAAAACATGTTAATTGGGTAAAAATGTGGTGATTTCTGGTTTGAAACTGGTTAAAACGGATTATAGCGCATACAGGTTATCACATATCGGACACAATGATGCACCAGTTTAAACTGCTTGACAATCACTTTGTTCCAGTTATGTTAGGAAAATAAAAAAACCACAATTAAGCCTAAATGCTACAGATATGAGACACAATCATTTGAATTTTTTTTTTCTGGAGTAGCAATTTTAAAATATGTAAACATGACATAATTCAGATCAATCGATCGATCAACAAATCAGCACACAGGTAATACTTATTATGAATAATATAAAAGTACTGCACTGAGCACATAGTTATTGAGTATAATATTACAATAAAAACAAACTATTTCAATAGCAAACGTTTGTTTCATTACAATTTAGTAAGTATTTACATAGTTGTTTCTCAAAGGTTTTAATAAACGTAGTCGGGTCTATCTAGTTGTAAATAGTTGTCGAAGCTACATACTTTTTGGATTTAGAGCAATGGTGAAGAGAACACAAGGACCTAGGCACCTCGTTTACAGCAGGCATCAAATTAATATCTGAATGTTGAATTTACTTTGCAGAATTTGCGAGGTCAAGGAAGATTTTGAATGAAAGCATGGTTATTTTCGAACCAAATAGTTATCATACAATGTAAGAGTTTTGTTTGTGCCGTATAAACAAGTTTTTTAACAATAGTTGCAGATAACTAAGCTAAAATGATGAAATGTGAGGATTGTAATATTGACCAAAGATAACCTTAAATATCTCGCATGTTAAAAATAAAACTTACATTTTAGATGTTGCACGTCAGAGAAAAACTTTAATCACAATTTTAGCTACTATCTATTGAAATTGAGTATTCAAATAGGAAATTACAAGCACGATAAAAGATTTAACTTAACACAAAGTACAAACCAAGACGTACCAACGTGTTTTGGTCGACTTTTGACTTATGATTTTGACATTGACGTTTGACCCCTCAAGTGCGCAGTGTGTATTTTTAAATTCCGGAACAACCTGTTGCGTATATTTTTTACCCATTTTTTACCCCACTACCCAATGTGGTCAAATTATAGTGGAGCTATTTTTTTTTAGCCTTTCAGCACAAAAAATAGTTTTCATTCGAAATGGGCTTTCAAAGGTAAACTGTAGGTATAGCAGTTTAAAATGATAATAATATTGCACTTATTATGTAAATTAAACTGCTAGCAACAAAAAACTTTTATCATAACTTGAATAAACGCAATTAATTTTATCAAATTATAGTTGCTGCCAATTAAAATAAATCAAGCGATTAAAATTGAAGTTATTATTATTATTTATCTTGTATCCGTATTAAGATAAATAAGGAATCATTATAATATTATTATTTTGGTAAAATGGTCAAGTCAGTCTAATGGGTATTTTTTTACCTCATAGACGTACAATGTAAACATTGATGAAACACATAATAATATTGTTATGTAGGCAAAATGCAAGGACAAAAATGAAAGGGAGAGAAGGAAATATTTTCCCTTCCCTTCAAACGTCACACCCAAAATATAATACTTATTTACCTACCTTTTTTAGCCAAATTAAAAAAGGAGATGGTTGTATTCAACGTGTGAATTTTTCACATATTTTGTGTGTAACAGCTGTTTCTTGAATGAACATTTTTTTACTCCACGTATACTCTATCAAAATAATATACATGGGGCCATACCTTAATTTACGCGTCCTTCAACCTATATTTAGATGCAATAATTATTTATATTGACCATTGCAGTCTAGACTCTAGATACCTACCGAACTCAGTAGTCAGTAGGTAACCGTTATCTTATTTACTCAATCAGCCGCACCACAATCACTCACTATTCGAGTGGGCGCGGTTCTGACGTCACTCCGATAAGGGGGTCAATGCTGTCAGTGTGACATTTGACGGGACTGTCAACATGCAATAAAAACAGTAAACGCGTAAGACTGTTTGTAAAGTAACTGTATCTGAAGACCCCGTGGGGTTTAAATACTAGGTATAGGCCTCAACTTTGTTTGCGTAGCAATTCGTAGATTGCGTACAAACTGCATGTACCTACCCCTGAGAGCTTCTTACGTGGGAACGTGCAACTTATGTCATGTTAGTAATTGTTACCGTCAGATCACAATCTACCAATAACAACTCGTCTGATCATCGATCTACCAATAGCGTGTCTCCGTACGCGCACTCGCCCCGTTTACTCCTCACTCCACCAATGACACTAGAAATTTTTTACACTACCTACGCCTTTTCCGGATTGCCAAGTGATATTAAAGTTGTACGCAGCCTACTTGGTACAAATATTTAATTTCAAAAATAATTCAATGAATAAAGATTTAGGTACTATTTTGAAAGTAGCTAACATTAATAGAAAATTAAATGGAAGCACTAAAATCGAAAAAGCCAGTCAACAGTCATAATACTTTTTGTTGTTTCATAAATAAGTTGTAAAACCTTTATTGATATTGTTTCCGATTTGGTCAAAACACAACAGAAATACAAGGAAAACACCCGGATGTCGTCATAAAAAGTTCCTAAGGAAAACAGTGTAGGAAAATGTTATCTTATCATACTTAGTAACAAATTAAAAATATTGACCTCTGTTTTTTTATCTTATTTCGTCATTGTGTCAAACGCCTCTCTGGGTAGGCATCTTCCAGCTGGTATATTTCCAGTGAATATTCTGTGCTAATGTCCAAATTAACTCTCGACATGTTTTTTTGCGTGTCAGTGTGCCATTAAATCTACCTACGGATAATAAAAACGAAGGAAGAGTGTTAAAAAAAGACGGGTTGCACTCCGGGAGTGCCGGCAGAAGTGAAAACTTGATTATTAACGTTGTGCATTTTTTTAACCCATTTTTTATGAAAATCGATTACTAAAAAATCGATTTATTTAATTAATCGAAACCCTTACAATCGATTAAATTTTTAACCCATTTTTTAGGAAAATCGATTTAAAAAAAAACGATTTTTTAATTAATCGAAACCCTTACAATTTTTTTTAACCCATTTTTTATGAAAATAGATTTTTAAAAAATCGATTTTTTTAATTACTTAATCGAAACCCTTACTATCGATTAAATTTTTAATCCATTTTTTATGAAAATCGATTAAAAAAAAAACCAATCGATTGTTCGATTAATCAATTTCGATGTTACAACACTACTCTCCAACCATCTTACGGTTTTTCCAAGGTTTTTCGATCAGCACGAGAATCTGACGCGAGTTTCACAGTTTTTACCCATCCTACAAAAGTGCCCAACGCCGCTAAAGAAGTTTTCACTTCAAAAATTGTCCACGAGTTTACAAAAATGTGACCCCAATACATGCATACTTTATGCATGTATTCGTAATTCGGTACACAATTTTGTGTAATAAATATAGAAGTGACAATAATTATTATTGTCAACGGCTTTATTTCGTAAATTTAAGCGAAAAAATTATCATACCTATTATTGCCTATAATATTGATTTGTGCTGTAACATAATATTATTATAGTATTTATATTATGTAGATGTGTCATCATCAGTCATTCAAGGTATGATGACGTGAGCCCTCACAAAGCTCGGCTTTTAGCTAGTTTATTAATTATTTGTCTATAAAAAATACCAATTTAGCCGTGGAATCAAATTATAAAAAAAAGGAAATTGCTACAACTCACAACCAACCCCAAGGACAATTATTATTATTGTGACGGTATTTGGGGTTAGTAATGACAATATACATGCACCAAAACGGTTTATAATTTAACAAAAACTTTTATTGACCCGTTTAAAAAGGCCTGTAAGGGTTAATATTAAATGTTTATTAATTAATTCTTATGTAGTTTACAAACATTGTTATAAGTTTATAACTATCAGTGTTATTTGTTTAATTGTTTTGATATTATTATTATTATTGTTAAGCCCCATGCTTTTCTGATAATCAACCGCGTATGGTCCAAACAACGATAGCCTCGTTACAAAATTTCATATATAAATATTTAGGTACATTTTACATTAGGTTTTTGTCTTCCCTTTTGGCTTGCACTTACAAGTTGCACCATTAACCATAATAGGTACCATAATATTGTTACTTGGTTACTTCTTAACGTCTGTATAGTGCTCCAAGGCTTTAAAATTTAAATGAATGTGGACGGGGTGCTGCTGGTAAAGGAGAACTGTCAATCACATGTCAAAAATGACGTTTTTGTATGATATATGATACATCATGCAAGCGTAAGGCTGCGTTTCCACTGAAGCGAAGCGGAGCTAAGCGATGCCCGAATTGGCCAATTGTGCTATTCCAGCGGAATGACAGCGAAGCGGAGCGAAGATTTTGAGCATGGTGATTGGTCAATTCGGCACCGCTAAGCTCCGCTCCGCTTCAGTGGAAACGCAGCCTTAAGCGGTAGTTTCTTTTCTCGCCACGTTCATTTAAAGCCTTGTCGAGCTATACTTTATAAATATCTATTTTTCAGAGGATATTTTGCCTACACAGTCATGTTCATAGAATTTGACAGATTAATGACTCTTTTCATACCTATCGTTTTGTGTAAGTATAAAACAGACTACTGTATATTAATTATTCTATTTAAATCAACTCATAAGGTTATCATTCGGTAAATAGATACCAATTAACAGCGTATTAAGTTTATTCTTCCGTTTATAATGCGAGTTACATCATTCTTGAGTCTTGACTATTGACGTAATCGATGTCTGTTGCTATGACAATTACTTACTTACTAATACTCCGGTCGATTTAGACATTCTAAGTTACAAAAAGTCCCAGCAAGCTGAAAATCTTTGAAATTATTAAAAACATAATTATAAACAATGTCTAAAAGTTCCCCATCATTCCCGTGTGTGGAAAATTTTTTATTCAAGGTCAAAGGTCAAAAAAATTAGGTTTTCGCGATTTTCAGCAAAACGGTAAGTTTTATCATAAAAGTAGCTCAGACAAAACTTGCAGATCATAAAATTATCTATAAAAATGTATCAATACTTTTTTTCTTACGAACCACCGTTTCTGTGATATAACGCTTAAAAGGTTATAAAAGTTGTTATCGCCATGATATGCATGGGTACGCCACGTATATAGTGTGTTTGGTCAGCAACTAGTGATATTTTAAGCACTTATGTGTATGTCAAATACAAAGGTCTAGCCCCCTTCACCTCTGTGGGGCAGGCACTTTATTATTGACTCTACCCGGTTAGCAAAAAACATTCTTAATTTGCGAGGTTTTGTCCTATTGTCATGCAAATAGCCTTAAATGAAAGGTAATTAGATAGTCTACCATTAAAAAACACAAAAAAGAGTATTTTAATTCAAAAAGCTTAAAAAAGTCATAAAGTTTCTAAAAAAATAGAGAAAACACGTGTAAATTTTACAACAATTGCATTTTTTTACAGAAATAATAATATATATTTTTGTTATATAATGTCCATAACATATTTTTTTGTTTACTGTATCCAAAAAATTTCAGTTAAGCTGTAATACTACGTTTAGTTTATGTCTGTATGTCAAATTCCTCTTAAGTTATTATTAGTTGAACATAGCCTATGCATAAGCACTAAAAACGATTGTGCGCAACTTTATAAGGAAATCATGAAAAAAAACACTGCACATTTTAATAACTATTTTACTGTCTAATTACACTTGAAAATTTACAAATTTGGCTCAAAATGCTCAAAAAGCTCAAAAAAAAAAACATTTCGGGTTCGCGCACGACCAATGTTCAAAGAACAATAAGCTCTTAAAGTATTTGACATACGGACGTAATGGATATGTTGTATTCAAGCTTAACTTAAATTCTTTGGATATATTAAATAATAAAAGTGGGTTATGAGGGCTGTTTCTGTAAAAAAATACAATAGTTGTAAAATTTGCACGTGTTTTCTCAGTTTTTTTAGAAATTTATGACTTATTTAAACTTGTTGCATAAAAAAAACCCTTTTTTGTGTTTTTTTAATGGTAGACTATCTAATTCCCTTTCATTTAATGCTATTTGGATGACAATAGGACAAAACCTCGCAAATTAAGAATGTTTTTTGCTAACCGAGTAGAGTCAATAATAAAGTGCCTGCCACACATAGGCGAAGGGGGCTAGACCTTTGTAGTTAGTGTTTTGCATAACAAGTACATACACATAAGTGCTTAAAATATCACTAGTTGCTGACCAAACACACTGTATACGTGGCGTACCCATGCATATTATGACGATAACAACTGTTATAACCTTTTAAACGTTATATCTCAGAAACGGTGGCTCGTAAGAAAAAAAGTATTGACACATTTTTATAGATAATTTTATGATGTGCAAGTTTTGTCTGAGCTACTTTTATGATAAAACTTACCGTTTCGCTGAAAATCATGAAAAACTAATTATTTTGACCTTTGACCTTGAATAAAAAAAATTCCACACACGGGAATGATGGGGAACTTTCAGACATTGTTTATAATTATGTTTTTAACAATTTCACCGATTTTCAGCTTGCTGGGACTTTTTGTAACTTCACTCTCATTTTTTGGTCTAAATCGACCGGAGTATAATGACAATATTAATTACTAATTACTAAAAGCCCAAGAGCCAGCGACAGCCAGATCTTCGTCATTTTATAGAAGATATTTACCTGTTTATATCCCCGGAGGTAAGAACGACCAGCAGCTATGGAGTTTCGGTCGTGGGTATTGTAAAGGTATTATCTGAAGGTCTACTCGACCTTTGATAAAGAGTGACGCCTAGTCGGCCCGAAGAAAATAAGATAAAAAATTGAGCGGGGGTAACTGTAGGAACTAGGAAGTAGCCGCGACCGAAACTCCATAAATTGCTGGTCGTTCTTACCCCCATACGGGTCATAAACGGGTAAACTATCAGCTTTTATAAAATGACGAAAGTCTGGCTGTCGATGGATTTTGGGTTATAATTATAGACTGCGAATAACTTTTAGTTTTTTTTTTATTAATCTAGAACTAGAATATTATACTGTCTCTGTTATAGGAGTGAGCGGGGCGGAATCATGTACCTACTTGCACACGATAATGGTAGATCAGTGATCAGGTGATTATTGTCCATATTACGATAACATTAACCACCTAAATTACCTTACCCATTGCGAGGTCCCGGGCGGCAGGTCTTTGCGGAATGCCTTTGTCTTCCAAAAAACACCTTGCGAGGCTCCTGCAAGAGCGAGGCCCCGGGCGATTACCCTGTTCGCCAACCCCTAGGGCCGCCACTGCCTACTATTATAGACTGATTGCGCCATCGTCCCACGCGAAAAATATACCATCCTCATCACCTTGATGTGTGGCAGTCTTCCACCGTGCGTTTTTCGCGTAAGTTTCTGCCGCGCACTGTAAAACTCTGGAACGAACTGTCACCAGCAGTATTTCCGGACCTATACGACCTGCAAACCTTCAAGAAGAGAGCGCGTATTCCCTCTTAAAAGGCCGGCAACGCACCTGCAGCTCTTCTGATGTTGCGAGTGTCCATGGGCGACGGTAGCTGCTTACCATCAGGTGACCCGTTTGCTCGTTTGCCCCCTTATTTTATTTAAAAAAAAGAGGAAGCAAAAGCTTTTTTGGTCAAGCAAAATTGGTCTTGGTACACAACACTGCGAAGTCGCGTCTAACATATTGTAATTCTAGAAGGGACGGTGATTCAAGGTGGTGGTATGTGGTGCAAAAACCTAATGTTTACACGATAGAGCTCTTATTCCTTTACTGATAAGAGCTATTATACTCTGAACCCTGAGTACCCCGTCTTGCCCCCATCTCCTTGATAAGACATTAATCGAAGCTAATAAATATCAATAAATTCCCTCGCTTTGATAATCTTATTCATGAAAAGGGTTTGCGAATGGACTCCGGATAAAATTGCTCTGAAAAGTCATTTCGAAGAAAAATAAAAATGACAAAAGGGAAGTTTAAAAAGCGACCAAGTGCGAGTTACATTCGCAACGAAGTGTTCCGTATGAAACGGAAAATTCTAACGAGCAAAGTATTTATTACTGTCGATTTTTCAAAATACTTATTGTTGTAGCATGAATAATTTTTATTTCTAACCTTTTCTGTGAAAATATCATCCTCGCAGTTAGTATATAGAGCCAAAAACTCAAATTCACCATTTTAAACTATCTTGATGTTTAAGATAACGTGGTAAAAGTCTGTTGATACACAGACAGACTGCGAGGCAGCGAAGTTATAGCCACAAGTTCCCGTCATAACAGAGTACGGAACCCTAAAATGCAAATTAATATAGTCGGGCAGTTTTTACTTCGTTACGAGTTTTTCTTAATTAATTATGTCTTTGAAGCGTTCGATTTCGTATGCCGTTAGATGACTTTTGACGTTGTTCTTTCATCTTCGAATATCTTTACACTGTTATTAATTTCTTGAATTATTATCAATGGAATTTATGCAAACTTTCCTTAAGAATTGCTCCAAAAACTTGCGCGAAAGTGATCGGAAGTATTGGTGTTCGAAATTTAAAACTGTATCACGTGCCTGCCTCGCTTTTCGTGTGTTCTTTTTCACACAAATACAAATTTAAATTTCGAATATTTTTTTTCTAAATGTAATCTGCAGCTCTTGAATTATCTTTTTATTTTGCTTCAAGTAAAGACGGGAAAACCAAAATCTTCCAAAATTATTCAGCAACGTCATTCTTTTATTTTACCGCAAAAACTTAGTCACTTAGTTTAGTTAGTTTCTAATATACTGTGCTGCTAGCAGTTACTAAGAGGCCGGGTACACTTGGAATTTCTCATACATACGTAATTCCAAAATCATTTTCTCATACGAAAATATTTAACATGTTTGAGTTGTTTTTCAATTTAAAATAGTAATTACCTAGGTTCCTGCACAAAAATTTACTTCAAAATATTTAAACACAATTTTTTTTTTGCTTTAAAATTTTTTTTTGTAAATTTACTACTAAATATTTAAACACTAAAAAATAGAGTAAAACACTAAAAATATATATAAATAAATAGTTAATTTACTACAAAATATTTAAACTCTAAAAAATATTTTTTAGTATCTAAATATTTTGTAGTAAATTTACTATTTGTTTATATACTTTTCAGTGTTTTACTCTATTTTTTAGTGTTTAAATATTAAGTACTAAATTTACTAAAAAAAAATTAAAAACAAAATTTTTTTTTCAATGTTCAAATATTTTGAAGTAAATTTTTGTGCAGGAACCTAGATAATTACTATTTTAAACTGAAAAACAACTCAAACATGTTAAATATTTTCGTATGAGAAAATGATTTTGGAATTACGTATGTATGAGAATTTCGAGGGTACCCGGCCCCTTAAGAAGAGATTTCATCCTGTAAATATTTCCAATATGTGACTTAAAATTAAAAAAAAATAATACCCATTATCATGAAATGTACAAGAAACTGAGACCTTTGCGATTCCAAGAACCTCTTTGTGTCTTTAGCGTCTCTCGTTATAATTGCATCTCGAGACTAGTGTTGTTTGTCACTTATTTTATTCCCGAGAAGTGAAGTTTTACGTACTAATTTAGTTGTTTTTTAATGGAATTAGGTAAAACAGAATTGTTTTTGAGAATAAAAGTTGTTTATCCATAGTTCCTTGATTTAAAATAGATGGTTTTGTCCTTGCCGGATACGTTAGAAAAGTTTCATAACTTATACATAACGGACCAAATAATAATATATAACCAATAAGTACAGTATACTGTATATATAGTACCGTCGCATTACACACTACACAGTCACGGTAATTGACTAGGAGTAAGTCATGAGTAAGTACATTGATAATATTATGGAATAATAAAAAATCCAGTGGTTGAAATTTGATAGACACAACAAAACGCCGCCCTAGTGCTTGAATGGCCAATCGGCTAGTGAGCAAATTTTACAGGAGAGGTTTTTTTAAATAACTTATGGATATTATTAGAAGTTTATTAAACTTTTGCTGAGTTAGAAAAATTTTGTATTTCTTTATATGCATAGAAATAATAATTGAAAATAATAACTATAGTACTCATTATATTTCATTTAATTATTGGAGATTGGCCAAAAATCTTCTGACGTAATTATGCATATTATGGAGATTGAGCACAACGACATGTCTCCATGTTCTCTAAAATAACGTGCCAGTTTAGTGCTTGTTTATCCAAAATACCACCATGTTCGCTATACAGTATGTTTAATTTTTTTATAAAATTATTAAAAAATATATAATATGGCCGTGTATATGTGTGTATGTATACTATGATGTTTGTTTGTCCGCAATTATCGCTCGTTTGGCTGAACCGATTCTGATGCGGTTTTCAGAACAATATATTTTGTCGTTTAGGGTCAATTTATACTAACGCAGAATCGAAGTGCATCGAAGCAAATTACTAAAACTGAACATAGTATTTTCAACCTTAACCTCTCGAATACCGGGTTCTATGGTGCCATTTAATTTTTTTTATTTTTTTTTAAGTTTTACAAAATTTATGTAGCCAACTTCATACTCTAAAATAATGGATTGAACAAACGAAATTAAATCTCATACACACTAAAATAAGTTACAAAACTGCATGAGGTCAAGTGCAGCCAGGCAGCACGTGAACGAGCCGGTGGGGTTCGAGAGGTTAATCCTTCAAGCCCCATAAGAGCAGCGGTGATTGCGACAACAATAGAATACAATAGCATTTCCAAGAATCCGCGATCGAAGGATTAACTCCAGAGCATAATGCACACATCACTTCTGCGAGGTTAATCAGCGTTGGCATTCGCGCGAATTTGCGCGAATACGCGCGCCTTTTTAAATTCTCAGAAGTAATGTGTGCGTTAACGCTTTTGAGTTAAGGTAGAATTTGCTTTGTTTAGTTTCAGTAATTTGCTTCAATTCAGCGCTAGTTTAAATTGGACATAAATGTGACAAATATTGTTCTGAAAACCGCATCAGAATCGGTTCAGCCAAACGAGCGATAATTGCGGACCAACAGACATCATACATACATACACACATACATAGAGGTCAACCTGAGAACCTACTTTTTTTAAGTCGGTTTAAAATAGTAAAAACGGATCATGGCTTAGATGTGACGAGGTAATAACCTATTTTTTAAGTACTTACTAAATATAATCACCCTGTATTTACCCTTAAGTACTTCGAATACTAAAACAAAATTGAAACAAAAGAATATATCAAGAAAATGGCAACGTACCTTTCCAAATCAACTTCGCTCAATTTAAAATCCATTTTTTTTCGTTGTTACAGACATTTTGAAGCATATAAAGTACTAATTTTTTTTAAATTTGTCGTAGTAAGCAATAAGAAATAAACAAAATGGCGTTGCGTGACGTGCGCGTGACCTTCGAAATGCTTGACCGTGATTGGTCGGTCGATGGATACACAAACAAGACCGGAGATGGATATTTGGATGAGTTCATTTGAGCAAAATATTGAGTTAGACTACTCAAGCACTCAAAACAGTTTTTATATGGGAGATTGGATAGTTTATTTTTGCTAAAAAAGCAAGTTACATGCAAGCAAAATAAAAAATATTTAAATTGTAAAGTGCATAATCAGGGTTACTATTAGTTGGAAATAAAAAGTCTATTTTGGTAAAATTGGTCGATTGGCCATTCAAGCACTAGGGCGGCGAAAACGTGCTTTCACCATGTCTTCAATTTGTTGTTTGGAGCCATTTTGACATATTTTGAGGTAATTGGCGTCAATCTTGTATGAAAAAAAATTAAGATACCTATAATACGATATAAATAATATATTACAAGTAAATACATTTTTACAATAATTATAAAATATCGGGTGTAGTTCTATGCTGACACCGCCATCTTTGAAGGGGATGTAATTGCTGATAATTACTGCTTTTCATCTAATAAGGGCCATACAACATGTTGCATACGTAAACAGCGCCCTGATTAAATTTGTTTATTCATCAAAGCGGATTGCTTTGACTTAATCAAACTATTGATTACAATCTCCGCAGTATTACGACTATTAATATTTTAGTAAGAGGGAAGCCACATCTATTGCGTTGTGTGTGATGCGTTGTGATGACGCGCGATAGAACATCACACATTGTTATTGCGTTGCAGTGCCTTTTTGCCATAATAATAATAATATGTGTTGTGTTGACGCGCGACATAACATCGTAAATTGCTCTTTTGCGTTGCGTTGTATATTAAGAGTGGATGAAAATGTTCTTTAACATAAGTGTCAAATACTTTTTTTCCCTTATAATTTAAACAAACCTTGTAACTAACCTACTTTATGATATTACTAATATATCTGGCTATACATTTAATTGATTTCAAATCATTTTTCAGGCCCTAAAGTATCTGTTTATGCAAAAAAACGAATATTTTAAAACACATAATGGTGGAGCCTAGTAAGTAGTAAGGCGGCAAAGAAACTCGCCAAAGAAATAATAGAAGTAAAAAATTTTGAGTAAATATTTACTCAAAATTTTTTACTTCTATTATTTTTAGATAACAATAAAGGCCTTTGGCGTTGTCGTTGTGACAACGCACTACAACACAACGATGCAATGTGGAGTCGCTCTAACTATGCCATAGATGTAAAAATAGACATTGCATGTCAAGGCAATGGGCGTTTGCACACTGCACGATAACGACACGACACGATACCACAGAATAGAGGGCCACCGCACATATTATACAATTTCAAGTTGGCCGACTATCGTACAAACTAAATTGCGTAGTGTCACAATTTAATTGGACAACTTCATCGTGTACGCTGCCAGCCGCAGACTTTTAGATTTAGTTGGTATAACAGTGTTCTCTGGATTTTCTGATCTGGATTTTTTCATTAAAATTTATCTGGATAATATCGAAGTTTAAAATGCAAGGTATGATCAATGATGTTTTCCTAATTCTAATCTGTCACTAGTATTGAATGCACCCAAAATATTCTCCTTTCTTTTCGCCTTCGTTTTATTAGTTCCACAATAAAAAAGTGCTTTTTACGCATTTTAACACGCACGTCGCTAGGCTAGCAACACCGTTACCAACTAAATCTAAAAGTCTGCGGCTGGCAGCGTACACGATGAAGTTGTCCAATTAAATTGTGACACTACGCAATTTAGTTTGTACGATAGTCGGCCAACTTGAAATTGTATAATATGTGCGGTGGCCCTTATCTATTCTGTGGTATCGTGTCGTGTCGTTATCGTCGCAGTGTGAAAACGCCCAATGGGGTCATCTAAGGGTCTGACTTTGGGATTGTTTGGGGCCAATTTGACACTAGCATAAATGGCGCAACTTTTTAGTGTGAAAACTTATCTGTACAATAATATTTTGACGACCTCTGTGGCTCAGTTGGTGGGCTGTTGGTAGCTCAAGCCGGGGTCGCGGGTTCGAATCCCGCCGACGGAACAAAAAGTTTTCAAAGTTCCTGGGTCATGGATGTGTATTAAATATGTGTATAATATAATAAAAATCTTAAATATATGTATAGTATAAAAGTATTACATATATTTCCGTTGTCTGGTACCTGTAACACAAGTCCATCAGGTACTTACCACGGGGCCAGACTGACGTGGTGTGAAGAGTCCATAGATATATTATGTTATATATATATATTATATATTATATTATACGCTATGGCCCTATTAAGCTAAATCTGTAAATTAAACACGTGTAAGTTAAAGGTCAAAGCACACGTACACAGTGAATTGACACGCCCGGTTGACGAGTTTCCGTTTCCTAGTTCCTTTGTATGTTGTGAGCCTAAGGGCAGTTCACAATGAAAATTTTGGTATTGAGACATTGTAGGTATATATTTTTTATGGTTTTCTGTTTAGGACTAAAATTATATTTTTAAACTGCATTAGAAAACTGTGGCAACACTAGCAAGAGCAACAAGTACGTTTCAAGTTCTTGCATCATGTTTACGTAGAGAAAGTCACAATTAAACGTAACAAAGATAAAAAAATCACAGATAAGTGCACTGTAATTCGAGCATAGTGGTCACACCTTCGATAGCTCAGTTGGTAGAGCGGTGGACTGTAGAGTGTGAAGTTGTCATCCATAGGTCGCTGGTTCAAATCCGGCTCGAAGGAAATTTTTGTATGCAGTCCATAAATTCAGTGTTGGGGGAAAATCGATTCAGTAAGGTTGGTTAGTTACATTGTTGGGAATCTGTTTTTTTTTTCTTTTGATATGTACCTACCTACTATGCAGCTCGGATACTCACGTGGTGTTCGTTGTGGCCGCGGATTCGAAGCCCAGTTAAACGTTTTTTTTAATTATTTTTATTTTTCTTTTATAGCAATTGTGTGTTGAAACCTGGATGTTTCTCTTCTCTCACCATATTTTGTAATCGCGCTCTGCTGAAGCAACTACATTGTAAAATTTATGCTTGTGTAAAGGAGCCTTTATTCTTCAAAATACAACTTAAAACCTTATAAAATGTAAGCAAAACGACATAGTAAAAACAGTATGAATTGTAAGATACGAAACTTAGATGTAATACAGGTATTAATTTAAATTCTGAGTACGAATTGCCAGTAACTTCGCCGAGTTTTGCCGTCGTCCGCATACATGAATACGCTAAACCAGCTATTCCCAACCCGCGGCCCGCGGGCCGCATGCGGCCTGCCGGGACTTTATTTGTGGCCCGCGTTAAACCATTTTGAAATTCACACCCACCGGCAAATATAATTGTAAAGTGGTCGTGAAAGTCGTGAAATTTTTTCCACTTTTAAATCGTTAGAAGAACGTTATTTTTTAACCCTAAAAAATTTTTGTTGCGACCTGCGAGACCAAGACAAAAACAAGTTTGTGGCCCGCATGAAAAAAGGTTGGCGATCACTGCGCTAAACGTACCAAAAGTACCGTAATAATAGTGTTGAATGTTATAATTTGAGAAACTTTGTGAGACGAAAACGGCGGAATAAAAATGTACTTATTTGAATTGTGCGACGGACCAACGGGAAAGTTTGTTAGATCCCACGGTATTTCAACTTATTTTGAGATTAAACGTAACCTATGTGTTAATCTAGATTCTAGAGTTCAAATTTAAACAATAAAAGTTCAAAATTTAATAAAAATCCATTACAAACATAAACAATCTGCGTATGTTTGTGAGCTTGTATTAAACTCATAAACGATTTAATTATATCAGTACAATTACGTTTGAAGCGTTAAGATTTAAGAATCAACAGACTGTCACACTTTCACATTTTTAGTATAAAGAAATACCTATTTTTTTCAGAATTCACTAAGATACTCGACAGCTGTGGCACATATTAACTACTACTCAATAGATAGGTTGTAGGCAACGAAACTAGAATTATTGGCAAAGACGTTTTCCTTGTACAGGTTCATTTAAATAGTACCATATCTTACCTTATGTCTTATCTTATTAGTTATTAATTATATTATAGACTAGCGACCCGCCCCGGCGTCGCACGGGTGTAAATAATATCTAAGCCACTAAAAAAATGATTAAAATCGATAGCCTATGATCCTTCACGTGGTCTACTTCTTATCTGTGCCAAATAACATAAAAATTGCTCCAGTAGTTCACGAGCCCTTTCAAATAATTTCCCCCGTTTTTTCCACATTGTCCTATTAGTCTTAGCGTGATAAAATATAGCCTATAGCCTTCCTCAATAAATGGGCTATCTAACACTGAGAGAATTTTTCAAATCGGACCAGTAGTTCCTGAGATTAGCGCATGCAAGTTAGCCCTTTCAAATAATTTTCCCCGTTTTTTCCACATTTTCCTCTATTTCTTCGCTCCTATTAGTCTTAGCGTGATAAAATATAGTCTATAGCCTTCCTCGATAAATGGGCTATCTAACACTGAAAGAATCATCAAAATCCGTTGCGTAGTTTTAAAGATTAAAGGGAACAAAGGGACATGAGGGGAAAAAGGCGACTCTGTTTTATAATGTGTAGTGAAATGATTGAAACCCCCGTTACATTCATTTCACTAAACTTAATCTAGTAATATGATTATATCACTAAACCTAATGTAAACTCAACCGTATTATAATTATGTTTCTAGGATGATAGTAATGAATCGCTATCTTACGGCATATAAGTATATCCCTAGGGATATAGCTATAATACGGATATATTTATCATACTGCGACATTTAAATAGATAAACATTTACTTACTTTACATGATACTGCACTAATTTTGATGGCACGCGATACACGTAGAGTTAGGAGCCAGCGACAGCCAGACTTTCGTCATATCCATCCATACTAATATTATAAATGCGAAAGTGTGTTTGTCTGTCCGTCTGTCTGTCCATCTGTCTGTCTATCTGTTTGTCTGTCTGTCTGTTACCTCTTCACGCCCAAACTGCTGAATTGATTTTGCTGAAATTTGGCATGGAGATTTTGCTGTCGAATGGAATTTTGGCTGTCGCTGGCTCTTTGGCGCCCTCAAAAATGTAATTGCGATTCACTCTTCTGTGTCACAGTTCTGATTTATACTTCACTGCAACAGTTCCCCGACTTACCTAATTTTGCAGCATAATATTATGTGATCAGAAAATTAGAGACATTTAATAGAAAACTAGCTGACTCGGCAAACGTTGTTTTGCCATATAAATTTTTTCTAGTATCAATACAAAAAGTAGATAAAAACCTATAGTCAGGCCTAACGAATGTACATACAAAATTTCAGCCGTTTTGGAGGAGTTCGCGCACAAACACTGTGACACGAGACTTTTATATAATATTTTAGATAGGGAGACATGGCACCTTTTGTTTATTGTATTTGCGCGTAGAGGTCTATTTGGATATAATTTGAAGCGACATTCTGTACTCTACACATTGGCCCAAAGCGTTGGCTCAATAAGTTGGCCCATGGTTGGCCCAATGTGTACCGCCCACTTAACGGTGTTCTTTTTTGGGGTAACTGTAATAATATGAGGGAAAAAATAACCGTATCCAATGTATTTTCAATAAAACCACTGTAATAAACGTAAAATAAACTGTACGCCATTTTTGACCACAGATAATTATAAAACAGAGTGTAAAATTGAAAACATTTTTCACTTAAATATCATACCTGGATGATCCAAACCGCATTCATTAAAATTAATTTAGTGCTGGCTGTCGGGGATGTAAAATAAGAATTTATGTGTCTATCAAGTTAAATTATTATTATACTAAAATGAAAATAAGGAAGCACAGAATTTTATAGAAATAAGTCAAATAACATTATAATTTACAAGTTAGTGTCTAAACACACTAGGCCGAAGTTACGCGGCGTAAATTCCGCATGTCAAACGCATACAATACTGACGGAACACGACGGAATAGTGTGTCATCGGTAATTTAAAATACATTGCAGGCGGAATCATGCGGAATTCACGCCGCGTAACTTCGGCCTAGTGTGTTTAGATCATTAGACACTAAAAGTGCCTCGATACACCATAAGATTACAATAGCTTGTTATCTTGTGGTGTAGGCTGTAGCAGACGAGCCGGGAAAGGATGGAAACCTGCCTGGCTTAGATAGTCCCTGCGCCGAGGGGAATGCTTCAGTTCGCCGAAGCGTTACCACATTGGGCGTTTTCACACTGCGACGATAACGACACGACACGATACCACAGAATAGATAAGGGCCACCGCACATATTATACAATTTCAAGTTGGCTGACTATCGTACAAACTAAATTGCGTAGTGTCACAATTTAATGAAACAAAATCATTGATCACACCTTGCATTTTAAACTTCGATATTATCCAGATAAATTTTAATGAAAAAATCCAGATAAAAAGGTGATAATAATCCATATTTCCATACTAATATTTTTTTTATTATTATGTGATTCGGGGCCGTCACGATGAAGTTGTCCAATTAAATTGTGACACTACGCAATTTAGTTTGTACGATAGTCGGCCAACTTGAAATTGTATAATATGTGCGGTGGCCCTCTATTCTGTGGTATCGTGTCGTGTCGTTATCGTGCAGTGTGCAAACGCCCATTGGTGGAAGTCCGGTCCCTTCTGAGGTAGACCGGCCGGTCGTTGAGTCCTGTTTGTTAGATCCAGGACATCCCTCCGTATACCGCTGAAGGCAAACCGCAGATGGTTTTAGTGGGTAAGCCCGGTGCCGGCAGTCCTACATACCCTCAGGGTGCTTCAGCTTAACTGAAGCACATACCCAACCCGGGGTACCCATAAAGGGTTTCCCCTGCGCAAAAAAAAAAACGGGGCGCTTGGTTGTGCGGACACATGTAGTAGGTAACCTGTATGAGAAAATTCGTTGTGTTTTTGTAGCTTGTCCGCAAGTACTGAATTTAGATACATACTGAATCTAGAAGGAAAAAAAAATAGATTATCCAGTAATTCGGTTTTAATAATT
Organism: Polyommatus iphigenia; assembly: GCA_963422495.1. Classification (NCBI taxonomy): domain Eukaryota; kingdom Metazoa; phylum Arthropoda; class Insecta; order Lepidoptera; family Lycaenidae; genus Polyommatus; species Polyommatus iphigenia. Next base: position 10,158,147 of record OY730182.1, read on the forward strand.
CCCTGTTACATAATCACATTACAGCCTGTTAAAATATGTGTAAATAAGTTAATGAATGTTAACAAATAACTTTAATTTGTATCCGTCACTCGCTTTTACATTAAAATGCGATGGAATATAAATCGAACTAAAATCGAATTATGAATTCACTGACGAAAGTGAATGATTAATTTTTATTTCGTCACACCTGGAAATACTTATCCATACTTAATATTATAAATACGAATGTTTATTTGTCTTTCATCTCTTTTTATTTTATTCCATTGTTGTTGGCAATATTTCTACAAAACCTAATAAAATTATTAATAATTATTCTTTCTTTATTTAGGTATCTTTCATCTTCCCTTTTGGTCGCAACAACTGATATATTGTTATCTTCTCGCTGAAACTCGAGAACGGCTTAATCGATTTGCCAAATTTTAGTCGTAAAATATTTGTCGAACTCCAGGGAAGATTTATATTAGGAGTTAAGTGATACGAAGTTCACGGGTTATCTAATATTATAGTTACGTTATAAATTATTATTGAAATGAATGCAATTATAAATTTAATCTACACCTATAGGGAGATCGCACACGTCACACTTTTTGTGTGATCGAGTCTGCGGCTTACATACAATCTCTGCGCGCCATGCAGATTGTATGTAAGCCGCAGACTCGATCACACAAAAAGTGTGACGTGTGCGATCTCCCTTATAATCGCTTATAATATTATTGGTCCATCATAATATCACATATTATATAGTACGGGAGCCCTAGATTTTTTTTTGTGATTACTAACAAGCTAATTTTTTTGTGAGTAGCTACATTTTGATAAGACAAACAACATTTTTATTTTCGAAAAATCTCGATGGTAGCTAACAGAGATAGAAATTATTTCATAATTTGACTTGATGGTCCTAAAATATGGATTGTTTTATTTGTAGGACAAGGTTACTCTTAAATTATATTTACACTATTATCCTACCAATATATTAAAAATCTGCTGGTTAGGGTTCCGTTTTAGGGCTCTGTAATCAACAAAACTTGGTTGACTACAGCTGTACCCTAAAGCGGAACCCTAACCAGCAGAAGATTTTTTATATATTTGTAGGTTAATAGTTATAATATAATTTAAGAGTAACCTTGTCCTACAAATAAAACAATCCATTTTTTAGGACCATCAAGTCAAAGTATGAAAACCTTTCTATCTCTGTTAGTAAAAATGTTGTTCGTCTTATCAAAATGTAGCTACTCACAAAAAATTAGCTTGTTAGTAATCACAAAAAAAATTGTTCTAGGTCCCTCACTAATACTATTTTATTAAAAAAAAAAAATCCAACGTAGGGAGTCATCAAAATCAATTTTAATTCAAACTTCGACATAAAATAACTCTCAACGCAGACAGCAAATGCAGAAACCCAATACAAATTATTTTCAACGCGAGCAACACCACAGACAGATAAAATAATAGCAAACTATTCAGTATCCACTTTATTGAGAACAATAAAGGAAGTGATATTTATTAATGCAATTGATTTCGCAAAATTGGTTTCTACGGTGCCTAATGAAATACGTGCGGAGAAATTTTTTAGTTGGGAGATAAATCAAGAGGAATTTATGTCTTATAATTATTTTTAAGTAGATAGAGTGAGTTTTGGACGTCGCTTACAGGTTCTAGTTAAGGAGGTATGAGATTGTGAAAATTTTATCATATTTGGAATCTTGAATCCTTCGAATAAAGCCTTAAATAGGCTAATTAATATCCATTTTAGCCATGATTTCGTAATCTATATAAATAATAATGAATTTTAAATTTTGCTAGTTTTGCCGTTCTAGAGCTAAAGCTCGAGAATGGTTGAACCAATTTGGCTAATTTTAAGCTTGAAGTATCTGTCCTGGGAAGTCCTTTTTTTTTCGTTGGGGAAATGCCTTTACGCATCCTCGGCAGTCTGGGAGGGCTACCGGGGTACGCGGAATACACAACCGCGACCCTGCCAGCAGATGCCCCTAAAGGCTTCAGTGCATGGCTGTTAGGCCCACACTGTCACTACGAAGCGATGCGCGGAACACTTAGCTTAGAGCATCGCGGCCAACTCGGGGTCTCGGTGATGTTGGGCGACGGCAGGGGGGGGGGGGGAACAGATCGTGTATTATGAGGTTCCACCAATAGCGTATCGAGACAAAAAGGGTCAGACCCTCTTGGCACTCTCAAGGCACTCTACTAGCACAGAATATGTCATAGTGTGGTCATAGTAAGAAAAGCCACAGAATAAAAATTTATCCTGTTTTTTCGTTTATATATCCATAAAACGAAATAAAAATATAAATAGTGAGATTTTGTATTGTTCGTATTAAAATATTATGATTTTAAAATAATTTCCACCATTAACACTTGCTAAACAATTGTTTAGCAGTTGGGAGTAATGTTACTAATGTATATTGCCATTTTATAATGGCAACCCTGGTCTCTGCCCTCCGCCCAGTAAACACACAATACCATTATAACAAACTTATTATAGCACGAGTTAATTTACAAAGCATTATAACCAAATCGTATATCGGCTGTATATCTTTTAAACGACTCTTTGAAGTAAAATTTAGGCCCCCCCTTTAGACAGCGTTGAGTTGTATAAAGGCTATTTAATAGCATTATAATTATCATATTACTTCATTAATAAAGTCAGTTATGAGCATAGGAATAAACTTTTCAAAGCTTTTAAAATTACAATCTGTTTTTAAAATTTCATAACAATGCTTACTGTTTTACTTCCTCTGTAAAAAAGAAAACCATAATGATTTTAAAAATATATTTATTCTGCTGACTGCTGTTGGTCGTGCAAAGTATTGTGTTGACCTGAATTAATTAAATGCAGTGTTATATCCTTATAATATGTGATAACTAATATTGAATGGGTAAGTAATGCCTTTATTTCTGATTGTTTTAAGTGAAATTAGCTGCGCACATCATTTTATCGGGTGAAATATACATGTTATTAGTAAAGAATACACGCGGCCTCGCTAAAATACTTTATTATAGTATAAAATTTTTAGAAAACATGACCTATAGTTCTAACAAATATAAAAACTAGCCTTTAGCAATAGGTTTAACAAATAAATGTAGCTTATAAAGGTATCCGTACAAAATACAAATAATTTCATTCCCTTTTTAGTGACTTGTATTCTTTTTGTAAGATAGGAAAAGGAAAGCTAATGGCGACAAATAAAATTAAAGATTTAGGCATTTGACGATAGCATAATAGTGCTGTTCATTTTAATATAGCCCGTTACAAAAATTAGAGCTCGTATCGCACTATACAAGACACTTATTATTATGTTCAGCCATATAACAGCACTTCAGAAATATGTTATAACTAGCTGTCCCGGCAAACGTTGTTTTGCCATTTAAAGTATTTCTACTTCATCAGCATACAAAATCTTACCCCCTCTTTTGTCCCCTAAGAGGGGTGGGGGGAAAAATGTTATGTAACACCAGATGTTAAGTTGGAAAAACAGTTAATAATATAAAGTAAGTCCATTAAAGAAAAAAGTTTACTTAATACAAAATCTGACCCTCTCTTTGGTTGGTGGGGGGGGGGGGGGGGTTTATACACCAGATGTTGAGTTGGAAGAAGGCAAATATATCTGCGAAAACCGTATGCAAATCGGATCAGTAGTTTTCGTGTTAAAGCAAAAGTCTTATACAAAATCTGACCCCCTCTTTCGTCCCTTTAGAGGGGTGGGGGGATTTTTTTTATACACCAGATGTTGAGTTGGAAGAAGGCAAATATATCTGTGAAAACCGTATGCAAATCGGATCAGTAGTTTTCGTGTTAAAGCAAAAGTCTTATACAAAATCTGACCCCCTCTTTCGTCCCTTTAGAGGGGTGGGGGGATTTTTTTTATACACCAGATGTTAAGTTGGAAGAAGACAAATATATCTGCGAAAACCGCATTCAAATCTGATCAGTAGTTTTCGTGTTAAAGCAAAAGTCTTATACAAAATCTGACCCCCTCTTTTGTCCCTTTGTCCCGTGGGGGGAAAATTTTTTATACACCAGATGTTAAGTTGGAAGAAGACAAATATATCTGCGAAAACCGCATTCAAATCGGATCAGTAGTTTTCGTGTGATAGTGGAACAAACATACAGACAGACAGACAGACAGACAGACAGACAGACAAAAAAACTGACCACATTTTTGGCTTGTACAGCGATGTAGTAACACCCTCCGCTTATTATTTTTGAATATCTTTAATGTACAGAATCGTCATTTCTACAGTTTTATTATATGTTTAGATGTTTAAACTCATTATACGTAATAGTGACTGATCGTTATCGAGTTTAGCAGGGTACCGTAATCATTTGGTAAAGCCTATATATAATTTATGTTTTTTTGGATGTACAATTTATGAGAAGGTTAGTACTAACAAGAGTGATGATTTTTTCCAGAATAATGGCTTCAAGGAGTGCAGAAGAGAGAATTTTGAGATGGCTCGAAGAAGAAGACACTGATAATGGAGATATATTTTTTGTTTACTCCAATTATTAATAAAATCAGTATTTAAATCCTTTTTAAGCTTTCTTTTGAATCCGCCTGTTTTTTTTTTGTTTTTTTCCAAGCCTTTTTATCCTTTCTTATTTTATATTAAATTAGCCAGTGTAATATATTCGCCATTGTAAATAAACATTTTGTGAATTCAAATTACGATGTTATTTTTGCTCATAGTTCTAACAATACTTTTATTTCGATCAAAATATAGCTATATGCTGTAGAGATGAATAGATCAGAAAGAAAACGGAGCAAAGGCATTATTTGTTATAAAGTCAATGTTAATATAGGACTAGCATTAAATTAGCACAACCATGGACTATTAGAAAGCTTTTATTGCTACAAAAAATCAATATACGTTCAAAAGCACTATAAATTAGTTTATTAATGCTTATTTAAAGCGTAAAGTTTTTTTAATTCCCAATGTAAGATTTGACTATATATTCAAACTTATACTAAGACTATTGTCTTAGTATAAGTTTGAAAGCTGTTTTAGAAGCTGTTATTTAGAATTATCCTACGTTAATTTAAGATTTTTGACATTGTAACAATTTTTTGCTATATTATAGCAGTAAGCATAATTTGATGCAATAAATGCCTTTATAGAGTATTCATATTTGGATAGTGACGATTAAAAGAATTAATATGACTTCAAGACATAATTCTGTATCTGTTTTGGTTAATATACAAGTTGTGTGTTTACTGGGCGGCCTCATAACAAAATGGCGTTCGTTTTGTTTTGAGATTTACGAGTGCTATTGATGTGTTCGGTGATTAAAACGTTGAGTTGAGCTTCAATTTCTCCGTTGTGGTTGTATTATTCCTGGATCAATTGCAAAACTGTGTGTGTAAGAGAAATTGACTCGGTGTTGTTGTAAAGTGAGATAATAGGTATAGACCTCCTGACTCGGTGTTTCTTTGTGAAAACATCTTACAAAGAAAACAGAAGAAGGTGCTTTGAATGCTGCTCTTCAGCTGCTGAAGACGGCGTTAAATTGTTTCGTTTTCCTAGTCCTGAAATAAAAAACCTGTACCTTTCTATCTAACTGATCTAAAATAACCCTCACATTTGAAACACTTACACCTCCTTCTCATGTTAATTTAGAGCTGTAATAAACTTTAAATAGTATTTTAACTTTAGAACTAATAAAAAAGTTTGTCCTTAGGGCTTAGATATATAAAAAGAATGGCTAAGGTTTAGAATCATGCCCCACGATTTTGGTGTTAAGAATGGGTTGAGGACCCATCCCGGGTTGGATGAGGAAAACCCCCCCGTACCACTCCCAACCTCAGGAGACCCTCCGTTTATAAATTAATAAAAAAATATATAATACCTAAATATAGGTACATATATTTTAACATAACATAATAATAATTATTGTTTTATTTGTTATTTATTATTTATGTATTCATCCTTTACTCGTATTTTCATTTGTGGGTCATGGACAAGACATGTTTTTGAAGTTGGAAACTGTACATTGGAAGTCCGAAAAAACTGTACTCTGTGTACATTAGCATAGGATGCTATGTGAGAGACATATTTTCAAAGAGACAGACTTCACTGATGGTAACAAAGAGCCTTATCAAGGACAGCAGCTATCCCATGTGATGTAAGTGATATATTTGATTGTGTCTGTTTTATACTTAATTTGAGACAAAGATTTTTGGTATGTGGTGGCTTTTGGCACTTTGGCACCATTATGTAAAGTGTAGTGTCACGTCTTGATACAATTTATTTTTTTAATTACAAATACCTACACAGTAAATTGAAAGTCAATGATTATTTAATGTATTGTATATTTCAATTAACTCCCAAGCGGTAACGGGCTATCGCCCCTTGCAATAGCAATTAAATAAGTCTTCAGCCAATCATGTTTTTTTTTCTTTAAAATTTGTGTGTCGTGTCCTTTGCTTGTCAACTTATCCATTGAAAATAAATATTGGTTAATTATAGTGTATGCACCATTCATATATTTTAATTTAGTATTTAATTTTTCTCTTGCAGTCTCAGCATAAGTTGCCTGTGTTTTGGCCAACCTGGACCTTCTCAACCTCGAGACAACAATATTTAAAAGTAAAACACTTTTCACCGCCGCCGGCGGCCGCCAGAGGCCACGAGCGTCCACGGGCGGCCGTAGATTTCTCAAGCGATACTATGTATTACAATAATGAAGATAAAGTTTAAAATCATATGACACTGAAACTGCTCGCCTCGCCTCTGCCATTCCGGTGTGAATCGGCCCTTATACACACATGCAAACATAAACGCACACATACACACCTATAGAGTTTAATAGATACAACGCTAGATGGCGCTAGCTGTCGCATCAAATGTCAATTCGTGAGCCGTCAAACTCTTCTAAGACGCACTGTCTACAATATTATACTACATGTCTGTGGGCGACGGCGTCCCTCGCGTCGCCGTCACCTCGAGCTCCCCAGCTAAGTCGAGACGTCGGGGCCATGTCTGTCCCTTTGAAGTCCTGGGAAGGTTTATATTAGGAGAAAAGTGATACGAAGTTTATCGGGTAATTTCTTTATCGGTCAACTTGGCGAGACCATAATGCTAAGTACCTACTCACATACGGTTTTGCTCGATTGAGCAATAACGCCAAGCAAAACCCGCGGCTCGGACTTTCGTCCACACATTCAGCATTGGTCGATAGTTTTATACTAAATCGATACATTTAATAATTAATTCCATCAATCTGGCTCGATGCGAGCCTTCAAGCTGTCAGTTTTGCGGTTCACACAGTAAATATTACTCGATTTGGAGTAAAACTATCGAGCAAAACCATATGTAAGTACCTACTTAGCATAAAAGTCCAAAAACGGCAGTAGCGTAGTAAAACTCCATAACTATTTTCTTCAATTACCTCTTACATTTTAAATATTATCATTTTGTTAAGGTGTCAGTGATGATGATAATAATTTTAGTGCTATCATTTATGATTGCGTAAACATTTTACAAGCAATAATAATATCGAATATCGCTACGGGAGCATAATTTTTTATGGAGCATAAATATTTTGTACTTTTTTTATTTCATTGAATTTAGTATCAATGAACGGAGCCGTTTGAGTCGTTGGATGAGTTGTGTTTCTGAATGATGATTAAAAAAAAGAATTTACAAAAACCCTGCACTTCTTAAATTCGTTTTCGGGTGATTAAATTTTTACCTCCTAATCTAAGGTGTAATACCGGTTATAACTAGATTCAATTGCTTTAAATTGGTGCCCACAGATTTGAAATGAAACAATCTATGGACGCTTCACACCACGTCAGTCTGGCCCCGTGTTAAGTACCTGAAGGACTTGTGATACGGGTACCAGACAACGGAAATATATTTAATACTTTTATACTATACATATATTTAAGATTTTTATTATATGATACACATATTTAATATACATCCATGACCCAGGAACTTTGAAAACTTTTTGTTCCGTCGGCGGGATTCGAACCCGCGACCCCCGGCTTGAGCTGCCAATAGCCCACCCACTGAGCCACAGAGGTCGTCAAAAAAAAAACAAATAACAATCTTCAGAAATTCTGAGGCTACTATAACTACCATTAACAGATCAGTAATCTCCAGAGTTTCAAAGGGCTGCAACCTGTTAATTAAGATGACAAACCAATTTTTTCGCTGTTATCCATTTTATAATTATGTAAATCCGCTTTAAACCGGTTCACAACGGAGTACTTATAAAGTTTAAACCGCTTCAAACCGGTTCGCACCGGAGTACACAGGTGCAGGTTCGAAATTGAACACGAGCCATTGATCAGTAATCTCTAGAGATTCAGAGGGCTACAGTAACGGCACTCGGTTGATTAGACTGCGAATTATATGAATTAGCATTTGCGATCTCGCATTCGTCTTCTCACCGCGTTAACATCTGGGTCGGGGCGTAGAATAAGAGTAGTAGTAGGTTGGGTGTTTTTTGAATTAGCTATTAATGGCGATCACATTTTTGTTGACAACAGCTGATTTTATTTCAAAGTTGAAAGTAGACACTATAGTAACAGTCGCAAAATTAAGCAGCGCTCATCCACTTGCCAAGGCGACACGCGTACGCGCACACGGGTGACGGGTCACACCGCTGACCGCCATATTACTATGTATTTGTTACAAGTAATGTAAAATTTTAATGTAGTTTTATTGTAAAAACATCTTTTAATTCTATGTCCCGCTGATAATGAGTTTACTCACTCTTAAAAGTTTCGATGGCGTTAAAAAGCACGTACGATATGCACGAGAACTGGTTCCATAAGTTCTTTTGTTGAATACAGCGACCGCACACATAATTCATTTATTTTAACAGAAATAGTATTTTGGACATTAGAAATAAATTATATATTATTGACTCAGTCCAGGTTCCATCCATGTAAGCTATCAATCCAGTCCAGTACACATTATCCGGCCCCAGCTACTGTATCAATGTAAAACACTTAATGAGCCTCTCCCCCTACCATTTCATCTGCTCTACGTCGGTAATATCTCCCAAGCGCCCTGCTTATAATTCCGCTCGAGGAGTGTCTAACTGATTACCCCTGCATCTACGTTTTTACATAACCATGTAATTAGCGAGATCTGTCCTTTATTAAACCTCGGGGACCTAACACTTTGCATAGATAAACTTGGTATTGGCGGTATATTTGCCTGGGGATATTTATGAACGATTTAAATACATTTTTTAAATCTATGTTTTTTGGAGTGGCTACATTCGCCGATGCTACAGTGATATGAACAACCACAACTTTTACAACAACGCAAGTAAGTGATAATACTTTAGGGTGCAATTTGTAAACTGGGGCAAGCGCCCCAGCGTCATAAGGTTGCTCATACAAAAGTTAAAAAGTTACTCTTTCAGCGCTGCTACTTTCACAGCGAACTTTGTATACCCAACCGTCTTCTCTATTCCGTTTATATATTTGCGGCGGGAAACATCTTTTTAAATATTTCCGCTATAGTTTATTTCAGTGATATTTCAAAGCAAACTCCATTTGCCTCGTCATTTCGTACATGATCGTTGTCCGAGAGGATATTTATAAAACTTCACGAATGTCCAACAGCGACGTTCTTCGACAAGGAAATTTTCATAGGAATTTCTCAGAAAATTGTATCATTTTTCAGAAACTATCGGAAATATTGAAGTACTAAGACGATATCTCTATGTTGTGCCGAAATTAAATTCAAAGACAAAACCACAGAAGATACATTAGACAAAACATACTTTTTTGGGGTCCGTCAAAAATGATACTTCTTAAGGCCCTATAGACCCAATTTTACATGACTTTGAATCAATAATAAACAAACAAATAGTGACTTTTAAAAGCCAAAAAAATACACATTGTTGTTTACTTAATGTACTTTGACAATTTGTGGTTCGAAACATAATATTTAAAACTTCACTCGATCAAAAAAAACTCCGAAGAGGAGGCTAAATTCGAATATTTTGTGATATTTTTCTTATTTTTCATGAAGCTTATGGTAGTTTTACTTTCAAAAATCATATCTACGAAAAGCTAATAACTTAAAGAAGAATAATTTGTGGTTACATTTTGCATTTTGGTTTAATTATTATCAAAGAAAAAAGGTTTTTTTCTCCTATTTCGCCCTATCAAGTACGCGGCGAGCGTCGTAACCGCCACTGTACAAGGCGCGCTGATATGAATGTTATTTTAATGTCCTTTACGTCGATATTCGTACTGACAGACATCGACCTGCTAATTTTCGGGTCTATAGTGCCTTAAAAGGGTTCCGCCACCAAAAAGTTTAAGATCCGCTGGTATAAATAATTCGTTTGGTCAGGAAACTCTAAAGTCTAAACCATTTAACTCGGAAAAACCATTTAACTCGGAAACTCCAACTTTACCTGGTGTGCAAGTTTTATATAAGGTGGACACCGGACGATGGAACACAGAAATGCTCTTACGGTTTCCAAACTATGATGTGTCCTTATTGGTATTAATTGTAAGACTTTGCCTCACTTCTATCACCTGAAACTTCAAGCTTTCTATTTTCTGAAAAGCAACGGATACAGAAATAGAATGTTTATTGTCTTGTTTTATCAGAGATAGGTGTGATTTACCTACTTTAAAATAATGAGAAAATAATAATAATAATTAATGACTTGGGGGGGTATTACATTATCATTTATATTGGATCATTTATAGGATCATATATTATAGGATCCAATCAAAAATGATCATTTGATCAAATAATCATTTTTGATTGGATCCTATAATATATGATCCTATAAATGATCCAATATAAATGATAATGTAATACCCCCCTTATACTCAACATTTGAACATACAACTTAAAAGAAAGCTTACATTTTATTGCATCAGAATGAATGGTTACCTACTACAGGATTTCAGGTTTGCACGCAGACTTTTTTTACTAAGGTCAATGCACAGAGTACTATAATACTGGCGTAAGTCAATGTGTCGAAGTCCGTCTGGGAGGTAAGTCCGTCTATCAGCAATAACTTCCATATTTGAACGATTAGTTTCATATGGCTCAATGGGTAAAACAATATTGCAGAGTTAGTTTGACCTAAGAAACAGACATGTCGCTGTCTACCTGTCACGAAAAAAACGATCTGCCATTTTTCTCCCGTTTTGATCTCGCAGTCGGAGTGTAAGTCTCTTAAAATTTAGTTTGTTATTATTTTTAGCAATATTCCGCGAAAGAAACTTCCACCTTTAAGTAAATGAGTGAGTGTACGCTTTGGCATGCGTACAGCACCTCCCTCCTCCCACACTGCCTATGCGAACACTCGCATGCAAGAACTTGCAAACACCACCACCACACAAGCAATAATGTTGGCAAATCCGTGCAAGGCCCCTCACCACCATGCAGATTGAAAACCTCGACGCGCGTTTCGCTCCAACACCGGAGCATCCTCAGGATGTGGACTCTACGAACAACGTCCGTCAAGTGCCGCCACCGGCCAAAACACCGCCTTTTATACCCTATCGAGCCCCGCTACTACCCCCACTACCCTCACCAGTACCCCCGAACATATTAATAAGCGGTGACGTAGTCAAGCAAGTTTGGTCATTCAACAATGCAAATCTGTTATTTTTCTTTTGAAAATGTGACTTATCAGGATGACCATTCCTATAAGCCGCGATATGTTCTTTATACCGAGTCCCAAAGCTGCGTCCAGTTTGACCCACATATACACTATCGCATTCAGGACAATCGATCTTATAGACACCGGACTGATATTTTTCATCAATCCGGTCTTTGTTATGACATAAATTATGTTTTAAAGTATTATTTGTCCTGAATGCGACATGCATATCGTTGTTTTTCATTATTTTGGATAAGCGTGCCGATACCTTTCCCATGTAGGTCAAACTGGACTTATATCTAACTACCTCCTTATCAATAGGACCTGCGTACAAAAACTTAACCAGTTCTTTCTTGTTTTTATTTTTCAAAATATTATTAATAATTTTTGGGACTATATCCGTTGGATATCGCAATTTGAAAATGATATTAAGCTCATTTTGATAATTTTCTTTACTAAGAGGGATCGATAATAATCTATGAATGTAACTATGAAAGGCCGCGAGTTTGTGTTGCCAAGGATGACATGACGATGCATGAATAGTAGTATTAGTATATGTCGGCTTGCGAAAGATTCCAAAACTGTGTTTATTATTAACTCTAGTAATAGATAAATCGAGAAAATTTAGGGTGTTATTATCTTCACATTCTAATTTGAATTTAATTTTAATATGTTTTTTATTTAATTCTTTAACAAATACGTCCAGTTCTCTCTGCGTACCCGTCCAACAAAGAAAACAATCATCTACGTATCTAAAGTAATATAAAATACTTTTATTAACGACGATATTTCTTTGTTCAAAATCGTCCATAAATATTTCGGCCATCAAAGGACTTAAAGGTGAACCCATAGGTAGACCGTCGTCTTGAACAAAGAATTCGCCGTTAAATCGAAAGTAGTTTTGTTCCATGCAGGTTTTAGTAATAGTAAGCAATTCATTACTTTCACCAGGAGGTAAACGTTTTTCTAATGCATTCCTTAAAATACCCAATGTTTCCTTACGTGGAACATTAGTGAATAAACTATCGACATCAAGTGAAACTAATTTGCAACGAGGTGGCAAGGTCACATCTTTAATTTTGTTGACTAATTATAGACTATTTTTTATGGCATAAGGTGGCCGAAATGAGAGCTTTTCTTTTATTACGAAATTAAGTGACTTTGCCAGCTCGTATGCTGGTGCACCTATGTATGAGACAACTGGACGCATGGGAATATCAGTTTTGTGAATCTTTGGCAAGCCGTACAGTGATGGTGCGCGAGGATTCATTGGGATGAGTTTTTTCTTTGATGATTCAGTTTGCAAGAAATATTGATTTTTATTAATTACTAATTTAAGCTTAGCTAAAAACTTGTTTGTTGGGTCAGAAGGAACCCTTAGAAATTGTTCACCCTGAATCACGATATTAACTCTGTCCAAATAATCGTCGCGCTCCATCACTACTACTGTGTTACCCTTATCCGCTTTCGATATTACTAAGTTATTATTATCTATTGTTTGTTTTAATGACCTCAAAGCCACTCTTTCGGGGTTAAAAGAGGAACCGGAAGGAATACCTTTGATTTCGTTGGCTAGTAGGCCCTTAACCATGTTATCTTTCTTATTAACTACGGCAGTTATTTCCGAATCCACCGCAAGCATTTCCAAAGCATTCTGATTAATATTAGGAGTAATATTATATTTAAGACCCTTTTCCAAAAGTGTCATCTCATCCTTGGCAAATTGTACGCTGGTTAAGTTTTTGACGCGAGGGTGGAAGGAAAAAGGTTCAGACTTGGATTCTGTATGTGATTGGACAATCCTGTTTTTATTTATCAAAGTCTGAAGCTTTTTCTTTTGACTTAAATATTTAGCGTGCACTTCGATTGCTGCGAAATGGCGTGCCTTTTCATCTAAGCGATCGAATTCGATATTATGTAATTTGAAAGAGAGCTCGGTATAAAGAACTTTGAGATGTAATTTTAAATTATCCCTAACGGTAAACCAATGACGTGTCTCTTCGTTAAGCCAGATAGTCTCGGCTTTTTTGATAGCAATATTGGAGGCTCGGCTGTGCGTGTTGGTTCTTACATTAATATAATTAGGAACGACATTTAGACGTTTGCATTGTTGATTGAACCAAACATTTTGGGCGGCGTGTAAGTCTCTGCCAAAAAAATGAAAAAAAGTGAGAATACGAAGGAGTTTTTGGAGTTTCTTGGATTACGTCAGTAATTTAGTGATATTTTTATTTATTACTGGTGTTCAATTCGTTAATATCGCTTTAATTTCGTTATTATCACCTGTAACATATTATGTCTTACCTAAAATTGCAATGATTGGGAAGTCTGTCTAGTTTGCATAAGGAAAGGCCGTCATATGCCGATCTTGCCTGAAATCAGATATTGTCAACCTTTTCAGACCTACATGTATTTATTGTTAATTAATAATTTGCATTAAAAATAGGACTGCTAGATAAATTTTACTGCACGAAAAGAGCGTACTCCTTTTTAAAAAGTGGGCAGCGCACTTGTGACTCCCCTGGTGTTACAGGTGTCCAAGGGCAATGGTAGTTCACTTACAGCCGATCCGTTTCCTCGCGTGCCCCCTTTATCATAAACAAAAAAACTTGTAAAAATAACTTCTTTTTATAATGCCATAATTATTCGTCTCAGATTTATACACGTCATGAAAAATCCTACCTCCCGGACCAACAACCCTTATAATTTTAATTGAGCGGCGAAAATAATTGTAAAAACGCGTACCTTTCGCGTGCATAGCCCCAATCTGCCACGTGAACTAAAAAGTTATTTCAACTTACTAAATATTAATATCAAGGAATAAAAAAATTTGGGTACTTAGTAGACATAATATTATCAATAAACAATAATCAAATCAAAATTAAGTAGGGGATTATGTTGAAAAATGTCTTATCCCATAAAATATAAATGATAATGAAGCAAAGTTGTTGATTTTGCCGGAACTAATTATTATAATTTTGAATTTGTAATAAACATTATTTTATGTTTATACTTAGTGTTTAATTTTTCAAAAAATGTTTGCAACCACTTAGACTTACGATATGCCGGACTTGCCTTAAAATGTTATAAAATTAATTTTCTCTGGAATGCGAACCTTATTACCGACAGCTTTGCTAGAAACCGTTGCCACGCATATTACTTCACAGGTTAGGGCTATATTGCTACTAGACGGACTTACCTCAAACTGTAAGGGAAGTCCGTCTACACGCCGAGGTTTTAAAAAATAGCACATTAATAAAAAAAATACTGCAACTAAGGGCCGATTTACACCGGAATGGCGGAGGCGAGGCGAGCAGTTTCAGTGTCATATGATTTTAAACTTTATCTTCATTATTGTAATACATAGTATCGCTTGAGAAATCGACGCCGCCGGCGGCCGCAAGAGGCCACGAGCGTCAACGGGCGGCCGTAGATTTCTCAAGCGATACTATGTATTACAACAATGTAGATAAAGTTTAAAATCATATGACACTGAAACTGCTCGCCTCGCCTCTGCCATTCCGGTGTGAATCGGCCCTAAGACTATTTTTAGATCATTATAGGTCTAATTAATATATAGCCTATAATTTCTAATGACACAAGTTACTTTAAAAAGCGAATCTCAAGTCAATAAATTATGTTAAACTTTAATTTGAGAAAAGCATGCCGGACTTCGACACATTGACCTTATATTATACTTATATTATACAAAAAATTGGGTCATTTTCGTGTAATATACTTACCTGAACAAAAAAAAGACGGGTTGCACTCCGGGAGTGCCGGCGGAAGTGAAAACTTGATTATTAACGTTGTGCATTTTTTTTTTTTAACCCATTTTCTATGAAAATCGATTTAAAAATAAATAAATAAATACGAGTAAAATAAATTAAAAAAAACGATCGTTTTAATTAATTAATCGAAAACCTTACAATCGATTAAATTTTAAACCCATTTTTTATGAAAATCGATTTTTAAAAAATCGGTTTTTTTAATTAATCGAAACCCTTACAATCGATTAAAAAATATCGACAATCGAAAAAAAACCATCGATTGTTCGATTAATCGATTTCGATGTTACAACACTACTCTCCAACCGTCCTACGTTTTTTCCTTGGTTTTTCGATCAGCATGAGAATCTGACGCGAGTTTCACAGTTTTTACCCATCCCACAAAAGTGCTCAACGCCGCTAAAGAAGTTTTCACTACAAAAAATTAAGTTGAGCTTGTGTTAAATATAATTTTATTTCTTTAGTGAGCACGATGAATTAGAAAATCATTTTTTTTCCTATTAACTTTAACACATCCGAGTTAGTTTGCCTTGGAAACGCCATCTTTTATAGAGAGTAATTTTCCTTTAACCGTTAACGGCAGTATAAAATTTACTCCCCAAATAAATCACACCCTTAGGTGAGTGAAAACTATGTAAATTTCCAAGAAAATCCATTTAAATTGCTTACTTAGTGACATGAGTGCTTAGTAACTTTGCGAGCTCCCAACAAAATCTCTTAGGCTCACATTTGTTCATCGACAAAGTTAGCGCTCCACCATCCCAAAAGTTATGCGTTTGCTTTAGGATGCCTGAAAATGTTTAGGAAATGACCGCAACAATAGCAGACATTGTTCAAATCTACATGCGAGTGTGCCACTAATATATTGTAGTCTGTGGCCATGTGCGATGTGTACGATTCAAACGAGCACGTTTACCACGTTTACGTCACCGATTTTTAACCGACTTCCAAAAAGGAGGAGGTTATATTATGTTCGTCGTGCTTATTACATTGATGAATACTATTCATATTAAATCGAAAATGGCTACGAAAATTGTGTGACTGATCTGGGTAAAAACAACTAAAAGTATTAGGTTATACCTAGGTGTACATTTAATGGAACCATTTTGACCCAGTTACTCAGCCATAGTATTTCGACTTTCGATTTATTTTGGTTACTTACAGTTAACTTTTTAGTAACAATAATTTATGGCATCAAAATAACATTATTTTAAAAAGATAAACCGACTTCAAAATTGTACGAAATTGAAAATTAAAATTGCCTTCCCTCAAAAACTACTGAGCTGATTTTGATGAAACTTGTAGTGTTCCCTAAGCTGAACAATACCTAGTACAACAAAAAAAGAATTACTTAAATCGGACTTGTAATTCCGGAGATATGCGAGCCCAAACTTAAAACATACATATTAGGTAAGTATATATACATGTACATACATACATACATACATACATACATACATACCTACATACACTTTTGAAATTTGGCACATTTGTTCAGACACTGAAATAGACTAACATAATATTATACAAAAACTGGGCAGTTCTGGAAATATTACATACATACGCGTCGAATTGATAACCTCCATTTTTTGAAGTCGGTTAAAAAGGAACTACAATGTGGACTAAAGCTCGCCGTACTTTGAAAATACTCAGTAATTGTTTCGTTTACATATCAAAAACATTTCACAAACAAAGTTGAAAAATATCAACTTTTTTCCCCTGTCCACTTCACGTGGTTGAAATTTTTCGCGAATTTCAACTTCAAATCTGTTTTCGTTTGGGATAAGCATTTATTTATGAGAAGTGTTCCGGGAAAATGACAGCGTAGCTCGAAATTAAAATTTTGTGTAATTGACTTGGCAGTTAGTAGGATAGCTTTAAAAACATTTATTTATTACCTACATTATATAGGGTGCAATTAAACCTTCCTGCCAATTTTTTTCCAGGGCTTATGATCATAAGGAGAGTCCATTTAACCAAAAAAAATTGGGTATTATTTTTTTTAATGACATATTTTATCCCATTTAAAATCGTTGCAGACCGGTCACTCGCGGCGCGGGGGAATGAGAGGGGGTGAAGCGGGATGAGGCGCGCGCGCGGGGGCACGTCACGCGCGGCCGACGCATTGTGTCCATTAATTGTAGTGTTTTTCAGGATAACTTTCGGAAACTATTTCTCAACATTTTAGTACTGAGTGACTATAAAAGAAAAAATACGTGTATAATTTTTAACAAGGATCAATATATCAACATTTGGCAGGAAGCTTTATTTGCAACCTGTATTTGACTATGAAACATGATATGAAATATGAAAGTACATGGTATTCCTACCATCTACATGAAAATGAGTGGATAAATGGGTACATTTATCCACTCATTTCCTCAAATATAATATTGCATTTATGTCTGAAAGTTTGTACACAAAAGATAAATAATTTATTAGCTCTTGCAAAAATTGAATTAACTTACATCTGGCCAAACATAATATATTAATCTACATTTTTTTACAAATAACTTCCGTCCGTCCGTCCGCCCGGACCGTCCGGCCCTGAAACCTCAATTTATGCAAAAGAATGAACATTTTTGAATTGTTAGTTATACATCCACTTATCTCTTCAATTATGGTTATATATTGATTGTTATCGCGGTGACGATGATCATAATATATTACCAAAATTAAAGTCAGTTGATTGGACCATCCAATTAACCAACTAATACATAATTCCAACAATCGCCTAAACCCTTGTCAATGAAAGAGTTATATCAAATTACACCAAGGGCTTAGGAGCTGAGAATTAAAACGTCAAACGCAGTTTCAAATGACAACGAACAATAGACCAAGAGTCTGCGATACCCAGACTTTCGTCATTTTATAAAAGCTGAAAGTTTCCCTCTATATGACCCCTATAGAAATAACAACGACCAGCAACTATGGAGTTTCGGTCGCGGTTACTTTAGGAGGTATCCAGTTCTGAAGGATGAAGTATATTTTATCGAAGGTCAGGTAGACCTTAAGAAACTGAAATATTATCATACTAGATGACGCCCGCAACTCCGTTGCGCCAAAACTCGTTTATCGCGCGGGAACCGTACATGTTCCCAGAATAAAAAGTAGGTATCCTATGTCCTTTCCCGGAACTTAAAGTATCACCATGCAAAATTTCTGCAAAATCGGTTCAGCGGTTTGGGCGTGAAGAGGTAACAGACAGACAGACAGTCACACGGACGGATGGACGGACGGATGGACAGACGGGCGGACAGACACACTTTCGCATTTATAATAATATTAATAAGGAAGTATGGATTTGCTGCGGGGTAGTTGTAGGAATCTCGTTTCACACTTGTAGTGTGTGTCTCACCTCCCCCCTATATAAGGTAGGTTAAGTAGTGATTAAGTTCAGTTATTAAACATTATTTCAACTAAACGCATCTTATATCAGTCTCCCCTAAGCCACACATTGCACACTGATGGACACTTAATATGTCAGTTGCTTTCCACTGACAGTTTTTACCTCTATAGGGGTCATAAACAGGTAAAATTTCAGCTTCTATAAATGACGAAAGTATGCTGTCCCTGGCTTTCGGGTTGTTGAGTTATCTTTGAAGATTTTTTCCTGTCATTATTCAAAATCTCGAGTTACTTTTGCTCTATTCAAAGGATCTTTAAAAATGATTTAACAATGAAATATACTATCGACTGAAGGAAATCCAAGAACCATTTTGCCGTAATAAACAGTAGTGTCACTTCGAAATCTACTCTTTCTATGACAAGAAAACATACACACACACACAAAACTTAAAAGAAAGAAAAACGAAATTTAGTGTTTATACAAGGAAATAAAATATAGGCAGGAGTTACGAGTTACACAAATTCAACATTTTATTTTTCAAATGTTTTTCCCACGTATCTGAATTTCCCCTTTACTGTTTCCTTCAAAATTACAACATTTATACGAATTGCATCGTTTTCTGTAATGCCGAATGCGTAGCGTCGTTTCCTCGATTTATATGGGACGATAACAGTAAGATAATATCAAAATCAATACTGTTACTTATGTCACACAAATAAATATACCTATGTATTAACGTTATTTTGTTAATAAATTAACACTTTAAGAATTTCATAATCTGACGTCTGGAATGCTATAATCTAGCCTGGAAAATGTAAGTTATGTTTTGAGATTCGTCGGTTTAAGATTTCGTTCACTTAATAAAACTTATTTTATAGTCTGTCAAGAAAGAGTACAAAATTTTCTAAACGAAATTAAGCTCAAAAGGTGTTTTTTCTCTTTGTATTTCCACAGAGAATGCTTCATACACTTTGAAGCTTATCAGTTATCACCTTGCATATTTTTATCTCGAAATAATAAGGTTTTCATATTTTTTATGTGATTTCAAAATTCTGTACAGCGCGGCGTCTACCTTCTCTTTTTTGACAAGCTATACATTATATTAATGTTCTGTTTCTCAGATGTGAAATTACGAAAAAAACATTAGATATTTTTTTGTAATGTTTATCTAAAACGCATGAATAAACTTTGTGCAAAGTCATTAAAACGTCGACATTTTTATCGACAACCGACATCCCTACGCGCTATCGTACAATCGTTACATTCGATTTACGTCCAACAATAACATTCCCAGTCGAATACATGTTAAATAGAATTGGCAACTTTTTTATTTTTTCCTGCACTATTCCGTGTTAGTTTATGGGTACCACAATAGACTGCAGGAACCAGTAGGCCGACGTTCTCAATACGTTTTAAGTAGTAAAGCCTATCGGCCGGCGCGCCGTGACTGCGTTGCTAAAGCGCGACCGCTTTAATGGCTGCCATACACGCTATGGTCCACGGGAGAGGTCCACCTGTGCAGGTAGACCGGAATGTGTGTGAATAGACCTGTGCAGTTTTTGAGCCTGCGCAGACGACCGACGCAAAATCGAAAGCCAATTCTTTCAAGTAACATCAGCTGCGCAGGCTTAACTGCACAGGTGACCTCTCCGGTAGCGTGTATGACTTGCCGCTCGCATATTTAGCCGTTCATTGCATGCTTACAAGTTACAGCGGACAGCAGCGGTACCCGTGCTGATTTGTCAGTTTGTTTGAAGTCAACCTACTAGTTCGTTTTGTCTATTGTGTTGGTATGTTTGATCGATTATTTGCATTCAATTAAAAACGACCCATTTTAGTGATGTGCGCAATGGACCGTCAAAATTCCGCTTTGTCTCCATTGTTTATAAATTAACTAAATTCATTAGATTATAATCTCTTTGTTACCAAAAATATTTTTGTATGTTGAAATAAATTATATCAACTTATTTATTAAAATTGGTTTCGTTTCAAAATCAAACCTTTTTTAATGCGATAACTTAACAATTTAACGCATGTTAAAGTATCTATAGTGTAGTAATTGTATAATACATTTTGTCCGCAGCTCTGCAGTCTGCTCTCCTATTTAAATACATTTTCACACCAGTGTGTGTATTGTGTATTCACAATAGTGGTAAAAACTTTATCATCACTACTTGATGAGAAAAAGTAAACTAAAAACTGACATGACAAAGAAAAGTAAAGGCGCTTCTTTTGCCAAAAATGATGCCTATTATAACAAAATAACTTTGCAACTAGCTACGCTTAATATAGATCTTGAGTGGTGACGAAAACTTTGCATACAGTGGCGAAAAAAACACTTTCCTATGAAAGTATCTAACAAAGTACTTACATTTCTATCGGACTTCCAAAAACTTTTGCTCAGATTGCCGAAGGCTACTTAACTTATACCCGATAGTTCCACGTACTGTCGAATACATTTACAAAGTTTTATCAAAAATACTGCTCAAATTTAAAGTGGCTTTGTAAAAATTTGGGGGGTGTAGTGTAGGGACCTCGGGACCATGTATGTGTGAATGTGCGAGTGTCAGCAGTTTTGTGTCTGGAAGGCGATGTATGTTAGATACGACGGGCAGTCACTGTGTCAGGCCTTGTAAGTATGTACGAGTGTTAGTTGGCCAAGTTTAATAACAAGTATTTGTTTTACTGTTGCAACCCAGGGACTTAGTAATGAGTGACTAGAGAGACTCTTACACCTACCATCTATAAAAAATGTAAATCAATTGTAAGGCTCTAGGATACCTATAAAGGTCATTTATATGCTTTATTAAAATAATGCAAAATATAGGTTATCAAAAACAAAACTGAACATTGCAAATTTTTTGAAACTACTTTCAAAACATAATAAAAGATAATTAAACTCCATCGAGTTCCACCTTTCTACTCATTATTTTTTGACGTGATAACGTCTTATAATTCGATATGGGGTGCGCGCCCGAAAAACATGACAGTTCATGCGGCGTTACCTCGCTGACAGCTCTGAGCCGTTCCATTTACACTCTCAAGTCTCTCAACAACCGTAAGGCCCACCTGGGCCGCGCTCTTTGTTTCGATTATATTACGTATTTCGATGACTTAGAGAATACTTTTGTATGAAGAAGTTTGGTTAGTTATGACCTTTGATACATTGACCACACTCTGAATGAAAAATAAATAAACAATCTGTGAGCTATTAGTATTATTTCGGCTATTCAAAATTGTGCTCTATTTCCTACGTGTCAAGGTATGACTTAATATATGAAGAATAAAGTATTCGTTTATTTCTTCTGAACAAGTCACTAATTATAGTTTCGAAAGTTTATAATTGAGAAACTAATATCACATCGGACTAAATACTATATTATGATGGCTTGATAGATAAAAAATTTAACATATATTATAATGTAGTTCACACAAACATAAAATATAGATTGTATGTAAGGATATTACATTAATTTTACAAAGAGGGTAGGCCGGGCGCCATTTTTTTTTTGCACATTGACCTGCCAACTTTTATAGAGCCGACTAGCTCATATGTAGCAGTAACAGGTGATCGCATGTTCTATTTACTATTAAGGGACATTGACAAGTGCAAGTTAATAAGTGAAAAGTGTTATGTGTGTGTGCTCGCCGACTTGTTCTCAGTCGTTGCCAATCCTACGTGTGAAACTACGTTATTGACTGAAGTGGTAACTAAACTTCCAGACTCTTGTGTAGCTAAAATTGTTCATGGTTCTATAGATGTATTTCATAAATTAAGTTTTAACCGTTGGGTATTTGTACAATCAGAGCCAGGGAAATGTCATATTACTTTTGAAAAATCCGACGTTAATTTAGATGTAATCTTATTCGGTACTGGTGTTTTGACTTTACCGAAACACTGTAAAGCGTTTTATAAGACCTTGCAGTTCACCGCAGTCGACGAGACGTCGCTCGGTAATGTTACAAATGTTATCTCCAATTTTAATATTTTGTTAGACGATTGTTGCGAACAAAATAAAATTAATAAAACTTTTTCTAAACTTCCGCATTCTAATTTAAGAACATTGGTAATCTTGATTCTCTACTTCATGCCAGCATCCATCTTCGCTCGATGGAAGATAAATTGTATAATTTAGAAAATCCGACTCACTTTGATACATATGGAAATTATTACATGTCTTTAAGTTTATTTAGCAGTATACTATTCATATTTTATCTCTTATATAAATGTCGAAAAAATATTACTTCTCAGAAAAATCCTTGCTGTATTCAAATCTTCAATCAATGTCACAATTCAAAGACTCGTACCGATCACCCAACATCTCTTGTGGTGTTCAAAGATAATAACAGTGTAAAAAATGATTCCATGTTAGAAGAAACACATTTTTTAAGTACGCCTCCTTTAAAAAGGAATGTTGTCATAACCAATGTTGTAAAGGATCATGAAATGTAATTTTAAAATTTTAATACTGTATAATTTTATTTGAATAATGAATAAATTATAATTAACATTCATTCTAATAATAATGATAATAATTTCTATGTTAATATTTTGTCTTTTTATAATTTTGTGTTTTTATTGTGTGTTAGTTAAGTTTTAATTTTTAAATAAATGTTATTAATTAAATAGTTTTATAATTTAGCTCCAAACGAAAGTCCAATTTCTCGCGTTTATAGTAATTTCAGTTTTGTCTCTCATCACTTTGAGATGTGATGATCGATCTTAACGGGGGGGTTGTTATATCGAAAGTCGAATGGGATGATATGTATATTAAAAACGCTTAGTTTTCACTTGCATTTCATAGAATTGCAATTGGAAACTTTTGCTATTTCTTTATTTCATTTTGCGGTGTTTTTCATCAGATCGAATTGGACCTTCGTCGGGTGCAGGTCTTCTTTTAAGTTTAATATTAAGTTTTTTGAAAAAAATAATTCCAGTTTAAATAAAAGTTTATTTTTTAAAAAGTCTCTCCGAATCCGCCAAGTAACAGTAACCAACCAGATTTTGTATTTTTCTAGACTTTGCTGAAAACAATAAAACCTATCGAGAGTCGATTGCCAATCGTTAAGGCGATGCACGAGGGGAATATAAAACTCTAATTAGAAGCTTGAGTCTTGTGCTGGCTCCTGCAATTAAGCTGTGATCAGGCCAGACATGTTCTGTGAACGAGGCATAAGCGATGTAGGATGATAAAAGGATTATCTTGCATGTGTTAAAAAAAAACAAAGCCTAGTCTGCATCTATTGTGAGTTTATACAGTATTTTCAGAGCGAAGTAACCACTCTTCAAATACTGTAGTACCTGGGACAAGATTTTAAAAATGTCCGTATGGTTGCCCAAGCACTCACGACATTCTCTTTTTTTTTTTTTTTTTATTAAATAAGGGGGCAAACGAGCAATCGGGTCACCTGATGGTAAGCAACTACCGTCGCCCATGGACACTCGCAACATCATAAGAGCTGCAGGTGCGTTGCCGGCCTTTTAAGAGGGAATACGCTCTTTTCTTGAAGGTTTGCAGGTCGTATAGGCCCGGAAATACTGCTGGTGACAGTTCGTTCCAGAGTTTTACAGTGCGCGGAAGAAAGTTACGCGAAAAACGCACTGTGGAAGACTGCCACTCATCAAGGTGATGAGGATGGTATGTTTTTCGCGTGGGACGATGGCGAAAAGTTGCAGGTGGTATGATTCCGAACAATTCCTCAGAGCACTCCCCGTGATACAACCGATAGAGGATGCAGAGTGAAGCTACATCTCGGCGTAATTCCAAGGGGTCCAAGCTGTTTGAAACACTATGGCAGTCAACAATTCGAGCGGCCCTTCGTTGGATACAATCCAGAGGGAGCAGTTGGTATTTTGGCGCCCCTGCTCAGAGATGAGAACAATATTCCATATGAGGCCGAACCTGCGCCTTGTAGAGTTGTAGGCGTTGGTCCGGACTGAAGTACTGTCTCGCTCTGTTAAGAACACCAAGCTTCTTCGAGGCTAATTTGGCCTTACCCTCTAGATCAGCGGTTCTCAAACTTTTTTGGTGGCGGAACCCTTTTGGGAAGCAAAATACTTGACGGAACCCTACAATAAGATAATAGTTTTTAAAAGTGTATTCTTTATTAATAAACATAATAAAAGTATAATGTAACAGTTACTAATTATTACTTACTTTAACATGCCACATGGCAAGTACATTATTACAAGATATTAAAAAAGAAAAAACTGTTTTTTATTTTTCATTAATTGGTTGATGTCAGGTTTGATAGAAGACAGTTGCAGTCTCATATCAGGTTCGGCGTCCAGTCTATTGCGATATTTTGTTTTCGTGGCTGCATACGTTGAGAATCCTGTTTCGCACAAATATGTTGTTGGGAACGGGAGAAGAATATTCAGAGCCATTTTGCCAAGCATTGGATATTCATTACGAATTCTGCACAAAAAATCGTCGAGAGGCATCGTTTTGAACAGTGACTCCATACTTGTGTCTGATGACATTTCTAAAAGAGATTCATATATCTCGTTTGACATACTTTCGGGCTTTTGCAAGTTGGGTAAAAAAGGATTATGAATCCATGAATTCAGTTTTATTTTTGTATTCTGTTCTTCGGGAATTCAGTTTTATTTTTGTATTCTGTTCTGTGATGCGCGCATTGAAGTGAGATATTGGACCAATTCTTCAAACAAACTCACTGAGTGACGTAAAGCTTTCTATTTCTCTCTTATCAACGCAAACAATCCAAAAATCTAATTTTCTTTTGAAGGCAGTTAGTTATTCTGTTATTATTACGGGAGGTCACGACATTTTTGATAACGATATCCAAAATGACTTATTTTAGATCGACAAGATAAAGAGCAACTCTCTGAAGCCAAATATGTCGGTCTGCCTGCGTAAAGTAGTTGCGTTCTCTGTTTAGGGCGCCTGAAAACCCAGTTATCATGACCAAAAAAAAAATGATAAGGTAAATGGCTGAGTAAGTGATATTAGGTAAGTACTAGTTGTTCTCATATCAGTAGCGTAAAAACTGACCAAATATTCGGTTGCGTTATGAAGCAACGATCGTTCAAACGTGACTTATTGTGACCAAAAAAAAATTATCAGGTAAATGGCTGAAAATTACAAATCGTAAACTGTCAGTACGTACTAGCTTATTGGCACCAAAACTGACCAAATATTTGGTTGCAATTCATAGTTATCGGCGACCTATGTCTGAACGTACCTATATTCTTTAAGTATTTTACTATGCTTGGTTTAAAAACGAAAAACACACGCGCTTTTATGACCGGTGAGGAAACTTTTCATCGATGATTAAAATATCTAATCGCTAAAAAATCTGAAATCTCACCCTGCTCCGTCATCAGACTCTCACCACCAACCAAGTGTAGCGAATTAGGTCATCAGTAGAAAACAAATGAGCCCAAGCACAAGGGGTTTCGCAACAGCCATGGGAGAGTTAGTTATATTGCCCACCACGACACCATCATCGATCAGCTCGATGGTAGCAATTGCAATAATTATCAACGGACTCTTATAAACTTCATCATCATCATCATCGTCAGCCACTAAGAGTCCATTCCTGGACATAGGCCTCTTCCATTTCCATCACTTACGGCGATCTTGTGCCTCCTCATCCAGTCGTGACATGTGTTATAAACTCACAAAGTTTCAAATCGATACAATAATTAGAAGTAGGCTGAAATTTAATTCCAAGATTTTCTTACATTGTGACTCAGTTACAGGTGAAGCTAATAAAAAAGCGTGTCAAGATACCCACACAGGTGTGATTCTTCGATTTACATAATATGTACTTATCATGATCCCAAAAATCGTGATCGTAGGGTCGTGGGTTCGAATTCCAACCCGGACCTTGTACCAATAAGTTTTTCAGAAGTTATATTCATTCTTGTCATAGTAACCGACGCTCTTACGGTGGAGGAAAGCACCGTGACGAAAACCTGCATGTATCAACTTTATTAGAGTAGGTCATCCCAGCATTAAGACGTAAAAAGGCTGAACCGTAAATTTTGATATCGCTAGTTACCTATCTATACCTACTAAAATAGTCACCAGTACGCGCAACTTTGCAGCTCCCCCTCTGACGCCATTAGATTTTTTACAGTGACACGTAATCTTGTCTGCGTTTTCAAACTTAGCTTGTTCTTATTTGTTAGACTTCGAAACGGTAGTAGAAAAAGAAAACTCTGGTAAGTATGTAATTCGAAGTATTTAATTCATTCTGCAAAGATTTTAAATGGGATAAAATATGTTATTGAAATAAAAATAACACCCATTTTTTTGGTCAAATGGACTCTCCTAATGATACCTAAACCCTGGAAAAAATTTGGCAGGAAGGTTTAATTGCACCCTGTATAGGTCACGATAAATTGAACGCTCGTTGCTTCATAACGCAACCGAATATTTGGTCAGTTTTTGCGCTACTGATATGAGAACAACTAGTACTTACCTAATATAACTTACTCAGCCATTTACCTTATCATTTTTTTTTTTGGTCATGATAACTTGGTTTTCAGGCGCCCTATACAGAGAACGCAACTACTTTACGCAGGCAGACCGACATATTTGGCATCAGAGAGTTGCTCTTTATCTTGTCAATCTAAAATAAGTCATTTTGGATATCGTTACCAAAAATGTCGTGACCTCCTAATCTATATATGCCTGGAACACTGTTGTCTGTTTACCTTGCAATGATAAATTCAATTCGTTTAGTTTTTGAAAGATATCCATTATCCGCCATAAAAGACAATCGGAACAACCAAGTTTTATCATACAAACGGTCTTTCAAATTAAAAGAAGTATCAGCTGAAATAAACATTTGTAACTCCGCTCTAAGTTCAAATAGCCTTGTTAAAGTTTTACCCCGAGACAGCCATCGCACTTCTGTATGGAGCAGCAGTGTTTTATGTTTGCTGCCATAATCTTCACACAATAATGAGAACAATCGGGATTGTAGTGGTCGTGATTTGATAAAATTAATTATTTTTACCGCTTCATCCATAACTAATATTAGATTTGACGGCATTTGCTTCATCGCAAGTGCTTGTCTATGCAGAATACAATGGCTGGAACTACAATAAGGCGCTTTATTGTTTATGCGTGACACTGCTCCTGCTGTTTTACCTGTCATCGCCTTGGCTCCATCTGTTCAAATGTCAATGCAATCGTTCCAACTGAGATTATTTTCTTCAAAAAATATGTTTATTTTCATGAACGTAGAAAAAAAGGCGGACGGAGTCTTGTCATATACAAAACTGTGTCTTCACTTTTCTTCTGAGTCGGCCACGCACACGTTCTGACGAATGTCAAATGGTATGGACTAGCGCAAGAATGTGTGCGTGCGGACCGTGTACATACAGCCAGCTGGCCGACTCTGAACGACACAGTTATGTGTATGGTGGGACTCCGTCCGCCTTTTTTTATACGTCCATGTTTATTTTATTAAAAATTTCTTCCCCGGTAGTGTTTGTGGGCAGCGGTGAACACATGAGCATATCTTCTTCAAAAGAACTTTCATATGGATATCTCACGATAACCAACGAGATAGCCAGACCAGCGACATCAGTTGACTCATCCATTTGCAAGGCGAATCGTGTTTTTTGTAGACGTGTAACTAGTTCTTGTTTGATGTAGCTTGCCAGATCATGGATTCGCCGTGACACAGTATCGTTTGATAGCGGCACAGTAGAAAGATGCTTTGCAGATTTTTCATCGAGCATACATTTTGTTATGTCTAACACACATGGCTTTATTAAATTTTCAGCGATAGTGTGCGCTTCACCTGCTTGTGCAATGCGATAGCTAACTAAATATGATGCCTCCGTGGCCTTTTCATTGATAGTTTGTGTTACATGCATCATATTTTTTTGACTTTCCAATAACTGTTCTTTTCTGCGATTTTCTTTATTCTTGTCTTTAGACTCGGGGTGTACAGTTTCTAAATGTCGGCGCAATTTGGCAGATGCCATGGAACTATTAGGAAGCAGTTTACTACATAGCGTGCAGAGAGGTGAGCCGTTGGAATCAACAAATCCGAAACTGATATATGATTCATCATACTTCCTTTTTTTCGTCTTTGAAACCGTGGAGCTTGACGTCGTGGCATCATCGTCTGGATCGGTAATTGCTGCATTCTCCGCGCGTACTGCTTTTGAACATTCAGCGTCATTAGAAGATGATGTTGCAACACGTTTAACGCCTTTAAGCCAACGTTTCATTCTTCTTTATTCATAATGTTACACGTCAGGAATCAGGATTGTGGGGTCAAAATAATTCACAATCGTTACTGCTTATAAGAGACTAAGTTTAGTCCAAAGAAGAAATGTACAAATCTGATACAATCAGAATACAGCAGGCAGTAGAACAATTTATATAACATAACACTAGTTACATATCACGTTTAAGCTCCGCAATTCGCTAGCTGGCTTGTAAGTAGATAGGTAGGAACTTATCGCTCCGAACGCTTCAACTGACTGACGAGGCGCGACACGCGATCGCCGCTTTTATACTTAGTCCTAGACTCAATCTTGAACATTCCAAAAAATACTCGAGTCGGCGCCTTTGATAAACAAAAAGCGGAAATAAAAATACAAAAATGCGTTGTAAACAATCTCGACTTTATGTTTTGAAGTTACATAGGCTGCTATTTATGTATCCGGAACTGGCCACTTACAAGAACAATATTTAAAAAGTAATTACAACATTTGAAAATAGAACTCTTTGGTTGAAGAATACATTTTGTTTCATGTGACTGTCAATTATTTTTCCATTGTGGCGTCATTTCGAAAATTGCGTGTCTTCATTTGCCATGGATTTAACGCGTGAACATTTTCGTCCAATGATTTACTACGATTTTCGGCGTGGGCTAAATCAACAACAGTGCTTTATTCAACTCACCGCAACTTTTGGAGATGAAGCACCATCAAAAACCACTGTTTATCACTAGTACAGTGAGTTTAACCGTGGGCGGTCTATGCTCACGGATGAAAATAAAGAAGGTCGCCCAAAAACAGCTGTTGTCCCACAAAATATAGATGCTGTGCGGGAAGTAATAATGCGTGATCGTCATGTTACATATCGCGAGATAGAGGCGTCCTTAGGCATAAAAATGATGAGCATACATAAGATATTACACGAACATTTGGCTGTAAAAAAAATATGTTCGCGTTGGATTCCGCACAACTTGACAATCGATCAAAAACGGGCTCGTGTCGATTGGTGCAAAAAAATGATAAAAAAATACAACCGTGGTACGTCAAAAGCCGTTTATAATATCTACACAGGTGATGAATCTTGGATCTATGCATATGACCCCGAAACTAAACAACAGTCAACGGTGTGGGTGTTCCAAGATGAGCCGAAACCAACAAAAGTTACTCGTGCAAAAAGTACTTTGAAGCAAATGGTCGCCTGTTTTTTTGGAATTAATGGACATGTGGCTACAGTGCCATTAGAGAATCGTAAAACGGTTAATTCTGAATGGTATACGACCATTTGTTTACCAGAAGTCTTTGAAGAAATAAGAAAGGACAACCGACAACGCAGAATCATATTACATCACGACAATGCTAGCTGTCACACCTGAGCTGAAACAACTCAGTTTTTGGAGGGTCAAAAGATCGAATTGACTGGTCATCCGCCGTACAGCCCTGATTTGGCACCTAACGATTTCTTTTTATTTCCATACGCGAAGAACAAATTACGTGGTCAACGTTTTTCGAGCCGCGAAGAGGCTGTTGATGCGTTCAAAATGCACGTTTTGGAGATACCTCAATCAGAATGGAAAAAGTGCTATGAAAATTGGTTCCAGCGTATGCAAAAGTGTGTCGATCATCGCGGCGAATATTTTGAAAAGCAATAAAACCATATTAAATGATATATGTTTGTTTCTTTTTTTAATTCCGGATACATAAATAGCAGCCCTCGTAGAGCCAAAAGTCGCTTGTTCACAACTATAATGTCTAATTCAGAGGCGGCTTTTATCAAAGGACGCGCGCTCACAATTAGTAGGTATGCGCGCGGCGGCGGCGCGGCGGGCGGAGTCAAAACGTTCGACCAGAGAGAGGTGTTTTGATATTTTTTTCTAAATTCTTACGGAACCCCTACAGGGGTATCGCGGAACCCTAGGGTTCCGCGGAACACACTTAGAGTATAGCTGCTCTAGATGATATCGGAACTGGACTTCGCTCGATATGTTGACGCCAAGTATCTCAATGCTAGGGGAGATGGTTAAAGATGTGCCCTCGAAACGAGGATATACGACCATTGGTGACTTTTTAGTGGTGAATGCGCAGACTTGTGTCTTGGCGGGGTTGAATTGGACCAAGTTACGTTTACCCCATTCAGAGACCTTCTCCAATGAATTCTCCACCTTAGACACAAGTTCGTTTCGACTCTCAGTGACATTTTGCCGAGAAATATTGGGGGAGCCGGTATATACAGCATTACCTGTACTATCATCCGCATAGCAATGAATGCCGCTGGTCTGCAACATGTCATTGATATGCAGTATGAATAGAGTAGGCGATAGCACACAGCCCTGAGGGACACCAGCATCGACAGACTGAGTTTCCGAGCATTCGCCGTCAACTACGACCTTTATGCTTCTGTCTGCTAAGAAACCAGTGACCCACTTACATAATTTCTCGGGCAGCCCGTATGATGGAAGCTTCGATAGCAGCGCTTTATGCCAAACCCGATCAAAGGCCTTCGCAATGTCTAAACTAACAGCCAATGCCTCTCCCTTCGACTCAATTGCCTGAGCCCAACGATGAGTCAGGTACGCCAAGAGATCACCAGCCGAGCGACCCTTACGGAACCCGTATTGTTTGTCGCTTAGTAATCCCTGGCCGTCCAAGTATCGAAGAAGCTGGCTATTGATAATGGATTCCATTATCTTCGAGAAGAAAGAGGTTATAGCGATTGGTCTGTAGTTGGAAGGATTTGAGCGATCACCTTTTTTGGGGATCGGATGCACTAAGGCTGTCTTCCAGGAAGCCGGGACGATGCCAGTGGAGTAGGAGAGCCGAAAAAGACGCGTCAAGACCGGAGCCAACTCTGGAGCACACTTTTTCAACACAATAGGCGGGATTCCGTCAGGCCCACTCGACTTTTGGATATCAATGGAACGGAGGGCTTTTCGCACTGAGCGCTGATGAAACCGAATATCCGACATGATGCTCGTGCATCGCGGTATGGTCGGCGGTTTCTGCTCCCCGTCATCCAGGGTCGAGTTTGACGCAAAGAGCTTGCCCAGAAGATCGGCTTTGTCTTTTGCGTCCTGGGCCAACGATCCATTTCCTACGTGTAGGGATGGTAGGGTTGGCTTGCAGAAATTTCCTTCAATAGCTTTGGCCAGAGACCAGAATGCACGGGTTCCCGAGGGGAGGCGCTCAAGTCTCTTGCCAATTCTATTGACGTGTTGTTGCTTTGCCCGAGTAATCTCTTTCTTGAGGGACCTAGAGGCAAGGTTGTACTCCTTTTTATATTTGCTGGTATTTAAATCCCGAGCAGACACTGCGTTGGCCCAGGATTGGTAAGCCTCCTGCTTCCGGCGAGAAGCTTTTTTGGGAGATGAACCAAACCAGGGACGAAATCTGCCGCCAGTTGGCACTACAGAGGACGGAATTAAAAGTTCCATCCCCTGCGTCACCACATCGGCAACAGAGTTGGCAGTGTTGTCGGGATCATCCGGCGAGAAGCACACGTGCCCCCAAGGATAGGATGCAAAAAACAACCGCATCCCATCCCAGTCTGCTGACTTGTTGTGCCACACACGACGGTATTTAACAGCACGCTGTCTTAACACCGTCGTAAGTGGCACAGAACTCCTAACAAGGCAATGATCCGATGAACCAAGTGGTGCGGTTACGGATACTTGGTAGCCGTCAGGATTTGAAGTTAGCAGGAGGTCCAACAAGGAAAGATTCTGACCATCCACATCTGGGATTCGCGTAGGCGTAGTAACCAGTTGTGTCAAGTCGTTCGCAAGGGCAAAGTTGCAGACAGATCTCCCCGCATGATCAGTTTTACTGGAATTAAGCCAGTCGGCATGGTGGGCATTAAAGTCGCCAAGTATTATGATCTCTGCGGATGGGATCTGCTGCTGCACAAAATCTGAAGCAGCTTGCAGGTGCTCCAAGAGTCGGTCCGTCTCGGGGTCACCACTATGGGACCTGCATAGGCATGCATAGACGCGAGGGTGGTCGTCGCAATCTATGTGGAGCCATAAGATTGACAGGTCCATGACCTCAAAGTTGCTGAGGCGGCGAGAGCTGATATCATCTCTGAGATACACACACACTCCAGTTTTGGGTAGAAAGGAGTGCTCGAGATAATACCCTGGGTGGGAAAGGTATGATGTGTCACTCGGAGATGATATCTGCGTCTCGGTTAAAAAGAGCAAAGCTGGCTTTGCCGTCTCAAGGTGGTAATGGAGTGGATGTGTCTCGCAACATAGTTGGCCTAGTCATAACATACATAAATATTATGGACAAAAATATGGGACAATCACGTAGATATATTCGACTTTAATTGCTCATGATAGATATCTTGTGCTTGCTGTACTAGTAACTAGATGTTAATCCATACTAATATTATAAACGCGAAAGTGTGTTTGTCTGTCTGTCTGATTACCTCTTTACTCCCAAACAGTTTTTCTGGGTATGGAGCTTCGTATGGAGACATTATTTTGAGCTCGGGAAAGGACTTGAAAGTATATTTTTTATCCCGGAAAAATATACAAAGTTGCGGGCGTCATGTAATCTGATCTAAAATTATATAATTATAAATGCGAAAGTGTGTCTGTCTGTCTGTCTATTACCTCTTCACGCTTAAACCACTGAACTGATTTTACTGAAAGGTATGGACATTCTTTAAATCCCGGGAAAGGATATTTTTATCCCGGAAAAATGTACGGAGTTGCGGGCGTCATCATTTAAATTAATAAGCGATAGGTAATTACATAATACTATTTTTTTTTTCATTATTTATAATTATATTATTATTGTATGGGTAAATTGATTATGTTGGGCATTATTCTCATGGAAACATAGACGTCAAAAGTAATATTTTGTCATGCAGACTGCAATAGAATTCTATCGCAATTTGGAATAAGTACTTCTTTGTTTTTTTTTACACATACGACAGATACATACAATTATAGCATTCTATTACAATGTGTATACAAGTTATATGCGTTGAATTTTCTATCAGCTATACCTACAATAAAATGTCAAAAATATATTTCCAACTCTCCAATTAAAACAACGCCAAGCGATGGACGTATTTCACGGGTTTACTGCGTGTGTGTAAAAAAACAAAGAAATACTTTTATAAATCCGCCATACAAAATCCTAAAAAATGCTGGCGACTGAAGTTATTTTGATTCTTCGTTAACTATCACCAATCTGCAGTGAATGTAAACCCTGTCTACTCTGGTTACTGGTTTCTATCTGGTTACTGGTTACTATGGTTATCTGATTACTATAATAATATTAATAATATTATTATTTATAAGCTGTGACAATTTGGCTAGAAGACTCCTGCAGGGACGATTTTGATGTTTAGCCTTGATAGAGTTGAACTACTGCAAAATTCTTACCTTATCCGGTAAATTTAACGATTGCTGTAAAAATTAAAGCTAAAGTTCAGTTCAATAGCTTATTCGTTAAATTAACCTATTAGTTAAAACATTGTTTTCACTACATTTAAAACAAAATTATCGGAAAATACTTCATATAACATCACAGTTCATGTATTCAAGTATGAAGTATACTCGAATACATTAATTATTATCGTATACTCGGGTTTATATTCAAGAATACTTTCATTTACAGTACCCGCAGTGTTACGAGGGTCGCATATGGCATCTTATTTTGAATACTTATATTGGTCGGGTTAATAGGACCATTACATGACCCTTTTGGAGTTTTTCTACAACTAATAACAACGAATGTAATTTTGAAGGAAGGCTAGTTTGGTATAATACTTAGCCTACATATGCAAGTAATGGAGATTCTTATATTAGCTATTCTTGTTATTTCAAAACTAACTTTTGTGCATGGCTTCGGTTGCGTTGAGTTGGTTTGATTCCTAATTGGTCTTTAATGAGGGGTCTATAATTTGAAAGCCAATGTTTCTCATAAGAATACATTTGTGAATAAGCAAGTTTTTAGTTACACGTGATTGGCAAAAACAAATAAATTTAAAGAACCGTTCCAGTCTTTATAAACATAAAAATAAAATGATTCTACTAGTTCTTGACATATTTTTTCTAAAAAAAAATATAGATAAAGTATACTCGTATATCAAATAATAATAACTCTCACACCAGTTTCGGTGACGGTGGCCGGTTTCATTGAAACCAGGCCAGTTACGCGGGAGTAATTTTATAGTGCCCAAGTGTGTGCGCAGTACACAAGAGCACTCTCTATTTATTTTTACTCTCATAACCCAGTGGCACGGAAGACCGACACGACCGGCGAGAGATCAGGCGCAGGACCGATTTTTACATGCCATCCGACGCATGGATCATCTTACTTGTTAGACAATCAGGTGATCAGCCTACATAATTGTCCTGACCAAACTTTGGAATAACTAGTTTCCAACGCGGGAATCGAACCCACGACCTCCGAGTCAAGAGCCACGCTCTTAATATACATCAAAGTTGAAAGTGGAAAGTAGTACAAAGAATCCTATCTTTAAAAGAACATTGTCTATATTATCCGT
Source organism: Polyommatus iphigenia (assembly GCA_963422495.1). Lineage (NCBI taxonomy): Eukaryota > Metazoa > Arthropoda > Insecta > Lepidoptera > Lycaenidae > Polyommatus > Polyommatus iphigenia. The sequence continues at coordinate 10,193,628 of OY730182.1, forward strand.
TCAATCGAAATCCACTTCGTTACTAGAAAAGTCTTGGAATTTTATCTTTTTTTTCAACGGGATCAAGATCAGAGAGTTAAATTCAAGTTTCGAATTGAGGGCCCTCGATTTCGAAAGGGTTCGCGATAATTTATGGCCTCGGATGGAGATTTAGGGTTGAGTTGTAAGGTTTTTTTAATCGATTTTATATCCTTTTGTTATGGTGAAAAGAAAATTTTCAGATATCGATACCGTGGAATAAGTTTTATAAAGATTTAGAAAGACTTGAGATGAAATTAAACCTTCAATGAAATAGGAACAAGTATTGTATTTCTCTAAAAATATCTACACTAATATTTAAAATGCGAAAGTGTGTCTGTCTGTCACCTCTTCATGCTCAAACCGCTGAACCGATTTTGATGAAATTTTGGTAGGGCTACAAAGGATATATTTAACCCGGAAGCACATAATATGGCAGCAACATAGTCTAGTCCAGAGGAAAGAACAGAAGGCCTAGACAAGTGGCAAGCGATTATCGTAAACGCCAACAAAATGTATGGGATTTGGACATTAGTATTCGCTAGCGAAGCGATGGTTTATGTCAAATCGCATACATTTTGTTGGCGTTTACGTGGCGTTTACGTGGCGTTGTGGGAATAATGCGTGAAGGCCAAAGGAAGATCTTCCGACCGAGCGAGGTATTATACTCGGTACTCGGTCAGGCCGATGCCCACGTGATACATTTCAGCTGTCGTATATATACCGCCGCGCTCAGAAAACTTCGATAGCGCGATGCAGGAATGTTAGGCGAATTGTGGGTACCGCCACAGCGTTTACGATAATCGCTTGCCACTTGTCTAGTAGGGTAGGTCAATACGTCTGTTCCTTCACCGTACGAGCGTCTAACGTATATTGTGCTTGAGATCAAAAAATGTCTCATTGGTACACGCCTCCACCCGGGATCGAATCTGCACCCTCTGCGAGTGCAAACCAAAGGTCTACCAAAGGCCACGAAGCCTAATGAGGCTTCGTGGCCTTAATATTTAAATAAAGTGTTGTTCAATATTAATAATTTGTCATGAAATTTTCGCTCATTTATTATTCAAATCCAATACCTTAATCCCTGGTTATTTGTCCAAACTTACGCGTCGTCTATAAAATAAAACCTGTGATTTATACTCGTGTTCCTGTATGAAGGATAAACATACAGAATGGTGCCAAAGAAACGTTGTATAAATCATATCGAATGTTGTAGTATAAGAGCCAGCGCCAGCCATCTTTTTATAAAAGCTGAAACTTTTCTTTATATGGCCTCTATAATAATACCCCCACACCGATTTTGGTGACGATGGCCATTTTCATTAAAACCAGGCCAGTTACGTCGGAGTAACTTTATAGTGCCCAAGTGTGTGCGCAGTACACAAGAATACTCTCTTTCCTCATTTCTTTATCTCTCATAAACCAGTGGGACGGTCGACCGATACGACTGGCGAGAGATCAAGCTCAGAACCGACTTTTTACATGCTCATCCGACAGTCAGGTGATCATCCTGCATTGTCCTAATCAAACTTGGAAATAACACGTTTCCAACGCGGGAAATCGAACCAACGACCTCTGAATTAAGTGCCACGCTCTAAAACACTGACCACGTAACATAAAAACAACCAGCAGCTGAGGAGTTTCGGTCGTGGATCCATTTAAGGCGACGCCTTGATAATTTGGCTGTAGCGATATCGATTTTTCTCAGCAATGACTAAAGCTAAGAAAATATTAAAGTTCATTGTCAGTATTCATCATGTCTTTGTCTTTGAATTACCCATAGCATAACACGATTGGCAAACTTTTATAACACAGAATAATCAATCAAAAAGACCTCTGTAAAAAAGGGATTCCTATTTTGCCAACAGAGGAGAGTGATTTAAGCTTCCAAAATTTGTACATAAACTGGTTCAAGCATACACTTTAATTTGCCCATAGCTTAAATGAAAATATGTATTTATGGTTTTTAAATTACGTGACAAAAACCATTTTGTCGCGGTTTTTTACTTTAATGCGGCGTCACCTTAATCCAGTTCTGAAGCTCTACCTTACCTAACCAGCTTCTGTAAAATGACGAAAGTTTGTAGCTGACTCTTGGACCATAGTGCCTGTGATTTCTCTATGTTTTCGCTTCGCGCCGAATTTACGTGTAATATTGGGATGTATTGGTCTATCTGCTTTTATATTGACGCTGATGAGTTATTGGAATCACAGTAGATATTGGCCTCAGAATATTACACACACCCAAAACTGTATAGTTGGGGAGGGGAAGAGGGGATTTCGGGACAAGCTCGAGCGTGTCAGATTAAGCTTGTATAGGTTTCCGACATGTGTCTGGTTATCATGGTATAGAAATCAGATTTCTCACGTATTGGGTTAAAATTTTTTTTTGAATATTGAAATGTCATTGGATCTGTCAGATTAAGATAGGTGATGTTGAGTATACCCCAAAGAAGCTTCCATATAAAGCACAGACGATTCAAAGGTTAGGTAAGCCTGTAGGGACATTTTAAAATGTAAATATAAAGCTTCATATTTTCCTAACTAACCTTCGCAGATATTTTATTTTGCACTAAACTAAATGATGTACTCTTTGTTGTCTAAAATATATTTGAAATTTACCTAAATAAGCAATTTTCTGAATATATTTTCTTTTTCAAAACTTTAAAATGGCTGCAGTTTCTGAACCCACACAAAACCAGGTACTAGGTCTCTATGACGCTCGAGTGACTACACAAATAGCACCCTCCTCTCCCCTACTACTAAAAGGGAATATTTGTTGAAGATTGCTCATATTCGACGTAGATTGTCTAATGTCTACGGTAGAAAGTCGCAATCTTTGATGACAATATTGGTTGTCAAACATAGCCCAACGTGGAATGGATACCGCCACGGGTCCGTAATCAGCATAATATAACCTAAAATTATATTTTGGAATTAAAAAACTCTTGCATTTACAATAAATTGACATAATATTATTAGAATCGACAAGACTATATCCATAACCTTTATTTATATATATTTTCAACAGCAAATCCTTGTTCATAATGTTACCAGTATAAAAAAAACTCACGAATTTTAAATTCTAAATTTGAATTTTGAACGTAGAAGCCATTCTGTCGGTGATAATATGTTATGCGACTATCTTGTTGGCACTTATGCACCGCAGTGTTACAAGCATCCTGAATTATTTTTCCTCTATTAGCACCTTTAAATCCAACCACATAAGGATCACTTTCCTATAAACTCCGAGGTAACATAGCTTCGAATGTACCATTATGTCGGTACATTCTTGCGTTCGTCTTTTTAGCGCCCGCCTTATTTTGTTTTGGCAACATTTGGCAAGATTCGCGAATATTTCATACGAGATATAAAGTGATAACAGCAACACTGCTTTAAAAGTTGCTATTTTAAAATAATAGTATGAATTTAAAAATGTACCTACTACCTGATACTATTATAATCAAATCAAAAAAGAAAAAATTGGCAGTATAATAATAATTATATTTTTTATAAAATAATGTTAACACTTATTATCCTATCATCTGCCAAACGCCCAAAATGGGCATCGTAATACGACCTAATAAACAATATACTTAAGCCAGCTTATATTTTTTCTCTCCTTGTTACACTTCTTACAACGTAAACAATAAAACAGAATGCAAATAAATTTTGTTGTTGTTTATATTTTGGCACATGCAAAGAAAACTGTTAGAATTCAATTTCAAAATCTTATTTTTAAAAATAAATTATACCAGCCAGCCTTTAACTTATCCTAGTAAAACCCGACGAATTTGACAGATATTGAAACCTGTCCATTTCTTTGCAGTCGAACTACTGGTAGTTATGTCTATTGATATTAAGCCGTCACGCCATTTTCGAAAATTGAATTTTTTTCGAAAATGGCGTAAGTCGTGACAGTTAAACAGGTATAGAACTAGGTTAATAATTATTAATATTGTTGAGAGAAAAGATTATCTTGTTTATTTGTAAAGGATTTGGAACTACCTGCTGGACTGATAGTGATAAAATTTTCCACAGATTATAGGGTATCACAAGGCTCACGTATACTTCAAGACAAAATTTACGGTTCCTAGGGGTTTTTAAAAATATCTTAAATTACATAATGTTGAAGATGAATAAAACGAAAATTACAACTTCTATTAATAGAATTATGTCAGGAGCTGTAAATTGTTATCAATTTAAATTGAATGAGCTAAAAGCGGATAAATCGATTTCAATTGAATCATGTTTGTAATCAAGAGTCGTGGGTGATACGCGGCGTATACCTTACGTAGGTGTTTTAGTAGATTATAGCAATGCTTATTTAATTAGAAAACCATTATTTTTTTTCAAAGTAAGTTAGAAGAAAAAAAAACGAAAATATGTAATTACTTGATTAGAAAAAACCCTAGATTACGCACCTCTACTCCGTTGGGCGTTTTAAATTTTTTTATCGCGCGCAAACTACATTTTACGCAACAAAAAAGTAGCCAAAGTAGTAAATATGTCTTTTCCCGTTTCTCAAAGTATCTCTATAGTAAATTTTATATATTATGCTAGATTAGCCATTGAAGCATGAAGAGGTAACAGACAGACACATCCTTAAATTTATAATATTACTAGATAACGCCCGCAACTCCGTTGCGCCAAAATTAGTTTATCGCGCGGGAACCGTACATTTTTCCGGGGTGAGAAGTATCCTTTGTCCTTTCTCAGGACTCAAATAATCCCCATACCAAATTTCAGCAAAATCAGTTCAGCGGTTTAGGCGTAAAGAGGTAACAGACAGACAGACAGACAGACGGACGGACAGTCAGACAGACACACTTTCGCATTTATAATATTAGCACATATTAGCATGGATTTGCAGTCGTTTCTGATAATCCATCGTTATTATATAACAATAATATTATGGGGGAGGCCTTTGCCCAGCATTGGGACAGCATAGGCTCTTAAATAAAATAAATATTATACAGTATTTTCTTCCGCTTATTCCAAATTCCAGTGATCCAATCATAGACGAATTATATAACTATTATTACTCTATGATCCAAACCAGATCTTGATTACTACTGGAATGATGTAATCTGGCCCTGGAATGTACTGGATTTCAATCCATATCCACTAATATTATAAATGCAAAAGTGTATATGTCTGTCTGTTGCCTCTTCTCGCCCAAACGACTGAACCGATTTTGCTGAAATTTGGTATCGAGATACTTTGAGTCCCGGGAAAGGACAAAAGATACTTTTCATCCCGAATAAAATATAAACGGTTCCCACGCGATAAACGAATTTTGGTGCAATGATGTTGCGGGCGTCATCTCATATTACTTATATAAAATTCTCGTGTCACAATGTTAGTTACCGTACTCCTCCGAAAAGGCTTTACTGATTTTTAACTTTTATATGCATATTCAGTAGGTCTGAGAATCGGCTACTGGCTACTTTTCATATTGATAAGTGCATTTGTTGGACATTTGTTGAATAGATAATAGTATTTTATTACAACTCGAGACTGACGGCGACCATTGTTTGTGCGACGGGAAAGCGATCGACGTTGCCACGGTGCCACACTTATTTGGTCACTTCAATAAAATAATATGGGTGAAATACTTTATAAACAACGTTTGCTGGGACAGCTAGTTATAATAAACAAGATTTCTTCGCTTAAAATATAAGATTAATAACTCAACTATAGAACTAATTAAAGTTATCGAAACTATACGCTTTGTTAAAGTTCTGAAAGTAACTTCGCTTACTCTATTAAACACACTGACTTGCTGATTTTTTGGTGCTTTCTTAGATTTGGAAACGTTTTTCGTTGTTTCATCATTATGTCACGGCGCCTAGAAACGCTATAAAAATAATTATTATTATTAATATCTGAGAAAGCTTTGTTATTCGTTAATCAGGTTAAAAATTAACCCAAGTAACTACTACAAATGTTACATAGTATAATAATATACGAGCTGTCATTGTTTTGTCTTTGTATTTTATAGGTGACTTTTTTGTTAGCAATTAGTGTTGCCATTTTTCATACTTACATCAAAATTAATTGTAACGCATCATAATTTAATATAAATGGGTACAATTATAGTAACCTCTGACCTTAAAAAATGACCTTAAGGTGACCCTTGACCTCGTCCGTGACGTAATGAGAGTCCAGACAGTGACAGATGATGTGATGATATATGAGATTGTTCGCTGAGTTACGGTTCTCAATTTAATATTAACAAAACCTTTAAGTAATATTAACAATAAAAAATAGTTAAAGATATGGTAAATATTTATTTTGTCTTGATTTTGCCTTGAATTACGATTTACGGGTTGACAAAATCGTCAAATTGGGCCCAAAAGATTGCAATCAGCGCGCAGAATTTTGGATACAGTATTTGCTTGTTCATGTCATTCACATAAGACCAACATGCAAGAATTTTATTACAGAAGATAATATATTTTTTAAACCGTCATCGCGTAAAGTTGCACGCAAGTAGATCGTTATCTTATTTTAATTCTTTCTGTTTGTACTACAAGAAACTAGCATAAAGATATATCATAATAATTAATATCTAACTAATAACTAACTAAGGTACACATGTCCAATTAAACTTCTTATAGTGAATTATAATAATGTTAGTAGTTTTTATTATTCGTAGAATGTTAGTAAAAGATAATAATTTGACATAACTGAAAATGAGGAATATCTCGAATTCAGCTCAAAATATTTCAATTGCGACACATTAAATCGCTTCTGTTCGGTGGATCGGAACATCCTTTGAATCTAATTTCCTTTTTATTTTAATATCTAGTTTAAAACGCCCACTTTATGAATTTTGAAACGCGTCAAGTTCAGCTGGGTTTAAGTAGAAATTTATTCAGAATTATGAAAAGGTTTGGCGGGGAATTTTTGTCTTCATATTTTAGAAGGCTCCTGTCGTAATCTATTTAATTCTTTGTTACGAGGAAAATACGATGATGAAATTTAAACTAGAAAGGATTTTTGTTGTTCGTTTACTTGGAATTAAAAATTGGAATATTATTCATTTATTTTGATATAACTTCTTTGCGGATCAAAAACATAAGCTGCTTTATTACTTAAAAGAAACTAAATTCATGAAAATACGAGGTTTTTATTGGTCGCGCACAATCTTAAGATTATTCGTTAGAAGTAGACAATAAGTATTACTGGTAAATTGGTAATAACTGTGTCACCATCTTATCGTTAATCAACCAATAACCATGAAGTCCACGCGTAACTTGCTTGCTCCTCACTTCACCAATGAGATCTTAATGGCACTGCTCATTGTTGACCAGCGATCTTTAATTTATACGCGGCCTATGAGTTTGCATCGCTCAAAAAATATTAGCCACAGCAGTTCTTCAAGCTCGCAATATAACACACTTACACAAGATTGCTTACGCAATATTCACAACTTACACAAGATTGCTTTTAAATATAATTTGAAGTTTATAAACGATTTGAGCCAGTGAGGAGTGCTTATTAGAAATTCTCAAAGAGCCAAACTTACATGGAGGTATCACAAAGACCACTTAAGTCAGGAGCAAGTTGGCATGTAAATTTATACAGACTGCGCAAAAGTGAAGCCAACCTGTACCCCGAACTAATAGTTTCGAAACGATTTCATATTCCTGTGATTCACTCTAAGTTTTAGTAAAATTTATAATACGATGAGGTTTCAAATGGCTCGTAGACATGTAACGAAAACTTAATATATTGGTATTAAGTAATTCGTGAATGAAATCCCATAGTGACCATACATTATGTCACGATGAAGAACTTGTACTCTCTTTTTCTACCACACGGAAAAAATGTATGCCTGCTTCATTGTTTCGTAAACACTTCTGCTGGCACTAAAATGTTGCCATTGTTTTTAGGGTTTCGTACCAAAGGGTAAAAACGGGACTCTATTACTAAAACTTCATTGTCTGTGCATCTGTCTGTCTCCTGGCTGTATCTCAAAAACCGCTACCCATAGAAAAAATGGCCTAATTAGTAAATTATACGCTCTATAAAGAAACCCTTTGGGCGCGAGTCCGACTCGCACTTGTCCGATTATTAATTATCTTTACGTTATGCTTTAAGGCCGTAGCACTGGAGCTGAAGGGTGAAAGTTGCGAGTGTCCATAGGCGACGGTAGTTGCTTTCCATCAGGTGACCCATTTGCTTGCTGACCTCCTTATTTTATAAAATAAAAAGTATGCCGTATAAGTCGTATAACAAATTGGATATCCGTTTTCTTTTCGTTGTCCTTTGCGTGTCAGAATGCTAAAGTACATCACGAAGACTCCAATAATAGCTCCCTAACAAGCTACATCGATACGTTAGCCTTTGAGAGCATGAAATTTTTATTACGTTTCAACCTATTTGTGAGGTACCAACAGAACCGATTACAGTATAAAATTACGTATTACAAGAGTTCCTGATAGGTTATATGCCATAGTCATTTTACCTGTAACCTACTAGATTCTATAATGCCTGAAACTCCGTTGCGCCATTTGTTTAACCGTACATTTGTCGCTACAAAAAAATATTCTATGTCCCTTATCAGCTACTCAAGGCTGTCCCTTATCAGCTATCAGCTATACAAAATTTTTCCAAATCGGTTCTGTGGTTTAAGCGTGAAGAGGTTACAGACTGACAGATACACTTTTGCATTTGTAAAATTAACCACGCCTAATGATTCATGAGCCAAACTCTAAGCGCCTTCCCAAGGCTCAAGGTATCACCGTACAAAATTTCATCAAATTCAGGTCAGCGGTTTAAGCGTGATTGACACACTTTTGCATTTTTAATATTAGTATGGATGCCATTTAATATTGTCCAACGCGGGAATCGAACCCTCCTAAGGAGCTAAGCTTCAAGCGCCTCTAACACAAGGGCATTATCTAGATTCACTAATGTTTTACTAAATTCAATGAATTCACGTATCGCCTCTTGTACGTCAGCTCACATGGAAATCGCATGTGCCCTGATCCGTAAGTATAAATACTATTCGGAGCGGAATCGAAACAAACGAATACAGACCGATAGATCTTTCCCAACGACAACGACACGATGTCTGATATCGCAATAACAAATTACACACGTGAAGGCGATGCGATTTTCAAATTAGCCGATCAAAATTGGGATAGGAGACTCATTAATTTAATGATTATTTTCTGGTATAATAGAAAAAGTTACATTTTTAAACATACTACCTATTTAAAAATGCATCGTATTACATCGTTTCACGGTGCAATGTGAACTGACTCACACTGGTATTTTAATATGGAATAAGAAAAAGAAAAGAAAAATGAGACATGCGAAAATATCTGCACATTGAAAAAAGGCACAGCCCAATACAAAAGCGTTTGCAGTTTTTATCAGATATCGTGTCGCATGTTGTAAACGCTAATAGATCGATCTACGATCACTCCACTGATTTCAGATTGCTTTGATATGTTGGCTCAATTATGAAAGTATATTTTCAATGCTCGTTTAACACATAAAATATTTCTTCGTCTTGAATAATCTTAAATACTACTGGACCAATTTTGATGATATGTATTTGGTACATGAAGCAAATTTTTGAGCAATTTCAACTATGTAATTGCTTAGACTGGTTTGGAATATTAACATAGACTCTTATAGCCAACTTCTGATAACTCCGTTTCTTTTTACTTCTCCTTATACCGATTAAATCGTCATCATCATCACAATTTTTAACTAACTCCAAAAAAAAAAAAATCAATTCGACCCGTATAAACAACAAATCTATAAACAAATAAACAAATCTTTATTTTCCTCAAGTAGTACAAGTTATCTTAAATAAACAAAACACTTCTCCCCCCCACACTAGGATTCCCTGTGTCGTGGGGGATGTATGTAATATTTCCAGAACTGCCTAGTTTTCGTATAATTATTATAATGTTAACCTTTATTGGATTATTGAGTTTTTAATTACGTACAATTTTGAAGTCGGTTTTATCTTTTTAAAATACTTTTATCAGTGCTGTGTCCTACATGGACCATATTATAAGCCAGGAAATATTTCACGCTAATTATTCCAATTATCCACTATAAACCAACCTAAGCCTGTCATATGCTAAGCCTCATTAAATATTAAATCCCGTCCGACGTTGCATTGTTTTGAATTAATATATGATTAATAAATAATAGTATTAATTGTGATAAAAGCTGTGTGCTTGTGCTATACAAAATAATATAAGTGTATGAGTTCTTTGAGTAGAGTTCACAGTAAAAGCAGCAACACTGAAAGAATTACTTTCGACTACTATGTTTTTTGACAAAATATAAATAAATAAAAAAAAACTGTTTCAGCCTCTAGAGTTCTACGAAGAACAAAGTAAGGCCGATTGTCCATTTATGTATAAGGCTGTCTCATGTACTCTCCTCTTTCATTAAAACGAATAATGAGGAGGACCGCTTGGGGCTTGAAGCATTCTTCAAGCCCCAAGCGGTCGCATGCAACCGCAATAACAATAAAAAGGCCATTGTGTCTCGTTTTTCCACGATCGAGGGAATAATATTATCACAACAAAAAAACGCAAGCAGTGAAGCTCTTAATCCATCGTTTAAGCTTTTTTGCTACAATAAAAGTTTACAGCTCCAGATAGACCATAAATTCGTCATTTTTCTTGTTTCCATAGTGGTTAAAAAAGGTGTGACTTCTGTGAAAGAACTTAAGTGGGACATTTAAATTGACATTATTACAGTTGTCTGTCTGACGGCGTTTTAATTAAAAAAGTTAAATTGGTCTTATCGCTCGAGTGAAGTTCGACCAAAGCGAGCGGGTCTCCAGTTTGTTACTTGTTTCTGTGATGTGAAGGCTCTTTTCAAGTCGGTTGGACTATGCATAAATCATTGTATATGTCAAATAGATTTTGAACTTTTAATTTCAAGCTAATAAAGCCTTTAGAATTTAGACTCGAGATGCTTCAAGAACGTATTTTATAGTAGTAGTAAAATCTATTCACGAATGGTGTTTTTCGGAATAGGAGTTACTATCCAAGATTTCCTTCTTAGTTAATTTAGCTATGAGAAAAAATGAGCCCAGTCTTTCCTCTTCTAACTCTTAATTCAGGTCCCTCCCTTACAAACTTTTGACTTTGTATTTTTTTTTAACATCATTCTTATTGTTTAAAGTCAAGTTTCATGAAAGCTTACCATATGATTATATTTTGATTGCGTTATATTTTGGTCATGTCCACATTATAGAATATATATATCACGGACTTTGGGTACGTACTCTTAACTCAAGTGTCATTATAAGCCATTGAAAATCATAATAATTTATAATCACTACTTTCAATATAATATTATCATCCTTTTTGGAAAGTCGGTTCAAACATAACCCTCTCCAAAAACATTTTGTTACTGCCAATCATAAATCATAGGATGGAGAAAATACGTGACAAATTTAGAACAGGGAAAAGCTCTCACCATTGTTATTGGGTTTCTTTAAAATTATGGAGATTAACACGTTCCTATTGTTGCAGCATACAAATTCAATGGATTTCACATTTCCAAGCAATAATCCAACAATAATGGCTGAATTTTGACAATGGAATAGAAATTAAATGTAGGTTTCCATTGTGTAAAATATTTTGTTATACTCAGACTGAATAAAAAACACCTACAGCGATCTATACTTATTAATTATTAATATTATAAATGCGAAAGTACAGAGCCGCTGAACCAATTTCAATTAACCCATCAAGCCCCATAAGGACACCGGTGACAACAATAGAATAACAATAGATTTCTAAGAATCCGCGATCGAAGGATTAAAGGCATGCCGCATGGGTATACTTTGAGTCCCGGAAAGGACATAGTAAAATTATTTTTATGCCCGGAAAAATTTACGGTTCTGCGCTAAACGAATTCCTGCGCGACGCATAAAGTGAAGCTGTATAATTCGTGTTTGTATAAGTCAAAGTTTTCTATTTTTTGCTTGTATTAAGAAAAATATAAATAAAATGGCGTTGAGCAAATACCCCATTGGATGTCAATAGAATCATACTAAAAATAACTTTTGTTATCTATTGGCGTAGCATTGATATTGGCCCGCGCGACAGAGCGGCTTGGCCGCTACACACAGATTACAAGAAATTACTTTAAGCATTACTGAATTTCTTGTTTTTATTTTGTAGCGGCTAGGCCGCTAAGTCGCGCGGACCAATACGACTTGCAAACCTTCGAGAAGAGATCGTATTCCCTCATAAAAGGCCGGCATCGTACCTGCAGCTCTTCTTATGTTGCGAGTGTCCATGGGAGATGGTAGTTGCTTTCCACCAGGTGACCCCTTATTTAAAAAAAAATCGAGCCTAAGCTTCCGATGTTTGCTAAGTTAATTAATTTGCTCGAACACTCGCAATTTGCTATCTGCTCAGGGAGTAACATTAAAACGGCGAAACTTTATAAATATGTCGCCTCAGGAGGCTCATGTTTTATGCATGTGTCTGATTGTGCCATAGGTCCGTAGTTTTGCGCAAACATACATCTGTATTTACTCCACTTCTTCGTATTTCGTATTCTGTTTGGGATTTATTCGAGAACTTATTGGGATGATGTAAATTGATGTTTTGGGCTCTTGTTTGTTCTCCGGTGAAATGACCTGACCGAGTTTTTTTGTCTTGATAAATTTGCCATATGCGGTGCGAATAGGGTCTAGAAATACGTTAAGGATATTTCCTTTGCCGGGATAAAAATATTTATATCGGGATGAGCTAATTAAGAAGTTGCGAAGCAATATTTAATTATCTATATTATACTATACTAGCGACCCGCCCCGGCTTCGCACGGGTATAAAATATATAGCTACAGAAAAAATGATTAAAATCGATTCAGTAGTTTTGACTTGTATTCATTATTACTACCCGTGGCCCGCATTGGTCGGTACCGCCGCAAAAGCTACGTCTCACAGGGAATTGGAGCCTTTTGCAGGGTATAGGCAAATCAGCTGTAGGGATCATTGGTATTCTTGGTATATGCAACGGGTATATGAGCTAATTCACCAGCTGCAGGGCCGGTCATAATCTTCGCTACTGCTTGGTACAACTAATATATTATATTCTGTGCTACTGTGCACCCCCGCCTTGGTAGCGCCCACTTCGAAACGGGCGTAACGCAATTTTTAATTTCGCCATAACTTCTAAACTAAACGTCCAATTTTAATCATTCAAACACCAAATATTATCTACACAAACTGTACTTAGTGATGAAATAATTTATTTTGATAAGGATTATCAGCATGAGTAAAATAAATGCGTTTAAATGTAGTCCAAAAAATTCAAGATTTTTAAATAAAGAAATGGTTGCTGTGCCTCACTTGCCATAGATAGGTATAGTGTGTCAGCGGACATTTTTGTAGATATTTATAAGATCTACATTTACTTAGAACATTGTATGGTTCTATCTTTTATAGTTTAGGCAGCGTACGCAAAATAAGTAACTTTTCTGGTTGATTTTTTCACCTTGTGTCAGAAAAACCCAAATATCTTACGGAACCCTATATTTTCCAAAATAAAAAGTAGCCTATGTTACTCGTAAATAATGTAGCTTTCGAACGGTGAAAGAATTTTCAAAATCGGTCTAGTAGTTTTTGAGCCTATTCATTACAATTAAACAAACAAACAAACAAACAAAGTTTACCTCTTTATAATGTTAGTATAGATGACGCCCGCAATTCCGTTGCGCCAAAATTCGTTTATCGCGCGGGAACTGTACATTTTTCCGGGATAAAAAGTATCCTATGTCCTTTCCCGGGGCTCAAAATATGTCAGCAAAATTAGGTTCAGCAGTTTGGGCGTCATGAGGTAACAGACAGACAGACACACTTTCGCATTTATAATATCAGTATGGAAATATGGATTTAGCTATAGTTAATTCGCGAAACGATAGAGTAAAATAGTAGATTTACTAATTATTGAAAAGATATAGCTTTCACAAGCCACGTCAAAGATGAGCAATGTTTGACAAATATGCTCTTCTATACGTTCACAAATGGGTCAACATTAGCGGGGACATTACCCTAACTCTATTTTCATCGTCATGCCAAATAATAATATTAAATATTATGGCATAGCGGCTATGAGAATATTATGATATTCATCGACAATAATAAAGTTACCCTCGAACTGTATTCCGAGAAATCGACATTTTCTACAAACTCCAGAAACATAATATTCGTTGAAGCGTTGAGTAATTAGCGTTTGTTTAGCGTAGAGAGAGTTAGTCTTTGTATTTATCATGATTAAGAGCAAGAAAAGAAGACTACTTATGACTATATTTCTCTATGTCTATCTATCTGACTTCTTGGCGCTCAAGCCGCTGAATTGATTTTGAGGAAAAGGACATAATGCATGTTTAGCGGAAAAATTTGTGTTATTTAAAATGGGTGGTTTTCGTGCTTTAGCGAATTAGGCGCATTAAAGTTACGGCCAACGCCTAGTAACAATATAAAATATAAGTTCGTGATACTAAAGTACCCTGTTAACGATCAAATTTGTTTGACAAACATGTTTGATGTAATTTACGTTTTCATCAAACAGCAGCGCAGACGAACAAACGTGCATCAAACAAGTTTGTCAAACAATTAGCTAGAATCGATTGGGGTCATGAGATCTTGTTTGACAAAAACAGTTGAACACGTTCAAACACGTTTGTCAAACGCTACGCCAATCCAAATATTCTTCAAACAGGTCAAACACGTAGTTTGTTTGACAAACGCTTCAAACAAAGCTGTAAACTATCAAATTGTTTGACAAACACGTAAAATTTGACAAACAATTCGATCGTTTGCAGGGTACTTAAGAAATATATTTTTAGAAACACGGACGAGTCTTATCATACAAAATAATTCGGTTAAATAAAATATAATCAGCTTAAAAGATTCTTGACTGAGCTAACATTTTCTCAATTTATATAAAAGTTTTTCTGCTACACCAGGTCATCTTAATTAGTATCCTGATTGACTATAGCGTGTTCTTAACCTAATTTCCTTGCTTCAGTAGCAGTAAGCGCTCTAAGGGTTAGTACATAGAAGTGCGACGTCGCAACGCTAGCTCTGTAAATTCGCACGTCGCAACATAATATTTCCTGTAAATAGATTTTCCATTTTTAATACCTGCGTCAGAAGTATATATTTTTAAGATGGTATATCTGTAAATAAGTAAGCTACTTTAAATTTGTATTTTTTTATATTTTAACATAGTTTAATTTGTACGGGTATGCTTATTTAAATCGTAACCGCACCATAAATAAATGCAATGAAATATTAAATGGTACAGTCTTTTGTTTATAATTTGAATTTATATCAAAACAAATCAAACAAAAAATGAACCGCAGTATTGCGTTCTAAAGTCGCATCGCGTCACCCTCAGCCAGTGTGCAAGCCATAAGGTTGTGTCCGTCCTATCGAACCTTTACGGAATCAATTACGTAACACGCGAATGCTTTTAGCCTTAGCATTGGCCAAGTGTATTTGTTAATAAAAACTTTTCGAGTTCACAAGAAAAATTAATATTACGAAGGTTTAGCGAGTTCGTTCACTTTGATTAAAAATTTTGTGAACGTTTCGTGCGTTTACGGCAATGATTTGAATATTAAATTCAGTGAAGACTTACGAAGAAAAGTTTATGTTTTTAAAAAATGAAATTGCTCAGCTATTTTAGATATTGAGCGAGACTGCACTTTGTAGTGGTCCTCGAAATGGATTTAAAACACTTTTATAAGAGTCACTCTAGGAACATTTTTTTAATTGAATTACAATATAATAAATTATTTTCATAATATTATGTTGAGCTAGTTATATTAAACTATGCCCCAACAGTATTTATCTTTATGTTTTACACAACTTCTAGTTGTGTAAATATTCTATTCGCTTTTATTTAATGAAAAATGAATAAAATATTCCGAACGTTTAAGCTGTGTCGCCATGCAATGTGTGGCTTAGGGGAGACTGTTATAAGATGTGTTTAGTTGAAATAATGTTTAATAACTGAACTTAATCACTACTTAACCTACCTTATATAGGGGGGACGTGAGACACACACTACAAAGCAATATTAACCGTGTTTTATAATATGGATCAAACACAGCATGAAAATATTTAGCTTTTGGCTTTTATTTATGCACAACCTGAAAAACATTAATCAACAGAAATCCCTAAACCAAAAAGAGGCTTTCAACCTATGGATCCTTTTTGGCCTTCAGTAACAGTATCCTTTACAATAGTTTTCTAACAATGCGTTTGAAATATAGAAATCTAGAACTGCGAGGTGCCTTTTGTTGTGACTGAAACAGTTGTTTTTTGTGAGTTCTGTGCATTCTGAAATATCATTTTTATTTCTAGTTCTTAGTGGGGTCTAACAAAGTAACTATAATATTTGAAATTCAATAAGTACTTGTTTGTTTATAATAATTACAGCAGCCGTCGATCTTTTATGTTTTTTAGGCGTAAAACGAAAATAAAATAAAACGTAAGTAACATAAAAATATACAACAATCAGATACTAAAACGCGGTTAAAATTCGTTTATAGCCCCGTACTTTTTGCCTAAACTAAAACAATTCTATGTCTTTTCCGAGACTCTAAAACTATTTACCGTTAACTCATACAAATCGATTAGACGATTTTAGTATCTTTTTTAGTATCGGTTTTAGCGCGAAGAAGTGAAAGACAGACAGACAAACACACTTTCACTTTCATAATATTAGTATGGATTGCTTTAAAAGTATGGATAATCTAATTACAGTTTTGTAACACACCGAATTCCAATGCAATTAGTCCATTCCACCGATGACCGCGTGTAACACCCACCGGGATAATATAAGCCCCACGTTGGGCGCCAATGCCGACCAACAAAAGCCCTTTAATTGAATTCTGCCTGTGGTCATGGAAAGCCAAAACATTTTTTTTCAATTGTAAGCCTTATTCGGTACCCGCATTTGATATTTGGAAATATTTTAGATACTTGGCAAAAAGTATGACGTTTTTTAAGGTCATAAATAAGTTTATAATTAACTAAATGTTGACTGCAACTTTCTTGCGCATTTTGTTTATCGCGTGAAAATCGTATTTTGTCTAAGATAACTTCAAATAATAATCCTATATCATAATTTTATGTGACCGTTAAATAAATACTTATTTTAACTAAAATAAAGGAAAGGCAAAGACAAACTTTCGCAATTTATTATAAAAAAAGAAAAAGCGTCTATACCCAACTAGCAAAATGGTCTAAGGAATAGCAGCTTATAATGCAAGAAGTCCGCCAAAAGCCACAGAATAGTTTTGATTGATGTATGTTGGCTTATTATTGCACTTTGAAATGCTAATCTAAGCATAGTCCTAAAGTAGCAGGATATGAGACTCTAGCTCTATGTCAAGTACATAAGTATAAATAAAATCATAACCAAGACTAACACATCTCTACAAAAATGCATTGTGAGGATGCGTACAAGCCTTGTAGTCTTGGGTACGCTACTTATTGTACAAGCGATGCTAGAATTACTAAAGTAGCAAGTATCGTGGCTGTTACAGCATTAAAAACATTGAATTGGTCCCATGCTCTCATAAATGATAATTAATCCTGATAAAGTCTTGTATGTTGCGTTTTTTAAATCTTGAATAAACGCATTATGGATTAAAAAAAAATGGACACAGCTAAAGCGATGTGGTAGATTCAGAAAAAAATTTACGGCTTAATATAAAAATTTGCACAAAACGACAACTACAAACATTATAAACCAATAAAAGTGCAGTGAACAATCTAATGGTTCCGTACATTTTCTAGAACAGTAGGTATGTCTCTCATACTGTTAATGAATATTTTTAAATTTACTGTAGATAGAAGTAATGCTGCAATGTTACTTAAGGTTTATTAATAAAATATTAATAAAATATTCATTGTATATTATTTTTATAGTTTTATTTATAATATGGCAACAACAATAATTTTAAGCATAAGTAGTGTTCGCAAGGTCTTCATTGTCTATCTGAAACAAATAATCCATTAAAATTATGAACTTATGACAAAGTCATACTAGTAACCTAAGCTAATATTTATTTTAATCTTAAACAGTTTTTTGATAACATTTGCAAGGAACACCAATTTAACATGGTTTCAAACTGTCACACTCTAAATCGGAGCATAAGTCCTGCAATAGCATAATGTCGGACTTTACATCTTATAATGGCGGTACAATATCTTGGACCTCCCATTTTCTCGATTGATGAAAAAGGAAATCAATAAAAGAAAATTTCTGAAGTAATTGTTAATTTGGTGGAATATTTTTCGATGGTAAAAATACATAGTAAGTAAACAAACTAATATTTTAATTGCGAAAGTTTATAATATCTACCCACCCAACTAGCAAAATTTGGTTCTGATTAAGTCAGATTTGCGTTTTCGTGAAGACTTATGGTGTATGAAGTAGACTTAGAACAGTCACATAGACTACTTTAAAACCGCGTTTGGGTACAAAATTCAGGATCTTTGGTTTTGAATTTGTTTTGTAAAGATCAGGAAAAATGCTAATTCAAAACGCACTATCTCGTGCTACATATCTTCAGTACTGCTAAACTAGAATCGTTATGAGACTAATAGATTTGCACAAAACTCCGTGTGTGCGTCACGCGTGTTTGTCAATTTATAACAAATAATATTATAAGCAATATATAACGCCATTAAAATAATAGTGATTTGGCCTGACTGCGACCTCATGCGCCCAGCTTTAAGTGCGAAGGTAAGTTTTTCGTTGATATAATTATATGTGTATATATGGTGTATTTTCAATGCCCCCTTGTTATTTTTACTTTTAATTTTAATTAAATATTTTTTTTATATATACAAACTGATACAAAGCTATTATTGAAATGTAACAGTATTCCATTAATTGTAATTTTTACAAGGTTTCAATTAAGAAATCCCACGCCTGAAAGAATCTGAAAAACAATAAACAGTCCGAAAGAAATTGTTTGCCCCTATTCAATATTCGCCAAAGAGAATTTTGTTTCGAATTATGCTTTGAGCAGAATTCGGGAGAAACAAAAGTTTGTAATGAATCACTTTGAGCGGTTGTTCCAATAAACAATGTCTCAACTACTTGAGAATATGTTAACACGTATACGGAAGTTTTTATTTAATTTAACATTTGTCAACAACAAAAAGTGTTTTTGTACATGGGCGTTTTCTTGTGTAATAAATTGGGCTCAAGGCCGCCATTAAGTGTCATCTAAGAATCCTTTATTTTACATGTGACTGAAAACAAACTAGCGCTGGATTAGGAAAGGAAATTAATTAAATTAAAAAATGAGTATAATAATTGTACTTGTAAAATTGATTATTATTTCTCTTCCATTAGTTAACTTAGCACTTGACTCCACTGATGTTTGCACTTTAAAAAAAACAAACTATAAAGTTTTAATATAAATATTTCGATGTTATGACGTTTATTCTTTTTTAACCGACTTCCAAAAAACGAGGAGGTTATATGTTCGGCTGTGGATATATATATTTTTTTTGTATGTTCAACGATTTGTGAACCGATTTTCGAAATTTTTGTTTTGTTGTATTAGGTTTCACTTCAATTTGTTACCATGTTCACAAAAGTGGTGACCTGATGATGGGATCCATGAGTAACGAGGGAACTCCTCGAAATTTATATGGAAGCATATGGTGATTTTGGTTTTATGTGAAGTGTACTAAGAATATGCTACCAAAAAGTCAAATATTGGGTCAAGGTATACCATGGTTTCGAAGATGCTGAGAGAACTCCTGACTCCTTATAGATACACGTTTGGGAGTTTCGGCGTTGTTTTAAGAACAGAAAGCATATGCTACTATGCAATAACATATTCATCATCATCATCATCGTCATCATCATCATCATCATTACCACGTCGTGTTAAGGTCACCAATATATATTCAATTACCTGAATGAAATACGTTCAATTACCTGACTGATCTCATGTCCGCTATCTTCAAAACGCTATGCTACAAACCGCTACCTAGTTGAACGTTGAGGGACGATCGTTCAATCGACGTTCGGCCGAGTCATTCAATTGAATGGTGTCATTCAATGAATGCGCTAGTCATTCAATCGAATCGCAGATTGAACCAGATGACTGCGACATATACAGATCGAATACTTTACTAACTACTTTATAAAATTTAAATAGACAAATATAATTAAAATAAAGTTATTTTAAAAAGAGCACTTAAACAAAACAAAGTCATTAAGTGTCTTTTTAATTAGTCACACTTATTATCGATAGATGGCGCACTAAGTATCGATTTGACTTCTTGATTACAAGAACAGCTGTCAATAATTATGATAATATTAAATATTATGAGTAGCTACGCTACATCCTATGCAAGTTTATACAATTTTTTATCTGATAGATCCTTCGATCGTGGAAAAACGAGACACAATAGCCTTTTTATTGTTATCGCAATCGCCGGTGACCACTTGGGGCTTGAAGCATTAAAATTGTTAAATTACCTAGCACAATAATATGTTCACTTCACTGATAATATATTATTTTGTAAGTGTGAGTTGTGACTCTTAAGAAATTGTAATAAGATACGTAAAATATACGCGATGGTTTACCTACTAGTGTAACTAAAACGAGTGAAATTATTATTTTTAACAAAAAATTTAAACCGACTTCCAAGGTAAAAACAATAATAACATTAATATGAACTAAAAAGTATTAAATAATTTTTCCTATCTAATAGTGCCTTTTCCCGAATTCGGCTAAACCTCAACTATTTCTGTACCTACTCAATTTTCATAATTTTGAAGTCGGTGCCAGTTCCAAAAGTTTCAAATATTCTGTCAGAGAACTGAAGATTCAGCTATCTGGTACCGACTTCAAAATAATGAAGATTGAGTACAGAAATAGTTGAGGTTTAGCCGAATTCGGGAAAAGGCACTATTAGATAGGAAAAATTATTTAATACTTTTTAGTTCATATTAATCTTATTATTGTTTTTACCTTGGAAGTCGGTTTTAATTTTTTGTTAAAAATAATAAATTGTCGTATTAAAAGTTTAAACATCAAAATTCTCACCAGGAGCAACGATTTCATGTTCTTAAAATTTACATTTTAAGGGGGCTGGTCAGGTTCGCCCGCTAGCCTAACTTAATGGATCTCTCCGCATATTCAAATTATTTGTTATACACACACATAATGTACATTATACAATAATACAAAGCAATTTATCTGATCCCAGCAAAGTTAAACTTATGTTATGTCAATCAGTCTTGATACACGCTGAAGTTAAGTGGATCCCTAAATACCAAATCGGTGACATCAAATCATGAGATTATTTGAGATATTCGAATGGCTTATGGTTAATATGGTACTCAAGTCGAGGAATTCACACTAAATTGTAGTCTGGACGCTAAACGGAGGCTAAAGGCATTAAGAGCGCTCGTAAACGGATGTTTATTCCGTGAACGTGACACGGCTTTTTTGTTCGCAGGCTCCCAGACTATTTGTTAGCATTTAATATGTCAACTTTATGAGGTAACATAATATTCTTTATGGAAAATAGGCCAAGAGTCGGTCGTAATCGTAAATGAATAAACGAATTACAATCATCTAAACTCGAAGCGAACGAATAGCGCCTAAGAAACTTTTATGTCTGTTTAAGTTTAAGGGAATTTATCTGGTTGAGTTGAATTTATAATATTTACTTGAAATTGTTATATTTTGTTTCTTTTTTATAATCATACGACGTGTTGGGTTGTGGTAAATTAATACTATTATACAAATGGGAACGAAAAGTGCAGTGTTCGATTTGTAGGTCTTTTGGTAGGGAGAGGATAAATTGACACTATAGGTCATAATTAAAGACACGAGAGGATTTTTTTCCCTTACAATTTGAAACAACCTTATAAATTGCCTACTTCATCATTTAGCTATAAATATAATGTACATTTCTTTATTTCAAATAATTTTCCACATAATATTTATTAATGTGTGCAGGAATCATAGCGTGACAATAATATTTAAATACGAAATTATCGAAAACTGACACGTCATTTACAAGTAATTTTCCAAAATTTTGTGAGCATTGCGTGTCGATTAAAATATTCAATAGATTCAGGCGTAATATTGACATTTAACACTTAACCTATTTTATATAGTACGTATTTCACATGTTTTTGAAACCACTTCCATACATATAATATTATTTGTGCGTGTCTGGATGTCTGTCTGTTAACATGTAGAGGTAACAGACAAATCTTGAGACACGCACATAAGCATAAACTGCTAAATAATCGAGATAGATTTCCTGGGGATAGTTTTTATCGCGAAAAATCTCACATTAAACAAAATTTCGCGTGAAGACGTTGTGGACATGATAGTGTCTTATAACTCTTTGGAGTATTTAAGGCCGGTATAAATAGTCAGTACTCAAGATGCATCTCGGTCTCAAGACGCGGTTCGGCTCTGTGATTGGTCCAAATTTTGACAGCCAACCAATCACAGAGCCTGAACCGCGTCTTGAGACCGAGATGCATCTTGAGTACTGACTATTTATACTGGCCTTATATTATGTTTATCTGCATTCAATATTTTTTATAAATAAAAGTATTGACATAAGGAATACAAAGCGCTATATGTAGCTAGGGTTGCGATATGTCAAAATATGTTTTTGATTTTAACTTCACTTTCGAAATTGTCGAATGCTAGTTGACTAAGTACCCTGTTCAGTGTTCCTCTATAATCTGTATAGTAACCAGCCAGCCGTGTTCAGAGATCACCGTTATTTTATTAAAATACCTTCATTTACGGCAAAAGCTCGTTTCATGTAATTTATACACGGATATTACGTTTTATAAAGAAAAATGTTTTTTTTTCAGTCCGCCGGGATCCACGATTTATTCGTTACTAGATGTTGTAAACGCGCGCAACGTGAACCTAAAATAGACTTAAAAATAAAAGTAAAGTGTTGGGTACGCGCCGTACGCGCGTTAGATAGGTAAGACATTTTGTACTTCGCGATCGCTCCGTGTGAATGCATACACTCTAATAAACCAGTCTGTTAACCGCCGCCCTTGTTTCACTACGTATCTAAATGGCGACGAGGTGCTGTTAAAAATTATTAGTGTTGGTTTGTTCCGCGCGTGGTAATCATGCCTATCGGAAAAATAGATAATTTTGATTTGTCTTCTAAAAAATGGTCAATATATGTGGATCGAGTGAAACAATTCATTGCATTAAACGAAATTAAAGAATCGTTGCACGTGGCGACTTTAGTGACGGTAGTAGGTGAGCCTACCTACGACCTTATGTGCGATCTGTGTGCCCCGAATAAACCGGAAACTAAGACTTTCGCTGAGTTGACGGAAATAGTGCAGAAGCATCTCGAGCCCCGGCGCTCAGACATAGCAGAGAGACACATTTTTCGGCAGCGTCGGCAAGCGAGCGGCGAGGAGCTGAGCGCGTAACTGTAGGCGCTCAAACATCTCGCTACGACGTGTAATTTTGGTGCTAAGCTGGAGGAAAACCTGAGGGACCAGTTCGTGTCGGGTCTCGCGAGCGACGAGATGAGGAGTCGGCTGTTCGCGGAGCCGGACTTAACCTACAAACGGGCGGTGGAGTTGGCGATGGCGCTGGAGGCCGCGGAACGTCATGCGGAGACGAGCGGCGCGGGCGCAGCGGGCACGGTGGGCGCAGCGGGCGCGACGGCGGTGCACCGGCTGGGGAGCGGCGGCGGCGGCGCGGGCCGCAGGCCGAGCGGAGGCGGTGGCGGCGGCAGCGGCGGCAGACCGTGCTGGCGGTGCGGGCGCGGGCACCCACCGGACACGAACTTTTCGTGTGATCGATGCGGCGCTAAAGGGCATCTAAAGGTGATGTGTAAGACCGGTGTTGAGAGGCGTCGGGAACCTTCGGATAGTGAGGTATTTATGAACAAAAAACAGTTGCATAACATCGTAGATAGCGTGAGTCCGAGTGCGACAATTTCTTTAAAATTTGTGTAAACGGTTCTAATGATAAGCCTTATATAGTTAAGGTGGCACAATAGAACCTATAGGCACAGAATATATATGAGTTGTACCAACAGAATTCCCACTAACGAAACCCGTTTAAAGAATTAACGACTCATGCTACGTACTATAAAGTTCAAATTCCGACCGCGCAGTGCTAGGTGCCTACAATTATATTTGCCTACATCTCCGCTCTCTTTCTATCGCATAACTCGTACCTTTTCTGAAGAAATGAGGGTTGTCTCTTTTTAAAAATAATACTATAATCTTTATATTTAATTAACTACATTTTATTTAACTCGAAATAATCTAAGATATTATGTCTTAGTACTATGTAGATTTAATTATCATAAATTCGCGTGTAACTAGTTACGCGTACTTAGATTCTATAGGTACCGTATCTTAATTATTAAAACCGGTCTTATATTACCTACTTAAAGTGTTTGTATAACTTAGTTATTTTTGTAAACAAATGAGGTTTCGAATAGTACGCATCGCGCAATATTTCTTTGCCCTTTTCTTTTTATTGTCCATTGTGAGATTAACCCATCAGTCGTGGCAAAACGAGACACAATAGCTTTTTCATTGTTATCGCGGCCGGATGTGGCCGCTTGGGGCTTCATGAATTAATATCAAATCTGTGATAGCGATCGAATAAGTTACGCAATACGCAGGTATGCAACGAACAACTCGTGCGCGTGCGTCAGCGCTCGCTTGTGAGTCCCTACTGATTTGCCACCCGCGGGTGGTACTTACAGTTCGATGCCTATTCGCGCGAGTGGGACAGGCCTGCTTTAGGTTTCATTATCGTGTCGGCCCAGTGCGTGGACGCGCACGGCGAGACGCACGCCGCGCGGGCGCTCCCGCTGTACGTCATCCCCGGAGGGGGGCCCCCGCTCCTGGGCCGCGCGTTAGGCACGCGTTGTTTACATCTCGATAAGATTAATATTGCACTACATAATATTGAGTCTCACGGGGTGTCGGAACATATCGTTCAGAAATTAAGTCGCGAGTTTGCCGATGTTTTTGCCCCGGGTTTGGGAACGTGTACTAGTCGATTTAGCCTTTGATTGCGGGATAGCAAACCCATATTTATTAAAGCTCGTAACTTACCTCTAGCGATGCGCAAACCGGTCGAAGCGGAATTAGATAGGTTAGTTCAGGAAGGCACCATAGTAAAAATTCAAAATTCTGAGTACGGGACGCCGATTGTACCCGTGGTCAAAAGAAACGGGGATATTAGAATTTGCGGGGACTACAAGGTCACGGTTAATCCCCAACTCGTACGCGAACCGTATCCCTTGCCGCGTATCGAGGAGCTGTACGCCACGTTGAGCGGCGCTCAGGTATTCTCAAAAATCGACTTGGCACACGCCTACGAACAAATTTTACTTCATGATGACTCGCAAGCGTGTACGGCTATTAGTACTCACGTAGGCACTTTCAAGTATATTCGGACGCCGTACGGATTAAGTTGCATTCCCGAAAAGTTCCAAAAGTTAATGGAGGAGGTGATGAGGGGTGTACCTATGACGGTCGCTTTCATTGATGACATATGTGTAGGTGGAGTCTCTTTCAGTGATAATTTACGTAATTTGAGAGAGGTATTAGCCAGATTGCAGAAAGTGGGACTTAGAAATAAATTAGAAAAATGTGAGTTCTTTAAAAATAAAGTTTGCTATTTAGGGCACATTATAGATAAAAACGGGCTCCGCCCTGATGATAAAAAAGTAGCAGCCATCCTCAAAGCCCCCCGACCCGAGGACGTCACACAACTTAAGGCATTTCTGGGTCTCGTAAATTATTACGGCAAATTTATTGCGCGCTTGAGCACTATTTTATACCCACTTTATAATTTGTTAAAAAAGGATACCCCTTGGAACTGGGATGCAACGTGTGATAAGGAGTTTTCACAAATTAAACATATGTTGAGCACAGATGTGGTGTTGGCTCATTACGACCCGAGTGTCGAGTTGGTGCTGAGCGTCGACAGCAGCGCTTACGGTATAGGCGCAGTACTGGCGCATAGGTATAAGGACGGTAGTGAAAAACCTATCTGCTACTCGTCGCGGACGCTATCCCCGGCTGAACTTTCGTATAGTCAGCTGAACAAGAAAGCCCTGGCTATATATTTTGGCGTCATTAAAAATCATCAGTATTTGTACGGCAGAGATTTTACAATTCGGACGGACCATAAGCCGTTATCTCATATTTTTGGCGATAAAGTAGGTATTCCGCAGTCGGCGGCTAGCAGGTTACAGCGGTACGCGGCGCTGCTGGCGGCCTACACCTTTTCTATTGAGTGGATCAATTCAACGAGTAACGCACCCGCAGACTACCTATCTCGTCTTCCATTGCAATCTAAATATGGCACTGAAGACACGATAGCATATCGTATTTATTGTTTATAGAAAATGAGTTTCCTATTGATTACAAAGATATCGCAAAAGCTACTGCGCGAGACTCAATATTGCGTAATGTTTTAAGATACATATCTATCGGTTGGCCTAAAGTTGTATCTGCTAAGGAGAAGTGTTACTTCGATAGAAGAAAGGATCTATTGATCGAGAATGGTTGCATCGTTTTCAACTATCGAATCGTCGTTCCGCCCGTATATCGTAAAAATATTCTAGCCGAATTGCACGAGGGCCACCTAGGCATCGTAAAAATGAAAAGTATTGCGCGAAGCTACGTCTATTGGCCGGGAATAGACGCCGAGATTGAAAATATTTGTAAGTCATGTAGTGCCTGTCGCCAGCAGCGCGACGCTCCCCCGCACGCCCCTCTCACGCCGTGGCAGTTCCCCGCGCGCCCCTGGCAGAGGCTCCACGCGGACTTCGGCGAGTACAAGGGCAAACACTATTTAATTATAATCGACACCCATAGTAAGTGGATCGAGGTGTTTCAAATGAACACCACTAGTGCCTCGGCGGTCATTAAAATATTTCGGGAATTGTTTGCTAGGTTCGGGCTTCCATCTCAAATAGTGACCGATAACGGGCCACCTTTCACATCTAGTGAATTAAAATCGTACTTCGATAGGAACGGAATCGTACATAATCTAACTAGCCCCTATAGGCCAAAGGGTAACGGAGCGGCCGAGAACGGTGTGAAAACAGTCAAACGTGGTATAAAGAAGGCTCACTACGAGGGGTCAGACGTTGAGCGAGCTCTTAGCAAAATGCTCTTTCAATATCGCAATTGCGAGCACGCAACTACCGGGGTTCCCCCCGCCGTGGCACTCCTGGGTCGCAGGCTTCGCGGGCGTCTAGATCTCCTGCGTTTCGATGTGGAGGAGCGTGTGCGGGCCAAACAGTCGCAGCAGGTGGAGCGCGCCGGCGGCACGCACCGTGACGTAGGCGTAGGTGACAGGGTATTCGTACGAGACTACTCGTTACGTAACAATCGGAAATGGGTCGAGGGGCGAGTCAGCGAGCAGGTCGGGCCAGCTTCGTTTTCAGTAAATGTACCTACCGGTACCGTTAGGCGGCATACAGATCAAATTCTGCTGCAAAAACAGAATCGCTACTCGCTGTCTCGCGCCTCAGACAATAATGATAAGGATGATAATATAAGTCACGAGCGCTCAACTATTACTATGGAGGAGTCGGTCGACCCCGGCGAGTCAGCTGAGCGCGAGCCGAATGCGGCGGCGGTCGAGCCCTCGGCCTCCCCGCCTCCTGTTAAAACTATCGAGTTGCGCCCTCGCCGCGGCCGACCGAATACAATAAACATATATTGAAATGCACATCGAGTGCATCTGTTTTTGATAAGGAATAAGCGATTTGTAGCTGTGATCGATGACCTATCTTTTGCTTTTCATAGCAGTAACATGCCTAATATGGAATATATTACTTTGTGCTACTTAAATTTCTTGTATAAGAATTATTTGTACTTGTTCTTAGTTTTGTTAGTTATTACCTAGTAATAATTACTTATTGTTATAATTTAGTTGTCAATTAAGTTGGGAGGTGTTGGGTACGCGCCGTACGCGCGTTAGATAGGTAAGACATTTTGTACTTCGCGATCGCTCCGTGCGAATGCATACACTCCAATAAACCAGTCTGTTAACCGCCGCCCTTGTTTCACTACGTATCTAACTTAAAGGAATGTAAAAAAAGACACAGTACAATAGAAAATGTTGTAGGCAGCCTATTGATCGTCTTAGAAAGAAATTTTTGTTGTGTATTCAGAAATTATAGAAAGCGGTTTTGCTGCAGCAGAAATTACTGATCATGCAGCATGCTTCTACCAACTACGCGTCTAGTATCGTTTTGGTGTGAGTATACCATTAATGACCTTAAAATAGTTTATTGCGCGGGAACCGTACATTTTTCTCTGAGGCGAATTGTCTCCCTAAACGACTCGAAGTATAAATCAAATTTCACCAAAATCGAATCAGCGGTTTGGGGTTTTGAAGAGATAACCGACAGACATATTAATATAGCTGATAAATACACTTCCGCCTTGATAATATTAGTATGGATTAAAATGAATATGGCTGAGTGACATTCCCAATTTTACAGTGTTTTTCCGTGCTCTTTTAAGAAATGCTAACTAATTTTTGTGTCGTGTTACATGCCATCAAACCCCTGTTTCTAAAAGTCAGCTTTCCTGCACCCGATGTCCAAACAAATGAAACTTTGTATGAAAATAAGATAGGCGTAGGACGTTTTGTATGGAAATTTGTATTGGAATCGCATATGTAATGTTGTTGAAAGATTGGAAACCCTTGACAGCAGAGGTTTTGGACGATATTGCTGATTTCACAGTTCATAGGCTAATACTATTCATATTTCTATAACTATGATAAAAATATAGTATGTAATTATTTTTTTAGTATACAAATAATTATTTTATTGATATAGTCCATAAAAATAATTAATAGTTAATGCGAAAGTGTGTCGGCTGTATCGATCAAGATGAAGTCGCTTATACGAGTAGAAATAGAATATGATGAGAAATACAATAGGCTTCTACTTGCACAGATTCAAGTTGAAGGACGATCCGTCCTGCCTGTGTCAGCCAGGAGTTGAGGAGACGGTTCCTCACCTGCTATTCGAGTGCCCAATTTTTGCTAGCAATAGATATGATATTGAGCAAAAATTGGGCACATCGATGACGGGTGAGAATCTGCCTGCCATCCTGGGGGGTAAAAAGAGAGATTTGTTCCGCTCTTTTTGTAAGAGGATAGTGTGTGTTACAAACAAGATAAATTCTAGTAAATTATTGTGATTGTTAAGCTGTGATATTAGGGTAGTTGAACGTTGTGCCGTATTTTTATTTTTTTAAATTTTGACATTTGTGAATTGTAATGATTTTTTTTTTATCGGAGCGGAATTATTTTGGCTGTAGTCAAT
The DNA here is from genome assembly GCA_963422495.1 of Polyommatus iphigenia. Taxonomy (NCBI): domain Eukaryota; kingdom Metazoa; phylum Arthropoda; class Insecta; order Lepidoptera; family Lycaenidae; genus Polyommatus; species Polyommatus iphigenia. Next base: position 10,223,038 of record OY730182.1, read on the forward strand.
TTTTAGAATTTTTTATGTATATTATGAACTTTTATGTATTACGAGTATGTATAATAATTGAATATTTTATAGTGTACTTTAGAAGATAACAACAAGCCCTGACACCGTTAGGGGGACAAGAAAAAAAAAATATGATGAGAAACGGACGATTTTAAATGTTAATATTTTTTAAGATAAGGTGATAAGAATTCCTATTCTTTAATATTCCCCAGGTATCTCAAAATCGGTTCAAGGGCTTAATCGTATAGACCAGAGGTTCCCAAACTTTTTTGTCTCATAGACCACTTTAAACATTTTGCTGGATCCGGTGGACCCCACAGCTACCACCCCCCCCCCCCCCCCGTTCAAGGCCGGTCTAAAAAATTCATCCAACAGTTGGACCTTCACTTTTTTGTATTCTAAGTTTGACTCACAACTCACAGTACAAGAAACCAATAACCTTCACTTCGGAGTGGTACAAAGTTAACGCAAATATTTTCTTGTTTTGTAGCTATTTAACACAAAAATTACCACACTTTTACTTATTTCTAAATCTCCTCGCTCTGTAATAATATTGTCTGCCTATATTCCTAGGAGAAGTCAAATCAGGTCACCTAATTTTTATAGACCCCCGTTAACGACTCGTGGACCCCCATTTTTTTTCCACGCAAGCGTAGACCCCTATCGGGCTCCCGTGGACCCCATGGGGTCCACCTGGACCACTTTGGGAATCAATGGTATAGACTATAGAGGCAACAGACAAACTTAAATAATCGGATAAACAAAAGTAGTATGAACATCGCAGTAACTCAAAATATCAAACACGTTGCAACGCCATGGAACCTCATAATATAGCAAACGCATTTGTATGTAATGTATGTATTGTGTATGTATGTATGTAATCGGCGAAACAATGATGAATCACGTCGTCAGCGTCATCCATCACATTCGAATTAATTAATCTAATCATCGGATAGCTTTCCGCTGTTGTTGATTTTGCATGATTAGCTTCACGATCAATATTATTTGAATTTTAATTTGTGTTTGCATTGGTAATGCACTGAGTTAGAGGATTTTAATAATAACTAGCTAATGCCGTGCTTAGTGAGGGCTCGCGTGGTTTTTCAGCGTGGTAATAATCTTTAAGACAGTTTTTAATATTTTAATCCTTCGATCGGGGATTCTTGGAAATGCTATTGTATTCTATTGTTGTCGCGGTCACCGGTGCTCTTATGGGGCTTGAAGGATTAATAGTAACCAAACCTTGACTGACTGGTGATAACACATCCACATATAAGTAAAATTACCTTGTTAAAGCACAAATCAATAGGCGTGATAGTTTTTCCGTAAAGTGAACCAGAAAAGTGCTCAGGTTGTGTTGTAGGATATACTAGGGCTCGCTTCGCTCGCCCTCATTATCATTGCGAGACCGTTTTTGGTGACGGTGACTGGTTTCATTGGAACTAGCTACGCAGGAGTAATTTCATAGTGCCGAAGTGTGTGCGTAGTACACAAGAGCACTTTCTCTTTCTTTACTCTCATAACCTATAGTGGGCCCGATGATCGACACGACTGGCAGAGATCAAGCGCAGGACCGACTTTTACATGACCATCCGACGCATGGATCATCTTACTTGTCAGACAATCAGGTGATCAGCCTGCATTGTCCAGGTAACCAAACTTGGAAATAACTTTTCATCTCACATTTTCTTAGACGCGTCACGTCGTGAACTAACTATAATACTCTTTTTTAATTACAACACAAAACAAAACATCGAACTTACGAAACTTCAAAACTCACGGCCTACCAATGATTTGATTACGATACCGATCAAAGGGAAATTCCGGAAAAATAGTATTGGAATATTCGGAATTATTCCGGGATTCCACGATTCTTACACTGGAGGAATCTACAAAACAAATTTCGTATTCGACGCGTTCCTCGTCGTCAAATTCCATCCCTTGATTTGGACAGACTTGAAATTGTTGGAAATTGGAAGTATTTCATAAATTTTTGGCACAATAATTTTGCTTTACTTTTGGTATGTGTTTAGGTTATGTGAACTGGCTGAATAATTTAGAGCAATCTTAATCGAATTAAAACAAATTATTATGTATTAAAATAGCGGAATTGTATTATAATACAATCTGACTGACTACTGTATAGTGTATACTAATATTGTAATGGTAGTAAACGAAACTGTTTGTATTAATTTATGAAGCCCCAAGCGGCCACATCCGGCCGCGATAACAATGAAAAAGCTATTGTGTCTCGTTTTGCCACGACTGATGGGTTAATATAATAATGAAGAGGTGAGTGGAAGAATGAGTTAAGTAACATTTTTGAAAATTTACGTTTTTTTGCATAAATGTAGCTTTTAGGACTTGGAAAATGATTTGCAATAAAAAAAAATTGAATTTTACGTATACTTACAAAGTTAGCCAGATGATGAAGCAGGTAAGTTACAAGGTTCGTCCAAATGACTATGCAAGAAGCGGGTAACAGCCATTATATGTTGTATTACGGGAGATCGCTTGAATATTTTACTTTTTTAAGCAATACGTCCACTTTTTATTCTATTGGTCAAAGGTGGTCAAAGGCATAGATATTATATAGAACGAGCTTTTGCCCGCAGCTTCGCTCGCGTTAAAATGTATTATTAATATTATTTTATACAAACTTTGATCCCGTATTTTAACCCTTTGGAGGTAGAATTGATCAAAATTCTTTCTTAGCGGATGCCTACGTCATAACATCTACCTGTGTGCCAAATTTTAGCCCGATCCGTCCAGTGGTTTGGGCTGTGCGTTGATAGATCACCATGTCAGTCAGTCACCTTTGAGTTTTATATATATTTATAGATAGATGTACACATTATTCAGATAAAAAAGTACTAAGTACAACTGTATTTTTTAACAAGATTTGAATGCACAATCCTTTAAAGTTTAAAGAGTGGGTATTACCGGGTAAATATTAGGTATACATATAGAATGTACACATTATTCAGATAAAAAATTAGTAGAGTAGTAGATTAGTTCAAATTCGGGGAGGGGGTAGCCGAGGTGTTGCCTTTGATGTTAGAAGAAACCCCGTTCCTCCAGGCCTATTGGGAGCGGAGTTATGGCTACTTTAGTAAGACGTTTGACAGTTGCCGAGCTGTCAATGTCAAAGTTTGAATGCTTGTAACTCGGCAACTATTTTTCCTGCATATGGGTTTCTTCGGCTTGATCTTCCTGGATTTTTCTCCTCTATTCGATTCTGGCCTTAGAATTGAGAAAAAAAAATTGATGTCTCTGATTTAGTTCAAATTCAGGGAGGGGGTAGCCGAGGTGTTGCCTTTGATGTTAGAAGAAACCCCGTTCCTCTAGGCCTATTGGAAGCGGAGTTATGGCCGATTTTGTTCGACGTTTGACAGTTGCCGAGCTGTCAATGTCAAAGTTTGAGTGCTTATAACTTGGCAACTGTTTGTCCTGGATATGGGGTTCTTCGGCTTGTTCTTCCTGGATTTTTCCTCTCTATACGATCCTGGCCTCAAAATTGAGATTTTTTTTTTCGTAAAATTCCTTCTTCCCTGGTCGTGAATTGGGAATTCGGGAATTATGTTGGGGCCAAGTTGTAGATCTCATCGTCCTGATTAAAATGAGCCCTCACTCGGGGGTCCAGGACCAGGGTTATGAGCCGTGGGGTTTTCTTCCAGGGGGGGGGGGGGGGGGGCGGGCAAGTTTCACGAGAGAGTGATGTTGGTGAAGTCTTGAAAGTTTGCTTGCCCGAAGGTACGTGCGGTACCCTCGCTGTTCTCCTGAACATGAAAATAGTTGTCGCCCTTATTACTCGGTAATAGTTTGCATACTCATCAACATTAAAAAAAAAACTCCTTAACTATACCATCCTAATAAAATTTTTATTAACATAATTAGATATCTTCCACTATACTTACTATACTTTTAATAGTAATGTAATGGACAAATTTTACATTACTCATTCTTTGCATTTAATGGACAATGAAGGTCCGATAATGGCTCATTATTTTGTAAAATGGCAATGTAAGATACTCCATTACAAATTTTTTTAGTAATGAGTAATGTGAATATTCACATTACTCATTACTTTTTTTAATGTGTAATGGAGGACCACACATTACTCATTAATCCTTTACTGAGTAATGGATACCAATTAAATTTCCAAAGTATAATCCAAATTTTTTTTGGCCTGTCTGTTTGACCGTGAGTTTCTTGTCTTTTCAATTGAGTTTTGTTTCATCTCAATAAAAAAAAAGTGATTTATGTTTACTTATTGTTTACTTCATGCATGACAGTCTTTACAGATTTTGTTGCATAAAAAAGTGTGGAACCGAATAACTTCACATTTTTCTTAATTTATCCTAGAATGGAGAATTTTTTATATATTTTTTAACATAATATTAAAAACGGAAGATATTTACACCTCCTGATACAATTAACAAAAGCCATTACTTGATTTGTGATGAGAAATCATAAAAAGTTTTTTCAAAACTTTGAACGCGATTTACTCGAAATTCGAAATGTGTTACTTGTTAGATTCTTCCACTCATGTCTTTAATTATGTTCGTTCACGCATTCCACAAATAACTTAACTGATATTAATAATATTTTTCATTATCTGAATGCCACATTATTTCAATTACATCATAATTTGTAAAAACAAATTGTCATTATCTCTAGCTTTTTCATGTTAAGTATATCTTTCTATTTAGGCTGGCAACGCATCTACAGCTCTTCTGATGTTGCGAGTGTCCATGGGCGACGGTAGTTGCTTTCCATCAGGTGACCCGTTTGCTCGTTTGACCCCTTATTTTATAAAAAAAACCCCTACAGGTATGGGTCAGCTGACACATACCTGTAGCTAGCGCAATATAAATAGCAAGTATTCTTATTAAAAACGAGCTTTTGCCCGCGGCTTCGCTCGCGTTTAGAAGTATTATTATATTATACAAATTTTATCCCCTATTATAACCCCTTGGGTTTGGAATTTATCAAAATCCTTTCTTAGCGGATGCCTACGTCATAACATCTACCTGCATGCAAAATTTCAGCCCGATCCGTCCAGAGTTTGAGTTTTATTATATAAGATTATGATAAATCCAAATTACGCATGGCCGGTTCTAAAAAAATACTTATAAATTATAATATTAAAAAAATACATTCTAGCACTCTTGTAGCCGATAATTTTATGCTACGAATCATAGAATTCATGCTACGATAACAAGGGCTACGGCGTAGCACCACTACGGCGTAGCTCCACTACGAGCATGCAAATATTACATTTCAGAGCGAAATTTTATTCGAATCTTAATATAGAGTGAGGGAGCTCTAGAACAATTTTTTTGTTATTACTAACAAGCAAATTTTTTATGAGTAGCTACAGTTTGATAAGACAAACAACATTTTTATTTTCGAAAAAAATCTCGAAAGTAGTAGCTAACAGAGATAGAAAGGTTTTCATACTTTGACTTGATGGTCCTAAATTATGGATTGTTTTATTTGTAGGACAATTTTACTCTTAAATTATATAACTATTAACCTACCAATATACAAAAAATCAGCTGATTAGGGTTCCGTTTTAGGGTTCTGTAATCAACAAAACTTGGTTGACTACTGAACCCTATAACGTAACCCTAACCAAATGATTTTTTGTTAGCTACCTACTCACAAAAAATTAGCTTGTTAATAATCACGAAAAAATTTGTTCTAGGGCTCCCGTACTATTACTATGTAGGTTAATTGATGGAATTTCAAATAAGCAATTGAGTTAATTTGATATATGTTATAATATGTATATTTTTATTTTTTACGGGAAAATAGCGGTCATTCGATATGTTATAGGTTTTTAAGTGGCTTAATGAAGCGGATGCTTAAAATCAAAAATACCCGAAGAAATTGATTCCTAGGCAGTTGACGAACCTACGTCGTTTGGTCGGCTTATGCCAATTCAATGTAAGCAGTGATCGGTCGGATGAGTTTGACTTATCGCGACCAAATTACTTAGGTCCGCCATCTGCCTAGTAATCAACTTCTCCGATACTACATTCGACGTAGTTCAACTATGAAATATTTATCAAAGACTTTTAGACTTTTACTAAGAAGTTATTGTTGGAACTTGGAAGTTTAGTATACATAACGTGACCATACGTCCCGCTTTGGGCGGGACAGTCCCGCTTTCAGGCAGTCTGTCCCGCTGTCCCCTGCGAGGCCGAAATTGTCCCGCTTTCGCAAACAGACCAAACGATAATAATTATTGAAATTAAGTGTATATTTTTATGTTTAAAATGCCTGAAAGTAACGCATTACATAAGTACAACAAACGAGATTATTCTGCCATAATATTTTGCTCGATATCAATAACAAGACGTTCATCGAATTTCACAGACAAATTAGCCCACAAAAAGAACCTATAATCCTTCACATGGTCTACTTTTTATTTGTGTAATAACATAGTTGTTCATGAGATAAGCTCTTTAAAATATTTCCCGTATTTTCACATTTTCCTCCGTTTCTTCGCTTCTATTAGTCTTGGCGTGATAAAATATATTTTAATCCTTCAAGCCCCATAATGTAACAATAGATTTCCAAGAATCCGCGATCGAAGGATTAAACCTTCCTCGATAATTATTGTCGAATCGATCCAGTAGTTAGCGCGTGTTTGGGGGGGGGGGGGGATTCTGTATTTGTCCCGCTCTAACAAAAAAAAATAAATGGTCACGTTAAGTATACACTAATTAGTCATGTAATATTTGGGTCAGGAGATTAGCTATGACAGCACATTCAGCGTAGTTTATTAAAACATTTCTAGCAGTCCTATTTCTGGTATACATAAGTTCTATTACTACATAGATATTTTTGCCTGACTATTTATTAGAAGTTTTGTATACACGAATAAGTTGTATAATATTTGGGTCAGGAGATTAGCTATGATAGCACATTCGGCGTAGTTTTCCGCGGCGGTCGGCGGCGGACCGAATTTAATTAACTGCACTTGCTAGCGGTCCGCCGGGATGTTTGGTCCGAGTTATACGAGTAAGAGGCTACTTTGTATATCTTAGAGATATTGATCATTTTTAACCCTCCCAAAAAAACGAGTTAACCCATCAAGCCCCATACGAGTATCGGTGATTGCGACAACAATAGAATACAATAGCATTTCCAAGAATCTCCGATCGAAGGATTAAAACTCAGGTGTTATAACTTATAAGTTTGACGAAGCAGACAGTTCTTTTTCTCTCTCTCTGTGCATGTGGCATCGTAGCAAACGGGTGGACCGATTTTGATCTGGTTTTTAACACGTTTTTATAAGCTTAACGTATCAGGCCCCATAAGATCACCGGTGATCGCGACAACAATAGAATAACAATAGATTTACAAGAATCCGCGATCGAAGGATTAAACTGTATACATAACGTAACGAAATCTTTGATAACGATTTTTACCTAATCCAGTAGTCTAATTAATTTAAAACTTTGCATATTATGAGCCAATGACAGTGCAATAATTTGTTATTTTTTTTTTGAACTCACAGTTATGGAAATTTTTATCAACCCTCGGCATTGGTAAGACTGCTAGTCACTTCGACAATAATTCTTTCAGCTTAAATGATCTCAATGTTCATTTCTCGACTTCACCAGTTCTCGTCGACCAGACTACAAAAGCACACACAATTTCCCATCTCGATTCCCTTCCTCGCCCTTCCTGTTCTCCTCTCCTGTTCAAACCTGTCACTGAGGACGAAGTCTTAAGGCATGCCAGAGCTATCACCTCTACAGCAGAGGGAAGTGATAATTTGAGTCCTCGCATGATATCCCTTATCCTTCCAGAACTCCTGCCAATCCTTACACATATTCTTAATTACTCATTGACAACGAGTTCTTTCCCGTCGGCATGGAAACGTGCTAACGTCATTCCACTCCCTAAAACCTCTAATCCTACTTCCTTATCGCAATTCCGACCAATTTCCATATTACCCTATCTATCCAAGGTCCTTGAACACATTGTCCATAACCAGATTTCCCATTTCCTCACCTTAAATAATTTATTATCTCCCTTCCAATCCGGCTTCCGTCCTGGTCACAGTACCGTTACAGCGCTGCTAAAAGTCACTGATGATATACGTCTAGCAATGGAAAACAAATGTATTTCCATTTTGGTCTTACTAGATTTTAGCAGCGCTTTTGATTCGGTTGATTTTGACATACTCCTCTCTGTCCTTCGTTCCCTTAATATCTCCTCCTCTGTGTTAGACTGGTTTGACTCATATCTTCGGGGACGTTCGCAGCGGGTCCGCTCTGACGAGGCTTTCTCGGATTGGTGTGACGTCGAGGCGGGTGTTCCCCAGGGTGGCGTTCTTTCTCCCCTTCTATTTTCAATTTTTATAAATACTGTTTCCAAATCAATTGCATCCAATTTCCATCTCTACGCAGACGACTTGCAAATTTATCGTCATTCGCTCATTGAGGACATTATTTCTGCAATTGCAGAAATTAATGCTGATCTCCAAAGAATTGCTGAATGGGCTAAATCATTTGGTCTGAGGGTTAACCCAGGTAAGTCACAGGCCATGATCATAGGTAGTAAGTACATGACTCAGCGTGTACGTGATGCACCCAGTATCGTATATGATGGGACTATCATTCCTTTTACTGACACTGCCAAAAATCTAGGCCTAATTTTAGACAATAATCTTTCTTGGATTACTCAGGTTAGTGAAGTCAGTAAAAAGGTGTACTACTCGCTGCATAAGTTGAAGTGCCTCCAAAATTTTTTGCCTATGAAAACTAAAATCCTCCTCGTCCAGACCCTTATCCTTCCTATCCTAGACTACGCCGACACCTGCTACTTGGACATCACTGAGGAGCTGTTAACAAAACTAGAACGTTTACAGAATCTCTGTATCCGTTTTGTGTTTGGACTTAAAAAATATGATCATGTATCAGCCTTCAGATTGAGGCTTAAGTGGCTTCCTATCCGTCTCCGTCGCAACTCCCATATCCTCTGTTTACTATATAATATATTGTATAATCCTCTCTCTCCATCCTATCTGCACGATAGATTTAATTTTTCCCGCCCTCCTGAAATCCCGTGCAGATCCAGTGTCCGAACAAACCTCTCCCTGCCATCCCATCGCACCAATTTCTACTCCTATTCCTTCACCGTGCACGCAGTCAGATTATGGAACTCGCTTCCCCACACTGTTCGTGACAGTCCAACTATCGCTGTGTTTAAAAGACGACTGAAAGAGCATTACCTTAATTCTCAATCACCGTAACTTGCGTTATTATATTTACATATTATAGTATTTATTTATTATATGCATATTATTATTCATTGATTTTATAAATATATATAAATACATACCTATATGCATTTATGTATGTATGTATATATGTGTATATATGTATGTATGTGTATGTGTATATATATATATATATATATATATATATATATATATATATATATATATATATATATATATATATATATATATATATTATATGTATATATAGGCTTAAATAGTTTTAGTATAAATTATAAGTTTGATATTATTGTATCTATAGTTAATTTAGTTTATTTAGTTAATAACTTTATTGATTGTGCACGTCCTATCTGCTGTCTTTTACACTCGTTTCTCTTAGTAGGGCTGCTGTAAGAGATTTCTTCAGAAATAAGCAGTACCTTTGTGTCGTCTTTCCGTGTTAAGTGTATCTTTATGTATTTTTCATGTGTGCAATAAAGAGTTAAATAAATAAAAAAATAAAAGCGTGTTTTTTTAGTTTTTTTTTTAGCCTATTTCCTTTCGTTTGAAATGATCGAGAATGTTTTTTGCTATAGTTCATCATCATGCTGAAATATTTGAACTTATCTACTTTATGTAAGCAACTTCCAGTGATTTTATTTGTTGAATATTATGAATCGGGGGTAGTTTTAAATTTCTTAATTTAACATTATAAACAATAACTACAGACTAAAACTGGTTAATAATAATTATTACACAAATTCAGTTATACATTTGCACCACACAGTTACAACTCTCACTCCTTACATAAGTTTCACTCCCCTCCCCCCTCTTGTCCCCTCCCTCCCCCTCTATCGTCCGACACTGGGTCAGTCGGGGATAAAATATATTATAGAGAGTTATTGTTTACGACTTCGCACTCGGTAAGCAAATGCAAAGTATTTGTACGTTTGTTACAAATTGGCATACAGTTTGTTTTTTGTTCAAATCCATTTTAATCTCAACCAGGCATCCTGATTCTTTTTTTTTATATTATAGTGAGGCGGCTTCTTTCTTCGTTAAATATAGTTTATTTTTTAACTAAATGCAAAATAGTACTTTCATATATGTATGAAATCAACATGTATAACGTTTTTTGATATAATAAACGATATGTTTTCTGATAGACAGGCTCAGCCAGACAAGGCAAACAGGAAGGCAAAAAAAGAAACTCAAAACTTTAATTCTCTGTATTGTACTAGTCAAAGTTTTTGTTATAAAGTTTTTGCTAAATTATTTACCTACTATTGATAATTTTTGCTTCGTTTTATTACAGCAGTAATAAATCCTACTTTAATTACTACTACACACAGAAAGACACAAAAAGAATAAATAATAGAATAAAATATGTTCTCATAACCTATCATAATTCATAATGTCCTTTGCTGGGCCTCAAGGTATCTCCATACCAAATTTCAGCAAAATCGGTGTAGCAGCTTGGGCGTGGAAAGGTAACAGACAGACAGACATTTTCGCATTTATTATAATATTAGTATGGATTGCATCTTGTATTGTAAAATGAAGAAGAAAATGAATTGTTCTGTGAAGTTTATACTCTAAGAGTTATCAGTATAGATCAGGGGTTCCCAATCTTTTTCAGCCTGCGGCGCAGTTACACGTCTCAATATTTTGTCACGGCGCCATACTCTACCTAGCTATTACAAAAAGATACATTATACACCTTTAATGATAAATAAATCATTAATATTATAGTTAGGTTAAGCAGGTAAATAATAATAAACAAATTTTTAATCATCTGCCTGCTTTGTATAATTCATATTATAAGTTTATTTTATAATATTTGTGGTTTTTTATAATGATGGAGGATCGACTGACGACTCACGGCGCCCCTCTTGCCTTTCCACGGCGCACCAGAGCGCCGCGGCGCACAGTTTGGGAACCCTGGTATAGATATTATGCTATTTAAACACTGCGAAACTTCGCTCGCTAAAGTTCTAGTTGAGATAAAGTATCCAGTTAAGTTAAACAGTGGGAATTTATGACGGGATCATTGCGTCGGCTACAGCTAATTCTGGAACATTTAGTCATCATTTGGAATGTTTTAAGTTAGAGTTCTTATGTTCTTAATATGTATAAGGCCGGTATAAATAGTCAGTATCTACTCAAGATGCATCTCGGTCTCAAGACACGGTTCAGTCTCTGTGATTGGTTGGCTGTCAAAATTTGGACCAATCACAGAGCCGAACCGCGTCTCGAGACCGGCTCGCAACTTAAGTACCTACTGACTATTTATATGGGCCAGTGCCCCTTGCTTCATTTATAATGTATGATTCCATCTTTATAAACATACTAATATTTAAAACTAGATGACACCCGCACCGTTGAGCCAAAATTCGTTTATCGCGTAGGACTTGAACATTTTTTCTGGATAAAAGTATTCTACGTCCTTTTCCGGGGCTCGAAGTATCTCCATAGCAAGTTTCAGCAAAATCGGTTAAGCGGTTTGTACGTGAAGATGTAACAGACAGAGTGACAGACAAGCATACTTTCGCTTTTATAATAATAGTATGGATGTTAGATAAGCTAAATGTATGGCTGAGAATAATAATTAGTTATGAATATGATTTACATGTCTATCAATTTATTATTTTCATTTCATCTCCTTTCCTGAAGCAGATATGAATGGTGACGATGAGAATTCCAGTACATTCCATCATGTCAGTGCTTGATTAAGGAATATCCACTTATGGCTGAGCTGAGTGACCGAACATAATGCAATAACTGTACAATACTCTGAGGAATTTCATAACAATATGAACGCGGAAGTGCCTTGCTGATGACATTTTTGGAAAATAATGAAAATGAATTGATAAAGTAGAATATATTATTTGTAATAAGCCAGAATACCATTATTTTTATTAAAATAAAACTTCCCTCCTAATAAACAACTTATTTGGTTATCGAATAGTTCAAGATAAGACTAAAATAAGCCAAATCGGTTCACAGTTCACGAGTTTTAGTGAGACTGGTAAAATTAAAAAATGATTTTATTTAAATACCAGCTGTCCCGGCAAACGTTTCTTTGCCATATTATTATAAAAAGTATATTGCCTGTATTATTTTATTGAATTAGTGACTAAATAAGTATGTCACCATGGCAACGTCCATCGCTATCCCGTGACCCGCGTCGCATAAACAATGGTCGCTCTTTATAGACAAATAATTTGCAATAAAATAAAATTGCGACTTTAATTAAAGATCTAAGCTATCCTATCTCTCAAGTTGGATAAAAGCACTCATTAAAAAAAAACATTAAAATCGGTTAAGTAGTTTAGGAATCCATCGCGGACAAACATCGTGACAGGAGATTTATATATTTAAATATAGATTACCAATTTGCATTTTATGTGCACCAACACCAACTTACAGGTCTGTTAAATAAATGTATATTGTATAGGTATATTATGTGTCTTCTTGTATAGTAAGACTCATTTAAAAATGCTTCTCATTGCATTGTCACGTTATATTATTATCAACTTACTATACAACAACTTGGCAGCGACTTAATTTTGAGAATATGACAGACGACGTCTTATCTAATGTGGTTATTACTAAGTTGGAGGGAAGCCAGCAGAAACTACTTAACTTTAAGCGGTCACCTGTGCAAAACCAACTTATATTAAATTGTCGAACTGGTCTTTATTGAGGAATGACCAAGGTTTGTAATAAATAACAGCTTACACTCAGGGAGTACCGGCAGACGTAGAAGCGAAAGAGACGGGCATACATTTTCGCCATGTAGAAAGAGGTGAGTTCATTACTTCTTTTCCAATGTTGCGCCGATGGTCCACTGTCTCAATATTTTTCAAAATATATTTTCTAATTCGAAAAAATCACAATAATTAGTCTCAACTCTCACATTAGTCTGACCTGTATCAGAGTATCAATTTATATATTTTATTCAGAAAAGCTAAATTTTATTTCAATTTGCCAGAGAATTTCAATTGAAGTGAAATTAAATTCAACCAAGCCTTTCCATCAAACGTTACATCTACGGTAGTCGAATTCAGCTGCGAACTAGTGAATGATCGTGAATTATTTCGTTATTTCCTATTCCGTTGCAGTTATGTAAATAATATTCTAATATTCTATATTCCTGCCTTCAAACGTCCAGTACGCTACAGTGTAAATTATAGAGCTAGATAACTTCAGATATGAAAACAATTGGTCTCTTTTACGAGACGTCTTTTCTGCTTTTGATATTTTTATACGTAAAATACGCGCTGTGTATCTAGTTACGAGACCGAATTTGGTATAACTACCACGAGGAAGATCATTTAAAATGTTGACATTCAACAGCTTAGTACTTATCTTAGCCACTATTACAATACGCCGTGTACTTTTAATATTTCGATTTCCAATAATTGCAAAGATCACCAATAAAAAATCTTACGAGTCAATTATTAATTTCATTTACAAGTACTCTCTTAAAATTGCATCAAAACTACCTTGTCTTGCCTTGTTGGCTCTAGTGTATTTTTTTTTGTCACTTCTATCCCCCCCACTTAACCCGATCTATGGCGAACACACAGAGTAATAAACACGCGAAGGCGAAGGCGGTAATTGGCGCTATTACCTCCGGACAGGGCCGGGATAATTTTATTCTGTGTTTTCGACATAAATATTCATCAACTATTAAATTTTGATAGTGGCTTAAAAGACGGTTTATACATTGAAAACACGGTAAAAGAATCCACCTTTTCAGGGAGGTTTAAAAATATTGTTCTGTAAAAGTAAATTACACTGGGACTGGATTTTAATAGTAGCTTAAAAGGCTGTATTCCCCTTTTCAGGTGGGCAATATATAAAAAATAAGGCACTGTTAACATCAATGACAGTTCAAAAAAAAAATACAAGGCCTTTTAGGAGCCATCTATGGCTCCGAGTAGCATACTTTGAGAATGGCCCGCTTAGTCCATTTTTCTTAATAATAATATCCATGGACTCTTCACACCACGTCAGTCTGGCCCCGTACTAAGTACCTGAAGGACTTGTGTTACAGGTACCAGACAACGGAAATATATTTCATACTTTTATACTATACATTTATATTTAAGATTTTTATAATATCACTAGCGACCCGCCCCGGCGTCGCACGGGTATAAAATATATAGCCACTGAAAAAATGATTAAAATCGATAGCCTATGATCCTTCACGTTCTCCACTTCTTATCTGTGCCAAATAACATAAAAATTGCTCCAGTAATTCGCGAGATAAGCCCTTTCAAATAATTTCCCCCGTTTTTTCCACATTCTCCTATTAGTCTTAGCGTGATAAAATATAGCCTATAACCTTCCTCAATAAATGGACTATCTAACACTGAAAGAATTTTTCAAATCGGACCAGTAGTTCCTGAGATTAGCGCGTTCAAGTTAGCCCTTTCAAATAATTTTCCCCGTTGTTTCCACATTTTCCTCTATTTCTTCGCTCCTATTAGTCATAGCGTGATAAAATATAGCCAATAGCCTTCCTCGATAAATGGGCTATCTAACACTGAAAGAATCATTAAATTGCGTAGTTTTAAATATTAAAGGGAACAAAGGGACATGAGGGAAAAAAAAGCGACTTTGTTTTACAATAAGTATAGATACACGTATTTAATACACATCCAGACCCGGGAACATTGAAAACTTTTTGTTCCGTCGGCGGGATTCGAACCCGCGACCCCAGGCTTGAACCCCACACACTCAACCAACTGAGCCACAGAGGTCATTCGTTGACAAAAATACGTTTATTTTACTGCAAATACCTTTTGATTTGCGCTACCAAAATACATGTAAAATTAATTTCTCAACTTGAAGTTATACGGAGCTATTAATACATTTCTATTACATTTTCAATTACACCAGTAAGTTATTCCGTAACTAGATGTTTCACGCAGAAATTATTACGTGCAAGCTGAAATTCATAGGTAATATCGCTTGGAAATCGTGCATTTTGACGTAATAATCTTAGCAATTGTAAGAACACTCTCGTCGATGTTTATATAAGATCTCAATAAAATCGGTCGGTCGTTAGAATGCCACGATTTCATTGACACATACGATGGACAAACATGACATTTTAAGAAGTCATAAACTTATTATTTAGTATTATAATCTTTTTAAAGACTTTGTTTAATCTTTTCTCGGGACTCAACTAAATATTTTCATTAATTCTACGGCAAAAGCATGGTGTTAGACACAGACGATTCACATTTATAATATTAGTAGTGATTCTTGTACGTGTGCCCGCATGTATTAAAATCTTAAATCTAACCAAATTAGAATTCTAACTATGAGATTCTAAGTTAGTGTTTGTATAAGTAATGTGGTTTAGCAAGTGCCATTTCTAGATTTGTTTTAGCAAGATAGATTTTAATTTAGGTTCTGGTTTGCAAATATTGTTAAAAATATACCACCATAGTATGCTAGCAGATGTACATTATCGATGTATAAATGCGAAAGTGTGAATGTCTAACTACTGAACCGATTTTGCTGAAATTTGGTATGGAGAATATTATGTCGACGACCTCTGTGGCTCAATGGTTAAGAGTATGTGGCAGCTTAAGCCGGGGGTCGCGGGTACGAATCCCGCCGACGGAACAAAAATATTTCAATGTTCCTGGGTCATGGATGTGTATTAAATATGTGTATCATATAATAAAAATCTTAAATATGTGTATAGTATAAAAATATTAAATATATTTCCGTTATCTAGTACCCGTAACACAAGTCATTCAGGTACTTAGCGCGGAGCCAGACTGACGTGGTGTGAATCATCCATACATAAAAAAAGAAAATTAAAAAAATCGTATACAGCGCGGGAACCGCGCATCTTTCCTTATGCTATTTAGATATTACTATGCCGCTTATTGCCAGTAAAACTATCAGAGAAGTAGGCAGATGGCGGACCTAATTAGTAATTTGGTTGAGTTAAGTCAAACCTAGCAGACTGATCACAACTAATATTGAATTGGCATAATCCGAACAAATGACATAGGTCCGTGAACTGCCTATGAATCAATTTCTCCTATAGTACATTCGCGGAGGAAAACAGTAGGTAATTCTCTTCAATCGCGTTGTTTGTTTAGGTAGCACCTGCGTGTAATGGTGCTCCCACACCGCCGTCAGAAAATGTTTGTAAGCATTTTCTAACATAAAAACATTTACTAACAAATGTTGTCAATTGTTACATTTTGTTAGGAACTGCCAACTGTTATAAGTGCTCCTACACTCATAGAAAATGTTTATTAATGTTTACTAACATTTTATAACATTTAAATCTGGTATTGGCTCACCGCATACACCGTCGTACTATAAAAAAAGTTTTACAAACAAAAGGTAACACAATATGTTTCACTTTGTTATAATTTGTTTTGCTATAATATGTTAACTTACGTTTATTAAACATTTTCTAACATGAATACATTTTTAACATTTTTTAACATTTGTGATTAATTGTTTCCTAACAAATGTTTACTAACGTTACTAAACATTTTCTAACTGCGGTGTGGGAGCACCATTAGACAAAATATGTGGCAAAGTATGTCTTGTTCCAAATGGAAAAATATTTGATGCTCATCTTGTTTCCTCACACTTAGCTTTCAATTGGAAACACATCGCATAAGGGTTGATTCAGACCGCAACGCGACGCGTAGATGCATTTTTTAATTTATATGGACTTGACAGATTCGCAGGACGTCTCACGCAATTGAAATCTGTCAAATCCATACAAATTTTTGCCGCACCGCGCCTCGCCTCGCCTCGTCGTGTTGCGGTCTGAATTGACCACAATATATTATAAAAAAAACCTGACTATAGTCCGCGCCCAACTAGTTGGCCGCTCTGCCCATATACTCACATACCGGCAGAGCGGCCAACTAGTTCCACGCGGACTATAATAATAGTTAAAGAACGTGTAAGCTGTTTTGTTTTGTCATTGTCTATCAAACGATTTTTTTAACTGAGGGTAAATGTAGGAACGTACATTTTTCCAGAAAAAGTCTTATGCCGTTTTCTAGGACTTAAAAATCATTTATTTCAGTTCAACAATTTAAGCGTTATTATGTTTACAGAGAGACATACACACTTTCGCATTCACAAATGGCTGAAATTAGGACACCAACATCTCGTGAAGTGTCCCTTAAGGTACAATTCCGTGCATCGCGATCGATCGCGGTCGTGCACGACCTACGACTGTCGTCGGACGCTCGCGACCATAGTCAACGTATGAAAATGTATGGCACCGCTTCCGAGGCCCGCGACTGACGCGCGCGGCCTACGACTGTCGTAAGCCGCGCGCGATCGTGTCTTGAAGTTATGACAGTCGCGCACGACCGACGACAGTCGTAGGCCCCGCGCGACCGTGTCAAAGTTATATGGCACGATCGCGCGTGGCTTACGACAGTCGTAGGCCGCGCGCGTCAGTCGCGGGCCTCGGAAGCGGTGCCATACATTTTCATACGTTGACTATGGTCGCGAGCGTCCGACGACAGTCGTAGGTCGTGCACGACCGCGATCGATCGCGATGCACGGAATTGTACCTTTAAAATACTGTAAGAAAAGCTGTTTTTCACTCACTGTCAATGATCTTAAAACGAAGAATTATGCTATTTAATATTATAAATAAAATATTTAATAGTTATATGAATAAACTACAATACAATATAAGCAACTTAATTCTTTGCTTACAAGACAAAAGTTGTCTATTAAAAGTCTTTGTAAAGTCAGTACAACAAAAGTGGTCCTAAGAAGAGGTATTAAAGTGTATTGTAATTATCTACGTCGATGGGCGACTATCATCCGATACCTTTTAAAGACGTCTCGAGCGCTGTAGCAGTTCTAAGGGATTTTAAAATATTGTAAGAAATTTTACTTCTCTTATTAAGTTTGCTCAAATGTATGAGATTGAATCGCGATGTTTTTATTGCTTGTTGATAATAAAATCCATACTTTTTTTATTTTGATGAAACTTGCAGTATTCCTAGCGTGACCATACGTCCCGCTTTGGGCGGGATAGTCCCGCTGTCAGGCAGTCTGTCCCGGTGTCCCCCGCGATGCCGAAATTGTCCTTCCACACTTTTTTATTTTATGTCCCGCTCTGACAAAAAAAATAATGGTCACGTTAACTGTATTCCCTAAGTTGATAATATATTATAATAACAAAAAAAATAATAACTTTAATCGGACCTGTAGTTCCGCAGATATGCGAAAAAGACATAAAAGATACATATACATACACTTTTGAAACTTGGAACATTTGTTCAGACGCTGATATAGACTAACATATACGAAAACTGGTCAGTTCTGGAATTAATACGTACGGGTCGAATTGATAACCTCCTTTCGTCTAAAAACATTTAGATCTATACATATTATAATAAAACTGTAGAAATGAAAATTCTGTACATTAAAGATATCCAAAAAAATAATAAGTGAGGGGTGTCACTACATCGCTATAGAAGCCCAAAATGCGGTTAGTTTTTTTGTCTGTCTGTCTGTATGTTTGTTCCACTATCACGCGAAAACTACTGATCCGATTTGAATGCGGTTTTTGCAGATATATTTGTCTTCTTCCAACTTAACATCTGGTGTATAAAAAAATTTCCCCCCACCCCTTTAAGGGGACAAAAGAGGGGGTCAGATTTTGTATCAAACTTTTTTCTTTGATACCAAAACTACTGATCCAATTTGCATACAGTTTTCGCAGATATATTTGTCTTCTTCCAACTCAACATCTGGTGTATAAAATTTTCCCCCTCCCCTCTAAGGGGTCCAAAGAGGGGGTCAGATTTTGTATCAAAGTTTTTTTGGACTTACTTCATATTATTAACTGTGTTTTCCAACATAACATCAGGTGTATAAAATTTTTCTTAGAGGACAAAAGAGGGGGTAAGATTTTGTATCAACTGATGAAGTAGAAATACTAGTTCTAGGACAGCTAGTTTCTAATAAATCAACAGTTACAACTTACAGTACAATAACGGTATCATAGCTTATCTTAAAATTAAAAATTTTAAGGCTCCTTTGAGATGTTATCATAGTATAAATAATACATAGTAGTTTACTATTTTATCTACTGTAAAATAATTCAGGAACCTTAATTGAGAAACCTTTAGGAACCTTAAATTCATCGTTATCATCATATTATCAGCCTATATGTATTCGTCCACTGCTGGACACAGGCCTCCTCAATGAACGCCAAGATGACCGATCTCCTGCTAGTCGCATCCAATATGGACCCGTAACTAAGCGGAGATTAGTGGCGTGGCAATTATGAGCAAATGCCTGTCATAAAACGCACCTAAATTCAGTCGTCCTTAATTCAGGTAAATTCACAATTATTACTGTTTATAAAATTACACCGAACATGCACGAAAAATAATCTTTTATATGAGGTAGAAGAAGAAAAATTTAAGAAAGTGAATGAGTAATATGAGATGCAGATAATTTTTTAAGCGAGCAGAAGGATTCAAACTTAACTTGCTCCTTCAAACATAATCCCTAGCTCGGTTGGAGATCTCTTTTAAATGGTCTCAAGCATATTCCCACAACAATTAATGGCAAAACAAAATAATAATATGTCAAATAAGCTAGTAACTATAATAATATAATAACTTAATTTTCCCAAAACCTGTAAATCCAATTTAAAAGAACAACAATAATTCGTTAGTAAAACGCCCAGCTTAGCAGCTAATCTATCCCATGGGCATAGTTCGTTTTACTGAATTAATTATATTTCATTTACATTTACAGCTACAAAACAAAAAGTAGGTACTACGTAAGCAAAATTACCATTTAGAGATGGTTTTTAATAGTTAGTTTTAGAAGAAACAGATAATAATATTATCGATACCAGGGTGTAGCAAAACTAAGTGATAATAATTTTAGGGTGTGTAATGTGTATGTGTTCCTTATATTGAGTTTACTGTGAAACACAGAGTTGAACGCGCAATTTTGGGTTGTGATATTGGCCGGGGTATAGGAACTCCCCAGTAGGGTCTACCCACTAAAACCCCATCGTGCTCCATTCCTCGCTAATCGCTTAAGACAGAGTTGTTGGCACGATAGAACCTACCGCAAAAACCCTTTTTTACCCAGTTGATAAAATATCTCTTTAGAGAATGAAAACCCTAAAGACGTCCACAAATAGATATTCAATTGTGGAATTTCCCAGCTACAGTAGTATCTAAATTGGACCGAAGTGGAAGTCCATTAACTTAATTATCATCCACAATCTGGAGTGCATATAATAATGAAATCGCCGCCACATGAGCAAACAAAGAACAGACGCGAAATTCCATTATAGTTATAAAACCGGTATAGACCGGATTTCAATTCCAAATAAAGGCGGCACAATCCGGTTTTCTACGGCTATCTCTAAATAAATCCGGTTTACACTGGCTCGCGCCGGTGCGTTCCACTCAAAGGTAGCGCGTAAAAGCGTTCCAACTTACCCCTCTGTTACTCACATGTCGCTGACGAGCCACTTGAAAACAATTAATTAAGTTTATTGAGTACAAAATGAGCCTCTTCGGCGTTTTATATGGAGCATGTATCGAAAATAAATGTACATTTAAAGCTGCTACTTTTATGAAATAATTTTGCGATGGAGGAAAATTCTAGGGAATAAAATGCGAGTGTCGACTGACGGGTAAAGTGCAAAAAGGTACTCACCCGATTGAATGTAAAATATTGGCTATAACTGAGTTCCACGACTTTATTTGCTTCGGAGTGCAGTAAAATATTTCACGGCATAGGTTACTCAAAGGATTATGACGCAGTGTGGTGTTGAGTGAATTGGGCTTAGATAGCTAGGTATCGTTTTTTTCTAGCTGTACTGTAATAATGTTGGCCGTCAGTAATACATAGTTTGTTTAACTTATCAAGCCCCATAAGAGCACTGGTGATCGCGACAACAATCTATTGTTATTCCAATAACAATAGATTTCCAAGAATCCGCGATCGAACGATTAAATACACCCAGTTTCAGACATTACTTGGCATTACTTTTATATCTGTTATTCATCAGCGTTGTTAATTGGTTATTGCTTTGAAGTTAGCCATAGCCAGCGACAACAATAGAATAACAATAGATTTCCAAGAATCCGCGATCGAAGGATTAATTACCGCTAGTGATAAGATGAACAAAAAAACTAAGAAACTAGCCATAAATCCATTATTCTTGGCTCGACACGCTACCACGTGTCTATACAAGTAGCGTCGAGGAAATTGATTCCTAGGCAGATGGCGGACCTAAGTAATTTAGTCACGTCACGTCAAATCCATCCGACCGATCACAGCTAACATTGAATTGACATAAGCCGACCACATGACGTAGCTGTCCGTCTACTAACTGCCTAGGAATCAATTTCCTCGATGGTACATAGTACATTTATTACTATCTTAGTACATCCATACTAATATTATAAATGCGAAAGTGTGTCTGTCTGTCTGTCCGTCTGTCTGTCTGTCTGTCTGTTACCTCTTCACGCTCGAACCGCTGAACCGATTTTGCTGAAATTTGGCATGGAGATACTTTGACTCCCGAGAAAGGACATAGGATAGTTTCTATCCCGAAAAAATGTACGGTTCCCGCGCGATAAACGAATTTTGGCGCAACGGAGTTGCGGGCGTCATCTAGTAGTAAATAAAGATCGATTTTAAAATATTACCAATATCATTATTTAAGAGTGCTTGTTTCATATCACATGTACGTGATGGACATCCGCAACTAGACACATAAAACTAATTACATAATTCGTCGTGAGTGAAAAATAATGTCCCAATTTACAACTTTCTTATGTTTGGTACCTTCTTTTTAATTTGGTTAAACGCAAGCACACTTGTTAGTTTAGAGCACTCAGCGCCGGTGTTCTAATTGCTGCATCTCCACACGAGTGCTGTCTCAGCGTGACAGCGGCTTAACATACTGTCTCAGTGTAAACACGGCTTAACATACTTCTATCAGTTCTAAGTCTGAAACTGGGTTAAAAAGTTTGGACGAAAATAGACAAAATTTTATACAATAGGTCTCTGATTCTTTGTTTTTAGATACGAGTACATCATATTGTATACTTACTATATCTACATGCATTTTACATATTATAAACCTCCCTTTTGAACTACTTCATCTATTAATAGAAACCGCATCAAAATCTGTCACATAGTTTAAAAGATCTAAGCATATAATATAACTAGCGACCCGCCCCGGCGTCGCACGGGTATCTATACTAATATTATAAAGAGGTAAACTTTGTTTGTTTGTTTGTTTAATTGTAATGAATAGGCTCAAAAACTACTGGACCGATTTTAAAAATTCTTTCACCATTCGAAAGCTACATTATATACAAGTAACATAGGCTACTTTTTATTTTGAAAAATATAGGGTTCCGTAAGATATTTGGGTTTTTCTGACACAAGGTGAAAAAAATCAATCAGAAAAGTTACTTATTTTGCGTACGCTGCCTAAACTATAAAAGATAGAACCATACAATGTACCAAGTAAATGTAGATCTCATAAATATCTACAAAAATGTCCGCAACACACTATACCTAGCTATGTCAAGTGAGGCACAACTATTTTTTTATTTAAAAATCTTGATTTTTTTTACTACATTTAAACGCATTTATTTTACTCATGCTGATAATCCTGATCAAAATAAATTATTTCATCACTAAGTACAGTTTGTTTAGATAATATTTGGTCTTTGAATGATTAAAATTGAACATTTTGTTTAGAAGTTATGGCGAAATTAAAAATTGCGATTTACGCCTGTTCCGAAGTGGGCGCTAGCGCTACCAAGGCGGGGTAGCGCTACCAATTTACATATTATAAAACAAAGTCGCTTTTTTTCCCTCATGTCCCTTTGTTCCCTTTAGGCTCAAAACACACCGGAATGGCAGAGGCGAGGCGAGCAGTTTCAGTGTCATATGATTTTAAACTTTATCTTCATTATTGTAATACATAGTATCGCTTGAGAAATCGCCGCCGCCGGCGGCCGCCAGAGGCCACGAGCGGCCACGAGCGTCCACGGGCGGCCGTAGACTGATGGGTTATTGTAGAGCTGCTATACTAGTTGCAATACGGTTGCTACTATGACTGACTTTAAATGACTTAAAGTTTTTTAAGGGTTGTTCAAGCAAATAACATAATAATATGGACTTGATTAATAGAAATTGAATATACGAGTACTCGTAATGTTTTGAATATGTTTTGTAATTCATTTAATCAATACTTTCGATGATATAATATTTTGTTGCCATATTGTAAATTGACCTAATTAATTAATAGCAACACATGAAATATAAAATAAACGAAAATGAAATGGTGTTTCATTAAATTGTCAACAATCACCGACAGTAATTTTATTGGTGAACCTTTCGCTTTAGTGATTTCACATTTTCGTACAAAGAGAATCGAAAATAAGCCTATTGAGATATTTTAATGTTAAAGGATAATTATCAAGATTAAATGATAATAAGCTACTTACTTCACATTTATATTAATTCGGTTATAACTTATAAGCTTCTTTTATTACTATAACTTATTGATTGTATCAATATAAAATATTCAGTCAGAAAATATATTTTGGTGAAAAATAATTATTCTGCTAGTTTATTTGCAGTTAACAGTTAGTTTGCTATAAAAGGAAAAAGTGTTTTTCCTTTTGAGTTGTTTTGGTCAACTAAACGTACACAGTAAAACATACCAAATTTTTTTCACTATTGTATGAGCAAGCACTCGAGCGTCACGAGTTTTCCCATACAAAAGTGAAAAAATTGGTCTTTCAGCGCTACTACTTTCACAGTGAACTCTCTACAATGAACACATACACACCCTAAACTATTATCGCTTATTTTTGTTACACCCTGCATAACCTCCTCCTTTTTGGAAGTTGGTTAAAAATTACATTTAAAATTAGTTGAATCAAAGCGCACGGCCGTGCGCGGCCAAGTTCCAGCAGGCCGCGCGCTTGCCGTGCACTATTTACACGAACCGTTTCGACGCACTTTTGACCCCCCTGTAGCTCAATGCCTATTGCGAGTACAAAGATAAAATTATACCTACGTAATTATATACTAGTATTTAAGCAGTATACCAAATTTCATAGATATAGCTTCGGTAGATCCTGAGATATCTCCCTGTAAAAATAGCTAATTTTGGCACTGACTCACTCACTCACTCACTCACTCACTCACTGACCGGTAATCAAAACCTCTAGGCCACTTCCAATTGTCCTAGCGTTATGAAATTTGGCACACAGGTCGGGTGTTATATGTAGATTATCAAAAAATTCAGAAATTTTAGAAATTTAAGAAATTGGTCAAGCGTGATTTGGTTCATCTACGAAATTAAGAAGCCACTTCCAATTGCCCTAGCGTTATGAAATTTGGCACAGAGGTCGTGTGTTATGAGTAGAATAACAAAAATTAAGAAATGTAAGAAGTCGGTCAAGCGTGAGTCGGCTCATCTACGAACTATAGAGGCCACTTTCAATTGTCCTAGCGTTATGAAATTTGGCACGCAGGTCGAGCGTTATGTGTGGATTAACAAAAAAATCAGAAATTTTAGAAATTTAAGAAATTGGTCAAGCATGAGTCGGTTCATCTACGAAATTAAGAGGCCACTTCCAATTGCCCTAGCGTTATGAAATTTGGCACACAGGTCGTGTGTTATAAGTAGATTAATAAAAATTAAGAAATGTAAGAAATCGGTTAAGCGTGAGTCGGCTCATCTTCGAACTTAAGATGCCACTTCCAATTGTCCTAGCGTTATGAAATTTGGCACACAGGTCATGAGGTATAAAATATGTAGATTAAAAAACAATAAAAAATTTAAGAAATCGGCCACGCATGAGTCGGCTCATCTACGAACTATAGATAAAAATTCTTATGTACCAGTGATACAATGAGAATACGATGAGGAGGATGGGAGAAAGATAGGGGGGGGGGGGGTATAACATAATATTGTCATGTATAATGCACTGCACTGTATAGCTTATTAAATAAATACTGTTAACTTAATAATTTAACTTCTATTGATAGTTTAACAAATACCACTAGTGCAATCCATCGAAAGTATTGCTTATTTATTATGTGACACAAAAAACATATAAGATTTATTGAAAAAAAGTATTGAAATCCCATCAAAAACATACAGGTAAAAATGGGGCCAAGTTCCTATCGGCTAATTTTTGGCCTAAAAAAGAGTTGAAATCCAATCCAATGCCAAGTTCAGATGCACTTCATCGATCGTAGTCATCTTCATCAACAGCCTGATCCATAATACTTCTAAATTTGAACTTGGCAGGTTTTCGTGCTATACGTAGCACTTGATTTATTTTATAATTAAATAATATAATTATATAATTGAATTATCCTGTATAATTTTCACGCTTGTATAATTTTAAGTCATTATCGATGGTTAGTCTGAATCGATTTGGCAGGTTAATTTAATTAAGTATATAAATTTTATATAGGTACTTAATTAAATTAACAAGTGTTACGTATAGCACGAAAACCTGCCAAGTTCAAATTTAGAAGTATTATGGATCAGGCTGTTGATGAAGATGACTACGATCGATGAAGTGCATCTGAACTTGGCATTGGATTGGATTCCAACTCTTTTTTAGGCCAAAAATTAGCCGATAGGAACTTGGCCCCATTTGTACAGGTATGTTTTTGATGGGATTTTAGTTACACGTACAAAGCTTTCTTAAATAATACGGTATTTTAACATCTATTACGGACTAGACGAGCCCACAACTTCATTGCGCCAAAAACCGTAAATCTTACCGGGATAAAAAGTATCCTATGTCCTTTTCCAGGACTCACAGTATTTCTATACCAAACAACAAAATCGGTTCAGTGGTTTAGGCGTAAACGACAGACAGACACGATTTCGTGTTTATAATTTATTAGTATGGATCCACTGCTTGCATGTAGTAGTTATGAGGAAATATTATTAATCAGTAGATACAATACGAGTATGTGCAAATGTTAAAACATTTTATATTTTAATAAAAAATATTAATCATACTGCTTATAAAGTTTAATGTGATTCCTTCTATTTCATTTTATCCATAAAATATACAAACAAGGATGAACATCAGTCTTCGGCGAGACACAGTGTCGGGATATCTGACACCGCGGATGTTTGCGTGCACAGTGTATGATCACAAGATGGGAGAATATCTTAGAAAATGTGATAATGGAGTTCACCACAATGTGAAAATATATATTTATATGTGCTAGTCGCTAGACAGCTGACTTAGGGCTCCCACACATAACTGCGAATTCGCGTCGCAAATATCTGCTACAAAACTCCTAATAAAAATTACATTGCGATGCGATGCGATGCGAATTCGCAGTCATGTGCGGGAGTTAACAAGAGGAGGAGTAGGAGGAGTAGAGAGGAGTTTGTCTATTCCACAGTGTTGTTGATTAATGATTGGTTAATATTTTAACGTGAGCCAATTGAGAGGCAATATTTACATAAGAAGCTGCTGTTATATCCCACAAATATAAACAAGCATTGCATGATACAGTAAGACAAACGATAAGAAAGTTTTTCTCACGCTTAAAATTCTAAAGTTCGGGCCCAAAGCATTGTGAAAATGTCATAGGCATTTTCATACACATCACAAAGCGGTTTGAAAATAAAATATTATATAACCACCCTACTTGTATACTATTTATTAAATATATTTTTGCCATTAAGAAATCTATAATCTTATGGACCAAACTTCACATAACTCCAAGACCCAGTTCGGAACAAGTCAAGAAAATTTCCGACCCTTTGATCCCTCATAGTTTAGAATTATACCATCAATTAAACTAATCCAAGTTTAGCGCTCGGTGACTAATAGACTGAAATCTGTGTCCCTTCGATTAGGGCTATCGATCCCAACCGATAGGATTATCCCTTAAATGATTGGGTTAATTTGACTTTTCCCACTATCTCCCTTCCCGGTTATTGGGTAATGAATAAATTATAATACGAATCCCGAGCGGCCCTGGATCTTATCGCATTTGATTATGAGATGAATATCAGCAAGTGGTAAAAACGTCATATTATTCTCTCTGGTTTTCAAACTATAAACAAGTTTTGTTACGAGACCCTATCTTTAAAGTGTAAAAAATAGTGATGAATGATAAAATATATCGCTGAAAATATGTAATGTTTGTTTTCCAGAGAATGTATGATGTATAATTTTGAAATAGTGATGATAAATGTAATGTTTTATGAGAATATGAAAAAGATAAAAAATGTAAATGTCTATGCTTAGGAAGTGTTTGCCAAATATATCACTCAATTTATATTTGTAACACGTGTTTCTCGCCGTGTATAATAATTTGTAAAATTATTTTGTGAGAAATAAAGTTTTAAGCCGTAAACCGTAAAATTTGTGGATATATCTGAAGCCTAAGTGTTAAGTGTAGAAATTATACTTTATCGACTGTAAAAGTCATGGCCGCGATAACAATGAAAAAGCTATTGTGTCTCGTTTTGCCACGACTGATGGGTTAACAACATTTTTGAATTCCTTTTCAAAGAATCAAACCAATTAAACTAAAATTACACTAACGGAGAACGCAATCGCACAAGGATTGGTTGAACAGCTGATTTTGACAAGTAACAATTAGCCGTCAAAGCATAAAGTCAATATACCTAGCGGAATAGAGAAACAAAGGCCTGAGCAAGCGAGATGTCACTATCAGTAAAGTTAAAGTTATATCACTTAGTTTTGTTACACCCTGTAGATTATAGTCATTTATATCACGACACGTATTTATACTGAACTCAGAGCTCAAGCCTTCAAATTAGCACTACAACTTTATCAGACAAGTCACGTTGATTTTATGCTCATATTTTAGTACCTCATAACGCAAACACACCAGTCAAAAACACTTCATATACTGCACGTTCGTCGTAACTCGTAGAATTCATGATGCAGTGGCCGACGTGCGGCGCTTACGTGATTCCTCGACACCGCAGTGTGAACGTACCTTTATGTGTAGGGTGTGTTTCAAGTGAATCTTCATTGAAGTTGGTCTTGAGATGATTTAATTGATAAATGAAGACGTAAACCTCGTGGAAGAATCAGGTAAGTAACATTAGAAGTTTTTTGCTTAAATGGAGGCTTTAGTGCCGAGAAATGATTTGAAATAAAAAAAACTGGATTTTATGTGTAACCAGATATTATCGTGATGATGAAGTAGATAAGTAAAAGATACAATTAGAAAAATGATTAATCTTGTCCTTATGTTATAAAATGTTAGTTATTTGGTTCTTCAACTCGCGTGACGCGTCTTGAAATATGCCAGCATGTAAACTTTTATGTGAAAAAATACTCGGTAGCCCTAGGGGGCCTGTGCTTAAAGTCACATTCGAGTTATGAGGAAAGCCCAAGAATTGGAATCCCATGGGGGCTTTTAATAATTAAGAAAATTATTATACTTTCTTCCTCAGAAACCGAAAGTTCGTTTACGATCGAAGATCTACTGCAAATTTGTGGCCGTCTTACAATTTTTTAATTCCCATTAACAAAATAATGTAATTTTTACCAGCGAGTACACGTATCTAGCGAGCGAAGATTGCGCGAATGTCTACAGACCAACTTTACCGATTCATTACAAGTTTGGTGCTGCCATAGACTTAGGAATGTGTAGAGCTGTCGATGGAAATAAAATATCTCAATCTATACCAGCCTTTTCCAAAGTGGGCGATAACGCCCCCTTGTGGGCGCTAAAGGTCTAAAGGGGGGCTGTGTAGAGGCTTGGGGCGTGATTTGTAATTTCATTTCATCTGGATGCATTTTAACCTTTTAACCCCCACAAGGACACCGGCGACGCGACAACAATAGAATAACAATAGATTTCCAAGAATACGCGATCGAAGGATTAAATTATTGAAACAATGCGGGGCACTAAAGCATAATTTGTTATCAAAGTGGGCAGTAGACAAAATAAGTTTGGGAACCCCTGATCTATATAAGTATTATAAAATTATAAAGTTTGTAATGTTTCTAGGAGATAATCTCTGAATTTATTGAAATGATTTTTAAAATTCTATCACCAATCGAAATCCACGTATCTGTAAGTATCTTAGAATACATTTCGAAAAATAATTATTTGAAAAGGATCAATTTGTATGCCATGTTCATACTAATTTACGCAGGCTTGGCCTCGCGATATTATTTATGGGAAATAACCTTATGCAAAAACATATATGTAAAAAGACAGATTACAATTCTAATTCGAATCATTTTTTATGGAAATAAAATATTTGAGCTATCACATATTATATTATTTTCTTCTTAATTTTAGGCAATGAGACGAAATAATAATAATAATTGGTAATATTAACAACAATTAATCGAGCATTGGCCCACCAGTCACCACACATTGCCACCACTGCAACTTCTGTGTCGCCAGGATCGACAGCGGTATCCAACCACGAAAATCCTTGATATGATCTCAGGGAGCCCGAGGGACATGCTAAAGCTGTCTTGGGACCCGCAACGAAATTAATCAGAAGAAATTCCAGATTCTATCGAGCAGACACAATATTTCGTTGACATTCCTCCATTTAAAACGTAAAATAAAACTTTATCATAACATTTTGCTTTCAACTTTGATGTCCCTCAACTTCCACATGCGATTTAGGTTAATGAGGGAAATCTGATAAAACGTTGACCTTTTCTCTAAGCCATCTAATGCCATCTCATTTTATGCTATTCAAATTCGCGTCTTTTTTACGCAAAAGAGAAATGTTTACTAATTTTATACTTTGAAGGAAGGAAACATTTACTAATTTTGTACTTTTAAGAAGACAATATTGTATATCCAGTATATATTTATAAAAAAATATCTACAGCCGAACATAGAACCTCCTCCTTTTCGGAAGACGGTTAAAAATGTTTGTCTAGGACTTCACGTATAATATCCATGGTTAATAATTTGTAGGTTTCCAGGAGGAAAATCAGAGTTTCTTCTCTTGAAATTATTGCGTTTTTTGAGTTTTATTTTGAGTACCTACTTTCTTTGAACTGCGAACAATGCTATAAGTTTTGTTTTAGATGACATTTCAACTTGTCTTGCTTCTTAGGCTCAATTTTCACCATCGTGGAATGGAATGGAAGCGACTGTACAATGAACCTTATGTAAATAGTATAACACACAAATCAAATACGAGCCAAAAATTTGGACGCGCGTCTTTCTCGGGAATTCTCCTGTGCCAATTCCCGCGTCATGAGGCGAAATTGACGCGTCCATTCCGTTCTGTTCCGTGGCGGTTTAAATTGAGCCTTAATTTTATTTTTTAAGTAAGTTTCCAATTTTAATACCCCTATCTAAGTTATTTGTAGTTCTATGGCAGTTTCGTGTACTCACGGCTCCGTTGATCTGGAAAAGTCGAGTACGTGATTTAGCGTCTAAGATGTTTTGATTTTACATTCAGCATCATTATTTTCTTGCTAGTGGAAATAAACCGGCCATGCCCGAAGACGGTCAGACAGACAGACGGTCGATATCAGTTACTATAGTGGTGACGAACACAACTTTTTATGCTCGAGAAATCCATGTATAGGATACACATGGAATTTCTCAATAGACGGCCAGGTCTATCAGCCTACATTGTCCAAACCAAACTTGGAAATAGCATTTTTCCAACGCGGGAATTGAACCCACCTCCTCGACAAACGCTACGCTCTAAACCCCTACACGGTACACCACGAAAGCGGAATCCCTGTAAAACATGCTTGCTATTTTAATCTCCTTCACATTCCTACTCGTAGACAGAAGAAAGGTCGTATCGTAATTACCGAGTGATTTCCGATTCGAAAAAAAAATATCTTTGTTTTTCGCCAGATCGCGCTAATAGTTCGAGTAAGTATTGCGTAAATGAATTTTTCAGCTCCTCCGTTTCCTTAAAGGCCTTAGTTTCGTCGTTTTTGTTTGGAGCCGAGCCAAATGGCTTTACTATTCGCGAGATTGATGTCTTAACACGATGAAAAAGTACAAAAAACGCTAATGCTCCCGTAATTGCGAAGATTTTAGTGTTGATAGTGATAGGACTTTTTGTGCAGAACTAAAAATGTATGGCGAGACTAGTTGATGCCCGCTACTCCGTTGCTCAGTATTTTATCGCGCTAGAACCATACATTTTTCGGGGATAAAAGTATCCTTTTGTTCTTTTGTCGGGACTTAAAGGGTCTCCATACCTATCAAAATCGGCTCAGTGGTTTAAGCGTGAAAAGGAAACAGACACAAACAGATTTTCGCATTTATAACATCGGTATGGATAGAGAATCCTTCTTCAACACTTCGTTTGCTATATTCTTGCAATTCAATTTAACTAATATTATGCTGGTCAAGTCACAGGCAACGGCCGTTTAAAACAATGGCGTTATGATTTTAGTCTTAGCCACCAGTAGCTGTATGTTAAGGTGACGCCGCGTTAAAGTAAAAAACCGTGTTGGATAACATGTTTTGTGGCGTAATTTAAAAACCATAAATATATTTCATATAAGCAAATTAAAGTGTATGTTTGAACCAATCTATTTACAAATTTAGAAAGCTTGAATCACTCTCCTCTGTTGGTAAAATTAGAATTCCTTTTTTTACAGAGGTCTTTTTGATTGATTATTCTGTGTTATAAAAGTTGACCAATCGAATATCCTATGGGTAATTCAAAGACAAAGACATGATGAATACTGGACAATGAACTTTTATTTTTCTTAGCTTTAGTAATTGCTGAGAAAAATCGATATCTCTACAGCCAAATTACCAAGGCATCGCCTTAACATAGAGCGGTGTGCCTTCCTTAAATATCAGATATTACTAGAGTCTAGCTGACTATCTACACACTAATTATCATAAGGGTTAAGTTTCTTAAACCCAAGTTATGAAGGTTTACTAAATTTCATAACTTGGGCTTAATACTACTAAGCAGTAGCGAAATTAGTTCTTAGGCAGATGTTGGAATTTAGTTGGAATATGTCGAACCCAAAACCCTTTGGTTTGACATTTAAACCTGACCAAATTACGCAAACCCGCAAATGCCATCTGAAGTTAAAACAATTTCTCTGAAACATAGAGATAAAAATAAAATTCGTTTAGCTTACCTTACCTTACACGGTAGTGAAAATTAAAAGGGAAAATAAGAAATGGGAGAATAATTAGAAGAATTAAGAATTATTTATGTGTAAAACCTAATTTGTTAACGCAATTGATTAACAGCTGTTTTAGTTAAGCTCTCCTCAAATTGTACCTCATTATAAAATGCAAATTTGCTTACAATACAATACAACTCCCGAATTATCTGCAAAGATTTGATTGACTTATCCATTTCAAGTTACGTAAAGTTTTGGCGTTCCAAATTGGATTCTGTGGCCTTGATAATAGGGTGGAGATTAGGTTATACGATCTAGTTTTAAGCGCACCCCGGGATGGCTTTTGTTATTTCAAGCCTAATACAATTTCTCGCTTCAGAGGTGACCGTGGTCCCTTAGTCTCAGTACAATTAGAAGGACTAAATTCATTTTTGTATCACTACCCTCGCTCGCAGGGTTATGACAGCGTAATGGACATTTTCTATAACAGGATTACGTTAACATATTTCCCCTGGCTTATGTAAGTTGTCACTGAAAAAGTCTGGTTCTGTCAGAAATATTCTAGGCAAAATATGGCGTTCCGTCTGAAAAATTATAGGCAAACGATGAACCTTTATAGTTTAGTGGTTGGATTATGTCAAGTAAATGTTACCTGTGATATGGCTGGGCTTGACATAACCCGACCAAATAACATAGGTCCGCCAGCAAAACTCAAACTCAAAATTTTTTATTCAGAATAAATTTTTGCAAATATTTTCTGAAAGTCTACAATACGATGCCTACCACCGGTTCGGGAACTTACCCGGCGAGAAAAACCGGCGTAAGAAACTCGCACGGGGCCCACTTTATTTAACAAAAAAAGTGAGAAAAAAAACATATTTTAAATTAAACTTTACAATGCTGTTACTTGAAACTATACAATGTCAACATACATACATAATTGTAAGTCATAAAATAATGTAGAAGTAGCCTTGCAAGCAGCCATCCTACTCCCAAGATGTGCCGTCGTTTATGAAATCATTGGACCTTATAATAGTAGGCTTTGGCACACAAACGTTCTTTGACTACTTTTTTAAATTTATTATTGGAAAGATTTTGAACGTTGAAAGGTGGATTTTATTGTAAAGGCGTACATATTGACCTTTAAAAGATTTACTAACTTTACTAAGTCTGACCACCGGTATTTCTAGTTTGTACTTATTTCTAGTGTTTCTTCCATGATTGTCACTTTTGGTTGTAAATTTACTATGATACTTTCTAACATAATATTACTATATTATGTTAGAAAGTTTATCCAAAATGTATAAACTTTCTAACATAATATATAATGCAACAGTTAGAATACCAATTTCTTTAAACTTTTCTCTCAGAGATTCAAAAGCTGACAATTGACATTTTATAAATTGAACGTATAGCTCGCTTCTGCAGCACAAAAATCGTATTAATGTCGGCAGCGTTCCACCATAAGAGGATGTTGTAAATGAGAGGCTGTCTGTAAATCATTTTCGTAGACAGTACTTTGAAGTTTGATTTTAGTATTCTACACCTATGCTAATAAGAAACTGTTAATTTCATTTCATTTTCCATTTTAAGCTTCTACGTAACGCGTTTTTAACTAACACGTGAAAATGGAACGTTTAAATGAACATTCACTTGAGTGAACAGTCTCAGCCTTACCTATAGCATATTCTAAGGACCTAAATCAGCAGTTAGCAAATTTCAAGAAGCTACTTAATGCTGGCTTGAAGACGCTTCAACTTAACAGACGGTTGGAAGGTGTTAAGGAGCTAAAATTTTAAATCTGTCGCTATAACAGAGAAATGTTAAAAAAAAATTAAAACGATTAATCTGATGGTAAGGATATTTTAAAACCTTTTTTAAAGTGAAAACTTATTTAGCAAAGTTGTGCAATTTTTCGGTTGTGTCAAAAAAGTAAACTAACGTTAGAACACATGATCTGATCGAAAGTTCGTAAGTCGTAAAGCTCATTGCTATCAGTTACTTTCGGAAAACATTTTCTAAGGAAAGTCACTTACGAGATCTGACCACACAATATCTTGATTAAAACTTAGGAATTTAATAATAAGCAGTTATATAAACAAAATTATCTAAATAAAAATCTAACGAGTAATTATTTTAATAAATTGTGGTATATAAATAATTATGAAACTCATTTTATTTTTGTTTTATTGCACTTACCTCGTTAAAATATTATTTAACGTGCTGGAGTTTGGTCGCAGGGGAGAATTTAACGTTCCACGTTAAATGCGAGAGGGTATCCCGTTGCTTATAAAAATATTTTTGTTTATTTGTTTTTGTCTGACGTATTGTAAAAGTAAAATTCAAGACAAAGACAGATATTTTGGACACAATATTTAAACAATTTAAGGATACAATACAAGGTGTTACAAAATTAAGTGATAAAACTTTAGGGTATGTATGTGTTCCTTGTAGAGAGTTCACTCTGAAAGTAGCAGCGCTGAAAAATAAAAAAAAAATCTCTTATGTATGGGTAAACTTCGACGACCTCCGTGGCGCAGTGGTGAGCGCGTTGGTAGCTCAAGCCGGAGGTCGCGGGTTCGAGTCCCGCCGACGGAACAAAAAGTTTATGAAGTTCCTGGGTCATGGATGTGTATTATATATGTGTATCATATAATAAAAATCTTAAATATATGTATAGTATAAAAGTATTAAATATATTTCCGTTGTCTGGTACCTGTAACACAAGTCCTTCAGGTGCTTACCACGGGGCCAGACTGACGTGGTGTGAAGCGTCCATAGATATTATTTAAAAAAAACTCGTGACATTGGGGCGCTTGCACATACAAAAGTGAACAAAAAAAATTAGTCTTTCAGCGCTGCTACTTTCACAGTGAACTCTTCACAAGGAACACGTACACACCCTAAAGTATTATCACTTGGTTTTGTTACACCCTGTAGTCTGTACTCTGTATATATAGTTAAAAATAATTATTGTTTATCCACAAAGACGGACAAAACAATGTGTCAAAATGTATTTATTCCTGCAGGGCAATCGCGCTATTTTTAAACGTTTCAATTCAGGTTCACATCTACTTTGGTTGCGGTTCAGTTACGGTTTGGTTCCGCTGCGTCTGAACAAATTTCGGTATCGTGCTAACGTTTCAACCGTAGCTCAACCTTAGATGGAACTCGAACGAAGCGCAACGTTTGACCTATAGACAGACATTGCAGCGGACCAATCAGCGCTCTTCTAATTTAATTTTGATTGGTTTAAATATGAACAAATTTTTTCCGATGCGTTAATTGGTCAATTGACAAATTGTTTATTTAAACATATGGATGAATATGACACGAGTGAAGTTGTTTTGGTAGTTATGAATGCGAATGATTATTACTTGGAGTTTTTAATTTACGTAATTAAATTTATATTGTTTTACTATATTTTACAAGCGCCATAAGTGTTGAGTAGTGACTAGTGACTTGTGACAAAAGTTTTATGTGGCGGAGAAAACATTTACGTAAAGAAGTAATGTCAAAATTCAATTCACTTTTTAACAAACTCAAATAGTCCGTAGTGTTATTTTACAGCTATGAAGTAAAACATAAGCTTAAATTATAATTTGATTATAGCTTATGTTATATTTTTCCATCGATTTTCGTCAATTTAACATACCAAAATAAGAAACGTTTCAGAAACGTGCGAGTAGAAGTTGCATTGTATCAACTTTTTGTTTTGACAGCGTTTGCGCTTGAGCTGAGGTTCAGTTACGTCTCAACTGGCTGTCAAAACGTTAGCGCGATACCGAATCGTTCCAAAAGTCGATCAACGTCCGAGTTTCATTTGCGGTTCAGTTGAAAAAATTTAGCGCGATTGCCCTGCTGCTGTCCTTTTGCGCGCAATCCGTACTAATGTTATAAATGCGAAATTACAGACATATTATAGACACACTGTCTATCTGCTTATTATTTCTTCACGCCCAAAACCGATTTTTCTGAAATCTGTATATTAGAGATACTTTGTGTCCCGGGAAAGGACATCTAAGGATACTTTTCATCCCGGAAAAAATCACGGTTCCCGCGTGATAAACGAATTTTGGCGTAAAGTTGTGGGCGTCATCTAGTACTAGTAAATAAAGTCAAACAATCTGAGGGCCACGAAGGGCGGTGTTTAGGGCCAGAGGATTGGGCTTTATGGCCGAACAACACTGTTTGTTACCCCAAAAATAATTGTATTTGTTGCTACGATAGCTTTATTTCTACCAGTTATAATAGTTTGGTGTAATGTAATAGGGGTCAGTTCAGATACGATGTGTGTGTGTTGTGTTGTTCTTGTAAAAGAACAATAATTACATAATACCTATTATTAAGGTGATTATAAGTTTGTTTATTTGTTATATTTTTTAGGCAAACACAACTTAACTCTCCTGGCTTAATTAATCCTTCGATCGTGAAAAAACGAGACACAATAGCCTTTTTATTGTTATCACGAGCACCGGTGCTCGTACGGGGCTTGATGGGTAAAGTTATTTTTTTTATTTTAATGAAACCTAAAATTATGTTGCCGTGAATTGTGTCGCTAAAAAAGGCTAGTTCTGTTCTCCATAATAAATACAATCTGCTCCCATCAGTAAAATATTTATCACTTATTATAAAACAAAGTCGCTTTTTTCCCCTCATGTCCCTTTGTTCCCTTTAATCTTTAAAACTACGCAACGAATTTTCATGATTCTTTCAGTGTTAGATAGCCCATTTATCGAGGAAGGCTATAGGCTATATTTTATCACGCTAAGACTAATAGGAGCGAAGAAATAGAGGAAAATGAGGAAAAAACGGGGGAAATTATTTGTAAGGGCTAACTTGAACGCGCTAATCTCAGGAACTACTGGTCGGATTTGAAAAATTCTTTCAGTGTTAGATAGCCCATTTATTGAGAAAGGCTATAGGCTATATTTTATTATGCTAAGACTAATAGGAGAATGTGGAAAAAACGGGGGAAATTATTTGAAAGGGCTTATCTCGCGAACTACTGGAGCAAATTTTATGTTATTTGGCACAGATAAGAAGTACACTACGTGAAGGATCATAGGCTATCGATTTTAATCATTTTCTCAGTGGCTTTATATTTTATACCCGTGCGACGCCGGGGCGGGTCGCTAGTAATATAATACTAGTAATATAATACTTCGTCAACATTTAACACACTTTCTTCGTGTTAATTTCACCGTGAAAACTACATCAAATAAAGGATGATGTAACGTGGCAGTTTCAGAATTCCGCTGTGGATTTCCATAAAGAGCGTTAGCTTGTGGCTGACATGCTCTTTATTTGCTGAATTGAATGTAGGGGCGTGCTAAACGAATCATCTATCAACGCTACGTCTCGTTGGGAAAAAATTGCACTGTTACGAAATAAAGGTGAGGGAATAGTGTTAAGTCGGAGATACTTTGTTTAATAGACCAAAGGTGCGTTTTCGAAAGAGCTTTTGCAAGGAATATGTTTTTAAAATCCTATACTTACGCAAACGAGCAAACGGGTCACCTGACGACAGCAACTCCGTCGCCCATGGGTACTTGCATCAGAAGAGTTGCCGGCCTCTTAAGAGGGTATACGCTCTCTTCTTGAAGGTTTGCAGGGCGTATTAGTCTGGAAATATTTTCCATAGCTTTCCGCCTTATCAGGATTGAAAAGTTTTGTATAGAATTCGCAATTGACTGCTCAATATTGTAGACGAATATACCGTAGGCATTTCTATATCGTCACCGCTAGTCCATCATAGTACAGGTTCCTTAGAACATTTTTTTTACCTGATTACTATCAAGCAAATTTTTCGTGAGTTGCTTCATTTTGATAAGCCGAACAAGTCCTCGTTGACTACGGAACCCTAACCAGCAGATTTTTTTGTATATTGATAGGTTAGTAGTTATATAATAATTTTAACAGTAGGTATCATTGTCCTACAAATAGAACAATCAATATTTTAGGACCATCTTGAAATCGAAATATTTAATCCTTTCTATCTCTGTTAGCTACCTAGTTATTTGGTCTTATCAAAATGAAGCTACTCACGAAAAATTTGCTTGATAGTAATCAAGTCAAAAAAATATTCTAGGGAACCTACTATCATCGTTGTGTGTGAGTTCATAAACCGTAACCGAGAGACGTCTGTCTTTATACCAGCTGTCTGTTATCTCTTCTGGCTTATGCTGTTAAATTAATTCAGATGAAATATGGTAAACACATACTTTTAATCTTGGAAAATAGCCTTGGGTAAGGCTAAGGCTACGGGTAAGGAGTAAGTTTAGGTTTGACATGGAGACACAAACTATTCTTTAGTCTTTAGTATACATTTAATCAAAACATTTTATATGTAGTTTTGTGCCTCGTCTCGCCATTTGTACGAAAGCAATAATAGCTTTTTTATCGTCTGATGCGCACTTATCCAGTTTTTATGTAAAGTTGATTCAACCCTTCACGATAGGGCGTCGAATCGTCACTACACTCAATAAACGATTGACTCCCTTAGGGCTTGTAATATATTGTGTAAAGGGCGTAGGAAATGAGCACCGGGTCACGTAATGGTAAGCGATCTACAATACAATTGATGTATTCTTATGCAATCTCTCTCTTCTCTATTTTGTCGCCTCTTTCTTGCCTATACAAATGTGTTGCCGAATGAAAAGAGGCCTATGTGTTAGTAGAGATACATAGATAGATAGATAGATAGATAGATAGATAGATAGATAAACACTTAAATGTTCACATATAAATGATTATACAGACGGACTTAAATATTTAAAACTAAGACATACTTAATGTTATAAATGTTACCATACTAATGTTATAAATGTTACCATACTAATGTTATAAATGTTACCATACTAATGTTATAAATGCGAAAGTGTGTATCTTTGTCATCCCTTTACGCCCAAACTGCTGAACCGATTTTGCTAAAATTTGGTATGGGGATACTTTAAGTCTCGGGAGAAGATACAGAATACTTTTTGTCCCGAAAAATTACGGTTCCCGCGCGATAAACAGAGTTGCGGGCGTCAACTAATAGCATAATATTTATTGACAGACAAGCAGATAGTTTAATATTTATATAGTCAAAAAACTGCCTAGCAGCTAGTTTAGTATATTGACAAAAACTGCCTATTAGGCACATGTTCATATCGACCACATCAGTCACAAATATCTCAAATCAAACCATCAGACCGGAGCGTATGATTGCCAATTAATCATTTGATAGCTAAATTATTGGAACAAGACGCGTGTAACATGTCGTCACAGCGATCTACAACAGGCTATATAAATAATAGATCTGTCATTTAAAGAAAACTAAGGTATCAAGGGACAAACGAAGTTGCTTTCTATTAGACAAAGAAACACGCGCACGCCGCACGACTTACAACAGCTATAGCAAAAAGTGTCGTTACAACTTTTGTTCTTAATTTAGCTCTTTGCCCTTTCGCAACGCGCGATAAATGACTTCATTTCAAAAATATGCCTAAAAATGTTTACACAGATAACTTGCTATCCAACAAAGATGCTTTGACACGGGTGGCCGAAATCAGAACTAGCGCCGCGGCGGCGCCGTCATTTGATAGACAGCTGATGCACACCATATTCCTTAAGTGTTGACAAACGACGAATCAGCAACTACCCTTGGCTGGTATCGCTATTTTTGGCAACACTACTGGCATCGTGGGTCACATTTGACCCATACCAAAAAATCTTTTGTAGTACGTATGCAATTATTGTTTTATTTATGTAAATAGGGATAGAAATTAAATGAATAACCTGTTTTTTACAAAATTATCTTAGTTTAATTTTAGAATCTTAAAAAGTTATTTAATTCTACATGAATTTGTAACTAACCTAAGTTTTTGGAACTTTTTGGTAAGAGTGTATTTAAAATGAAATAAAACGAGATAAATTCTAGCAAAACTTAAACAAAAATAAGTTAATGGCACTTCTAATATCCTCTTAATAACAAAAAAGTATAATTCTCATCAGACCAGCCAATATTTAAAAAAATGGCAACCTAAAACAAACAACTTGACACTAACCAACAATATGTATGTATAGATAACAATATTTTTGTATTTGTTCCAAAATTGTATCAATCTTTCTCTTTAGATCGGTGGAAAAATAAGCGTGCCCTGTTTTCCGTTGCTATATAAATGGTGTTGTCAGATCTAAACCATTTTTTTTATATACTAGTTCCTTTTCATACAAAAATCACTGAGTAGATTTATAATTGGATTCCTTTGAACATCTGACTCCGAATCATCATTTACGTCGTGCTAATCCACAATTTGTCTTTCGTACAAAAATCCTCCCATTGTTGTAGAAATATTCACTAAAAACAAAAAGTTTAGAAATCACAGTCAGTGAAAAAAGTTACGTAATTGGTGTCGTGGGTCAAATATGACCCAGCCGGCTCCATACCTCAGCTCCTATGATGGTCACCACGCTGCACGTTGGCCCCCCGCTGCAACTTGCGACATACTGAGAATACGTAGAAGCGAGCACTTGTACCATGAATATTAAAAGAATAATAACTAAAATATTTGCGTCTGGGTCAAATTTGACCCACGATACCAGCTAAGGGTTAAGAAAAGAAAACAGCCACTTTTAGCTTATGTAGTATAAAATCTTATATTATATAAAATTCTCGTGTCACGTGTTACCGTACTCCTCCGAAACGGCTTAACTGATTTTTACCCAATTTTATATGCATATTCAGTAGGTCTGAGAATCGACTACTGGCTATTTTTTATATTGATAAGTGCATTTTGTGGAATAAATAATAGTAAATTATTACAACTCGAGACTGACAGCGACCACTGTTTGTGCGGCGGGATAGCAATGGACGTTGCCATGGTGCCATACTTATTTAGTCACTTCAATAAAATAATGTGGGCGAAATACTATGGCAAAACAACGTTTGCTTGGACAGCTAGTAAATATTATAATATTGAAACTAACATCTATAACACACTTTTTGATCACAAACACGACGGAAAAACCTACAAGTGTGTCCGTCATCGTCAGGCAAGGAGTTATTTTGTTAGTAAGTACCACTACGATCATATAACACAAACGCAATATATAAATATGGATAGGAATATCGATTTATGAATAATGCCTTGTCTTGTTAATCTTCGATCTTCACCTATAGTACGAGTCACGCTCGTAAGGACTCGGCGCTGAATGCTGATGTTATCAATTAATTTTCAAGGTTCAATGAACCTTTTCATTACACTTCGATACGAAACATACCCGCTTTGGTAACATTCAATATTCGAGGAGCGTTAGTTACAGCTCTACAGGGCTCTTTTGGCGCGTGAAAACAAGACCGCTACCATCTTGTAAAGCTTCAATTGTGCTGATGTTCAATATTTACGAAAATATAAATCAACTCTTAATATCTAAACACACTAGGCCGAAGTTACGCGGCGTAAATTCCGCATGATTACGCCCGCAATGTATTTTAAATTACCGATGACACACTATTCCGTCGCGTTCCGTCCGTATTTTGTATGCGTTTGACATTGTGGATGTAATCATGCGGAATTTACGCCGCGTAACTTCAGCCTAGTGTGTTTAGACACTAAAACCTTTATTCCACTGCCGCTATTACCAAGACGTCATCGACGAAAATTCAAATAAGTACTTAAGGACTTATTAGGTTTCATTATTAAC
This sequence comes from Polyommatus iphigenia, assembly GCA_963422495.1. Taxonomy (NCBI): domain Eukaryota; kingdom Metazoa; phylum Arthropoda; class Insecta; order Lepidoptera; family Lycaenidae; genus Polyommatus; species Polyommatus iphigenia. Next base: position 10,265,128 of record OY730182.1, read on the forward strand.
CGACATTGGTCTAGCTACCTTAGATACCGTCGCTGCTCTGTAGTGGCGTAAATCAAAATGAAATCTACAGCATATATCATGTAAAAGTGTCATTTTATTTGAATTTTTGTTGGTCGCGGTCGCTTGCTGCAAGGATCGGAAAGCCATATTTATCGTTATAACTTACAAGTGATATTTTACTTCTTTTCATGCCATTGGCATCTAAATTACATCCTTGTATGTCTATAATAAAAACACATTGAAATGTTCGGTTCTGGAAATCCAAGCCACAGGCAACATTTAGGCCGTGTTCACAGAAAACCGACTGTGAGCCGCCGAATGTGAGCAGGCTCCAGTGTGAACGTGAAAATATACGGTATGAGGTATCGAATGTCCGCGCCTACGCGTATTGTCGGTTAGGTGTGAACGAAAAAGTGAATATGTATGGAAATACAATAAACTGCGTAACGTTCGCTCACATTCGGCAGCTCACAGTCGGTTTGGTGTGAACACGGCCTTACGGTTCGGAACTTGGTATTCGGATTCGGATTCGTATCTACCGATATGGTCTTCTGACCATATACCCGGTACAGCTAAGCTAGTAATTATTTAAAGCCTCAATTTGCAAAGAATTCATCATCGTTTTGTGCATACCCGTGTGTGTTGCTCTGCTATCAGTAGGTACTACCGGTTTGGCCTCTGAAGTCTGCGTACATCGGGACCTTAAGCGCTTAAGCAACACCAAAATATATCTTCCTTCTTTTGGGAATTCCCATATCCATAGCGTTGATTAAGTTGCCAGGCGAAAATATTTCCGCTAAACCCAGGTTTTTATTTCTGGCGGAAAGCTAATTGTCCATTTGTGGGCGCCGCGTGAAAAACACGAATTTCCCGACCCGCGCCATTTTTAATTCAATTCCCGTGAACAAAGCTGCTTCAGCGTTTCGTGTTTTGGTATGGCAAACGTGAAATAAAATGTGGAGCCATCTTAATTCTGCTTGTTTTTTTTTTTGTTGAAAATTCTTGCTAGTGTTTAATTTCGTGTGCTGTGCAAGCATGATCTTGTATGCTACGCATCATAGAAACAGAATTTTCGTTACATTTTCTGTAGACTGCTTTTATTATAGAAATTGACAACATAAAAGCCTTCTCACCAGTGACTGCTAATTAATGCTTGAGCTCTACATATTTTCCACAACTCCCTTGCGCAGGTATAACATGCGGAAGTCGTACACTTTGCTGCGATAAAAACGTATGTCATTGCCTTAAAAATACTCTTTTATTAAATACCAAACTTTGAAAAATCAGGAGATAAGTAAGTATAACATAAATTTCCAATCGCTAAGCGATCCACTTATCTTTATTTGAAGATATTCCCCTGAAAACGCGCCAGAAACGCCGCCGTAAACTACAAAAGTATTAATATGTCAAAATGCTTCTAATTTGAATCTGCTGGCAACGATGTATCATATCCAGAGATGTATTCGAGCACAAAATATTGTTTGCCTTTAATAGGTTTATTAACATCCATTGTTTCAATCACTGCGGATACACTGGAAAAAATATTTTTCTACAATACTGCAAGAACGTATAGTAGTGAAAAAAAATGTTGTACGAACAAAAATACAGTAAAGATAAATTAAATTATCGTAACCTATACGATGCGATCGTTAAACATTACTATTTGATTCTAGTTAAATAATATTTTGTAATTTTTACTACAGCATTGTATAAAAAACTACAACATTGTGTCGATTACAATGTGTTAGAAATGATAACAATCTATCTCGGTATATTTACAATATGACTTGTGACGGGAACGCTTCCTTTAGTTGCATCGGGCGTCGGAGGGGGTGCTCTTAAGTGCGGGAGAATAATCGTGCGCGTCGCGTCCATGTTGTTTGTTGCTGTTAATTGTGATGGACGCACGTTTTAGCAAAATTAATCAATGCTTACATTTTTTTGTGTGTTGGAACTTTGGATGCAAATAGAAAATAGACGAGGACATGAAGAACATACTGCTCGGATGGAATCTCGGGGCCCACCGCCCGGGGGTTACGTAATTACGTTGATATTTTTGCACGTAAGTAATTTAAATAGGTACAGTTTAAAAGATGCAATAAAATAATTGCGGTCCAATTTACTGGCGTGCGGTACACAATAATATGTAGAATTATAAGCTTCTTTATGGTCCTTAAAAGATCCACCATGTGGGTGAAAAATGGGCAGCATGTTAAGTTTTCACCCTTTACTCCAGTTTCAGTCGTATTGACCAAGACGTGTTAGTGAAAAAAAGGTGGTTGTTAAAATATGGAATACAAACACTTTCATATTTTTTATTTATTTAAAAGTAGCCTTATGTTATATTAATAAGACCCTAGATGACCCGGTGAACTTAATATCACTTTACTCCTAATATAAACTTTTCTAAGACTTTCAAGAATCGAGTCTCGAGTTTTAGCCAGACAAACAAAATTTGAAATTCATTTTTATTTATGTAGACTTTTTACAGAAGATGAAGTTTTTATTACGATCCTATTAACACTGCGATGTCTACTTATAATATGTCGCTGTCAGCTTGTATAGATAAATTGCGATACCAATTTTTACGATCCCGGATACACTGCGATGTCTACGTATGATACGTCGTAGTCAGCTGGACTTATTCCAGGCTCGCGGCTGTCTAAGCCAACAATAACAGCCTGAGATATGGGTAATAACTAATAACATCAAGGTACTCTAATACATTATGCTCACTGAGACATTATTTTTATGTACGGCTGTTTTCATCCGGTAGACGATTTATGAGTATTGATTCAGGTATGATATATGTGTGAAATAAAGGTAATAAAGAGGAAAGTATATAGAATTTGGGATTAAAAGAGTTTGTGTAGATGAGACCGATTTATGTTAGTTACCTACGACTTACGACAATGTAAAAGTTACATTTATTTTGTTTTTTTTTTATTATTCAGAAAAGAGATAAAATTGGCGAATTAGATAAGAACCGAAACCATACATCGATATATTATTTTTACCATCGAGTGGGTTTTCTAGGCAAAAAAGTACTTATTAACTAAAAAAACATTAAAGTTGTACTTTATAATATTATAGTGGCGTTAGCCCTAATTTCGACTAATCGCCAAAACTTGCGAGTTGTTGGAAATGACAACAAAATATGGCTCATTGCCTGATTGTTTTCATCTCATGATTCTTTTCTCTGCTTATATAAAATATTATTATAATATTTTTTACAAACGATACTTTAAAGACAATTTCCGAAATACAATCAAAACTTAGTTTTACACTTTATTAATATCCAAACTTTAGTTTCGAATCACGAGCCAATCCAAAATTCCCAACAATCAGTGATTCGAGGACAACGGTTTGATCTTTAATTATTGACAAAACTTCGCCAAAGGGTTTCGAGTATCTCAAAGGGTGTAATTGTAACTGAAATTGTTTTAAGACACCTCGTCCTTAAGTTACGAAGTCTTAAAATTAGCTGAATTCTAATCTGTCTGCGAACAATCCTAATTACATTCCGGGCCGGCATAATGAAGTGTGGGAACGGAACTTCCCTTAATTAATACAAGTTTGATCTTGGTATTTTTCTTGGTGTGTGCTTTGAATGTGTTTATTCATACTATTTTGTGTTCAATCAAGTTCATATATGTTCGTGTACTGGCTGGACCGATTTGTCTTTAAAAAAATAAAAGTATCTATTTTAGAGAATGTTAAAAAGGCGGGAAGTTTAGGAAAAACTGCGGGAAAGGAAATAAAAACGACGACTGAATCATACAAGACAAAATATTATTATTTATTACTTATTTTTTTACTTGTACGGCATTAAACAAAATGTTGAGTCCAAACATCGATATAATATTATAATCGTTTTAAAATAATAATCGTTAAAAAAGTCTTGTCCTTGCTAATGATAAACACTTTAAGCATAAGCAAGAAGTTGAAACATAACTCTCTTTTAAGCGCAGCCGAAGTTTTCCTTTGCGAAACCTTTAAATTTTATAGCCGAAACAACTTACAATTTAACATCAAATTACGTTTTAGACTCGGATAAGCGCCACCTAGCCGAGACTAATTTCCTATCTTCTAGAAAACTGGAGCGCTCCTTAGACGTGAGGAAAAAAGCTTAGCGAATCTCCCTAACAAATTTCCTTGGACACTAAGGAGGTTGTTTGTTAAATTTAGCGATGTCGAGTACAAAATGTTTTGTGAATGGAATTTGGAAACAAACGGACAGAAGGTCAGACAGACAGACACTATAAAGAGTCAGTAATAGGGTCTTGTTTTTACCTTATGGGTACGGAACCCTAAAAAACTGTAGAACACGTCCTATACATTTTAGCCATTCAGTAGAAAGAACCGCATTATGAATATTCGGTCAGGTCACGTGTTTAACGCGAGTTGTAAATTTTTCACTCATCTCAGAAAAATATACAACGCTAAGTAACTTTTCACATAAGATAATTAACAATCCCCGATTCAAAACTTTAATAAATTTAATGAATTAGTTAAGCCCAACTGAGTGGAGTGATGATGATGAACTATGGCTAAAAACACTCTCGATCATGTCAGCTTTTTATAAGGAAAACTAGATCAAAATCGGCCCACCCGTTTGGACACTATGGTGCCACCCACAGACACGACATACACACATACAGACAGACAGACACCTCAAACTTGTAACACACCTCTGTTTGTCGGGGGTTAAAAGTAAATCATAATAAAGATGATAATACAGTCGACAAAAATAAGACAGAAATAAAGTGAGATCCACTTATGTTATTCGATTGATACGGCCACAAAAATTGCTATTCACCGGCATATTGAGTTCCGTGTCTATTTCTCATAGCCTACGAATTTGCATAAGAGTACAGTTAGGGCTGTCGCGTCGCAGAAAACGGGTGGTTAGTCCTTTATTACGTTGTGTATGCTACGAGTAGTATGATAATTATTATTATGAAGGCTATGATATCGCAATGCAAGATTGTGGCACTAGTCGGTCTGTTGAGACTTTACAATGTTATTATAAAAGTAGTTTTATATCTTAACTAGCTGTTGCCCGCGACTTCGTCTGCGTTAACATATTATAATAACAAAGATGGATAGTTTTCCCCTTTTTGTGACTCCTTATACAAAGGGTAAAAACGGGACCCTATTTAAGCAAACGTCAAACGCAAACGTCAAAAAACTTTCATGTTTCTAACTCAAGAAATGACGGACTTTCATTGAAAATTTCTACCCCAATTTCACCCCTTTGGGGGTAGAATTACCAGAAACGCTTAAATACGTATCCATTCATTTTTAATCAGTAACCCAAAAATAAAGTTTCATGTTTCTAACTCAAGAAATGACGGACTTTCATTCAAACTTTCAACCCCAATTTCACCCCCTTGGGGGTAGAATTTCCAAAAACGCTTAAGTACCTATCCATTCATTTTTGATCAGCAGTCCAAAAATAAACTTTCATGTTCCTAACTTAAGAAATGACGGACTTTCATTTAAACTTTCAACCCCTATTTCACCCCCTTGGGGGTAGAATTTCCAAAAACGCTTAAATACCTATCAATTCATTTTTAATCAGCAGTCCAAAAATAAACTTTCATGTTCCTAACTTAAGAAATGACGGACTTTCATTTAAACTTTCAACCCCTATTTCACCCCCTTAAGGGTAGAATTTTTAAAAACGCTTAAACATGTATTCAATCATTTTTGATCAGTAGCCCAAACATAAAATTTCAAGTTTCTAACTTAAGAAATAACGGACTTTCATTCAAACTTTCAACCCCAATTTCACCCCCTTGGGGGTAGAATTTCCAAAAACGCTTAAATACGTATCCATTCATTTTTAATCAGTAACCCAAAAATAAAGTTTCATGTTTCTAACTCAAGAAATGACTGACTTTCATTGAAACTTTCAACCCCTATTTCACCCCCTTCGGGGTAAAATTTTCTAAATTCCTTTCTTAGTGGGTTTCTACTTAATAAAACAACCCTACTCACCAAATTTCGTGGCTGTAACTTTAACAGTTTTTGCTCAGCGATGATGAATCAGTCAGTCAGTCAGTCAGTCAGTCAGTCAGTCAGGACATGCAATTTTATAAGTATCTCTTATCTTAAAATCAGAAGTAGCTATAGTTATGTTCCAAATGTTTGAGCATCTTTGGTTTAAAAGTTGTCCTTTGCAGATTATTTTAAGTTTTACAGTTCACTGTTGGAAACTGTTCACGGTTGTTGTTCACTGAGTGGGAAAAAACCCTAATCTTTATCTATTATAATTCACATATTATATATAACAATAATTTGAACCCTTTTTGACCCTTTTATTATCAAGTCATAATTTTGAAATAATTTTTATTAATTACCATTTTTCCAACCCTATTCGGTTGGATCTAAGCTTCAATTTTTATTGGAACATAATATAGCTTTTATTACCGCAGTGTAAAGGTGAAAATTGTGTGTCCGCGTGAAATTTAAAATAGCAATGCCCAGGGGCAATTTGGTTATAGTGCAGCCGATCGCTTGGTCTCATCATCCGATGCCTCTATTTACATACTTTAAAGGGTTTTTATTTAAGTCCACCTTACATAATGGCTTTTCTGTTATTGACGTCATTTTCATATTTCGATCGCGGATTCTTGGAACCATAGAAAAAAATGCTATTGTTTTCTATGGTTGTCGCGATCACCTGTGCTCGGGCTTGAAGGATTAATGTTCATTGACCTTTTTCCTAACTTATGGAAAGGATGCCCGCAACTCCGTTGCACCAAAAAATTTGTATCGCGCGGAAACCGTCCATTTTTCCGGGATCAAAGTATCCTATGTCCTTTCCCGGGACTTAAGGGCCCTCTCTCCCTAAATTAGCAGGTCGATTGTCTGTTAGTGCGAATATCGACGTAAATGACATTAAAATAACATTCATAACTGCGCGCCTTGTACGGTAGCGGTTACGACGCTCGCCGCGTCCATGATAGGGCGAAATAGGAGAAAAAACCTTTTTAAGGCTTAATATAATACATATTTCAAAAAAGTAAAAAAACCAAATTATTAACGTATGTATTGCAAAGCAGTAGATATTTTTAATATATTCTTTTGATAAATAATGAAGGAGTAAAGTGGTTTCATTCAACGATTTGGAGGTGATTTGGTTTTTTATTTCTTTATTATGTGATACCGATAGAAAAAATATGGCAAAACCAAATTACGTATCATATCATGTAGATTACTAATTATTTTTTTCAGATATAATTTCTCTGTTAATGCCGATGAAAAGTTGTTTCATCTGCACGCTTTTTTCGAAAGAGCAGCCTTAAAGAATCTATCTCCATACCAATTTTATTTATTTTATTAAAGTGAAAACTTCTTTAGCGGCGTTGAGCACTTTTGTGGGATGGGTAAAAACTGTGAAACTCGCGTCAGATTCTCGTGTTGATCGAAAAACCGTAAGACGGTTGGAGAGTAGTGTTGTAACATCGAAATCGATTAATCGAACAATCGATTGTTTTTTTTCGATTGTCGATATTTTTAATCGATTCTAAAGGGTTTCGATTAATTAAAAAAAACGATTTTTTAAAAATCGATTTTCATAAAAAATGGGTTAAAAATTTAATCGATTGTAAGGGTTTCGATTAGTTAAAAAAATCGATTTTCATAAAAAATGGGTTAAAAAAAATTGTAAGGGTTTCGATTAATTAAAAAAATCGTTTTTTCAAAAATCGATTTTCATAAAAAATGGGTAAAAAAAATAATGCACAACGTTAATAATCAAGTTTTCACTTCTGCCGGCGCTCCCGGAGTGCAACCCGTCTTGTTTTTATTTTATCATAATATTAGGGTGGCTTACAGCTAGCTATAACACAGTATGATATATGTGATAGTTTCAAAAAGCCATTTACTAGCCTCCACAAGTAGACTTAGTAGACTTTAATACTACTCTTCACTCCCAAATCGCTTCAGTGATTTAGGCGTGAAGAGTACAGTAGGCAGACAGACTCACTTTTGCATTTATAATATTAGTATGGATAAACAATTATTAAAGCTTTCGTGACAAAGCTTTTATCTTAAGTATACATTCCTCGAAATGTATTAAACTGTTCTGGAACAAGTGTTTTCATGTTTCAAGAATAATTTTCAAAACTCTTAGAAACAACATGAAAGTTTAAAAGTGCTGAAAACTTGTGAATGTTCAAATAAGCTTTAAGTTCTGAACGCAACTTGAAATGTTTTCCAGAAAACAAACGAAAAACTAATTTACATTACTTATAATTCAGTTTTTGAATATACTTTTGACTTATAGCTTTAATGACCTGACGTTTTTTAAACGATGTTAAGAGTCCGTATACGAAATTTTGCCGATTTCGCTCATTTAACAGACGTGATTTAACAGTTAAAATACAGTATTTCTATAAGTTTTAATGCACAACATGTAAGAACATTTCAATTGTAATCTAATTTTGCAGCTAGATTTTTTATTTTTTTTTAAGTATCTTTAAATAATCCAACTCAAACCCACGACAGTTTTGTGATTTTTGCTGTAAAAGGTTTAGAATATCACCTTTTTATGGATTGTATTGACGTCTTAACGGTATGAAAAAAATACAATGTACTGTTGAGAAAGTCGTCTATACAACGTTGGAATTACTTTTTACCACTTTCATATAAAAAACCCTTTAAAAAACAGAATACCTATAACTGCCCGCTAACTTGGCGATCGTCCTTTTTCACCTGGCATATGAAAGACGGGCGTGAGTGTGAAGAGAGCAGTAGAAAAGATAGTACGGGCTCTTTACTTAGTGTAAGTGAATAAATACTGACTTTTTAGACTACTTGCACTCAATAATTTAGACAACGAAGTTAGAAATCACAAATTCATGGGATTTTAAAGGGCTATGTTTATTGTTCAAATTGCCGACACCTTTTGAGTCTACATACATCTAAATAGTAACATTAAAGTAGGTGCCTTTAATGTTATTTTTATTTGACAGTAGTCTTGAAGCCAATAATAAATTTTTAAGGTTCCATACCCAAAGGGTAAAAACGGGACCCTATTACTAAGACTTTAATGTCTGTCTGTCCGTCTGTCTGTCTCTAGGCTGTATCTCAAGAGCGGCTATAGCTAGACTTCTGAAATTTTCACAGAATGTGTATATCTGTAGCCGCTATAACAACAAATACTAAAAAAAATATTTAAGGGGGCTCCCATACAACAAACCTGACTTTTTTGCAATTTTTTGCTCGATATCAATAATGACTATAGCTAGGCACTTGAAATGTTTATACAATCCTTAATTATATTTGTACTTTAATAATGGATACTAAAATTAAAACAACATAAATATTTAAGGGGGCTCCCATACAAAAATTACAATTTTTGGGCTATTTTTAGCTCTATAAACGGTACGGAAGCCTTCGTGCGCGAGTCCGACTCACACTTGGCTGATTATTTGCATTTATATTGATTGTAGGTATATTCCTAGTGAAGTGAGTATATACGCATAAGGTTTTTGTCGTTTTTGTGTTCTCCGCAAAAAATTTCACAGTTAGCTGAATCCATAAAAAACGCTTAAAAATTTGTGGTTTAAATCTAGGCACTTATAAATTACGGGCGAGTTTGGGAATATCCTAACCAACATTTACCTCGAAATGGGCGAAATACGTAAAGTCCAACCATTTAATTACACACGAAATTGTTCCGTATAAATTATAGCTCTCGATCAGTTTTTATTTGCATTTCAATTGAAGAGATGAATAAAGTGGGTAACTTATAATTATTTGAAAACTGACGAAGTGCATAAATCATACACTTATGTAAACGATTTACAATTTGTTAAACGTCTCCATAAGGGATAATTTGTAACATAATTTAGTAAAGAAGTTGTTATTAGTTATAAGTAGATATTTTTATTGATCTTATAATGTAGTAAATTATTTTAGTTTTCTTACTATTATATTTTTTAGTGTATCTCACTTTATTGTTACTATTATGCTATATTTTGTAACTAATTATAAATGTAGTGATAGCGATGTCTGGTGCATGAATAGTAAGCCAACTTAGCGTTTATTAAGTAAAATATAATTTATAAAATCTGTGGACAGTGCTGTGGGCTACACTATTATTATTGTATTTTATATAAGAACTGTTATTTTATGTACATAGTGTAGCTGTTTACTGTTCCTTTTCTAAGAAAATAAAAATAAAAAAATAAAAAATAAATGGAGGCTTTAGGACCGGAAATGATTTGAAATTAAAACATGTGGATGCTATGTACAGGCATATAAGCTAGATGATCTTATATCTTTAAAGGAGCAATTCGCAATTCTTGTATATATATAATTGGAATCTCAGAATCGGCGTCATTTTATGTGTGTTTTTTGAATTTTTTGAATACCATATCAATGTCATATATGTCATATAGCTAGTGAAGTAGTCAAGTTACAAGGTTTGTTTAAATTGTAAGGGAAAAAAATATGAATAATTGCTCTTATGTTGTAAAATGTTAGTTATCCACTTCATCCTGCGATTTGTAGACAAAGAGCCCGTATTTGGACTGCTCTTTAGACTGCAATTCAGCTATGAAGTAGATTTGACTTTAAAATATGATTTTTTGAACATTTGAAATTCTTCCATTGGATTTCTGTTTGCATTGAGAGTGCATTTGAAAGCGATCCCCAATAAACTCGTATTCTGGGCTTGCATAGATGCATCATCATCATATATTGTTAAAACATTAAACTGCAAATCTTACCTTGTATTATAATATTATTTTTGCAAAGTATTGCTATTTCAGCGCTGCTACCATTACTGTGACCTCTTTATAAAGGAGATAATATATACAATAGGGATGACGACAAGGTCAAAGATTAACATTTTTTTTCCAATAAAAAATATGTATTACCAAAATTTCAGCTTTATTTATGTATTTTTTTATTATGAGCCTTCAAAGTTGGAAAGTCAAGTCGACTTTTTTAAATAAAATTTCTAAATTTTTGTTTACCATTAGATAAGTTATGCAATTTATATTTTTTTTCTTATGAATCCACTTTCATAAATGCAATATTTAATATAACTAGCATTATGACCGAGCTTTGCTCGGTACCTATTCAAAAAATAAAAAAAATACACATAAAATGACATTTTATGAAAATGATTCCTAGCTAGATCGATTTATCACCCCCGAAACCCCCTATATACTAAATTTCATGAAAATCGTTGTAGCCGATTCCGAGATTTCAATTATATATATACAAGAATTGCTCGTTTAAAGATATAAGATATAGCTACCGAACAAAATCTTCCCGCGATGCATACAATCTAGCTAAGCGTGACGTCATAGTTAGCTAACATTTTGCTTAGAGCATTTTGAGAAGGTCTATTTTATGTGAGCTTTAAATTGTGATATTTCGGAGAGTTTTCAAGCTATTTTTTCAGAGAGTTTTTAGCTATTTATAACGGGTCATTTTTTCACCAATGTTTCTATTTTTGAATGGTTCTTTACTTACCAACCCTAAAGTATTATCACTTTGGTTTGTTACACCCTGTATACCAAGGCAGCAAGGCTTAAATTACAACTTCTTAGCTTAACGCGATAAAGACATCGAAATAAAAGTGTCGTACATTAAATAAATTTTAAAGCGAACCACGAAACAACACAAGACACTCGCGGGCATGCATAATACATGAGAAAATGCCGCTGGGCATTCGATATCGATGCAAACGTTTACTCTATTTTAAGAAAACGCCACCGCAAGGGTTGAAAAGGGTCATTTTTGAATTATTTTTGTTAAAACAAAAATACGTGTGACAACATATTATAGTGACAAAATATAATTTTTTATCAACCTATGCTATTATAATTCGCATACGTCTAGTCGCACGCACTCAAATATATCGTATCGAAGTCTGGTAACGCCGCATTGTGTGAGTGAGGAGTGTTAGGCTTTTTTCGTTACGGAATTTCTGGATTCGGTCGCCACGCTCAAAGCCCGCTATGCAATAGATTGAAAAAAAAAATCTTAAGGCTTATTTAGAAATGCAAGATTTGTATTATACCCACTTACTTATAAAAAAATATTTACACAGCTAAATAACTGTAAGGTTCTGTTTTTCAGGCAGATTGGAAAAGTCACAAAACTGTTTTTTTTTTTAATTAGTAAGGTATTTCTATAATGTATATTTTAACGAATTGGCACCTTTTTGAATACTTAAAATACGCTTTATTTAAGGAAAAACACGTGTGTTATTAATTTATCTAAACGGCAACCAATTCAAGCAATAACAATCAACAAAGATTAGCTTACCTGAAAGTTTATACTAAGCGAAGTAACAAAACTTTCATTTAAAAAAGTTAGTCCCGATATACTTATTTAATTAATAGTTCTGTTTCATACCAGAGGAAAAAAATAAAATCAAATTACCCACAACAATGTAAAAATGACCCTCGCGGAAAATTCTAACCAGCATTCGGAGTTGCAGTAGAGAAAACTCAATCTAACTTTGAAATAGTTTATTTCTGTCGACGCCTCTAGAATACACAATAAAATGGGCACATTTTAATTATATATTTAAAGTTTTAGTCTGTGAACATACTACTTGGTTCCCTAACTCGCTCGACGACATCCATTCCAATATCTTAACTTTAATATATAAATGCGAGAGTGTCTGTCTGTTTGTTACCTTTTTACGCCCAAACCACTGAACTGAAAACTGATTTTGCTGAAACTTGATATAGTCTACTACTTCATAATATGTTGTGTAAACTGTAATAAAGTCTTTACGTCTTACTTTTAGGCCTTGTCTACTACTAGATACTTTGAGTTCCGGGAAAGGACATCTAAGGATGCTTTTTATGCCGAGGGATTCCGAAGATATTATACGGTTCCCTCGATAAACGAATTTTGGCGCAACGGAGTTGCCGGTGTCATCTAATTATATTAAAATATGATTGTTACTGGCCTTGTCAAAGAATAATTTGTTGATGGGAAAGTCGAACAAAAAAATTTGTACGAAGCACCGTTTTCGACAAGTAAGCAAAAAACAAAAAAACTAGTACCTTCCTGCCCCCCTCGGGCTCACCTTGAAGGGTTTAAGACTTTTAGGGCCTGTTTCATCACTTCCTGATAAGTGTCGGATAGGCTATCCACAACAGCTTATAATATGACAGATATTCCATACTGTATCTGTCAAATTAAGTTGTGGATAGCCTATCCGGCACTTATCAGGAAGTGGTAAAACAGCGCCAGTATGTTTATCTCCTAACTAGTCCAACCCAAGTTCCAAAGTCAACGCGTTTCTGCTTTCGACTTTTCTATCCACACCCCTCTTTTTTAATTTTAAATTTTCATTTAATTAGATTAAGGGCCTGTTTCACCTTCACCACTTTCTGATAAGTGCCGAATAGGCAATCTACTAATTAACTTGACAGATAAAGTATGGAGAATCTCTCAAAAAGCTGTGAATAGCTTATTCGGCACTTTATCAGAAAGTGGTGAAACAGGCCCTTAATTCATTAATATTCGTGTGAGTGTGGTAGTAAGACTTGTACTTGTACTAACCTGTAGGGAGTATTTAAAGTACACAATAATATTGTGTTTATGATACCTTTGATATAATAGGCTATAGTCCTCATGAGAGTAGGTTTGTTTTCAGAGTAAAACAACAAAACATTTATGTAATACTAAAGTTCTGTTTATGTTGAATGCCCGAAAACAACCACGCTAAGCTTATTATTCCTAAGTTTGAGTATTTATAATACAGCTGTTCTAAATAAAGGTCAAACACAGGACTCATTCCTCTCTCTCTCTCATCAAATCGTCTTTTTTGGGTGAGTCGAAAAAACAAGTTTAATATAGAACATTTTTCAATGTTCATTGTTGTGATCTAACTACAATTTTATAATATACTAGCTGTCCCGGCAAACGTTGTTTTGCCATTTAAAGTATTTCTACTTCATCAGTTGATACAAAATCTTACCCCCTTTTTTGTCCCCTAAGAGTGGTAAACACTCACATAGTGGAAAAATTTTATACACCAGATGTTAAGTTGGAAAAACAGTTAATAATATGAAGTAAGTCCATTAAAGAAAAAAGTTTGATACAAAATTTGACCCCCTCTTTGGTCCCCTTAGAGGGGGGGGGGGTGATTTTTATATATTTTTATACACCAGTGGAAGAAGGCAAATATATCTGCGAAAACCGTATGCAAATCGGATCAGTAGTTTTCGTATTAAAGCAAAAGTCTTATACAAAATCTGACCCCATCTTTCGTCCCTTAAGAGAGCTGGGGGGAAATTTTTTATACACCAGATGTTAAGTTGGAAGAAGAAAAATATATCTGCGGAAACCGCATTGAAATCGGATTAGTAGTTTTCGTGTTAAAGCAAAAGTCTTATACAAAATCTGACCCCCTCTTTCGCCCCTTTAGAGGGGTGGGGGGAAATTTTTTTATACACCAGATGTTAAGTTGGAAGAAGACAAATATATCTACGAAAACCGCATTCAAATCGGATCAGTAGTTTTCGTGTGATAGTGGAACAAACATACAGACAGACACACAGACAGACAGACAAAAAAACTGACCACATTTTTGGCTTCTATAGCGATGTAGTGAGACCCTCCGCTTATTATTTTTTGAATATCTTTAATGTACAGAATCTTCATTTCTACAGTTTTATTATATGTATAGAAGTACTATATTGTACTTGGCGAAATATGGCGTTAGCGGTCAGCGGACTCCCTGTCAAAAATTTGTCATTTTCTATATATAAACCGCGATTGACGATGAAGTGTCAGATGTTGTCAATCGCGGCTTTGTATAGAAAATGACAAGTTTTTGACAAAGAGTCAATGACCGCTGCCGTCATGTTTTGCCGAGTACAATAAAGATTTAGACTAGATATAGCATATTACTATTAAAAAAGATGTCTCCCGCAACGGAGTTGCGCAGGAATTTGTTTATCGCACAGAAACTTTACACTTTGTCGCAACAAAACTGTACAATGTCCTTTTCCGTCTCTCAAAGTATCTTCATACAAAGATTAATTTAAATCGGTTCAGCGGTAAACGTCAAGAGGTATCTAACGGACAGGCAGATGACTCGGTGAACTTCGTATCACTGTTCATCTAATATAAACATTTCCTGAACATCCATTTTAAGACTAAAATTAGCCAAATCGTTTCATGCGTTCTCGTGTTTAAGCGAGACTAACAAAATTTAAAATTCATTTCTATTTATAAAGATAATCAAACTGTAGATCAGATACTAACCCGATTTGAACATCACATTAGTTTCAGTTGACAACATAAAAAAAATATCAAATGCATAAGCATGTCACTGAAAAACACGCATAAACATAAATTTTTGGTTAAAGTACACATAATTCTATCTCAAATGTTTGAATGATTCAGAATACATTCACAGGTTGTGTGCAATGACGTGGACTTAAAATGTGGGTGCGGTAATCCAATGCCATGTCGTTTTTATCTCACATTCTTTGAATAAATTGGAGTGTATCTGAGGGAATATTTTTGAATCGCTTATTGTTTTTTGCCTCCAAAGTAACTTGTTAGTTTACTATATTTATTTATTATAATGTGTGTTTATAATTATATAATTATGTATTATATTTATCTTATTATAATTTAGTCGTTATCTGTGAGTAATTAGTGTATGTACTATATTAAAGTAACAAAAGTATGGAAATTAGTTTCAATAATGGGGTTTTCGTTGTTTTGATTATTTTGAGTTAGCTGTTTTAAGCCAAAACAACAGTGTCCCCCCCTGCTTGACCCTACGCTAAAAATTATTGTAATTCCTCGTGGTCTCCTTATTTGTATAAAACTTCATCAAAATTGGTCTAATAGCTTCGAAAAATATTAGATTTTGTGAGGTCAATTCAAAGAAAAAGAGTAGCAGTATAACTTTAAAATATTTTCTTTTTGGTAAATATCGTACAATATTATTGCTTAGGGTGGGTTGCACCAACTTACTTTAACTATAACTGTAACTTTAACTATAACTTTAACTGTAACTACAGTGCAAAATGTCAAATCTTTGGTTAAGGACGCCATATTTAACGATAGCCATAATCGCTCAAACTTATACCGAAACTTTTTCGTGAAAATTTACAATGGAGCACAGTGTTCTTATAACAAATATTTTTCCTGACGATTTTTACGGATAATTCATTTACTATACTGTAACTGTAGCTTTAACAAAAAAAATTTTAAAGTTAAGTTAGCCTTAATTACTATAACCATAACTTTGACCATAATTACTGTAACTATAACCACGTTTAAAATATTTAAGTCTCTCCAATCCTATTACAGAACTTTACACCGTATTGAAAGGTGAATACAATAAGTAGGAAAACAATTGCAGTACTTGTTCTTATGAACTCATTTTACAATAAAAAGCTTTCCGAGAAATTCAAGTTGTTAGATTGCTATACAATAAAATCTATTCAATTCGAAGTAAAATATTCCTTGGGACGAACAAAGAAAGTGTACGGACACGATGAAAAACTTTCGAGTCCCCGAGAAAAAGTCGGTAAGTTGACGAAAGTTCGTCGCAAACGCGTGAAACGACGCTTGGCAGTTGTTCACGCGTAAGAAATGTTACTTCGGATACGGATGCGAGAACTTGTCGCTTTGTTCGAAATTAATGGTTCAACAGTTCCACGTTTAATTACTTGTCGATAACTTGTTTAATATAATTTTCATTTGTAGTAAACAAAATAATTAAAAAATAGGTGACAAATTAGCTAAGGTCGCGTAGAACAATTAGCTTTTCACTCGTAAAGGTGTAAGTCAGAAGTTATATAACGTTATAAAACATTGTGTAATCCGATAACATTTTATAACATCGTGTAACATGCGCTACATTGCGCTACATACTTACAACATGTCAAAAAATAAACGTGTATTTTGTTATAAATTGTGAAAAATGTTATATAAAAATTTTATATAACGTTATAATATATAACTTCTGTCTGGGAGCACCTTAAAAAATGTTACCTACTTCAATACAGATATCAGAACGTGTCGCTTCCTTTTATATTTCTACATATAATTATTGCTTATCGATAAATACATAGTTTAATTATAATTTTTTGTTAGTTGTTAATAAAATAATAATTAAAAAAGTTGGAAAAGTCTTTGTCGATTAGGGCTGAAAACGGTTCAATGAAATTAAGATAATAAAATAATATACAGAGCTTTGGTAGGTAAAACACGATATAACAGAATATATTATATTAGTTGTACCAATAAAAGTTACGTGTGACGATACGTAAATTATAGGTCCTATTTATAAGAAACCCACGTGTTATTTGGGTTATTTATGTTCTTAGTTCTTACTTTCTTTGAAATCCGAGGAAAGGTCATTCTCCCTACTCAGTTTGTGTGTGTATTAATTGCTGTAGATTTTATAGATTTTAGCGATTATTATACACTAGCTGTGCCCCGCGGTGTTACCCGCGGTTTATTGGGAAAAATAATTTGTGATATTTTCCAACAGCAAAAAGTAGCTTAAGTGTTAATGTAGGGTATCAACTAACTCCTTACCAAATTTTATTAAAATCGCTCCAGCAGTTTGGACGTGAAGAAGTAAAAAACATATAAACTCACAAACTTTCGCTCTTTATAAAAATATAAGTGTGACTATTTGAGGCCAGAAACTACATAATTACTAAATTTGATAATCATGTGGGAACCGTACCTTTTTCTTCAAAAATATCCTATATAATTTCCCGGGAGAAAGTTTCTCAAAATACCTCCATATCAAGTTGCAACAAAATTGGTTAAGCGGTTTGGACGTGAAGCGATAACAGACAGATATAGAATAATATAATATCTATGGACGCTTTACACCACGTCAGTCTGGCCCCGTGCTAAGTACCTGAAGAACTTGTGTTACAGGTACCAGACAACGGAAATATATTTAATAATTTATATTATCATGCCTAGGTATATTTAATACACATCCAAGACCCAGGAACATTGAAAATTTGTTCCATCGTCGGGATTCGAACCCGCGGCCCCTGCCTTGCGCTACCAACGCGCCACCAACTGAGCCACAGAGGTATACACACAGTAGACATATTTTCGCATTTATAATATTATTGAGTATTGATATAGATTTTATGAGTTTCAGCGATTTTCATACATCTTATTCTCACAACACTTCAAATCGCCTCAAAAAACATAAAGAACGAAACATAAAGCAATTTCGGTGTTGTAAAACTTAGTACGCGAACTCGAGAGCTACATAATAATATGAAACAACTATTTCCATACAAAATAAGGCTTAAGTGGCCTGACGTACGACAAACGCTACGAATGCCAATACACTAAAAGCTTACACGTTCCGAAGTTGGAACGTTTTTAGGAATTTAAAAATGACAAAGGTATTGAAATTTCGTTTCGGTTACGGAATTCTCGCGATTGTTTTGAACCGTTTTGTGATACTTTCTGTTTTGTATTCTGGCTTGATCCGTTGGAGAAATTTTAGGAATAATTCTTGCTTATTCTCTTGGATTAAGTGAACTAATAACTAATATTAAGTAGATTATGCTAAACAAAATCAATAGATTATGAGAAGAAGAATAGACCAAACGGCCGGTCAATACTCCAAATGTACTGTACATACGTATTTCCTTTTGAATCGAAGTGGGCTATACAATATACATGTATCATTAGCTATGTCCACGCTATGCGCTTTCGTCTTCAATTTTTGTCGTCTTCTCTCATTCAACTTTCGTTTTGGCGCATTCAATAATTGAATGCGTCAATAAACGCAACGCCAACATTGTCATTTTTGTTTTTTGGATACGGTCTGAGGGCATGCGTCGCGGGCATGCCTCACGTTCGCTGTTGACTGCGCTATAACGCATGCCCTTGACGAACATAAAAATGCACAGTGTGGACGAAGCTAATTGGGTTTTATAAGTATTTTAAACGGCGTTCCGTGATGCACACATTATAGAACTACTTCATCGGCTGAAAAGGTTGCGACACACCATGACAATATCATCCAAAACCAAACACCACAAAATTGCTGATTCGCTTTGTAATTTTTGTTAAGTCATATAAACTAATAATAATAATGCAACGCCTCCGTGGTCCAGTGGTTCAGAGCGTGGCTCTTGACTCGGAAGTCGTGGGTTCGATTCCCGCATTGGAAACATGTTATTTCCAAGTTTGGTTAGGACAATGCAGGCTGATCACCTGATTGTCTGACAAGTAAGATGATCCATGCGTCGGTCCTGCGCCTGATCTCTCGCCAGTCGTGTCGGTCGTCCGTCACACTGGGTTATGAGATTAAATTTTAATCTCATAACCCAGTGTGACGGACGACAGTAGTACACAAGAGCAGTCTCTATTCCTTTTAATCATTAAAAGGAATAGAGAGTGCTCTTGTGTACTGCGCACACACTTGGGCACTATAAAATTACTCCTGCTTAACTGGTCTGGTTCAATGAAACCGGCCACAGTCACCGAAACCGGTACCAAATAAATGTAACTTCCAATCGTTGACTCGAAAATCCAGTTTATACCTGCACCACTAACACTAACGAATAGAGAATCTGATATTCACTAATGGGATTTTGGAGTCAAGGTACAAAAGGTATTTCCAAATACGCGATAAACTCAGATTAATTAACGCGGAATGGAAAAGCGAATTTGGGCTTTTTGATGAAGTGCAAACGGTGAATCTAGGGACAAAACTTGTATGAAAATGTAAAGTAATCAATTATTAGATATTATTCTTAAAAATAATATATTTTAACCAATCAACTCCCAAGCGGTCGAATTCGACCGCGTAAACAATAGATTTCCAAGAATCCGCGCTCGAAAGATTAAATTATTATGTTTAAAATTCTCGTGTCGTGCTGTTAGTTGCCCTCCTTTGAAAGGGCTGGATCGATTTGAATGAAATTCTCTATTTTCATTTTTATTCGATTTTTATTCAGTTTAGAAGTACAGGCAAACAAACAGACACTCGATATACAGACAGACACACTTTCGTATTTACTTATATATACCTTAAAACAAGATTCAGACATCAGATACCTACACAGCCCACGTTTTTTGTACAGTGAAAACTTTTCGAATACCATTATGGATAATACAGTCCATTCGGATTTGTTTTACCTCATATTTCCTACGAAACTGCACCTTATGTGATCGGCATAGAGGTCAGATGTGGAATAACTGAAGGGATATTAATAGTGGGTCATGCACAGGCGGTACTCGTCTTTTGGCAGGGACCACTATTGTCTCAGAGATTAATGAAACCTACTATAAATAATGCTGAATGTACTACGGTTTTGTAAACATACCGTATACAAAACAAGGAATCTTGTATATGTTACGCTCAAAGACCGAAAACGCTCAGTGAGCGAAAAAATGGCTCACAACGCGTTGTGGTCATAGTGAAACGACCACGACGCGTTCTGTTCGTGTTGTGGCCCTAATCAAAATTAGGCCACAAAATATTGCACACACACTTGGGCACTATAAAATTACTCCTGCGTAACTAGCCTGGTTTCATTGAAAACAGAGTGCTCTTGTGTATTGCGCACATACTTGGGCACTATAAAATAACTCCTGCGTAACTGGCCTGGTTTCATTGAAACCAGAGTGCTCTTGTGTATTGCGCACACACTTGGGCACTGTAAAATTACTCCAGCGTAACTGGCCTGGTTTCAGAACGCGTCGTGGCCGTTTTCATTAGGGCCACAACACGAATTCGCGTCGTGGCTGTTTTTAAACGCTCAGAATGCGTCATGGCTTTTCTCGATTACCAAAACGCGTCGTGGCCATTTTCATTATAGTAGGGGAGGTAGTGCTAGCGCTTGCTAAGTCATTTCATACCGACCAAATTTTTGTCCAGCGGTAGCTTAATATTTATCAATCAATATAATCAGCGTCAGTCGCCGCACCCGTGGTGGAATGTTAACTGAGAGTATTTCAAAGTTGTAAAAAAAATAGTTGCGAAAAGTGATTTTATACCGAATGAAACTTTGATGGATGATTATTGAGGTCATGTTTAACCAAAAAATCACCGTCAGCCGTATTGCAGACGGGGGATTCAACGTCAGTCGCGTTACTGAACATGTAAAAATTTTTTGAATATAAAGTAATTTTATACCGTACAAAATTTATACGGGTGAATGTTTCTACTTTGTAAATAATAAAGAAAACCGTCAGTCGCTAACACGATGGTGGAAAACCCGTCAGCCAGCGATATAAGTTATGACCAATATAGCCCTACTTCGCGCTCAATGTATCCTAGGGCGTCGCGTAGACGACATTTAAAATAAATTTTTAATTATTAACATTTAATTTAAAATATAAATTGCAATATTAATAAGCCTAAAAGTCTTTGGAATAATATAAAAAATCAAATAAACTTCTGTAAAAATAAAGAACCCTGTCTCCCGGATTTTTATAATGACCCTAATTCAATAAATAAACATTTTGTAAATATTCCTAATCTATCACACAGCCCATTACACTCTAACCCATTACATGCATATTTCAAATCACACACAATTGGTCCATCTATATTTAGTTTCTTGCCAGTATCAGAACATGAAATCAGGACAATCATAAAGGGTCTTAAGTCGAATGCCGTAGGGGTTGATAATATCTCTTTACAAATGTTAAATCTTACACTGCCTAACACCCTAGAAGTTATTACTAGCATTGTAAATAAATCCCTTCTAACTTCTTCATTCCCCTCAGTCTGGAAAACAGCTCTAATCAAACCTATTCCTAAAATCCCTAATCCTTCCTCCCTCCAAGACCTCCGCCCTATCAGCATTCTTCCTTGCCTCTCTGAAATAGTTGAAAAAGTGGTGCGCAAACAAGTAATGAACTATCTTGAAGTTAATAAAATCTTGCCTAAGTTCCAATCAGGCTTTAGGAGAAAACACAGTACTGTTACTGCCTTATTGGATGTCTTGGACAACATTCTATCTGCTCAGGATAATGGAATGGGTACTATCCTGGTCTTTTTAGACTATTCGAGGGCATTCGAAACAATTAATATTCCCCTTCTCATTAGCAAGCTAAAATATTACGGTTTTGAACCTTCTGTAATACAGTGGTTTTCTAGCTACCTGAAACATAGATTACAGAAGGTAGAAATCATAAATCGTAACGGCAGTAAGTCATACTCTACCGATGCTAGAGTGGATCAAGGTGTACCTCAGGGATCAATCCTCGGCCCACTACTGTACATCCTATTTAGTGCGGATATCTGTCAACATATAATTCACAGCAGGTATCGCATGTACGCAGATGACACTCAAATCTACCTGAGTTTTTGCCCTACAGATATCACTGAGGCTGTCAGCAAAATAAATGAAGATCTTGAACGTATAGCGAAGTGGTCCAACTCTTGTGGTCTGGCCTTGAATGCCAGCAAAACAAAATACATTGTATTGGGCTCCAGAAAGCAAGTCTCTGATATCATTGGCAAAAAACCAGAAATCATGCTATCAGGACAAGAGATCGAGCAAGTAATGATAGTGCGTAACTTAGGAGTTCTGTTCGATTCTAACTTAAAGTTTGAACAACACATGCTTGAGGTGGTTAGAAGTTGTTTTTATCGATTGAAAACCCTTTACAATTATCGCGCCTACCTGAGCGAGGACATTAGAATCAGGCTTTGTGAGACGCTCATCCTCTCGAAATTTAACTATGCCGACACAGTTATAGGTCATGCTATACTTGCCAGACAGAGAGGCTTGTGCAGAGGGTCCAGAATGCCTGTATGCGTTTTTGTTTCACAATCCCCCCACGATCACATGTTACACCATTCATAAACAGGGCCAACCTACTTAAGATGAAGGAACGTAGAAAGCTTCACTTTGCTACTCTCCTATTCGACATAATCCTCACACAATGTCCATCCTGCTTTTATGAGAAACTGGCGTGGGCAAGTGATATCAACAATCGTACTCGTGCCTCCCAATACCGGATCCCGACACCAGTTCATAAGACTGTAGCTTTTCGTGGATCATATAGGTACGCTGCTTCTCGATGTTGGAACAACCTTCCACCTCCTCTTAGGGCGCTGAAAACAAAAAAAATATTTAGCAAACATTATAAAACACACTTGCTTCAATTACAACATCTTTCAGCGTAATATTACCTTTTGATTGATGCACCTCTAGCGGTGGTGTAGGGTTGGTCCATTGCTGTAATGCGGGACGGCCACGGCCCACGGGCCAAGAGCATTCTGAATGTCATTTGTTCCACGCTCATTGTATTTTGTGTATACAACACCTGTTACTCACTCCCCTAGGTGTGATTTTATAGTCTTTTTAAGGAGCCACATAATGTAAATAAGAGGATATGCCACGTAAAACCACGTGGCACGTTACAATTATATAACCTTTGTAATTTATAGTACACCTCCATGTTTGTTTTGTTCCCGTTTTCATACGTCAAATGTCATACCCATAGACAATTGTCAGTTTTTTTTTCCTTTTCATGTTTTGGCACATAATTTTAAAATATCTTTTACATTAATTACTCACCTTTATTTTTTATTCTCTTTTTTATGATTACTTTATTAATTTATTATGCTTCTTGTTTGTATATTTTGTACCACCATAGTCCATAACTATATCATTGTGATGTCACTTTTGGTTCCAGCAGAATATCAGTGCAACAATCTTGCTGCTAATGCTGAGCTGGGATCCATTTTTGGCATCACACAATATAATGTTAAATTAATTGTACTTTGTCCTTGTTCTTGCGTCTGTTTGTAAATATTGTGTTGTGTGATGTGCAAAATAAATGTTTCTTATTCTTATTCTTATTCTTATTTCCACCTGCAAACATTCAGCTGACGGCGATTTTCGTTTGAATTAACCATAAAATTATCTCACAAAGCAATTTTAAGTAATTAATTCGATAGTCAATATTTGTGAAGAAGAATTATATACATTTTACTTTAAAAGCGCCATCTGTTGTTATAAACTAAAACTAAAATTACACCTACCGAACCTAAACGTGTATAATCTAGATATGAACCTTTATTGGGTGCGAATTGGGATCTTTTTAATGTCAATTCAATACGATTCCCAACAACAACTTTGAGATGCTCTCAAATTTTATTCCACCCATTTTGAAGTGGCTGACGATCAAAGCTGTTGTGTATTAGTGGAATACTATTATTGTAACGATTTTCGCTCGAACTGAACGAAAATTTCGTAACATAGCATAATAATGAATGAAATGACTTTTTAAACTGAGCGCGACCTACCCTACTATTAGGGCCACGACGCGAAATTCGCATCGTGGCTCTTTCGCTATGACCACAACGCGTTGTGACTTAAGAGCCATTTTTTCGCTCACTGAGCGTTTTCGGTCTTTGAGCGTAACATATACAAGACAAGGTAAAAGTTATACAACCTTCTTACTTAAGTCATGTTAAGCGAATGGACAAAAGTCCTATATTTTTGTCTAACAATAAATGAGAAAACTAAATATACAATTTAAAAGCTCATACGAATTAGAATAAGTTTTTCTTGCAACGTGAAAAAGCAATACAATGCAACGAATCTTTTGAAAGGGCTAACTCGAACGCGCTAATCTCAGGAACTACTGGTCCGATTTGGAAAATTCTTTCAGTGTTAGATAGCCCATTTATTGAGGAAGGCTATAAGGCTATATTTTATCACGCTAAGACTAATAGGAGAATGTGGAAAAAACGGGGGAAATTATTTGAAAGGGCTTATCTCGCGAACTACTGGAGCAATTTTTAAGTTATTTGGCACAGAATATAAGAAGACGTAGACCACGGGAAAGATCATAGGCTATCGATTTTTCACATTTTTTCAGTGGCTATAATATATTTTAAACCTGTGCGACGCCGGGGCGGGTCGCTAGTAAAATTATAAATCAGCCATCAAAAACTGCAAGGTAAGAAATGAGACACAGAAAATGACAATTTTAGGGTTATTATGCTATGTTACGAAATTTTCGTTCAGTGTTACACACGTTACGTTAACGTACCTGCCAACGTGAAAAATGTTATAAGAGAGTCAGCTTATGTTAATCAAGCAGAGTACAGAAAAGTTAGCTTTAAAATGTCAGCGTGTACACATCCTTAGTTTGAAAAACTTTATAACATCAGAAACACTAACGAAGATTAAACAAAAACTTGGTTCGTTTATCTTAGCTGAAATATTTAAAAACAGCGAAGGCTAGTTAAAGTTTTAATCTAGTAGAGTAGGGGAGAGTAGGTGAAGTTTTGTCTTGAAAATTTTAGCTTTTGGCTGTTTTCTGCTACATTATTGAGTTTAAAATATGATCCGGTAGCTTTTTTATTAAGGTGATGCCTTGATAATTTGGCTGCAGCGATATCGATTTTTCTCAACGATGACTAAAGCTAAGAAATTAAAGTTCATTGTCAGTATTCATAATGTCTTTATCTTTGAATTACCCATAGCTTAACACGATTGGTCAACTTTTATAACACAGTATAATTAATTAACCCTTAATTAGGCGCATCAAAAAAGTCACACAAGTAGTCGCATGGGGTCTCGACTGACCCCAAATAAAAAAGTGAAAATTAAGTTGAAGAAATGAATAAAACGGAGTATCAATTATGCGAATTGTTAGAATTCTATACAACTAAAAAAATCAATCAACTACTGCTCTGTCTCAAAATCCCATAAATATCACTATGGTTAAGATCAAGATTTAAAAAATCTATTATTCACTTTGATAACCAGACTTTTTTTACAGCACCGAAGGAACTAGGTCCTGAGCTAATACTAACAAACATATTTTCTTCATTTCTATGATTTGTTACGCACTTCTGGTCATCACCCCCTCATCATCATCATCATCACCATCCAGTGGTCAGGGATTATTTAAGGCATCTCTAGAATCTTAAACTTGTCTACCGATTCATGCCCGTCACAAATCGGTGCATAGTTTTAAAGTTCAGAGGCTATAGGCTCGCAAAATCTCTTTTGTCTTCAGAAACCTTCCAGCCGCCAGTGCATTTTACTATCTTGAATATTTTATATTACTATTGAATTTTTTACAGAGCAATTATAAAAAATAAGATTGTCAATAGAATGACATTCTCATATATTTATAAATCATTCTAAATTATATCAAAAATAATATAACAATTTAACATAATATTACAAAAATGGAAACTTGTCTTGTGACAAAAAAAGTCACGTAAATGGTCGCATGGGGTCAGAGCTCAAGAGAGTAGCGACACATGCACCATCGTTAGCTGACCGGCTGCCACTTATTATGATACCTCAACAGGAGTTAGGAAATTAACAAAAGCGTGAAGCGTCGTTGCATTCCTGGAACTCTAGAACATTTTTTTTTCGGTTTGAAAGAGATCTGACCCCATGCGACCAATTAAGGGTTAAAAGACCTCTATAAAAACAGGGATTCTAATTTTGCCAACAGAGGACAATGATTTAAGCTTCCAAAATGTGTACAAAGATTAGTTCAAGCATATTATATACTATAATTTGCCCATAGCTTATAAAACTGTAGTATGAAATATATTTATGGTTTTTAAATTACGCGACAAAAACCATTTTGTCGCTTACGCCCTTTCCATTTCTTGCTGTTCCATTTCTTGTTTTCTATGAGAGGCCAGCCCGGCCTCTCATAGAAAACAAGCGATCTAAAACATATCCAAAACGATTTTTTACTTTAAATGCGGCGTCACCTTAATTTGATAATAGAAGTTGCTCGCGGCGTCACCCGCGTAGAAACAATATCCCGCGGGAGCCGTAAATTTTCCGCGACAGTTAAAGTCCCTATGTCCTTTACTGTGGTCTAGTCCAAATCTTTGCCAAATTTTATCAAAATGGGCCAGGTAGTTTCAGATTATATTCGATGCAAACAAAAAAACTTTTCCTATCTATAATTTTTATTAGTAATGAGAGGAAACTACAATACACGTAATGTTTGTGCTTAAAAATATGAATCACATTTATAAAGGCGACGGTTTTTATATGACTGTATGTTATGCTTCACGCAGAATCTACTAAACAAATTTTAATACTTTTTTCTATGTTGGATTAAAAGAAAAGCTACTTTTCATCCTAAAAAAAGTAAATTATTTTCGTGAAATACTATTTTACCTATACAGGTAAAATAAAACGGTAGATCTACCGTAATAACTTAAAAATGGTAGCGTAATAAAACAAAAAAGTTCCTAGAATCCTAGTTAGAATCGGATGAAAGATACAGGTGTTTCAACAAACCTGGAATAATTATTCCGATACGATTGAAAATAGCGAGTTTTAGTTGGGAAAAATGGAATTTTGAAGAATGTGTTTCGTTCCGGTAGTCGGTTTCTAATTGGAATTTTCAGTTGGCGGTGCGAAATACTAATTTACGAGTTGTGATCCTATTTCCTAAGCTTTTTAGAATCTAGCGTTAAAAGGGATGTACACTGTGTGTTACAATGTTTTTAAATTACAAGAATCCACACTTACTAATATTTTATGTGATACGAAAGTGTACATGCTAAAAGTGTGTATGTACTAGTGTCTAACCCATCAATTCCCAAGCGGCAGCCGGCTACCGCGTAACAATTGAAAATCTATTGTGCCTGCGATACCCACAAAGTTAAAATAACAAGAAGAAGCTGCATAATATTAAATTCAGGATTCATAGCTTATTTACTTGTATCAAAATTGGTTGATTCGTCATTAACCCTAGAGTGTCACTAGATGTCAGATAAACTGTAAATAGCCTACCCGGGACTTATCAATAAGTGGTGAAATCAGCCCTTATTTTTAAAAATTATATTTTAAATAAATGAATTATAAAGAACGTGCACCGAGGCTTTTATTAACAGCTATCGAAATCAGAATATTTCATAGCCCTGTGGGCATCGAGCTTTGGAAATTTAAAATCAGCGTTCATTTTTGTCGCTTCGAAATTATACCCATTGATTTTGAGATTTCCTCCTGTTTGTCCGTCGATTTAACGATGTTTGTTTACCTGACACCTGCAGCCTTCTACAGGGAAATCTGATTTAATATAAGTCGGATTATAGCTTTAGAATTGCATAACCGACGCTAAACAATATCCAATGGGAAGGAAAATCAGGAGTTTTGAATTAATTTCACTGTTTGATTACCTTTGAAACTGTTATCATTAATTGTACTCGGCGAAACATAGCGGTAGCGGTCATTGACTCCCTGTCAAAAACTTTTCATTTTCTATACAAAGCCGCATTTGACAATATCTAACACTTCATTGTCAATCGCGGTTTATATAGAAAATGACAAGTTTTTGACAGGGAGTAAATGACCGCTACCGCCATGTTGCGCCGAGTACAGTATAAATGTTTTCTACAACTTCATAACGCAGAAATTAATTGGCTAAAGTTTATCGCGCGGTAACGTAAATTTTTATGGGGCAAAACCTAGTACGGGAGCCCTGGAACAATTTTTTTTGTGATTACTAACAAGCAAATTTTTTGTGAGTAGCTACATTTTGATAAGACGAACAACATTTTTATTTTCGAAAAATCTCGAAAGTGGTAGCTAACAGAGATAGAAAGGATTTCATACTTTGACTTGATGGTCCTAAAATATGGATTGTTTTATTTGTAGGACAAGGTTACTCTTAAATTATATGACTATCAACTTACCAATACACAAAAAATCAGCTGGTTTGGGTTTCTTTTTAGGGTTCTGTAATCAACAAAACTTGGTTGACTACTGTACCCTAAAACAGAACCCTAACCAGCTGACTTTTTGTATATTGATAGGTTAATAGTTATATAATTTAAGAGTGACCTTGTCCTACAAATAAAACAATCCATATTTTAGGACCATCAAGTCAAAGTATGAAATCCTTTCTATTTCTGTTAGCTACCACTCTCGAGATTTTTCGAAAATAAAAATGTTGTTTGTCTTATCAAAATGTAGCTACTCACAAAAAATTTGCTTGTTAATTTAAAGTTGCATATTATACTTATTCGTGGTAGCAAATTTTATTTATAACACGACATTGCATAAAATACATTATGAAAAATCTCATTAGATAATTTATTAAAGGAAAAGATGAAAAGTGAAAATTTTCCAGAAGAGGCGTGTAATGAAGGTAACAACATTTCAAAACACGCGATTTCCAAATTAATTCCTCCAAGTTTTCAATGTGCGAATTCTGCTCGGGAATTCTTGCCAACTTTCATATGTACGACATTGATGTTAATTAATTGCGAGTTGTCCGTAGAAATATTGTTTGATCTATCTAATATAAATGATAGTGTAAACATAACCATATCAGTAAGTATTTATAATGTTTTATTCAATATGATAATATTTCTTATTAATTGCTTAGCAGTTTGTGTTCTTGTAACTTCGGGACTAAAAAGTAGGGACTTTAGCTATATGTAATATTTTGACGACCTCTGTGGCTCAGTGGGTGGCGCGTTGGTAGCGCAAGCCGAGGGTCCCGGGTTCAAATCCCGCCGACGGAACAAAAAGTTTTCAATGTTCCAGGGTCTTGGATGTGTATTGAATATATATGTATGATATAATAAACATTTTAAATATATGTATAATATAAAAGTACTAGCGACCCGCCCCGGCATCGCACGGGTATAAAATATATAGCCACTGAAAAACTGATGAAAATCGATAGCCTATGATCCTTCACGTGGATCTACTTCTTATCTATGCCAAATAACATAAAAATTGCTCTTGTAGTTCGCGAGATAAGCCCTTTCAAATAATTTCCCCCGTTTTTCCACATTCTTCTACTGGGCTGCGTTTCCACTGAAGCGGAGCGGAGCTTAGCGGTGCCGAATTGACCAATCACCATGCTCGAAATCTTCGCTCCGTTTCGCTGTCATTCCGCTGGAATAGCACGATTGGTCATTTCGGGCACCGCTAAGCTCCACTCCGCTTCAGTGGAAACACAGCCTTAGTCTTAGCGTAATAAAATATAGCCTATAAGCCTTCCTCAATAAATGGGCTATCTAAATGTCTAAACACACTAGGCTGAATTACGCCGGCGTAATTTACATGGCCGAAATTACGTTCAGTCGCTTACGTCTGATGCGACACACTATAAATTACGCGAAGAGCCGAAATTTCGCGGCGTAATTTCCGTTGCGGAACGCGCGCGTAAGTAAGTATTTAAAATTCTCAGATGTAATGTGTGCGTTAACGCTTTGGAGATAAGTTGGATTTCCTATGTTCGGTTTTGATAATTCCGTCGCGTATAGTGTGTTGCTATACAAAACATTACCGCCGAATCGTTGCCGAACTTTACGCTCGACTTGGCTCAACGGAAATTCGGCTCACGACGGAATTTCGGCATAGTGTGTCGTCTGTCGCGTTCCGCCCATATTTTGTATGGATTTGAAACGCGGCGTAAACGCGGCGGAATTTACGTCGGCGTTATTCAGCCTAGTGTGCTTAGACCCTAATACTGAAAGAATTTTTCAAATCGGACCAGACGTAGTTCCTGAGATAAGCGCATTCAAGTTAGCCCTTTCAAATAATTTTCCCCGTTTTTTCCACATTTTCATCTATTTTTTCGCTTCTATTAGTCTTAGCGTGATAAAATATACCCTATAACCTTCCTCGGTAAATGGGCTATCTAACACTGAAAGAATCGTCAAAATCCGTTGCGTAGTTTTAAAGATTAAAGGGAACAAAGGGACATGAGGGAAATAAAAGCGACTTTGTTTTATAATAAGTATAGATTAAATATATTTCCGTTGTCTGGTACCCTTAACACAAGTTCTTCAGGTACTTTGCATGGGACCAGACTGACGTGGTGTGATTTGTGAAGCGTCCATAGATATTATTATTATACTACAACTAGCTGTCCCGGCAAACTTCATGTTACTTTGAAACCTTCCCTGGACTTCAAGGATTATTTTAAGACTAAAATTAGCAGAATCGGTCCAGCCGTTATCGAGTTATAGCGTTACTAACACAATTGGAAATCCATTTATATATATTTAGATATTGCTACTTATTATAATACTAAGGGCCTGTTTCGCCACATCCTGATAAAGTGCCGGATAGGCTATCCACAACTTTTTTGACAGATTCTCCATATTATATACTTTGAGGAACTTATAGGAAGTGGTAAACAGGCACTTAGTATATTAATTGTTCAGATTTTAGAACTAGTTAACGAATGGTGAGTGTATATTCGCTGGCGTTATTAGAAGAATAAAAATACCATACAACGGCCTTTTACAGCCTAACACAAGTCGGTTTAAAGAAATAGAAGAACTTAAAAAATGCGGGCTTATGTCGGATAACGTCAGAAGATAAGCGGCCCATCCATCTTGCTCCGGGCGACGTATGAGAGATACCGCCCGCGCCCTTATGTGATCGAATATCGCTTATACGAGACGGTTAAGCTTGTTATTTCTTTTAAAATGTCATATGCTGAAGCAGGAATTTTAAAATTTGTTTGCTGATAGAACGGTTTAGAAAACTAGGTGCCCACGAGTCAGTAATGCCAAACAAAATTACATGAATCTATATCTAAATAAAACGGTTTTTTTTGTCTCGCTAAAACTCAAAACATGCTGAACCGATTTGCTTAATTTTAGTTTTGAAATGTTTGTGTAAGTCTAGGAAAGGCTTATTAATTATTAGAAGAGGAATGCGGTTAAGCTTGTTATTTCTTTTAAAATGTCATAGCTGGAACAGTAATTTTAAAATATTTTGTTTGCTGACTGAACGGTTTAGAAAACTAGGAAAATTACATGAATTCGCACAAACTATGTTGCGGTGAAATTCATTTATCACAGAAACTATAAATTTTTCCGGGATAAAAAGTATCATATGTTCTTTCCCCGAGACTCGCACTATCTCCATACCAAACTTTATCAAAATCGGTTCAGTGGATTATGCGCGAAGAGCTAACAGACAGACAGATAGTAACACTTCGTAGTTATAATTTTAGAATGTTATAATATAATATTTTATTTGCAAAATATGGCACAATAATACTACAACAAGCTAATGTCTCAATTATTTTTGCCACAATAAAAAATATTCTGAATCATTTCCCGGGATTCAAAGTATGTAGCTACAAAATTTTGTCCAAATCGGTTTCGTGTTCATATCAGTATAGACGGTTTAATCTCTGCCACGTGCAAGTTCTAAAGAGATTGTCCTAATTCCTAAAGAACTTGAGATGGATTGGAAGTGTTTCTCATGTCTTATTTTCTTGAAATAATTACACATCAATCCTAAGAATTAAAGCATTCATTCTTAGAAAGAAGTAATTACATAGCTTACTTATTTTATAACAGTTGTAAGTACTATTTTTATTATTGATATTTATTTTTTTACAACTATTTTATATTGTGCACTAGATGACCTTCCTTTTGTTTCCAGGAATATTTCAAAACTAAAATTCGCCAAACCGGTTTAGTCGTTTTCGAGTTGTAGCGAGACTATCAAAATTAAAGATTCATTTTTATTTATGTAGATGACTGCCGAGCAAAAGAGAAGAATAAAAATAGTATAGATAAAGAACCCAACAAGATTCATCAAAATGATTTTGTTAATTTTATCAAAGTGATATTTAGTAGTATTTTAATTGATTTTTATGCCGAAGAAAATAGTGGCATTTTCTTCGGCATAAAAATCAATTAAAATACTCGTTCAATTACGCTCTAACAAGTGAATTTTTATAAAGGGTGTACAAGATTCAGCAAACTTCATAGCGGGGGTGACAAATTTAATAAATCTGTTAATTTTGATGACTCCAACAAGCCAATTTGAATAATTGAGTTTCACTCTTTATGGAAACGAGAGTTCGGGGACTCTGAAACATTTTTAACACTTACAGGAAAATGCTAATTTACTTTTGTGAACTCCTAACCGACTTATAGGAAACGAAGAAGGTTTAATGACGTCAGCGTCGAAACATTTGGGCAAGTTCATGTAACCCATACAAACTTTTTGATTTAATGAGTACTAAAATAGCGCTCATTACAAGTTGTTTTGGTAGTTTATAAATATACCAAAATACCACGTGTTCCAAAGCTATTGCATTGCATCTAGTCTACACGCATAC
The DNA here is from genome assembly GCA_963422495.1 of Polyommatus iphigenia. Lineage (NCBI taxonomy): Eukaryota > Metazoa > Arthropoda > Insecta > Lepidoptera > Lycaenidae > Polyommatus > Polyommatus iphigenia. The sequence continues at coordinate 10,298,203 of OY730182.1, forward strand.
GTCTAAACGCACGCACGCAAACACCGTGCCGAAGTCTGCCGAACTGACACGATGTTAGACAAAGACGTGTTAGGTATATTTTCGTTACGGAATTTCTTGATTCGGTCGCCGCACTCAAAACCCGCGATAAAAGCTATGCAATAACAAAAAATAAATAAAAAAAACTTTAAGTTTATCTGAACAAAATAAAAATCCGTATAAAAACGCCTGCAAGAATATAAATTGATGTACAATTTGACGTTGAAATTCTTTGCTCGAGAGCAAGTCTCGAAAATGGCCGCTCGGAATTGACTTTGATTGATAGATCCTACCGACTGCGCTCCTTGGGAATTACAACAATGAGATCCGAACAAAAACACCACTAGATCGATACATGACCGAAATTACTTTTTGATTTTACTGTCGATAATTAAGATTATAAGAGTGAGAGCTTAATTGGTAGCTGAAAGCATATTTTGTGTTTAGCCCAATTTTTTTTGTTGAGTTGTGAATGCGGTCTCGTTCTAAAGGATCTAAAGAATATGGCTGCATTCATAACTCAATATGTAATTTTTTGTGGGATGATACACAAATGTTTAACAATTTCCATTAAGTGTGTTCGTGCTTTATATTAAGTAGCTTACTGTATTGAGTCTAAAATTATTATTATAATGACTCAGATTTCTTTTCGATTAAGAGAATAAAAAGATTTTTTTCTATAATATTCAAAAACTAAGCAATAAAAGTTATTTAAAAAAATGTACTTAACTGCTAATAAGACGCATTATGTATAGTGAGGGAGGGAGGGAGCCCTAGAACAAATTTTTTTGTGATTACTAACAAGAAATTTTTTGTGAGTAGCTGCATTTTGATAAGACAAACAACATTTTTATTTTCGAAACTGGTTAGGGTTCCGTTTTAGGGTACAGTAGTCAACCAAGTTTTGTTGACTACAGAACCCTAAAACGGAACCCTGACCAAAATCACAAAAAAAATTGTTCTAGGGCTCCCGTACTAGTAAACTTGAATAAAATAAAAGAAAATAGATAATTTTGCCCAAAAGAATAACAAACAATGATTCTACCCAACAATTCCTTTAACTTTCACATACAGAAATCTCAGCTTTCTCCAACTAGTGATGTGGTATTTTCAAACTAAGCCTTTCCAATGTCTCGATTTTCCCTCTATTCAGTATTTCTATAAAATTGTATTTCAGAAATCTATGTATGATTCGCCGTAAAACCTTATACGAAATCAGTGTACAGACATCTATTTGAGATCTACCAGATGCGCGTTTATATTTAGATTTTTGCTGGCATCCCGCCATTTTAGGTTTGGTAGCCTGTTCAACCTTTTTTGTATCGTAGCTACAAATTACAGTATGGCATATGTTTGGTTAAATATAGGTATTTTATAATACGAGGTATTTCTGATCAATAGCATACAATTTGATCAAAATGGTTAGAATATAGCTAGTACTTAAAATGAGTATTACGGCAAACTTTTTATTTCTTACCACAAAAAAAGTTTTTTAATTAAAATAAGATTGCTAATTATAGTAGCTACTCAATATATTGTGCCAATTCCTACCTATTGCAAGTATATTCCTTCGATCGCCAATTCTTGGAAATCTTTTGTTATCGCGGCCCACTTGGGTCTTACGGGGATTGATAGGTTAAATTATGCAAGTACTAATTTCCCCCATTTTTTTCACATTTTCCTATATTTCTTCGCTCCTGTTAGTCTTAGCATGATAAAATATAGCCTATAGCCTTCCTCGATAAATGGGCTATCTAACACTGAAAGAATTTTTCAAATCGGATCAGTAGTTCCTGAGATTAGCGCGTTCAAACAAACAAACTAACAAACTCTTCCGCTTTATAATATTAATAATAGTCTAGATATTATACATTATAAGTACTTATATTTATTTTTGTACTAGCTGTTCCGGTGAACTTCGTGTCACTTAAAAACCTTCCCTGGACTTCTACGAATATTTTAAGACCAAAATCAGCCCAATCCGTTCAGCCGTTTTCGAGTTTTAGCGCGACTAACACATTTGAAAATCCATTTTTATATATTTTTGTATGATTCGTTATACTTCATTAAGATCTTACAATGACTCATTTTCCTTTTTTCTAACTAGCAATATGGAAAAATCACATGAAATACGAAACACTTTCCACTCACAGCTCGTTAAAAGAAAGTTGAAGTCGTCGCTCATGACTAAGGCGTTTACGTTTCAATGACTTCTAATGGGCAATACTTTATACGAACACAAAAAATCGAAACGACTTAACAAGATTTATATTCCGTGAAAATTCTTACACTCTACACTAGTGATGTACCAATATCCCCATCCATACAAATAATATAAATGCGAATGTTTGTCTGTTCGTCTATCCAAACCGCTAAACCGATTTTGCTAGGTATGGAGACACATTCTGGGTAAGGATATAAGGATATTTTAGTAGTAAAAATATTCACGCAACTTGTAACGTTTGATGGTTCGCTCTCTTTCTCTGTTATATGACGTTTTCAGAATGCAAGACAAAGACAAAAAGACCCTGTATAATTATTTGCTGTTTAGATATTTCTTTTAGTAGGAAAAGTAAGTATTTGCAAATGCGAATGCGAATACGCGTATAATTTATCTCCAATATCACTGTATGTGGGTGATAAAATAGTTGACTTTAAATATGACATGTCAAAGTATAGTCACAGTGACTGAGGTGTTATAAGTACTGAAATTACTACTCGTATAATCAGTATATTCGCATGTTTTCGCGCGAATATGAAAAGGATAATATATTGACAACCTCTGTGGCTCAGTTGGTGGACTGTTGGTAGTTCAAGCCGGGGGTCGCGGGTTCGAATCCCGCCGACGGAACAATAATATAAGTTTTCAAAGTTCCTTGGTCATGGATGTGTATTAAATATGTTTATCATATAATAAAAATCTTAAATATATTGTATAGTATAAAAGTATTAAACATATTTCCGTTGTCTGGCTGGTACCCGTAACACAAGTCCTTCAGGTACTTAGCACAGGGCCAGACTGACGTGGTGTGAAGCGTCCATAGATATTATTATTATTATTAGTGCAGTATTTTCGCGCTAAAAGCAGCACTAGCATAGACAGTAAACAAAAAGTTTTGTTCGACGTTGATAGTATGAAGTGTGCTACATGTCATTGTGGTAGGACTATCTGTTATAATTTACTGCATGACCTTGTAGCGCCCTTTGCGTAATATTCCCTATTGCGACTGCCAAAAAATAAGTGTTTGCGAATGCGAGTGCGAATTTTTTACATCACTACTCGACATAAATCAGTAATTCGTATTTGGTTCTTGCTTCGCCATAAATAACGAAATGTAATTCTGAAATTGAGTGGCGAGAAATGGATAAGTTTGGGCCTCTCTGGGTATAACGGACAATTAAATATAATATACGTATAACCCGACGAAAACAGGTATATTTTGACGTGTCTGTCTGTATGTCTGTGTCTGTGGCATCGTAGCCTTAACTGGTGAAAGGATTTCAATCCTTTTTTTATTTGACAGCTGATAATATGATCAAGGATGCTCTTAGGCATAATTCATGATGAACTTTCTCACAGCTCGAAGATTTCGTTTTTTTTTTAATTATTTTATTTCATGATTTATAATTCATTATTTTTTATTGAAATTAGAGCTCTACTGTACATGTCATAAAGGATCTAAGCCTTAAATTAATACGTCATTAACCATGAGCAATTATTAAGAAAACTGCTCATTAAAAAACCTTCTAGCTACTTAAGGCGACGCCTTGATAATTTGGCTGTAGCGATGCCGATTTTTCTCAGCAATGACTAAAGCTAAGAAATTGAAGTTCATTGTCAGTATTCATCATGTCTTTGTCTTTGAATTGCCCATAGCATAACACGATTGGATAACTTTTATAGCACAGAATAATCAATCGAAAAGACCTCTGTAAAAAAAGGGATTCCTATTTTTCCAACAGAGGAGAGTGATTTAAGGTTCCAAAATTTGTACGTAAATTGGTTCAAGCATGCACTTTAATTTGTGCATAGCTTATATGAAATGTATTTATGGTTTTTAAATTATGCGACAAAAACCGTTTTGTCGCTTACGCCCTTTCCATTTTTTGCTGTTCCATTGCTTGTTTTCTATGATAGGCCGGGCCGGCCTCTCATAGAAAACAAGCAATCTAAAACATATCCAACACGGTTTCTTACTTTAACGCTGCATCACCTTAATACAAGCACTGCTCTAAAACCTAATACTAATTAAAACAAAGACGCTAAGTTTGCACTCCTTAAAGTCTGAACCGGCGGAATTTTTATACGAAATTAATTCATTTGACATTTCAAGAAAGTCCCCGTCGCAAATTGACATAACATTTCGCTCGAAATTAAAAAGAAAGTTGGCAAACGTAAGTCGGAACGTTAAAATAAAAAACAAATTAGAGTTTTTTTTTTTTAAATTGGAACGCAAAACTGTGTTTATTAAAGTATCACGGTGGCTGGCGCAACTTTATATAAAGTTAACTCACCCGTAATACAAACAGTCCATGAAATTTATTAACAGTTTTTTGGGTTCCGTAACAGTCATAGCGGCCGGCGATAATACTTGAAATATACTTACATACTTCGATACTAATATTATTAATGCGAAAGTGTGTCTGTCCGTCCGTCTGTTCGTCTGTCTGTCTGTCTATCTGTCTGTTACCTCGTCACGCCCGAACCGCTGAACCAACTTTGCTAAGATGTGTTATGGAGATTTTTTTAATTCCGGTAAAGTACATAGGATACTCTAAATTCCGGAAAAAATTACGATTCTCATGCGATAAAGGAATTTTGGCGCAACGGAGTTACGGGGATAATCTAGTTGTGTATGGATTGTATAGAATATAGACGATGACGCTGAATCTAGTAGATTTAGTAAAATCATTAACTAACGTATGTTAAGAATATTTGGTTAAGATCCATACTAATATTATAAATTCGAAAGTGTGTCCGTCTGTCTATCTGTCTGTTACCTCTTCACGCCCAAACCGCTGAACCGATTTTGCTGAAACTTGTTATGGGCATATTTTAAGTCCCGGGAAAGGACATAGGCTACTTTTTATCCCGGAAAAATACACATACGGTTCCCGCGCGATAAACTGGTTTTGGCGCAACGGAGTTGCGGGCATCATCTAGTACCTAGGCCTTAAATAGTAAAGAAGTATTCTTGAAAAAGATTAGAACAATAAACACGGATCTATTAATACTATAGTAACAATAGTTTCATGCTCATTCTCGATAAATTAATAATCGCATTTTTCGCAGTTTTACGGAACCCTTTGATAGTAATTTCAACACGAAATTGACCAGTTTTTGGGTTGAATTTTCATAGCATTAAGTTTGAACTTTAAGCGAATGTGTATAATATTTCGCATTTAAAAGAATTATTTTATACATATTTGCGACAAATCGACGACTTATTTCGATAAAAGTTTCCTATATCGTTACCCTAGTCTACTCTTATTGCGTGCCGAATATTACAAAATCTATCCAAAAGCGGACCTATTAGATTAGAGAAACTTACCTTTTATACACAAGAGTGTATAATTTATGTAAAAATATTGAAAATTTAATAAATTATATTTATGAAACTCCAATTTATTACTATATTTTAATGTACAGGCAAAATTAACGCAATAATTAACGTTATTAAAAAGCCGTTTAGAAATTTACAACACATTAAGCAACATTTTAATAAAACAAAAACGTGTTTCTAAACGTTACTCATCTTAATTGAATCTTGCCGCCTCAGGTAAAAGCCTCATTTAATAACCTTCTTTAATAAGAAGCATTTGCAGTCAGAACGTAAGGTAACTTTGAGATATTTTAGAAGCAAGCTGAGAAAGTGGTATCTATTGTATATTACGTAGTATGGTATACTATATATACTATATTTTAAATACGTCCTGTATCTTGCTCTCTGTTTGTTTGCTACCTTCGTTTAAGGGCCTACTGTCAAAACGCTAGCCCCGCCTACACACAACGCTATCCTCCAATCGTGATACAATAATTGACTATACATGAATCTTGCTCCCGGGCAATGTGTTTTAGGCTGCAACTAATAGTGAACAATATCGCGTTACAACGGTTCCCGCATTATAGCATGAAAGTAAAGGTCGTAAGTCCCAAAACTGTTTTTTGATGATTATTTAAAAACTAAATACAATACTAATATTTCCTTTAGCTATTATTTTATAAAGTGTGTGATTGTAGTAGTGCAATTTATTTAATGATATTAACTCAATAAGTGTAACAGATATTTGTTGAAATGCCCAAAAATATTCATAATTTCGAAAAATAAAACTATCGAGTCAAAATAAGTGAATCGTGTTTTCCGTTACCTAAATATCAGATAAATATACAATGATTAAATAAATCTCAATATCATTTGAGTCAATCGTCTTCCGGGATCGTAATACTTCTTAGAAAACACAGTAAAATTGCACAGCCCGCTCTTAACTCCTTAACAAAAAAAAAAATTCTGTCAAAACAGGTGAGATATTTTAGAAGCCAGAGAGAATAGATAATACCTTTAATGTTTTTTTTTGTTACCTCTTTATGCTTTGACTAAAAAATCGTTCAAGAAGAAAGCAATATTTTAAATTCATCAGTGTCGTTAGGTGTCTGTCCGTCTGTTACTCTTTAACTTAACCGTTTATGGTTAAACCGACCTTTTTTATTATGAATTATAATCCCTGTCTTTATTTGTTATTGACTGTGAATGACTTTCTTTTAATTTTGGGCCTATTTCACAATCGAATATTAAATAAACTTCCAGATAAGTTTAACCAATCAGGTGATTATGAAAGGCTTTATGCAGCTAGTGAATGATCTTATCTCTCTTTCCAGCAAGCCACATCAAAGAGCCAGTTTGGTTAGCCGCTACCAATCGACTAAGCTTGTGGCGTGTTCAATGAAATTTAGGCCTACCTAAGGTTCACTGTTGGTTTGTACTTGGTGTTATAGTGGAGTGTTGCCACTGAAATGATTGATAGTTCAATAACTGAGAGCACTTTAAATAGTACTCTAATAGGAATGAATGAATTAATACTTTATTGTGCACAATCACAGTTACAATAACAACATACTTAAAATAAAATATAAGGGATATACAGGCTGTAACAAAGCTATGTGATGATACTTTAGGGTGTGTACTGTGTCGGTGTTCCTTGTAGAGAGTCTACTGTGAGAGTAGCGGCGCAGAAGAAACATTTTTTTTGTGATTTGTATGGGCAAGCGCTCCAGCATCACTAGTTTTCCCATACAAAAGTAAGCAAACTTTTTGTATCAAAAATCAATATTGGTTGAATTAAAAATATTACAAAGGGCCTTTGTTTATATTTTTTTCATAGTTCATAAGTTCTGTAATATGTCATGGTTGTTTTGGTGCAATAAAGGATTTTCATTCATTCATTCATTCATTTTTTTACTCGCAAAACAAAGTAGATAGATTTTAAAACATGATGCATCATGCCTAATGAAAAATCGGACCAGTAGTTTCAGAGTAAACAAACAAACAATTCCTTTATTATTACTTTAATATCTTCAATAATTAAATCACTATAAAAGCGATATAACGATAATCTAAAAACGTTGTTTTGATGAAAAAGCTCAAGTAAATAAAGGCCAAGTCCCGGAGGACGAAACTAATGAAAGTGTAATCTGGGTTGCGTGACTGCCATAATTTAGATCTATGTTTGATCGGACTTAATTAAATTATAAAATATTTACATCAAAGGCCTTTTATCTGACTACGTCAGGATTATTAATTATTATTTTTAATAAACCTATAATCTTTATTAATATTATAAATGTGAAAGCGTGGATGTTTGTTACGCTTTCACGCAAAAATTACTTGACGAATCATCATGAAACTTTGTACACATAATATACTCTTGGAGATATTACAAGTTACATAGGTTGCTTTCATTTTAAAAAAATATTAAAAAAAAAACTGTTGACGTGGCCGCGGATGAAATCGCGGGCAACAGTTAGTACTATGTCATATATAATCATTTTTTTTTTCTTCTTTTTTGGCAACTTGACACAAAGGTTGTGTATGTTGTGCCACAGACAAGGTAAAAAGGTAAGGAATATGGCGGGAAAACCATATTCCTCCTATTATAATTTTCATCATCGTTTTCATGTATCGTCAGGTCTAAAGTCTAGTCAAAGTCTAAGTAAAAGTCAATACAGTCAAGGAGTCAAGTCGGTCGATTCAGTAAAGTGGTAGACGCTTTACTGAAACTTTCGATGGAGTTTTGGAGGGAACACAAAATAGCACGTTTCTGGATATTACATCACTTTCCTACACTTGTGAATGAACACGAATATCTAATGGTTAATATTCTATCAATATTACACAATAAAACCCAGCTAACACAATTTTAGGAAAATAATACAAAAACACAACAGCACTCTTTCACATGCCCGCCAAAACATAATAATTATTTATTTTGCGCCACAATCTTGTGTAGGCCTACTAGGAAACAGGGGCTGTACCACGAAACCGTTTTGAGACTCAAACGAGAAGCCACGTCCTTCTCTAACAAACGTGAAATGACGTTGTTAGAGCAGGACACGGCATTCTCGTCCGATTGTTTGAGTCTCAAAACGGTTTCGTGGTACAGCCTCTGCATCGCGCTAGCGAAGTTTTTGAAGCTCGGCTTTATGTATGATAACGACAGCTGTAATCAATATAGCTAGCATCAGCCCTCTTGGGCATACCTACCACCTGGACAGGAGCGGAGCAAACAGGTCACTTGTTGCCCCTGTTGGTAAACGACTACTACTTAGTTTCAAGTGCGTTGCCGTTATTTAGCTACTAGCTAAAAGCCGAGCTGTGTGAAGGCTTGCGTCGTTTTTCTGCGTGGTAATAATCTTTAAGGTAGTTTTTTATATTTTAATAGTAAGCAAACCTTGAGTGACTGATAATAACACATCAACATATAAATAAAAATTACTATGTTAAAACACAAATCAATAGGCGTGATAGCTTTTTCCGTAAAGTGTACCACAAAAGTGCTTAGATTGTGGGATATAGGTACTAGGGCTTCGCTCGATCTGATTACTTGTGACATTTTGAGTGACAGCTGTTTTGCCCACGCACCCTTGATAATGTCATCTACGTGTTAATTACTCTTGTAGGTGTGAGTCGTAAGTGTGACATTACACACTGAGATCCACTCCACTGACTGACTAATGTTCACTGCTTTAAGGTTCACTACCACGAAGGTAACATCGTCATGTGTGTATTTAAAACAGCTGTCAGACAAAATAACACCAGTGATATAATATTTTATAATAATTTAGCCACATGACCTTTCATCTATACTTAATATTATAAATGCAAAAGTGTGTCTGTCTGTTATCTCTTCACGCCCAAACCGCTGAACCGATTTTGCTGAAATTTAGTACGGAGATACTTTGGGTTCCGAGAAAGGACATAGAATACTTTTTATCCCGAAAAAATGTACGGTTCCCGCGCGAAAATATTTTGGCGCAACGGAGTTGCGGGCTTCATAGTTTTTAATATAATTTGATCTCCAATAACTATTCAACTCGAAGCTTTCGTAACTATTGAAAAGGGAAGGAGACAATGATCTGCGTGTTTCACAACCTTTATTTTCCTTCCTTGATGAAACCATCCGCAAAAACACTACCTGTCCTTACTTAAGGTCGGAACACGCGATCTGGCGCCTCTGCGGCGAAGCGACATCAAAAACCGCTTAGCGGTCCCAGAATACCACCTTGGGGACGCCTCGTGTATTTTATGTTTGTGTTGTTAAAACCTACTTGTAGTTAAATATTGGTTAGTTAGATTAATGTTAGTACTAAGTCGCTGTGTTGTAAACTTAAAGTCAACGCTTCATCGGTTTTGAATTTCATATTATATCATTGGATGCGAAAACTGTTTAGTGATTGAAAGACTGCGTTCAGATTAGCGTGACATTTGGTGATAGATTAATTATTCTAAGTTGCATATCGACGGGTAAAAGGTAATAGGGTATAAGCGCCAAAAAGTGAAATGTTCAGGAGAGTCGTTTAAAGTTTTGAGTTTAAGAAAAACTGATGTATCTCTGTTATTTATTGACGTATCGTGATAATTTAAACAGTTATAAAATGATAAAAAAATGTGCTATTTAAAGTGTTATTTGTCGCTTATAACAATTACTTTAAAATTTTGAATGAGGTAATATGGCATAAGAGACAAATGACAAAATAAATATTAGAGGATAAGAAGCCTAAACAACATTCTGATTTCTTACATCGCAAAGTAAAAGGGTATACGAGACTAGACGATTCAGTAAGTGTTATAGGAAAAGAAGGATAACGTACTTTTTACAGGTCGTGTTATGGTCGTTTATTAGTTAATAGAACACAAGTAGACTTTCACAAAAACTAGAATTATAAGACTTAAGTGACACACATGTGACACACAATGTCGTTTGAAAGTGAAGGAAAAGAAGAATTATCAACATCTGGCGACTGGCATTGCGTGAGTCTATGGAAATATGGTTGAAAAAGGTTGTAGGGTATAACCGACAGAGTAATATGAAAATAAATTTTGCATATATAAGGTACAAGCGCCAAAGCTATGATCAATTACGAAATGGAAGAAGGCTATAAACGACGTTTCTAGTATTTGAGAGAATTGATTAAAAGTTATAAGCAGCCGAAAGCTGCAGACAAATATTTTTTGCAGGGGTACAAGCACCCTTACAGACAAACTGACCTGAATTTTTGTCGGTTACAAAAAAATACTACTAGGAAATTGCTTTTTTTTGCTAGGGCATAAACGCCAAAAAACTCATCGTAGAGCTATGAGAGTCAGCGCATTCGTAAGAGCGGGAAATTTTAAGTAAGATGGCATTTAAAACTCATTGAACAAAATTGTCGCTTATTACCTTTCTTCTTCCTTTTAACCGTCGATATAGTATCTCAATGCTAAGTTGTATATCTCATCTTTTCTCGAACATCTCTTTTGAAATATTTTTATACTAGAAGACGCCCGCAACTCCGTTGCGCCAATTTTTTTTTTAATGAAATAAGGGTGCAAACTTGCAAACGGGTCACCTGATGGAAAGCAACTTCCGTCGCCCATGGACACTCACAGCATCAGAAGAGCTCCAGGTGTGTTGCCGGCCTCTTGAGGGGGAATAGGGTAATAGGGGAGGGTAGGGATGGGAACGGAAGGGAATAGGGTAGGGGATTGGGCCTCCGGTAAACTCACTCACTCGGCGAAACACAGCGCAAGCGCTGTTTCACGCCGGTTTTCTGTGAGAACGTGGTATTTCTCCGGTCGAGCCGTCCCATTCGTGCCGAAGCATGGTTCTCCCACGTATAAAATTTCGTTTATCGCGCAAGAACCGTACATTTTTCCGGGATAAAATGTATCCTTTTTCCTTCCCCAGAATTTCTATTTTATATTATGTATATTTTATATCATATCTCTATACCAAATTTCAGCTAAATCGGTTCAACAGTTTGTGCGTGAAGAGGTAACAGACACACTTTCGCATTTATAGTATTAGTATGGAAGTATGGATCTCTAATGTTTCACAGCTCACTATCAACTTTACGTCAAACATTTTAATGCACTTTAACACCTCCATCGTGGGTATCGCAGACACAATAGATTTTCAATTGCTATGCGGCAGCCGGCTGCCACTTGGGGATCGATGGGTTAAAACTAAATATGCTAAAATACAAATAAACAAACGGCTAATAAAATGAACCTGTAACGAAGTTAAAGAGGGGAATTTTCGAACGTTCCCAAATCACTGGCGAATTGATCAGATTTCCGACCAAATGGAGCATGAACACCATCGCAATGCCAATCACAGGACCCTCGGCTTTAAACAACATCAAAAAGGGTGTAGACACTCCCAACACCGAATTCATATTTGATTGAAAGTTTTTATAGTTACTCATAGATATAACGGAACAAATAGAAGTAGAATGAAATTAACGGATTACATTATTTTACGGAACTTTATAAAATAAAATGGCTAAGTATGGTTATAAAATATACCTTAATACCACAGACATAAGTAACTACGTAGTACTTATTATCTCAGTGCTTAATACTTAATCTAGATATAAATAAAAATGGATCCATATTTCCCTTGGTCACGACATCACGCTAAACGGAAAAATGTACGGTTACTGCACAATATATTTTTATTTTTTGCTCGGGAACGGACAAGGGATACTTTTTGTCCCGGAAAATGTACGGTTCCCGCACAATAAACTTTGATAATTTTCGCCTAAAATATTTTATCTATTTTTATGAAATTTTGTATGGAGATACTTTGAGTCTCGGGAAAGGACAAGGGATACTTTTTGTCCCGGAAAAATGTGCGGTTCCCACGCAATATACTTTTATGATTTGCGCGTAAAGTCAATCGATGTACGGGAACAACTACAAACTACAGTCCACGCGGGCGAAGTCGCGGGCAACAGCTAGTTGAATATAATAATTTTACACTTTATTATTGATATAGTATAACTCGGGAATAGCATTTTTCCAAGACAAAGTAAGTCAATGTTGCCAATATCCTTTCCCGGGACCCATAGTTCAATGTACTCTCTCTCTACTCTGTACTAAATTTCATCAAAACCTGTTCAGTATAGCTCTGCGGCGCTCAGTATAGCTCTGTTCAGTATAGCTCTGCGGCGCTCAGTATAGCTCTGTTCAGTATAGCTCTGCGGCGCACATACATTCTGCATGGCGCGGCCATGCAGAATGTATGTGCGCCGCAGACTCGATCACACAAAAAGTGTGCCGTCTGCGATCTCCCATATGAAGACACAGACAAACTTTCACATTTTATTTTATTTTATTAGGAAAACAATCAAGTATACAAAGAAAGTACAAAAGAAAATACAAAAGAAAACACATCTATAATATTAGCAAGAATAGTGAATTATTGGATAGACGTTGTACTAAACGATAGTAAAACCTAGTGCAAAATTGTAAATCAAGATGCACTTTAATGAATAAATAGCTTACAAAAGACATGAAATATTAGCGCATGCTTGGCACTGGTCCTGCAGAAAAGTAGCAGAAGTAGCGAAACTATCACAACATTGTCACATTGCCGCGATGGTCGGTAAGTAAGATATTTGGAGAGTCATACAAACATACGTCAGACGTGAGCTGGCATAAGGTCCTCGATACGCCTCGTTGAGGGCATTATGCGTGTGGTCCAAGGCACAAGCTTTGGCGAGTACTCATTTGGCACACACTGGTGTATCACAAAAGATGTTAATATATTTTGAAACAACTTGTCGCGTATTTAAAACTATTCTATTGACAAAATACTGGTGTTTCACAAAAGATATTCTGATTTGAAACAACTTGTCGCTTATTTAACACTATTTTGTATTGAAAAAATATTGTAAATCATCAGTGTCAAAAATATAAAAATGTACAATTATTATTTTTTGACACTACAAAATATAATATTGGCAAAATAATATAATATTCTTAATTTATTGACTTTTCTAAGCAATTGTTTGATAAATGTATTTTTAATAACGCAGTGATTATAACAATGTTAAGCATTAATTTGCGGAGGCAAATCTTGTTTTGCTCTTCATAATAATATAATTGTTCTCCCAGTTATAGTTTCAAGTCACTATTGCTTGTTCCCGTGAGGAAGTTTTTTGACAAAAATTACAAAAACTCGGCCCTTTTCATACCTATGCTATTCGCTATCACGTTAAAGTAAAAAGTATTATATCGCTCACTTTCATAACTTGTCCCACCGGCCAACTTTTACGGAGGTAGTCGTAAAGTCGGTAGTGTTCGCGGCGTCAATTGGGACGTGATACGTCACATTTGTGCCATGATGGATTTACGGGATAGTTACGTCTGTAATACAAGATGGCGGATTATCAAATATATAATTTCGTGGATGGTTTCTTGAAGGTATTGATTGAAAGAAGTCGACAAAGTTAACGCAATAAACCGAGAACAACCCTACTAGACAAGTGGCAAGCTATTATCGTAAACGCCAACAAAATGTATGGATTTGACATGAGTATTCACTAGCGAAGCGATGACTTATGTCAAATCGCATACATTTTGAGCGTTTACGATAATCGCTTGCTACTTGTCTAGTAGGGCTGCACACTTTGCTGTGATAAACAATACTTATAACCTATTAAAAAATATTTTTATCCCTTCTCGTTATCTATGGCGAACTTTGAATAATTTCTGAATCTATTCAATTCAATAATTTTCGTTGAGAAATTCATGAACCGTACATTTTTCCGGGATAAAAAGTATCCTATGTCCTTTCCCGGGACTCTAAGTATATCTATAAGTACCAAATTACAGCAAAATATATCTCAATGGTGTGTCCCTAATATAGAGTTCCCTATACTATACACTGTATAATTGGGAGATATGTAACACATTACGCATCCTAAAGTTTTATATCATTTAGTTTTGTTACATTCTGTATACTGATAGTGTCATGTTTTTGTTTGTAGAACATTATTCACCACTTTGCATCTATCTCCAAGTGGAACTAAAACCGATGCACACGTCTAATTTAGAACTGGACTTCCGAAACTTGATTTCAGCTTACAAAGTTAGGTCACACTAACTTGGGTTTTGACCCGTATAAGTAAGTCTGACGGTGATTCTGTAAATATTTGCGAAGTTCGGCTTGTCTACATAGGAATTTATCATCATCATGACTCTGATTCCAAAAGTTTTCTTACCTATAAAATATGATGATCATTCGAAAAAAACGGAACATTAAAAAGAAAGCAATCACAACGGCTGCATACTTGGTTGTATTTATGGTCCCAGATCACAAAGTGATCAGACACAACTTATTTTAAGTTTTAACCTTAGGTTCTCAGTAGGGTCTCATGTACTTAAAATACATGCGTGTTTGTGAAGCTCTCCGTGTGACACCTGGGCAGGTACCAGGTGAGATGGCAACTAAAAATTAGTGTTATTTATCTTAAATTCAAATTAAGTATGTAAATTTTACTATGCTGTACTCGGCGAAACATGGCGGTAGCGGTCATTGACTCCCTGTCCAAAACTTGTCATTTTCTATATAAACCGCGATTGACAATGAAGTGTCAGATGTTGTCAATGACTGCTACCGCCATGTTTCGCCGAGTACAGTATAATTTGTATCTCAAAGCTACGGTTCTTCTCTATAAATCAACACCTTTTTCATATCCAATTATTTTTATTGCTGATAGTACAGTAAACTTCAACAAATTAACGTGTCAACTAATATTCAACGTAATAAAGTCTTTTAAAACATGAAAGAACGAAGACAAATGACGTTCTTTATTATTTCGCTAAGCTGTAAAAGTTTAGCAGTGAGAGACTGTTAAGCTCACCTTTGGGACAGCTCTCAGTCAATTGTTAAACTATACTCCATGTAAAGACTCTTTACTTTAGTGCTGTCAATTTGTTAAAAGGATTTTAGGAAAGCTAGAAAAGTGTTTTATTGTTTGTTTTTACAATGTGATTCCGGCGCGGCGTAGTATAACTTACGTTTGTCTTATACCGCTTTAAGCTATTTTGATGCAATTGTAATAGAGATTTTCTGACTTTTCGAAAAATGCGCTTTAAGATGATTTGATATAATAATATTGCGGTTACTCTGAGTCCCGAAAAATGAACATTTCCCGCGCGGTAAACGCATTTTTCCGCAAACGACACGTGCACCATCAGATCCCGTTCTAATAAAGATATCAATAGATGACAAGGTCAAAGATTAGCGAATTTTGTTAATAAAATAAAGAAATCACGGTAAAAAATAAGTGTTCCCAAAATTTCAGCTCGATAGCATTTGTATTTTTTATGTTATGCGCCTTCAAAGTTGGATAATCAAGTCGAATTTTTTTCAATTAAATTTCTTAATATTTGTATACCATTCGATAACTTATGCAATTAAAAGCAACTTTTGTTATGAAACCACTTTCATAAACGCAATATTTAATATACTTATCGAACAAAGTTCTCTCCCGATCCGTACAAACTACGAAAGAGTGACGTCAGTCTTTCGTAGCACTTTGTATGGAGCGTTTCGGGCAGGTCTATTTTAGGTCTATCTTGGTGAATTTTTAAGCTACCAGAGTCATTCTTTCAGCGATGTTTCTATTTTTTAAGGGTCTTTCAAATACCAATAAGAAAAAAGAATAGTCACCAAGCCTATTGGACGCAGCAGTTAAGCATTTGTGTATCACCCCATAAAAATGCGTATTGAGAATTATGAATGCAGTTCATTGGATCATTAAAAAAAACTGCATGCACTTGGTTAGTACACCAATGCTTAACAGCGACCAAATATGCAGCATTTTTAGCAATATTCTGCGAAATAACTCAACCTGAGTGAGTGTACGCATAGGCATGCGTACAGCACCTCTCTCCTCTCCCATACAGGCTGTACGCATGCCTATGCGTACACTCACTTATTTACTTAAAGGTTGAAGTTTATTTCGCGGAATATTGCTAAAAATAATAACAAACTAAATTTTAAGCTATGGATTTCCGCAAAGTAACGCCTGATTCTATTAACTAATTATGCAGCATATCTAAGCTATTTAAGGGTTCTGTCTTCTTTTGTCATGACTGTGACGTTTCCAATATTCCAGACATTTATACTATAATATCTTGTATATTTATACGTACTTTTATTAGTACAAAAGCTATTTCAGAAGCAGATGATAACGAGAATTTCCTAAAATGTGTAAGTATCGCGAAATTTTATCAGCATTTTGTATCAACATCCTTGTCTCAAATTCGATAAGGCAACGGAAACCTTATTATGGATATCCCCGCGATATCGAATAAGAAATAAAAATATATTTAAATATATGCGCATATTTATTGTAATTTTGGTTTGTTTTTCAAAGATATTTGTTATAGTGTATGTGATAAAACGTTATATTTGCCAACTATAGCTTAGAAGTTACATTCTAATAGAATATAACTTGTAGTTTAATGAAGTAGCCTGTTTGTTTTAATAATACTGAGAAATTTTGCTGGGAAAATGAGGTTAGAAAAAAGAATTATCATACAAAAGCAATACTTATATTTGAAAAAAGTTTTGGATTTTTATTTTAGCCTGCAACTCCGTTGCACCCAAAATTCGTTTATTGCGCAGAAACCGTATATTTTTCCGGGATAAAATGTATCCTATGTCAATATAAAAAGTATTTCTAGTAATAGTATTATTTGAACAACACTTCTTTCACGGTGAATCTCCAGTAATGCCTATACTACCGGTTCGATAACTAATCCTTTCGCGTTCACACATCTTCTACATTTCTACTGTGGCTACGCCAAGCTGCTTCGAGCATAGCATATTCTGCTCCTGTTTTGATTGCGCAAACAAGAATCAAGGTACAACTAGTGTAGGAAACGAACCGATTCTTTGTATGGGGACCCCGGAATAATTCCTCAGTCGATGAAACTTTGCTGGGTTATAGAATAGTATGAGCCAATACTATCATATAAAAATCCAAAAAAAAAAAACATTAGGAAGTCAGTTATTTATACCTAAAAGTACAAATCTGTGTATATATCGAACGCCATAATTTCTCAGTCTAAATTTATTTTACCAAATGATTTATTTATACAAGTATGTGATACTTTATAAAAATCCAAAACTTTTTTCAAATATAAGTATTGCTTTTGTATGATAATTCTTTTTTCTAACCTCATTTTCCCAGCAAAATTTCTCAGTATTATTTTTTTTCGCATATGACTTAAGAATGTCATTTGGCGTCATGAGTAAGAAAATCCAAAAAAAAACCATGCCAATAAAAAAATATTAAAAATCTATAAAAAACTTAATATGCAAAATTTCTCAGCATTGTTTCTTTTTAAAACTATGTTATGTAGTGAAATATACACACAAATACAAAATATCCAAAAGAAATACCATCCAGAACACCGAAATTTTAGAAGCGAAGCTATGTATCTATCCCGTGTTTACGCAATAATGTACCGTCTTGCTTTACTAGTTAGGTGCAGATTAGCGTCATCGTGCATATAGTATGACCTTGACCGCGTGACCCGTACGGTCTAGGAACCTCGCGGGTCGGTGTGTAATTCTTTACATTTTACATTTTTCTTTTCTTTGTGGGTACGTAGACAACACAAAACTAATTGAGATAGATAATATATTTTTGTCTTCGCTAAAAATTAAAAGTTATAGGTACTTACATGTAAGTATCTACCTACATAACATAATATTATGTAGAATAGAATAATAAATAATTAATAAAACTTATTTACCTCAATGTTAAATAAGCAATTATTTTTATTATTAATTATGTTTACGAATTGTACAGTTGCTTGAAAAACACCATAAAATATAAACTATCGGCTATGGCAGGGTCGGATTAAGTCTGAGCTCCTCAAGATAATAATTTATTATTATAATTAGTTAAGTACATTATTTATTTATAAAAATATAAAATGAAATATTTGGTGGATTTATTACATTAGGAAATCAAGTATTTTTATTTAGGACGTATTAAGGCCGTCCCCTGAGCAAACGACCTTGACCATGGCATACATTTGTCGCGTTGCCGAGATCGCACCAAAACCCTATTTTTTACTTATCTTACTTCAATATTGACCTAAAAAAATTCTAACGGTAAATAATATGTAATTAGTGAAATTGTCAATCTATCGGCGAGTATTTTAAAATAAACTTAATTTGTAAATACTTGGGAGATGCTGAATGTATGTTTGAATTTTAAGTATAAAGTTAAATTGGTATGACTTTGGAAGCTGATATCATGAGTATAATAAACAAAAATAGGAAATAAATAACAGTAAAAAGAAAGGTTATAATTATGCAGAAGATTATTGCTGTATATTTATTATATTTTTGTAGCTTTCAAATTATGATTTAACCATCCTTTTCTCAAAGCAATTCAGACTCTTTTTGACCCCCTAAAACTTCGTTGTGGATAAAACAATAAGCTTGAATTTTCAGTTGCTAAGCAAGCGTTGTATAAACACGGAATACTTAAGTATTTAAAAATATTTAATTCAATTTGAACCAGTAGGTTCAAATTGAATGAAATTTACTGAAACTTTACTTTGAAATTTACTGAAAAAAAAAATTTTGAAACTGAAAATAATAAGGTTTTTACGGATGGGAAATTATTTTCCTTTGCCTGTTCATGACTAACCAACATGGGGAATTATTTCCCTTTGCCCGATTACGAAAGAAATGTATAAATAAATATAGTAGTTCGTTGATCTAACTCTACTTTTGAATTTATTTTCCTCGATTAATGTGCACAAAATTGTTTAAGTTAAAACGAGCTTATGTATCAGTATGCGAATAAAGCATCCAATAAACAATAAAATACCTAATCTTTAGGAGGTGTTTTAAAAAAAAAAAACATTAATCAGACAAATGAAACTGTTTGAAATACTCCTGCGGACATAATGCCACTTTGCGTTTTTTAAAGGCATTATCTAAAACAATTGATACTAAAAATTTAAAATAAACTAAAATAATTGACAAATCTTAAAAGTTGACAAAAATAAATCCCCATTTTTTATATATAGTGACGCTAAATGAAGTTGCTAATGGACAATGAGAACTATTTCCCCTCTTGCAAGTATGTATTTCAAATGAATCAAAACCACATAAACACTACGTTTTTTCAAAACTCACATTTATTTGATTCTTACATTGACACATTCTTACATTGAAAGGGCTGGGTTGCTAGTAAGATAATGTTGTACTTATCTTAGATTCTATTTGTGAAAAGAAAAAACCATAAAAGGTTGCCATTTCAAAGATATTCGGAATTTTAGATAGATTGAGAAATGAGAGGGTGGGAAAATACTTCCCTGTACCCGATTAATGGTTAAGAACTGAAACTTGTTAAACGTTCTTAATTTTGTCACTTAGGTACTCACTGTCTGACTGACTGACTGATTTCTGCACACTTAACATCGTGACTAAATTTGTAATCCCATACAAATGTAGATTATAAAGTTACATATTTTGCAGATTATGATTAAGAATCATTGTACCCGTATCATCGATATCTCCGGTATATCATCGGTAGACAGATATTTAGCTGTTAGTGCTTTGGGTCTTAATCACGGGAAAACCTAAACATTTCATAATAATTTCTGTCCAGTTTTCTAGATACTCTAACTTCGTGAATAACTTTGTGATCCCATATAAATGTATAGGATTACAAAGTTACATTTGCAGTTTATGTATCATTGTTGATTGTACTCGTACCATCGATATCTCGGTTATATCATCGGTAGATAGATATCTAGTTAGTGCTTAGTGTCTTAAGAGCGGGCTGTGCAATTTTGCTGTGTTTTCTAACAAGTATTACGATCTCGGAAGACGATTGACTCAAATGAAATTGAGATTTATTTAATCATTGTATATTTATCTGATATTTAGCTAACGGGAAACACGATTCACATATTTTGACTCGATACTCGATAGTTTTATTCTTCGAAATTATGAATATTTTGGGCTTTTCAACAAATATCTGTTACACTTATTGAGTTACTATCATTAAATAACTTGCACTACTACAATCACACACTTTATAAAATAATGGATGAAGGAAATATTAGTATAGTATTTAATTTTTAAATAATCATCATTAAACAGTTTTGGGACATACGACCTTTACTTTCGTGCTACAATTCGGGAACCGTTGTTACGCGATATTGTTCACTATTAGCCGCAGCGCAAAGCACAATTCTCGGGGGCATGATTCTATCATTTATATACTTAAATAAACTTACATATAACGAGCGCGATTAATAAAAGATATTAAATTACTAGTCTGATGACGTCACATCCAAATCGGAAGTACCGCAAAAACGTTTTCGTCAGTATAAATTAAAAAATATAAAATCATATTTTCAAATCGACTTTTATTTATTAATCATAAGCTTTTATTTGATGATAAGGGTGAAATACGGTTTCCTAGGCCAAGTTCTACTTGAAATATGCATTTGTGCAATGAAATTAAATATAGGTCAAGTAGCCTATTTCGATATGCAACGGATATAGTCCCGAAATCATTTAAATATAGATTTAGTACCAAAATTATAAAAAAAATATATTAATAAATAATAATATTTTGAAAAATAATACCAAGAAAGAACTGGTTAAGTTTTTGCACGCAGGTCTTATTGACAAGAAGGTAGTTAGATATAAGTCCAGTTTGACCTACATGGGAGAGGTATCTGCACGCTTATCCAAAATAATGAAAAACAACGATATGCATGTCGCATTCAGGATAAATAATACTTTAAAACATCATTTGTGTCACAATAAAGACCGGATTGATAAAAAATATCAGTCTGTTGTCTATAAGATGATGATGATGATGTTATTTGCTTTAAGTAATTAAAATTTTCGTAGATTTCCCTTTTTTTAACATATTTTATGATTAGTATTAATTTATTATTTATTAATTATTGTTAACAAAAATTTACTAATATATTTCCTAAAATTTTAAATAATTTTACTGATATGGCCCATTTGATCTTGTTTTGAAATTGTGTTTTTATTTTCTAATTTTATTTTATTTATACTGCTCTTAGTTAAGATTTAAATGTATTCTCGTAGTTTTAACCTATTTATTATTATGAAATTTCTAGCTTGTTATTACTGTTAACTTGCATGTAATTTTAATTTTATTTAATCCATAATCATATTTTATCGATTTAATTGTGTTTTGTTACGAAATCAATTTTTATACTGTATATTCCGTAGAGCTATAATCGTGAATGCTGTGTCGCCTGTTAAGGTGCATGCATCGGTACAGATTACTATTATTGTGTTTAACAAGGTTTTAATTTATGTACTGTTTGGTGTCCTTAATTTAAGTAAATAAATAAATATAGGATCGATTATCCTAAAATATGCGATAGTCAATAGTGTATACGTTGGTCAAACTGAACGCAGCTTTGAGAATCGGTTCTCTCCTGACAAAACTTAGTCACATTTAGATAAAATCATAAACATCTTTTAGATAATAATCATACAGTGCCCAACATTATGTCAAGTATTTTGCCGCGACTTAAGACCTTCCCCCTACGAAAATTTCGTAATTTACCGTTTTTAGAGCCTTATTAACTCATAATTTGAAAGCCACAAAATTATTATAAAAATACAGCAATAATCTTCAGTACCTATACGAGTATGAACGTTCCTTTCATAGTTATTAATTTCCTATTTTTGGTTTTTATACTCATGATATTATCAGCTTTCAAAGTAATACCAATTTATTTAAATTCAAGCACACATTCAGTATCTCTCTGGTATTTACATAATATTACGATTATTTGAAACACACGTCAATAGATAGACAATTTCATTAGGTACATATTTGACGTTTGAATTTTTTTTAGGTCAATTTGGAACTAAGACATGTAAAAAAATAGGTTTTTGGTTCGATCTCGGCACCGCGGCAAATGTATGGTCAAGGTCGTTTGCTCATAGGATGGCCTTAAGTGTAAAATTAAGGTTTTTAGATTTAGGGCTGTAAGGTTAGAAACTTGGTGACTTGACACCACGAACTATGATATTATGTACTCGTCTTGGCAACATTTTTACATGAAAATGTTTTTGGTAAGGTCTAGTTTAATTAATTTTAAGTAATTTGAAAGCTACAAAATTATTATAAAAATACAGCAATAATCTTCAGTACCTATATGAACGTTCCTTTCATAGTTATTAATTTCCTATTTTTGGTTTTTATACTCATGATATCAGCTTTCAAAGTAATACCAATTTATTTAAATTCAAGCATACATTCAGTATCTCTCTAGTATTTACATAATATTACGATTATTTGAAACACACGTCAATAGATAGACAATTTCATTAGGTTCATATTTGACGTTTGAATTTTTTTTAGGTCAATTTGGAACTAAGACATGTAAAAAAATAGGATTTTGGTGCGATCTCGGCACCGCGGCAAATGCAAGGTCAAGGTCGTTTGCTCAGGGGATGGCCTTAAGTGTAAAATTAAGGTTTTTAGATTTAGGGCTGCAAGGTTAGAAACTTGGTGACTTGACACCACGAACTATAATATTATGTACTCGTCTTGGCAACATTTTTACATGAAAATGTTTTTGGTAAGGTCTAGTTTTTTCTTTTTCAAATATTATGATTTGATAATATTTTCGTTTATATATGCTTTTCTGCAAGAGACGTGTACGAGTAACACTTCTTTTTCAAGTATAAGCACTATTAATACGTCGTTTCATTTTATGCTGCACTTTTTTATGTTTTCCACTCCTTTTTAGGGTTCCGTACCAAAGGGTAAAAAATGCCCGTCTGTCGCTCTATAACAGCAAATACTAATTTAAGCAAAATATTTAAGAGGGCTCCCATACAAGAAACGTGATTTTTTTGCTCGTAACTCGTAAGATTCAATAATGACAAAATCCTAAATTATATTAATTGTACTTTAAAATTAAGTTATAATAAAATTAAAATAAAATAAATACGTTAGGAATCTCATACAAAAAACACAATATTTGCCTACTTTCGCTCTATAACGGTACAGAACCCTTCGTGCGCGAGTCCGACTCGCACTTGGCCGATTTATTTTTCTTAAGGGAGATCGCAGACGACAGACTTTTGTGCGATCAAAGTCTGCGGCTTCCATACAATCTGATGGCGCGCGCCATGCGGAATGTATGTAAGCCCGCGGACTTTGATCGCACAAAGTCTGTCGTCTGCGATCTCCCTTACTGTCACTTTCTAAGCCATTGAGGCTTTTGTTCCACATAATACAACGTTCCATAACGAGCAACAACCAGACGGTAACGTGTGTTAGTGTCAAACAAACAACCGCAGCGAAAAAAAAATCCTAAATCTATTACAACAATTTACTTTTTAGCCACGAATGAATAGCGCGCGGGGTGGCGGGCGGCGCGGCGGGCGGCCTGTACCTCCCGCCCGCGCCCCGCACATACACCTCGCTCGCTCCCGATTGCTATATTCAAATCTGTCTATGTAACATGTTTTTAGTTTTTAATACGCTTGATGATTTTTTTGGATATTTTGCTAGTTGAAAAGAAAGTTGACAGTGTACTTAAATCAAAAATAAAACAGATAGAGAAATTTTGCCCTGCTAGTAAAAAGGCAATTTTTAAAAATAGTATAAATACATGGTTTATGTTTTGGATTTTCATTTTGTGGCTATAAAACTTCAATATAATGTCATTCTTGTAAAAAAGTTCGACAGAGCAATTTTGGCGTCCAAGCCACGCCAAAAAAACATATTTTATTACATTTTGGTGTTTCTGCTGGGATATTTTTTTGGATATTTCATACATTGTTTCTATACGTTCCATGAATATGTCCAGTGAAAAAAAAATCGACGGAGCATTTTTGCTACAAAAGATATTAATTAATTACGAATTTAGGTAAAAATACCTAACTTCTATTATTATTTTTTTTGGATATTTATACAAAACTTTTAATTCATGATACTTTACCATGCTATAAAGTTTTTTCTGACTGAGGAATTACTCCGAGGTTCACTTGGTTCGTCTCCTACACTTAACTGCCCTTGGGTTGAATCTTTTATACTTTGCAATGCTCTGCCGTAGGCGTGGCCATTGTACCTTTACGCTTGAAGAAGAATACCAAATGACCTGAAATTGTTAGCCAGATAGGTTGAATCTAAAGTTTTTTTTAATTCAACGTTTCATTGAGATATGAGTATTTAAAGTTATGTTTAAAATTAAAACTGAAATAATATAATTAATAGTAAACAGTCAAAATGAGGTGTTACTTAATACACAGTTACCTTTGTTTTCAATTTAACATTATTATTTTTAACAAAAAATTAAAACCGACTTCCAAAGTAAAAACAATAATAACATCCTTTTAATATTAACTAAAAAGTATTAAATAATTTGTCCTGTCTAATAGTGCCTTTTTCCGAATTCGGCTAAACCTCAACTATTTCTGTACTCAATCTTCATTATTTTGAAGTCGGTACCAGATAGCTAAATCTTCAGTTCTCACTTCTCTGACAGAATATTTGAAACTTTTGGAACTGGCACCGACTTCAAAATTATGAAGATTGAGTACAGAAATAGTTGAGGTTTAGCCGAATTCGGAAAAAGGCACTATTAGATAGGAAAAATTATTTAATAATTTTTTGTTAAAAATAATAATTTCACTCTTTTTAGTTACCTAGTAGGTGAAGAATAAACCATCGCGTATATTCTACGTATCTTATTATAATTCGAATAAATTCGCGTTTATACTTCAGAAATTGTGTTTATCTACGTGTTTCACGTGATTTATATTATTAAAACTAAATATGTACCTAAATTAAAACGGGAGACGCATCACGCATGTCAACCCGACAATCGACAATCAATGTCGATTGTCGGGTTTTATTTTATAATTAAATTTTGCCCGCGCGCTCCCCGAACTCTCTCGGAACTCTCGCGTCGCCATCTGGCGAAAAACTAAAGGTAGTTACCGCGGTGGCGGATGGACTTGCCTTCCCGAGGCAGTAGTTTGCGGCAACGGAATTATAGGTGGCGCTACAAAGTACGAAGTATTTTTTTACTAATTTATCTAATATCTAATATATATCTATGGACGCTTCACACCACGTCAGTCTGGCCCAGTGCTAAGTACCTGAAGGACTTGTGTTACAGCCTACAGGTACCAACTACCAGACAACGGAAATGTAATATTTAATACTTTTGTTGTTTTTAACTTGAATCATTTATTTTGCAACAACATTATATTTTTATTAAAATCGCTATGAAAAGTACCAATACAAGATATTTGTGTGAACACCGTTGTCCTTGAAACCATCAAATAAGCCCGTCAAAATGAACAACTTTTTCTATGATAACAATGCTGGGAATTAAAAAAAATCTGTCTTCATACCCATACAAATTGCCGATCCGGGCATCCGTATGGGTATAAAGACGGCATTTTTTTTTGAGTTCCCAGCATTGTTCTCATAGAAAAAGTTGTTCATTTTGACGGGCTCATTTGATGGTTTCAAGGATAACGGTGTTTACACAAACACACTGTATAATAAGAACATAACGTGATGATATAATTGTGATGTTGTATCCATAACACTTATAAACAACCATGTGACATTGGTGACCCTGATGTGGTAATGATGATGATGATGATGACTATATTATGCAGATGATGATGATGATGAATATAATTTGCATAGTAGTGCTTTCAGTTCTTAAAACAGCGTCTAAACCCCCAAACTTGTATCTATAAGGAATCCGGAGTTCTCTTAGTATCTTCGGAACCATAACATACCTTGGTGCAAAATATTGTGTTTTGGTAGCATATGCTTAGGATACTTCTCATGAAACAAAAATCACCATATGTTTCCATATAAATTTTGAGGAGTTCCCTCGATTACTCATGGATCCCATCATCAGGTTACCACTTTTGTGAACATGGTACCAAATTGGAGTGAAACCTAATACAACAAAACAAAAATTTTGATAATCGGTTCACAAACGGCGGAGTAATCGTTGAACATACACAAATAAAAAATAAAAAAAAATATCCATAGCCGAACATATAACCTCCTCCTTTTTAGAAGTCGGTTAAAAAGGGTTTTCGTGGTTGGATACCGTTGTCGATCCTGGCGACACACGAAATACAGTGGTGGGAATGTGTGGTGGGCCAACGCCCGAGAAAAAACCTTTGTTTTCGTAAAAAAAACCCTGCCATTGCGTGATAAATCAAATGAATCTATATATTTAATAAAAATGAATTTTCAATATAACTCGATAGCGGCTGGACCTATTTGGCTAATTTTAGTCTTAAAATGTTCGTGGGAGTCCAGGAAAGGTTTATAAGTAACATAAGAAGTTCACCGGGACATATTCTAGTATAAAATATATATTATAATACTGACGTGCAGAAATCAGGTTTCTGTCTACTCGTTTACTGTTCTATTATATGTACAAGACTGTTTAAGCACTTAAAACATAAGGAGTACCACAATAAGGACTCCACAATGTAATATGCATTGTACGTACAATCTACATGTAGTTTGAAATTTCGTAACGAATTTCTTCACCGCTCACGTTTCGCGTTTGCTGATATTTCCTGCCGCTACAAAAGAGACAGATGTTTTGTAATGTTTATCGTCATCAGCTTATTAAAGACGAGCTTTTGCCCGCAGCTTCTCTCGCGTTAAGAAGTATTATGTACAAACTTTCATCCCCTATTTTAACCCCTTGGGGTTAGAATTTATCAAAATCCTTTCTTAGCGGATGCCAAATTTCAGCCCGATCCGTCCAGTGGTTTGGGCTGTGCGTTGATAGATCACCATGTCAGTCAGTCACCTTTGAGTTTTATATATATAGATTTACGAGTAGAATTATTAAATTGGATGGTTCAAGTTGAGACACTAAGTGCAATGTAGAAAATGTAGAAAACCTGAGCACAATTTAGAAATAATATAGCCCTCCTTCTAAAGCAGTCGGTTGAAAGCCACGCACACTTTGTGTTTTTTAGAAGCAAACCAAAAATTCTACATCGTAATAGCAAAACGTGTGTGTGAACATTACATTATGACAGTTACTTATTTCCGTTAACACTAGTAGTTTTTTAGGGTTCTGTACCCAAAGGGTAAAAACGGGACCCTATTACTGAGACTTCGATGTCTGTCCGTCTGTCCGTCTGTCTCCAGGCTGTAACTCAAGAACGGTAATAGCTAGAGAGTTGAAATTTTTACAGATTATGTATTTCTGTTGCCGCTATAACAACAAATACTAAAAACAAAATAAATTAACTATTTAAGGAGGCTCCCATACAACAAACGTGATTTTTCAATCATTTTTTGCTCGGTATCAACGATGACAACAGGTAGGCACTTGAAATGTACACAAAATACTCACCTATATTTATACTTTAATAATTATTGATAAAATATAAATAAAATAAATAATTAAGGGGGCTCCCATACAAAAAAACACAATTTTTTCTCTAAAATGGTACGGAACCCTTCGTGCGCGAGTCTAACGCGCATTTGGCTGATTTTTATGTTAAATACTGAATAATAAATTTGCATTTATTCGCATCCACAATATACTTAATTTTTCTTCAAAAGATAAGCAAAAGCTGAAAAACAACCGAGGGACAGAATATGCATAAATAATGGACGGGAGAATGAGGACCATTAATCTGAGGAAGCCAGCACATTAGCTCATACCATTTGGCATCGACCTCCAGTTATTTGCATGAATTTTACGCCAAAATAAACCAGTTACATTAGTTTAAGATGCTTTATGGGTACTGTCAGTTTAACACTTGCTAAAATTGTAGTAACACACATAATATATATATATATATATATATATATATATATATATATATATATATATATATATATATATATATATATATATATATATATATATATATATACGAGCAATTGTTACTCATGTAATTTATCCTGCTTTTTCTTGATAATATTCTTAAAACCAACGTTACTATAAACACAAAAGTGTATGACAGTTGCTTAAACCACTGAACCGATTAAAATTTTAACTCCTAGGACAACATGGTGGCATTGTATAATATTTTAAGAATAGACTTCCACTTTTTGCTAATGGTTTTTTTCATTTTTTCTCAAACCGATAGTAGGATAATTCAAATTTCTAAAAACGTTTATTTCTAATTTAGTGAGCAAAAAAAGAATTTTCATTTTATTTCATCATATACTTTACTTATGATATCAATTCTCGCAGTCATAATGTAATAGAAAAATGTATATATTCTAAATGAGCTGAAAAATATTTAAATAATTATATTTACGAGCATCGCTACGTAGCGCGTAGGTGTTATTAAATCAAACCTTAAAAGATTATCTTAAGGTAGAAAAACGTAGAAATTTGCTTAATAAGCCTAAGCATTCAAAAGGTCTCACAAATTCCTGAAAGGGACTAATATAAAATCACCTAAAATAAGATGCTAATTTAAATAAATACGGTGGTAAGTAAGTCTATTTTTGAAGCTTTTTACACACTTGCTTTTAACAGCGCAGCTTAATGGAAGGATAATCATTTTGGTGGTCAAAGTTACTGGCCTGATATTTCTGATCAGTGATCTGACAGTTTAGGTTAAATAATCCGGCCCCTAGACTATCAATTGTATTGTGCAATATTACGCTTCAATTTTATTGACAACTAGATTGAAGGCGCGCGATGTTAACACTAGATGGTCAATAATATTACGAAATACGTGATATTGCGCAATAAAATTGCTCGTCTAGGGGCCCGCTAAAAATATCATCCAATCTTGAATGAAACTGTATATACAGGGATAAGGTAAAATATTTTACTTTCATCCATTTAGACAAATTTAAGGTCATTTGATGTTAAAAAATATATATAATGAAACTCAAAGTAAAATAAATAAAAATCACGAATAAATGAAAATATGCTTCATACGTATTATTATCAACAAAAATAGTGTAAAAATTCTACATTGAATTTTTTGATTCGGCGACTATGATTGCAACAAAAAGTGTTATTTTTCCATAAATATACGAGAATGTCGCAGCAAAAATCACAAATAAAATCGGATACAGCGTTCATTAATTTTGTTCGCTTCGACTTCATTAATTAAAAGCACTACGGACCAGTAAAGGCTTTGATGAGACAATTTTTCATAGTCATATAACCATTGACGTACACGCACAGCTTAGGGATATCACATTGTAGGTACATGATTTTATAAAATACTAGCTGTCCCGGCAAACCTTGTTTTGCCAGTATTTCGCTCATATTATTTTATTGAAGTGACGAGACTAAAAGTGGCAACGTCCATCGCTATCTCGCACAACAATGGTCGCCGTTGCAGTCTCGAGTTGTAATAATTTACTATTATTTTTTCAACAAATGCACAGTTTATCAATATAAAAAGTAGCCAGTAGCCGATTCTCAGACCTACTAAATATTATGTAATATAAAATTTGGTAAAAATCAGTAAAGCCGTTTTGGAGAAGTACGGTAACTAACATCGTGACATGAGAATTTTATTTAAAAGATTAGATGTTGAAAATCCAGTGAGAAGTAAGAAATTTAATAATTTCATTATTAAGATTCGAAATACGTTTTTAAGTTTAAATTTTAGACACCTACAGCTATTAGCAGGTAATAATTATGTTTAACTACTACTGGCGTAGTTTCGCCTTACTTTTTCTTGGCATTTCCCAGCGCGCACTTTACTAACTCATATTTATTGCACCCAAAATAGTTAACGCAATTTTTTTACTGACAATAAACACACCATTATGTATGACATGCGACTTCTATAGTTATGTTACTCTATTACATATTTTCATTGATACAAAAACAATGACTTTATTAAAATCAAGACCTAAATGAAACATGCGATGCCAGCATACTATTATACATTTCTGTTAGATAAAGCGATTTCCAAGGGGTGACCCATTCAGACAACACAACCAGCCAACCAGCTTTTTCAAATGACAATATATTTGTGGCAATACATAGGTCTCGATTTTTGGGTTACAAAATTGCAGGTAAAACCCAGTTACCTATATTTTCTACCAATAGCAAAATACAAGGAAAAATATTTAAAAATAGAACGTGCTCGAACACCGGAACTCTTAGCTGACAGTTATAGCACAAAATATAACAGAAGGTAACCCGGAAATATTCCGAAAACCTTTGTGTTGAAACGGCACGTCTGAAAGGTCCTAATCTGCAATATTTTACTCCGAAAATCTAAGTTATTTTACCAGCGTATGTTCTTACGTCTCAAGTGACGGACAGTTATGGATCTTCAGAGAATCTAGGGTAACTTAGGATACCATTAATAATAAACTTAACACGTTCTCCGTCTGAAAGCAGTGGAATATTGTTTTAATATTCAGGAGTTATCTTGTGATAATGTATTATTACTAGATGCTGCCTAATTCCGTTGCACGTCTAAATTCGTAATATCATAGGGACCGTAATTTTTTCACAACAATCCTATCAAAGTATGTATTTCCACACACAGTACAGCCGTTTTAGCATAAAGGGGTAACAGGTGTACAGGGTGTAACAAAAATAAGTGATAATACTTAGGGTGTGTATGTGTTCCTTGTAGAGTTCACTGCGAAAGTAGCAGCACTGAAAGACCAATTTTTTTTTCACTTTTGTATTGGCAAGCGCCCGAGCGTCACGAGTTTTCCCATACAAAAATGAAAAAAAAAATGGTCTTTCAGCGCTGCTACTTTCACAGTGAACTCTCTACAAGGAACCCATACACACATACACACCCTATTATCACTTATTTTTGTTACACCCTGTATACACTTTCACATTTATAATATCAGTAAGAAAGTAGGATGACTATGCAAGTATTATATTATGCCTACTCCGTTATTATTTTATTAATTTAATATGAAATATAACGGTTGTCTGGTTTAATGGTATTTTAATAACCACCTTCCTCTTCGAGCATATATTTTTTTAATGGGAATTCATGACAAATATTTTAATCATAATCTCCCATTTGTCACAATATTCAAGTTATAATGAAACCCGGAAAATTACAATTTTCGAATCTAATAACAAATTGATTTCATTTATTATATTCAAAATCGGATAAACGAATATTTCATATAAAGGGTGAAATAATTTATCAAGGACAAATTGTTCAAACAATTTTCTATCGTCTTTGGACTGAGCTGGACCATTAATCACGAGGGTTTGAGATAGCCGTAATAGAATTTTATATTTACATCATAGCGAGCTGTCAATCTTCCAAACATCAATCATGTTTTCAACCGACTTCCGATAGGGGTATTGATAATTTTCAGAGGCTTTTCGAGTTATCATTGTAGCGATTGCACAAGAAAATACTTTCTATGTCTTAGGCAGTAGCATATTAGGTAAAACAGGCATTTTATAGCAGGCCTGGGTTCCGATTTTTATGCTTAGAATGATCACTTCTTTCCCAGGCTACAGGGAGGATAATAATTATACGCAAGCGGATGTTTCAAGATAGGAGGAACCTCAGAGAGATATATCCGTCCAAGTGTGATGCTTTGATCAAGGAAGACCACAGCTGTTTTAGTTTGAGCGGTCGTGAGTGCATACTGCATACCAGTAAACTTGGAAAACTTCGAAAGCGTGATTCAGAATCGTGCCGGTAGTTATAACAATAATGAGACGGTTTGAGATCTGAATTTGGCATGGACAGCTACCTCCACAGTTAATATAAATATTCATTTATATTTCAGCTGTATTCATCTCAGTAAATAACATAGTCATCGTATAGCCACAGTAAATATCATAGAGTAGAGTAACTCGGACGTAAGCTTGAAAACAAACCAAGTCAAGTGTTTTGAATTGCTTGCTGTTTCAAACTATAAATCACGCTTATTAATCCCTCGATCGCGGATTCCTGGAAATCTATTGTTATTCTATTGTTATCGCGGTCGGATTCGAACGCTTGGGGCTTGTCGGGTTAAGGTTCAATTCACATTGCAACGTGACGCGTCAATTTTATTTTCTCAGTAAATAACATAGTCATCGTATAGCCACAGTAAATATCATAGAGTAGAGTAACTCGGACGTAAGCTTGAAAACAAACCAAGTCAAGTGTTTTGAATTGCTTGCTGTTTCAAACTATAAATCACGCTTATTAATCCCTCGATCGCGGATTCCTGGAAATCTATTGTTATTCTATTGTTATCGCGGTCGGATTCGAACGCTTGGGGCTTGACGGGTTAAGGTTCAATTCACATTGCAACGTGACGCGTCAATTTAAATGAGTTACTTAAAATTGGAACAGGAAGCCCAAAACTGTAGGCACCAAGTCTTTCAATAATTTTTTTTTTTATTAGTAAATAAAGTTCAATTTAGAATGACTCATTTAACAATGTAATTGCATCGACGACTGAAAGTGACACTAATGTGTATTGTGTAAGTGCACCCAATTTTGGGTGGTCTAGTACATAGTTATTATACTGATTATGACTTATAAGTCTCAATAATCATCAATAAAGCCATGCCACAGTATACTGTGGCATGGCTTTATTGCTTTTTTCACGTGACGCAATGTTGAGTGCGGCAATATCATGCATTATTTGCATTATTGCCTGAGTGACTCGTAAACCCATATTCAGTGTTATTTTTCAACGAATGATGATACTGCTTATTGTTTCTATGAAAATGTAAAATTAAAATTGTTTTTTTTTATGAACTGGGAAATGGAGTTTTGTTGTTATTAAAAATTATATTTACTAAAAATGTTTTGTTGCCGAGGTACAATGACTTCGTTGGATAATTTTTTTTTTCGATATATTCTGTATACTAACTGACAGTCTTACTTTTGCAATTATAATGCAATATAATATATTATTATTAATAAAAAAAATAATAATAATAATAATAATACCCAATTCACACAATCTTACCTCTACACATACGAACAAACTGACTAAATATTTAGACTTGACAATAGAGTTGAAAACACAATGGAAAGTGACCGTAGTTAAGACCATACCCATCATCATCTCCAGTACTGGAATTATTCCCAAAACACTACACACTAGCCTCAAAACACTTGACATTCACCCACTCACATACATAACCCTGCAAAAAGCAGTTATTCTGAATACATGTAGAATTGTTAGGAAATTTCTGTCTATAAATTAATTACTTACCTGAAGTTGCTTGGCCACAAGCCCGCAACTTTAGGAAAAAAAACCCGTAAAGGAGAATCTAAAAGATTACAAAACATAATAATAATAATAATAATAATAATAATAATTATTATTATTATTATTATTATAATAATTAAGGTTAACTAAGGGCAACATTTATAGTGAAACAGAAGGGTTTTTAATAGCTATACAGGACCAAATTATCAAAACTCGCAATTACTCAAAATTTATCCTCAAACTGTTAAGTGTAGATTATTCCACCAAACCACTGAGACAATAGACCATATTACTGGAGGATGCAGTGCACTAGCAAATAAAGAATATACTCACCGAGAATACACACACACAATCATATGACATACTGACTTGATATCGTCTTTTGAACTATCAAGTGGTTACGCATTTCTGTGAATCGCTTACAAGACATTGCTACGCTAGTATTTTAGAAACTCATTGCTATTTACTATACGAGTATCAATTCCACTATATTCGCAATTAAACCGCTAAAACTCCGAAACGTTAAAGATCCCAAATCCGTTTGAAGTGGCTATAAATTGAGTCTTGTTTGAATAAAAGATGGGCATTAAGTATGTACAATTAATTCCCAGTAATCGCCTTGATCGCTAAGAAGCGTTTGCGGGGATTACGCGATGATCGATACCACGATTTACCGCTTTCAGTGCATAAATTATAGGGTGAATCCAGGGAAGTGGCCGTTTTGGATGCAGTAGTATGCTACACGTAAGCAGCAGTCATACTTAATGGCCGGCTTACATTATTTCAATCCAGTGATGCAATACGAGTAGCGCTTTTTTGCTAAATTACATTCCAGGGCATTCCAATGCCCGAGTAATATAAGCCGCCTATAATATTAAGGCTACCATACGAGATCGCAGCCCAACCTGATTAGGCTTCAAAACACTAACATTATAATTATGTAATTTATAAAACAATTAATTTATATTTATTTATTATATGTATATATTATGATCTATTCTATTATTTAAAAAAAAAGTCCATGGCGTTATGGACTACAATTAATTAAAATTACTTAATAATATTATTTCAATTATCCTTGGTGCGAAAAATCTATAGAATAAATTAAAAAAAAAGGATATGGGCGAACAGCCCATAGACGGCCCCAATTTTCATAAAAAAAAACCTAATTAGGTTTTGGATACGATTGCCTCTTGAGGCCTTAGCAAGATATCATAATATTTGACATAATTTTATAGCATGGAGATACTTTGAGTATGGATTACTTTGAGAGATAAGTAATAAATATAAATTACCTTTCAATAAATTCAGCAAATGAATTGTCAAAAGTGTCAAACTGACGAATGTCAAATAAGTACGAATCACTAGACATGAATTGCAAGCAGAGTGACCATTTTGTGATTTTCAAAAAATTAATCATTTATTAATATGATTCCTAACATGATTCTCCAAAGCGACTATTTTAGCCCCCCTGATGCAATGTTTCAAAAGTTTTTCTTCATTATTCACTTTCGCGTACTAATGTCTAATATATTAAATATTTGACTGTGTCTATCTATCGGTTACCTCTTCATGTTCTTACCACTAAATTGAATTTGATGAGAATTAGAAATATTTTTTAAAATTGTTTATTTGTCCAAATAATTAGTACAGATGATAAAGAGTAGACAAGGAAAAATGTAATAAGCTTTTTTGTGGTACTATTTTCCTAAATTTCTACGTGATTTTTGCGCAGACTGAATTTTCACGCATAGGTAATTTCACAAAGAATATATTATTTTCTTTAAAGATAATATTTCTTTGATACCTGTGATCATTGGGATTTCTTTGGAATGACGGATGCTGTGATCTTAGAGAAAAAATGTACAGTCAGCTTACGATTAACCTAAAACAGTTTTTTTAACTACAACTTTTTGGTTACTGATGTGTTGCACGGAATATAACATTATTAATTTTACAATATTTTATTATATTCATAAAGTTACTACCTCTATCTCTACCCGTATCTCTAATACTGAAAGAGTTTGATGAAATAAGCTACGAAAGATTAAGTTATAAATAATTATTAAAAAAAATAAAGATTTTATTTAAAAAAATACAGTCTTCTGAACGTAACTAATTTATTTAAATTTACAAAAACTAAGATAGATATATTTAAAGAATATTATTATGTGTCAACATTTATTGCATAGCTTTTATCGCTGGCTTTGAGTGTGGCGACCGAATCAAGAAATTCCGTAACAAAAACACCTATAACATCTCCACACCACCGCCGCACCGCCGTGCCGGTCGATGCGGCGTTGCCAGACTTCGGCACGGTTATTGTGTGCGCGTGACTAGACGTGTGCGAATTATAATAACACAAGTTGTTAAAAATGCTATGCAATAGCATTACCACGGCACGGCAGACGTATATTTTATTTTCAATATATAATCCAACGCCGACTGTAGAATTTAAATTATATAAGAAATATATTATTATATCAGAGAACAGGAACCAATTAGAAGCCACTAATGAGATCCGACAGATTTAGAAATACTCAGAAAGAAATATAATTGGCTTATATATAATTCTATAATTATTATAATCTGCACATCGTTATTATAATAGTATCAAATCTTATACAGGGTTACAAAACTAAGTGATAATACTTTATGGTGTGTACGTGTTCCTTGTAGAGAGTTCACTATAAAATTCTGTGTGCGACCCATGAGGATCTATTGTGACTCCTTCGCACTAGAGTACCGTCCCCAACCCAATATTGCTCATGAATTGAACGATATGGTTGGGGTCGGTGCTACGAATTTCCTCTGTAGATGAGTATTCGTAGCGACCAAGTTGCCTGTTCCTGCTCTGTAGTAGAGCAGGATAGTCGAGGAGAAGGTGATTAGGTGTCTCATCCTCCTCACAGAATTTGCAAGTCGTTATGCTACAAATACCCATTCTGTTTAGGTGTTTGTTGAGCTTACAGTGCCCAGTTAGGCTTCTGGTAAGGATTCTTAATTGGTTCCTACCCAAGGTGATTACTAATTCTGACAGTTTCTTGTTGAAGCCTTGGAGTGTTGAACACTCCAAGGCTTCAACAAGAAGGCCAGGGGTCTCAGCCCATTGCTTTCTGCTTAGTATGGGACCCTATTCGTTGCGCACTTGCTTTGTGGTACTGGGAGGTATACTACAGACCGGTTCTGTGCCATATAATATTAAACTTAGCTCGGCCCCAAGCTTAGCCAGTTCGTTTCATTGCCGGGGACGTTACTGTGGCCCGGGATCCATACTAGGCGGATGTTGTTGTTCCTTCCCAGCATGTTTAACGTCTCATGCAGACATAGACTGCGGCAGTCAGTGCTTTAAGTGCAGCTTGACTATCGGGGAAGATAAAATTCTGGTGTCGGTTTTTTACCAAAATCCTCCGAAAGTTTGACTGATTGTGTTGAAATTTTGTTTTTACTTCGAGCGCGAAAAAATATATTACCAATTTTTAAGTCTCTCAAACACTCATTATTATATTATGCCCTGACCCTCTAACTAATAAAAAATTATCCTCCTCAGTTTTGCGACTACCGCTTAATATCAGATTTGACTGCTTATTTCTCAATTTTATAAAAAAAGAAATCAATCTCCTTATACCTAATAATTTTCCTCAAAAGTACTCTAAGGAAAAGCAACATTTCCCATGGGAATGCAAGAAAATAATGAAATCGATATTACGGTATCGCACGTTACACCCAGAATAACTAAGGAGTATCTCGACTTCAAACAAACTTGCGAATCTACGCAAATTGGGCGCGAGCAGACTTTTGACTTAGTACCGCACCGGCTGATGTGGCTAAACGCGCGTTTTGAGAACTGAGAGATTCTATTGAAGCGTACACACTGAAGCGCGCGGTAAGCGCGCGTTAAACGCGCACTTGCGTGTGTACGCTTCAATAGAATCTCTCAGTTCTCAAAACGCGCGCTTGGTGCGCGTTTCAAAACGCCTAATGTGTACCGGCTCTTAGACCGCAACGCGACGCGTAGATGCATTTCTAAATTTATATGGATGTGACAGATTCGCAAGACGTCTCACGCAATTAAAATCTGTCAAATCCGCCGCGCCTCGCCTCGCCTCGTCGCGTCGCGTTGCGATCTACATCGACGCTATTTCGAGACTTCTTTTGAATCGGCCTACTCGTTCTGTTAACTTTGTTACACCGATACGAAGTGTAATTATTTAAATTTTTATTTGACGTTTCTTATGGCGTATGTCCACCACTGCAGATACCGGATTCGGTTTTCGCTTTATGAAAAAAAAATATACTAAGTTAAGTTCATTTTAGTAAATTCATCGTATTTTTTTTTATTACTCATGACTTTACAATTGCAGAAGACACGATATGACTATAATTTTCTCATTCAAAAACCAGCATCCCATTGTTCAGCTTAATAACGTTTTCAATATTCTGATAGTGAAGATATCCGTTCTAATTGAGGAATGCAACTTCAGTAATTAAGAGAGGTCAAGGGTGCTCCACTATCTTCAGCCTTTCATTAAAATTTAATACTCTACTAGATATTACAGTCCGAAGACGCGCAATTTCCATATTTACTAAAGGACTTTTCTGTGAGAAAAACCGGTTAACCCATCCTCTCACAGTGAGAGGATGGGTTAACCGGTTTTTAACCCGTGACTCGTTTTATGTATGTAATGTTTCCAGAACTACCCAGAGTTCGTATAATATGATAAAATATATCAGCGTCTGTACAAATATGCCAAATTTCAAAAGTGTATGTATGTTATTATTACTCTTTCTTCTGGACTAGGCCGACTATGTTGCGAGAATGTCTTATGTGCTTGGGCAACCATACAGGCATTTAAATTCTTGTCCCAGGCACTACAGTATCTGAAGAGTGGTTACTTTGCTCTGAAAATACCGTATAAATCATCCACAACGGATGCAAAGACCTAGTTTTTTTATGTATGATATTGTTTTTGTGTTTAGCATATCTCCGGAACTACAAGTCCGATTTAAGTAGTTCTTTTCTTTGTTGTACTAGGTATTGTTGAACTTAGAGAATACCGTAAGTTTCATCAAAATCAATTCAGTGTTTTTTGATACAGCGAATTTTGAAGATAGGTCATTTTAAATCGTATCTTTCAGCCCTAAACATAGTTTGCGTTAAGCTTACAATATTCCTTTAGTGTGGTTATTTCATAATATTAGAGGGGATAAAACGATAAAATATGTTATTGCCGTGTTATTTTATCTAAAACAGCATAATATTAGGTACGGTATGAAGTTATAACTTGGATTTTAAAATATAAGTGTTATTCCGATGCCATAGGAGGCAATAAAAATAATTTATAAGTTATATTTTGGCGTTGAAACGGCGATAAAACATTTATTGTAGCATAACCACAATAATTCTTCGGTTAAGTGTATTAAGCCAATTTTCATAATACGACGCGATTCGCGAAATTAATGTTTAAAATTACGCTAAAAAAGTATTCAACGCCTCCGTTTGCCAATTATTTTTGCCAAATTGCACCAATTCCGCCATTTATGGAGAAAATTCCTTCCGTTCGCGCGTTAACTGCGCTTTTGTTTAAGTGCGCATATGGGTAATCTTGTTTATTGGAACATTTGTGTTGCACAACCTAAATTAAAACGTATTATGATGATAATTTATAAGGTTTATCCCTGAATAAAAAAAACATTGGATTGTACTCCGGTAGTAAAAGCATACATTTAATAGAGTACCAAGCATACATTTTCACGGCGTGGTAGAAAGAGGGAATTTTATTTCTACTCGCCCTACATCGTACAAGGTTACGATTGTTTTATACAATGTGTTGGAAATAAAAGTCTTCTTGTAGCAAGCCATGTTTTAATTTTTTATTGTGTATTCTATCTTCTATAATCTATCATCTACATGACAATGTTGCCAACGCTATTAACCTTAGTTGCCATACACAACATCCCCCCTTTTAGATTAATTATACTTATATTTAAAATATAACTTAACTTCTAACACATATATTATTGTGAGTAATCTTTGAAATACTTTGGCTGTTTTATTATTCTACCATACCTACTTACTTTATTACCAATAACATTTTCAGAACTACTACTATTTTGTGAAGTACTCACCGGAGTAGGATTTTCTGAAATCGGTGATGGAAGAGAAACCAATGGAGTGTCATCTACTTCTGTTTTAACAATATACTGATTAGGTGAATAATTTATATGCTTTTGATTCCTCCTGACTTCTGTTCCGTCCTCCCTTTTAACAACAAAAGATCTAGGGCCCTCAGGCTTTACAATTTTGCCTGGATGCCACACCCTGTTTGGTCTACTCTGTACCACAACATTTTGACCTGGTTTGAAGCTTACATTTCTAACTTTACTATTTTTATTATAATAAAATTCTGATTTTTGTTTGTTGTATGACATTTTTTCCTGCACATTAACAACTTTAGGTTTTAAATGATCTTTAGTACAAGGTAAGTTAGTTCTCAAAAGTTACATTAACAACTCTGATGGACTATAATCCAAGCCTGCAACTGGTGTAGATCTATAATGTAACAAAGAT
This sequence comes from Polyommatus iphigenia, assembly GCA_963422495.1. Taxonomy (NCBI): domain Eukaryota; kingdom Metazoa; phylum Arthropoda; class Insecta; order Lepidoptera; family Lycaenidae; genus Polyommatus; species Polyommatus iphigenia. Next base: position 10,338,537 of record OY730182.1, read on the forward strand.
AAGTAAAAATCATGGTCATTCTTGTTTTCACATTTTTTCAACATGTTTTTTGCAATTCCTACTGCTTTTTCACTTAAACCATTAGACTGAGGATATCTAGGACTCGAATAAATTAACTGAATATCTAATGAACTTGCAAACTTTTTAAAAGAGTAACTTCCAAACGGCATATTGTCACTTACAATATACTTTGGTATACCATGAGTAGAAAAAATAGTCAATAAATTTTTAATTACACTATCAGCTGATTTATCATTTAAATATTTTACTTCTATCCATTTTGAATAGTAATCAACAACAACTAGGTAATCTTTTCTGCTATAAGTACATATATCCATACCTATCTTGTAGAACGGTAAGCTAGGAATATCATGGGATATATTAAGAGGTTCTTTACTATTAGACGGTCTATACTTTTCACAAGAACTACATGACAACACAAACCTCTCTATGTCCTGTGACATTCCCGGCCCAATACATAACATTTCTAGCTCTCTTTTTACACTTCACTATACCTGTATGTCCAGTATGTATAATCATAAGCATTTCTTTTCTTATATGTTTTGGTATAACTATTTGATTTTGTAAATACACTATATTATCTTTTACATGTATATATTCTTTTAAACTGTAGTATATTTTTAACTCTTTATTATGTATTAGTTTATTATTTTTAGGCCAACTATTTTTATACCAACTAATCACTTGCATTAAATCTATATCATTTGCAGTTTCTTTTTGTAACATTTCTAATTTACTATCTGTTATAGCTAAATCTGTTTCAAAGCAATGCACTAACTCCTGTGTAGTTGGATCTATCTCGGCATTGTTTTTTATATAATTTCTTGACAAGTAGTCTGCAATATACATTTTATTACCCGGTAAATACTTTATATTTATACCATATTTTAACAATTTCAAGATCATACGCTGTAGTCTAGCACTTATTTTATTTATATCTTTATTAATTATTGTGACCAAGGGTTTATGATCCGTCTCTACCGTTATATTCCTGCCATAAACGAACTGATGATATTTATCTAATGCAACACAGATAGCGAATAGTTCTTTTTCTATTGGTGCCCATCTAGTTTGACATTCGGTATAAGCCCTTGAGTAAAAAGAAATAGGTTTGCCATTTTGTAACAAACACGCTCCCATGCCAGATTTAGAACTATCAGTTTGTAACGCTATTGAACCTTTACTGTTTAAGACAGCTAACGTAGGTGTATTACTTAACTTGGTTTTTAATTCTTTAAATGCTTTATCTTGTGGTTCAGACCACTCCCACACTACATCTTTTTTAAGTAAGTTTCTTAAAGGTTCTGTATGTACCGAATAATGAGGTATAAATTTACTCAAATAGTTACACATTCCTAAAAATTTTTGTAGCTGTTTTACATTACTAGGTTCCTTTAACTCTAATATAGCTTTTACATTATCGGGGTCGACTTGAATACCTTACTGTGATACGATCAATCCCACATACTTAACATGGTCCGTCTTACATTGTATTTTATTTCTATTAAATTTAACATTATATTTTCTGGCTCTTTCTATCACTTTATTTAATATATCATCATGCTCAGCGCTATTTCTCCCTGCTATTATTATATCATCATAGTATATTTCAACTCCTTCAATATCTCCAAAAATGTTAGTATTTATTCTTTGCATAACTTCTGGAGCAGATGATATACCAAACGGTAACCTCTTAAACCTATATCTACCATATGGAGTGCCAAAAGTACACAATTTATCCTTATCACTTAACATTATCTGAAAAAATCCATCTTTCATGTCTAAAACAGTGAACACTTTCATACCTGCTAAATTATTATAAATTTCTTCCGGAGATGGAATAAGATATATCTCTCTTAATATACACTTATTAAGCTCTTTAGGATCTAAACATAACCTCAAAGATTTATCTGGTTTTTCCACAATAACTAGGTTATTACACCACTCAGTAGGACCTACTACCCGCTCTATAATATTCCTGTTTTCATAATTATTTAATGTTTCCCTAAGTCTATCTTTTATAGCTAAAGGTATTCGTCTTATAGGTTTAACAACGGGTTGTGCACCATCTAAAATTTTAATTTGGTAAGTATCTATCGTCCTTAGCCCCTGAAAAATATCTTTATTATCTTTTATAAAATTTTCCTTTTCTGACAACTTATCACTTTGTACTCCATCGATCCTTTTTAACAAGCTTAACCTAATACAATCTGGCAGTCCTATTACAGGTTGTACATCTAAATCAATTACAGTAAAACATACCTTTTGATTTATCCCTTTAACAACACAGCTTAGTTCTACTTGTTCCACTGTTTTAATTTTCTCTCCATTATAAACAACAAGAATTGCAGGTGTTTGTTTCAAACTTAACTTATTATTTTTATTAATACACTTGAACAACTTTAAAGACAATGTTTTACAGTCCGCACCCGTGTCTAGCTTAAATTCTATATTTAAACCTAGTATATTTATTTTTTCTCTCCACTGTAACTTAATATTGTCTATATAGTTTAAACTTCCTATTGTATAATTATTATCGCTGTCACTTTTACTTTTATTTTCCTCCTTTTCCAAGCTGTACGCCTGCTTCTTCTTCCTGTGTATGTTTTTATTCCTACACATCACAGCGAAGTGATTCAGTTTATTGCACAGCACACACTTTTTACCGAACGCTGGACATTTTCTCGGTTCATGTATTTTACCACATTTCCCACAGTTATTTCTGTAGTTTTTCTTCTCCTTCCTGTAGTTTACCCTCTGTTTATGTATGCTGTCTATTTCTTTCTTGTCATTTAATGCTCCTACCTGTATCTTCCCTATTTCTGCTGCTCTTCCAAACTGCATGGCTTGATCCAAAGTTAAGTCACTCTCCCGTAGTAATCTTTCTTGCACACCTTTGTCCTTTATTCCAAACACTATCATGTCCCTCACAAGCCTGTCTTCTTCTTTGAATTCGCAGAAATTGGCTTGTTTCTTTAATTCTGTTATATAGTGCTCAAAGGTCTCTCCTTTGGCTTGTGCCATGTTAAAAAACTTATAACTGTTGGCGATTATGTTTTTTCTTGGTTTAATGTGCTTTTCAAATAGTTCTAAGAGCTTATCTAAGCTATTTACCTTCAAATCTTCCATCGACGTGATATAGACGTCCATGGCGTCATCCCCCGCCAAATTTAGAAATAGTGCCATCTTACGCTCCTCCGACTTTTCGGTCAGGCCCGCAGCCTCGATGTAGTTCAAAAACTTTCTTTTGAATATGTGAAAGTTCTCTGATGGGCCCGATAAAATTAGATTTACCGGCGGCCTCAACCCCTCCATCTTGTTTTCGTATCTTATTTGTACACAATTTTTTTATATTTCTCCCTTTTGTTTTCTGAACTGAATGTTTTCTTGAACTGCACTCACTATGGTCGAGTATTTTTGTATTTTTAGACCTGACACCATGTTTTATACAATGTGTTGGAAATAAAAGTCTTCTTGTAGCAAGCCATGTTTTAATTTTTTATTTTGTATTCTATCTTCTATAATCTATCATCTACATGACAATGTTGCCAACGCTATTAACCTAAGTTGCCATACACAACAACGATTTCACAAAAAAAACACATAGCGCCGCTAAAGAAATTTTCACATAAAAAAAACCTTTAATTCTGACCAAATTTTAGAAATTTAATAATTTATGCTATGATGTCTATCGCATAGGAACCTTACATTTTTATACGGGAAGGGACGTAGGATAAAAGTATCCTATGTCCTTTCCCGGTACTCAAAGTTAGTTTTTTCTAAATTTCATCAAAATCGGTCCAGCGGTTTAACAGTTAAGTCACACACACACAGACAGACACACTTTTCACATTAATAATTATTAATGATAAACATAAATAATTATTCTATTCAGCTGATATTTTATATCGAATAAAATTAAAGTTTAGTAATAATTATTATCTTGGTGGTCATTTTAATACCAGTGCGCCTTAACACCATAGAAAATACGTTTACATACAGATTGTGACACGCAGAACTACAGATTTTTGGAAGATTACAGACAGATTACCGTGTATAAACTTCCAACCAATTTCTACGTCGGTCGTCCTCTTAAGCGAGCAATTCACCAAATACTAGCACCTGGTAATTCGTGGTCTAAATCAGGCCATACGAGTCCGCACCGAAGCGAGTTTAGGCTCCGCACACACTGGGGCAGAATCGAAGCGACGCGTCATATTTTTGCCACAGCATATTTTTTTCTGAAATTTTTGCAACAGCATATTTCTTTTAATGAATTAGTTTAATTTTTGTGAATTATTTAATTAATTTATTCTATAAATATACTAGATGACATCCGCAACTCCGTTGCGCTAAAATTCGTTTATCGCGCTGGATCCGTACATTTTTCGGGGTAAAAAATATCCTATGTCCTTTCCCGAGACTCAAAGTATCTCTATTCCAAATTGAACATAATCGGTTCAGGGATTTAGGCGTGAAGAGGTAACATACATATACAGATAAATAGACACACAGACACACAATATTCGCATTTATATTATTATTAGTATGGATATATTAAGTGTCACGTCGACGAGCGAATACGCGCGTCGACGGGCGCTCACATAATTTCGTAGAAGAAAGTTCTTAAGTAATAATAGAACAATATAGAATAATATGCTGTAGCTAAAAGGTGACAATTTTGATTTCGTCAGAAAGGGTACCTCTTACGCGATAGAAAGAGAGCGCACATGTAGGCAAATATAATTGTAGGCACCTATCACTGTGCGGTCGGAATTTGAACTTTGTAGTATCGTAGCATGAGTTGTTATTTCTTTAAACGGATTTAACGAGTGGGAATTCTGTTGGTACTACTAATATAATATATTCTGTGGCTGTAGGCAAAAAACGCGACGGGACGGGACGCTTCGACTTTGCCCTAGTGTGAGTTGAGCCTTAAACCCGAGTTATTAAACCTCTATATATTCGTTTTAAAGCGCCAAGTGTCATTATCTCCTACGACTCTTGACATAGTTTTTCATTTTATTCAATGTGGAAAATGATAAAATGTACACCGGTTTTAATGTATGCTGCAGGACAATGTGATTTTTATGTTCCGAATTTTTATGTTTTGTGATATCTTCAACTGCATAACGTTATAACTAAGTTAAAAAAACAGATGTTTAACCGTGTTAAGATGTTCAAGTGCTAATTACGTAATCTCCACCCTTGATAATATTAATCCTTCAAGCCCCATAAGAGCACCGGTGATCGCGACAACAATAGGATACAATAGCATTTCCAAGAATCCCCGATCGAAGGATTAATATTTATACAACGAACTAAAAGTCCCAGTGAACTTGGTATAACTTTCCTTCTAATATAAACCTTCCCTGAACTTCCACGAACGTATTTGTAAGACTAAAATTATCGAAATCGGTTCGGCCGTAAAAGTACAAAGCATTTTTTATCAAATAAAATATGGTTTTTGTCTTTCCTGAAAACTCCCAATCGTGGTGAACTAAAACGACGGTATGTATGTTTCCTAAAAGGATCACACATTCACAGTAAGACTGTAATAGTCTGTTTTTTATCTCTTCACACCCAAACCGCTGAACCAATTTTGCTGAAAGGTATAAAAAAAATCCCACACCGGTTTCGGTAACGGTGGCCTGGGCCAAGCAGGAGTAATTTTATAGTGCCCAAGTGTGTGCGCAGTACACAAGAGCACTCTCTATTCCTTTCACTCTTATAACCCAGTGGGACGGAAGACCGACACGACTGGCGAGAGATCAGGTGCAGGACCGACTTTTTGCATGCCCATCCGACGCATGGACCATCTTACTTGTCAGACAAACAAATTATCAGCCTGCATGGTCCTAACCAAACTTGGAAATAACATGTTTCCAACGCGGGAATCGAACCCACGACCTCCGAGTCAAGAGCCGCGCTCTATTCCACTAGACCACGGGGGCGTTACCATACTCTATACTAATATTACAAATGCGGAATTGTGTCTGTCTGTCTGTTATCTCTTCACACCCAAACCGCTGAACCGATTTTGTTGATACATTGAGTCCCGGGAAAGAACATAGGATACTTTTTACCCCGGAAAAATGTACGGTTCCCGCAATATAAACCAGTTTTGGCGCATTTTTACCCTTGAAAAATATACGGTTCCCGCAGTATAAACGAATTTTGGTGCATTTTTGGTGTAATTTAGTACAAAACATTATATAACATATAAGCGAATTTTGGCGCATTTTTACCGTTGAAAAATGTACGGTTCCCGCAATATAAACGAATTTTGGCGCATTTTTGGTGTCATTTAGCATAAAACATTTCCACGCAATTTGTGTTTATTGAAATAAATCAACTTCCTAAATTCAGTAGCGATGGAGCTTTTTGAATTGTTAATTCGCCGCCATTGAGTTAAGCAATCAGCTTCAACTGTAATCTGGAATTAGCATTAATTTAGCATTTTGTTTAGAATTATGAACATCTTATTGTTCTTCTTAACGTTCGGTATTAAATAAATGTTTCTTTGTTTAAAACTAAGGATAGACTGCCGCAAGATACATTTAATTATGATTAAACTTCAATTTAATGAATATATTATATTGTGTAAGCTTTATGTTTAGATATAATAATTTACGTTAAACCTTATTTATATATTTAATTATCTCGGTATCAATAAATATTTCGTGATTACAAAATGTAAAATGTAATGGTAGATGTTTTGATTTTCGGGAGATTGATTCTAGTGATACAATTGTATAGAATACATCCGGTCGGGAAAAATGAAGGCAGATGCCGTTGACGTACTGAAAAGATGGCAGGCTAAAATCAATCTTCAAGAAACACAAAATTCTTAAATGCATGATTATGAAATATTAACAGCATTTTGTATGTAATATCAAATAATAAAGAGTTTGAAATATAAGTATTGAATTCATTGATTATAATTGCATGGCGCTTATGTCAAAATGTATATTTAATTAGTAATTACAGTTAAGTTATTAATTCATGAAGCCCCAAGCGGCCACATCCGGCCGCGATAACAATGAAAAAGCTATTGTGTCTCGTTTTGCCACGACTGATGGGTTAATATTTGTATAACTGAATGCGTTACTTAAACTTCCTTACTAATAAAATTACGTAATCAAAGGGCTAGCTGTTTGATTGAATGGCTTTTTTAACCAGTCGACTGCGACATATACAAAACTACTAACTTAACATTGTATTCTCAAAAGAAATACACAAGAAACAAAGTTAAGTAGAAAAGTAACAAGAAACTCAGTCACTCGTAGGAAACCGATGTAAAACCAATGTAATTAAAAGTTGAAACACTAAAATACTATGAGGATTAATGTGTGACTACTTAATGTGTTTAAAATTGTATTAATAGTACGGAAGTTCCGTTTTAGGGTTCAGTAGTCAACCGAGTTTTGTTGATTACAGAACCCTATTATGGAACCCTAACGAGCTGATTTTTGGAGTACTCGGGCTATTGGACCCAAAAAAATTGGACCCATTGGGTCCAATGACTAGATATGAATTTTTAACATATTTTCATCTAGCGATTGGACCCACTTTTATGATCCATTGTTTTCTGGAATGAAATTTTGAAGTAGGGTTGGCACAAAAATAATCAGAGCCTGTAGCCAAGACTTTTTCTTTATCGCTTCTTTATAGAACCGTCGATCAAAATGTATAAAATTGACATTAGACGAGTCGAACGTCAACGTCATATTCGCGCATTTTTAAGTCAATTCCATACATTTTGATCGTCGATTCTATAGAAAAACGATAAAGAAAAGGTCTTGGCTAAGGGGTCAGTTATAACCATATTATCATTTTGTATATTTAAAACTTAGAACACTCTCATTAACTTATATTATAATTATTACTATTAAGTACCTAAATCTACTGCGTCGAATTATGTTTTAAAAAATATATTTAATATTATAATAATATTAAAAATACATATTTAGTGTTATTAATTTTGTATTTAAACTAACGTTAATAATTACTGTTAAAGTCTTAACTAGTCGATCGGTGCGGGCGCCCGCGCCATGCGCATTGTACAGTGCACTTGTTTTTTTGGCTTACATAAAAAGTGCATTTTGCACACTGGGCATAATGAGTGCGAGAGATATGGTATTAATTCTTCCTAAATCAGCAGGTCGATTGTCTGTCAGTGCGAATATCGACGTAAATGACATTAAAATAACATTCATATCAGCGCGCCTTGTACTGTGGCGGTTACGACGCTCACCGCATAGGGTTGGCGATCTGAGACTTATTTTTAATTAGTTATTATAAAAATAATACATATTTCAAAAAAGTAACCAAACTAAATCATTAACTTTTGTATTGCAAAGCAGTAGATATTTTTTATATATTCTTTTGATAAATAATGAAGGAGTAAAGTGGTTTCATTTCAACGATTTGGAGGTGATTTGGTTTTTTATTTCTTTATTATATGATACCGATATAAAAAATATGGCAAGACCAAATTACGTATCATATCATGTAGATTACTAATTATTTTTTTCAGATATAATTTCTCTGTTAATGCCGGTGAAAATTTGTTTCATCTGCACGCTTTTTTAAGTTTTTTTCGAGAGAGCAGCCTTAATTTAACAAGTTTGCCCAGCTCAGTGATAAATTATGACGTCGGCTAAGAAGCACGTGTTTGGTAGATCAGTGCGTAAAATGTAGATTTGCATATCGTCGAACTTATTTACTTATTTTAGAAGTGAGTGACTACTTGAAGGTAATATATTACATGATATTAACTATTATTTAGATAAATTGAATAGTTTAGCTTGAGCCTTAAGAAGTAACAGAGCTTTTCTTTTAAACTTTAAACAAAAGAAGTACGAAGAATCTTATGTTTTTAGTATTAAAATACTTTATATCGATATTATTGGCCAAATATTGATTTATTTTGTATTATTTTTACTAATTGTTAGAAGTTTTAATTTGTCTTGAGCCTTGACCGATCTCAATAAATATTTTCATACAAAGTAATTATTTTGTTTTTTATTCTAATCCACAACTTTTTTGATGGCCCTACGGATATAAACCCGACAGTCATGAAAAATAATTACTTGGGTCCAATCGCTAGATGAAAAAATGTTATAAATTCATATCTAGTCATTGGACCCACTGGGTCCAATTTTTATGGGTCCAATAGCCCGAGTACCCGATTTTTGTATATTGATAGGTTATTAGTTTAATATAATTTGTCCTACAAATAAACCAGTCCATATTTTAGGACCATCAATTCAAAGTATGAAATCCTTTCTATCTCTGTTAGCTACCACTTTTGAGATTTTTCGCAAATAAAAATGTTGTTCGTCTTATCAAACTGAAGCTACTCCCAAAAATTAGCTTGATAGTAATAAAAAAAAATGTTCTCTGGCTCCCGTAATATAAACTTTATAGACCGATAGGACTAGGTTTTTTGGTTTCAAAAATTCTAAAGTTTCTAATTTTTTGCGTATAGTTTTGGGACCACTAGGTAAACCTAAAAAATGATTTTGTGTCATTTTGGTCGACAGCTTCCAGAGATATTTAGGGATTTTGATTTTTGGCCGCTATAGGCTGAAAAAAATATTAAAGTTTAAAATTTAGGTTTTGGGATATTGCTAGGGCAGTAACTGATGTGCAGACGCGTTTTGTGTCAGATTCATCCACGGGTTTCCCAGTAATTAGCAAATATTAGAAACGTCGCCTAATTGTGTCGAAAAAATATTAGAGTTTGTAAAAACGGTATAAAATGGTTTAGTTTGTTGATGTCTGATACTGTTAAAGTTTTGTGTCATTTTCATCCACGGGTTTTGAAGAAATTTATATTTTTGCTTTCAACATCCCGTAAAAGCTACAAACAGTAATTAAAGTTTTTAGAGTTTACATATTTACAATTAAAAGGTCTATGCAAACCACCTTTCAAAATTTAGTTCGTAATTGATGAGTGAACGGGTCTTCCACCGTGTGTTTTTCGCGTAACTTTCTGCCGCGCACTGTTAAACTCTGGAACGAACTGTCACCAGCAGTAGGTATTTCCGGACCTATACGATCTGCAAACGTTCAATGAAAAGGATGCTTTTTGGCATTTGGAAGTTGGAACTATTGCAATCTCATAGAATTTAAACTCCGAAAACAATTATTTTACAAATATCATTCCGGTTTGACATATTTTGGTTGGACTGACGGGGTTCGTTCGCGTCAGGGATATGTAAGTGTGTATAGTGCTCCAAGGCTTTAAATAAATGAGAACGAGGCGCTGCTGGAATAAGAGAACCGTCAAACACATGTCAAAAATGAAATTTTTGTATGATAGAAGCGTTAGTTTCTTTTCTCGCCACGTTCATTTAAAGCCTTGTCGAACTGTAGATGGACGACGAACCGTCAAAAATGTCAAAGTACAACCTGAACACGAGGCACATGTCAAACTTGCGAAAACCAACTTCACTTGATGGACCGGGTTTGCGCAATCTGTAGAAGCCTTTAGACCAGATATCCTAAATTCGCCGCTAGGGGCACATGAGTATTGTCAATGAAATTTTTGCGTTTCCTAGCTGTTAGGGTGTGTAATAAATATAAAATTAACATGTTTTATTCTAAATGGTAAAATAACGCAATCGTGAAAAAACATAGGTCTTATACTTAATACTATTTGTAATAATATTATTTAATTTGTAGGTAACAACCCTAGGGACGAACTCTATTCATACTCGTACCACCGACCACGTATAATTTTTTCAAGATAGTATTATATTCAAAATTCATATTGCTTTTGTACACAAAAACTGCCGATTAGATTGAGATAATTTGATTCCTACAGTACATCTAATTAAAGTATTCCATTAACACATAGGCTATTTTTATTACATTTTTTTTTATTAAATAAGGGGGCCGTCAAATGTGAGGCGGTCTATGGTATTCAACGAAATTTACGTGAGGAAAGCTGCTAGAAAGTAGCAAGAGTAGCTTATTTCAATAGCACATAGTTCAGCCACCTAAACTGCGAGATTTGTTGCAAACCAATTCTGATTGTTTCAAAGCGCATTCGTTTGCCACAATCAAAATTTTTACATAATATATACGCATACGCAAGCAAAAATTAATATCAGCAGACAGGTACAGATGTACCTACAATTTGACTCTAGCTGCGCCTAATTTTATCTATTTTTTTGCGATTTACTATGTTCGGGCGAGACGGGGATTACGAATTATTACAAAATTGAAAATTTTTGACATTTTTAAATGCGTTGGGCGAGTGCGGGGGCGGGGGTGTGAAGTGCGCGGGTGAAAACTAACAGTATCACTATCAGCGTAGCGCGCGGATAAAACATTATTATTTCGCTTTTGCGAAATAGATAATACACAATTTAAAAAAATCAGAATTTTATCCATAGCGGGTCTGTATGTCTATCTAAAGACAGCCTGAAGACAGACATATAGACATACATCGAAGTCCCAGTAATAGGGTCCCGTTTTACCCTCTGGGTACGGAACCCTAAAAACGGTAGGACCGAACTACGCAGAGTTCTGTCTCACACTTGCACTCGTCCGGTTCTTTCATACTGTTCATATTTTTGTATCTAATTTTTAAAGCAATTGGTGAAAAGGACTCAAAATGAAAATATATATTTCTTACTTCCTTAGGATGTTGAATATGTAAACGCCTTTAATTAAAAATATATTTTTCGTAGTGTTTGGAGCTTGCAAAAATAAAAATTATTAAAATCTGAAATATCGTGGATGAATCTGACACAAATTTATTCTATGGCTTTATTTAATAGACCTGAGCCCAATTATTGCGATTTCAGAAACTCAATTTTTTTTTAGATAGTGTTTTAAATAACTGGCAATATTTCGGGTTCCAATGGGCTAAAATGGTTCAAATTAGGTACCTACAATCCGAAGACTAATCTAGATATGATGCTTTTATTATTTTTAAGTTAAGTTTTTGCTGGCTAGTTTTATACAAATTTTAAAAAATCCACTACAAAATTTTGATTTTCTCAAAAACCTATTATCAGAAATGACACAAAATTTAAAAATAACCTAATAAGACATCACTCCATCCATGTGCAAAAATTCAGAAACTTTAAAATTTTTGAAACTTAACACCTCAAAACAAGCTAGTCCCGCAGGTCTATTAAGAGAGTTTCTATTGTACCAACGATAGCAGAAAATTCTAGTAATTTGAACAATAGGGAATGCCAAAAGTTAGAGCAGAGGGCGCTACTAGCATATACAGTATGTGCTACACGTTGTACATTGTACATTCGACATGTTGCACATGCCCAGAATATTGACAGCAACGTTGTCAAACGTCGAACAAAACTTAAGTTATTAGCTATGTCCACATTATGCAATTTCATCTTCGATTTTCGTCATCTTCTTTTTATTCAACTTTCGTTTGGCATATTCAATAATTGAATGCGTCAAAATCCACCCGCGTTGAAAGAAAAGTGTCAGCGAGCGCTATACGATTTCAACGCGCGTCACGGGCATGCCTCACGTTCGCTGTTGACTGCGCTATAACGCATGCCCTTAATGAACCAAAAAAGGCCAAGTGGGGACAAAGCTTTTGTTTACTGTCTTTGCTGGTAGCAGTAGCAACAAACAACACAACAGCATGGCACTTCAAGAGTTAATGTCAGAAAGTCCTAAAATTATTGTCATCCATAGTACTTACCAAACAAAAATCTGAGGATGCCAACGATTTAGTAGTTCACCCTTAATTCATACTTCCACTTACTATCCATTGTGATTGATATTGAACATCGCGTGCTTTCAATCTAATTGTCAAATAAGCAGTTCAATAAAATTAAAGCATGATATTGACGATAAAATTGCTCGTCTAGGCGGCCGGTAAGTTGTTCAATAAAATATTGTTCAATATTATTGAAGGTCTAGAGGGCCACTTTTGTTCTTAAGTTTCACTTGTCAATTCCTAGAATAGAAGCTATTATTATAATCTCTAAAAATATTTTCACAGATTGTTACTCTGTATGTCCAATACGATGAACGGAGAAAGAATGTGATATTTTTACAAAATTCGCTGAAAACTCAGAAATGGAAAAGTTCGGTTGGAAAAAAGTTCACAAAACGAAGTTCCCGTGATGGATGGAATTCCCATGTCCGTTTTAATATATTTTCTATTTTAATTGGGACGTTTCACATATTTTCGGAACTTATTTTATATTAATAAGTGAATAAATTCTGATCAGTGATCAAATTTACCGGAATAGCAGCTCAACCTGCGGCCCGCTGGGAGTTTATGACCGCGTGAAGTTAAAGTTAATTTTATTTTTATTTTTATTTTTATTTATTTTATCATGTTTGGGTGGCTTACAGCTAACTATATTAAAACTATAAATTGTAGAAAACGAAAAGCCAATTACAAACAAGCCTCCACAGATAGCTCGTTAATGTAATAATAATAATAATATTCTTTATTTGCATAATTAATATGGTACAATAAGGTGTTACTATTCTAACAGTGTTTCACATATTTTGTCAATTTTCTCGACGTGCAAATGTTAATTTAGGATACATTCTTAAATATTAAGCTTAAACATAATTCTATAGCTCATTTGAATTAATAATATTATTGGTTTAAGTTTCAGTTCGTTGATAACAGAGAATCAATGTTAGTAAATACTTAAATTCTAATATGTAATATTAATTATGGTTGAGGTTAGTAATAATATGCTAAATAATTTATAGTGGGCGGTAACTATGACGCTTTATCTCCAAATCAAGCATAGCTGGTTGTTTCATGATGAGTGGAAAATGTTTTGTCGCGCCTAACAAAAAAATATAGCTACTTATTTGATCGTTAAATGTTTTCTACTATTAAATCGCTCACTTAAAAATTCATCAAGACATCAAGACCAAAACGTATTGTTTGTGGCCCGACAAAAAAAATGTTGAGTACTGCTGACATTATGTAGGATCTAAATTCGTTTTTAATATCGACGTTCTAAAAAGTATTGTAGAATTCCAAATGAGAATGAAAAAAAGTTATGATTTTATGGAATTAACGGAAAATTATTATCATAGACTCTAAACAAAAAGTTTAGTTCGACGTTTCTATCAATATTATTTTGATTTGACGTGTGCAATATGTCGGATTTTGGTCGGATTATTTACTTCATGTGCTAGTAGTGCCCTCTGTTGCGACTTTTGCGTTTAAATATTCCCTATTGTTAAACGCCACAAGCGGTATTTTGATATTCTACAGTCTATACTGTACTCAGCGAAACATGGCGGTAGCGGTTATTGACTCCCTGTCAAAAACTTGTCATATTCTATACAAAGCTGCAATTGACAACGTCTGACACTTCATTGTCAATCACAGTTTATATCATAAACCTATAATGCTAAAGACCAACAAAGAGTGCGAGAGAGAAGAAAATCCTTTATGGAATTATAACAAGATGAAAAGAGAGAGGCAGTCTAATGAAAACTTTAACCACTTTCATTTGACAGGTCGTCCACAAGTCGTCACCCGTTTTTATGCCCTTTCGGTATTTGCAATTTATTGTTTAAATCCTTTATTATTTTCGACAAATACTATTACCTACATATAACAATGGTTAATTGTTCTGTGAGTGATTGCAGTGTAAATCATAGGAGTAATCCTGAAAAATATATATTTCACAGGTAATTAATCTTCATGTCCTAATTGCTACGATGTGTTTATTTTCGCTATATTCTGTCTATATTTCTCTATTTCAAATAAAATATTGTTAATCCTCCCCTTTACTTTCATATTTTGCATAACTAAAGGTACTATTGTTCTTAAATTACACAATTTTTGACGTGATAACGTCTTATAATTCGATATGGGGTGCGCGCCCGAAAAACATGACAGTTCATGCAGCGTTGCCTCGCTGACAGCTGCTCTGAGGCGTTCCATTTATCCTCTCAGCAACCGTACTCAACCCACCTGGGCCGCGTTCTTTGTTTCGATTATATTACGTATTTCGATGACTTAGAGAATACTTTTGTATGAAGAAGTTTGGTTAGTTATGACCTTTGATACATTGACCACACTCTGAATGAAAAATAAATAAACAGTCTGTGAGCTATTAGTATTATTTCGGCTATTTAAAATTGTGCTCTATTTCCTAAGTGAGAATTATGCTCTAGTTCAAAGATTTTACTGGATTTCGTCTTTGTTCGAATATATGTAGCGTTTTGTATTGCGAATAGTTTATTTTACTCATTATAAATATTTTTAGACAGTTATTTGAAAGAAATACATCGAAATAACTTTAGGTTACAGTCGAAAAAGTTTGTTTATATTTATAGAGATTCGGAAGCGAGGGTTAAGGGGTTAAGGATAGTTGAAAGTGACAACGTCATACGTTGTCACGTTCAACTATCGTCAGTAAACCGACTTTACAGACAACCGATTTTTTGAAGAAAATTTTTTCATCAAAATTGTTTACATATACGCTAGGGCTTGAATCAAATTTATCGATATGCCTATCGGTATTTAATAAGAACATAAAACTAATCTAAAAATGTAATGGGGGTGTAAGGGTTTTATGATATTATGTATTTAATTTAAGAATAAATATTAAACTATGTTTGTCGTTTACTTTCAACTTTATATTTGCATTTCTATTAATGTGAGGGCTGATTTGTCAGATAGTTTTTACCTGAATAATAAGTAAGCAACTTTAAAATGTGTATATTATTTACCCTTATAAGAACCTCATGTTATAATATATTATCCGACGATTGAAAAATCACCCTAACCGAAAATGTGTATCTACTTTTCAATCGTCACCTTTTTTCTGCCAAATAAAATATGATACCTAATTTGAATAACAAAATCTGTCAAAGTTGCATATTATTTATTTCTCATAGAAACGCAGGTAAAATAACTCGATCGGACAATACTATCGATAGTAAAATATCCATCACTAGCACACGCACACATTGACAGATCAAAAATCGTCAGTTAAGTCATCGTCATTCGGGTTGTCAGGTGGTCTATACGACAGTATATATTATAAGTCTATGGTTTATATAGAAAATGACATGTTTTTGACAGGGAGTCAACGACCGCTATCGCTATGTTTCGCCGAGTAGGTACAGTATAATTCTATGTATCTGGTTGAACTGACGTATTCGTGTCGAGTGGTGTATAAACAAAGCAGTAAAGGTGACATTCCGATCTTTGCCGCAAGCGACCCCGACCGACAAAAATTCAAATAAAATGCCATTTTATGGCAGTAGAGGTGACAGATGCCGCCACTGCTTTGTAGTGACGTAGAACAAAATGAAACCTATAAGCCTATGTCATAAAGTGGTATTTCATTTCAATTTTTATCGGTCGCAGACGCTTGCTGCGTTCCTTTTTCTCTACGCCACTAGCTTTTAAGCCACAAGCGGCGGCAGCATGGGCCGCCACACAAATGTCAGTAGAAATGATACCTATAGTCTATGTCGTAAAGTGACATTTTATTAGAATTTTTGTCGGTCGCGGCTAGCCGCATCAAAGATTGGAAAGTCACTTTTAGGCCCAAAAAAACTTAATTTTTACGAGAAACGGTCTTGTTACCTCTAAGTTTACTTCCCTGATATTTAAAGTAACCAAGGTTCGAAAGATCCCAAAAAACTCAATTGCAACAAATTTTCGACTCGACCGCACCGTCACAATACGAATAGTATACAGTAATGTTTATACTAGAGTCTGCTCAAGGGCTACACGTGCATACACGCGTAGCCCTCTTATACAAAAATGTGATATGTGAAAAAATTTAATGCAGATCAACATAGTATCACTTCGTACGATTACTAAATTTTACTCATGTTTAAATAATTCAATCCAAGATTCTATGAAACACCAAAATGGTATCGGTAGCTTTCACCAATCAGAATGTGTTGGATTTGGCTTAATTTTTCATGAGACTGTTATTTTATAATTTGTTTAGAAATAGGATGAACAAGAAAGGAAGTTTCATTAATATTTTGTTAAAATAGAATCATATTATATGCAATAAGCTAAGTGCAAGTTTCCAACGCTGATGTTGTGAGGTCAACATTTCTAAAAGTATAAGTTGCTAACCAATTTGCAAATAAAACATTTTTTATTTTGATTTGCATTAACCTATCAAGCCCCATAAGGACACCGGTGACCACGACAACAACAGAATAACAATAGATTTCCAAGAATCCGCGATCGAAGGATTAATTTCTGCTGTGTGGCATGACTTTAATTTTAAGAACACGACTTTGTATTATTATGCCATACCGTATGTTGTTATACTGTGGCACTGTTGTCGCAATAAATCGAACGAGCAAGGATTAACTACTAGGTATTGCAGCGTGATTTATTTTATTGTCTACCTTTTACCCGCGGGCAGTGATGACCGGACGAAGGGGAAAATTGACCTTTGAGTATTTTCTCCGCAAAGTTTTTAAGCTTTAAGAAAATTAAAAAGTTAGTCTACTGAATTTTGCACTGTGAGCTCAAGTTTTTGAAGATAATGTCAGCATAGTTTACTTGCTAAATTGCTCACACTAAAATATTAAAAGGCACTGAATTCTATCAGTATAATAACGGTATGACAAAATAAACTCAAAAAATCGGCCAAGTGCGAGTCGGACTCGCGCACTAAGGGTTCCGTACCATTATAGAGCAAAATTAGGCAAAAAATTGTGTTTTTTTGTATGGGAGCCCCCGTTAATGTTTTATTTTATTTTAATATTATTATTAAATATTAAAATGCACATAAAACTAAGTACCTTGAGAAAAAGTCAAGTACCTACTTGTTGCCATTATTGATATAGAGCCAAAAAGGCTAAAAAAATCACGTTTGTTGTATGGGAGCCCCCCCTAAATATTAATTTTATTTTATTTTTAGTATTTGTTGTTATAGCGGCAATAGATATACACAATCTGTGACAATTTCAACTCTCTAGCTATTACCGTTCTTGAGTTACAGCCTGGAGACAGACAGACGGACAGACAGACGGACAGACAGACGGACAGACGGACGGACAGACAGACGGACAGACATCGAAGTCTCAGTAATAGGGTCCCGTTTTTACCCTTTGGGTACGGAACCGAAACGAGTAGGTAAACGGATCATCTAATACCGAACTGATATGATGGCAGCCGATCATGGACACTAGTCTTTATCGCGTTGATTGTTGCAAATCTTGTTTTTAGGGTTCCGTACCCAAGCGGTGAAAACGGGACCCTATTCATGAGACTTCGATGTCTGTCCGTCTGTCTGCCCGTCTGTCTGTCCGTCTGTCTGTCTCCAGGCTGTAACTCAAGAACCGCTATAGCTAGACTCCTGAAATTTTCACAGATTGTGTATATCTGTTGCCGCTATAACAACAAATACTAAAAATAAAATAAAGTTAATATATAAGGGGGGCTCCCATACAAGAAACGTAATTTTTTTTGGCATTTTTTGCTCGTAATTAATAATGGTAACAGTTAGGCAGTTGAAATTTTCACAAAATCCTTAATTATATTTGTACTTTAATAATTAACAATAAAATTAAAACAAAGTAAATATTTAAGGGGGGCTCCCATACAAAAAACACAATGTTTTGTCTACGTTCACTCTATACCGGTACGGAACCCTTCGTGCGCGAGTCCAACTCGCACTTGGCCAATTTTTTAAAATTCCCACCCTGGTTTTCTGTGGGGCCATGCAACTTTTATCTAACTATTTCTCCGGTCATGTTGGCCCATTTTCGCCGAAGCAATCAATCTCATACATAATTTATGTTTATTACTACTCAGTTATTTATAATATTACTAGCTGTCCTGACAAACGCTGCTTTGCCATAATATAAAGTACCTATTTCGCTATTTTATTTATTCAATAAAATAATAATATATTTATATTATTATTTTATTGAAATGACTAAATAAGTATGTCGCCATGGCAACGTCGATCGCTATCTCGTCGCACAAACAATGGTCGCCGTCAGTCTCAGGTTGTTATAATTTACTATTATTTATTCAACAAATGCACTTATCAATATATAAAGTACCCAGTAGCCGATTCTCAGACCTACTGAATATGCATATAAAATTTAGTAAAAATCAATAAAGCCGTTTCGGAGGAGTTCGCGGACTAACATTGTGACACGAGAATTTTATATATAAGATAAAGGGTACAGTATATTTAGGGTACAGTAATACATCAATTACCGAAATTACACCTTTTCACACCATATTTCAGCTGAACAATCATGTATAATTTCAGTCTATTCGTGCCAAAATTAAGAAAAAAACGTCACATTTTTTAATCAACAGAAAAATAAAGCAACAAAAATGGTTCAAGTCATCCTTTCCTAATTTTTCCGATAACCATCTAGACTAAATCAAAACTTTAAAACGATAACACAAGGCACTGTTAAACTCCAATAGTTAACATTGTTTTATTTGTAAGATCTTTAATTGTTCAAGTTCTGTTTAAAATTCCTCAGCGTGGTGGAGCAATCTGAGGATTCTTGAAACAAATACCGCAGGATTGTACATCGGTACCCGGATTCTGCTATTTTAATTCTACATTTAGGCTGTATTTCCACCAGAGATGTGTTGCGAGGAAGGGCGTTGTATTACAGCGTTCACAATAACCACTCGGTTTCTACACGGGAAATGCGCGGTTCCCGCTGTGTCTGAACAAGCACTTAAAGTTTTACTAATCAGATTAAGTGACAACGCGTTTAGCGTTAGGGTCAATTCGGACCGCCACGCGACGTGTAGATGCATTTCTATTTTTGTATTTTGACAGACTTTAATTGCGTGAGACGTTTAGTCTGTCAAATTCATACTTTAGAAATGCATCTATGCACTGCGTTGCAGATTGAATTGACCCTTATGCTAAGTACTCACGGTTTTGCTCGATAGTTTTACTCCAAATCGAGTAATAATTACTGTGTGGACCGCAAAACTCACAGCTCGAAGGCTCGCATCGAGCCGCTCGAAGGATTGATGGAACCGGATCGAGCCGGATTGATGGAATGAAATACATAATATATCGATTTAGAATAAAACTATCGAGCAATGCTGAATGTGTGGACAAAAGCCCGAGCTGCGGGTTTTGCTCGACGTTATTGCTCGATTGAGCAAAACCGTATGTGAGTATGTACTTAGCATTAGTTTTATGTTACTAAAATACCATTTTGTAGTTTAATTTAATTCAGATCGAACAAGAAATAAATATTCAATAATTGCAATGAATTGCATTAGGAGAATCGTTGTTCAGAGTTTTGTTAGAAACGTTATTGATTCTAGGAAATATAGAATTATGTTTTATTTCTTCAATTGAAAATGGACGATACAGTATTTGTACATTTAACAAAATAAAATGAAGTCAAAAAGAAATTGAAATTATCTATCTCATATCGACAACACAACAAAGAATACTTAGAATACCTTAGGGATTTTACTTTAGTCTAACTTCTCTCATTTATAAAAAAAGTTGATATATTCAGAAGTACGCATTTTTGGGTCTTATTTCAAGTATCTAGCTTGTACCTTCTTTATACTTGTGGGGGAAGTTAAAATAAATTAAATTGTACTCGTACATTCACATGTGGATTCCTTTTGTTTAGTTATCTTCAGCTCATAAATCCAAAGCCATTCGCTCCGGCTCCTATTAATTAAGTTGAAGAATTGCGCTATTGTTTTGTAAATTAAAATAAATCTTCACAATAGTGTGTATTAAAATACGGTTTAATAAATGTTGTAGAAATGAATGTATTTTGCAACTATATTGCTGTCGTCACGGTTGAAAATTACATTAAGTTGTTATTAACTTTAAAAATGTATTAATTGAAATAAACAGTAGGTAACTAGCTAAAAGCCGAGATAAGTGAGGGCTCGTGTCGTTTTTGTGCGTGGTAAGAATCTTTAAGGCAGTTTTTTTTTTTATATTTCAATAGTAACCAAACCTTCACTGACCGATGATAACACATCTACATAATATAATTAAAAAATACTATGTTAAAGCACACATCAACAGACGTGATAGTTTTTCCGTAAAGTGTACCACAAAAGTGCTCATGTTGTGGGATATTCTAGGGCTTGCTTCGCTCGCCCTGATTATTATTAGTACATTACGCACCTAGGGCAGGAAAATAAGATATGTCTCAAATCACATGTAATTGTTGGCCGAGGCGAAGCTAAGGTCAACAAACAAACATGTTTATGTGATCTGAGGCTTTATTATTTACTGCCCGTGGTGCGTATACTATTTTTCTCATCGACGGAGGCGGAAAACGCCAACATCGGTAAGCACAGCGGGAAGAAAGTTGACGCTTTCCGCCCGGAGTTGAGAAAAAATATATTTTACCATGACAATATAAATGACATAAATGACTATACTAATACGAATGAATAGACACAATGTCTGTGATAAAATAAAATATTTACTTAAATAGAGGAGCTAATTTCAAAAAAATTGCTCCCTTTTCTGTCCATATACTATAGACCTGCGTGACTAGCTTGTTTTGAGGTGTTAAGTTTCAAAAATTCTAAAGTTTCTGAATTTTTGCACATGGATGGAGTGATGTCTTATTAGGTAATTTTTAAATTTTGTGTCATTTCTGATAATAGGTTTTTGAGAAAATCTAAATTTAGTAGTCGATTTTTTTAAATTTGTATAAAACTAGCTAGCAAAATCTTAACTTAAAAATAATAATAGCATCATATCTAGATTAGTCTGCGGATTGTAGGTACCTAATTTAAACCATTTTAGCCCATTGCAACCCGAAATATTGCCAGTTATTTAAAACACTATCTAAAAAAATTAGAGTTTCTGAAATCACAATAATTGGGCTCAGGTCTATTAAATGAAGCCATAGAATAATTTTGTGTCAGATTAATCAACGATATTTCGAGATTTTAATAATTTTTATTTTGCAAGCTCCAAACACTACGAAAAAGATATTTTTAATTAAAGGCGTTTACATATTCAACATCTTAAAGAAGTATGAAATATATATTCTCATTTTGAGTCCTTCTCACCAATTGCTTTAAAAATTAGATACAAAAATATGAACAGTATGAAAGAACCGGGCGAGGGCGAGTGTGAGACAGAACTTTGCGCAGTTCTGTCCTACCGTTTTTAGGGTTCCGTAACCAGAGGGTAAAACGGGACCCTATTACTGGGACTTCGATGTCTGTCCGTCTGTATGTCTGTCTTCAGGCTGTCTGAGATACAGCCTTTAGATAGACATACAGACCCGCTATGGATAAACTTCTGATTTTTAAAAATTGTGTATTATCCATTTCGCAAAAGCAAAATAATAATGTTTTATCCGCGCGCTACGCTGATAGTGATAATGATAGTTTTCACCCGCGCACTTCATACCCCGCACTCGCCCTACGCATTCAAAAATGTCAAAATTTTTCAAATTTGTAATAACTCTCGTAATCCCCGTCTCGCCCGAACATAGTATACCGCAAAAAATAGATAAAATTAGGCGAAGTTAGAGTCAAATTGTAGGTACATCTGTACCTGTCTGCTGATGTCAATTTTTTCTTGCGTATATATGTAAAATTTTGATTGTGGCAAACGAATGCGCTTTGAAACAATCAGAATTGGTTTGAAACAAATTTTGCAGATAAGGTGGCTGAACTATGTGCTATTGAAATAAACTACTCTTGCTACTTTCTAGCGGCTTTCCTCACGTAAATTTCGTTGAATACCATAGAACGCGTCACATTTTGTAATAAAAATAGCGTACGTTTTAATGGAATACCTTAATTAGATGTACTGTAGGAATCAAATAATCTCAATCTAATCGGCAGTTTTTGTGTACAAAAGCAATATGTATTTTGAATATAATACAATCTTGAAAAAATTATACGTGGTCGGTGGTACGAGTATGATAGAGTTCGTCTCTAGGGTTGTTATCTACAAATTAAATAATATTATTAAGTACAAATAATATTAAGTATGAGACCTATGTTTTTTCACGATTGCAATATTTTAGCATTAAGAATAAAACATGTTTTGATAATATTTATTACACACCCTAAATAGGAAACGCAAAAATTTCATCGACAATACTCATGTGCACCTACTCCCTAGCGGTGAATTTAGAATATCTTGTCTAAAGGCTTCTACCGTAGAGCTTCTACAGATTGCGCGAATCCAGAGTGAAGTTGGTTTGATTCTATCTAGGTTTGGATCTAGATGTGGTTTTATTTATCGACGAAAATATCCTTAGTTTGCAATCAAAATTTTGGTCGCATTAGAGCCGGATCGGAAATATCAATATGATGCCACTAGGAACTATTCAAGAAGAATTAAAAGCACAGCTTTTAAAACTAAAAATAAATTCAGAAAAATGTCCAAGAAAAAAAAACCAGCTGCCAGCCAGTGGAGTCACCAGTCCCATGTCCTCCATAAAGTGACCATGTACGAAGTGCCAGGGGTAGTTAGTTATTGGGAGGAACAAAGCGTGTCAATGCCACCAACGTGTCCGGGTTCCACATTTTAATAGTTTACTGTTTTTAATAATTGAAAACAGAGTAAACAGGCGCTGTGTTTCGCCGAAAGACCGGAGGCCCAATCCCCTACAGGCTAAAACCCTAGAGGGAATAGGGTTGTAGGTTAGGGGAGGGACCCCTAACCTCTTAAAAAGCCGGTAACACACCTGCAGCGCTTCTGATGTTGCGAGTGTCAATGGGCGACGAAACTTGCTTTTCATCAGATGACCCGTTTGCTCGTTCGCCTCCTTATTTTATAAAAAAAAGATCTGTCAGAACCATACAAATTAATAATATCTACGCGTCGCGTTGCGGTCTAATTTAAGCTGCGCGTCCACTGGTTTGGAATCGAAGCGTACGCAGTTACGCACTGCGATTTGTTACTTTGTATTGCTTTGTATGGTACTGCGTCCACTGGATACTGACCGGTATTTATGACGAAGACATCTTCCGCAGAGAACGCGTCATTCGGATTCCGAAGGTTTCAAGTTCTGACGTATTTGCGACGACGCGACGGCTATACATAGATACTTATTCACGATGAATGACGATATTTTAATTACTTTTGTAGAAAAATATAAAGAACTTTATAATCTAAAACTTCAACATCATCATAACCAACTGTAGAGAGACCATATTTGGGATGAAATTGGGAAATAATGAATTTCGTTTTCTCTTGTTTTTCTTTTCCTCTTCTGATAAAATACAGCAAGTTACAACAATATCCTCGCCACTATCCTCTATAAGGGCTCCATTCCACCGCGGCGCACAGAGAGACTACGCACGTGCGTCAAGCTTCGCTTTGTAAGAAAATATATGTGACTGTGTCCACTGCAACCCACGGACACGCTACGCACGAATTGACTCAAGTCAAAGAAATAAATCCGTGCACGTCCACGCGTGCGCATGGCCGTGCACAGCGTGCGCCGCGGTGGAATGGAGCCTTAATGCAAATGCACGTTAACAGGCTATGATGGACTAAAATTAACTAAATTGCCTATGATGAATCCGAATGCAGTGGACGCACCCCATCGGCATTTCGTAAATGACGAAATGCCGATACGTACGCTCCGATCCAGTGGACGCGCAGCTTTAACCGTAAAACTTAAAAGGTAAATTGCAATTTGCGGCTTTTAATTTATGACGTATTAAAAAAATACTTATCTTTATCCAAACGCCTGATGGCAACCCTACTTGCGAAGGTACTCGAACCAATTTGTCAGTTTCATTTTATAAATAGAATAAAATTCAAATCATTGAACAGAATATGAACACTAAACAGGATTTTATGCGGATTACGTAGCTTAAGGCTGCTCTTTCGAAAAAAGCGTGCAGATGAAACAACTTTTCATCGGCATTAACAGAGAAATTATATCTGAAAAAAATAATTAGTAATCTACATGATATGATACGTAATTTGGTTTTGCCATATTTTTTCTATCGGTATCACATAATAAAGAAATAAAAAACCAATTCACCTCCAAATCGTTGAATGAAACCACTTTACTCCTTCATTATTTATCAAAAGAATATATAAAAAATATCTACTGCTTTGCAATACATAAGTTAATAATTTGGTTTTTTTACTTTTTTGAAATATGTATTATATTAAGCCTTAAAAAGGTTTTTTCTCCCGTTTCGCCCTATCATGGACGCGGCGAGCGTCGTAACCGCCACCGTACAAGGCGCGCTGTTATGAATGTTATTTTAATGTCATTTACGTCGATATTCGCACTGACAGACAATCGACCTGCTAATTTAGGGAGAGAGGGCCCTTAAGTAGTTTTTCTTCAACAACTTAAAATAATACATAAACTTTTTAAAATCTGCTAATAAATCATAATGGTAGAATGTTTAGTAACTATTAAAATATTGACTAAGCTTTAAGTTTCGAAATTAAGTTGAATATTTGTGAAAATAAGATGCAAATTTTTGATTTTGTTTTCCATCGAAAAAATTATAAACTATCGTATTTTCTCTTACACAGGCCCTTAAAAATATGATGTTGTATCTATGTTTAAAAATAAAATAGTTTGTGGCCTATTAACAAGTATAAAAATCAATTTCGCTTTACTTGATCGTCAATTGCTCTTAAAATCGGGGCTGAAAAGGAACTAAATTTTGAAATGTGGTTTACATAGAGCTTTTAATTGTAAATATGTAAACTCTAAAAACTTTAATTATTTTTTGTAGCTTTTACGGAATGTTGAAAGCAAAAATATAAATTTCTTCAAAACCCGTGGATGAAAATGACACAAAACTTTAGCAGTAGCAGACATCAACAAACTAAACCATATTATACCGTTTTTACAAACTCTAATATTTTTTCGACGCAATTAGGCGACGTTTCTAATATTTGCTAATTACTGGGAAACCCGTGGATGAATCTGACACAAAACGTGTCTGCACATCAGTTACTGCCCTAGCAATATCCCAAAACCTAAATTTTAAACTTTAATATTTTTTTCAGCCTGTAGGAACAAAAAATGTAAATCCCTAAATATCTCTGGAAGCTGTCGTCCAAAATGACACAAAATCATTTTTTAGGTTTACCTAGTGGTCCCAAAACTATACGCAAAAAATTAGAAACTTTAGAATTTTTGAAACCAAAAAATCTAGTCCTATCGGTCTATAAAGCAAAAAAAAAGCAAAGTTTTAAAGTAAATAGATATAACTTTAGAAATGGTTTTGAGCATCATCCATAATTTGACGTTTTTACAAAGTATATCTTCTGGAATGTCCTTTAAAACTTATAGATTTTCAAAAATTTATTTTGTCTACGAAAATAATATTTTGTGTTATTCCATTGTGTAACACTCTTTTTTCATTAGATATGGTATTCATTTGGGCCTATTAATGTGGCAACACAGTAAAAAGAAGCAAAAGTATAGATGGAGTGACAACTGACACATCGCGGCCATTTTTTTTGTACTCCACTACTCGTTTAGTGTGCGAGTAGTGAAAAAAAACTTTTATACGGACTAATTGTGCATGCTACGCAATGAACCCCGGTAAGTTTTTATCTACTTTGGTTTCACTTTATGACGAAAGAATAAGATCATTGTTTAGATTGTTATATTTATTGCTTGTGTCCGGCACATTTTTATGTAGTTTGAATTTTTTTAAGTTAGAAAAACATATTCTTTATTTCCTGTGTGTCACGTTTGTGTAACAATTTTGTGTAACGTTACACAAAGGAAATCATAAAGGTCTGTTCATGCCGGTGAGCAGTTATGCTTTTTTTTTAGGAAAAATAGCGCAAAATGGAAGAATATTTAGTATTTTTGCCTGAAGATCATTGTCAACTCCGAAGTACAGATTTTACCCCTGATATATTTACGTGTGTAGGAACACAAACTAATATATTATTTAATATTATAATTTATAAGACAAGATTAATCCGACTTTTATTTACAATTATCTCACCTTCCTATTGCACCATGAAATTGTAGTAGTTTAGTCCAAAAAACTAACTACGGGTCAAAAATGACTATAATTTTGCGGTATGTATAAGCCCTTATAATTCTTTTGTGTTACAATTGTGTTACGTTACTCAGAAGAAACACAAAGGAAGTGGCAAGTTTTTTTAAATTAGCTCAGCTATAATAATGGTAAAATATTCACTATTTAAGTAAATATTTTATTTTATCACAGGCATTGTGTGTATTCATTCGTATTAGTATACTCATTTATGTCCCCTCAAAACCTTATGGCTTCCTCCCCGCCTGGGCAGTGCCTCTTCAGTGAACGAATAGTATAATTATTAACATTGTCTAAATTGTAATAAATAATATTTCAGTAATTACGACCTCCGTGGGTTGAGCTTGTCAACGCTAAAGCCGGGGGTCGTGGGTTCGAATCCCGCCGACGGACCAAAAAGTTTTTAATGTTCCCGGGTCTGGATGTGTATTAAATATGTGTATGATATAATAAAAATCTTAAATATATGTATAGTATTTAAAGTATTAAATATATTTCCGTTGTCTGGTACCTGTAACACAAGTCCTTTAGGTACTTACCATGGGGCCAGACTGACGTGGTGTGAAGCGTCCATAGATATTATTTTTATTATTAGTTACTATCTCTATTAGTTATATTAAAATCGATAAAGGGAAATAGAACTGATATAGCTCTCCCCTGGTAAAAATTCTTCAATATTGAGGTTGGAAACCGCAAACACAAATTCCCAATAGTTCTTTCACTACTCCGAATCTCTGGGTGCATGAAAATTTAACTCACAATTTTTACTGTTTACCAACAGAAGGATGGGAGCAAAAAATTCTATTGAATCAACAGTGGCTAGATTTCCCTAGAGCCACTGACCGGTTTGCTCTGCGAAATGAGAAAAAATAATCGCAAACAGTCCGCCTATGTTCTTATGTGCACTGAATTGTGGGAAAATAACATTCCCCTCTTGCCACGAATTTTATTTGCAGCTAAGAATTTTGAGCAATTGTTTTTTGATATTATGGCTCCCACTGATTTAAGTAATGGTGGATACTGGATAGTGAATCATAATCTCATTTATGGTTGGATTTCTCTTAGTAAATTCTCATTAAACGGTTTGACAAAATCTGTAATTTTAGATTCATACATATATTTTAATTTTTAAGTAATGGTCTGTCCTAATAACAATGCCAATTATTCGAGTTGACCTTTCAACGGTGACTTTTTGAAGTAAAACATTTTTAAGCTCGTTGAGAGTGAAATTTTAAGGTCTTATTATAATAATAATATTATTGTCACACACCGTCACGATTTACGACAAAAGTTTCACTTCTTACGCGTATCTGTTTTACATTATTTTTGTTGTAAATTAGTTGTTTTATGATTTAATCGGAGGTTTGATACCTGTGAAAAATTATAATTCAACTTTTTGATTTAAAAAAAAAGAAAATTTGAAATTCATACAGAGACTTCAAAAAATTTTAATTACCATCCATGCCAGGTGACTAAAACCTTTAATCGAGATGGCCTTTGATTGACCTTTACCCGGGATAAAAATAACTGATCTAAATAAAGTGTTTATTCGGTACCTTTAGGCGATCCTTTGAAACGGAGGACGTAACATTGTCCGATAAAAGTTTCGTCAACAACGTAGAAAATTTCGTAGGCGAATTGGGAATTAAATTCGAATTATTTCTAAAGTAAGTAAGTTTCCGAATTTTATATTGTTCTAGTATACCCTACACCCTGAACATTTTGTAGTATACTTTACGGAAAAACTATCACGCCTATGAATTTTTGCTTTAACATGTGAAATTTGATGTGCAATCTTCAGTCAGTCAAGTTTTGACGACGGGAGCCCTCACAAATCTTGGCTTTTAGCTAGTATATTAATATTATACTGTCGTCACATACTACTATAATATTTTGTCTCTTTCGCACCTGCATAATGCGTAACACGAGTGTGAGTAAAATAAAACAATTACTATTCATCTACGAATAATAAAAACTAAGGAAGAGTAACTCCGTCAAAAAAAGTGCACCAAAAGGCTACAAAATGTGACCCGAATACATGCACATTTATGCATGTGTTCGGTACACATTTTTCGTGTATATGTACTCGAGCGACATTCAACCAGGTTGACATGATAATTATTATTGTCAACGGCTTTGTTTCATAACTTTGACAATGACAATAACCGCGCAGGCTGTCGTCCGGCGCGCAATATTATGATACGTTGCCTGGGATACGACCTTGGCGAAAATCTGAATTGTCATATTTTAGTTTGCGAAAAGGTGCCAAATTTAAAACGGTTGAAGTATGGGAGTTATGTTTCCTTAGTTTTTATTATTCGTAGCTATTCATGCATAAAGTATAATGTAGTGACGTCCCTTAGACTTGTACAAAAAAGATTATATTTTTGTTTTTTCTTTTGAGCAGTGATGGACTTTTGAGGAAAAAGGCTGAATATCTGAGCATCCCCTTCGCAGTACACGTTTTCAAAGGGAAAGGAGTAAAAACAAAAGAAAAATGTCACAAGTTAGATTAAAGAAGTTTTTCAAAGTCGAGGACAGTTTTTGAGGTTTCACCTAATTTTCCTGTCTTGAGTTTCGCTCGGAGAAAACTATTTTAACTTACACTATTAGTGAAATAGTTTCGTATTGGGAACTTTATATGAAAAGACATGGTTATTTTACTTTTTTTGTGGCTTTCCGCTGAACGAATTTCGTAATGTACGCTTTTAGCACCTCTACCACTGTAGCACTTCTACGCTCGTAGCACTTCTAATTCTACGCCACGCTTCATAGCATGTTCGTAGAACGTTGTAGCACAACTAATATCTAGACACGCGGTGGCGTGTCAAGCCAAGTTCCAGCATAACAGAATGGCGAGCAGCACCGTGTGTAATATTACACGAACCATTTGCAGGTACTTTTTATTATTTTTATTTATTAAATAAGGGGGCATACGAGCAAACGGGTCGACTGATGGTAAGCAACTACCGTCGCCCATAGACACTCGCTACATCAGAAGAGCTGCAGGTGCGTTGCCGGCCTTTTGAGAGGGAATACGCTCTTTTCTTGAAGGTTTGCAGGGTCGTATAGGTCCGGAAATACTGCTGGTGACAGTTTGTTCCAGAGTTTAACAGTGCGCGGCAGAAAGTTACGCGAAAAACGCACTGTGGAAGACTGCCACTCATCAAGGTGATGAGGATGGTATGATTTTCGCGTGGGACGATGGCGAAAAGTTGCAGGAGGTATGATTCCGAACAATTCCTCAGAGCACTCCCCGTGATACAACCGTTAGAGGATGTAGAGTGAAGCTACGTCTCGGCGTAATCCCAAAGGGTCCAAGCTGTTTGAAACACTATGGCAGTCAACAATTCGAGCGGCCCTTCGTTGGATACGATCCAGAGGGAGCAGTTGGTATTTTGGCGCCCCTGCCCAGAGATGAGAACAATATTCCATATGAGGCCGAACCTGCGCCTTGTAGAGTTGTAGGCGTTGGTCCGGACTGAAGTACTATCTCGCTCTGTAAAGAGCACCATGCTTCTTCGAGGCTAAGTTGGCCTTACCCTCTAGATGATATCGGAACTGGACTTCGCTAGATATATTGACGCCAAGTATCTGAATGCTAGGGGAGAAGGTTAAAGACGTGCCATCGAAACGAGGATATACGACCATTGGTGACTGATATACACACACACTCCAGTTTTGGGTAGAAAGGAATGCTCGAGATAATACCCTGGGTGGGAAAGGTATGATGTGTCACTGTAAGGTAAGGTGTGTGTGAGTGACCCCTCTCCACCAAGCCAATGTCACAACATCTAAAGGCAAAGGGTGGAGCAGCACAAAATCTAAGGAAATCGAAAAATGTAGGATCTACTGGCCGCCACACCGTTCAAAACATTAATATTATAATTATGTAATTTATTATATTTATTTATTATATGTATATATTATATTATATATAATCTATTCTATTATATATATTTAAAAAAAAAGTCCATGGCGTGATGGACTGCAATTAATTAAAATTAATAATATTATATCAAATATCCTTGGTGCGAAAAATATAAATAATAAAATAACAATAAAAGGATATGGGCGAACAGCCCATAGACGGCTCCAATTTTATAAATAAAAAAAAAAGGTAAGTTGTGTAAGGTATGATGTACTTTTGACCCTCTCATAATTCAGAAACTATTTCACATAAACGTTTCAAATTTGGCTCATATAATGAAACTTGCAAGATTACTACATGCTCTAAATTTCATAAGCACAACTCTAACGGTTATTAAGATATTAACGTCCGAAAATCTACATTTTTATCACTGACTGACTGACTGACTAACCTATAGATCAAAATTCTAACCCACTTCCAGATGACGTAGAAGGCTGAAATTTGGAATCCAGCTCGGTAATTGTGTGAGAGCGTAGGAAAAATCAGAAAACAAAAAAAAATCGGTCAAGTGCGAGTTGGACAGAGCGAAACTAGGCAAAAATTGTGTTTTTTGTATGGAGACCCCCCCTTAAATATGTATTTTATTTTACTTTTATTATAAATTAATAAAATAAAAATATAATTAAAGATTTTGTGAAATTTTCAAGTATCTACCGGCTGCCATTATTGATTTTGAGCAAAAAAGGCCAAAAAATCACATATTTTATTGTATGGGAGTTCCCCGTAAATATTTATTTGTGAAGTGAAAAACCTTTAGGAAATTAATAGAAGGTGACTTTATGAAGTAAGTATGTCTGTCTGTTACCTCTTCACGCCCAAATTGCTTGTACCGATTGTTCTTAAATTTGGTATGGAGATATAGTTTGAGTCTCGGGAATAGACATAGAAGTCTTTTAATACGTCTGTCCGTCTGTCTGTCCGTCTGTCCGTCCGCCCGTCTGTCTGTCTGTTTGTTAGACAGCTATAATAATAGCTACTTTACTTCCGCACAATAAACTGTACCCTATAGTAAATGGTTGGAAATACACTTTTGTTATACCGTATTATTCCAATGCCTCCTGATGGTAGCTGCTTTTTCCATTCGATTGAATTTTCTTTGTTTTATTTGTCTGAAACTCAACAAGGCTTAGGGGCTATTTCCCCACTTCCTGATTAATTTCAGATATGCTATCCACAACTTATCTGACAGATGAAGGATCTGTCAGTTAAGTTTCAGATAGGCTATCCACAATTTATCTGATAGATGAAGTATCTGCCAGATAAGTTGCGGATAGCATATCCGATACTCGTCGGGAAGTGGTGAAACAACACCTTAAGGTTGCGATTGAATATAGTCGAATATTATGTATGTTTGAACTGGGAAGATTAAGATGTCTACTGTCTACCCTTGCTCGGAAAGTTTTCTTTACAAAAAGTAATGATATCCCACCAAAAACATAAAATGTGTAAAAATGGAAAGTCAAGTTTCATACAAACATTATTCTTGTCTATGGACTTCGCCGTAAAAAGGATGGAGATCTAAATGAGTGCCAAGTTCCATGGAAAATCGAAATATGTATGTATAGGAACCAAATAACATTATCAACAAATAATAGAGTCTATTTCTTTGCTTTATTGAATATCTATAACAATTAATGTTATTTAAATAATTTGAGATCTTAAACTAGATTAGATTCTACTTGGCTAGTTTTCATCAGAATTAAAATGTTCAATAACTTTATGAAATGACTGATGTAATGAAAACTGGCCAAGTTAGATCTAATCTAGTTTAAGATCTCACATTATTTAAATAACATTAATTGTTATAGATATTCAATAAAGCAAAGAAATATACTATATTATTTGTTCATAATGTTATTTGGTTCCTATACATACATATTTCGATTTTCCATGGAACTTGGCACTCATTTAGATCTCCATCCTTTTTACGGCGAAGTCCATACACAAGAATAATGTTTGTATGGAACTTGGCTTTCCATTTTTACATATTTTATGTTTTTGGTGGGATTATAATGTTACTGATATCACTTACATAGACATTTACACCTTTCTTGCAGTTTCTTTGATTTATAACACATGTGTGTGCATGTGCGGCACCTTAGTCGTAGGGCTAGGGTGCCGCACATGCACACACACATACACACTTACATGCGCACAAACACACACACACATTCACTCTTAATATTATATATCATTAATATTATTTAGGAGACAAAAATATTTTATTAAAACCACCATACTGAGAGTTGTTTAGCTCATTTTATTAAGTATATCCATGTCAAGACTTCATTGTGTCGATAATTACGATGACGGTGTTTTTTTAATTGTTTTTATTATTATTATGTTAAATAGCACTACTAATTGTCAAACAATGTAATACCTTTTACTGGCCATACTAATTGTTACATGTTTAGTGTTAAGTTCTAATTGTAATACGCTGTTGGTATTAAATAAAGAAAAATAAAATAAAATAAAGACGATTTTAAGGGGCAAACGAGCAAACGGGTCACCTAATGGAAGGCTACTACCGTCACCCATGGACACTCGCAACATCAGAAGAGCTGTAGATACGTTGCCGGCCTTTTAAGAGGGAATACGCTCTCTTCTTGAAGGTTTGCAGGTCGTATTGATCCGGAAAAAATGTTAGTGACAGTTCATTCCAAATTTTTAAAATGCGCGGCAGAAAGTTACGCGAAAAACGCACGGTGGAAGACTGCCACTCATCAAGGTAATGAGGATGGTATATTTTTCGTGTGGAACAATGGCAAAAAGTTGCAGAAAGTATGATTCCGAACAAATCCTCTGAGTACTCCCCGTGATACAACCGATAGAGGATGCAGAGTGAAGCTACATCTCGGCGTAATTCCAAGGGGTCTAAGCTGTTTGAAACACTATGGCAGTCAACAATTCGAGTGGCGCTTCGTTGGATACGATCCAGAGGGAGCAGTTGGTATTTTGGCGCCCCTGTCCAGAGATGAGAACAGTATTCTATATGAGGCTGAACCTGCGCCTACGATATTGTTAAGGTGTAAATATTATTTAGAAGTAGTTTTGCATTCCTGGCACATTATAGTTTAAGAAATAAGTTGATGTAGCTATCAAACGGAAAATTTGTATTGTGTCACTTGAAAATATATTGTGTGGTTGTGAGAAGTCTTACTTGCTTTTATTTCAGTATAATTATTAGAATCCGAACAGATATTAAAACATTAAAATGTTATATTATAGTAAATGTTATACTCTTCCCAATTTCTTTAATGAAAAACATTGAATAAAACAAAAAAAAAACATATAAAAACATAATATTTATCATCAGCAAATTGAACAGTGAATCTCTTGTAATTCTCAACTACACCGTCGATGGAGACGCTCAGAAAGCCGCTTAGTAAAACGACCTATCGTATCCATATTTTCATATCTGGCCACCGGCCAGTGCTCTGTTTGGCTTCAACAAGAAGGAGTGCGTTGGACGAAAACATTTGCATCGCAGACACACTCTGATTTATCCCCCGACTAATCCCGTTAGAAAGTTTGTCCAAGTTTCCTCGACGTATATTATTCGCCATTTTGAATTCGTTAGTTTCGACAATAATAAAGAAATGACAGCTACATGTAATCGCCATGGGTGTATTTTCCTAATTAGTTAAATGTTTTGGTATTACTTTACGACCTAAAACTTAGCTTAGTGGTCTAATTCTTTTGGAAAAAACTTGTGTACTTTTTAATGATTATTATTATTTTCCTAACTCCTATCTGATATAACTATATAAGCCTATATAGCTACTGTCAGAGAAGTTGATTCGGCAGATGGCAGACGGCGGACATACATTATTTGGTCGCTTTATGTCAAACCTAACCGACAGGTCATTACTTACATTGTATTGACATAACTTGACCAAATGACGATGGTCTTTCAACAGCCTATGAATCAATTTTTTTGATGGTACATTAAACAATTAAAGAATACGATTAAATAATTTGTCGTACTTTGTTGTTTGCATTTAATATAAATGTATATAAAATTTGATAACATAACACTTAATTTAAACATTTAAACGTAAAACAATATTTAGTTCTAACTTTTACTAAGCTTGTGCGAATTCATGGAAAATGTATTTAATATAATATTGTACTTTGATAGCTACTCGTGTTTAAAAAAATGTTAGTCTTTGTGAAAAATGAATAGCTGATAAAAGAGTTATTGTTTAACAATTTTAATTGTTGTTAAATAACCCTTAATTCACTTCCTGAGTCCCAGGGACTCACATCAAAATTTTAAACGGCCATAATTCAAAAGTCTTAGCAGCTAGTTTCCCCCACGTCTCAGTACCTTCATGTAGTGACGAGGATGACATGGTGCCGAGAGGATGAGTGCGTACATACCATATTTAGTGAGTTATTAAGCCAAGTGAGTCCCAGGGACTCACACTAGTGAATTACGTTATAATTATTTTTATATATTAAAGTTTAGATATGTTGATTTTTTTACCGTTATAATAATTTAAATTATGTATGCTTTATTTTTCTGTTGTACAATTGTAAAATGGCTCTAAAAAACATGACTTTATCAATCTAAGACAAAATGGAGCAGATTCCATTCTGGAAGCCTGGCTTCAAGAAGACTTGGACGAAAAAATGACATTCCTGAAGATGTGAGCCACCCTGAAACAAGTTAGCTAGGAGGGAAAGTATTACTACTTATGCCACTATAAAAAGAGGACAAAAACTGTTCATCTGTGCACAAAATGTCTGAAGCCTGTATGTTTTACTTGCCCAAAAAATATATGCCGACGTAGCTTTTAAATAGTGATAGAAACCCACTGCACGATTTTTTTTTCTTTGTATAGAAGCACACATTAATGTTTATTTTATTTTGTGTACCTTTATTGGTTTAAAACGTTAAGTTCTTTTTAATTTTTAGAATATTTGTTAGTTTAGAGAAACCTTAAAAATACCATGGTTTTAAAAGACTGATAAGTGCTTTTTCTTATATTTTCAAGAGGATCTCAGAAGTTTGGTTGGTTTTGTTATTAATTCTAATAATTTACAAAGTACTTTAGAATATTGTTAAACAAAATGTTGATAAAATTTGTTTTATTTCATAAAAACATACATTTAAAATATGTGAGTCCCAGGGACACATACAAGGTAATTACGTTAGTAAATTTCACCTAGTGAATTGAGGGTTAATATCAGATACCTGACGGTGTGTCTAGACTAGTTTTAATTGGCGAGCGTTTATATTTACTGCTAAATTGCAGAATATTGAATATTCTAACTTTCAAACTAAACATTTATAAATAACTGACGATGTTATGATCTCAGTTTAATATTTGGTCAGCAACTTTGTTAACACAAAAATAGTAGTATATTACATTACGTTGAAATGACATGTCATAGTATACTTTATTCAACGTTTTACTAGTTAAGTTTTCGTTTACTAGTTAAAAGTCTTAACTTATGTGTGTGTGTGTGTGTGTGTGTAAATTTCTAAGTACATAGACAGACACGTCATGTTTGTGTGTATTTTGTATGTGTGATTGTGTGTGTGTGGATTTATTTTTATCACAAAAATGCGGCTTACTTACGCTACAGTAGGTATAATATATTTGTATTGTATTGAAAGAAAAACAAAACAAAAAATAACAGTAAGAAGAGAATAATATTCATTGTAACATTTTCTCCTCAATCTTCAATTCACTTCTTCCAAATTGAACTCACAAAGGTACCGCCATGATTTCCAAGTGTCGTATTTCGGCAATTCGGAAGTTTTGTCGGCACTAAGCGTTCGTCGGCGCATTGCGGTACAATCAGAACTTATCCAAACAAAATAAACACAATAATCACAGTATAAATCCTATACAGTACAGCAACTCAGCTGTATCCTTAAAAGTTGTTTTGGCTTTCTAGTTTTTAGGATCAGTTTACGTTCCGATGTTGCAATGTTAGACATTGCAATAAAAATAATTTTGTAATGAACTTCATTCAAAAGAACAGTCAGCCTTACACCGTGAACGGCAAGTTTGATAGTTCGGTTTTCTTGTGAGACAGTGAGGTAAATAAAGTTTAATATGTTTATTTAAACTTTTAAAAATAAATCAAATCAAATGTTTTGAGTGGCCACGTAATTATGCGCGAAACGTTTTTCTTCTTCGAGTTACATGAAAACATGCCAATGTATGCGTACGCCCTATTCTAGCAATTTTGTATAAAGATGCCTCCGTGGTCCAGTGGTTAAGAGCGTGGCTCTCAACTCTGAGGTCGTGAGTTCAATTCCCGCGTTGGAAACATGTTACATATTTCCAAGTTTGACTAAGACAATGCAGGCTGATCACCTGATTGTCTGACAAGTAAGATGATTCATGCGTCGGATGGGCATGTAAAAAGTCGGTCCTGCGCCTGACCTCTCGCCAGTCGTGTCGGTCTTCCGTCCCACTGGGTTATGAAAGTAAAAGGAATAGAGAGTGCTCTTGTGTACTGCGCATACACTTGGGCACTATGAAATTACTCCTGCGTAACTGGCCTGGTTTCAATGAAACCGGCCACCGTCACCGAAACCGGTGTGGGAGTTATTATTATTATTATTATAAAGATGATCTACTGTATATTATTTATATTTCACAATAACTATCTGCAATAGAGCCAACGAGTACTGTTAAGTTTTCAGTTCGTTAATATTTAATGCTATTTGTATAAATGCCAAAGATGTAGTCCGTATGCTACAGAAGCCAATTTGATGTCTGGGACGTTTATTCAATTTTAAAAAGGCATTCTAATTACATAACATGAATTACTGCAACTTTTTCACGCTAGACGGCAGCACTAGCAAAGACAGTAATCGCAAATTTTCGTTCGACGTTTGACAATGTTTCTGTCTATATTCTAATATGACATATTATTATAGGTAATGATGAAATTTAATATGAAGATAATTTGAACTCAAATCTTATTAACAATAAAAGTAATTTAACTGTAAGGAATGGATAGTTTTATCCCAAAAAGGGTAAAGTTTTACCACTATAAACATTTTTAAACCATATAATATTATAATATGTACCCGATGAAAACAAGTTTGAGATGTTCACAACAACGAATACAGTATGTAGGTACAAATAAAAAAAACAGGTAACATTAAAATCGAACCAAGACTAGTTACTTTACCCGTGAGGCCAGTGGGCCAGAAAATTGAGAAGTGGATTAGGCAAATCACTTTCGTTGCCCGACGAAGTTTGCCCTTTTAAATTTTATTATCTCACAGTACAACGATTCCGGTCCTTTGCACTTAAGCCTATTTTCCCTTGACACATTTTATGACCATTTTTGTTTATGTTCAAACGTTTATAGCTGGAGAAAATCAATGAATAAGGAAACAGAACATCAATGGCGAAAATAAACGTGATTGTAAAATCGACTTTGTCAAAAAAAAAAGGAATCTGAATTGACCCTAAGTATTACGTACTTTTTATTTTTATAAGCATTTAATTGTACAACTATCACGCGATTAACAATATTATGTCTAGTACCTAACTTATGTCCTACAAAACAATAATATTATCCTTTAAATTTTCTGACTCGGCTTAGCCTTATATCACAAGTAGATTCAATATTGAATCTCCACTTCTAAGAAGATTTGGCTTAGATTTGAGAAATCATTGGTAGTTTCAAAGCAAGTTAGAAAATTGCTCAAAGGTAATCTGTAGGGAATTCGGAAATTTGTGGAACGGTATATCTATAGGTAGTTACTACGGTAGTTGCAATATAATATTATCTTAATGCTAATAAAGTAAATGGCCATCTAATTCCTGATGCAATAAGCTTTTTGAGTACGCTAGTCCTAAGTCCATGGATATTTGTAATTATCCTGCCAATTCTCAAGTTCATCGATAAAATAATATTATTTGGTACTGCAAAACCTAACGGAGGAACTCCACAACTTAGCACTTCATCTTCTTCACAGATATTACGTTAGTTTTTAACCCCATGTCATCAATTTATCATACCTTGAAGGTTCATTACGAATCAACCCTTCAGTAATATATGGGGGCGAACACCAAAAACGTCGAGTGGACAAAAAATTCCCGAAAATATGAAATGGACACCGATATTTCGACCCTTGTCAAAGAGTCTCAGGATCTTATTTGCGAGTAAACAGAACATTTGCATGACCCTTTTAGAACTTAATACCGTTCTGTTACATTTACAAAAATATGCGGACGCTGGTGTATTTTATAGGCATGTTTTTAAGGGTTTGTTCTGTAGTAGTTTTTAATTCAGGGGTAGTTCAACCATAATTAAAACATCAAAATATCTAGAGTGACAACATTAGATTTTGATTTGAAATAGTGATGAGCAAAATTGGCCTGTCTTTGTATTACTAAGACAGCAAGACTAAGACCAATTTTTGCTCATGGTCGTGCAATTTTGGTCTTGCTTTTCTGCAAGAAATCAAGATCAAGACCCTCATTACTAATTTGAAAAATTCGTATTACCAGTGCATTGTCACGTTATGTTTCGTTTCGATGGAAACAGCTTTCTTTGATACAACGACATGTGTTATTCTATTTTGTTTTACCGCTTTTTAAGCTGAGGCTTAACCTACGCGTCAGTGACGGAGCGACAAGTTGCGTCAAGTTGTCAAATGTGTGTTTTGTATACAAAAAACACATTTGACAACTTGACGCAACTTGACGCTCCGTCACTGACGCGTAGGTTTGTTCTAAGCTTTATCGTAATTTCAACGCTTTTTTTACAATAACTTGGCTCAATTCTTTACTTAGGTCTTAGGACAACTGTTTCAGTTGAATATAAAAATCTTAATATGAAATAACGTACTGCAAAGAAAATTAATTAAATCAAAGAAAGTATTCAGACAAAAGGCCATCTTTATTATAAAAGAACATCCAAATACAGCCAAGCGATGTGATAGCATCGGGAATCCTTTGAAAAGCCGGACATGTTGTAAGCGGCCATTGAAATGTGCTGTGGTTTTATCAACTACTAGAGTAGTTTTCACAAGTTCAAAGCCTGCGAAACGATCGGTATCTTTTGTCTATTTTTCATGTGATGTTTTATCTATACAAAATCCTTGGTCTTGGATAAAAAGGTTTTGGGGTGAAGGGGGGATTCGAATTCGCATACGAATATGGATTCGAATGCAGATTTGAATGCGGATACACTTTGCGGATATGCGGATTCGGATTTGGATTCGAGTTCGGGTTCAGTTTAGGTTCGGGATCGGGACTAGGACGCTGACTTACACTTTACACCTAACAAAATACTGTTATAATATTACCTCTTTAATAATATATTATTATCTGGACGCTGTTAAGAATACGAGTAGCATAGAATAAAATAGATTTCTATTTCAAGAATGTAGTTAGGTACATAGGATTAGTCCATTTGTGTATCATCCCACAAAAAATTACTTATTGAACTATGAATGCACATTAGATCATCAAGAACAAGACTGCATTCATAACTCAACAAAATAAATGTAGGCTAATACAATGCTTAAAGCGATTATCTGTCCTATTGGCAAAAAAGTACCATTGCAAGAGCTCTTAATAAATAAAACAAGCTTTCCTACTGGTTAGATTAGGTTATTTAAAGAGCTATTAAATACAAAATTACAGACCAGGAGCCGAAACAAAAATAACTGAATATGAAGTTGGTAATAGCTAAAAAATAACAGTAGCATGTGGCGCGGCCATAACGCGGCCAGGGATCGTAAACATTTGGTATAGTTGCCATAAAGATATTAGTGGTGACACAGTGGTAGAACATTTCAGTAACTACTGACACTGTCATGCGATGGACATCTATACTTTTTTTTACAAAATAAGGGGCAAACGAGCAAACGGGTCACTTGATAGAAAGCAACTACCATCGCCCATGGACACTCGCAACATTAGAAAAGCTGCAGGTGCGTTGCCGAAATACTATATAATATAACATTACTAGCTGATTCGGCAACCATTTTTTTGCCATAAACGTTATGGTATTAGAGATAAACTACGATAACATGGCGCGCCCCTCCAAAATTCAAAACGTTTGAAGTGCGTTGTCAAAACGTTTGAAGTGCGTTGTCTTGCGCGTTCGGCTAGTTATGATTAGTTGACCAACAAATCTTGGTGGTAAGTGACATTAAGTGAAATATTAGGAGTACTGGTTGATTGGTTGAATACTTACTACATACAAACTCTTTGATAAGGATGTGACTACACACATTGAAACAGTGATTCGGAGGGGCGCGCCATGTTATCGTAGTTTATCTCTACGCTTTAGAGGTAAAATATTATTTAAAAGATCGGTAGGTACGTAAGCGATCTCACAAGGTTTAATTACGCCATTCAGATTTGTTCTATCAGATCCACTACAAAGTCATTTCGAGTATAGAAATAGATGTTGGCCTATTCACATACCTAGAGGCACACAAAACAGCAACAAAATCGGTTTAGCAATTTCGAATTTGTCAGCACATTACACGAGTAGGTATTTTGTTTAATTATCAAATATTTATTTATTCTTTATTTTGACTCTTTATTAAAAACCTCGCAGTCGTTTCGCTCACTGCGCATTCAAACTGAAATTATATAAAACTCGTCGAAATTTTCCCCGAGATAGCATATTTCACGTATCTCATACAAAAATTTAATTAATGTTCGTTTGATTTGGGACGTGGATCCTTTGATTCCATACACGGACCATTCATCTTAATTAAAATCTCAGCTCCGCTTCTATTTCATGTAAATACGATTTTTCTAATTATGTTTTAACTATGACGATATGGAGAAAAATGTTCACGCTTCAATTTTTCTATGTTTTCCTGTAGATTCTTCTATAAGGGTCAATTCAGACTGCAACGCGACGCGTAGACGCATTTCTAAATTTGTATGAATGGAGACTTCAATTGCATGAGACGACATGTCAATCTGTCAATTCAATACAAAAGAAATGATGTATATACAGCTCGACAAGGCTTTAAATGAACGTGGGTGACATTGACGGGAGCGCTGCTGGTAAAGGAGGATTGTCAAACACATGTCAACGCGGACTACATTGACCCATTACTGTTATTAAAGTCAAAAGGTGTTACGCATAATATTATGCTTACTGATATGTATAGTCGAATATTTCAAATCTTAGGATAAGTTGTTCAATATTCATTGTGTATTTAACAGCATACATTCATATTTACAGAAGGCTCTCCAGTTTGGCACGTGTAAGACCAATAGGTACTCGTACAAGCAATTACGACCCTTTAAGACGGGCATTACCATGATCGACGTGCATGCTATAGGCAACTTTGCAATCTTAGTTATCCATCTTATCCCAAAGTGGAGTGAGGCTTTTAGATAAGTTGTTACGTTCTCTTAAAATTAATATAGATGAGGTAAAGTCAAACAGCTTGTGCAACTGATATTTGAATATTTTTTTTCGATTAATTTTCTTTAAAGTGTCCATACTAATATTATAAATGTGTGTCTGTCTGTTTTCTGCGGTTTGCTCGTCTTCACGACCAAACCGCTGAACCGATTTTGCTTTGCGTTTTTCGGCATTAAAATGCCGAAAAACGCGCGATAAAAGAATTTTGATGCAAAGGAGTTGCGGGCGTCATCTAGTTACTTAAACATTAGAAGAAGTGCACATAATACGTTGTTACAAATTTTCTTACGTGGCAGAATTCATGTGATTCGACTTTTCCATCTTGCCTGTTAACGTGCTTATCCCGGAAGTAGGTCAAACCATAATACGTTTTGTTCTAATATTTCCAAAGTTCATTTCTTTAGTTGCGGCATGACTGGAACTTATTGACAAGGAACGAACAATACATGTCGAATTTTTGAGGGAGGCCCTCTGGCTTTCGACAGTGATTAATGGTCTAAGGCTTTAAAAAGAAAAGACCTCCCGGACTATAAAAACAATATGTGATAAATAGTTCCGCAATATTTCGTGGTCATGTTGTTGTAATATATGAGAAACAAAGAAAAAATATAAATGGTAAAATAATTTTGGAGCAAGTTACAGTATCTGACATAATACGTACCTAGCTGTTTTAGTTTAAGTTTTTAATAATTTTGTTCGTGTATAATATTATAAGAAAATGACTTGACAGAAAAGGACAAACACATGTTACAGCATTCACACGCCATTAGTGAGGGGGTCAGGAGAAATTATACATAATAATTTATTATTAGTCGAAAGTATTTTTTACGAAAATCTAAAGTCTACGAGATAATTAGCGGTAAACGACAGCTCTATAAATTTAAAACATTACTTAGTTATAAATTGTATTCCTTACAAAGTAAAACAACTAAACAAATCAAAAGATAAGTGCATTGATTAGTGATGAGCAAAATTGGTCTTGGTCTTGCAGTCTTGGTCTTGGTCTTGCAAAAAATGCAAGACCAAGACCAAG
Source organism: Polyommatus iphigenia (assembly GCA_963422495.1). Lineage (NCBI taxonomy): Eukaryota > Metazoa > Arthropoda > Insecta > Lepidoptera > Lycaenidae > Polyommatus > Polyommatus iphigenia. The sequence goes on from OY730182.1 coordinate 10,381,878, forward strand.
ACCAAGACTACCCTAAGACTAGCAAGACCAAGACCAAGACTAGGTGTGCAAGAATAAGACCAAGACCAAGACTGACTATGCAAGAATATTGCTCCATGCAAGACTCTTGCTAAAAATTTTTACTTTCGCAGTGACTGTAATATAAGATAAAATATTTATAAATTATTACAATATAACTACTTAACATGAATTTCAAGTTCTTGTGATACAGTCCGGAAACAGGCAGACATACAGACAGCGATGTGTTAATAATTGGGTCCCGTTTTTACCCTTTTGATTATGTATAACCCTGCATTTAAACTAAAATTTGGGAATATACGTGGTGGCCGAAAAGGAAGATCTTCCAACCGAGAGAGAATTCGAAAATCCAGCCAAGTGCGAGTTGGACTCGCCCATGAAGGGTTCCGCAGCAGCGAAAAGGTTTATTTTATGAAATTAAAAGGCTTTTGATTTATTTTTCTATTTCAGTTGATTTAATGAAAGTTAAATTAAGGTTTACTATTCATGACGTATAAAACAAAACTACTTGCTACCGTTCGTTCAAATCAATTTTCCTTGTAGTACAGTAATTGAAGGCAAAAATCAGGTGCAACCTCCGATTTCGTTGAACCTCCATCGATTTGGGTGAAAATTTGGGATTAAGTATAGTAAGCCCTCTACTTTAAAAGTGACATACGCTTGTATCGCGCTTTTTTTATTTTAGGGGTGAAATCCACCCCTATTGTTGAAAATAGAAAAAATGCAGATTTAACCATTCTGGCTTAACTAATTGTATTTAATTTGATAAAATAAACGTTTTTAATGTTTTATTCATGATTTATGATTATATTATAATTAAGTTTTCAATCCTTTTAGCAACCATCCCTTAAATCATGAAGAAAATATTTTTTGTATTTCTTTGCTTTAAAATCGTATATTTACATTACATAAAGAGTTTTTTCAATATTTATGATATAATTTTTGGATAAGACTGAAATAAAAACCCGTAAAAGTACACCTTTATTGCGGAATAACTGTAAAAATTGGGTTCAAAAACTTATTAGGCTTAAGTTTTTGAACCCAATTTTTTTTCAGTTTATTTACTTAGTATTCATTTCTTATTAAGTTTTTTTGCGACATTTTTTCACCCCTGTAAACTACCCAATGTTTGAATAATAAGCTTTAAGTTTTTATTTTAAGTTTTTTATCAGCTTTAATGAGTTCGAATATTTTTTCATAGTTAAGATAAATTTTAGTAATATCAATTCAAACATTGATATTATTTAGTCCAAAATATTCAAACAACGATTTCAAACTACCCTCTGTGCAAAAAATTGGCGCAAAGGCTGAATCTGCTAGACTGAAATATTTAATAGACGCACATCATTATAAAAAGCCCCTCTCATTATCTAATGGATTAGATGACGCCGGCAATCGCGCTGGAACCGTACATCTTTTCGGGATAAAAAGTAACATATTATGTCCATATCTAGTCCCGAGACTCAAAGTATTTTCATACTAAATTTCAGCAAAATCGGTTTAACCGTTTGGGTGTTAAGAGGTAACAGGTAGACAAAAAACACTTTAGCATTTATAATATAAGTATAGATGTACCTATTGACAGGGTTTCCTACAATATTTGCATCCCAAATATTGTACTGAAAATTGTTTTCAAAACAAATTTTTCGTTAATATCACAATAGCTCTGTTAATTTTTAAGCTATCGAGTTCATTTATAGACCATTTTAAAGGTGATTTAAAGAGCTTTGAGATCAATTTGAAAAATACCTTTTAAAGCCCTTGGTTTAAAAAAAATTAAGATTAAAAGGTCCCGGTTTCATTTTTCTTCCGGTAAAAGTTGGGCTTTAAACGTCTCTATCTTCGTTATTTTTCATCCTATAAAAATCAAAAGAAAATCAAAAGATTTATTAAAAACTGGACACAAATTTTGCTTTGTATAATTTTTACGAAGGTTCAATATTTTTGAAGTTATGTTCAAAACAAAACTAGACTTACAGCTATAGCAAAAAGCACAGTTGGCAAAAAGTGTCGGTCAAAAAGTGTCGGTACAACTTTTTCTGTCTAGCCTTTTGCAACGCGCGATAAAGAACTTCGTTACAAAAATGTTTTTTGTTTCAGTTGTACCTATGGGGACCCCTACAATTTTAATAATTTTTCCATTTTTGTATCAAAATCTTAATGCAGTTCACTGACTACACCTACTTACCAAGTTTTAATTGTATAGCTCTTATAGTTTCGGAGAAAAAAGGCTGGACGGGTGGACGGACAGACAGACAGACATGACGAATCTACAAGGGTTCCGTTGTTTGCCATTTGGCTACGGAACCCTAAAAATACTCCAGAAGAAATCCGAGGGAAAGTTCTTATTTTTTTTAATTTTCATTTTTCTTAAGGACATTATTTCCACTAAAAGATCAGCCTATGCTGAGTAAGCTCTCGATTTTTCATTAGTACTTTAAATTCAAGAATCATTCTCTTAACAAGTTAAGATTATGTAGCTAGTGACTAGTCTAATAATTAAGAATAGGTTTTAAAATGTTTTTTCGAGAAAATTAAAACTTACAAAAAGTTTTGAAAAATGTTTGCAAGAGTCTTGCTTTTTGCAAGACCAAGACCAAGACTAGGCGTGCAAGACCAAGACCAAGACCAAGACCAGACAGATTTGAGCAAGACCAAGACCAAGACTGCACAAGCAAGACCAAGACCAAGACTGGTCGAGTCTTGGTCTTGGTCTTGCTTTGCTCATCACTAGCATTATGAAGACGACATTCACAAAGCCGTCATAATTATTAAAAGTCATCCCGAGATTTGGAGTTTAAAAGCATCCTTTTGACGGCGGATGAATAATCCTACCAATTTGACTTTTCACTTTGAACAATAGACTTCATCAGGAATAACGAGGGAATTAAACGAAACACGCCATTTGCCAGCCTTCGCCTCTAGATTTATCTAAAATTCATGCGGAATAACAAACGGATGGTGTCTTGGTATGTTTTTGTGGATATTTTTTTTCCGGCATGAAAATAAGTAGATTAAGTTTGTAAAGAAGTTGTACAGGCGTTTCCAGTCCAAAAACCTTTTATATCTTATGCATTTTTTTCGGTTTAGCTATCAGGAGGATGGATTGATCTCTCCAGGTAAGTTGCAAGTGCGTTTTAGTCAAAACCTGTCAATGGCTCACTTGCTACGTTTATTTTTAACCTTAGGTTAAGTTAAACTACATATTATTATCTTAATCCTGCGATCGGGGATTCTTGGAAATCTATTACTGTCGCGATCTCCGGTGCTCTTATCACCGGAGATCAGTTAGTAATTTCACAAGTTTTGTTTAGATAATCTTTTATTTCACTTGCTGATCCATCGGGGGAAATCCCATGAACAATGTACTTTTTTGAAGCACAAGTAGCATAAGTAGCATTACTGAACTACTTTGCTTAATTTGATAAAAATCCGTTCATTAGTTTTTGTGTGAAGAATTGACAAATAAACATACTCAAAAAACTTTCACCTATATTAGTGTAAACAAGTATTATAGCAACCACTTCATATTTACTCGATAGGAATAACGTAATTGTGTGTAGACGTGAGTGGAAATATAATTAGGGTACCGCATTTATTTACCTTTTATCCGGAACCCAGACCCGTGGAATTCGATTACAAGTGTATAACAGTTATAATAGACACATCCCTACATTTAACACAATAAGTGACACCCCTTAAAGGTTAAGAGATGGTATGTTGATTTCTTAACAAAATAATTATATTTAGCAGAGTAGATTGTTACCGTTTTACGTTTATCAGGGCCTGTTACACCACTTCCTGATGAGTGATGGATAGGATATCCACCACTATTTTGACAGATAGAGTATGGAGAATCTGTCAAATAAGTTGTGAATAGCATATCCCCGGCACTTTATAAGGAAGTGGTGAAACAGGCCCTTAATATTATATTTAACTAGATGACGCCTGAAACTGCTTTTGCACCAAAATTCGTGTAACGCGTGGGAGCCGTACATTTTTCCAGGATAAAAAGTAATCTATGTCCTTTCCCGGAACTTATAGTACCTATCTCCATTCTCCATACCTTTCAGCAAAATCGGCTTAGTGGTTTGGGCGTGAAGAGGTAACAGACAGACAGACACACTTTCGCATTTATAATATTACGTATAATTTTATATACTTTATAACGTTTTAAAATGAATGAAATCAAAACAACTTTCGATCCAAAACTAATAAGTGTCAGGAATCAAAATACAAAATATTGAGCCGATCAAATCACTTGAATTTGCGTACAACTTCATAATAATCAAGCAGATAAACCCACATTTTCCAGCACTGGGCGGGCTAATGATTATAAACCATGCAGGCAGAAAACTCCGAAACTTAAAAACTGCTGAACTACAATAAAAACTTACCCAAACACCTAAAATAAATATAATATATTATGTTTTTGTTCTTTCTAGGTAATAACGTAATAACATTATAGAAATTTATTTCTATAAGCATTTTCAATCCCACTTAAGTCCTGCACATGCTTTTAATGAGTATTGCAACAAAATGTAAAAGGCGCTTATGATATTAAGTGCCAAAGCTCGGCTGCGAGTATAGGAGAGCTTTCAGTAGGTTGACCAGCTTTTCCTATCCATTAACCCTCTTACTAATAAAATATAGACACTAATTAAAAAACGGAATAGAACTTACACGTAAAACGCCTCCGTGGTCAAGTGGTTTAGAGCGCGGCTCTAGACTTGGAGTTCGTGAATTCGATCCTGCGTTGGTATATTGTTATTTCTAAGTTTGGTTACGACAATGCAGGCTGATCCTGATTGTCTAACAAGTAAAACTGGCCGGTTTCGGTTTTTCCGGCCGGTCACCAAAATTGTTGTGGGAGTTATTATTATTTAATTTATACAACTAGCTGTCCCGGCAAACGTTGTTTTGCCATTTAAAGTATTTCTACTTCATCAGTTGATACAAAATCTTACCCCCTTTTTTGCTCCCCTTCAAGGGTTGGGGGGGGGGGTGATTTTTAAACACCAGATTTTGAGTTGGAAGAAGACAAATATATCTGCGAAAACCGTATGCAAATCGGATCAGTAGTTTTCGTGTTAAATCAAAAGTCTTATACAAAATCTTACCCCCTCTTTTGTTCCCTAAGAGCGGTGGGGGGAAAAATTTTATAAACCAGATGTTAAGTTGGAAAAAACAGTTAATAATATGAAGTAAGTCCATTAAAGAAAAAAGTTTCATACAAAATCTGACCCCCTCTTTGCTTCCCTTAGAGGGGTGGCGGGGATGATTTTTATACACCAGATGTTAAGTTGGAAGAAGACAAATATGTCTGCGAAAACCGTATCCAAATCGAATCGGTAGTTTTCGTGTTAAATAAAAAAGTTTGATACAAAATATGACCCCCTCTTTTGTCCCCTTAGAGGGTAGGGGGGGAATATTTTTATACACCAGATGTTAAGTTGGAAGAAGACAAATATATCTGCGAAAACCGCATTCAAATCGGATCAGTAGTTTTCGTGTGATGCTGGAACAAACATACAGACAGACAAACAGACAGACAGACGGACAAACAGACAGACAGACAGACAGGCAGACAAAAAAACTAACTAACTTTTCGGCTTCTATAGCGATGTTGTGACACCCTCCGCTTGTTATTTTATGAATATCTTTAATGTACAGAATTGTCATTTCTACAGATTTATTATATGTATAGATAAGTGCTTGTTCTTAAGGCCGTCCTCCGAGCAAACGACCTTGGCCATACATTTGCCGCGTTGCCGAGATAGCGCCAAAACCCTATATTTTTACTTATCTTAGTTCAAAATTGTCCTAAAAAAATGTAAAACGGGGAATATGTAGTTTATGATATTGTCGATCTATTGGCGTGAGTTTCAAATAAAAGTAATTTGTAAATCCTAATGAGATGCTAAATGTATGCTTGAATTTTAATAAATTGGTTTTACTTTGGAAGCTGATATCATGAGTATAATAAAAAAAAAATTAAAACGGGGAAAGGAATGTTGATATACTGAAGATTATTGCTGTATTTTTATTATAACTTTGTAGCTTTCAAATTATGAGTTTACATATATAAGGCTTTAAATACGGTAAATTACGGAATCTCCGTTGGGAATGCCCTTAAAGTGAATTTTCTAACGAATCGGGCAAGGACAAAATATTCCCTTGAAAATCAAAATGAATATTTAAAGACGGATTACAGATTATGTTTACCTACTTTAGAATATCCATTGTTTGTTTACACTGCTGAAAAAATTGTACATGAGTTTCGTGACACTTTGTCTCTACAAAATTATTACATTATTAGTATTATTTTTGCTGTCACTACGTCCAGCTCAAAATAACGACTCATTTATCATGTTTAAAAGTAATTTCTAAATAATGTTTGTATTATTTGTAAACCGTCAAACAAAGTGCATATAAAAAGTCACTAAACGTATTAAAAGATTATTGCAAAGATAAAGTTTAAGTAATTAATGTCAGTCATCAAACTCATCAACGGCATACACTTTTTATTTGCCACAGTGTGTTTTGCGTCAGCATGGCAGTTGAAACAATGGACACGTTTGAAACGATTAAACAACTCAACGCAGTGCTAAGATTCGTGGGTCTCAGCTGTATTTATCGCGATAGAACCGTCTTGAAGCAGTCTTCGTCTTTGTGCAAAATTCTCTTTTTCATTATTACACTCACCTTTGGAAATATTTTGAGCCTCTACATTAAATTTTACATGAACGGTGGCCTAACTTCCTTCAGCTTCAAAGATGCGATTCATTTCGTCTACTTGCTTGGCTACTTCTTGTATGTCTGTGATATGTTTTTCGTGTATAAATACAGACATACATATTTGGAATATATCACCATGTATGATAACATCGACAGAATCCTCGGTGTCAACAATAACAGATTAATTAAATCTAAAGTCACTAAAATCAGTTTGTTGTTTGTTACCATCGACTTGTTAAGCAGTCTCTTTGAGTACTTTTCCTGGGTTTATTTCTACGGTTGGTTCCTTTCCACTATCTACTCTATTGAATTCGTTTACTACATTTTCAAGTCTTTGAGCTTAGCTGATATGACTGCGAATCTCATTCAACTTGAGTACAGACTACGGGTGATTGGAGATTTGCTTGAGAATACTGGAAAAAATATCACTCTGATTAAGCCAATACAACAAAAATTAACAGATATGCCTTTGGATAATGAAGTTTATAAAATAGATATGGCTGCTGCGAATCATGATAGACCAGAAACTATAAAGTTGATCACGAAATGTTACCTATTCATTCTAGATCAAGCAGATGGTATAAATACTATGTACGGTTTTAGGGTAAGTCGTAGAATGGAAATGTTTCTTTATTATTTCAGTTCTGAAAATTTAATAATATTGTTACGAAAAAGGACACATAGTGCCATCTAGCGTCAAGCTAGCGCAACATGTCGAGAAAACGCAGATGAATCCCCTAATCGGTACTAGATGGCGTGAGGTGTACGATTGCATGCTCGAACGTTCCACACATGTTTACGTAAGCAAGTGTTGTTTACGTGTTTATGCGAATCGTGGAATGTTCTCGTACAGTCTCCGGCTCGCCTCGACCCGTATAAATAGCCGCAGGTAAACAAGCCGGCAATTCAGTTTTATCGGAGCGATCTTCGAGGCGACTTCGAAGTGAAAACAAGTGATCAATAGTGAGTGATAGTGAATCTACGACTCGGCTACAACCTAGGACAGTGATAGTGCTCAGTGATTTGGATCTAGTGCTTAGTGTTTGGACTTAGTGAGTTGTGTGAGCTAGTGTTTGTGAATAAAGTCTTCAAGAGAGTCACCAGGTCTTTCTCTCCGAATCCTCGAACCCTAGCACGTAACAACTGGTGTCGGAAGTGATATTTGGAGCTGCCATTGACTCCGAGAGACGACTTCAAGGGGAGTGTCAGGACAGTCAGGCGCAGCGAGCTGCTGCCATTGACTTCGAGAGAGGAGTTGGAGGTGGGGCTGCGGAGGCCACACCCACTGGGGACCAAGCTCCGTCCACTGCGGGGCAGGTCCCACCCGCTGGCCCCGCGCACCAAGCTCCGCCCACTGATCACGCCCCCCAGGCTCCACCCACTTCGGGTGAAGCCACGCCCACTGGCTCCGCCCACCGGGACCCACCCACTGACCACGCCCCCAGACCCCGCCCACTCCAGACATGGCCACGCCCACTGGCTCCGCCCACCAGGCCACGCCCACTCAGGCCACGCCCACTGGCCCCGCCCATTGGGCCCCGCCTGCTCAGGCCCCGTCGACTAGCTCCATCCATCCTGTCACGACCGTAGTTTCTACGGCCCCTCAAATGGCTCCTCAATTTGAAAGCATAATTGGATTAATTCAGGCTTTGCAAGATTCTCAAAGGGCAATGATGGAATCACAAGACCGCAAGCTCGGCGCTTTGCAAGAGTCACAAGAACGCAAGCTCGGTACTGAAATCAGAGCGATTCGAGAATCACAAGAGCAACAAAAAGATTTCCAAGAAAAAGCGCTTGGAGCTATAAAGGATGTCAGTGACACGATGGTTAAGCTTCGAAAAGATGTCGACGTAATGGACGAACGAGTTACGGGGTTAGGAGTGGATATGGAAAATGTGAAAACCGGCCTCGCAGAACTACAGAAGTGGAAAGTCCGCCTAGAAACCACAGGAATCGCGACGTCTAGCGGAACTACCGGAGTAGTGGTACAAGGACCAAGAGTTAAAGTGCCACCATACGACGGTACTACTTCTTGGAACGCTTATCGTCAGCAATTCCAGACGGTTGCTTCCGCCAACGGATGGACTGACGAACAATGTGTGACCGCTCTCACTGTCGCGCTCAGAGGGCAAGCCTTGTCGGTCCTGGAAGCACATACAGGAAATGAGTTCCAAGACCTGATGGAGGCACTTGAATCAAGATACGGGGAGAAACACCTGGAGCACGTGTTCCGTGCCCAACTACGTGACAGAATCCAACGCTCAGGAGAAGGACTACAACAATGGGCGTTGGAAATTGAAAAACTTGTCAAGAAGGCACACCCAGGAGCTGACACCAAGATGGTTGACACGAACATTGTTCAAGCATTCGTCGACGGAATCAGGGACCTGGAAGTCAGAGCTGCAGTGAGGCTACGTCACCACACCTCGCTAAAGGAAGCGTTGGCGCATGCTTTAGAGGTCGAGGCAGACCTTTAAGATCCGCGAGGTGTCTGAAGAAGTCAAGGAGGTTAAGGCTCCTATAAAGAAAAGTTTTGGAGCCATGTGCTACAAGAACGGTGAGAGGGGCCATCTTCAGCACAACTGCCCGCAGAAGGAGACTCAGATGGCAAGAATGAAAAGGCTCGAGGAACAAATGGAGGAGCTGATGAAGCAAGGGGCTTCGTCACCTGCCCGGGATCAGGGAAACGAATAAAAGCCAGGACTAAGGGGCGAGTACTTGCTGACGCGGAGGAAGCCCCGATAACTGTTGTCTCCCAAGCAAGCAGCGGGAATAGTCTTGTGATCCAGGGTACTATTAACGGGACGGATTGCAAAATGACTATAGACACAGGAGCCTCTAGAACAATAGTGAACCCAAATTTGGTAAAAGCCGCAAGGAGGTACAAGAGGAGAATTAACTGTCGGCTTCTTACTGCCTCTGGTCAACCAATACCCGTCCTGGGAGAAATATCAGTTACGATGAATGTAGGGGGGTCCTCATACCCTCATGACGTTATCGTGGCTGAGATCGTGGATGATTGTATCTTGGGTTTGGATTTCATGAAAAAACATAAGTGCAGAATTAATGTTGCTGACGGAGTTTTCAAGTGTGGTGAAGAAGAAATTTTCATCCTTGGAGGCGCCTGCGGGAAAGTTGAATGTGTAAAGAAAGTCATAATACCTGGACGAGCGGAAACTAGAGTGCTGGTGAAACTACCGCCAGCTGGAAAGAAGAAGTCAAACAGATGCGTGTTGATCGAAGACACACCTACCAAGACATCAGCGCAAAAATTGATGACGGCGAGAACCCTTGTTAGTGGAAGCAGTAACGCAGTGGTCAGGGTTTTGAATCTTGGTGATCGCGAGATCTGCTTGAACAAAGGTGACGTCATTGGAAAGTGCGAGGAAGTTGTCTGGATGAGAAAGTGTAGTTCGATCACAGGCTCAGACTCAGCAAACAGCAGCAACTATGGAATAGTGACTGAGCTACTCGATGACTGCAAGAGTAATCTGACTTATTCGCAGAGCATGAAAGCTAAGAAGTTTTTACAACACCACGCGAATATCTTCTCCAGTCAGGAAGGCGACCTTGGAAGAACGTCGAGTGTTCAGCACAGGATAGATACTGGAAGCGAGAACCCAATTCGTCAACGAGCAAGACGGATACCCATTGCAAAGGAAAAAGAAGTTGAAGGCCTTTTGGAGGACATGAGAAGGCATAAGATTATTGAACCGTCTGCAAGTCCGTGGTGCTCACCTGTTGTGTTAGTGAAGAAGAAAGATGGCAGCACAAGATTTTGTGTGGACTACAGGCGTCTCAATGATGTCACTAAGAAGGACAGCTATCCATTACCTCGAATCAACGACACTCTGGATACCTTGAGTGGCATGAAATGGTTCTCGACTCTGGACCTGAAATCTGGATACTGGCAGGTGGAAATTCATCCAAAAGACAAGGAGAAGACAGCTTCCTCCACCGGTAAAGGTTTATGGCAGTTTAACGTCATGCCCTTTGGATTGTGCAACGCACTTGCTACATTTGAGCGACTCATGAAGTGTGTACTGGCAGGCTTAGTTGGAGAGGCTTGCTTAGTCTACTTGGACGACGTCATCATTGTTGGCCGCGACTTCGAGGACCATTTGCGAAACTTAGAACGAGTTTTCGCCAAAATAGAGGGGGCCAAGTTAAAGTTGAATCCGAAAAAGTGTCGTTTATTCAGGAGTAAGGTCAATTATCTCGGCCATGTTATCTCCAGTGATGGAATCCAGACGGACCCGGAGAAACTGGAAGCAGTTCAAAATTGGCCAACCCCTAAAAACAAAACCGAAGTGCGGGCATTTCTCGGCCTATGCTCCTACTACAGGCGTTTTGTTAAGGGATTCTCAGAGATAGCCAAGCCATTACATCGGCTGACAGAAGATAAACGACAGTTTATTTGGGACGAGACTTCTGAAGATTCTTTTCAGAAACTGAAGAAACATCTGTGTGAAACACCAATCCTGGGGTATCCACAACCTGAAGGTCAGTTTATAGTCGACACGGACGCAAGCAACACGGCCATTGTAGGGGTGTTATCTCAAAAACAGGGTGAAAGAGAAGTTGTAATTGCATATTTTAGCAAATCTTTATCTAAGCCAGAGAGAAACTACTGTGTGACAAGAAGAGAACTCTTGGCTGTTGTAAAGACGCTACAACATTTCAGCAAATATCTCATCGGCAGACAGTTTTTACTGCGAACTGATCACGCAGCCTTGAAGTGGCTACTGCAATTCAAGAACCCAGTAGGCCAAGTAGCTCGATGGATTGAACAACTCCAGAAATATGACTTCAAGACGGAACACCGCAGCGGAAAGTCGCATGGGAATGCCGACGCACTTTCACGAAGGCCGTGTCCAGAAGACTGCAAACACTGTGTTAAGCAGGAATCTAATGAAGTAACATTAAAGCTAACGAGAACAAGTCCCTTGGGTCTCTGGGAGAATGATGCCATGACGGAGGCTCAAGAAAGAGATCATCATCATCATCATCATCACCTTCGGCACATCATCACATGGAAGAAACGCGGTGACGTAAAACCAATCTGGAGTGAGGTTGCACCCACTGGCGCTGTCACTAAGGCGTACTGGGCGCAATGGGACAGTCTGATACTTCAAAATGGAATACTTTACCGGAAATGGGAGAAGACTAACGGCAGAGAGTTCCATCTTCAGATAGTTGTCCCAAGAACGAGAGTACCGGATGTTCTCCGTGAAATACACGATGGCGTATCAGGAGGTCATCTAGGTGTTAAGAGGACGTTAACAAAAGTGCGGGAACGATTCTACTGGTTGCATTGTCGAGATGATGTATAGGATTGGTGCCGCAAATGTACTACTTGCGCTGCAGTGAAGGGACCACAGACAAGGAGCCGTGGGAGCCTGCGCTTGTATTACGTTGGCGCACCGTGGGAACGAATTGCAGTTGACGTAGCTGGGCCATTTCCTGTAACGGAATCGGGAAACAAGTATTTTATGGTTGTCATGGATTACTTCACCAAATGGCCCGAAGTGTTCACCATACCAAACCAGATAGCTACAACAGTTGCTTCTAAGCTAGTCGAAGAAGTGATATCTCGCTTTGGTGTGCCTCTAGAAATCCATTCCGATCAGGGCAGGAATTTCGACCCGCAGGTCTTCCAGGAAGTGTGCAGAATTTTGGGAATGCATAAAACGAGGACCACCGCGTACCATCCACAGTCTGATGGAATGGTTGAGAGATTTAACCAGACCCTTGAGAGGCATTTGGCGAAACTGGTGGATGACAAACAAAAGGATTGGGACAAGTATATACCGCTCTTCCTTCTGTCGTACCGTACCGCCGAGCATGAGAGCATAAAAGCTACCCCGGCGTATGTCAATTACGGTAGAGAACTGCGAGGATCAGTAGACCTCTTGACAGGAGGGTCACCGGAGGAACCGAAGACCGTACAAGACTATGTCTGCGATTTAAGGGAAAAGATGCGCTATATACACGCCACGGTTCGGGAAAATGGGTTACAGTCAAGTGAGAAAATGAAGACCAGATACGACCGGAAAGCGAACACGAGCGGTTTCGAAGAAGGGTCATTGGTGTGGCTGCATAACCCAACTCGCCGAAAAGGGAAATCTCCAAAGTTGCAGACCAAGTGGGACGGCCCATACAAAGTGGTTACCCGATTGAATGATGTGACTTACAGGATCCAAAAGCAACCAAGAGGGACATTCAAAGTGGTACACATAGACCGTCTGGCGCGTTACCATGGCAGTAACAACGATGCTCGGGACGAGCACCTCTAAGAGGGGAGTAGTGTTACGAAAAAGGACACATAGTGCCATCTAGCGTCAAGCTAGCGCAACATGTCGAGAAAACGCAGACGAATCCCCTAATCGATACTAGATGGCGTGAGGTGTACGATTGCATGCTCGAACGTTTCACACATGTTTACGTAAACAAGTGTTGTTTACGTGTTTATGCGAATCGTGGAATGTTCTCGTACAGTCTACGGCTCGCCTCGACCCGTAAAAATAGCCGCAGGTAAACAAGCCGGCAATTCAGTTTTATCGGAGCGATCTTCGAGGCGACTTCGAAGTGAAAACAAGTGATCAATAGTGAGTGATGGTGAATCTACGACTCGGCTACAACCTAGGACAGTGATAGTGCTCAGTGATTTGGATCTAGTGCTTAGTGTTTGGACTTAGTGAGTTGTGTGAGCTAGTGTTTGTGAATAAAGTCTTCAAGAGAGTCACCAGGTCTTTCTCTCCGAATCCTAGAACCCTAGCACGTAACAATATAATAATTAAAAAATGTGGTATTTAAACATTGGACAAGATATAACATTATAACCTTATTAAAAAAAAATGCTTTTCAGATTCTGCTGACCAGTGTTGTAATATTAAAAACCTTAGTGATGCTGCTAAACATTTTAATACGTCTGTTTTTGGGCTCTTTGGTAAGTATATGAGATGAAATGAATTGAAAATATTTAACTCCAAATTGTTTAATCCTTCAAGCCCCTTAAGAGCACCATTGATCGCAACAACAATAGAATACAATAGCATTTCCAAGAATCTCCGATCGGAGGATTAATGACAGCTTCAAAATATTGGCGCCCACCACCAAGGTGGGAAACGAAAAATGTTATTTACAAAAGTTAGTCGTCTGGTGTAACCTGGAAAACGTTAAATAGTTTTAAAATTAATTATACCTTTGTAGTATTATAATCCTTGACTTTTTTAGTATACGGAAAGTCAAGAACTGAAGTACTTCTTTATCACTTCTACCATGCTTCGTGTGATCATCAGAAACTTTGTGGCCTTCAGCTCCATACACCGCATCGAGATGAGCTACAGACAGAATGAAAGAATCATAAAAATCATCGATCGCACCCTCATTCTTAGAAATGTTTGTAAGTAAATAAGTTATTAATAAAAACTGATTACTGTTAGTATTTACAAATCGGTAAGCAGTTCTTTTTTTAAATTTAAAGTTAAAGAACTGATTACGGATTATAGCAAATATTTCTGATAATTAATTAGATGATTTAGACGAATTAGAGATTAATTAGTCGGATTACAAAACTCCTGTGGACCTTAAATGGTCACATTTAGCAATTCTTCTCAAAAAAATTCAAAATGAATATTGTCTAAACTGACAAATGTCAAATTACATAGGACGAATTGTGCGAAATACTAGACATATATGAATTGCAAGCAGAGTGAAAGCAGAGTGAAAAAAATGAAGATCAAGTTATGATTCATAATATCATTCTCCAAAGCGACTATTTTAGCCCCGTTGATATATTTTTCATTTGTTGTTTTACTTGAAATTTTATAAGTACCGATTTAGATATAAATTTTATTATATCATATTGCTTCTTACCTTCATTAATTGTTCCATTTAATCCTCTGTATCTTCTTACAGCACCACCTACGGCTCATGCACTTCGTGGTCTCCGGCAGCTGATCACGTCTCGGCCTCTGAGTTTCCACGCCCACAACTTCTTCCGATTGGACTACACCTTCCTTGTTTCTATCTACTCCGCCACTGTCACTTACACGATCATACTGCTGCAGAATGTTCAGTGATATATTTTAAGCTACGACAACAATCTTGTCATGTTTTATTTTTTCTATATAATATGTGGTTTTTATTATGAAGTCTGTAATAAAGGTTGTTGCCGGTATTAGTTAATTTAGTCTCCAAAATAACTTATTATGCTAATTTCCACCAAGTTTTGTTGATTACAGAACCCTTTAACGGAACCCGACCGAGCTTGTTTTTTGTATATTGATAGATTAAGAGTCATATAATTTAAGAGTAACATTGTCCTACAAATTAAATGGTCCATATTTTAGGACTATCAATTATTCAAAGTATGAAATCCTTTCTATCTCCTTTAGCTACCACTTTAGAGATAAAAATGTTGTTCGTCTTATCAAAATGAAGCTACTCATAAAAAATTAGCTTTTTCTGTATTTCCGTATCTTTCGCGTAACTGTTTATTGTTAAGTAAGTTAATAATAATAGTTTACTTATTTTACGTTAAAATTACTTTGAAGGAATAAATAGTTCTAAAGTCGAAATAAGTTCGAAAACAGACTTGATGTATTTTAAGCTATGGTATCATATAAATATATAGTCATCTATACTTATAAAATTACATGTCTTGACTGACTGACTCTTTGATTCATCATCGCTGAGCAAAAACTGTTAATGTTACAGCCACGAAATTTGGTGATTAGGGTTATTTTATTAAGTAGACACCTACTAAGGAAGGAATTTTGAAAATTTTACCCCGAAGGCGGTGAAATAGGGGTTGAAAGTTTGAATGAAAGTTCGTCATTTCTTGAGTTAGAAACATGAAACTTTATTTTTGGATTACTGATTAAAAATGAATGGATACGTATTTAAGCGTTTTTGGAAATTCTACCCCCAAGGGGGTGAAATTGGGGTTGAAAGTTTCAATGAAAGTCCGTTATTTCTTGAGTTAGAAACATGAAATTTTATGTTTCGGCTACTGATTAAAAATGATTGGATACGTGTTTAAGCGTTTTTGGAAATTTTACCCCCAAGGGGGTGAAATAGGGGTTGAAAGTTTAAATGAAAGTCCGTCATTTTTTGAGTTAGAAACATGAAAGTTTATTGACGTTTGCTTAAATAGGGTCCCGTTTTTACCCTTTGTATAAGGAACCACAAAAAGGGGAAAACTATCTATCTTTGTTATTATAGGTACTATGTTAACGCGGACGAAGTCGCGGGCAACAGCTAGTATAATATAAAGTCTTATGAATGGTTGGAAAACTTGTGTATTTTAAAGTATCGGGTTTCCTAAGGGAGATTCATTTTAACCCTCAATTCACTAGGTGAAATTTACTAACGTAATTACCTTCTATGAGTCCCTGGGACTCACATATTTTTAATGTATGTTTTTATGCAATGAAACAAATTTCATCAACATTTTGTTTAACAATCTTCTTAAGTACTTAGTAAATTATAAGAATAAATAACAAAACCAACCAAACTTCTGAGATCCTCTTGAAAATTAAAGAAAATGCACTTGTCAGTCTTTTAAAACCATTATATTTTTAAGGTTTCTCTAAACTAACAAACATTCAAAAAATTTAAAAGAACTTAACGTTTTTAAATCAATAAGGGTACACAAAATAAAATAAAATAAAAATTAATGTATGCTTCTACACAAAGAAAAAAAGGGTTTCTACCACTATCTAAAAGCTAAGTCGGCATATATTTTTTGAGCAAGTAAAAGAAATCGGCTTCAGACATTTTGTGCACAGATAAGCAGTTTTTGATCTCTTATTGTAGTGGCATAAATAGTAATATTTTCCCTCCTAGCTAATTTGTTTCAGGATGGCTCACATCTTCAGGAATGTCATTTTTACGTCCAAATCTTCTTGAAGCCAGGCTTCCAGAATGGAATCTGCTCCGTGTTCTCTTAGATTGATAAAGTCATGTTTTTTTGAGCCATTCTACAATTGTACAACAGAAAAATAAAGCATACATAATTCAAATTAAAATAACGGTGAAAAAACAATATTTCAAAACTTTAATATATAAAAATAATCATAACGTAATTCACTAGTATGAGTCCCTGGGACTCACTCGACGTAATAACTCACCAAATATGGTATGTACGCACTCATCCTCTCGGCACCATGTCGCCCGCGTCACTACAATATGAAGGTACTGAGACGTGGAGGAAACTAGCTGCTAAGACTTTTGAATTATGGCCGTTTAAAATTTTGATGTGAGTCCCTGAGACTCAGGAAGTGAATTAAGGGTTAACAAGAATAATACCTCAATGGAGGAGCGCCGCATTGTGTCCAGCCATTTTGTTCACAACCAGACGCTATTAGGAACTCATTATCTATTATTCTCATGCATCCGTACCTATTTCTTAATGGACGCTTCACACCTCTTCATAAGCTGCGAAGGACCTGAATGAAATGGATAATTAAGAAAGAAGTATAATGATTAATATAATATGAAATGTTTTTAAACATAATATTAATGTCTCTGGAACATTGAAACTACTTTAGCGGTATTCAAGCTTGAACCCAGAGTGGCATCTGCATCCACCACTGAGCTACAGGTATATCCAAAACTGTGAAGGCCATATTATTATGTCTCTGCCTCTTCTAATGTCAATGATGTTGTCTACCTTTTCTCTACAGGTGTACTATAAGTTAACTTTATATTGTTTTGCACACTTTTTAAGCTATTGCATAGCTTTTATCGCGGACATTGTATTGAGAGTGGCGACTGAATCAAGTTTTTCAACAAAAATCCGTAACGAAAAAATTTAACACAGGGGGTCCCTGCACACAAGCACGTTGCCAGATTTCGGCACCGTGCTTGTGTACGTGCGACTAAAAGTATGCTAATAATAATTGCGTAAGTTGTTTAAAAATGTTATGCATGCAATAGCTTTACCACGGCCGCCGTTCCCGAGTGCTACACGTATTATTTCATTTACTAATGTAGTTGTTATAAATTTTTATGTACTTATCATAATTCAATTTGCACTTCCAGGAAAAACTTTGCCTCAATAAGTCCAAATCACGCAAACTATAGGCCGTACTCGAGAAAGTTTAAGCGAATTGTTTAGGGGAACTGAGGAAAAACTCCTTAATAATTGGCCCCATTGTGATAAGAATCTTTTTATTAATTACAAACATAAAAATGATTAATGTCCGGTATCTGGGAACAATGGGGGATCTCATATTTATTGGTGGGCCCCGGCATTTGTCATCTGGAAAAATAACATCGTGCTGCCCCTCCGACGGAGTGTTTATCATTGTATGGTTCTATGGAACGAAACTGTAGATGTGTCTCGACTCTCGGTCAGAATTTGGCAGATAGCACATGATTTTGAGCATTTGTGGACTAGACCATAGTAAAATAAAGGTGCCGGTTGGCAGCCGGCAACATGAAGCGGCAGCAGACGACGTGTCGTCGCGACACTGCTGTTTCTATGTATTTCTATGAAAGTGTCGCTAGCTCTCAAGCAGCAACCAAGCGTAATGAACACCTAAAAAGCAGCCAATATAGCACCTAACGCTGTTTTACAGCTGTTTGAAAAGACATTGTAGTGTTATAATGTCTATTTAGGAGTAATTATTCAGCTCTAGCTGTATTAAGTCTGTATTAAGGAGTCAAAGTACGCTTAAAGTTCTAAATCAGTGTATCATACTGTCATGTATAGCTTTAAGCTTCCTGTAACGCTTTGATCCTCATTTTAGTACCAAAGCTGTACAATAGCTGTATTTTTCATACCGTCACTTACTTAATACAGCTTAGAGCTATATTATGGCGGTCCTCAAATCTTATTTGTGTATTATGAAGTAGGCAAACTCTCTTCTACAGCTTCTTTTTATGGTGTAATTGTACACCCTTTTACAGACTAAAGCTGTCTTATTTCTCCCTTTGAGAGTAATAAACAGCACTAAAAATAAATGACGCCTATCGTACAGCCTTAATCGGTATAAGTGACAGAGGCGCCATTTTGAATAATAATTCAAAATGGCGATGTGACAGTGACAGTGAAATAGCAGACAGTGCACAATAGTGCACTGTATGCTGTATTTTGTGATTGTTTTATAAATATGTGGAAAAATCGAAAAAGGTTTGGTAGAAGAAAGATTGAACAGGAATATGTAAATATTACAAATTATCAACAAAATTACTTAATTACTGCCGAGGAACATGGAAATATTTCAACAGATCAGATCACCTACAGTCAAGTGTCAATACCATCGACATCTAATGAAAGAGGTTCCGTAGAAAATATTGTGAATGATCATAGTTATATCAGGTGTAAATTCAAAGCCAAATTGCAGGCCTCTAGGAAAATCGAGACCATTGTTAATCCTGAAGATGTAAAAATTAAGCTAGTGTGTACTGTGTATAGAACATAAACACCAATTATATTTTAGCTCTTAGCTTTAGCTAATCGGAGAGCTAAGGCTGCTTTGTAGAGCTAAGGCTACTTTGGAGAGCTAAGGCTACTTTGGAGAGCTAAGGCTGCTTAGGGGACTAATCGGAGAGCTAAGGCTGCTTAGGGGAACTAAGGCTGCTTGAGGGACTAATCAGAGAGCTAAGGCTGCTTAAGGGACTAATCGGAGAGCTAAAGCTGCTTTGGAGAGCTAAGGCTACTTTGGAGAGCTAAGGCTGCTTAGGGGAGCTAAGACTGCTTAGGGGAGCCAAGGCTGCTTAAGGGACTTATCAGAGAGCTAAGGCTGCTTAGTGGCGCAGGAGCGAGAACAGTGGAAGATCCTGGGGGAGGCCTTTGCCCAGCAGTGGGACACTATAGGCTAGTAAAAAAAAAAAAAAAGCTGCTTTGGAGAGCTAAGGCTGCTTTGGAGACTATTCGGAGAGCTAAGGCTGCTTTGGAGGCTAAGCTAAGCCGGTTTTTTGTATTAGGCGTATCTACAATTAAGAGGTCTATGGCAAATGAGAACGTATTTCTAATAATTATGACATTGCCTTTCTGTTAATGATTTCGGTCATTACGTATTTATTATTACTTTATCTACATAGCCATGTATTAATCAGATATGTGCTTAGTCATACTTATGTGTAAGAAGACTATAATAGCTTGCACATTGATTTCTTTGTCTGCGGTAAGTTGACTGCAAAGTATGTATTCCAGAATTTAAAACATCTTCATACAAAAATCAAAAACAACGAGAGGTAGTTTTTATTATTCGTAGCTGAGAGGTTATAGATAGACTAAAAACTGACAGATCTGCGCTTTATATGTCTACATTTTCCTATTTATATAATTATTATACTAAAGTATACATTTCAATACCTATAATAGCCGACATATCATTTTAATAACAAATTTTGACCACAAAAGCGCAATTTTAACTATAAATTAGCCTTAAAATTAGAATATACGTTACACATAATGTTATTTTATGCCATTTCATAGTTAAATAAACGAATAGAATCAATTTAGGAACGTGAAAATTACTGATCATTACTAATAAGAGGCTATTCGAGTGTATTTAATGCGAAATTTGTATTTTGTATTACTGAAACTGGGCCGAATAACTAAATTTTAGTTTAGAATTAGTTGAAAATGTTCGATGATTTCAAATAATTTTTGATAGTAATAAAATATGGTAGGTTTTAACGTAAATTCTATGTAGTATAATTAAATATTATACTGGTGTCATTACTCATTGCACACCTAGTTAAGTATTTAATATATAAGGAGTGTATTAACAAAAGGGTATAATTATTTTATCATATCAACGAATTTTCAGAAATATAGGCAAGTACATGAAAAATGTGCAAAGTAAAATTATTGCAACATAAAATTAAAACAGAATTACTTAAATTACGATTGAATTAATGTATTGTTCAACTTAGGGAATACTGCATTTCATCAAAATCGGTTCAGTAGTTTTTAAGATTAATTTTAATTATTAATTACGTACAATTTTGAAGCCAGTTTCATCTTTTAAAAATTATATTATTTAATAATTACCTGTACCATCATGTTCACTAGTTTCGCAATCAAACAAATCTTACCTCTTTATAGATATTTAAATGATACAGGTTTGGAACGTAAATAAAAGATGGGGCAGAAATCTGACTCCTTAATATGCTATTCATCGACACCAGGGACGGGAGGTGTTTTCTTACGGCATTTGTTCCCTTCCAGAAGATGTATTTCAAATGCGAGTGTTTATCTTGAGAGGTTTGTGACACACGGACTTGTAGAGCCAGCAGATATAGATTTAGTGTCTAGAAACACACTGCCGAATTTCTGCGGCGGAAGTTCGGCTTGATTCCGCCTGCAATGTACTTTAAATTACCGATGACACACTATGCCGGAATTCCGTCGTGTTATATTGTATGCGTTTGACATTGCTGATGTAATCATGCGGAATTTCCGCCGCGGAATTTCGGCATAGTGTGTTTAGAAACTTAGAGTTTCGAATGTAATCTTTATGTCAAGTAAAGGTGCTATAATTTTATAATATAGGTGCTCATACATCCCTACTAATATTATAAATGCGAAAGTGTGTCTGTCTGTGTGTTAAGGGCCCTCTCTTCCTAAATTAGCAGGTCGATTGTCTGTCAGTGCGAATATCGACGTAAATCACATTAAAATAACATTCATAACAGCGCGCCTTGTACGGTGGCGGTTACGACGCTCGCCGCGTCCATGATAGGGCGAAATAGGAGAAAAAACCTTTTTAAGGCTTAATATTATAATACATATTTAAAAAAAGTAACCAAACCAAATTATTAACTTATGTATTGCAAAGCAATAGATATTTTTTATATATTCTTTTGATAAATAATGAAGGAGTAAAGTGGTTTCATTCAAAGATTTGGAGGTGATTTGGTTTTTTATTTCTTTATTATGTGATACCGATAGAAAAAATGTGGCAAAACCAAATTGCGTATCATATCATGTAGATTACTAATTATTACTTTCAGATATAATTTCTCTGTTAATGCCGATGAAAAGTGGTTTCATCTCCACGCTTTTTTCGAGAGAGCAGCCTTAACTCGCTTCACGACCAAACCACTGAACCGATTTTGCTGACATTTTGTATGGAGATACTTTCAGTCCCGAGAAAGACACATGATACTTTTTATCCCGGAAAAATGTACGGTTTTGCGCAACGGCGTTGCGGACGTTATCTGCAGGGCAATCGCGCTAAATTTTTTCAACTGAACCGCAAATGAAACTCGGACGTTGATCGACTTTTGGAACGATTCGGTATCGCGCTAACGTTTTGACAGCCAGTTGAGACGTAACTGAACCTCAGCTCAAGCGCAAACGCTGTCAAAACAAAAAGTTGATACAATGCAACTTCTACTCGCACGTTTCTGAAACGTTTCTTATTTTGGTATGTTAAATTGACGAAAATCGATGGAAAAATATAACATAAGCTATAATCAAATTATAATTTAAGCTTATGTTTTACTTCAAAGCTGAAAAATAACACTACGGACTATTTGAGTTTGTTAAAAAGTGAATTGAATTTTGACATTACTTCTTTACGTAAATGTTTTCTCCGCCACATAAAACTTTTGTCACAAGTCACTAGTCACTACTCAACACTTATGGCGCTTGTAAAATATAGTAAAACAATATAAATTTAATTACGTAAATTAAAAACTCCAAGTAATAATCATTCGCATTCATAACTACCAAAACAACTTCACTCGTGTCATATTCATCCATATGTTTAAATAAACAATTTGTCAATTGACCAATTAACGCATCGGAACAAATTTGTTCATATTTAAACCAATCAAAATTAAATTAGAAGAGCGCTGATTGGTCCGCTGCAATGTCTGCCTATAGGTCAAACGTTGCGCTTCGTTCGAGTTCCATCTAAGGTTGAGCTACGGTTGAAACGTTAGCACGATACCGAAATTTGTTCAGACGCAGCGGAACCAAACCGTAACTGAACCGCAACCAAAGTAGATGTGAACCTGAATTGAAACGTTTAAAAATAGCGCGATTGCCCTGCTGGTTTATTTATAATCCTCTACTTGCTTAAGCTCTACTTATATGTATAAGTAATAATTATATTTCTTGCGAAATACGATTTCTCGAAAATCACTTTCCATCTTTAAAACACTTAATCTTAAAACATTCGAAGAACATCCTTAAAACCTTTTTGATCCATTGAATTATGAATATCCAGTAAAATTATTTAAATTCCATTCGAGAAAATGTATTCTTAATTAAGTTGAATATAATAATAACATTTTATCCAGTACTAGTCTGAATAATCGTTACTTTCGTATTTTCAAAATACAATTTTCGTATAATATTACTGCCTGTAATTCGTTTCTTAAGTGCCCGTACTATCTTTACTACTGCTCTCTTCACACTCACGCCCGTCTTTCATATGCCAGGTGAAAAAGGACGATCGCCAAGTTAGCGGGCAGTTATAGGCATTCTGTTTTTTAAAGGGTTTTTATATTAAAGTGGTAAAAAGTAATTCCAACATTGTATAGACGACTTTCTCAACAGTACATTGTATTTTTTTCATACCGTTAAGACGTCAATACAATCCATAAAAAGGTGATATTCTAAACCTTTTACAGCAAAAATCACAAAACTGTCGCGGGTTTGAGTTGGATTATTTAAAGATACTTAAAAAAAATAAACATTTATACAAATAAACATAATACATTAGATTAAAATTGAAATGATCTTACATGTTGTGCATTAAAACTTACGGAAATACTGTATTTTAACTGTTAAATCACGTCTGTTAAATGAGAGAAATCGGCAAAATTTCGTATACGGACTCTTAAGTCATTGACTTAATTCTATATATTATTATTGCATCTTGTTTTCCATTCATTTCCATTTTAGATTTTAGAGTTTTAGTAGTTATCTATTAGCTGCTATTTCCAAATCTTACTATTCTCCAAAGGCCGGCAACACAGCTGCAGCTCTTTTCGTGTTGTGAGTGTCTATGGGCGACGATATTTTCTTTCTATTAACCTTTTTAAACAACGTAATAAAGCAATAATTTCATTTATTATTTTGGCCGTTATTCCTCTGCAGTTTGGTCATTATAGTACGCTTTTGCTATCAGGGTACCTACTCTATAGTGTTTAATCATACCAATATTAATGTACCATCGCGGAAATTGATTCCTAGGCAGTTGACGGACCTATGTCATGTGGTCGGCTTATGTCAATTCAATGTTAGCTGTTGGTCGGTCGGATGGGTTTGACTTAACGCGACCAAATTACTTAGCTCTGCCATCTGCCTATAGAAATCAACTTCTCTGATAGTATATTATGTTACCGTTAATTTGCGTAAACCACTTAGACTGCAGATTAATAGAAATTCTGTAGATTATCTGGGTGAGTCAGATAAAGTGCAGATCATTGAAAATCATTGAACGCGTGAACAGAGGGGCGCAGTCCCAGCGAAGGAGCGAAACAAGAGTGTTTCGTTCACTGTCTGCCGCAATTTAACGATGTACCATCCTTTATCATGCAAACTTGCTAGGTAAAATGCAAAAATAAGCTTTTTTATTTTAATTTTCACACTTTAAGGGATGGTATCAGAAAATCTGCAGATTACCTAGTTAATGTGAACACTAACATATTCCGCAGTCTAACGGTAACATAATTATCTATTCTATAGTACAGTTTAAGTATACGAATATTACTTACAGAATTTACTTTGCTCGCACTCCCTCGCAGCCGTGTGTTCCATTTATGAATTGATGTCAGGCCCGGTAGTAATCTGTTTTTAGTGTCGCTACACTAATGGCGTCATTTTTAAGCTGTATTATGTTTCTAATGAATATTAAACATAATGACGTGATGTGGTGTTTCAGAGAAATAAGGTGCGAAATGTCAAATTAAAATAAAGTCATGAACTTTGCCGGCAACGCGGTGTGCAGAAAATAGAATAACGGCTACTTTTGGTCACATTTTCTCATGACAAAAAGTAGATAGCCGTTGTCCAGTCTACAGTCAAAATAATTAAAGCTGGCACCAGTGGTCATTGACTTTTTCAGTCTATGAGCTATGGGAAAAATACTCGCACTGTATTTTGTTAACTTAAAAAAATTGAAGAAAGACACTGACATTCTTAAGTCTTAAGTATCAAACGCAACTATATAGAAGAGAAACCTTTAGGGGCATGATTGTAGTGGGCAGGGCATTTTTAACCGAATTCAATAAAAGGAGGTTTTCGTATATCTTAGTATATTATAATATATTGTGTCTGAACAAAATATGTAGCTTTCAGGTGTTATTTGTGTAATGTGTTATATAATTGATTTCGGTTCTATTTTTTTATATTCTTGTCTTACACCCATTTGAAGTCGAAGTAAGTTCCTAGTACTTTTTAAGGTACGCGTCATAGATTAATCATTGGTCTTCGCGCGCGGCGCTACGACGGTCGTAGTGGTCGTAGCGCCGCGCGCGAAGACCAATCATTAATCTATGGTACGCGTACATTATGAAGGTTAACGTCTGCGTGGGCCGCATTTTCTATCTAATATATAAAAATCTTGTCACAGTGTTGTGCGCGAATTCCTCCAAAACAATCAACCGATTTAAATAAAATTTTCTATGTACGGCCTGAGAATAGATTGTTATCTACTTTTTATATTGATACTAGTAATAATTGATATGGCAAAACAATGTTTGCCGGGTAAGCTAGTCCATACTATCCATACTAATATTATAAATGCGAAAGTGTGTCTGTATGTCTGTCTGTTACCTTTTCGGGCCCAAACGGCTGAACCGATTTTGCTGAAATTCGGTATGGAGATATTTTGGAATCCCAAGGAAGGACATAGGATACTTTTTATCCCGGAATAATTTACGGTTCCCGCGCGATAAACGAATTTTGGCGCAACGGAGTTGCGGGCGTCATCTAGTTGCTTATAATAATTATTTTGATTAGGATCACAACAATAGTGGAATAAAACAAACACATGCCCGTCATAAAAACCATCGATTTATTTACATTATTTACAAACTATTTACAATACAAATAACGGTTACATTTATAATTGATTTCCTATTTACAATTCAACTCGAAACACTTAAAAAAAGATATGTAAACTACTTTCGAAGCTTTAAGCTAGAAATCAATACATTTTAGGCCTATTTAGTTCTTATTGCGAGTTAAAAATGACGACAGTAAATCAGTGTTTACAGTTCCAAATATAAAGGTTAATAATGTAAGACACAGGATAAAGGTGCTCCCAGACAGAAGTTACATAACGTTAGATAACATTTTTGTATAACATTTTGTAACAATTTATAGCAAAATACACGTTTATTTTTTGACATGTTGTAGCGTATGTTACACGATGTTATAAAATGTTATCGTGTTGCACTATGTTTTATAACGTTATATAACTTCTGTCTGGGAGCACCTTAAGGAGCGATCCACGCGTGGGTCGCTGATTAAAGTCGGTAGAAAATGAAACCTAAAGTCTAGGTCATAAAATGGCATTAGAGGCTCGAAAAGCCTCCTTAAGTACCGACAAAGATGAAAAAAGAACGATGCGTAGTAACGATACAAGCATAAAGACACGCGGCAGCGGATTCATGCGTTTCAATCTTATGGGACCGTTTCGATCTTTGCCGCAAGCGACCACGACCGACAAAAATTCAAATAAAGTGCCGCACTTTATGGTATAGGCTTGAGGTTACATTTTCTGTTATATTGGTCTTGCGATCCATGCCGCCTCTGCTTTAATTGTAACAGCGCACAGCAAAATGATACCTATAGCCGATGTCATACAAAGGCATTTTATTTGAATTTTTGTTGGTTGCAGTCGCTTGCTGCGAGGATCGGAAAGTCACCTTTATATTACTTTTAGCATCGCCAAGTTGCCGTATCGTTGTATCCCGTTTCGGCTTAAACCTCCGAGTAGGTACCCTAATGCTACGTTTTGATGCTTGCCGAGCCACGGCAAGCCTCCACAAGCCCGAGCGTGAAAACAGTTGAAATGGCTTGGCTTGCGTGAGCTTGCGGACGCTTGTAGACGATCGGGAGTAGTGTCGGTTTTTGGACAGAGATCAAAGGGCATGTACTTACGTACATGCCCTTTGATCTCTGTCCAAAAACCGACACTACTACACTGACGCGTTCACGAGCGTGAAAACGACTTACAAATGCAAAGCGAGATTTGTGGAGACTTGTGGCTTGTGGAGGCTTGCCGTGGCTCGGCAAGCATCAAAACGTAGCATAAGACCTCATGTCAAGCAAATATGTATCGCCATGTAACAAAGAAAACGTTATTCAACACCGATTTTCCGTATGACGGCTGCAGTACCTTCATTCGTGTCGAACCGCAATTAAGAAATTAATATTAAACTTTTTTATTAAACGGTTAATATTTTGTTTATGGCTCGTATAAATGATATTATCACGATAAAGTTCTATTATGTAATTTAGCGTAATGCCACAAAATAATACAGTTTCAAAAACATTACCGGTATACCAGTATTAGATCAATTATACATAGCGTGAGTACAATCGCTACGTCCATTTTCATTTAAACATTTGTTGTATAAAATTGTTGTTATACATGTTGGATAAAATTGTTTAAAATGTGGAAATTAAAAATCACGCAAGATTTATATTATTGTGAAACTAGACGTAGAAAGAAATACTTAGGGCCTGTTTCACCACCTTCTGATAAACTGCCGAATAAGCTATTCACAACTTTTTTGACAGATTCTCCATACTTGATCTGTCAAGTTAAAAGTTTGGTAGATAGCCTATTCGTCACTTATCAGGAAGTGGTGAAATAGGCCCTAAATCATGCATAGATTCTGAGGTATTTTGATTGGTCTTTTCATTAGTGTTGTTGAATCTGAACAGTGTGATGTCAGCTAATCAAAAGAGGTATTGAAGAGATAAACTTCTGAAAAAAACCTCCAAAAATTGGCATTATGCATATCGCCAATCATCTTAAAATGTTTAACTTCAGCTAGGTAATAGTAATAATCCTGCATACAACAATAATAATTATTTTCTCAATTTATAATACACAGAAGTATCCTTGCAAGGCTGTGTGTAGCGCCAAACTCAATTTCAATATTTATGATCATACTCATGGTGACATATCAATAAAATCTTGATATTCTAGTGCCTTCATATTCAATCCTCAAGTCTATTAAAATACGAACCTATGTCATATTGAATGGTTTATTAAAATAGAAGCAATGGATCACTTTTTATTTTTAATGCAATAACAAAAAGCATTAATAATAAAATATTACACACAGAAATATACCATGTAAAAGATACGCTATACACAGTATAATTGCATTAAACTACAGCAAAAATAGACATGAATATTCCTAAATAGTTGTATTACAATAATATCAAACAATATTTATTAATCAGTACATTTTAAACATTCTTTTCAAATGAAGTGGCTTTCAAACGCCTAGGTATAGTTCCAACTATTTGCTTGTAATTCTTGGTATTAATTTTTTTATAAAAGAGGAAAAGCACATTACTGAAAGCCATTAACATCATTGTCAAACTGCAGTTAATTTTATCGAGTCTGCTTTTAGCAACGCCTTACAAAAATTTGATAGAAAAGGAAATTTATTGTATAGACTTACATATTGCCATGGCAACTAACCATGGTTACGATAAAGTATCCTAAACTTTTGAACAATTAAATATTAATCCTTCGATCGCGGATTCTTGGAAATGCTACTTGTGAGCTTACTGAAAACGCAATGCAGAATTCATGGTGTGTCCGCAAAAACCGCGTAGCTTGACCTTGAAATTCTCTCAACGCGAGTTTCATATTAAAAAGATTCAGAAACCTGAGATTATATTAGAATTTTCTTCGAATCACGTATTTGAACATTCAAATAATTTTGATTATACAGATTATCGAGATAATGAAATCGACAAGTCAAACGAAGCAAAATACGACGTGGCAAAGTTATTGTTTCAACACCTCAAGCGTGAAATTCGTTTATTATGAAAATTGCTACAATGAATAATGATAAATAAGAACGATAATCTTTTAACCTATCAAGCCCTATAAGATCGCCGGTGATCGCGACAGTAGAATAACAATAGATTTCCAAGAATCCACGATCGAAGGATTTAAAAGCTTTTTGATTACATATACGTCGATACCACGAGTATATCATATAATCAAAGACACTTATAGCTAGAAATTTTGGAGCACATGTACTTCTAAATCAGCGCCCAAATAAATCGTTTTTCAAAATTCGACCTCTAAATGGGTGAAAAGTGGTTTAAAATATGTTTATCCTTGTTTTTTTTTTTAAACAGAAAATAAACATAATAATAATTACTTTTTATGAACACTTGGACGTTAGATTCATTTATATCTAAAACGGGGTTATAGCAATTTTTACTATTATTTTTTATGAGAGAAGTGAAAATCACAGTATTTAAAAATAAACATGAAGTTTCCATCCATCCAAAAAGTCAAAGGAATTTTTAATAAAACATCCGTCTCATAAAGTGAAAACTATTAAGGAAAATTAAAGAGTACGAAAGCAGCGTAAAGTACTAAGGAGGTTAATCTTTGAAGTTTTTATTTTAATAAAAATTTACGGCCTCGTTTGCAGCCGTCTCGTGAAATTATTAAAACTTGATGGAAACGCTCTGGTAACTGTTTTATAAAATACTAGTGAATTACTATTTTGGTTGTAATATACTTTGCCTATTTTTTTTTTTTTTGTAAAATAATAATTCACTGTCACTTGATGGAAATAGTTAGGGAGCCCTAGAACAAATTTTTTTGTGATTACTAACAAGCTAATTTTTTGTGAGTAGCTACATTTTGATAAGACAAACAATATTTTTATTTTCGAAAAATCTCGTAAGTGGTAGCTAACAGAGATAGAAAGGATTTCATACTTTGACTTGATGGTCCTAAAATATGGATTGTTTTATTTGTAGGACAAGGTTACTCTTAAATTATAATATAATGACTATTAACCTACCAATATACAAAAATATCTGCTGGTTAGGGTTCCGTTTTAGGGTACAGTAGTCAACCAAGTTTTGTTGATTACAGAACCTTAAAACGGAACCCTAACCAGCTGATTTTTTGTATATTTGTGAGCAAAGTTTTTTTGTTATTACTCATTTTAGGGCTCCCGTACTAAAAGCACCATCGCCCATAGACACATTATAAGAGCGACGCGAAGAGAGAAGAGGTTGGTCCGAAAATACTGTTGGTAAGTTGGTAACACTTCGTTCCAGAGTTACTTACTGTGTATTATGTATATTAATGGTATTATGTACGTATTAAAAATAATTAAACTATAATCAATATTAGTTACAAAAGTTTTGGATACTTTTTTCGTGTTATTATGGCAAGTACAACAATAAAAACATAAACAATATTTATTAGCCAAAGTTAAAAAGAAAAATTTAAGTTAAAGTTCAAAAGAAAATCTGAACTTGGAGCTCCTAAAACAACTTTAAAAATCTACCCGGTTCATAGTGTACATTTTCTACATTATATAATAGGAGTAACTTTTTAAATCATTTAAGTAACACGAGAAACTAAACAATATAATACAAATACATACAGTAGAGAAACTCAGGCGTGTCATTGAATCAAATGCGCTAAGTATAGAGACAAGATTTACGCGCACGAACGTGGATCATTTTGCACTCTATGTCCTCACTTACAGAAATAATAATATTTAATTACTAACATTTATTTAATAAGAAGTTAAGATTTAAAAGAGTTTATGTCAAGATCTACAATTAAAGTAAATAATCATCAATTCGCTTTGTATTAACCGTTAGTCACGTTTGGATATCTGATTATATTATACGCGTATGTGAGCTTGTGCCGTTTCTGTACAGGGATGATGTGCATTCTACTGTATATATTTATATTTTATAGAGCAATTTTATCAAAGCAATACTTAGGCCGATTTATCGACAAAATAGTAATGGCCTTTAAAAAACCATTATCTATTTACATAGTGCCTTTCAGACTGCTGATCCCAAAGCCGATGGAAAATCCGACCTTTTCTAACAACTTATACTGAGGGTCTGGTGTTTATAAAGTTAATGGACCTAAGAGTGATAGAACTACCAAATTGCAAATCAATTCGTTTTGATTAGTATAAAACTTAGCTTAGCGGTGATGAAAATGATGGTAAATAAATAAATTTAATAAACTTTTAAATTACTACTATACTAATAACTTATTAAAAATAATATAATAAACTTATTTATTATATTAATTTTTCATCGAATTGAATATTAAAAGAAAGAAGACAATAATTATACGACTTCCTCTCTTTTGGAAGTCAGTTATTAATTTATCAATAGAGTTTTTTTCAATTGATCATTATTTAATAATTACTTAATACCGTTATCAAATAATGGTAAGAGTCTAAACACGACCTGGTTCTCCTAGCTAATATTACAATTACTTAAAGTTGTACTAATTCATTCACCAATATCCTACCTTACAATTGATGCATTAAAGGAAAGATCCTTTAAAATACTGTAAGGAAATACAAACGGACGTACGTACATTTTTACGTGCGTATTTGGAGTGTAAATGTATTTGCATAATATGTAATTGCACGTTGGTTGAATGGACGTACCGTCAATTCATGCCCTTAAGGTAGCCTTATTCGAAGCGAGCGTCTGTAGCGTCCACATCAGTGACGCCGCGACTGTGAAAAATGTGTGGCTTGGCGTCGAGCACAGCGACACTAAGGCCTCAGCCTCGAATTTTGGGGGCAGCGGAGCGGTAGCGATGGCGGTGGCGCGGGAAGCAGTCTAGTTTGCCGCGCGCCGCTGCCGCTGGCCTTCAAGGCCAGTTCCATATAAATCTATACATTAGAACGCGCCGCTCCCGCGTCGCTGCCGCCACCGCCCCGCTGCCCGCTGATTTCATGTCCGCGGCGTTTGTGACGTCACTGACGCCAAAACATACATTTTTCACAATCGCAGTGTCAATAGAAGCTCGCTTCCAAAGTCCACCTTTAATTGGCTTAAGTTATGAGCTTTAATAAAGCTCATAACATAATATTATGTAGCTATTAAATAATATGTAATTTACATCGCCAAGCGATTTAGTATGACTAGTATTTATAAGACTAGTGCCCGGTTCTAAGGTTCTGTGATAGGAGTTTATCTATTCAACAGCCGCGTTGTTTAATTGTAATTTCACTAATAAGGAGACGAAGGACTTTGTGAAGGACTAAGGGCCATACCTCACCGGGACGCCAGTTCTATTGAAATGTATGACGGGTAACTCACCTGGTGACCGACTGGCGACGTTGCCAAGTAGCCAGCGTAGCCAGAGTCGACCGCTCCGCATGCGGCGACTGTTGACATTGCCAGTTGTTTGTACGTCTTTGTGTGCTCCGTCACTCAATCAGTCGCTGATTTTAGTGAGAATTGAACATTTTTTCAAAGATATTTGCTTAGATCTTCATAGAATTTAAGGAAAACACCACTTTGCGGCGTCGTAGAGACGCCAGACGTTGCCATGGTAACGTCACTGGCCACGTCGCCATGGCTTCCCGGTGAGGTATGGTTCTAATGGATAGATACTGTCAAAAACCACAGGAATTGGGTCAAGATTCCCCTATAACACTTAAAATATATTACCTGAATTTTGGACCTACATTTGGACATTCTAGACCCGGGACATAAAGGGACATAATTCGATTAGCAGAGGGACCAACAGTTTAAAAGCTAAAACTATATTGAAACACCTATATCAGTCTGCAGTGTAAATTAAATCTAGTTATATCGACTTAAGGTTTAAATTGCTAGGTTGGTTCCTCGAGTTTATTAGAATTTAACGTATCGCAGGGTATCGCTTTCAAAGACGTAACGGAGGACGTGAGAGCCCCGGTCAAGTCTTCGTCGAAAGAGGTCAGCTGAGAATACACGGTCTTCGGGTACAAAGTGATATTACGACGCTTTGTTCGTACCTGAAAGGGGAAGAGTTGGTTAATTTTAAAGACATGATAAGTTTGCACTTATACTAAAAATAGTATGCTAAAATGTAATACGAATAAACATGATAATATTGTAATACGAACAATTTTTTGAAGTGAAAACTTCTTTAGCGGCGTTGAGCACTTTTGTGGGATGGGTAAAAACTGTGAAACTCGCGTCAGATTTTCGTGTTGATCGTGTGTTGATGTGGTAGTGTTTTGTGTCGAACTCGAACTCGAACGAAATGTACAGTCGGGGAAATGAGTTGTTTAGCAGAAATGTACAGTCGGGGAAAATTGTGCTAAGGAGAAATGTACAGTCGGGGAAATGAGTTGTTTAGCAGAAATGTACAGTCGGGGAAATGAGTTGTTTAGCAGAAATGTACAGTCGAGGAAATGAGTTGTTTAGCAGAAATGTACAGTCGAGGAAATGAGTTGTTTAGCAGAAATGTACAGTCGGGGAAATGAGTTGTTTAGCAGAAATGTACAGTCGGGGAAATGAGTTGCTTAGCAGAAATGTACAGTCGGGGAAAATTGTGTTAAGCAGAAATGTACAGTCGGGAAATGAGTTGTTTAGCAGAAATGTACAGTCGGGGAAATGAGTTGTTTAGCAGAAATGTAAGGTCGGGGAAATGAGTTCTTTAGCAGACGCGCTGATTAAGGCCGTGTTTCCACCTGCAAGACAATGTCGCGAGATGTGTCTGACAGTCTGTCTGACAGCAGCTTTTTTTTTCGATTGTCGATATTTTTTTTATCGATTGTAAGGGTTTCGATTAATTAATTAAAACGATCGTTTTTTATTTTTTTATTTTTTTTTAATCGATTTTCATAAAAAATGGGTTAAAAAAATAATGCACAACGTTAATAATCAACTTTTCACTTCTGCCGGCACTCCCGGAGTGCAACCCGTCTTTTTTTTTAAATTACTAACAAGCAAATTTTTTGTGAGTAGCTTCATTTTGATAAGACAAACAACTTTTTTATCTGTGAAAAATCTTGAAAGTGGTAGTAACAGAGATAGAAAGGATTTCATACTTTGATTTGATGGTCTATGGTCTTTGGTTCGGATTTTCTTCTACTACGAGTTACGAATAGACGAATTTGGGAAAACTTAAATTATTTCTCCACTGTTGCAGTTTATAAATAATAATAATTACTATCCCCACTTGGGGATCACCGGGGCGGTAATCATTGCGTCGGAGATCACCGCGACGAGGATCACTGCGTCGGGTACATTACTACGAGCTCACCTCTCCGGGCTCTGTGGCCGTTACGAGTCCTACCTGCCGGCAATCTACCTGCCTACAACCTACCTGCCTACCTGAACCCTACCTGCCTGCCCTGCATCCAGTCTACTTACAACATACCTATCTACAACCTACCTACCGGAGCCCCAGGAAAGTAAAGTACACGTAGGCACAACAGGATCACACTTTGTGAACGACGAACCACGACCCCTATTCCCTTTAATCTATATTCTTTTATTTTATATTTTAATATATTTTTAAGTTCATTTCTATTAATTTTATTTAACACACCTATAAGTGTTACATACCTTTATATTGATTGTTCTATTCGTAGGACATTGTTACTCTTAAATTATAGAACTATTAACCTAACAATATACAAAAAATCTGCTGGTTATGGTTCCGTTTTAGGGTTCTGTAATCAACAAAACTTGCTTGTTAGTAATTAAAAAAAATTGTTCTAGGGCTCCCTGACTATTATATTGTATCACTGCAAAAAAAGTAATTGTCACACCGGAAGTAAAATAATCATCTCATGTGTGGGGTTATATGCTCAACACAAGCTCGTATGAGGGTGCTCCCAGATAGAAGTTATATAACGTTACTAGCGACCCGCCCCGGCGTCGCACGGGTATAAAATATATAGCCACTGACAAAATGATTAAAATTGATAGCCTATGATCCTTCACGTGGTCTACTTCTTATCTGTGCCAAATAAGATAAAAATTGCTCCAGTAGTTCGCGAGATAAGCCCTTTCAAATAAATTCCACCGTTTTTCCCACATTCTCCTATTAGTCTTAGTGTGATAAAATATAGCCTATAGCCTTCCTCAATAAATGGGCTATCTAACACTGAAATAATTTTTCAAATCGGACCAGTAGTTCCTGAGATTAGCGCGTTCAAGTTAGCCCTTTCAAATAATTTTCCCCGTTTTTTCCACATTTTCCTCTATTTCTTCGCTCCTATTAGTCTTAGCGTGATAAAATATAGCCTATAGCCTTCCTCGATAAATGGGCTATCTAACACTGAAAGAATCATCAAAATCCATTGCGTAGTTTTAAAGATTAAAGGGAACAAAGGGACATGAGGGAAAAAAGCGACTTTGTTTTATAATATGTATAGATATAACATTTTCTATAACATTTTGTAACAATTTATAACAAAATACACGTTTATTTTTTGACATGTTGTAGCGCATGTTACACGATGTTATAAAATGTTATCGTGTTACACAATGTTTTATAACGTTATATAACTTCTGTCTGGGAGCACCATGACAATTATATTTTTTGCCTAAACGTCTACAGTCTGAAGCAGTAGATAATTTGCCTAAAACACCCGGAACTGATTTTATCACACCTTAAATTTTTTACCTTTATCGAACATTGAATCTTGTGAGCTCTAAACATACCACATTATCACTAATTTACAAAAGCATAAATACTGTACATTATAGATAAATAACTTCTTTATATCAAATTCATAAACACAGGTACAATTTTTACGCACTGCATAGGTGTTTTGGTAGGTATCTTTAAAGTCTCTTTGTGTACCCACCCTACTTATGAAGATAGCCTACTATAATATTATATTATTATTGTTAATTTTGTTAATATTACCCACCAAATACGTGTAGTATTTGGTTTTATTTATATAGGTCACAGGGTAATTTTGTTTATTGGTCCACGCAATGAAAATAAATGTTGTATTAATTAATAACAAGTAATAAGTACTTTGCACAGTGGTTTTGGCTATAAAATTTCCCGGAAATGTTGATTGATGGAATACCGTTATTAATTGGATTGGCTAGGATCAATACTATCATATGGTCCAAAGCCACAAAAGGCTTATCACAAAAGCCACATATTTTGTAATGAGAGTTGTAAGTAGGGTATGTGAGGTAGTAATGGCCATACAACGCAAAATAAAGGTCTATCGTGTCAAATTCGTGTCAGACAGACAGGTATATTGTGACATGTGGAAGCTATTTCGTGACATTATATGATAGCTGTTTGACACGACGATTGACACGATAGACCTGACGGCGACATAGCACCATACAATCCTCATTATAATAATTTTAAAATGAACAGCTGAACCGATGTCGCTAATTCTTTGTAGCTTTGTTGACGTCCAAGGGAGCTGGTTCTTGAAAAAGAAAATTTTAGTAAATTACGTGGAAAATTATCAAGAATTACTTCTCCACTCAAGTACAGAACCAATAAGTAACTATATTGTTAAAGTGACTTATTCTTCAGGGTGTAACAAAACTAAGTCATATTACTTTAGGCTGTATGTGGGTTCCATATTATAAAGAGTTTGCTGTTCAAGTAGCAGCGCTGAAAGAGTAACTTTTTAAAGTTTGTATGGGAAATTCATGATGCCGGGACCCATACAAATCACAAAAAAATTGCTCTTTCAGCGCTGCTACTTTCACATATATAAGGAAACATACCTCAAAGTATTATAACCTAGTTTTGTTACACCTTGAATATTAACATAAAATCAATATTTTAATAGGTATCTACTTTTTTAAAATATAGTCATCAATTTTGATAAATATTTTCAAGGCTTACCCTCACAAAAATTGCTATCCCGGTTATCAGGACTGCTGCCGCGGCTCCGGACCAGATTAATAAATCATGGTCAAAGAAATTCGGAGGGTCCTTCGAGCCGTCGACAAAAAAGGATGCAGTCACGTGAGCACTGACATTCTCCGCAATGCGTCGCTTACCCGCTGACGAGCCGTTTAAGCAGCCACCTAAAATAATTACCCTATTTAGAACAATAGCCTTCAGGGTTCCGTAGCGAAATGGCAAAAAAAACGGAATAAAAAACATTGCTATTTATTCCTAAATGTCAACAATTAATGGTAAGAAACTCTTCGCGCTAGAGTGCATATTTGTAGATTTTTTTTTAAGTGAAAACTTCTTAAGCGGCGTTGAGCACTTTTGTGGGATGGGTAAAAACTGTAAAACTCGCGTCAGATTCTCGTGCTGATCGAAAAACCGTAAGACGGTTGGAAAGTAGTGTTGTAACGTCGAAATCGATTACTTAATCGAACAATCGATTGTTTTTTTTCGATTGTCGATATTTTTTTATCGATTGTAAGGGTTTCGATTAATTTAAAAAATCGGTTTTTTAAGAATCGATTTTCATAAAAAATAGGTTTAAAAAAAATAATGCACAACGTTAATAATCAAGTTTTCACTTCTGCCGGCACTCCCGGAGTGCAACCCGTCTTTTTTATTTTAAAGTGTTTAGGGATGTCTTTCTTGATTTTCAGAGATAAAGAAAGATCTCCTGACCAAGCGAGGTATACTAGGCTAGGCCGAAGCCCTCTAGCTAGATTTCAGCTGTCGTCATACTCATATACAGGGTACAACAAAACAAAGTGGCACTTATGTGTCTCTTAAAATATAGAGTTCACTAAAAAAGTAGCAGCGTTAATTTTTTTTTGCTTTTTTAAGTTTTGCAAGAGCATCTTGACTTTGATTCATTTGAAATACGGAAATCAAAAGTTACTCTTTAGTACTTTCACAGTGAACTCTATATGAGTGGCACATACACACAATAAAGTATTATTATAAGTGTTTTGTTACAATCTACGACGTTAGCGAAAAATAGGTTATTTTTAACAAATTCTAAAATAAGATTAGGGAAACATAACGCGCTTGGATGCATTCCACATTAAACTCGTGCGGATAAACCAAATAATTAAAATTTACACTCACCCACATCTTTGTCACAATGGCAACAGTCATTCGTTTCGTTAACGTTCAAATAAAAAGATACGCTATTATCTGTACAACAAGGCAGACATTTGTAATTCACTCTGCAAAAAGAAATAAACTTTATAAAGAAACCTTTGTGGACTTACATATAAAATTAAAAACTTTCCTTTATAAGAAGGGAACTCTTAATTTGTTGGCTGCAAAACGTGATGATGTTTTTGTCGGAAAAAACTCGGAAGGAAAATTCCTTTACTCGACGATAAACAAAATGTCCCTTAAATAGACTAAAGGCCGCGCTAAGACACATTTAATGATTTTTCTAACTTTCATTTAATGATTATTACGACATAATATTTCCTATCAAAGTGTTTATAAAAGATGGCCCCGTGCGAGTTTCTTACGCCGGTTCTTCGCGGCGGGGTAGTTCCCGAACCGGTGGTAGACAACGTAGTTTCTTCGTTCAACTTTCAAAAAGTGTATCATGATACCCATTTTGAATAAAAATATATTTTATTTTATTTTTATTAAATTTTAGTTAAGTATAATATTTAAATGTCTATGAACGCGACAGTAAGAGTACCTATTTGCAGACGTAGAAACGTTTGGAGTAGCTTACCTATCTAGACGGAGAGGATGAGCACACGTTACGCAACTAGTAGGACCAGGTCCCGAGCAGGACCTGCAGGAATCGTGGCACGGACGGCAGGACCGTGTTCTCGGCTCGTAGTACTGGGAGCTAAGGCACTCGACGCACAGTCCACTCTCCAGCGAAAAGTGAGGCGGGCAGGACGTGCACCGCTGCGGCCCAGCCCCATGGCAGTCCTGGCAGTAGTGGTGGCAGCGCTTGCAACTGTCCCTCCACGGGAAGAAGTTCTGCGGACACTCCGGTCTACACTCCCCCGCCGCGAGCCTCCAATCTGGAGGGCAGGACGCGCACTGATCGCGCCTCGGACCCGTGCACGTTTGGCACGATAAGTAGCATTTTGAGCAGGTACCCTCGTCCGGGTAATACCCAGGCGCGCAAGTGGCTCTACAGGTCCCCGATTGCAATCGCAAGGCGCCGACACACGAAGTACAGTTGAGGCGCGACACGCAAGTCTTACAGTTGTGGGGACACTGCGAGCAGCTGCCTGTCGTCTGATAGTACCCCTGTCCGCACTCCGCGATACACCTGCAAAGGAATATCCGCTAGTTAAGCACTCGACAAGGGTTAAGGAAGGTCTAGTAATAAAGAGCCCTCACCTCGATCCCTGCAATAATAATGGGCTGGAACACGATAAACAGTCCCACTCGTTCGGCCCGCTACATTTCTCGCAAGTGGAATGACAATTTTTACACCGCCCTCCCTCGTAATATTCATCTGTAAATAAAAATATTTTTCAACAAAGGACCCTCTCGAAACTGTGTAGACGCTTCAGTATTTGTTAAATTGTCATTTTTCAGCCCTCGTCGGTGTAAGCATACAAATGCTTCGGGGAATTTGTGTGACGTTTTGTTTATGACAGAGCGGAAAGATGTAAAAATATACAGCGGTAAAACGCAACACGTCAGAGGCGTAATAAAATCGTGTACAATGAGAACATGATAATCAAATTGTAATTTTATGAATGAAGCCAATAAAATAAGTACAATGAGGCTTTATTAACTTTTCCTATTGCAAAATTTGTGAAGGGCTTGATTAATTAATTACTTACCGATATCACATTTATTGTTGCCTTCCGGTTGACAAGTCCCCTCTTTTGTGAGAAACCATTTAGTTTGACAAACAGAACAAACAGAGTGAGTACACTTCCAACAGCCGATCGGACACCTAAAATAACATTGGGCGTTGATTTAAACGGGCACGGTTACAAAAATAACAAGAGTAAACTATTCACAATCACACTTACGGAATACATTCCCTCCTTTGAATGTCTGCGTAATTTCCGATGGGACATTTCGTGACACATCGGCCTTTGTAACCGAATTCTCCGATTCGACACGAAATACATTCGGTTTCGCTCGGGCCGGTGCAAGATTCGCACGATTCGTGACATTCCACGCAGCCGAAGTCATCTTTTCTGAATGTTCCAGACGGGCAGGAGGCTAGACACGAGCCATTGTATAGTACATAGCTGTGGGCACAAGACGAGCACATATCCGCCTTTTCTGAGCAAGTATCGCAATGTTCCGCACACGGAAAGCAAGCGTTCGCATCGGGGTCTTCATAGTAGCCATCGGGGCACTGCTGCAAGCAAACCGCTAAATCTACAACTAACAAGTGAGCTGGAGCGCAAGTCAAACAGGAATCCTGCCCGGCACCGGCGCAAGTTTCGCAAGATTCATGACACGGCCAACACACTCCACCTTGATTAACAAAACTCCTGGGCGGACATCTTGACACGCACGAGTTATCTAAGCGATAATGTTTACACGCGACACATTGAGTTGGCCCCTTGCCATAGCAACCCTGGGAATCGCACTCCGGATCGCACATTCTCTGAACTTGCTTATCGTTCGCGTCCGCTAATACGTTTTTTCTCTGAGCCGACGGAATATTTTTCTGGTAGTTACGCCGATCCGACATTCCTAATTCGATCTCGTTAAGAAACTGGGAGTACTCGGATATATCGTAAACATCGTTTATATGATAAGTTTTTTCTTCTTGTTGAACGTTATCGGAGTTGAAATAACTTTTATTTCGTAATCGTATCGGATTGGAGGCGGTGCCGTAAAATATTATTTGCCATTTTTTCAGTATTCCCGGTTGGGTGACGTGGTTATTGCCGGCGTTTATTATTTGCAGAGTCCAACGACCCTCAGCGTTCTCGCCCCAAAAGTGCACACTGAGAAACGGCCAATCGTCGAAGTTGGAACTCGTCGAGTCGTGCGTCCTCTCGAACAACAAGGTGGACGTAGTCCCCATTGGCGACGTAAGCAGAATCCGTAAATTTCCTCTTGGAAAAAAGCTTAGCGAAATTTTACATTGAACGTGTTCCAAAAACCTTACTTCGTTCATTGTGCCGCTACAGCCATTTACGTCCATGTGAACTGAAATTGTGTAGCCAAAAGACGTTTCGATTGACCTATCTTCGTTTATTTCCTGCGACTTACAGATATGTTGGGGCGGGACGTTCACCCATTGTTCCGCTAATGATACTATTTGACCGGCATCCATGAGACCGTATCCGAATTTATGGCTTACTTTTCTCTTTACCCCATTAACTATCCACCCCTCTTCCCGTTCTAGTGGTTGCGATCTCGATGTCATAACTATCAAGTGTTGGACGTCCCTCCAGGTGAGGAGCGTATTGGCTTCGAGTGCTAGGGCGCATATACCTGCCGCTAAAGGCGCGGAAGCCGATGTGCCCGTATGGTCAACTGTACACAAATGGTCAGGCCGTAGTTGGACATCCATGTCTACTGTCGCGACACTCTTGTCCCTGCCTGGTGTGCCTGAACTATACGTGGAAGCTAAAGTCGACGAACATTCCTCGAGATACCAGGGCTTAAAGCCACCCTGGGTCGCGCTAGAAATGGATATTGTGAATATACTATTCGCGTAGCCGTCGCAATTACACGAATCGGTGTGCCTCCCCCCGTTGCCGGAGGCCCATATAAAAATGGATCCTTTTCCTCCTCTACCGTTAGTGACACCGTTTATGAACGCTCTGAAACAAATATAACGTTTTTAATGAGCTCGCCGCCAGCTACCTCCTTGCAATTACATTAGACAATACCTTCTCGCTAGGGGGCCGGGTCCGTCGACGGTTTTTCCGTCGTCCTCGGGTCCCCAGGACGCGCTATAGATGTCTATGTGGTGGCTATTGAAGCCGAGCGCTTTAGCTTCTACTGCGTCGTTAACTAAGCCGTCTAGCATTCTCACTCCGCCGATGCTCGCATTGTAAGCTATTCCGACGCCGCAGTATCTATTGTAGGCGACCGCGGCGACTTCGCCCGCGCATCTGGTGCCATGTTTATTATCGCCGTTATCCTGCGGCGTAGGATCGGTGTCGTTTCCATTAATGTCTGTGGACGCAGCCGGATCCTGAACATTTAATTAAATTTAAGATTGAGTCCTAAGATCGTAATCCTATATTTTAAACCAAATCTAAAAAAACATTAATCATAAGAAAATAAACGTTTGGCACTAAAAGATATTATATTATCTTCATTATTTTATGTTTATTTAAAAATTTTATATTTAAAGTTTAAAATTAGATGCTCTTAAGAAATCTAAAGCACTTAACGTAATTACCCATAAAACTGATAGCTATTCAAACTTACATAGTTCTGCAGCAAATCCGGATGATTGGGTTGTATGCCGTCATCGAGTATGGTAATTACTATCCCTTTACCTGTGTACCCCTTTTGCCAAGCGTACCCAACGTTCATATCCAAGCCATCTGCCGCTCCGCCATTCTGGGAAATGACATCAGTTTGAGTTCCATTTTCGAATACAAGTTGGTATTATATCTTTACCAAGAACAGAAATGTATTATATTTTCCATTTCAAACGAAATGAGGTTTGACTACGTTGGTTTCCCTATGTTGTACGGTTTCAAGGAAAATGAATTCAATGAATTAATCGTCCTTAATCCTTATACAATAGAAAATTATTCTCAGTAATTACTAATAAGTATAGCTTTATTAAGTCTCAAGCCCATTTCAGAGATTCTTCTACTCCTATCGTATCTTATCCCAAATACTTTGAGTTCATTAATCCTTCGATCGTGAATTCTTGGAAATTTATTGTTATTCTATTGCGTCTCGCTCACCGGTGAGCTTATGGGGCTTGATGGGTTATATATTAAATATAATTTTATATAACACAGATTTAATTCAATGATCATAATACTTTGGTCATATAACTGTGATATAAACTTTCTACATAATATTAGCGGAAACATTTTATACGTTCACTATAAAATATCAAAAGCGAACATAAAACAGCACGAAGATACGACTTCTCAGCGCAATATCTTTACTTTTCCCCGCGAGATCTTCGGTCAGTCGCCAGGATTTTATGAGCCTCAAGCATAAGTGTTGGAATCAGCTTTATCTCAGCTAAATTGTGGCAATACTTGAAATCTGCGGGGATAAAATGGTCGCTTTGGAGAATCATAATATGATTCATTTTTTTTTAAATCGCAAAATGGTCACTCTGCTTGCAAATTTGACTTTAATTGTCAATTTGACAGTTTTGACAATTCATTTGCTAAATCGATTGAGAGGAATTGCTAAATTGACCATGTTAGCCCCGCTGTTCTCTTTTTATAATAACTAGAACTTCACGCGGCTTCGTCTGCGTAAATGAAGCCACAGGAACCAAACGTTTTTCCGCAAAAATGTAGTCCTTATGTCCTTTCCCGTGATTTGGTTTGTATATTTTGTGACAAATTACGTAAAAATCGGTTCAGTAGTTCGTTAGATCAGCACGTTCAAACAAATGAACTTTTAGGCTTAACAATATTATAAAATGTTCATAAAATCATTATTAGTATAAATATTATCAGGGCAAAGTATATTTTTTTAACCGTAAGCCAATATATTTTTAAAGTGGTTTTCATGTACGGTAATCTAAGCTGGGTCAAAACTCAAAAGGAAATAAAATCCGAAACCCTCTCGTATCCTTTATTTTCTTAAATAAACTTTCTAGAAAGTTGGCGAAGCAACCCTTTTCAGATAAATAAATTATTAGAACAAAAAAAATTCTAGAATCGAACAAATAAACAGTAGATTATTACCAGTTGACTAGCTTATACAGTTAGGTAAATAAAACACACAATTATATCTAGGTAAAGGAGTATTTGCTTTAACCTAAATTGAAAACCCGTACATAGACTTTAGAATAACAATAGCTATTAAAAATAATTAAACATAATAATATTGTTAAAATGATTTTTAAAATGTAGGTAATAAGCACAACAAAGGTTCACGCTACAAAAATATAAGTTTAATGACAGTAATACTGAAACTTAATTTGTACTCGTAATAACAACAAAATATGTTACACGTCATAATAAAATTGGTAAACTTAATTATTTATCGAATAATCCAAATATAATTCTACCTGGACGTAACATACAAAGGCTTTTAATTTTCTTGTACAAAACCTCTGAATACTTAACTAAGGGACATGAATAGCTCAGAAAAGGCCGACAGTTCGAATGACAAACGAATTGAGCGCCT
Source organism: Polyommatus iphigenia (assembly GCA_963422495.1). Taxonomy (NCBI): domain Eukaryota; kingdom Metazoa; phylum Arthropoda; class Insecta; order Lepidoptera; family Lycaenidae; genus Polyommatus; species Polyommatus iphigenia. Next base: position 10,425,767 of record OY730182.1, read on the forward strand.
TTCAATAGATTTTATGCCGAGAATTGGGTCGAGAAATCTTTACCCTGACATTTCCTTTGAAGAAACATTCGTAAGTTCGGCAAAAGGAAAACAATTTAGTATTAATCCCCCTCAAATCTATTTTGAAATGGTAAATAAGGTTTTCAGACAAATTAGTTAATAATCCTAGATTGTCAATCATAATTTATTTTAAAAGATTTTTATATTTTTTTGTAAAAGATGGCTGACTGGCTAACGAGTTTCTTGCGCTGATTCTCGCCGGGGAGTCCCCATGGTTGGCATCATTCTAAATTCGACTTCCAAAGAGTGTATTTTGAAATACCTATTTAGAATTAAAAATTTAAATTTCGAATTATGTTTATAACTATTTTTCAAAAAGAAACCAAATCCAGGAATAATAAGAAAAGACATTTATAAAGTTGATTGTAAATATTACATACCGGGTAACCGTAACCTTATTTCCATTTTTATTTCGATTCAATGATAAGCAATATAGACGTTATTGCGAACGTAATAAAGTCTATACATACCAGGTACCATTGCTCCTTGAACAGTGGATCGGGGAAGGACGGTGCGGACTGCCTCATCACATGCCTCTGCTGGTAGTCCCTTTTCGTCCTCTTCAGCTCTCTCTGTTGCATCACCCATCGCACCTACATGGAAAATTTTATGTTTATCATAATTTTCGGCATCATCATCATAATTATCATAATTATCATCAACATCATGATCATAATCATTATAATATAATATATCATCATCATATTATGTAAGCATTATTATTATCACTATCAACATTATCAAATCTTTCGTACAAAGGTCTTATCACGTTAACGTACTACAGATTTTACTATAGGACCGTCAATTTTATAGCTATTATAATACTAGCTGTTGCCCGCGACTCCGTCCGCGTGGACTTCAGCTTATAGCGCGCGTTAGTTCCCCCCGTTTCCATGTTGGTTACATTACTGCACCAAGACAGTTGCTTCCGCCTACCGCACGCGCCGGTTCCGCGGTACGATTACTTCAATTCAAAAATATCTTCTTAAAACTTCAAAAATAAACGTGAAAAGATCCTTCATCCTTACCACCTCTTATAGAAACACGTTTGGGTAAGCGCTTGTGCGATGTAGGTGATGTAGAGCGACATCTATTATGAATTTTTGGAACTAACTTAATTTGAACAAATTTACGCATAAACACACCCTTACAACCCCTTTTCCAGTTAAAAAGTAGCCTATGTCCTTTCTCAGGCTTTAGACTATCTGTGTACAAAATTTCATTACAATCGGTTCAGTAGTTTTGGCGTGAAAGCGAGACAGACAGACAGAGATACTTTCGCATTTATAATATTAGTATAGATATAGGTATCGTTACGTCGTTTTCTTAAACTATTTGACCATTCATATATTTAATAGAACCTCAAAACTCATTCTTATGAGTTATCAGGTTCTATTAAATATATAAATTAAATAATAAACTTGAATTCAATAGAAATTCTACGATTGGACGACCTCTGTGGCTCAGTGGGTGGGCTGTTGGCAGCTCAAGCCGGGGGTCGCGGGCGGGTTCGAATCCCGCCGACGGAACAAAAAGTTTTCAAAGTTCCTGGGTCATGGATGTGTATTAAATATGTTTATCATATAATAAAAATCTTAAATATATGTATAGTATAAAAGTATTAAATATAATATTTCCGTTGTCTGGTACCCGTAACACAAGTCCTTCAGGTACTTACCACGGGGCCAGACTAACGTGGTGTGAAGCGTCCATAGAATATATTATTGTTATTATTATTATTCTTGTCTACAATAATAATAATATATTCATAGACGACAAAGAGATGAACATCTGATTTCTCCGCTTACCTCGCTTGGTCTTCAGAACTTTGTCCCAAACACGTTTGATAGAATACATTACAGCCTCAAGTGTGAAACCATCAACCTTCTATTAACAGACTATTTGATTATTGCGTTAAGGTAATACTCCCCCCACACCGGTTTCATTAAAACCAGGCCAGGTACGCAGGACTAATTTTAAAGTTCCCAGGTGTGTGCGCAGTACACAAGAGCACTCTCTATTCCTTTACTCCCATAACCCAGTGGGACGGAAGACCGACACGACCGGCGAGAGATCAGGTGCAGGACCGACTTTTTACATGCCTATCCGACGCATGGATCATCTTACTTGTCCGACAATCAGGTGATTAGCCTGTATCGTGCTAACCAAACTTGAAAATAACATGTTTCCAACGCGGGAATCGAACCCACGACCTCCGAGTCAAGAGCGACGCTCGCGACGCGATGACTACGACGCGTTAAGGTATACTTATTTCCAAAAAATTACAGGAATAATGTTACATTAACTATACAAAATTCTAAAATTATTATGACGTGTCAAGAATTAGAATGCAAAATATCATACCAATCAAATAACTAAAGTAGATAAATATAAAATATAATATTTTAACACACACTCTCGATTAGTTTTAAATAATAAGCCAAGTGCGAGTCGGGCTCGCGCACGAAAGGTTCCGTACAATTATAGAGCAAAAACATGCCAAAAATTTATTTTTTGTATGGGAGCTCCCCTTAAATATTAATTTTATTAAAAATTTATTATTAATTATTAAAGTACACATATAATTCAGGATTGTTTGAAAATTTCAAGTGCCAACCTCTTGCCATTATTGATAAAGAGCAAAAAAAATCATGTTTGTTGTATGGGAGCCCCCATTTAATATTATTTATTTTTAGTATTTGTTGTTATAGCGGCAACACAAATACACAATCTGTGAAAATTTCAGAAATCTAGCTATGACGGTTCTTGAGATACAGCCTGGAGACAGACAGACAGTCAGTCAGACAGTCAGACAGACATACAGACGGACAGATATACGGACAGACAACGAAGCCACAGTAATAGGGTCCCGTTTTTACCCTTTGGGTATGGAACCCTAAAAAGATAGATGCTACGCACACCCACACACACACACAGTCACAGTCACAGACAGACAGACACGACAAACTTAATGTAATACTCATACCACCCCTTGGCAAATATAAATATGTGAGTTCTATAATTAACCAAATGTATTTCGGGAAAATACTTGTTCCAAGTAAACAGAATATGGAATAATTGATGTGTAATACTCGTAATTATTATCAAAATATACATTATACATTGACATTAATATACCTTGTTACATTGTTATGTTTTTACGGGAGTTAAATGGAGTTACGGGTAAAAACTATTATAGCTTTTACCCGTACGCGGAACTGGAATAAAACCTATATATTGTTCTCTCCTAGGATACAATTACCTTACCAAAATTATCAAAATTAGCCAGATATGTAGGTAGTACCTTAGCGTGAAGACATAATAGACAGACATATACTTAGGTATTTATAATAATACTAGATAATGCCCGCAACTCCGTTGCGCCAAAATCCATTTACCGCGCGGGAACCGTACATTTTTCCGGGACAAAAAGTATCCTACGTCCATTCCCAGGACTCAAAGTATGCCCATACCAAATTTCATCAAAATCGGTTCAGCAGTTTGAGCGTGAAGAGGTAACAGACAGCTGACAGATGGACAGACAGACAGACACACTTTCTCACTTATAATATTAGTATAGATTAGTATAAAATAATTAAACAATACTCTTGTGACATAAATAAAACCCTTTTTCTATTCAATAAAGCTCAGGCTATGTAAAAACGCGACGATCCATAAACAATATGAAAAATATACCGCAATATTCCAAATGAAAAAGAAACGTGCATAGTTGATACTTAATGCAGAATAAATTCAGCACGAATATACAGAACTAGTTTCTGGAGCGTTCCACATAAATATTCGATAGGTATTGAATCAATAAACATAAAGTTGGAAGTTGCGCCACTTGCGACTCGCAAATCCGACGGTTTATCTTGTTTATTAAAATTAATATATTGCTACTGGAATCTCGAATTGATAATGGAACTTTAAAGCAAGTTGGAATATCGACTATACTAGTTATTAAGATTGTTATTTAAGATTTCATTAAATCTTATGCCATTTTCTTAACGCGTAGTTGTTATCGTCATCTTTTGCAAAAATATGGTATGCTTAGGGCCTGTTTCACCACTTCCTGATAAAGTGCCGGATAGGTTATCCACAACTTTTTTGACAGATTCTCCATACTCTATCTGTCAAGTTAGGTGGTGGATAGCCTATCCGGTTCTTATCAGGAAGTGGTGAAAATGGACCTTAATATTATAATTAGGTATTTCTAATATCTTATATTATCTGGTTTTATTTTCATAAAATTGCTTTAAAAATAATTACTTCTTTTATTAAAAGCACTAATACGAGTTTATTTCTAACCCCCAATTCTAATTTCGAGTCATCATATCTTGAGAACGGATGAACTTAAATTTGGTCTTTGTATCACATTCGTTATCAACATTATCAAGAAAGTCAAGGCAATTTAAATAAATGGATTCATATTTCTTAACAAGTTGTCTGCTCTGAATAAAAAATATGCAGCGTCTTTATTGTCTTTAAAACTATTATAAAAAGAAACAAATCTGATTGAAAGCTTTTGTAATTAATTGAAAGTGAAACAGACAGAGACTGGAAAAGAGCTCTCTTTTATTCCACAATTATTTAACCGAAGCTAAACCCTTGTTTATTTTTATGCCGGCATTATCGAGTGCAGACTCAATATCTTAAAAACCGCAATTTTTCACCAGTAATAGCAATGATAGTTCAACTTGGTTATTTATGGTATCAGGTGTATAAAACTATTATACAGGTTTGGTTATGGCTTTTATGTGCCTTAAAAGTCACAATTATCCGTTCTAATCACAAAACCGAACTCTATAAAATGTTATATAAAATTAAAATGGATTCTTCAAAGATAATCATGGGCAAAATTGTAAATTATATTTACCTTTGTAATTGTCTATACTCTATTCCAGGGGTCATCAAATGGAGGACCGCGGCCCGCATCCGGACCGCCGACGCATGCGGACCAAGCATTTTTGAAGATGAACTTCGTTAAAAATAAATTCGGTCTCGACTTACTGATGAACATCTCCAGGATTAAATACCAATATTTCACTCCAAACTTCAGATAGTTTCTCATTTCTCATTGATATGTAAATAAATATCTTTGTAATTTCCGCTTCCGTAGGTATGTTTAATAAATATTTTTTTTATAAAATGTGTGGACCGCGAAGGTCATTTTATTTCTTAAAACGGACCCCGAGCGAAAGTAAATGGTGACCCCTGCTCTATTCCCTTACCCATTCATTGTAACTTTAGTGTGTAATATCTGAAAAAATGTACCCAATTAATTGGTCGTTAAATGTCAAGTATAGCTAACAGATATTACCCGGCTAAATAATGTAGATCCGTCAACTGCCTATTAAATAATTTCTCTGATGATACATTATCCACCGTGCATTTTTCGCGAAACTTTCTGTCGCGCACTGTAAAACGCTGGAACGAACTGTCGCCAACAGTATTTCCCGACCAACACGACCTGCAAGCCTTCAAGAAGAGAGCGTATTCCCTCTTAAATAGCCGACAGCGCACCTGCAGCATTTCTGATGTTGCGAGTATCCATGGGCGACGGTAGTTGCTTTTCATCAAGTAACCCGTTTGCTTGTTGGCGTATTAAAGAAAAACCCGCTTTTCATCACTCAAACATCAACAAAGCAACATCAGAAGTCGTCAATTCCTCATTCGTACCGTATAAAGTAATATATATTTCCTGTACACAAAAAGGTGGATTCCAATCGAATGCGATCAAAGATTACTGTCATGAATGTGAGCGGAGACGAGTGAAGAGAGCCGTGTCCTATTGAATTACACGCACAATTTTTCGCGAGGACTTTACTAGATCTTTATTTGAAGTTCCTTGGTTGTATGAAAGTAATGTACTAAATGGTGCAGTTATGGTTGAGAAAACTTCGATAACTACTGACAGATATTTTATCATATTAGTTAGGAGTGTGTTGAAACGAAAAGCAGCAGTTTTATATTTTAAAGCGTTATAGGCGACCAAGTTTAAATACCAGATGCATATAAAGCAATAACATAAGTAAGTTTTCTGAGTTTCAATAATAAAAATGGTGACCATAAAGTAAATTCTTACATCACCTTAAATTTGCGCAAAGACTAATAAAGAATTTGAACTTATTCAATGCAAACTTTTTCTTATTGGAAAGTGAGTCTATGTTACCTATAACTCTATTAAACTTTTAATTCTTATTTTAATGTTATAACATTGTAATATTATAATTCACACTACATTACTAGCTAAAAGCCGAGCTTTGTGAGGGCTCGCGTCTTCACACTTTGACTGACTGGAATACGAGGGCGGGATGAGAAGTAACTAGCCTCTGCTATTTAAAAAGTTAAAATTTAAAAAATATGTATGTCATTTTTAAATTCCTGTCTCTGGCCACCTTTGATGGCGTGAAAATTTTATTATTTTTTTATCATTTAAAAAAAATCGTCAACTGTTTTCAAAATGGATAAAATTGAACAAAGAGCGCCGATAAAGTTTCCTCATATGAAGGGGATAAAGGGGAGATATATCTGTGACGAATTAAAAAATGTTTTGGGTGAATCTGCATCTTCTCATGCCACAGTAAAAAACTGGGTGGCTGAGTTTAAACGCGGTCGTTCATGGGTCAAAGATGAAGCTCGCCCCAAACGTCCAAAAAGCGTCACAACTCCGAAATGGTCGTGAAAGTATATGTTTTAGCCGACCGACGATTGAAGTTATCTGAAATAGCAGACACTATAGGTATCTCAAAAGAACGGGTAGATCATATCCTAAGTGAGGAACCAAATATGAAAAAGTTATCGGCCCGTTGGCTGCCGCGATTGCTTACGCACGTCCAAAAAAAAATAAAGAAAATCAATGAATTAAAGTATGATTTGTTGCCCCACCCACCTTATTCGCCTTATCTAGCGCCATCAGACTTCCATTTATTCCCTAAGCTCAAAACTTTTTTGGGTGGACAGAAATTTGCCACAAATGATGAAGTCATAGCACTCATAGCCGCTGCAGAGGAGTATTTTGCAGGCCTTGAAAGAAATCATTTTATGGAAGGCATTACTGCTTTAGAATAAAGATGGAGTACCTATAATAATAGAGGTTCACAGAGACTATATCGAAAAATGAAATTAATGCTATCACGAAAAGTTAAGTTTTCTACTATTTGGCTAGTTACTTATCATCCCACCCTCGTACACAAATCAAAAGGCGTGATAGTTTTTCCGTAAAGTGTACCATAAAATGTAAAGTTTGTGGGATATACTAGAGCCCGCTTCGCTCGCCCTGATAATAAGGACTATACAAACTCACCTGAGGATCATTTTTTAAACGGTGCATGTACTCCTTACTCGCGTTAACTGATCGCTTACTCAAATGCGGGTGGGAGAACAGGTAAAAATGTTTCAGGTCCCCAATCTGGAAAAGAAGAAAAAAATTTAAGTAAAAATTCAATTTGCTATTAAACATTACTTCATTTAGAAGGCTTAATTAAAACAGACATTATAAATTGGTGTTAGTTCAATGTAACATCTGCATCCGTGTAATGTGCTATCAGAGAAGTTGATTCCTAGGCAGGTGGTGGACCTAAGTCATTTGGTCGCGTTAAGTCAAACCCATCCGACTGATCACAGCTAACATGGAATTGACATAAGCCGACCACATGACGTAGGTCCGTCAACTGTCTAGGAATCAATTTCTTCGATGGTACTTGTGTTACAACAATTTATTATTCCTAAGGTCATTGACAGCTGTTTACAGGCTCTCCATAATATGAGTCATTACTCTGAAGATATTAATAATATGTTATAAATATAAGGGTGCTCTCCTACGTACGTCCGTCCGTCGTCTCCTACTCCGAGAATAATAGAATCATAACAAGTTCAATAGTTCAACGCACACCACAGAAACTGTCAGTCGGAAATAATATAAAATTCCAATTATACCCGATTATTATAAAATTATATCATACTAGCGACCCGCCCCGGCTTCGCACGGGTATAAAATATATATCCTATGTCACTCACTGAATAAATGATTAAAATCGATTCAGTAGTTTTTAATTACATATTATATTATTCATTACTACCCATGGTCCGCATTGGTCGGTACCGCCGCAAAAGCTACATCCCGCAATTTTAGAATCTGTAATATCTTCGAAAATATTCATTCAAATCATATGCTGTGTGTGAAGATTTGCACGATGTAGTAAAGAAGTTAAATTAACTCTCTTCAGAGCTTTTCGTCAATCTATGTACACGTCCAATCTGTGGGTTGACTACACGCAGCGGGCTTACAACGCACTCCGAGTCCAATATAATAATGCACTCAGAGTGATGTTGGGGCTTCCGCGATTCTGCAGCGCATCAAATATGTTTGCTCGAGCTCGCACTGATGGCTTTCAAGCCGTCATACGAAAGCGAGTAGCATCTTTGATGAGCAGAGTTCGCGCAAGCACCAACACCATTCTTAGGCTGATAAGTGAAAAAGTAGAGTGTCCTATCATGCGCCATTGGGTGCACATTCATGTCTACGTGCCCAATGCTGCTGGTAGGCCACGTAGATATTTTAACTGATCTTTCTGATTTCTGAGTACTAACATAGTTTGTAATAAAATAATTATTGTATTTACTAACAACTTATGGACTCCCAGTCTGAAATAAACATTTTTATTTTATTTATATGCTGTAAAGGGACATATAGATATATATTAAATCAATAATATATTTAAAGTATTTAACTGAATAAGGATTATTGCCGTATTGGTTAAAATCGCTTCGAAAATAAGCCATTATTTAAAGTTAAAAATAAATGACAAAAAAATGTTATATTGGGATATTCATAAGAGATAGACATATAAGGGAAAAGACCTAATGCTAGACACGGAACTAATAGATGACACTTACAACAAAAATACCATAAAAATAAGAATTACTCTAATTATATCTCAACACTGTACATTTTATAAGTTTCTCAAGCTATCTGTTGATGTGAAAAAATATATTCGGGACGCCTTCGGGAACAAAATTTTAAAATGGGATCAGTTTTCGTAAATAATGTGATCGCGTCAACACGCGCTCGGCAATTTCTTAGCAAATAGGTTAAGGAAGGCGAAATTATGCACGTAAGTTTTGAATACATTTATTTGATTTTTTGTAATTTCTATTGATTTCATTGGATTAATGGTCATGTTGTATACACTAATTAATGTTTATTTATGATTTTTTATCCATTTTCCATAACAATATAAAGGGTGTCTACTATTAGTTCTTGAAAAGGTAAAAAACCTAATAGATGACATGGATCTCATCTTTTAGTTTTGCAATACATACTAAAGTTATTTTGTAGTTTATTCTACTGCAAATATCTTCACTATTCTCTGAAAATGTAATTCTATTAACAAACTAAGAACTTAGAACTACTGTACCTAAAAATGGACATGGTGTCTAATATTAGACCTTGTACTGATCTAAAAATCGATTGCTTTAGTTTTTTAGCAATAAAATTAAGAAAAAGGAGAGCTGAGAAAAAAAAGAAGAAAAAAGAAGAGACAAGAGACCATAGAGACTAAAGACTGAAAATAAATTTGCAAGGAAAAAAATATGAAAAAAAAGACGAGTTGCACTCCGGGAGTGCCGGCAGAAGTGAAAACTTGATTATTAACGTTGTGCATTTTTTTAACCCATTTTTTATGAAAATCGATCTTTAAAAAATCGATTTTTTTAATTAATCGAAACCCTTAAAATCGATTAAATTTTTACCCATTTTTATATGAAAATAGATTTTCAAAAAATCGATTTTTTTAATTAATCGAAACCCTTACAATTCTTTTAACCCATTTTTTTTGAAAATCGATTTTTAAAAAATCGTTTTTTTTAATTAATCGAAACCCTACAATCGATTAAAAAATATCGACAATCGAAAAAAAAAACAATCGATTGTTCGATTAATCGATTTCGATGTTACAACACTACTCTCCCACCGTCTTACGGTTTTTCGATCAGCACGAGAATCTGACGCGAGTTTCACAATTTTTACCCATCCCACAAAAGTGCTCAACGCCGCTTAAGAAGTTTTCACTTCAATAAAAATAAAAGGAAAGATAGTTTCAGCATGGAAGAAGAATGGATAGAATCTGGAGACAACGTGGATAATATTTCTGATGCATGTAGTTATTATGATGAAGTAAATGAAATCTTTTGAAAATCGGCAAATAAAAACCTAATTATATGAAAAATGTAAAATGTAATTTAATGTTCTATGTCAACCATTAGTTCATATGGGTGTCTACTATTAGTGATGTTCGTTTTTTGTGATGTCATCTATTAGTTCTTTTGACTAAGTTTACAAAAAGACCAATAATATTTTATTTTATTGATTTGTCAGAGAATAATTATAATAGTTTTATTTTGTAAGAGTTACTGAAGACATGGAAGAAGTTATCAATCCTTTATATTCATAAATATATATTTTATAACATTCAAATGTTTCATGTTTCCTTAAAGTGTCTGCCATTAGGTCTTTTCCCTTACCATCGCGGAGTTCTCTATAGACCTTTTCATTGTGTACAATATTTAGTACATTATTTTGATAAATCTCGTAGGGTTCAGCCTGCGTTTGCAATGTAAGTGGATAAAAATGTAATTATTTACGACATCACATTAGAAACCCCAAAAATAACAGTATTTCTCCACTATTTAATGAATGTTATTATACTTATAAACCTTCCTCTTTAATCACTCTATCTATAAAAGAAAACCGCATCAAAATCCGTTGCGTAGTTTTAAAGATTAAAGGGAACAAAAGGACATGAGGAAAAAAAAGCGACTTTGTTTTATAATAATTACTAGCTGTCCCGGCAAACGTTTCTTTGCCATATTATTATATAAAGTATATCGCCCGTATTATTTTATTGAATTAGTGACTAAATAAGTATGTCACCATGGCAACGTCCATCGCTATCCCGTGACCCGCGTCGCATAACAATGGTCGCTCTTTATAGACAAATAATTTGCAATAAAATAAAATTGCGACTTTAATTAAAGATCTAAGCTATCCTATCTCTCAAGTTGGAAAAAAGCACACATTAAAAAAAACATTAAAATCGGTAAGGTAGTTTAGGAATCCATCGCGGACAAACATCGTGACAGGAGATTTATATATATTAGATGTCCCGGCAAACGTTTCTTTGCCATATTATTATATAAAGTATGTCGCCCGTATTATTTTATTGAATTAGTGACTAAATAAGTATGTCACCATGGCAACGTCCATCGCTATCCCGTGACCCGCGTCGCATAAACAATGGTCGCTCTTTATAGACAAATAATTTGCAATAAAATAAAATTGCGACTTTAATTAAAGATCTAAGCTAACCTATCTCTCAAGTTGGAAAAAAGCACACATTAAAAAAAAACATTAAAATCGGTTAAGTAGTTTAGGAATCCATCGCGGACAAACATCGTGACAGGAGATTTATATACATTAGATGTCCCGGCAAACGTTTCTTTGCCATATTATAATATAAAGTATGTCGCCCGTATTATTTTATTGAATTAGTGACTAAATAAGTATGTCACCATGGCAACGTCCATCGCTATCCCGTGACCCGCGTCGCATAAACAATGGTCGCTCTTTATAGACAAATAATTTGCAATAAAATAAAATTGCGACTTTAATTAAAGATCTAAGCTATCTTATCTCTCAAGTTGGAAAAAGCACACATTAAAAAAAACATTTAAATCGGTTAAGTAGTTTAGGAATCCATCGCGGACAAACATCGTGACAGGAGATTTATATATATTAGAATATGTAGTGATTATGTAAATAAATTATTATCGGTGCTACAAAAAATACTCTAAGCGAGAATTTCAGATAACTTCAGACACCACGACCACAAGTTGTTCGAATTTGACTTACTGTATGTATTTATACTGTGTCAGTCCGGTCTGACGCGGGCCAGATTTAGGGATTTGCATGCAAATTACTATCAATTAGGGAAACTCAAAACCACAATCTGATATCTGAGTGCTCTACGTGCGCTATACTCAAATCGCCAATTACGTCTTGTGTAATTATGTTACGTGATTTAATGTACACTCGAGGAAGTTGATTCCTATGCAGGTAGCGGGTCAGCCCAATTTCGCGATTATGTTGGTCGGGAAAAAGAAAAGGACAGAATCGTATTTCTATACTTCCGTCCTAGTCGTTTTGTGTTTGCCAAAATATCAACACAGCGATCTCCTTAGCGACGATAAGTTTATTGGTCGCTATCTGTCGGTTAATCGGTTATACTCGTATGACACGACATAATCTTATTTTATTGGTCACTTTACTTTTACCATATACCGAGAAATATAAACATACGCCGGCTACTTAGCAACCGCCTTAGCAACGAAAGTTTTTACGTTTTGAAGGTTTAGACAGGATTATTAATTTAAGTTTTGCAAATATGGTTCTGAATTTTTTAGGTTCTCAACATGTTCTGAATTATTGGTGTGAAGATTTATTTCCCCTATCTGAACTTAATATTATGCACTTCAAACGTGGCTTATCTAAGCATTTATGTGCTTCAAATCATCAACTAACCTAACTGTTCAAAATGTGCTATAAGAACAATGAAGTCATACACAGGTTATAATTAAGCAGATCAACCCAGTCTATATCAACAGCACACCCTCATTCTACAATCTTCGTTGATGGTCATGGTAAGAGTCGGAACACTAACGTAACGTTTTGTCTTCAAATTTGTTTCATGTTGCTGATCGTTTTAAGATCCCAAAGATTTTTTAAATGACCAGAATTGTAAATTATTAAGTACTGTTTTACTGTGAAATAAAATATTGTCACTTTTTACTTGTGTTGTGATTTTTGTTAAAATATATTCTTGTAGATTAGAAAGATGCTGATCTTTAGAGCGTTTATACGTTAAGCAGTAGATAAAAATGGGTAGGTAGTAAGTTGCTTTGGAATAATAGCATTCTTAGATTAATCATTGTGGCCTGTGGGTGGGAGTTTTGGCCTGTGGGTTTAGTTTCATATCATAATTACGAGTATACGGATTCCGATAGGCTTTGAGGGAATACATTTTACAGTCTCTTATTTATAGAAATACCTAAATTACTTAAATTGCGACAATTTAAATTAAATTTTAGCCTAAAACACCGATTTCATTTTGTCCTATTTTGGATTGTCACAATTTAAGTAGCATTAGGTATAAATTGTCTTTTCCATTGTTATGGTCCAAAAATGCCATTAAAGCAAGGTAGGGGCAGTTCAAATCGCATCACTTCGTTTTGTGTTTTTGCCTTGGAGTTTCTATGAAAATGATCTTTAAGACGAGGTGAATAAGGTATGACCCTAATGACCACGTGTTATGGATCATTATTTGGTAGAACAACGAACTGAGTCAAGGACACGATATTACTAATTTAGTGTAAATTATTTCAAATTTTAAAATGAAAAATATCAAACAAGAAACAATGATTTCGAATGTAAGGACGAAGCCGGAGTCCCTCGAAATATTTACAAACGAGTGTCTATTCTAAAAGCTAATATTATTTTAGGCCGACTACTTAAAGAGCTTCACTTAAGTTTTAACGGCCTCTCTAGTGTCCGGAAAACATCTAAATTCTAAGCTAACTAAAAGTTTCGGAGCTCTAAGTGAAGTATTCTGATACTTAATAATTATAAAAATGCGTAGTTTCTGAATCGGCCGAAAGTCTTGTCACTACTGGGCGCAGTGTAGCTTATTAGGTGCCATAAACGTATTTTTCAGATCTCGTAAACCTTATGCTGGCTTCTCACGAGCGAGCACGAGCCAATAGGTGAGTTCGCGCTACCCGTTCTCACGGCGCGTAATATCACGAGCCGCGCCGAGAAACGTCTTTGAAGTTATCGACATAAATCGCCTGCTCGAGCCAGCCCGCGCCACCTTGAGCCACCCCCTACACACGGCGAGTGGCTAGAGCTGGCGCGGCGCGGCGCGTGATATTACGTACCGAGAGAAGTGAGCATTAGACTGCTGATAGAGTAGTTCCATCGGGGCAATCACGTTAAAATATTTAAAATAAGTAGATATGACCTTTCCTTACTTCAATAATACCTATACCAGTTGACAAAATAGACATAATATTATAATTTTGTCTACTCTGCATCAAAATGTATCAATAATCCTGTTCTGCAACGCGAGGTTGCCAGATTTACAGAGGAACGTCACATGTACCGTGCGGAGAGGCAACAGCGCGCTGCTCGCGAATTTTTTGAAACAATAATAATTTATTGCAAGTACGGATAGTCTCGATTCAATGTGTAAAGGTGCTCCCTCACCGGGAGCGTTTGCGTGTAATGTAACATATTTATATATTCGCATGGGCGTAGCCAGGATTTTACAATTATAGGAGGGCAAATTAAGAAAATCCTAAACTTCGAATTCTAATTAAAACCGACTTCCAAGTGAAAACAATAACATTACTTATTCAAATAAATAGTATATTAAATAATTCTTACACTTTAGTACTCTAATATTTCGTACTTTTAATACTCTTAACTAATAATTCGTACTCTTTAGTCTCAACTATTTCTATAATATACACTCTTCATTAAATAGAGAAATATAAGACAGTACTTCATTATTTTGAAGTCGGTCGGTACCAGCTCAGAATGGTGAATTCTATGACAAAATATATTTAATTTTTGGGACTGGTACCAACTTTCACTCTTTTTAAAGCCTTATATTTTATAAGGCTTTCTGTATAAAGACTGTGTTCTGCGTAGTGATGATGATGATGGATGTAATTTGCATAGTATGTACACAATAGACATAACTACCAGTAGTTCGACTGCAAAGAAACGGACAGCTTTCAATATCTATCAAATTCGTCGGGTTTCACCAGGATTATGAACGGAATGTGCCTCGCGCTGGCTGATATAATTTATTTTTAAATATTTAAAATAAAGATTTCAAAATTGAATTCTGACAATTTTAATCACATGTGCCAAAACACAAACAACAATACGATCAAAGGGGAACATGGCCAGCGAATATGTCAAAGTTTTAAATTCGTAGGTAACAAGTCAACAACCCTAGCGACGATTTTCGTCATAGTACGTCAAATTTAAAAATTTCAACATCAGTTCTAAGTTGGCATACTCTATAATTCTGTCTACTCTGGTATGTAAGTACCTAGTATAAATTATTTCAGTTATTAAAACAGCGCCCCAACCCCCATACTTGTATCTTTAATTATATAAATGAACTTGTGTCTAAGGTGGAGAATTCACTGGAGAAGGTCTTCGAATGGGGTGGACGTAACTTGGTCCAATTCAACCCCCCAAGACACAAGTCTGCGCGTTCACCACTAAAAAGTCACCAATGTTCGTATATCCTCGTTTAGAGGGCACATCTTTAATCGTCTCCCCTAGCATTGAAATACTTGGCGTTAACATATCGAGCGAAGTCCAGTTTCGATACCATCTCGAGGGTAAGGCCAAGTTAGCCTCGAAGAAGCTTGGTGTTCTGAACAGAGCGAGACAGTTTTTCAGTCCGTATCAGCGCCTACAACTCTACAAGGCGCAGGTTCGGCCTCATATGGAATATTGTTCTCATCTCTGGGCATGGGCGTCAAAATACCAACTGCTCCCTCTGGATCGTATCCAACGAAGAGCCGCTCGAATTGTTGACTGCCATAGTGTTTCAAACAGCTTGAACCCCCTGGAATTACGCCGAGATGTAGCTTCACTCTGCATCCTCTATCGGCTGTATCACGGGGAGTGCTCTGAGGAATTGTTCGGAATCATACCACCTGCAACTTTTCGCCATCGTCCCACGCGAAAAATATACCATCCTCATCACCTTGATGAGTGGCAGTCTTCCACCGTGTGTTTCTCGCGTAACTTTCTGCCGCGCACTGTAAAACTCTGGTACAAACTGTCACCAGCAGTATTTCCGGACCTACACGACCTACAAACCTTTAAGAAAAGAGCGTATTCCCATTTCCCTGTTAAAAGGCCGGCAACGCACCTGCAGCTCTTTTGATGTTGCGAGTGTTCATGGGCGACGGTAGTTGCTTTCCATCAGGTGATCCGTTTGCTCGTTTACCCCCGTTTTATTTCATAAAAAAAATTGAATCCGGAGTTCTCTTAGTATTTTCGGAACCATCTAGCATACCTTGGTGCAAAATTTTACTTTTTGGTTATGGTTATGGTTATTATAATATATGCTTGGGATACTTCTCATAAAGCCAAAATCGCCCTCTTGTGCTGTCATAAATTTTTGAGAAGTTACCTCGATTACTCATGAAATTAACTTTAATACGTGGTAATAAAGGTTGACCTTATTGACCACATCTTAAAGATCATTTTCACAGATACTCCGAGGCGTACTTAGGTGACATACAGGCGAAAAAGATCGTCGAGCCATAAGTCCGCTTACTTCTAAACACGTCTGTCACCATAATTAACAAGACGTCCTCGTTGACTATGGAACCCTAAAACATCTAACCAGCAGATTTTTTTGTATACTGAGAGGTATACAAAAAACTAGCTACTATAGTTATATAATTTAACAATAACATTTTCCTACAAATAGAACAATCATATTTTAGGACCATCAAATCGAAATACTTATTAACTTTCGAGAATTTTTGCACAGGAAATTGTTGTTCGTCTAATCAAAAAAAAAAAAAAAAAAAGAAGCTACTCACTAATCACTATGCTACTCACGAAAAATTTTCTTGACAGCAATCAATATCCTAGGCCCTAGGGAATCTGAACCTACTACTTACTATTCATTTTTATGTTTTGCGTAATGTAATAAAAACGCTCTAGAATTATAGATCAACATCTTTCTAACCTACAAGAAACCATAAAAATCAGAACACACTTGTATAATATCGTGATAATATTTTATTTGAGCGTTAAAACAATATCGAAAAACGTAAAACTTATAAAATCATTATGAACTCTTAGGTATTCTTCTTGAGGTATTATTATGAACTCTGGGTTGTTATTATAATCAGCAATGAGAATATAATTCAAAAACATAACTTAAGTTTTACTTAATCCTTCGGGGTAGCCTTTTCCAACTAACCAACTCATTATAATATTTATTGACGAAGATATTGGGAGTAGAATTAGGTTGGCCAGTTTGATCTGCTCAACGATTTGCTGTTAATAAGTCCATTGTTTTGTTGCACATATTGGATGGGTTATAATGTTTCAATAAACACATTTTATATAATATTAAGTATATATAGTACTTAATAATTTTTTCAAAGATTGTTCGGATGAGAGAAATAAAATAGTATATTACTTATTTAAATCAATTCCCAATATTTGCAAAACATTTTTGAAGATGACCGTGTCAAAAACTTCAAAATGTAAATACTTTCGTTGCTAAGGCGGTCGCTAAGTAGATTATATTTTGTCAAAAGCAATGCGACCAATAAAATACGATTCTATCGTGAACGAGCATAGCCGACAGATAGCGACCAATAAACCTATCGTTGCCAAGGAGATCGCAATGTTGATATTTTGGTAAGCACAAAATGACCAAGATGGAATATAGAAATACGATTCTGTCCTGTTCTTTTTCCCGATCAACACTGACCACTGACCAGTTTAAGTTGACCCGCGACATGCATAGGAATCAACTTCCTCGAGTGTACATAAACTATTGAAATGAAAAGGAGTAAATATTAAACTTACGTCACGTGATCTGATCGTAAATAATTTGTAAGACGAGATAATCTAGAAAAATCTTTTCCTTGCACTGCTGTTTTTTTTTTTTGTGATCGTCTTCATTTAAATTTAATTCAAAAGCTACATAATAATATAAGTGTACAGTATACATGGGGCTGCCATCTGTCCGGATTTCCCAGGATTTGTCCTAGTTTGAAGGGCGTCTAGGGAGCGTCTTTGAAAAGTGTCCGGGTAAAATCCGGACACTTTTGTTAAGAGAAATTTAACTTTTCAGCCAAATGTCCGGGTATTTTGTCGTGCCTGACCGGCGACGACAATTCAAGTGATGGCAGCCCTAAGTACAAAGTAGTTTAAAAGCTGAAAATAACATTTCCCTTAAACAATGCATTGAGTTGAGTATTAAGATAACTTTGAATTTATTTGTAAAACTTGTCAATAGCTTCTAGGCAAATTTTATTAGTTTTAATTGTTTTTATTGCATAGTTGTTAGTGAAATGAAATAAATGAATAGATTTAATAAACATTATTATTGAAAGTGTAAAAACTTTTGCTCAACTATCAGCTGTCGTTTCTGCTCGTTTATTGGTATTCACAAAGGCAATACAATGGTAGACGTTTTAATACACTTTGTGCACAATTTGGCAGAGCGTCCTTTTTGGCTCGTCTATTGATCTTACATCAATACGCTGCAGTTCGGCTAAATTGCGAGCGACAATTAACATTATACGACTTGTATAATGAGAGGTAATTTCGAAATTAAGCGCTGTGCAGTTGCTTGCAAACGGAATTTTCACGTTAAAGATGTACTTGTATGTTTATAATTTTGCGCATCACCATTTTCCGAAGCTCTTCATCTCAAAGTGTTAATTTATTTATTTTATTTATTTATTTATATAAGTGTTAAAGGTTGCCTGGAAGATATTGCTTTAAAGTAATAACCCAACAAACAAACTAACCTTATAAAATTAACTCAATAAGGTCTAAACTCTTATACTTGTTATAAAAGAGCATGAACATTATGCCAATGTTACTTATAATGGCACACTATTAGGAGATTTGGCTAATATTACCTTTATTCTTATAATTTGGTTGGGTAAACGTTAATAATTCTAATTTATACGGCAACTATAAGGCTTCGAAATATGTTCATCTTATAGTGGCTATTTACATTGCTTTTTAGCCTTATAAAATTCAAAGACATATAAAAGCTTTAAATATGGTCAATTATTCTTATAAAAGTAATGCACAAGGTAACTAATGCACAAGTAAACAAACGAATGCTAACATTTTATATGACCTTAACAAGGATGAAAGCAATCCACATTCCCTTAAACAGTGATTATAAAGATATTATTCTCTTTAAGGTTACATTAAAATGCTTTACTTAACTAAATTCGCCATTTCGTCATTCGTCTGACGTACGACAGATTGTGTGAATTTCTTGCGGAGCGGAATGATCGGCCAAGTGCGAGTCGGACCTGTGCACGAAGGGTTCCGTACTTTCATATAACAAAAAAAGGCCAAATTTTTTTTAAAGTTTTTAGGCCTTTGTGTAAATTTCAGGTGCCTACCTGTTACGATTATTGACAAGCAATAAAAGCGAAAAAAACATGTTTGCTGTATAGGAGCCCCCTTAGATATCATATGTATTAATTTTATTTTGTTTTATGTATTTGTTGTTATAGTGGCAATAAATGCATACAATCCCGACAAATTTCAAAATTGTAGCTATTGCGGTTCTTGAAATACAGCCTGGAGACAGACAGATAGATAGACAGGCGGACAGATAACGAAGTCTTAGTAATAGGGTCCCGTTTTACCCTTTGGGTACGGAACCCTAAAAAGGGATTCAAAACTGTGGAAGAAGTTGAAAAAGAGCGATGGTTACAGAAGGAAAGTAAAAAATAAAACAATTAATTTGATAATCACGTATTTTTAATAATATTTCAAACTTGAAATTAGTGCGCAAAAGTGAGCTAAAGTATCTTTATAAAGAGGTCTCTTTCGGCCAACCCAACTACAGTGGAAAAAAAACATTTTTATATATAATATACGGGAATAACACTAGCTAGGTGCCATTTTGTTAGTGTGAAAGGAACCCTAACGATATGTAAAATGGCGATATCATAAGAAACAATTGATGCCGTTATAAAGTCTTTACTCTCATAGACTCCTTATAGACGATGTGTAAATCCTGTTGTTCTTTTAAAAGCACTGTATTTAACTTGACTAAATAATTAATGAAGTTTTTAGCACAAAAACAGCTTAAATTCAAGGGCGAGTTGATACCAAAACACACAGCGTATCACATTTTATCATGCATTTTAATTCCCATACACTTTTCACTATAAAGAAGCACTAAATCAGGTAAATAAACTATACATAAAATAATGACTTATCGTTTACTTGACAGTAAAATGGCTGACATTACTATTTCTTCTCCAAGCTGTTGCGAAAATGTAAATCACTTATGACGACAAAAAGGGCTAACGGAGTTTAACTCCCTTGTATCGGACAATAATATAACACGTATAAGGGTGATCGCCCGTATTAACGCTTTCCATATTATGTTTCTTATAAGTTGAAGTACCTTGTTCTTGGTCATTATATAACACGTATAAGGAAAAAAGCGGACAATAAAGCAACTATAAGGAGGGTATAAGGTTATTATCTTTATAAATTGTGCCCAAATGCACCCTTATTAGCGATAATACGACTCCTATAAGAATATTATTTTTGGCTATATAAGCCACTAGAAGAGCAAGTTTTGTTAGTTGGGAAGGCCGCCTTTGTGTGCAGTTCAATCAATTATACTATACCTATTTGTATTTGTAATGTTATCAATATGTGCACAATAAAGTATATTTATTTGTTTGTATATTATTTCCACTTTTCTACTTAGTAGTAGAGTAGACATAATATACAGTATACCAGTAATTGGCCCTAGTGGCCGACTGTGTTGCGAGAATACCGTATGTGCTTGGTCAACATATTATATATTTTAAAATCTTGTCCCAGGCACTATAGTATCTGAAGAGTGGTTACTTCGCTCTGAAAATACTGTATAAATCATCCACAATGGATGCAAGGGCCTTGTTTTTTCTATGTTCGTTTACACTTTAGAATTTAGATCATTTCATCCTACCAGATCGTCTAGCAGCTGTTTTACAAACGCTTTCTGTTCCTATAGCGTATCAGTTCTTAGAAACATTTTAGGTACTTCGAATAATTAATAAATACCGTTTTGTATATTTTATTTATCAGTATTCGTAGTTATTTCGATGCTTATACATCGTGGCAGAACATCTGACACTAGACAGTTATTGGCATTTCGGTGGAATAAAGAAAACGTTGGTTCAACGTGACTAGTCTTTTCAGAACTATTTTGCCTTAGAGCTTGGGAAAATGCTCCTTATTCCGTCGGCATAGAGGTCCTGCCAGAGGTGAAATATCTCTGGACAGACTGTAGATAAAGATCTTGTCAGAGATGTATGGTAGCAGACGCTGCGCTCCCTGAATATAATGTGATGACTAGGATTCATTTCTGTTTATATTCTGTGTCTTATTCAAGAAAATATAAATACTGTAAGATTCAGGGAGAGAGAGAAAGAAAACATAATTATATCTTGAAAATATAATGCAGGTCCACTCAGGGTTATGCAATCACAAAGTCGCAGGAAATATTAAGTATGTAAATAAAATGAAAGGAGGACGGACAAAAATGTATGGGAAGTGTACCCACCACCAATAACTGTCCTTCAGAGGTATCTCGTTCGAAAGCTCTTTTCTTGGCTAACACTTGTTATTATGGGGACCAGCCTCATCTGACTGTAGGAAAAAAGTTATAGTTAAAATAAGTAAATGAAAAATCATATATTCCAAATTTAAATAAAGAGATAATATATTTATTTCCTTGTTATATAAAATTGCTAAAATGACGTTGTAAATGCGCTTCTTCTTTTAGCTATAACTATAACTTTCTTTTAGCTATAACTTTTTTCCTACAATCATAAGAGGCTGGCCCCCATAATAACAAATAATAGCCAAGAAAAGAGCTTTTTAATGATATACGTCCCAGTGTTATTGGTTGTGGGTACATTTTGCCCGTCCTCCTTTGGCACACAAATACCTTGAGTCCCGAGAAGGGTCAACGCACAGTTTTTACCTCGGAGACTCACGGTAATAATTAATTATTGTGATACTAAAAAGTATATAGACGCAACGAAGTTGCTTGTATCTTGCAACATGTAGTTCTCAATAACAAACAATAATCATAGTGTTTCTCCACGGAGCCACTAAAGTAATGAAGATAATGGATGAAAATTTTATCCAAGAGATTTTCCAGAGGACAATATTATCAGAGAATATGTGCGAATGACTCTCACAAGACGTCTCAAATCCCCCGACTCATCCACTCAGGGATAATGTAATTAAAAAAATGTTAATATACTTTCAGTTGATTATGTTCGGTAAGACTTTTGTGCTTAAAGACGGATTAGTGGATTACACGCAGTAAGGGGTCAATTACATTAGTATAGGAACTTGTAGTGTAATAAGTCACTATAGCTGCAAGATTTTGGTGAACTTAAAGGTGGCTTCCGTATCTTTTCCGCGAGCGACCACGACCGGTAAAAATTTAAATAAAATGCTACTTTATGACATAGAATATAGGTATCATTTTCTACTGACATTTGCGTGGCGACCCATGCTGCCGCGCGCCGGCGTCGGTGTAAAAGATAATGGCAGAGTAAAATGAAACCTATAGCTTTTGTCATAAAGTGGCATTTTGTTTGAATTTTTTCGGTCGCGGTCGCTTGTGGCAAACATCCGAAAGCCACCTTTAAGTTTCATTTTGCCCTACGCCACTACAGAGCAGAGGCGCCATGGGTCGTTAGACCAATGACGGTAGAAAATGAAACATAAATGCCTAGATCATAAAGTGTAATAATTTTATTTGACGGCAAGACAGAAAAATCGTCAAATAAGGCATCGACGTCAATTCCATAAAAAGGGTTCTGTAATCAACTAAACTTGGTTGACTACGGAACCCTAAAACGGAACCCTGACCAGCTGATTTTTTATATTGATAGGTTAATAGTTAAGAGGTTATAAGTTAAGAGTAATAATATTGTCCTACAAATAGAACAATTCATATTTTAGGACTATCAAATCAATGTATGAAATCCTTTCTATCTCTGTTAGCACTTTCGAGATTTTTCGCACATAAAAATGTTGTTCGTCGTATCAAAATTAAGCAACTCACAAAAAATTAGCTTGATAGTAATAAAAAAAACATAGGTTCTTGGGAACCCTGACTATATAACAGAAAAGTCATTAGCACGATAAGCTTCAGACTCTTCTAATTATTTCAATGGGAGATATGGGTGTACTTTTAAGTGCGGGCTGTGCAATTTTGCTGTGTTTTCTAATAAGTATTACGGGCCCGGAAGACGATTGACTCAAGTTAAATTAAGATTTATTTGATCATTGTATATTTATCTGATATTTAGCTAACGGAAAACACGATTCACTTATTTTGACTCGATAGTTTTATTTTTCGAAATTATGAATCTTTTGGGCATTTCAACAAATATCTGTTACACTAATAAATAATATCACTAAAAAACTTGCACTGCTACAATCACACACTTTTTAAATAAAATAATAGCTAAAGGAAATATTAGCATTGTATTTAGTTTTTAAGTAATCATCAAAAAACAGTTTTGGGACTTACGACCATTACTATCGTGTTATAATGCGGGAACCGTTGTTACGCCATATTGTTCACTATTAGTTGCAGCCTAAAGCACATTGCCCGGGAGCACGATTCATGGAATTATTGTATCACGATTGGAGGATAGCATTGTGTGTAGGCGGGGCTAGCGTTTTCACAGTAGGCTCTTAAAATAGATCCTGCAAATCGAACAGATGTGATCGACGCTTAACACAAAACGTCCATTTTCTGTCGTGACAAATATGCAAGTTTGGCTGCCAAAAGAGGTTTTTGGGGCGAGCCAACCGTGGTTACTTTTGGACCGCATAATGTTGTTAGTCTAAAGTAGTTTTCGCTTAAAACATGATTAAAGCGAGCTTTGCCGAAGGGGAATTTTAGCGCTTTGTTTTGACGAAAAATTGTAACGTATTGGAATCGAGATGGGTAAATTACTTATGAAAGTAATTGAATAAATTAGAAAGTCTACCGATTTATCTGCCAGTAACTGCCTTGTTCTTATTCCGGATAAAATCATATTTGGCTTGATATTTTAAAGCCCGAAAGGATTTATGATTGACCACCTCTGTGGCTCAGTTAGTGGGCTGTTGGTTGCTCAAGCCGGGGGTCGCGGGTTCGAATCCCGCCGACGGAACAAAAATTTTTCAAAGTTCTTGGGTCATGGAGTGTATTAAATATGTGTATCATATAATAAAAATCTTAAATACATGTATAGTATAAAAGTAAGTATTAAATATATTTCCGTTGTCTGGTACCCGTAACACAAGTCCTTCAGGTACTTAGCACGGGGCCAGACTGACGTGGTGTGAAGCGTCCATAGATATTATATTATACTAGCTGTTGCCTGCGACTTCGTACGCGTTAACATGGTATAATAACAAAGATGGATAGCTTTCCCCTTTTTGTGGTTCCTTATACAAAGGGTAAAAACGGGACCCTATTTAAGCAAACGTCAAACGCAAACGTCAAAAAACTTTCATGTTTCTAACTCAAGAAATGATGGACTTTCATTGAATCTTTCTACCCCAATTTCACCCCCTTGGGGGTAGAATTACCAGAAACGCTTAAATACCTATCCATTCATTTTTAATCAGCAGTCCAAAAATAAACTTTCATGTTCCTAACTTGAGAAATGACGGACTTTCATTTAAACTTTCAACCCCTATTTCACCCCCTTGGAGGTAGAATTTCCAAAAACGCTTAAGCACGTATTCAATCATTTTTAATCAGTAGCCCAAACCAAAAATTTAAAGTTTCTATCTTAAGAAATAACGGAATTTCATTCAAACTTTCAACCCCAATTTCACCCCTTTGGTGGTAGAATTTCCAAAAACGCTTATATACATATCCATTCATTTTTAATCAGTAATCCAAAAATTAAGTTTCATGTTTCTAACTCAAGAAATGACGGCCTTTCATTCAAACTTTCAACCCCGATTTCATCCCCTTGGGGGTAGAATTTCCAAAAACGCTTAAATACCTATCCATTCATTTTTAATCAGCAGTCTAAAAATAAACTTTCATGTTCCTAACTTAAGAAATGACGGACTTTCATTTAAACTTTCAACCCCTATTTCACCCCCTTGGGGGTAGAATTTCCAAAAACGCTTTAGCACGTATCCAATCATTTTTAATTAGTAGCCCAAACATAAAATTTCAAGTTTCTAACTTAAGAAATAACGGAATTTCATTCAAACTTTCAACCCCAATTTCACCCCCTTCGGGGTAAAATTTTCGAAATTCCTTCCTTAGTGGGTGTCTACTTAATAAAACAACCCTACTCACCAAATTTCGCGGCTGTAACTTTAACAGTTTTTGCTCAGCGATGATGAATCAGTCAGTCAGTCAGGACATGTCATTTTATAAGTATATATTATTATTATATTATTTATATCCCGGAAAATTTTACAGTTCTCGAGCTTCAAGCATGTACAAAGTTTCAGACAACATTTCACCAAATCTAAAATAATAAAAGACATATCTGAATATTAAAGGCGTTCATTATAAAAATGTCAGCACAATCCTTTCTTCATTAGAGTCCGATACTTTGCTGTCATTATAGTGTCACCGTAGAGGGTCTAAGGAGGTCAATTGTTCTCGAGGCCTCTCGATCTTTTAGGTCAGATGATACACTGTATTTGAATATCCACAATGGCGTTTAGATTTCAATGCAATTTTTATCCTTTACGATCCAATTACGTGCGTCCGGTTTGTAGAAATTGATGACTCTTATTCAAATATATAATTTATTGCATCACATAATCAACGTAATTATTGTGAGTGAAGCGAGCCCTAGAATATTAGGGATATATCTCACAATTTGAAATTTTGTGGCACACTTAACGGAAAAAATATATTATGTAGATTGTAGATGTGTTATCATCAGTCAGTCAGGGTGTGACGATGTGAGCCCTCACAAATGACAATTATAATATTAGGTACTAGCTGTCCCGGTGAACTTTTTGTCACTTAAAAACCTTTCCTGGACTTCAATGACTATATTTTATGACTAAAATTAGCAGAATCGGTTCAGCCGTTATCGAGTTATAGCGTTACTAACACAATTGGAAATCCATTTATATATATATATATATATATATATATATATATATATATATATATATATATATATATATATATATATATATATATATAAATGGATTTCCTAAACTAAACTATGGTGGCCGCTTTATTTTATTAATATTGTAAGTATTTAGTTATGTAGGTATATATATATATATATATATATATATATATATATATATATATATATATATATATATATATATATATATATATATATATATATATATATATATATATATATATATATATATATATATATATATATATATATAGTGTCACCGTAATAAATATATATATATATATATAACTAAATACTTACAATATTAATAAAATAAAGCGGCCAACATAGTTTAGTCTCCTGGCTGGTCTTAGATTCCTGTGATAGATAACTAAGTATTTTTAGGACAATAAAGTCTGGTCCTCATTGTCTGACAAGATGTTCCATGCGTCGAATGGGTATGTTAGAAGTCGGTTCTGCGCCTGTTCTCTGGCCAGTCTTGTCAGGCATCCATCTCACTATACTGTACTTGGCAAAACATGGCGGTAGCGGTCAGAAACTCCCTGTCGAAAACTTGTCATTTTCTATACAAAGCCGCGATTGACAACATCTGACACTTCGTTGTCAATCACGGTTTATATAGAAAATTACAAGTTTTTGACAGGGAGTCAATGACCGCTACCGTCATGTTTCGCCGAGTACAGTATATTGTACAATAGCATAAGAAGAGATAGTGCTACTACTTCTAGAACTTTGAATTCCACTTACCCCGGATTCAATAAAACTGACCACAGTCACCTGCATATTTTATTAACGTAATATGGCCCGAAACAATGGTAATTTTACTAAAGTTACTAGGCTTGGCCACTAAACCATGTTTGCCAATAAACCTGGTATAATTAGGGGCAGAATTATATTTATAAATTACGGCCGAGTTCCGCCATTACGTATTCACGGTCTACGTTTCGTAAATCCACTCCATTACATTAACATAAACCGTAATATGCTTCCGTAGCTGTAAATGTATGATTGCTGAAGGCTGTAATGCTAGAGCTATAGATCTAAAGAATGAAATAAACTATATTTTACTAGATGACGCCCGCAACTCCGTATCTCCAAAAGACGTATATTTTTCCGGGACAAAAGTATCCTATGTCCTTACCTGAGATTCAAAGTATCTCCATACCAAATTTCAGAAAAATCGGTTCAGCGGTTTGGGCGTGAAGAGGTAACAGACAGGCACACTTTCGCATTTATAATATTAGTAAAAGGATGGATATGGGTTTCAGTGTCAACTGACCTTCAGCTATATTTTAGCAACAACAAAATCAATGAGCAAATAAAAAACACAGAAAGTTTCAGCAATAAAGTTCAGCAATGACTCGTGTCTTCGGAACTTCGGAAGTTCCACGCGACCGCGATTCCAGATACAAATCACTACAAAAACTTCTGATAGGTTTTTTATTGAGTTATCTCTTGTTCTGATGTTATATGTCCCGATGGTTTGTACGGAATATAAGTTTTAAAAGCTTTGACCCGACTACGTAAGAAGCTATAACCCGACTACATAAAAAGTAAAAAAAATGTCTATGTCAGCCGCATCATCGTTACTAATAGGTAATAATAATCTTTTGAAACCAATTTTGTTAAAATCGGGCCAGCAGTTAGCTCTACAAGCTCTCTATGTTTAAAAAATTAAACAATTCGTAGCCGATCATTGAGTATAAAAATGAATTATAAAATCATCTATTTTGCTTTAATCGCCCCCTTAATACAGTGCATGATTTCGCGTATAGTTCTCTTTCTACATCCCTTCATACCGGTAACAAAATATAAAAGCATTATTTTAAAAGTAAACTTCTATATCAAAACCAATTTGAATAAAACCTTGCTCTTTCTTATAAAAATATCTTTATTACATTAAATCGCGTTTTAAAAACAAATAAATGTTGACTTTTATAACATTGGATTATCTTCGGCCTGTGGCGTTGTTGGAATTATTTAGTCCGAAAATAAACGCTTTTCGTCTCGTAGCCCGAAGGAGGTAACTAAATTAATATTATTTATTTTTCGGTGCTCTCCATTATTCTATACTAATATTTTAAAGCAGTTAGTTAGTTTGTAAGTTACTACTTACAACACACTACTGTGTTGTCTCGCGAACTACTGGACCGATTTTTATGATAATTGGCACGGATATAAAGTAGACCATGGGAAAGGTTACCTTTTTTGTGGCAAAATTTACGGTTCTCGCGGAAAGTTCACGAACTACTAAGCCGATTTTCATGTATTTTGGCATGGATATATAGTATTCCGCGTGCTTATATAGGCTTCCTTTTTGGGGGAAAATGCGCTAAAATTTATGCGGTATATAATGTACTAAGGATTTTGGTGTCTGATTTCTGTGATTGCTCAAGCGTGACAATACCCTTTTCTTTCCTTATGTGTTGTGACTTGTCTATCTTTCCTTATTTCTCGCCGCTTATCCCGGTTAAGATAGACTTTTCGACCACAAATCAAAGGAAATATTATCTATTATTATTGTCGGCTTTACCAAATAAGAGCTTTGGCAGTAAGCTTGTTAAGGTTCCGTACCCAAAGGGTAAAAACGGAACCCTATTACTAAGACTTCGTTGTCTGTCCGTCTGTGTGTCTATCTGTCTGTCTCTCTGTCTGTCGCCAGGCTGTATCTCAAGAACCGCTATAGCCATGTACGCACATGGCTATAGCGGTATACCATGAAGGCAAAAATGCAGTGCCTACCTAATGCATGACTTGCCATACACATATATTTTAATTTAACTTTCGTACGTTTTAGATGACTCATGACGTTAATTATTAAATATTAATAGTAAAAAACATAATAGAAAAAAATTAACGCATTTAAAACGCCTACATTTATAAAAAAGCAACAATCAATTTGCGAGAAATTAAACATTCAGTTAGGTACACGCGCGAACCGCATGACTCAAGGTCAAGGCAAGCAGATCTCGTGCGGCAGGCTCTGGGGTCATGTGTGCGTAAAGATTTTTGTGTCCGTGAACAGTTCGCACACGCACACAGACATGCTATATTATAGGCGAACTCCTGCCGCAGTAGCTGAGGCGAGCACCAACGCGTATATAATACGTAAAAATAGATGGTGTTTTTATTTATTTCAGCTTAGCGCACAATATTATGTTGTATGGTAAATTTTGGTATATTTCCATGGAAACATCGATGAAATAAACTCTCATTGTAGTTCCAACGGGTGACAACAGATGGTGTTTTTTTATTTCTTCATAACAACGTAATTATACTAATAGTTTAGAAAACATAGTTTTTAATTTATATCCACACTATTATTATAATTAAGTAGTACCATACCAAATTTCAACAAATTCAGTTCAGTGGTTTGGGCATGAAGAGGTAACAGACAGACACACTTTCGTATTTGTAATATTACTAGATATTAGATGACGTATGATGAATGCGGCGTATGCAAATAGGATAATATTTGACAGTAAGAATTTTTTTGTGATTATTTGCTTTAAATGCATAAACTGATAGTTTTTTTATTTGATTTACTTACATAAGTTTTAATAAAAATAATTACAACTAATATATCCAAAAACACAAAAATATGTTTGGCTTTTTGTTTCTCGCGCCACTTATTCGAAAACGATCCGGATTGGCTAACATCATGATGACGTAACAGGCGAGTAATGTCGTTTACACAACAGATTGAAATATACATTCGTTTACATGCTAGTGACGTCACTGACAAACCGCGACGCCATATTGCTGAATAAAGCGTTTCGGCGGCTTATTCGAATTTTGAAATTTTTTTTTACATGTTTCTTTACTTACATGTTTCTTACGAATAAAATCTTTTTAAAATAAAAAAAAATATTTTCGATGAACTTCTAAATAGCAAGCAAGTAGTTCAAGATAGAAATTAAAAATCTGTCAAATACCCTATTATAATTGCATATGTTACCGTTAGAATGCAAAATACGTTAACGTGCACATTACCTAGGTAATCTGCAGATTCCTTTATACCATCCGTTAAAGTGTGAAATTTAAATAAAAAAGGCTTATATTTGCACTTTACCTAGTCAGTTTTCAGTCGCTTTCTTCGTAAAAGTCCTAAAAACTTTGACTTAAGTTTGTCAACCTAAGACTGTTGTTGTTTTGGTTGTTTTTTTTCTAAGTAAGTAACATTTTACTTTAAATTTAATAACTTATTCCTTTGTTTATGTCCACAAAAATTTTCTACAACTAAATAACATGTTTTATTCAAACATGAACCTGTTTTATGTAATTTAATGACAAAAGAATAAACTTTTTGCACTTTAACTGACTCACCCAGATAATCTGCAGAATACCTTGTTAATCTGCAGTCTAACTGATGTATGCACATTAACGGTAACACATACATTTATAAAAAATGCTATGCAATAGCTTTACCGCGGCAGTCCCCGAGTGCCACTCGTATTTTTATTTAGACAAAGGTTTGTGACAAATATCTTAAAATCAGAATAATATCAAACCTGTTTCAGCTTGCAATATTTTTCCATAAAATATCGGCCAAGTGCGAGTCGGACTCGCGCATGAAGGGTTCCGTACCGTTAAAGAACAAAAATAGGCCAAAAATTGTGTTTTTTGAATGTTATGATGTATAATGAGCCCCCCTTAACTTTTCATTTTATTTAAATATTATTATTAATTATTAAAGTACACATAATATAATTTAAGGCTTTTGTGAAAATTTCAAGTGCCTACCTGTTGCCGTTATTGATATCGAGCAAAAAAGGCCAAAAAAATCACGTTTTTTGTATGGGAGCACCCCATAATTAATATTAATATTATTTTGTTTTTAGTATTTGTTGTTATAGCGGCAACAGATATACACAATCTGTGAAAGTTTCAGAAGTCTAGCTAGCTATAGCTAGCGGCGTGCATAAGATTTTGACACTGGTAATGCAGCGATATCGGTTCAGTAGTTTTGGTGTGAAAGCAAAACAGACAGAGAAACGGACAGAAAGAGATATTTTCGCATAGATACTTTTAGACCTGGGAAGGGATATAAGATATTTTTTATCCCGGAAAAATGTACGGTTCCCACACGATCTACGAACTTTGTCGCAACGGAGTTGCGACAAAGTTCGTTCCTGGCACGTAAATTTCGTTAAAACGCCATTAAACTAGGTCCTGAAATAATAGTATTTTTATAAGATAAAACCGACTTAAGCATTGTTCGTGATTAAGAATTAAAATTTCGTATCTCAGAAACTACTGCACCGATTTTGATGAAACTTGCAATACTCTCTAAGTTGAACAATTCTTTAGCAATTTTCGAAGTCGGTTAAAAAGCAGGCTGCCACTAAAGCCAGCAGCTCTAACTGTGCAACTGACCCGAAAAGGTAAACCAGAAGTCAACACTCATAATATAACTCGAAAATATTTCAGACAGACAGAAACACAAAAGAATTTCCCCAAAGCGGACAATAGGCTTATGTATTTGTTGTAAAGAGTCGAATTCCTTTTTTACGCTGGCCTAATTACAAAGTAAACAAGCTATTGTTCCCGTGAGGGTAAATAGAGCCTTTAGGAGGAACATTTTAATGTTTTTAACATATTTTAAATGATACTCAATTAGGGACTTTTCGCAAATTCCGCAAAAGGGTTTCGCTTCTGAGGGCTTAGCATGAAATAGACAACGTACTTTCGTTACTGAATGGAAATTGTATACTTTAAATTATACAATGACGCCCGCAACTCCGTTGAGCCAAGATTCGTTTATCGCACGGGAACCGTACCTTTTTCCAACAATAAAAGCGCAGCAGTGCGACGTTGCCAGACTCCGACACGGTGTTTGTGTGAGTGCGACTTGACGTATGCGAATTATAATTGCATAAGTTGATAAAAATGCTATGCAATAGCTTTACCGCGGCATTCCCCGAGTGCCACATATTTTTTTCTTTCAAATACGTTTCTAAGCAACACTTAGGTTAGGTTCTCACAGCACAATCCTGCACGTTTCCTGCACGTTTTTTTGCAATATACGTCCTAACGAATAAACAGTGGCGCATACAATGTATATAGAACCATTCACACGTCGATTGTACTGCACAATTTGCTGCAGTACAATCAATGTATTAATTTTAAGACGTATACTGCAAAAAAAAACGTGCAGGATTGTGCCGTGTGAACCTAGTCTAACGCACCTCACCGACTTGTATATTATTTAAAACCGCACAGGTCCACAATACGTCAATACATTTAATATTCAAACCCAAAGGAAGAGGTGATAAATTGGCCCCAGTTTCGGAAGCAATATAAACTCACGAATCTAAGATGTTTCTTATTTTTTCCTATTTCGTTCCGTATGGGAATATCGCTTTTAGTTTTTCATGCGAGATAACGGTATTAGTTTTCTTTGGCGATTTATTTCGCGTGTATTGGCCTATCTTTTACTTTTGTAGTAGAATGATATCTATTATGAATATAAGAGTTTGTGGGATTGTATTGATGGATTTTGTTAAGTAGTTTATGCCACAAACTATGAGACAGTATACCACTGAATGGATTTTAATATTTTAAGATTTAAATTTATACGAGGATTATCCTGAAATACATAAGTATTTACACGAGTAAGACAATCTTTTTGGAAAAAAATACATTTCAAAAAAATTGCTACAAATAATAAACCATAAATTCGATTGCATTCCAGTTATATTTTAAAGCATAGGTAATATTATAATTTAGCAGCGGGCAATGGGCATATAACGCCACGTATGTTAGAGGAGATGCGCAAATGCTTGTAGTTAAGGCTTTTTTGATGTCATCCTTGAAAACGTGAGTGGAAGAACACAATTATAAATAACAGTAAAAAATTGCCTTTTTTGCATAGATTTAGGCTTTAGGGCCGGAAAAGTAAAAAATGTGCATTTTATGTGTAGCCAGATACATTAGCCAGGTGATGAAGTAGATAACTTACAAAGTTTTTTCAAATTAAAAAGCAAAAAATGAGTAAATGTCCGTATATTACAAAATGTTAGTTATCGTGTTCTTCAACTCAAATCTTCGCTTGCGCCCGTACTGCTCGGTCCCCATGCAAGTTGTCCGCATCCTGTCATTTTATAAATGTTTTTCCTATCATACGGGCACAACGCGCGTGGCCAGGAGTATGTTGTCACCCGCATGCGCACCAGAACCGGGCGCGGGAGATCACGTCATGCATAACAGGAAAAGCATGAAATTGATAGCTCGCAAAATAGCAGTAAAGTAAACATACTTAGTAGCAAAAAAAAATGTACGTCACACAATACGCCTGCGGTTATGACTTGTATCAAATATTAATCCTTGGAGACAGGAAAAGCGTGTACAAGGAAGTGAGCTTATTATTACAATTAATACAGAATTGTCATAAATTTTAATTACTACTATATATATTATCATTTATCGCAAGCGAATTTTATTCAAGTAAAGTTGCCGCTTGAAAATAATTTCTGGTAACTTTTTTATATTCATTTTTGTGTAAATTTGCAGCAAAAATATGCAGAAAAGCGAAAGTTTATAGTATTAAATTCTGACCTGCATACTTTTGGCGCTAAGTTGGAACAAACCTAAATACAAACACAATATACCCTTTCTTACTTTCGTAGTCGGGCAAAAACCAGTATGTAAGTCGAGTTTAGTTTATTTTCTAAACTGTAAAATGATAAATCGGTGTTGTCGGCACACGTCGCTAGCAGTGCCCGCTACTCCCGCTAGCAAATGTATTTCTCATATGACACAAAACAGAAGTATGAGAATTCAGAGACGATTTTTCAATGCTATTCTGCAATATTTTTAGTCAATACTAACTATAATAGTAGTTGGACATTGCCGCTTACTTATTACTGTTATTATTTTCAATGCCGCGTGGAAGAACTTAGGGCCAACCCACACGTACCACAACCACACGACAACCACAACCACACCACAACCACACCACAACCACACCACGTGGTCGGGCGTGTATTTCGTATTGTAAATGAACTGCCACCATTCACACGTACCACATTTTGCAGTCGTTGTCAACCACTTGTCAGATAACTTGTCAGACGTAACCACGGCCGACCACATCGCAACCACATCGCAACAATGTCGCAACCACAACGTTGCGTCGATGCAACGACAGTGCCCGCACACCACCCGCGCTCTTTCCCTCCCTCCGTTTCATTGACTTTCGTACGTAACCACATCGCAACCACTGGCGACAACGCAACCACGTCGGCATTTTGTCGGTACCACAACGCAACTACAAAAAGTTGCAGCGACACCATTCACACGTAACCACTGCTCGACGACATTTTGTCGCTGCAATGTCGTGTGGTTGTGGTACGTGTGGGTTGGCCCTTATAGCTACTGCATACTTTGCCAGTGTTAATTCCATAAAGTTAATATACCTAGCGGACTAGAGCAACAATCTCGAGCTGTCAAACGAAACCAAAATTGATTACATCTGTGTGTAAAAATATGTGTACGTACACACTTACACAAGCATATTTCTGTGAGATTAAATTGTCAACGTGCCGATAAGTGCCGACCGAATAGTTTTAGCAGGAACCAATATAGGGTTTTGGCGTGAACGAAATTGCGACTTAAGATTTAGTCTAGCAGTATTATATATTTTATATTTCCATACTATCCATACTTCCATATCCATACTAATATTATAAATGCGAAAGTATGTTTGTCTGTCTGTCTGTCTGTGTATCTGTCTGTAACTTCCACTGAACCGATTTGGCTGAAATTTGTTATGGAGATACTTTGAATCCCGTGAAGGGTCATAAGATACTTTTTGTCCCAGAAAAATGTACGGTTCCATCGCCATAAACGAATTTTAACAACGTAGTTGCGGGCATCATCAAGTAAAATATAAGTTTCATAAGACTCCGGATGACGTCACTAAGGGATTACCTGTGGATTAGAGGCTTATGTCCCGTAGGACGTGGATATAGCTACTCATTTAGCTTAAGATTGGTACAGCTTAAAGGCCCTATTCACGTTTGGCTATGAGGAAACTATGATTGTGAAACTATATATGGATGCGTAATCGACGCAGGGCATGAGTAATCATAGGAGAATATCTATATGGGCTTATAATAATAATAATAATAATAACACTGTCTCTTCCTTCTACTTGGTAGGTGTAGTTTAGCTCTATACTTTTTATAGTTTCTTATTTATCTATACTAATATTATAAAGTGAAAGACTTGTCCACTATCTTGTCCACACACAGGAGGAGAAAGCAGCCCTCACTAATACAGGCTATGGATCGGGAACGGACTCTCGCGTCCTCACAAACGAGTCCTTCGGTGATCATCATACAGACCAAGTCCCGAAAGCTGGCAATCCATGACAGCTTTCCTCATGCAGTCGTAGCTATATCCCGGCACACTAACACCTGTGTCTATTACACTGACACTGATGGAGACGCTGTGGCAAGCTTCATAAAAAGAACCACGGAGGTGTCAACCGAACACATAAAAGATTACAACATAAAAATGGCTATAAAAGACAGGAACGATAAAGTCCTAAGCCACATAGCGGGTCGTGACCTGTGATCCTCAGAGATCGGCAAAAATTAAATACCAATTAATAAAACGTAAACCTTATAACACTAACTTAGTCCTAAACAGATTGTTAAAACCCAACCTGGCGATTCCACTGGCTGGCATCTGGTAGATTCGACACAGAACGATATCCCTTTAACACCCTAGAAACTCCACCCAGCTTGAGTGACCCCTCTCCACCAAGCCAATGTCACAACATCTAAAGGCAAAGGGTGGAGCAGCATAAAATATAAGGAAATCGAAAAATGTAGGATCTACTGGCCGCCACACCGTTCAAAACATTAATATTATAATTATGTGATTTATTATATTTATTTATAATATGTATATATTATATATAATCTATTCTATTATATATATTTAAAAAAAAGTCCATGGCGTGATGGACTGCAATTAATTAAAATTAATAATATTATATCAAATATCCTTTGTGCGAAAAATATAAATAATAAAATAACAATAAAAGGATATGGGCGAACAGCCCATAGACGGCTCCAATTTTATAAATAAAAAAAAAAGTGGAAGGCTTTGTTTGTTTTTTTGAACGCTCTAATCTCAAAAACAACTGGTCCGATTTGAAAAATTATTTCAGTTTAAGATATCTTATTTATCGAGAAAGGCCATAGGCTATATATTATCACACAAAGACTATTAGGAGCAAAGAAACAGAGGAAAATGTGGGGAAAAAACCGGGAAAATTATTTGAAAAGGCTTATCTCACGAACTACTGGAGCAATTTTTATGTCATTTGGCACAGATAAAAAGTAAACCACGTGAAGGATCATAGGTTCTTTCTTGTGGGCTAATTTGTCTGTAAAATTCCTAATTTACGCAGACGAAGCCGCCTGGAACGTCTAGTTGTGTACATAGGTATATGCTTGTGTATGGGTAATTATTGACAAATATAATATCCTTACTGTTCTTATATAATATTATGTTTGTTTGCCTATAGGTTCTTAATAACTTTTGACCAAATTCTTTAAGTCAAAGATAACATTTGTCCCGTTTGCATGTTGCGTGGTTAAATAATATGGTAATAATAATTAATGAAATAAAATCTAGTCCATATATTTCATTTTCTGTCTGATATTTATACAAATATTAACATAAAATATCTAATATTAATGTAAATGATAAAGTGTCTGTCTGTCCTTTCACAATTTCACGCTTTAACCACTGAACCGATTTAAATAACAATAGGTATCGATTACATTAAGTTTCTCTCTCAGCTGTGAGTTTAGCAGGGCGAGCGAAGCCAGCCCTAGTATATCCCACAACCTGAACATTTTGTGGTACACTTTACGAAAAACTATCACGCCTATATGCGCTTTGACATAGTAATTTTTATTCATATTATGTAGATGTGTTATCATCAGTCAGTCAAGGTGTGACGACACGAGCCCTCACAAAGCTCGGCTTTTAGTTAGTTTTATATCTATCTTAAAACTACTCATTTATAAAGCTAAAACCAATAACACATAAAATTAAAACAAATATACATTCATCAGCCAAAACACCGGCCTACATGAAGGAGCGCGCATTATTCTATTTTGATCCACAAAATATTTTAGTTATTTTTCCGCGCCCTAACGCGTATATTTTTCCGTTACATTTATCCCTAACGCTTATTTTTTCATGAATTTATTTTCATCCGTTACGTGTATATATTCAATGTTAACGTTATTTCATAATTCATTTTACTTTGTGGCTGGAATGATATAATTCTTGGGTATTTTTATGGTATTTTTCCAAATGATTGAGTTTTCATGTGGTATTTTGATTGGAAAATGTGGTGCTTATGAACCACAACGAATTTTAACACTATAACTCAATAGTTTTAGAGTTATTACTATATAAATATTGTTTTTAAGTTTTTCTCTGAAAATAATCCTAACTTTATTAATTCTAATAGTTGCTCGCAGCTATATTATGATGTTTGGCCGCGTCGAAAAAGGTTTACCGCGCCAGACCCGTACACATTTCAGTGTAATAGATGATTTTTTGTCCTTTTTTGGACAGGACAGAGTCCATACCAAATGTTTTCGATTCAGAGAAAAACCTATCCACCCTCAAAAGCTTTCTGACCAAAACGTTATCCTTCTTTTAAGGGTTACTGTTGAGTAAAACAGACGAACAACATTGTCCGCTACATTAAAACTTAAATTTCAATATAATTTACAAAGCAATTAAGCTGTAAGGCAGGATTAAACACTCGCGTCTTGACTTTGCCGGCAACTTCACAGAAAACGGGGACGAAATACAAACTAAATAATATAACTAATTTTAATAGTTACAGCTCCCTTATATTCCACGAAACAAGAAAATATGATTAGCAAAACTACTTTATTAAAATCCTTTCTTAGCAGATGCCTACGTCATAACATCTACCTGCATGCAAAATTTCAGCCCGATCCGTCCAGTGGTTTAGGTTGTGCGTTGATAGACGACCATGTCAGTCAGTCACCTTTGAGTTTTATATATTATATAGATTTGACGCGATTTCGCTCATATAATTATTAGACTCAGGCTTAATATAAGCACTCGTAACAATATGTATGATTCCTGTAATATATATGTATAAAATGGCCTATATCCTATATCAGCAAACAAGGTTTAAGTAGAAGAAACTCGTTAGTTGATTTTTCGTAAGTTCGACTTGTAAAACTCGGTAAAGTTCATTCATATAGAAATAGGAACTCTGTAGCGTACAGATAAAATTTTTATACCAGATACGTTTTAAATCAGTTTGTATCTTTATTACATTATATTTGAATTTTGCATGCGCATATAAAATTCTGTTTGCAGAAAATTGGTTTACGCTTTTTGTGAATGAAAATGTTTTTTTCTTTTTTGTGAAGCACGAAAGTACTATTTGCTCAAAACTGTAAAAGAACTGTTTTGTTGTGAAAGCCACGAGTTGTAGCGTTCGTAGCAAATGCTACGGCGTCGTAGACAAATGCTACGGCGTCGTAGACAAGTGCTACGGCGTCGTAGACAAGTGCTACGGTGTCGTAGACAAGTGCTATGGCGTCGTAGACAAGTGCTACGGCGTCGTTTTATTTGTTATCATTTATTTCATAAAAGATATTTAACCCTTTTAGTTACGTATTATGAAGTAACAAGTCAAGATATTGTATTAAATAGGAATTTTTGTGAATAGCTTCCTTGTCTTGATATTATAAAATTCTTTCCCATTATAAGCATTTTGTGCATAACTTTTCATGACCTAGTAAGAAAGGGAAGTTTAGGAACTATGAAGATCAGTCAATATTCATTACTTATCGAAGACACAATGTCTTTTGTTAGTTTCGTAGTGATATTATTATATTAATATGTCTCCTACCTCCATAAATAAGTACAGAAATCGTGCATATTTATAAGAGAATAGTTTTAAAGTAACTTATATGTCCTCCTCCCCCCGCGGCCTCCGTACGGTTAACATCGTCTGACGTGCGCTCCGGGATTAAAAATTATTTTCGGTGGTTTTAAATCGGTAAATTCGTGCTGAGTGTGTGTAATTAGCTAGGTAACGGTGTAATCTACGTGTACTGTAAGTTTTTTAACACATTTGCTCGTATTTTATTGGATTTAACTCGGTAAGTAAATTTCTTTGTTCACTTTTATCAGTAGGGAATTGTAGGTAGGTAAAATATTGTGTGTGTCGGTACCGCTCGCGCGGCGCCGGCCTGCCTTGCGATCAGCTGACTGTGATTATTAAGCTAAACTTTTGTTTCATTCTAATTTAAATTAAATAAGTGTAATTGGTACATTCAAATTTTATATTAACTCACAATGTCGAGCCAAAATAATATGCCGCCAGATAAAGATACAAACCCGTTTAATAGAAGCGATAAAACTCCTCGTTCTCCGACATTATCGTCCGGTAAACGTTTGTTGTCGGAATTATCTCCTTCCTCCT
Source organism: Polyommatus iphigenia (assembly GCA_963422495.1). Classification (NCBI taxonomy): domain Eukaryota; kingdom Metazoa; phylum Arthropoda; class Insecta; order Lepidoptera; family Lycaenidae; genus Polyommatus; species Polyommatus iphigenia. Next base: position 10,465,362 of record OY730182.1, read on the forward strand.
TGTCACCTGTGGAGAAGCGTCACCAACCCACTAGGGACGAGCCTCTGCTGTCCCCCGTTACGTCATTATTAGACACAAGCCGCGCATCCGACGATGCTTGCAATTATTACGAGCTCGTCCGCGAAGCTAGCTCGTACTTAGCCAAAATAAACGAGTTCGCAAACGACACCGTGTCTCGCCGTAATAATTTTGCCAACAAGTCCGATATTATGAGTATGACTCAAAAAATAACTACGATCGTCTCACTTCTCGCCATAAAGAACTCCTCCTTGGAAACCAAGGTCGCTAATATGGAACGCGAATTGTTAGCTGCCAAAACTAATCCCGTCGTACAAACAGTTGCCGCCGCGCCTTCTACCTCCTACTCGGACGCGCTTAAACTAAGACTTGCGAAGTCAGTGCCGCCAGTCGAGACCCGAAAACCGCTTCCCTGCGTTATTGCCTATCCGACACAAGAAAAATCGGGGGAATTAAAATCATCGTCGGAGACAAAACAAGCTCTGATGAAAGTCATCAACCCGGCAGACGGTTTTCAATTTCACGGCGTCAAAAAAACAGCTAATTCGGGTGTGATCTTGCGACTAACTAGCGAGTCGCAAGTTAATAAACTTAAATCCGTGGAAGCGCTTAAATCGGCCGGTCTGCGACTCGAGTCGCCTAAAGGACGTAACCCACGTATTCTCATAAAAGATGTACCGCAACATATGACGGATGATAATTTCCTTCTCGCACTTTTTAATCAAAATATTAATGGCGAAATGAATATGTCTCAAGAACAATTTTTGCGTTCAACAAAAATAGTAAGACGTCGTAATTTAAATAAAGATTACAACAACAGGAAATGGATAGGTATCGAATTAGACCCCGCTGTGCGTAAACACCTAATCAATTCAAAAGAAAAACTGTTTATCGATTGGGCGATGTGTCGCTTCGTGGACGACGTTGAGCTGGTCCGCTGCGGCAACTGCCAACAGTTTGGGCACGTCGCTAAATTCTGTCGCGATCCTAATCCTTGCTGCTATCACTGTGCCGAAAAACACAGCTCGTTGTCGTGCCCCAACAAAGATAAAGAAAATTTTAAGCCAGTTTGTGGTAGTTGCCAACGTTATAAAAAATCTTCCGACCACCCCACGGGCTCCCCAGACTGTCCAACATATAAAAGCAAAATGGAGCAACTTATTTTAACTACTAGGTATGGATAGTTTAAATATAGGACAGTTAAACCTCCATAATAACAAGCACGCGACTTTAGAATTAGAAAAGTTAGTTTCTGATCACAATTTAGACTTAGTACTTGTTCAAGAACAATATCAACTCGCGTCGTTTCGGTCGAAAATGATACAAATTAATAACTTAGCTCGCGCGGGTATATACACACCTCAGTCTAGATTTTCAGTCACGGCCTTAACTAACCTTTCGACGTCGCATTGTGCGGTAGCCGAGGTATCGTGTCCTCAGTTTAGACTATACGTTGTAAGCTGCTACTTTCAGTACGCGGATACCGTAGGCCCACATTTACATCAACTCCGCCGCGTATTTACAATCTCTCGCGGGTGATAAAATTATTATTGGCGCCGACGTCAATGCATCCTCGCCCTTATGGCACGGCCAGCTTAGGTACACTGACCGCGACCGTCGTACCGCTGTAGAAGACTTTATTGCGGAGTTTAACCTCCAAATTCACAACACCCCCGATGCACCACCTACCTATAGTAGCCCAACGGGCGAATCGTCGATTGACGTCACGCTATCCAGCGCGTACGTCCAGATTAGGCATTGGCGCGTCCTACCTGATGCGTCATGTAGTGATCACCGCTTATTGGTGTACGAGTTTTCTCATGCGGTCCCGAGTGATACCGTAGTCAATTCTAATGACTATAAATACAACGTAAAGAACGGCGATTGGAATTTATTCCGCTCCCTCATTACCGCTCATGCCGGAGACTTCACTCGGCCGGATTTAAGCGTCGATGAGTGCGCGGAAATTATGACAAACACATTTGTTTACTGTGCCGATGTAGCCTTGGGTCGTAGACCTCTTAAAAAAGATCACAACTGTAAATGGTGGAACAGTAACCTTCTTAATCTTCGTCGGGAATTTAGAAGGGCCAGGCGCAAAATCAATAATCTTCGTAAATCTGGCCACGATCGTTCGAATTATAATTACATAATTAGTTTGAATAACCTACGCATTTCAAGGTCACGCTATCGCGCCGCCGTTACGTTAGCGAAAAATAATATGTTGAAGAATGCCGCGAATAGACTGGATAAAGAGGGCCCCTGGTCCTCTTTATACCACGAGCTTAAACCCGGTAGTAGTAATGAGCCAAGCTTTTTCTCAAATATTAAAATTAACAACTCTTACACTTGTAGCTTAGACGAAACGGCGAAGGCATATCTAAACGTTCTCATCCCAGACGACGAGCCCTCCTTGGATGATGAACACCACCGCGACATTAGGAGTAGAATGCTAGACCCCATACATACACCGGCCTCAGATTTACCAACTTCGGAGGAGTTTAGTAAAATAGTAAACCTTTTGCCTATAAAAAAATCTGCGGGCGAGGATAAAATATCGAATATTATGATAAAACAAGCGTGCTTAGCGGCCAGTTCATCGATTCTACATGTTTACAACAGATGTATCGCAGAAGGTATATTTCCAAAAATTTGGCGCACCGGTTGCTTAAAATTAATACCTAAAGCGGGAAACAAACCTCCTGACGACCCAAAATCTTACCGTCCGATAACGTTACTGCCTTGCTTAGGTAAATTACTAGAACGTCTCATCGTACCTCGCCTGCTACCCGGTGGCCCTAAATTTCATAGTCATCAGTTCGGTTTCACCGCCGGGAAATCGACTGTTGACGCGGCTATGGAAGTTAGAAAAATAGTAAATCATTCGGAATCTAAATACGTGGTCGCCATTTCATTAGATATCTCCGGCGCGTTCGATCATGCTTGGTGGCCGATGTTATTATTAAAACTAAAAAATCGAGGTTGCTACTCTAATATTTATGCCATAATACGTTCTTATTTTTTTAACGGTCAAACTAAGCTTCGACTTGGCCATTGTACACACGCCAAAGATTTAACATGCGGCTGCCCTCAGGGCTCTGTTATCTCGCCAAAACTATGGAATTTCGGATTTGATGATTTATTAAGTCTTCCCCTACCACCGCTGTGCGTACTAGTTGGCTACGCCGATGACGGTTTTCTCATCGTTCATGCAAATTCACGTTCCGAAATTGAATCTAAAGCCAATGATAGTCTTAATTTAATATCGAGCTGGGGTAAACGTAATCGCCTGAAATTCGCCGCGCATAAAACTTACCAAATTCTTTTAAAAGGGTCCCTTATATCTTCCCCTAGCATTAAACTTGACAATATTAACGTTAAACGCAAACAGTCACTCTGTTATCTTGGTTTTTACTTGGAAAATAAATTTTCATTTTTAGAACATATAATTCAAACCGGTGAGACAGCGAAGCGCAATTTTTACTCCTTTACCAAAATATCTACGTCGACATGGGGCCTCTCCTTCAAAACCCTAAAATTAATTTACACTGCTACTTACCTAGGCAGCATTTGCTACGGGGCCCCCGTGTGGGCTGACAGAGCAACAATCGGCGCGGCTCGTCGCAAGTTGCTACAAAGCCAACGTCTTGCTCTTATATTCTTATGCAAAGCTTACAGGACCACAAGCACCGAAGCCTTACCTGTGTTAGCCGGAGTTTTACCCGTTGACCTTGAGATTCAGCGTCGTGCGACAATTTACTATCATAAAAAAAACATTGACAACCCGTTCTTTTTAAGCGCTCGCGATAAAATTAAAATAGCAAGACTGTTTGAACCTTTAGAAAACTCTGTGCAAAGCCTAATCTCCGAATGGCAGTCACGATGGGACTGTTCCACCAAAGGGCGACACCTTTATAATTTTTTCCCTAATATTCGTGAACGGCTATCCAAACATTGGATGGATATTGATCACTGCGTTTCTCAATTCCTGACCGGTCATGGAAATTTTAAGGCCAAACTTTACGGATTTAAACTAGTAGCATCACCCATGTGCGAGTGCTCGACCGAAGGCAACATGTTTGAACAAACCGCGCATCATGTTCTCTGGGAGTGCAGTCTCTGGCAGGACGAAAGAACTACTATGCTAAACAACCTATTCTGTACATCTGGAGTAGCATACTACGGTGATCTCGTGGACAGCGCTAGGAACTTCCGTGCCTTCAAGCGTTTTTGCCACAATTATTATTGGCAACAGTCAAACACAATAAACTCCAATATTAACTTAGCTTTAGCTTAGGAGTCACAATTATTAACCTTATTTCCGTGGTGCTCCCCCTTAAGTTCTTTGACTTTCGGTCATTGCAACTTTGTGCTGTCTCCCGCTTTTATGGGGAGGGAAATTGGATTCTTCCTACTCCTCCTATTTTCTTCTGATTAATTTCGTTGCGGGTCCCAAGACAGTATTAGCATGTCCCTCGGGCTCCCTGAGATCATATCAAAGGGTTTTCGTGGTTGGATGCCGCTGTCGATCCTGGCGACACAGGAGATACAGTGGTGGGAATGTGTGGTGGGCCAAAGCCCGTAAAAAAAAAAAAAAAAAAAAAAACTTATATGTCCATTTCTGTAACGTGTATGTAATAATGTACACGCTTCTGCCAAATTTCATCGAAATTAGTTGAATAGTTTTAGTAAACATTTGCTGTAATAAAAGCTTTATATTTTTAATGTTTTAAATAGTAACTTAACGTTTTAATACTAATTAAAACATATTTTAATATTTAAAAGATTCTAATGATAACTTTCAAGTATTCGCTCAAGTGTTTCCTTGAAATTTCACGTTAAGTTAAGCTTTTTGTACATCAAGATCGTTTTGCGGTAATGCTTTTCACCCAATTACTCTAAAAGGAAGGGTAATGTAAGTATGTGTATATAATTACGTTTGCTTGTTCAACGTAGCGAAAAAAACAATGATTCTTATGAGCGAGTGTCAATAGATTTAGAATAACGGACCGGCTATAAAATCTCTCATAGTTTATTTGGTACAATATCGTCCGGTTACATTTTATTACTTTTATTCCTACTTTTATTTGATTCCAATTTTTTAACCCCAAATGAGTTATCCTGCATAACACCGTCTCAATTGGTCGACTTTCTCCTCACCTTTTTGCTCAAACAACTTTTTCAACCTCAACTTAGTTTGTTTTTTAAATAACATTGTCCCATCTAATTTTTTCAATCTAAACTTTGTTCTTTCGCAAGACACCGTCCCAGTAAAGATGCTGGGATGGCGTCATGTGAAAGAACTGAGTTGATTTTGAAAAAAATTATAGATAGGACAATGTTATCAAAAAAAACTAAGTTGAGGTAAATGAGTCAAAAGCATTCTCCTTTTTCTTACCTGTCCATGATTGATGAAGCCGTGTCTGTGCGCCAGGTCGTCCGCCCTCCCGTCAGGGACATGCAGCGCGAACTGATCATGGTACAGCGGCACACACAAGTCCAGCACTGTCAACAGAACCACCAACGCGAGCATACCGGCATAGCGGTACACCGGACTCAAACCGGACTGAAACCGGACTTAAACCGGACTTGAACCGGACATACCGGTTGAAGGATTTAAACACTGTGGGAAACGTGAGATCTACCCAAACTGGACTTAAATCAGACTCGAACCGGACATACTTTAAAATAACGTTCAAAACACTGGAAAAATCGCGAGTAGCTAATAATTTTTAGCGAACATTTTCTAACATGTATCTAGCTAACGGATCGTATCACGAGATCGCGACAAGAATCGTTACGTTACGTAATTTCGTCTGCTGAGGCGTGCGGCCCCGAGCTCGCTCGCGGCCCGACTGATTCGCGTGACCACCACTGACTTTGTTAGCGCATGCGCCCTCCTTCCCGCCCTTTTAATTGGAGAGGCCTCTACCTGTCTATTGTTAGGCAAATTGATGATCGAGAGTTTCTTATGTCTCTTGACATTGTGTGACGAGAATGGAATGTATGTGCCGCGATTATTCTTCAGCTTTTTATGAACCAAACAAAAGAAGAATACAATGTATTATGTGCCATCAGAGAATTGGTACCCACGTTACTTTTTCGGGCTAATTTCGGGCTAACAAGCTCAGCCGATTGGTAATGACTAATGAGATATGACTGACATACATGTATTAGGCTCGACTTAACCCGAACCAATAATGTAGATCCGCTTATTTTGTTTCTCTGATAGTAAATATGTACTAACCGCGTTTAAAATACGTTTACTCTCATGGTCAGTTCACAGTACAATGCGATGAGGAAATACATCTTTAAATGAGCTATTTAAAATCAAACTTTATTTATTATACAAGAAGATATTAAATCGACAGACTTGCCGCTCGCGTTGCTGGGCTGCCTAATCGTGCCTATCGAAGTTTCTGAGATCGACGTGACATTTACAACAGTCTGAAGAGTCTGAAGCATTTCCACATCATATACACGACAAAATAGCTTTTGCCGAAACAGCTGTTTTGTTTTCGTTCAGTCAATTTTTTAAGTGGCTTTTTAATTTTAATGAAACTTTGTTTACGGATCGTCTTTGGCTAAACAGCCGATATGTATCATGCAAGATATGTATACCGATACGTATTATGCCTTTGGTTATGTACCTATGATTGATCCCAGGCATAAATTACACAAATCATATTATATAGTAGCCTATGTCTACACAGCGTACGTTATAGAGATAGATTTCAGACATCACTTCACCGACATAGAAAATAATAATATTATTTAAAACTTGGTACTGAAAGAAATACGAAAAGTGTATGTCTCTTAGCGCACGCTTAAACTACAATGTCAATTTTGATGAAATTCAATATAAATATGTTTTAAGTTTCCAAAATATAATTTTTATTTTTAACCCCGAAAATTAACAACTCTCCCGCTTTAAAGGAATTTTGGTGCAATAAAGTTGCGAGCAACATCTAGTATTAAAAAATAATTATGACTACATCAACTATATCAATATTTAAAGTAAGATTGTAGTACACAAGAATCAACATTTATAAAAAAACTTGCTACGTTTACGAAACCAAATTGCAAATTTAACATTTTAGACTCAACATTTCGAGCCAAATAGAGTTCAAATATCAGTTAAAATACTCTGAAAGCTCATGAAATATTAATACCCTTTTTCACGAGACTCAAAAATTAGTTGGAAACACTTTAAATAAGTAATACTCAACATCTAACTGACTGCGTGCGCCATCTATGTGATGGAAACTGAAACTACGATTCTTAGAACCTTCGCTTGTATTTTATAATGTTACTATCTAGTATCTACGAATAATAAAAACTAAGGAAACGTTACTCCCATTATACTTAAATCGTTTTGAATTTGGTTCTCAAAGTTCTTTTCGCACACTAAAATATTATGGCAATAGGAAACACTACATTCAAATGACAAAATAAAGCCGTTGACAATAATTGTCACTTCTACAACTACCCAAAATTTTTGCATGTATTCGGGCCTTTTTTTACATAAAGTATGCATGTATTCGGATTTTGTACAATCGGAACTTTTTTGACACAGTTACTCTTCCTTTGCTTTTATTATTCTTGTATATTCTGTCAGTTGATATGGTGTCGGAAATTTGGAATATTATATTGCACCAGTTAATGGATAGATTATATTAATTAAATTTGTATAGTCTTAACAGTTATTTTTACATCATTTAATTTCTATTTTAGCGTTTGTTTTTATACATTTTAACTAGGCTGTAAAAACAATTGAAGTTTTTTTTTTTAATGTTCATAATATTGGACTTGCGTATGTTACACAATTCGTAATTTTATCACTGGACTAATGCTATAAAGGCAGCATCTATTTATCCGGGTACTGTACGAATACCAGTACCAGCTAATTGTCCAGCTATAAGTTCGGTTACAATTCTTCTTATTTTTTATTAAAAAAAAAGACGGGTTGCACTCCGGGAGTGCCGGCAGAAGTGAAAACTTGATTATTAACGTTGTGCATTTTTTTAACCCATTTTTTTTAAAATCGATTTTTAAAAAATCGATTTTTTTAATTAATCGAAACCCTTACAATCGATTAAAAAATATCGACAATCGAAAAAAAACAATCGATTGTTCGATTAATCGATTTCGATGTTACAACACTACTCTCCAACCGTCTTACGGTTTTTCGATCAGCACGAGAATCTGACGCGAGTTTCACAGTTTTTACCCATCCCACAAAAGTGCTCAACGCCGCTAAAGAAGTTTTCACTTCAAAAATCTAATATACCACTATTCACTAATATACCCAGACGAATAAAAAATAATTATTCGTGCCATACCTGGACTAATAGTCACTTCGTATTATGAAAGTTGTTATTTGTATTATGCATTATATTGTAAATTATGTTTAAACTATGTTAAAATTATGTTGTAAGTTTTATCACTTGAGTGACAGCGCTGTTACGTGACTGGAATAATTAACGGCAGTTTGATAGTTAACTCAACACTAATAGCTCAATTGCTTTAAACTTTGCCGTTAAAATTTATAGTTAAATTATGTGACGCGAAAAAGATTTCTTGTGTTAAGTTTACGATCTGTTTTTATCAATAAGTAGATGACGCCCGCAACTCCTTTGCTCCAAAATTTGCTTATCGCGCGGGAACAGTATATTTTTTCGGTATCCTATGTCCTTAACCGTATCTCAAAGTATCTCCATGCCAAATTTCAGCAAAATCGGTTCAGCGTTTTGACAGTGAAGAGGTAAAAGAAAGAAACCTCTTAACGCCCAAACCGCTGAACTAGTTTTGCTGAAATTTGGTATGAAGATACTTTGAGTCCCGAGAGAGGACATATGATACTTTCTACCCCGGAAAAAGGTATGTTTACCGCGTGACAAGCGAATTTAGACGCAACGGAGCGTCATCTAGTTATTTAAAGACATACAGACACGCTTTTTAGTCCTCCAAAACCAAGTGTTACCAGGCTCCTCCTTGGCAACTAACAATGTGTAACGAGATTTTAGACGTAAGAATATATAATCCATCATTTAAACGTACATTGAAAAAGCCGTGAAAATATAAAAATATTTGCGTAGAAAAGTTACACATTCATTTTCTACATAATTCGACACGTGTTTTCCACTCAAGGTTTTTGGGCCAGTCTGGGTCTGTCAATCGTTTATCGAAATATCTTTTCTTTCATCTAAAATACAAAGAACGAGAACAACATTATACAATACTAGCTTTTGCCCGCGGCTGCGCTCGCGTTAAGAAGTATTTTATATACAAACTTTCATCCCCTATTTTAACCCCTTGGAGTTGAATTTTATCAAAATCCTTTCTTAGCGGATGCCTACGTCATAACATCTACCTGTATGCTAAATTTCAGCCCGATCCGTCCAGTGGTTTGGGCTGTGCGTTGATAGATCACCATGTCAGTCAGTCACCTTTGAGTTTTATATACAGGGTGCAATTAAACCTTTCTGCAAATTTTGATACATTGATCCTTGTTAAAAATAAAAATACACGTATTTTTTCTTTTATAGTCACTCAGTACTAAAATGTTGAGAAATAGCTTCCGAAAGTTATCCTAAAAAACACTACAATTAATGGACACGACGCGTCGCCCGCGCGTGACGTGCCCCCGCGCGCGCGCCTCCCCCCGCGTTACCCCCGTTCATTCCCCCGCGCCGCGAGTGACCATTCTGCAACGATTTTAAATGGGATAAAATATGTTATTGAAAAAAAAATAACACCCAATTTTTTTTGTTAAATGAACTCTCCTAATGATACCTAAACCCTGGAAAAAATTTGCCAGGAAGTTTTAATTGCACCCTGTATACCCTGTATACAGGATGTAACAAAATTAAGAGATAATAATTTGTACGTGTTTTTATATGTGTATGTGCATCCTTTATATCAAAGATCTTACCATCAAGTAAAAGCTCTGAAAGAGTTACTTTTAACTTCGTTATGTAAGAAACTCCTGAAGCCAATGCTCATAAAATAATTTTAAAAAAGTTACTCGTTCAGCTCTGTTACATTGAACTCTATAGCTCAATTTTATAATAATCATATCTTTAAACGAGCAATTCTTGTATATATATATAATTGTAATCTCAGAATCGGCTCCAACGATTTTCATGAAATTTAGTATAAAGGGGGTTTCGGGGGCGATAAATCGATCTAGCTAGGAATAATTTCCATAAAATGTCATTTTATGTGTGTTTTTTGAATTTTTGAATACCGAGCGAAGCTCGGTCATATAGCTAGTAATATTAATAATATCTATGGACGCTTCACACCACGACAGTCTGGCCCCGTGCTAAGTACCTAAAGGACTTGTGTTACAGGTACCAGACAACGGAAGTACCTAAAGGACTTGTGTTACAGGTACCAGACAACGGAAATATATTTAATACTTTTATACTATACATATATTTAAGATTTTGTATGTAATTGCATTGTAATTGTAATTTAATGTGTATCTTCATGTGTAGTAATAGAGTTCAGTATCGAATGGCTCACTTACAAATACATCGCATTTCCTTGTCACTATGCAATGTAAGCAGACTCTTAAGGTAGCTTTCTGACCTTCGCAGCGAGCGCGACCGAAAAAAGAATAAATAAAATGCCACTTTATGAATTATTATTTTAAGCCAATATTGATCTAGACCCATGCCGCCGCTGTTGTAGTGGCGTAGAGCAAAAAACCTATAGCCTATGTCATAAAGTGGCATTTATTTTGATTTTTGTCGGTAGTGGTCGCTTGCCGCGAGGATCTGAAAGTCACCTTTACGCACAAAATATAAATGCGCGCTTTCTTAAGGGGGCGTCTAACCCAAAATTTTCGATTTTATAATTCATTTTTATACTTGAAAATAAGCCCCGAATTGTTTCATTTTCTAAAATTAGGTACTACATTATATTTCCAAGAATTCGATCTGAACAAAACCACGATATCTTAAAATTTTCTCGATAGAAAAAAATCACAAAAATGCATCTAATTTTCACGAATTTTTCATTTATTGGCATAACCGTGCATTGAACTAAGTTATTATTTTAACAAATTTTACAAAATTCAATCATTGAGAAACCGACCTAGCGGATTTTTAAAATATTGTATTTTATCGAGTTATTTAGAAAAAAATAATTTGGCAATGAATCCGCGTCGTCCTTTTTCACCGGGCATATGAAAGACGGGCGTGAATTTGAAGAGAGAAGGACGATGTTTGATTTTTTGGGTTAGTCGCCCTCTTAACGAGGTCTACACCTGCGCGTTACAAATAGGCCTAACATATTTACGATTAAACAAATAAAATTCTACTCACATTTCTAAGAATAAAGTAAGAATATAAAGTTAAACGAAACAGCGCGATCTTTGACCTGCTTCTAAGAATTAGTTACTCTTAGAAATAAATAGGCTCTACGAAGACTTAACTAAAAGTCTCCTAACACCGTCCTTTGATGGTTCCATTTTCAAACTTTTCTTTCGTGTTCAAATCACCGATGAATATGATAATTGATATTTTGTCTGTGACTTTGTAAGGTCAAAGTAATCGGTATATTAATAAAGTTCGTTAAAATAATAAAGTTTTCGTCTTATTTCAATTATAAATCTATACTTTTATTTAAAACCGAAGAGTTTGTTTGAACGTGATAATCTGAACGAGAACGTGATACACTGGATCGATAATATTAAATACTGGACGACATGACAGGACATAGAGTAATTTTTACGGAAAATGTACGGTTTCACGTACTTAATTTCTTATTTACACGGATGGAGTTGTATGAAAAGTGAACGGTATCACATGTACATCGGTACGGCACTTTTTTGCCACGGCAGCTTAATTATGTCTTTCTCCATGACCTACTGTAATAATATCATATTGAAAAATATAATTTACAATAAAATCGTCGTTTACAAAAAATACAAAATTTGACTAATTTAAAAATAAACAAATAAGCACTAAAGTAAAAAAAAAACTAGGTCATAAGCTGCGATATTATATTTCTACTAAATTTTAATAAAATTTGTATGGACCAATTGTGATCCATTGAATGCGTTTCAAAACAATGGTTTCGGATATTCAATGCAAATCAAAAAGAATAATAATTCTTTGTTGTCAATATATTTTTATTATTCGTACTTGATTTGCATTGACATAATATTATATTTCTTGTAAAGCGGCCAAACCGCACGTTTGGGCTGACGCATAAAAATCGAGCCTTAGTGTCTAAACACACTTGGCCGAAAATACGTGGCCAAAGTTCGGCATGATTAGAGATAAACTACGATAACATGGCGCGCCCCTCCAAAATTCAAAACGTTTGAAGTGGGTTGTCAAAACGTTTGAAGTGCGTTGTCTTGCGCGGTTGGCTGGTTATGATTAGTTGACCAACAAATCTTGGTAATAAGTGACATTAAGTTAAATATTACGAGTACTGGTTGATTGGTTGAATACTTACTACATACAAACTCTTTCATAAAGATGTGACTACACACATTGAAACAGTAATTTAGAGGGGCGCGCCATGTTATCGTAGTTTATCTCTACGCCTGCAATGTATTTTAAATTACCGATGGCACACAATGCCGAAATTACGTCGCGTTATATTGTATGCGTAGCGCATTGCTGGCGAATCATGGCGAACTTCGGCCGCATATATTCGACCGTGTGTGTGTAGACACTTATAATTGTACTATTGTAAACAAAATATAATAATTAATTTACATGAATAACTTGTTACAATAAAAACTACGTCTGTATTCTCTGACTGTAACGTTTCTTCTGGCGGAAACCTTAGTTCAGTAGACTGGGTATTTCCGCATTTCTGCGTGTGCTAACGTCATTATAACTTAGCTGTTCCCAGTATTACAACACTTACACCTCGATGTCTGACTTGCTATCAAGATAGGTAACATTTGTAGAGTTGAAATTGTAGATGTTTAATGGCCGATTTACATTATTTCAATCTAGTTATCCAATCCAGCCCTTTTGATAACTTAATTTTAAAAAATCTGCCTAATCCTAAAAAATTTGGTGGCAAAATGGTCGCACATTTATTTTTATATTGGTCATACATACATAATATAGTGTGCAGTTGACAAAAGATGTTAAGCATCTCAGTAATGCCAAAAATGTACGGCCTTGTTATATTTTACAATTTATATTTGTCCATATACATTTTAAATCATAATAAATTTATTTTGTCAAAGGCAAACTTGATTTCTATTATCATGATAAATCTCTTGATAGTTTCAATCCCAATTCTAATCAACGATACGCCCACTTATACGGTGTCAACAATTTCACTCCCATCGTAAACACTTTATGCACCGTAAACTTTAGTTCGAACGTTAAAAAGATTATGTCAGAATACCAACGCCTACTATTTCGTATTTTCCTCAAGGATTTTATTACCAAAGTAAATTAATTCTATTGTTCCTTACCTGATTCTCTTAACATTTTAATTATAAGATTTAAGTGTTAAAATTATCAAATAACTTTAAGACCTGCTCGTTTATCTACGCCGAAATAAGTTAAATGTTATAATCTCTTCATAATAGAAAGATCCTTTTAAACTATTTAAGCGCTACACTTAATGTATGATGTCTTGTTCTTGTCTGATAAATTGTAAAAGTAGCTTGACGGACAAAAAAACTAAGTGATATAAATTTTGGGTGAGTACTGTGTACGTTCTAGGTATTCCTTACATAGAATGAAAGTGGCAGCGCTAAAAGAGTAACTTTTTAAAATATTGCATGGGCAAATTTATCACGTTGAGCATTTCAAATATAGAAGTAGGTTGTAAATCATTGAGCGCTGTGAACCTGTGAAAAATCACACACAATCCAACCAAACAACGCAGAAACGGATTTTCATCTGTTTTGGATGATTTAGACAGTATTTTCAGAGCGAAGTAACGCGTCTTCAAATACTGCAGTGCCTGGTACAAGATTTTAAATGTCCATGTGGTTGCCCAACAACTTACGGCTTTCTCGCGACATAGTCGACCTAGTCCAGACGAATGAGCAGGTCAATACGCCTGGGACTAACCATGTGCGGGTTTCCTCCGATTTTTCTTCACCGTGCGTCCGTATTATGTACTTGAGTTCTGAAAATGTCTTATATAATATAAGACACGCCTTCACCCCGGATCGAACCTGCACCATCTCAAGTGCTAACCAAAGATCTACCCAATAGGCCACGGACTCTTCTTTTCTCTAAATAAACACGATAAAAATAGTTGTGTTTTGCTACAATGTAGCGCCTTTTGCGGTTGGTTTTTCTAGTCAATTTAAAGTAAATCTGCTTAACGGTGAGGTTTATATCGTGTTTTATGAGCCAATAAAGTTGGTTCGAAGCAACGTCGTTAATTTAGGGGATAAAATTAAAGTCTTCAGCGCCTTTAAGGATTTGTTGATTCAATTATCGTGCTTGTTTTGACCTAAATGAAGATAGTACCTAATCGGATTATTAATCCTAACTATAAAGATGACTACGACTAAAATATGAAGAGTTTTAAAAAGGAGGACGAATACGAAGAATAAAAGAATACGAAGAATTCGAATACAAAATGCGGATGCGGGTGTTAATGCGGATACGGATACAGATACGTATACGAATAACGATAAGGTTACGGATGCGGATACGGGTACGAATACGATTACGGTAACGGATACAATTACGGATACTGACTTTTATTCCATTAGAATTCATTAGATTATGAAAAATAAAATAAGGATTTATTAAGGCACACAAATATTTTTGCCTAATGGCTGGTTTACACGTATTAACCTATCAATCCCCGTAAGGCCCAAGTGGGCCGCGATACCAAAAGATTTCCAAGAATTGCCAGATCGATTAAGTTGATAAGTAGTAACTACATTTTAACTTAATTTGAAGTGCCTGCCCGAAATGTGTCAAGTGACAGTGCCAACATAATAGAAAATAGACAAATTTCTAATTTCTTTGCTTAGTACTTAACTAAATTTTAACTTGCTACTTGCTACTAAATTTTGTGTTTACATGCAATAAATAACTTAAAATTTAGTTAACTACTTATCAACTTAATACGTGTAAACCAGCCATAACTGTACAACATTCCTGAAGCAAAAACCTGACTATTTTTGCTCGCTAATTGAATACCGCCCACGGGCCAAATAACTCTTCCGCTATCTGGAATCACTGAGTTAAACAACGAATTATATTCTTGGGGGACTCAATAAAGGGAAAAACTGGGATTCATGCACGCTTAGAATTTGCAAATGTGACTTTTGGGAGTGCTACTTTTTTGGGAGGAAATTCACGATGTGTTTCCTAGTTGACATTAAATGATGCACTATTAGGGTCAGCGCAGACAGAACGGAGTACAGCGCAGATGATTTTATTAACGCACTTGAAAATAAACTTTAAGTTTTTATAATAAAGTACATAAATGCTTAAACCTTACAAAAAATACTCGCGCGTCCTCGAGGATACGCGGAAATGTCTTATCGCACTTTGTGTAATATTTTTTTTTATAATATCTATGGACGCTTCACACCACGTCAGTCTGGCCCCGTGGTAAGTACCTGAAGGACTTGTGTTACGGGTACCAGCCAACGGAAATATATTTAATACTTTTAAACTACACATATTATATTTAAGATTTTTATTATATGATACACATATTTAATACACATCCATGACCCAGGAACTTTGAAAACTTTTTTGTTCCGCCGGCGGGGTTCGAACCCGTGACCCCCGGCTTGAGCTACCAACAGCTCACCAACTGAGCCACAGAGGTCGTCGTAATTAAAAGTTTTTTTTCAAGTGAGTTCATAAAATCCTCTCCGCTGCGCTCCGTTCTGTCTGCGCTGACCCTTAGAACAAAGCATCGCTGTATTGCTTTGTGGACTGCGGTAAGTAGCCTCAGCGTTTTTTCAACTTAATGCATCGTCAGACACGATGTTTTGCAGAAACGACGGACAAAATGAAGGGTAAATGACGCGCATTAAGGCCGTCCCCCGAGCAAACGACCTTATTATTTTTATTATAGCTTTGTAGCTTTCAAATAATGAGTTTATAAGGCTTGAAATACGGTAAATTACGGTATCTCCGTAAGGAACGCCCTTAAGCATGCGGAGACGCGCGACAATACAATCTTAATTCTATTGTCGCGCGTCTCCGCAACGCTAAGCGACATACAGTGCGGTTCGTTACATTAACAACGCAATGCACCGCAGTGTTGCCTCGCACCAAAAACTTCTATTTAAAAATAGAAGTCTTTGCCTCGCACTTTTAAGATTTTGGAATCCCTCTATGAGTAGATCGGTTTTATTTATTTATTTATACTTTTTGCACAATGTTGGTACATAGGCGGACTTAATGCCAAATGGCATTCTCTATCAGTCAACCTTTTGGTATTCAGAAACAAAATTGTGTAGGTGCCAATAGTGCGAGAAGATCGATCTAAATTTAGGGTCATAAGCGAGCATTTCAGTTAGCAATACGAAACTATTCTAATGATACATAAAGTACTTACTATATTTACATAAAAATATCAGTCTATAATCTATATAATATAATATATGAATGTCGGTTGGTTTTAATGGCAGATACAGATAAAGAAACTATTCAACGCAATCAGATGTACGCTTCTTTTAAGAAATCGACATCTCGCAGAATAGAAAGTCATTAAAACAACTATCTTTATACTCATAATGACTTTCATTTTCCTCAACAATAGCTTTTGAAGATTTTCTCCGGGAAAGGAACTGAGCTCTCTTCAACCCCATTCAAGCTCCTTCATTATATTCCATTCACCTTAATTGTCTGTCAATATCATAATTCAATTAAAGATTTTCGATAGTGAAAATTATAGGGGAATCCCCGCTTAATCTGGAACCAATGATACCTTATTATCATTGGATTTAATTGATTTATCAATTTCAGTATCGGCCATGGTATTCTGTGAACGATAGTGTAAATTATGTTTCACCTATTTTTTTTATAAATGTACAGGTATGTAATAACTAAAAACTGAACGCAAACTTCCTACTTTCTATTAAAGAAAGAAAATAAAGTTTTGAGAAACGAAATTACGTCTTTTGCCGTGATATGATTTTTTTAAACTTGGGGGCTAGCGAGGAACGGGTAACCCGATGCAAAGAAACTAGCATCACCCATGGACACTCGCAACATCAGAAGACTTGTAAGTGCGTTGTCGGCCTTTTAAGAAAGAATGCGCACTCCGTGAAGGTTTGCTGGTCGTGAATGCAGGTGGCGACAGTTTATTTCACAGAGATTATTGTAACTAAAGAGTCTAAACTTGTTACTATTTATATTTAATACTATTTATCACACTCCGTTCAGCCTTCACAAGATGTAAATATTACACAAGATATATTTTCCACTTGCGACTGTGTGAAAGCATAGTGTAAGGGCCCCTAGACGATCAATTTTATTGCGCAACATCACGTTTTGTGCAATTTTATTGACCGTCTAGGGTTAATATTAACACAACAATAACACGCCTGCCTTATATTATTTCCCACCTTATTTCCAAATAAATTGTACGATAAAATATTGTTCAATATAAGGTTGCGTTTCCACTGAAGCGGAGCGGAGCGGAGCTTAGCGGTGCCCGAATTGACCAATCGTGTTATTCCAGCGAAATGACAGCGAAGATTTCGAGCATGGTGATGCACACACCGCACAGCTTCAGTGGAAACGCAGCCTTATTGTAGGGGCCCGCTAATAGACATTTTGTATTTGTAGTCACAAACTCGTGAAGGAAATAGAAACAAGATTTCAACATCACGTTGAAACCCGCAGTTCTCAGAAACGGAAATGCTCAATGATTCTGCTATCAGTGACTTTTGCAAAGGTTTTTTTAATTAAAAAACATGGCAAGGAATGATTCAGGGAAATCCTAGGGATATTTCCGTCAATAGAATGCAGCTAATGTATACAGTTCTAAGAAACTTAGATACAACCTCCAAGAAGTGATAACGACGCGTTGAGTGATAACGAAGTCGCTTTTTTTCCCTCATGTCCCTTTGTTCCCTTTAATCTTTAAAACTACGTAACGGATTTTGATGATTCTTTCAGTGTTAGATAGCCTATTTATCGAGGAAGGCTATAGGCTATATTTTATCATACTAAGACTAATAGGAGCGAAGAAATAGAGGAAAATATGGAATAAATGGGGAAAATTATTTGAAAGGGGCAAGGGCTAACTTGAACGCGCTAATCTTAGGAACTACTGGTCCGATTTGAAAAATGCTTTTTTTTTTTTATTGAGGAAGGCTATATTTTATCACGCTAAGACTAATAGGAGAATGTGGAAAAAACGGGGGAAATTATTTGAAAGGGCTTATCTCGCGAACTACTGGAGCAATTTTTATGTTATTTGGCACAGATAAGAAGTAGACCTCGTGAAGGATCATAGGCTATCAATTTTAATCATTTTTTCAGTGGCTATATGTTTTATACCTGTGCGACGCCGGGGCGGGTCGCTAGTTACAAATACAAATAGTTTCTTGACCATAAATTATTGGTTTACAAGCATTTTTACAAGTAACGGTCCCCCAAACTAGGCGAGGCCTATCCTATGGGAGAGTTTAAAAGAGTACAAGGTGGAAAAATTGCGGCTAACGACTTGCGATTGCAGATTAATAATATTAATTAAGAAAGTGTGTCTGTCCGTGTGATGATGTTACAAACTATTCATAATATGGACTTCTTTGACTGCAAATAAATTATTTTTATTTTATTTAACGCTACTACTATTTAACCGATTTCGATGAACGTCGGTACGAAAATAGTTGAAATATTGAGAAAAGATTAAGATCTATACCCTAATTCTTCCATAGTAATCCTAATTATCTATGTTTTTAGTAATCCTAAAAACATAGACAGAGATTATTGCAGTCGAAAAGTAATGGTAGGTATTGGGATTACTCTTGCAGGCTTTAGCATGGTCACCACTCAGCAAAGAAACGGTTTCTTTTTAGTTTTTACTAATGATTAGACAAAGTGATAGATTGCTTGAAAATCATGCTAAACTCATAAGCATGTTCATTCTTTTTCGTTTGGAATGTTGTTGTGCTAAGCCTGATGAAAATAACTTATTTTTTCCAACGCTAAAACCAAACCCACGAGTTTCGAATCAAGACCCACGCGTTAAGCCACTGGGCCACGGAGGCGTTAAATACTATACACAACTCAACTTCGGTCTTAAGTTCCAGCAGTCGGAAGGCTTTTGTCCGCTTCTCCTAGAACTTCGTTCATGGTCGAAGAATGAAAATGTATTAATATGACGTACATTTACCGTCATATTCGTGTTATATACAGAAGATTTATATAAAGGGTATATCATAAGATAACACTTTAGCCCTTAGGGTTTGTATTGTGTAATTTGTGTAGAAGTTACCGTGAAGTTTTATTTTAAGTGTTGTATGGGTAAGATCATGATTTTTGGGTATTCCTCATAAAACATAAGATTCAAAAGTCATTTCAGCGCATTATGGAGGCGAAAACTTCTTGAGCGGTATTGTGAATTTTTTTGGATGTGTAAAATGTTATATTCGCGGACACGTGACCTGTTCGAATATTCGTAAGACAGGGAGAGTAGATGCCAGCGTGGGGTCGATCCTCCTCGCTCCTCTTTTGAACTTTTTTTACATGGGAAAATTCTTAGCGCATCCCCATCCCCATCTCGGCCGGGGTATGTGGGACTCTCCGTAGGATCTACCCACTAGAACCCCCGCTGCACTCTCCGCTTAGGCATAGTTACTCTTCTTTTGACCTAGCAAAAATGAATGCCATGGTCTGTTCCTTTTTTCCAAAGTGCAACTCTTTTTTCTTTTGAATTTCTCCCGCAATCGGTTAAAAACAAACGCTACGAGTTATTACTCTAAAACTAGTAAACTATTTCCTCGTTCAACTGTACTTATTATATTGTAGCCCGCATAAGCTTCAGGAGTCAGAACTGCACAAATATTTAGTACCTATTGAAACTTCTGGGGTAAACTGAACCGAGAACAAACACTGCTCGGCTATTCTTTGTTAATGCTTAATGTTTATTGTATAAAACTTTCGCCATCACTATTTTCAGATCAGTGAATGCACAGTATAAATATTTTATAGCTCATGCTTAAAATCAAACTCTAACAACACCACAGATTATAAAAGTGTTCTGAGAACAACACAGAGACAAAACGCGCATATTATACTGCATTCTTTAGATATTAAAGTGCCTATTTAAGGACATAATATTTAAGGCCCTATAGTGGTTATTATGCTGAAAGTCGACTCTTTATTATTTTTATTATTTTGTGATCAATAAACTTGCAAAATTTCAAGAAAACCGTACCTTGAGAGTCTTAAAAGGCACAGGAACACAAAAAGAGTCTAGGAAGTACGGTTTCTTCAATTTATGCATAGAAATAAGAGTGTTACTTTTTAATCCAATTTGAATTGAAATCTATACCTTTTCACTTTAAAACGTTAAGGTTTGATTAAATAACACTGTGTAAGGAGGTCTCGAGTATGCTAGAAGAAACAAGACTTGTCAGCTGTGATGATGATGGTGCTGATAGGCGTATCAACGCAATTTATTCACCACGATTTAGGATATTTCCCTAATAGAAATATATGTAAATTGTAACGCATGACTCTACTGCACCCCATACAAACACCCCCAATATCCTGGTCCATTACTCCGCCAGAGGGTAGGCAGATATTAGCCGACGAAACGTCAAAACTCCGTGGAACCTCGTTAGTTCGAAATTTGAATATCAGCCAATCAGCGCGCGGTGGGACGATCCCGCGCAAATTGCATTTTCATTGGCTCCTGGCGGGGGTGTTTTTTTTTAATTATTTTGTTTTATTGCTTAAACCTCGAGGTAAACGTAATGACGTTTACCGTTCACCGAATAAGGTGATGTTTTTGCCATCATAAAACTTTTTTTATAAAAAACTGTTAAGAGGTGCTGGAATTTTTGCGAAACTATATATTTTAATGATACTCGTTATTCTAAGTGTCAGGTCACACTTATACTAGATGCAACGCAGCGCCTTAAAATACCGATAAAAAATTTAGGTTGATTTTCTTTCACTGACAGCTTCGCAGCCAAAAGTAATATAAATATTAAGTATCTGAAAAGGCTGAGGGTTTTTTATCACTTCTTACCATGAAGGCGTATAATTTGTATTTTTAAAAGCTTATTACTTTACAGAATATTATAGCTTTTAGCTAAATTAGCTAATTCGACGCCATAATTTTTTAAACGTTTTTACAATAAAAAATTCCAGAAACTTATACTTTCTGGAGATACTTGCTTGCTTGCTTTTTCTGTATTTTAAAGTTAAATTTTACATTTATATCTTTAAAGAAACGACGCGTTTCGTTGCGTCTTGGCGTCTTATCACGTCTAGGTGTGAACTGATCCTAAATCATAACTAAGTGATTTTTTACTTTGAAGCTGTAAACAAAATTTTTAATCAGTTCATTTTCACCTTAGCTTAAAAAATTTTTTGCATTTTTACTGTGATTCAGTAAAAATGCAAAGAATTTTTCACTAGGGATAGCCAACATTTATACAATTTAATATTGCTTTGCTCTTTTAAAGAAAAAACGTTGTATTTATATGATTTCTTAGAAAGGGCAATCAGAAAAATCATAAAAAAATATTTTACATCCTACTTTCCTCACTAGTTAAATATTATTTGTGGTTTATTTTCAGAAAATGTTGACCATAATAATATAAATTATTTGTCAATTACTATGAAAGTGTTTGTCTCAATTTAAAATGCAAGTGCCACAATTTAACTAGAAGCAAATCAAACACTCGAGGTAAACAAATCCGACACATAAATAACTAGATATTGGCAAATATCAATTGCCGTATCAGATCGTTATTTACCAATTCTTGTAAAAGCCAATCAAATGTAATGGTACCCGAAGCGTGTATAAAGTTGGGGGGAATGTGTTTTTTATGACGGTTTCGTACCCCTGCATCCTTGGTTGGAGTTGATGATTCGTTTTGTGGATTTTCGTGAAGTGAGACGGAAAAATGGTTTACCTGCAGTTGGTGACTTGTTTTGGCGGTGATGTATGGTTATAGGCCGATATGCTCCTTACCGACTATAACGCTATGATTAATAATAACAATACTCCCCACAACGGTTTTGGTGATGGTGGCTAGTTTCATTGAAACCAGGCCTGTTACGCAGGAGTAGTTTTATAGTGCCCAAGTGTGTGCGCAGTACACAAGAGCACTCTCTATTCCTATCACTCTCACAACCCAGTGGGACGGAAGACCCATACGACTGGCGAGAGATCAGGCGCAGGACCGACTTTTTACATGCCCATCCGAGGCATGGACTTGTCAGACAATCAGGTGATCAGCCTGCATTGTCCTAACCAAACTAGGAAATAACATGTTTTCCAACGCGGGATTCGAACCCACGACCTCCGGAGTTTAAAGTCAGTCATAATAATCGCACCCCCGGTGCGACACTGGCACTTATGCAAAAATGTAGTTTTTCAGGAGAAGCATTTAAAACTTTGACACCTCACAAAACAATGAACTAAGAATATATAGATGAGATAAACAGCTTATACTACAACGTCACCTTTTAACTTTACTTTTTGATAAATACTAATCACTTTATATTGTAAAATATATACTATACCATTATTTAAGCCTTTCAATCCCCTCAGAAGTGACGTTGTGGCTCTAACGAAAAATTATAACTGTAGTTGTGACACCATGAGTTAAAAAGAAAACAAGAACAAATTGTTTACTAAGTTTTATTTTAAATTATAAATACGTACTGTTATTAACGAAAAAAATAAAACAAGTCAAAACTCTTCAAAATAAACATAAAAAACTTTGTACTTCTTAACATTTCTACATATTAAGTTTAGTACTAGTCCACTTAATAAAGCAGGAGACTGGTTGCTCTCCTGGAGCCTTTTTACTAGTTGCATCGGCTTAATATTGGGTTGATCTGACCAGATTATTCTGATCTTGGCCTGATCTCCAGGGTCTTCTGACATAAATTCTATCTACGGTGACTAGAATATGCAATGTCAAATACATTTCAGAGATTTTCTAGTAAGATAGATACCAGAAAAAAAGATTACTTGAAATTACAAAGAACATAGGGCCTCATACCATACCTAAGAAAGACTCAAAAAATGTATTTTAGGTAAAAACACTCAAAAGTATCGATTAAAATTCATTAATTTTTGTGTATTATGTGGCACATTTATTTTAAAAAACGTAAGGATTGGAGAAACAAAGTCATTTATCAACAAAGGTCATTGTAGTACAAAACTAAACATTGAAAGATGCTTAAATATTGGGGAAATAATGTCACAACTGTACCTTAGGTCACTATTGCTCCAGAATCAAAATGCACTGGCAGGAGGACCGCGCACAACTGACCAATAAAACGATGTTGCTCCCAGCGACGCGTGATTTGAGCCAAAACGGCAATGACACTCACGTCCTCATACGGAAACTATGAGTACTACAGAAGTAACGTTAATGCACCAAGTAAAAAGGTGCTTTAGGATCTTTTTTAGACATTTAACTCATTTTTGCATTTTTTGCAAAAGTGACAGTGTCGCACCGGGCCGGGGTGCGATATATTTTACATTCCTACAAGGATTTGTGTCTATACGTATGCCTTGGTACCTATGAGTGCCTTGACTTTGTGTGTAACCGCTGTCTATAATGTGACTTTTAAAAAGGCTGAGGCATAAATTCCAAACTTCCAAATCCATCGTACGACAAAAACCTCCTAAATTTTATGTTCTATACAATACTTAAATGACTAGATAATTAAAGTGAAAGAGCTGTTTCAAGTAACAATAATCGGGTTAGTTCTAGTTTTGAGCACTTAAGGCCAAATATTAGTTGTAACAATGGCTAGACTAAAGCTAAAATAGTTCACTTAACCGAACATAGATGGCATTGCTCGCCTAAAATATAACAGACGTCCAAAACAAAGTTAAATCTTTAATAATAATAATCATTTATTTCGAACACTTTACATCCATTTAAGAAATTATTTTAATCTTAGAGTGGAGAGAGAGAAGTATGTTTCCCCGGTATGTTTCCCGCGTCTTTTTCCGCTTTAACACATAATATATTATTTAATAAAATAAATAACATAATTATATAGTTTGACGACCCCCGTGGCGCAGTTGTGAGCGCGTTGGTAGCTCAAGCCGGAGGTCGCGGGTTCGAGTCCCGCCGACGGAACAAAAAAAAAAGTTTAAAAAAAAGTTCCTGGGTCATGGATGTGTATTAAATATGTGTATCATATAATAAAAATCTTAAATATATGTATAGTATAAAAGTATTAAATATATTTCCGTTGTCTGGTACCTGTAACACAAGTCCTTCAGGTACTAACCACGGGGCCAGACTGACGTGGTGTGAAGCGTCCATAGATATTATTATTATTATAGTCCGTGCAATCCACGAACTTCCTCCTAATCGTTTATAGTATATGTGTGCAAGCTTTCGCCAATGTTTGAGTGTTATCGGTACACACTAATTACCTATAAGTGTACGCGCATACTACAATAAATAGACCAATTAAGAGAAAGCGTCACGGTCAAAGGGAAAGATGACCCAAAAATTTATGGGGCGCGTCAGTGCAGCCGGATTTATACTTTTTATGAGTGTAGGCCACTTTATTTCCGACGTCCCAATGTACGAAATCTGTCGCCCCCACTAGAAGCAATAACTATTTAGTAATCTTTGACAATGATGATACCTGCGTACAAGGTATCTCACATATTCCGACCAAATCCCCACTGATTTGCGGAAAAGGCTTAAAGTATTCAACCTTAGCCCCTTAACCCTTGTCGCCGAGGCTGTACAGTGTACACTCAGCGACGTTCCGACAAACATTTACATGAACTTAGTAGTAAGTAGACCTTTTTATAGGGGTAGGTTCCCAAATATGATACAGTACACTGGTCAGTGCTTGTGACGTCTACAATCGACGCCATATTGTTGACTCGTTCCAAAACACCTCAGGTAGGTAAATTGACGTATGTTATGATTTTGTTGACACCTGCAACTCCGTTGTTTAGTAGATGATATATATGTGAAGTTTGCACAAAATCGGTAGAGCGGTTCTTCATTTATAACACTTTTAGGGTTCCGTACCCAAAGGGTAAAAACGGGGCCCTATTGGCTATTACTAAGACTTCGTTGTCTGTCCGTCTGTCTGTCTCCAGGCTGTAACTCAAGAAGGGTAATAGCTAGAGAGTTGAAATTTTCACAGATTGTGTATATCTATTGCCGCTATAACAACAAATACTAAAATGAAAAACAAAATAAAATAAATATTTAAAGGGGGCTCCCATACAATAAACGTGATTATTTTCACTTTGTACGTAGCGAAGCTGGTATCGGGCCGCTGGTTTTGTTTATCTACGAGTAACTTCGCTGTCGAAATGTAATTTGACGAAATACTTGTAAGTTTCTACTCTAACCGTAGCCGAGTGTACCTCGCAGATCTGCTTATTCCTGTACTCGCAAACAGTGCGCTGAGATGACAGTGATTCGAGCTAATGCGATCTCGCTTGTTTGGCTCCGGGCGGCCAATTTAATTTGTAAGCAAATACTTTTAGCGCAAGCCGAGATTAGATAAGATCTAGGTCTTATGTTCAGTACATCGTTATTGTTTTATGCTAGGAAAGGAAAGGTTTAGGTTAAAATATATTTCTTTTAACTTAGGCTTATTACCTGTTACTTACATGAGGAACAGAAAATAATTATAAGATGCGTAACGCGGTTGTGCTCATCAGTTCATAACTTACGTGGAGTACTTAAACGATTGACCACGGACGAAACAAGTACCTACTTTTAGACTCTCAAAATATTTTACATGCATATTGCTACGTCAAGACCACAACATTTTTCAGTTACGATGTTAGAAAGTTAAAACTAAACAGTATTTTATAAAAAGACTAGCTGTCCCGGCAAACGTTTCTTTGCCATATAAAGTAGGTATTTCGCCCGTATTATTTTATTGAATTGACTAAATAAGTATGTCGCCATGGCAACGTCGATCGCCATCTCGTCGCACATACAATGGTCGCCGTCAGTCTCAGCTTGTAATAATTTACTATTATTTATTCAACAAATGCACTTATCAATATATAAAGTACCCAGTAGCCGATTCTCAGACCCACTGAATATGCATATAAAATTTGGTTAAAATCAGTAAAGCCGTTTCGGAGGAGTTCGTGGCCTAACATTGTGACACGAGAATTTTATATATAAGATAAAACCGACTTCAAAATTGTACGTACTTAATTGAGAATTAAAATTACGTTATCTCAAAAACTACTGGACCGATTTTAATAAAACTTACAGTATTCCCTAAGTTGAACTATATTAAGTAAAAATGAATTACTCAAATCGAACTTGTAGTTCCGGAGATATACGAATACAAACATAAAAACATACATGCATATTATACACTTTTGAAACATAATTTATACACCATTTAAACACAATTATTAGACACATTTGTTCAGACACTGTACGCCTAATAATTTTATGTACACATGTACATAATTATTAGGCACATTTGTTCAGACACTGATCTAGACTAATAATAATTACAAAAACTGGGAAGTTCTAGAAATATTACATACATACGCTTTGAATCGATAACCTCCTTTTTTGAAGTCGGTAAAAACATGGAGGCAAAAAGCTGTCTTGTTAGAATCTTCACGTAGTAAGGATAGTATTTTAAGTTCTGACTGGACTATGATACAACTTAATTACTTAGTTACCCGCAAGATAATCTTAACCGACTTTATGTGTACTAAAACTACATTATTCTCTTTAATGGCCTAATTCGTTTAGTTACCTGAACAGTAGTTAACCGACGGTTAAGACGGTGGGTTTTATTGTACGAATTAATGTTATAACTTGTTTTAATGTGTGCTGTACTTTTATCTGTTGTATAATGAACTTTGTTTTTATTTTTAGGTTAGTTTATAGTTTGGATGACTTATAAATAGATTCTAAGTCTTTGAAAGTCTTTTGAAGAATGGAGTTAAAAAGTATATCTTTTATTCTAGCGTTAGATAGTAGGAATATAAAATTGAAAATATAATAAGCCATATCCATACTAATATTATAAATACAAAAGTTTGTCTGTCTCTCTGTATGTTTGTCTGTCTACAGTGAATGTATGTCTGTAATTATGAAATTTGGAATGGACAATGGGCATGCTTTGTGTCCAAAGAAAGGACATACAAGGATACTTTTTAAATATCGAAAAAATGTACGATACGAATTTTGGCGTAACAGAGTTACAGGCATTAATTAATATCATATTATATTTGCTTTTATACAACGCAATGAAATTATCGACCAAATCTTAAGCATGCAGACTATAAAAGAAAGTAATAAGTATAAAATATTTGGTAGAGTCATGGAAATACAATGTATTTTATTATTATAACGGTAACAGCTCACATACTTTGGATCGCTTAAATATTATGTATCCAGTTACTGTCATAAGAATGTATATAGGGCACCGAAAAGTGTATGACAGACCCGATTAGGGCCGGGACACAAAAACACGATACGACATCGTGTCGTACCACGTCATGGGAATCCACGACGAGCATTGTACAAAACTACGACGCGACATCGTGACGTGCCACGATATATGGCACGACGTCGCGTCGTAGAAACTCACGACAGTTGTTATTCAAAATTCAAAGAAGACGCATCGTGAGTTTCTACGACGCGACATCGTGGCGTATACCATGGCACGTTACGATGTCGTGTCATAGTTTTTTACGATGCTCGTCGTAGATTCCCACGACACAACGTCGCATCGTGAAACGACGCCGCGTCGTGGTACGACACGACGTCGTATCGCGTTTTTGTGTCCCGGCCCTTACTCCCACGCAGGTTTCGGTGACCGTGGCCGCTTTCATTGAAACTAGGCTAGTTACGCAGGAGTAATTTTATAGTGCCCAAGTGTGTGCGCAGCACACAAGAGCACTCTCTATTCCTTTTACATACTCTCATAACCCAGTAGAACGGAAGACCGACACGTCTGGCGAGAGATCAGGAATATTGAATTTCAATTGAATTTCGTGGATCATTTTAGGCGACTTCCCAAAAAAGAGGTTCTATGCTCAGCTGTAGCTTTCTTTTACTTACTTCCTCTTCTATAGTATGTCAATGGTAAGTATAAAATATTTGGTAAAGTTTATGTCGCGGGGAGTCGCGACCCATGATTGGCTATTATGTAAATAAACCACCAGCCTCAAAGAAATTAGGGGTGAGAAATGGTGAGATGATTTTTAAAGCATGAAGATTTTTTTAGTCATTAAACTTCAAATTGCTTCCTAAAAATATTTTACATAAATATGAAGGGGTCTACCCTAACCTGCCTGACACTAACACACACCTTACATTATTTAATAAACACTAACGGTCTTGCCGCAAAAGATCTAAACATCTATTGAACGTTTTGAGCCTATTTTGTACTGATTTTTTTTCAAATCAACAGTTCAACAGGTGTTTAAATCTTTTGTATTAAGACCGTTAATGTTTAACAACAAAATAGTAAATATTTATAACATACAAGATAACGCCCGTAAATACTTTGCGTGAAAATTCGTTTATCGCGTGGGACCCATACATTTTTTCGGTATGAAAAGTATTCTATATCCTTTCTCGGGACTCAATGTATATCTGTCGCAGTCATCTGGTTTAATCTGCGATTCGATTGAATGACTAGCGTTTTCATAGAATGACACCATTCAATTGAATGACTAAAGGACAACTCGTCAAGACGTTGACTGTGATGCATAACGTTTTGACTTTTGACTAAAAGTCATGATAATTTATAGTGAAGTTGTTAAATAGGATGCTATAATTTTTTTAAGTAGCCGTTGACGGTGGGTAGTAATAGGTTAATCCACGCTGTCATATTATTTTATAACAAAAAAAGCACTTTAAAGTAAATTTTATCGACAAAATATCAACACAGTGCAATCAGCTGTGCGAGCTGTTTGACGCCATATTTGTTTAAGTGAAATACGTTCAATTACCTGACTGATTTCATGTCCGCTATCTTCAAATCGCTAACTAGTTGGACGCTGAGCGAAGATCGTTCAATCGACGTTCGGCCGAGTCATTCAATTGAATCGCAGATTGAACTAGATGACTGCGACATATCCATACCTTTCAGCAAAATCTGTTCAGCGGATTTGGCGTGCAGAGTTAACAGACAAACAGACAGAAAGACACACTTTCGCATTATATTATTATGGATGGATATGTGAACAGAAAAACAATCGGTCAAACTAAATGACCATAAAACGTTTAATAAGACTCCTCCGAAGGTGAATTCCTGAAGGATGTTCTCAGGAATGGCAATAAAAAGTCAAGTGCTTTAATAAATGTGAACCTTAATTTATAGCGTCCTTTATAGATTAGAGATATAAAAGGGAATGCTAAAATATAAACAACGACGTAAAAGTTAGGCGGCCCCTAAACCTACAATAATATTGATACGAGTATAATACAAATTAAACTATACTGTACTCGGCGAAACATGGCGGTAGCGGTCATTGACTCCCTGTCAAAAAGTTGTCATTTTCTACACAAAGCCGCGGTTGGCAACATCTGACACTTCATTTTCAATCGCGGTTTATATAGAAAATGACAAGTTTTTGACAGGGAGTCAATGACCGCTACCGCCATGTTTCGCCGAGTACAGTGTACAATAATACGGTGCACTAAAAATTAAACTACCGTGGGTGGCCGAATTATTATATTCAGTGTGAGAGATTTCAGTGGTTGCCGTCCCATGAAAAATCAAAGTTTACTCAAACAATGCGTACTTAACGATTGGCGTTTGCTAAAATGCATGCATTGGACTGAGGAATACTGGAAGGAGGAAAACAAGTTATTTTAATTGCATTTTTTTAATTATGAGGTTAAAGGCGTAACCTTAATATGACCCAATTGATTCATATTATCCTCTAGAGTCTAGGACAATTCCCAGTTTGTTCACCGTTGGCGACTTGAAAATTTTGATGAAAGCTGTGTTGTTGAACGAGTGAAACTTCCTTCGTCGGTTACGATATGGGGCGAGATTAGCTCAAAGGGGAATGGTCGACTACATTTACGGCCGTTCCCTATATTCAATCTGTCTCTGGTTTGACATACAATCGATCGCAGCTAACATCGAATTGACATAAAGTGTATGTCTCTAATGTCTAATGAGAGCTATTCCTATCTCTAGTAGGGCAAAACCAGAGATAGATCAAATATTGGGAACGGCCGTTAGTTGAAGGACCATGCGTCAAGAGCAATACCTGCGAGTTTCGCAAACTCCTCTCCATCACCAGACGGCTGAATAAAAGCCAGACAGCCTCTGCATAATTATGCAGGGCTCTACACCTTACCATAACGTCAAAAAATATGAACTTTCTTAAAGATAACAATGTTACCTATTAAACACTAAATTGTTGTTTTTTTCATGTGACTATAATAATTTGGCCACCGACGGTAGCTCAAAAAAATATTGAACAATTCGTAATATTGTGCAATAAAATTGATCATTTAGGAGCTGCCTTACACGAGCACTCACTTGGGTCCGATTCTCATACATCGAATATCGATCATTTAATTCCGAAAAATGCACGGTTCCCCCTTGATATACGAAGTAGCAGGAAAGATCTACCCCCGTGTATTAAAAATATTTGAACTATGATTAAACTACAATACGTCTTTTTATAAAAAAATGAAATTGTAAAACGTAACTTTCTAACTATATTTATTATTAAGGAGGTTAGTGTATTTAAAATATTATACTTACTAGAAAATTTAGTACATGATAAACTATACTGTACTCGGCGAAACATGGCGGTAGCGGTCATTGACTCCCTGTCAAAAACTTGTCATTTTCTATATAAACCGCGATTGACAATGAAGTGTTAGATGTTGTCGATCGTAGTTTATATAGAAAATGACAAGTTTTTGACAGGGAGTCAATGTCCGCTACCGCCATGTTTCGCCGAGTATAGTATAATCTCTTTAAAAATCAAAATAATTTATATCAAAAGTCGTAACTATAGTATAATTAAAATCGAGTCGTCTTTACTCGAACTCTACCTATGATTCGTCGAGCTTACAAGATTGATTTATACGAGTATAAATCGGTTTGGAGTGGACAAATCGCGACAGATCTAAGGACCACATGCCCATTTTATTGCTTCCCTTTTGAAATAATTGATTCCGTAAAGACCAATGTTGGTACTTATTTTGTTTATATTCAAT
Organism: Polyommatus iphigenia; assembly: GCA_963422495.1. NCBI lineage: Eukaryota > Metazoa > Arthropoda > Insecta > Lepidoptera > Lycaenidae > Polyommatus > Polyommatus iphigenia. The sequence goes on from OY730182.1 coordinate 10,496,734, forward strand.
ATCTTTATTTTTGACTTTTGTTTTATAAGCAATATTGTAATTTTGCACGCCACTGACAAGGCAGAATGTTGGATCCTTATAAAACCATAATAATATTGTTACACCTTTATAACCACATTACATGCAATAAATATTATTCTATTCTATTCAAGTCGTCTCTTTTTTGCAACTGCCTGAAAATTGCCAAAGTTATAAAGTATACAGGGGTAACAAAACTAAGTGATAATACTTTAGGATATGTATGTGTTCCTTGTAGAGAGTTCACTCTGAAAGTGGCAGCGCTGAAAGACCTTTTTTTTCAGTTTTGTATGGGCAAACGCCCCAGCGTCTCGAGTTTCCCCATACAAAAGTGAAAAAAAATTGGTCATTCAGCGCTGCTACTTTCACGGTGAAATCTATGTCAGGAACACATACACACCCTAAAGTATTATCACTTAGTTTTGTTACTACCTTCATAATATTTGCCCTTCGATCGTATATTAGTGATCGAAGTATTTGCCTGTATTACGTTTCCTCTTTACGCTCAAACTTCTGAACCGAATTATTAGATATGTTTATTGAGATTCTTTGCTCCGAAAGATAAAAATCATTTTTTATAAAAAACATCTGTAATAAAATAAATAAAAAGTAAACTCATACTTTACTAGATCCATAAAATGTTCTCGGACTTCAGTACTACAAAGTATCGTATAGCGGCTAAGAACAAGTTGTAACTAGACTTGAAAAGGGATATCGTTAACTCCCAAGTTTTATATCTCAGGAAGGCCCTAGCGACTTTTATCTTTCAGTATATTGTACACTTTCAACTTTAAAGACTATCTTACTACGGCTAGGGTACGTATTCTGTAACAACTCGAAGTCACTTCGGTATCGTTTGCTTTCGACATTTTTAGTTTATACTGCGTGTAATGGTTATTTTCCCGCAGTAAAATAATTGTAGTTAGATTTGTGAATTTTTTTTTATTCAAATCATAAACAAAATTCGGCCGGGTCATAGCTGCTCGCGCCTATCAGCATAAAATTGCCATATAGTCATACAAAATATTTATAATTTTCAAAAAATAGCTGGCATGATTCGATAGTACTACTATAGGTAAATCGTTCTGCTGCAGGAAAAAAATAAAAAACGTGAGTGGAAGAATCGAAAAAGTAACATTTCGTAACATTCGGACAATAACTAATTTTTCCCTAATTATTTTATTAAAACTTGTAACTTATCTTCTTCATAACCTAGCTAATGTATCTGGCTACACATATAATCCATAGTTTTTCTATTTCAAATATTTTTTCCGGCCCTAAAGCCTCCACTGAGCAAAAAAAACGGGAAGTTTTTGCATGTTACTTACCTTATTCTTCCACTCACGTCTTGAATTACTAAAATGTCACGTTGTATTTTACTAGATGCTCCCACAGGAGTTCCGTTGCACCCAAAAATGCATTTATCGAGCGGAAACTGAACACTTCTCCGGGATAAAAATTATCATTTGTTCTTTGCCGGGACTCAAAGTATCTTCATACCAAGTTTCAGCTAAATCGGTTCAGTGGTTTGGGCGTGAAGAGGTAACAGACAGAGAGACACACTTTCGCAATAGTAACATAAGTATGGTCTATGGATATTGGATATGGATGCTTAATTCAAAGTATGATAACTATATCTGATGTCAGCAATTTCGCAGAAAATCGCGTAATCAAATTTTTGTTATTTTTCGTGCCTTCTGTATATTCATAATATGTCTGCAAATTAAACAAACCATTCAAGTACGTGCTAGTTTTCCTGTGATGGAAAACCCATACCATAATATATTATGATGTCTTTTTTGCATCTAGGTCCATAGTCTATTAGCCCCTTATCAGACGAGTCAACTGTCAAGCAAACAGACTACATTTTCATACATCTTCTTTATCATACATACTTTATCATACTTCTTATCCATACATTTATTCTTCTTTATTTCTTCATACATTTTCATAACAAAGCGTCAAATTAATGGAGAATGAAGGACGACTCAGATTCCCAAATCGTTTTGTAAATTTTTCGAACTCGTCTATAAATTCTGCTAAAATTTAAATATAATAGTACGATTTTTGGATTTATTCTTCTGTTTAACGTTTTAATATCCTAAAGGCTGATCGACAAAATCATTCCCGGAAGCTCCTTATTGATTGTACCTCTATTATAGACCTTTGTAGTCGCTACAACCATTTGAAACTATAATTAATTAATCTCCGATCAAACATACTGGCAGTATTGATCATCCCTGGGGCATTCATTTGGTAATTGACAGACAATTAGGGTCAATTCACAGCGAAACGAGAAACGACGCTGCGCTGCACTTAATAACAATTCAAAATTAATTGCTGTTAAGTAGAACACAAGTTCTAGCCCACAATTTTTTTTATTGAATTTTGAATGCAGTCTTATCAGTTGCAGTCAGTGCCGTTCCGATCTTTTTTCGTTCCGAAAAATTCAATTAAAATGGAATAGTCCTAAAAATTCAAATAATATCCTACTTTATCACATAATATTATACTATAGTCTAGCTGTCATAAAGTGGCATTTTAATAGAATTTTTGTCGGTCGCGATTAGTCGCGGTAAAGACCGGAACGGCACCTTAAGTTTATGTCCACAGTTTGTCTATACTTTCGCATTTCTACTGGTGGCCATGCTAGGGCTACACGTAGACAAATTCAGACAGTTACAAACATATAGCATATGCGCCTGATTGTCCAGAATCAACGATAATTATTACGCCTACTGAAAACTGCCCGCATTACGCCCGCACTTGCAAGTCTTCTGAATTCTGATGTTTCAGTAGGTGTTTTCCATCAGGTGACCTGTTTGCTCGCTAGACCCTTATTTTTATTTAAAAAATACGTGTGGCACTCGGGGAATGCCGCGGTAAAACTATTGCACAGCATTTTTATCAACTTATGCAATTATAATAATTCGCATACTTCTTGTCGCACGCACACAAACAACGTGCCCAAGTCTGACGAATTGGAACGACGTTAGACGATGCACGGCAACGCTCGCGTTCGGTGTTAGGTTTATTTTCGTTACGCAATTTCTTGATCCAGTCGCCGCGCTCAAGGCCGTTATAAAAGCTATGCAATAGCTTAAAATGGTGTTGAAAATCAAAGCCACCGTTAAGAGAGGCCTTTAAAAAGTGCCGTTGACATTACAGTAATCGGCGATAGTTCGCGACAGTGTCGTGTCAGCTTACGTCCTAGTTGGAGATAAAACTTCCGGGGAGAATAATAATAAATCGCCAAGTTTCCCCGCGCCTGTGACACAGGAACACGGAGTTGGGGGATATGGAAGAGACTTTTTTTAAGTGAAAAGTTCTTTTGTAGTTTTGGGATGATTATTTTTTCTGAATGAATCAAATGTTTTCAAAACTTCCAACTTGTTGCCTATCGGTACGGGAATTAGCCCGGCGCTTGTACTAATAATATTATATGTATTCTGAGCCGGCGCGCGGCGAGAAGAACGGGCAATAAGTAAAAATGTTCAACGCGCGTCAGGATCGCCTGATAGAAAATTCGTAAGACGGAGAGAGAAAAGCCTGCCGATGCGGCGTAGATAGGTATTAAATCTCCTTCTCCTGTTACGTTTTTATTTCTGTCGACATTCAGGCAACGTATTCTCTCTGATGGCGTATTTTTTCACAACAAAGCAACATATTTTCGACAGCATATATCGCAAAATATGTGCTATCCACGGAGTTAAAACATGTGCTATCTGATAAACAATTCGTATACAAATTCCTGACAGGCAGCAGATATTGTGGAATATCTGCTGTTAAACTTCTGCTGTATAGCTGTTCCAAAATACGCAGTCAGACTGCCAGAGTGGAATCCGCTATTTTAAATCTATTGCATAGCTTTTATCGCAGGCTTTGAGCGCGGTGACCGAATCAAGAAATTCCAAAACGAAAACAAACCTCACACCCCCCACTTCAGCCGGTACAGCGATGCGACGTTCCAGACTTCAGCTCGGTGTCTGTGTGCGTGCGACTAGACGTAAGCGAATTATAATTGCATGAGTTGATAAAAATACAATGCAACAGCTTTATCGCGGAAGTCCTCGAGAGCCGTTATTTTTTGCCTAACTGTTAATAAATTGCCACATCTAGTTTCTGTACATCATAGTCTAGTCGGAGAGTCAGCGGCATAAATTAGTCGGACATTATGCGAATATTCGGGCCGGCCATGTTTTACTGCCACATCGTAACTTCACGTGTGCCGCTTACAAGTGTTTAGATTACTTCATACTTAACGTTAGTTAACAAAATCTTGTTAACTACTAACTAGTACTAACTCCTAATTCTACGAGCATGTCATATACTCAGTTCCGGATTTTAAAGCTATTGCATACCTAGGCTTTTAGCGCGGCGACCGAAGAAATTCCGTAACGAAAAAACCTAACACCACCCACTTCGACCGGCACAGCGCGGCGGTGCGGCGTTGCCAGACTTCGGCACGGTGTTTGTGTGCGTGTGACTTGAGTCTTGACGTATACATATATGTGAATTATGCTTTACAGCGGCAGTCCGCAACGCCTTACGATTTTTTTGTTTGGCTTGATTTTATAAATTCACTGGCACTTTTGCTTTGCTATAAATATCAAAACATTGACCAATGAACGATACTGTTAGAAAATAAAATTCCGTCGAACATTATAACAAGAATAATTAAGACGCTGATAACTGCCAATGAACTTGATCTCACATCACTCTCGCACCACTGTCGATTTTCATGCCAGAGAGACAGAGATGGGAAATGTTCACTCGGTAGCGTGGACACATTTTTCGTTTGTTAGAGGAAAAAATAAATATTATGGGAAATCTAGATGTCAGAACCGAAAATTAAATCTTACAAGCTTTGGATTTTTGTAAAAGGCATCAAATAAACAAATTTTTAAAAGCATAGCTTGAATATTATTTTAGTTAGAACTGTTTAAAGTTCTGTTTAAAGTTCAAGATGTGGCTTTGGTATTTTTTTTTCATCCAGTAGGAATACATTATTTTATTATTTAAAATAAAAAAGCTTTTTCAAATATAATCAAAAATCACATATATTTTTATATCTTATTTTATTATATTTATTAAGAGGAAAACTTACAGCTAGTTAACATGGACATAATGAATTTATCATTGTGTCCATGTTATCTAACTGTAAATTATTGTGCCAATCAATGAAATAAACACACCGGCAAAATTTTTTTTCTTTTTTTTAAATTATTCGCTGTTTTTTATATATTTATTTTTAATTTAATAATTGATGATTAAAAAATAAAACGCATATAAATTAAGGGCATAAAAACGTGTAAAATAGAAAAAATCTGCAAAAATCAAAAATTAAGAAAAATCTTTGAAATTTCATTGGTAAGTTTGCTCTTACTATTTTATTTCGAATTTCAATTGTTTCTAATAATATATATTATAAACTTAAAATCACAAATTCATTAAGAACTAAAAATAAAAACTTAAATAAAATATACAAATATACAAATATATACAAACTTAGAATATAAAATTATAAAAAGAAAAACTTTCCCAGGTCGTCCCCATCTGGCAGAGTGCCCAGCAAGCTGACAGCATTGCCACGTTGAATTGCAATTGCTATTCGCTGTGCTAGGTAGCTCCCGGCTCTGGGATCTCGGGTGGCTTCAATAAGCCTCTTAGATATTTCGCTAAAAAGCTTATGTGCCCCCGGACCCCATGCGCCTAGGGTTTCTACCCCAAACGGTTCAAATATGAGATCTCCGCCGAGGTTCTCATATTTGCGCCGCTTGAGGTTCTCTGCTTGGTTGGCGGCAGCGCCCGCTCAGCTCGAGGTGCCCTGAACATGAGACGGGGCGAGTGTGTCGACACAAGTAGCGTCCCACACAAGGGCCCGTCCCACATTCCAGGGAACCAGGATCATTCCATCGGGTCTCTTGCCATCGTCGCGAACCAAACCGGAGGGCTGCATTATCGCTGGCATGCCGGCAGTGACAAGAGCCCGATGAATGAGGTCGTTTAGGCTGTGATGTCGAGAGAAGCGTCCAGCGCTTCGCGAGCAGCACAACCCGTGATGACCGTAGCTATCTACGTGCGTGCCGCAAACACATTGATGGGGGACGACGTGGGGAGCACCAAGACGCAGAGCAGTGGCTAGGCGGAATGTATTTCGGTCCAGCAATGTTCCTGTGTTTTTGGATGGTAGTGTCTGCAGCCAAGCTCCCGACTCCCACCTCTCCACGGCCAAAAGTCGAGCCCGTTCTGCGACGCTGGTAGACGTGTTTAAGAGTTTATTACGCACCAGCTCGCAGACGGGCCCGTCCCGGAGCCTCTGTGAAGATGTGTTCTCGGGGACCTCGCTGCCGGCACTAGCAATATCCCAGGCGTCCTTGGCCTCGTCCGCAAAGGGAATGTCTAATGGGCAAGATCAGGGCTCTAAAATTTTGGCTATTACTTGTCGATTTGCGTGAACTGAGGACAAGAACGCCGGTAATGCTACGTCAAAAGTTTTCCGTATTCCCAGGCCACCGAACCTTACGGGTAGCGTGGCTTGGGTCCAGGAACGTTCATCAAATTTGATGTTTAAAATTGTGGAGAGCGTATGTTTTAGGGTGTCATCTAAGCTATGGAGAAGTTGTGGAAACTTCCAGAGCCGACAACACCGCAAAACATACGTAAATTTGGGAACGAATAAACAATGCCGAATCAAAGTAAATGCCATGTGACTGTTGATTTGCAGAAGACGGTCTAAACTAAAACTTTGAACTTTTCACTAAAATTTTGAATTTTTTCATTTATATAGTCCGGAAACGAATCGGCTAGAATAGGTGAACCTAAGAGAAAAAGTGAACTCTACTCAGGCACCGATAATTCTGGGGCGACTGCCTTAAAATTGGATATTATTTCGTTTCTATTCTCGCAATCATCAGGGACGAAGAGCTCACATTTCCCTAGGTTCAGATCTAGACCTATAATTTTGAATTCGCGAATCAGGGTCTGAAAATCCGAAAGAACTGTAGATAGGTCACTGGCGAGAGTCCCGTCATCTAGGTACCACACATTGAATTTGGAATTTAGGAGTTCGATGACCGGGTGAATAGCTAAGCTGAAAATTGCTGGACCTAGAGGGTCGCCCTGTTGACAGCCAACTTCAGATTGAATTAAAAGGTTCCGGTAAATAAGTTTACTGGGGTCTTGGTAGCACTGTAGCATGAAAGGCAGAATGGTGGGGGCTTTAGTTTTTATCTGTTTCAACATGGCGACCCTGTCTACGGAATTAAATGCGTTTTTAACATCCACCTTTAGGTATACAGTGTTTTTAGAATTTTGTATATGAGTTCGAAAAGAGTGAACAGCTGCCTCATAGCCACCTTTGCAGGCAAAACCAAGTTGTTTGGGTTGGAAGTATGATGATAACGAGTTCATGGATCTGCAGGCTATCTTGGCAGTGAGGCGCCGGTATGTCGAGCCGACAGCGATCGGACGAATGCCACCATCTCTCTTCCTCAGTGCACAGAGGTTTGCTCCATACAAGATGATGATATCTGATGCAACCTATCGACTGTTGTTTGAAGTGGTGGTGCTACGTCATGGGCATCAGAGAAGGGCTGAGATGTCAGTTGTTGTGGGTGTTTATTTTGAAAGGCAAGAACGGTTTCTGAGGAGTTCGGAGCAATCGTGTCGCTGGAAAAGAGGAGTCGCGCTGCGCCCTTAATATCTCCCTCACTAATTTAATTTTCAACATTTTTAACTATATTATTTTTTGTTGAAGGGCCTAAAGAAAAATGTTGAGTCAAGTCAGTTTCAGTGGTGCAGTTCTTTTTGACAAGGGAAGTGAGGGAGGCATTATTTTGGGGATCCCTGATCACGTGAAGTGTGCGGTAGGGAAACGTCAGGAGTTTTTCCCAGGCTTGCCTCGAGTTGTCATTTACCGTTTGGCGAATAGATTCGGCGAGCTTCTGGGCTACGGCTACTCTAGCACCCCTAGGGATCCGCCTGAGCACTGGGACAGATTGTTTTAATTTGGGTATTGTTTTCCAAAATGGTTCGCGTGCGGAGTTCTGGGAAGGTGGAACTGAGGCCTCAGAAGGAGAAGGGAGTACCGTCTGCTTATGGCACATACCTATATGGATACGTAGGCCCCTCTCACTTCTGAAGCATCGGGGTTGGGGGCATTGGCTACAGTGTACTAAGCTTTCCAGCGGCAGGATTACATGATCACTGGACGTCCCTGCATCTTGGCTATTGCTTAACATGTACAAGTAAAAAATAAAGTTCTAAGAATAGTAAGTAAAACTAAAAAACAAAAACACTATAGAAACAGAAAAGATAAAAAAACAATAAAACTATAGAATAGAAGTAGATACTAAGGCGTAGAAGATCAAAGAAGTAGTAAAAATAATAAAACTATAGAATAAAAGTAAATACTAAGTAGAAGATTCAAAGAGAAGTGGGCTTGAGAAGGCCGCGTCGTCTCCTTAGGACGCTCTTAGAGTAAAATTCGCCAATTTTACTTTACGTAGCCGGAGTTTTCTGATGAACCGGTTGAAGAAAGCGTGCTCACTGCTCATGGTTCACTCTTTGCAACCCTTTGTTGTAAAATTTCGTTACGGTACATCAATTCTGCATTTCACCCGTACACGATTTGCCCTCTTAGGGTTCGCAAAAATGATTATTGCTGGTAAAGCGAATACCCTTGGAATGTAAGTAAGTTTTTAAGTTAAATTCTTCATTTTTACTTAAGAAATGCCATGTTAAAAGCGTGTAATGCCTTCTATGGATCTCAAGAGAGTCTGGATACGCCATTCCATGCTTGCATTTTGATTGTCAATCATTTCCTGTGGGATATTCTTCTACTCCTCCAGTAGGGCCAACTCGAGCTCCTGAACACATTTTGGAGCTGGAGTTTTAACTCGTACCATTCACCCATTGATGTGCCACACGTCCTCAATCGGATCCACATCAGTTTTCCACCTGGGCTACGCCAGCATCATTTAGGTAATAATGCCCGATTTTTTTACTCTATGGACGCGCAAAAAATTAAAGTTACTGCCTAAAACTGTGTAAAAGGCACAACATGCAGTTCTAGGATGTCTGTGCTATAGCCTTGTACTGTCAAAGTACCATCATTAACAATCATCAGCTCTGTGAGGGCTCCAAATCATATGCCAGCCCAAACCATTACGAAGCCTGCATGATAGGCCACTGTTTCCGTTAAGTTTGATAGTCTATAGCGTTCCTTACGATTTATCCACATTCTTTATCGCCTGTCAACAAAATTTACACAGAATTTGCTCCCATCACTGTACAGCACACGATTTCACACACTTGTCAAATTTTGATGTTCACGAGCAAATCTTAACCGGGCTCTTTGCTGTCCTGTCTCAAGTTTTGGTGCCCTTGCTGGCACCTTTGAGTTCAATTTAACTTCTTTGAGTCTTCTTCTTACTGTACAATCACTTACACGTACATTTAGGACCTGTTCCGACCGGTTTCGTCTCTGCAAAGCAGTTTGAGGTCGATTTCTTAAGGCTTGTACCCTTACAAAACGGTCATCCTGAACCATTTCCACCCGATATCTGCCTTGTTCTCGTCTCCGAATGTAAGATTCAGTCTCTCTGTAGCGTTGAAAGTTACGATGGACCACGAAGCCGACACACCTGAGGCCAAACTGACCGAACGGTAGGTGTGACCTTTCTCTATCGTGGTTACAGCTCTAGCTGTCGTAGATGCTGAAAAATCACTAATTTTGTATCTAAGCAATGTGTTCTCCAAAAAACCAAACAATCAAATAAGCTGGCGTACCTTGCACCCCGCTAAAAACGCCATTCTTATCAGAAACTCTTACAACGTCAATCATCGAAAAACACTTAGTAGGGCATAATTGCAATAAAAATCTGTCAACTTGCCAGTTTTGTTCAATATTTTATTTCTTAAATGAGCTTACTAAACTATAAAAAAGATTTCACACAGCCCGATCCACTTGAATTCAAGTTGTGGCCCTTTTTACCTATGTTCCACTAATTTTGCCAGTGTGTGTATATACGTCTAGAAAACTGCGCAAAGATGTCGAATTGGCAGCTGTCTTCGCCTTGAGTCAAAACTTTACAACTACATATTACAATAATTATTATTGTCATTATACATATATAGATTTTAAGGTTACAGTGTTTTCGACTGCGTTTCTTAGGCGCCTGCACTAAGCTGAGCCATTCTAGCAGATCACAGTATGAGGGTAAGTGTAGCTCTTCGCAAGATGGAGGATTAATGTAACTTTTACCCAAATATTAATTAATTTATATTTCGTATTTACAAGTTAATCTAAAGCCGAAATTAATCAGGACAATTGTAATCCCTATTGATTTTAATTGTAGGTAATATGTAATGGGCTCAGATGTTCACAGTTTCCCAAACCTCTATTAAGTGAATTGCGTTCCCCACCCCCATTCAACCCCCATTCCCACTCCCCATCCCGCAAGTACCACAGTAATTTACTTGATTGAAACCTATACTCTAACTCTTTAACGAATTAAATATTTATTTATATAGTTCCGAATTGATAATTGGTTTCGAAGATACTCGAATTCTATTCTATCGATTTTATACAGCGAGTGACAAAACTAAGTGATAAAAATTTATTTATTTATTTATGGGTCTCCTATGTAGAGTTCGCTGTGAAAGTAGCAGCCCTTAAAGAGATACTTTTTGTGTTATTTGTATGGGCAAGCGCCTGATGGGAAAATTCCTGAAGCTAGGGAGCTTCAGGAATTTTCCCATAAAAAAAGTTTTTCTTTCAGCGCTGCTACTCTCACAGCGTACTCTATATGGGGGCCAGTGGCCACATACACAGTACACACCCTAAAGTATTAACATTTGGTTTTGTTACACCCTGTATAGATTTTATGTATACAGTAAACTTCGTTTGCGCAGGTTTATTATATGGCATAAATTATGCCCCGATAAATTCATATAAGTACGGTACTTCAATACATCGAACGTGTTATTAAACACACCAAAAATATGAACTCCTTCTTAAAAGGATCTCTTGGTTCAAAAACTTGAGACAGAAAAAGAAGGAAGAAGATAATAAAAACCTCTTGGCTTAAGAGCAAAACACAAAGTGATAGAAAAAAAGACAAAAAAGACAGGAAAAGAAGGTAAAAGAACCAAATCGCTATAAAACTGTGTTTGCTAATATAAAGATAGCTACAGTCACCACCAAACTCCTGAAAGAGACAGCACATAAAAAAAAGAAATATACTAGGCAATTAAGATAGAAAAGCGTTGATGGGTTTCCCCTGTGAATCAAAAAAAAGGTACAACGTTACCGATTCCTAATACAAATCATTGATGAGACTGAATAACTAACAAAGGCTCCGGATGCGCATATCGAAACAATGGTAAGTATCCACTCCAACAACCAGCACCGAACATCATTAGTAAATCTACCAGTTGAGTGGCACTCAAATGTGAAGCAAATTCTATTGTCCGCGTATCGTATGAATTTTTCAATACAAAATTACCTAATGAAATGTTTTTTGAGTATTGCATACATTGTACTATTGGCAAAGTTAGCGCTCGACCAGTCTAAAATGTTTGCATTTGTAGTACTATTCAAAATGTAATTCCAATTCATACTTATGATGGAATAGCATTTGTTTGCTTGTAAACTTTTAAGAGCAAATTCAGTATTATGAATATTGCTATTACTATTGTAATATAGTTTAAATTTAAACTATAAAGTAGATTAATATTATATAGGCATTTTAATAATTATTACAGACAAAACGACAAGACCTGCCCAAAATTACATACAGGTTTTGAGATTTAATATTTCATTTCATTTATTTCTTTTTGGGTGGGTTGGTTTTTTTGGATTGCACAAACTTACTTTAACTATAACTTTAACTATAACTACAGTGCAAAATGTTAAATCTTTGGCTAAGGACGCCGTATAACATATTCAATGATAATCTTTTTAAAATAAAATAATAATTTTATTTTACAAAGATTAATTTTTTTCTTACTTTTTTGGTAAAAAGTGGGACCCCGTGCGAGTTTCTTACGCTGGTTCTTTTCGCCGGGATAGTTCCCGAACCGGTGGTAGGCACCAGTAGTGTCAACGTTCTGAAAGCATTTGTTACAAATAAATCTATTCGGAAATAAAACAATTTTTATTTTATTATTTTTTATTTAAAAAAAATCGTTACCGCTCAAACTTTTATCGAATTTTTTTCGTGATTACAATGGATCACAGTGATGTTATAACAAATATTTTTCCTGTCGATTTTTGCGGATAATTCATTTTTAGGGTTCCGTACCCAAAGGGTAAAAACGGGACCCTATTACTAAGACTTCGTTGTCTGTCCGTCTGTCCGTCTGTCCGTCTGTCTGTCTGTCTGTCACCAGGCTGTAACTCGAGAACGGTAATAGCTAGAGAGCTGAAATTTTCACAGAATGTGTATATCTGTTGCCGCTATAACAATAAATACTAAAAACAAAATAAAATAAATATTTAAGGGGGGCTCCCGTACAACAAACGTGATTTTTTTGTCCTTTTTTTCTCTATATCAATAATGGCAACAGGTAGGTACTTAACTTTTTCACGAAATCCTTAGTTATATGTGTACTTTAATATTTAATAATAATATTAAAATAAAATAAAAAATTAAGTGGGGCTCCCTTACAAAAAACACAATTTTTGGCCTAATTTTGCTCTATAATGGTACGGAACCCTTCGTGCGCGAGTCCGACTCGCACTTGGCCGATTTTTAATTTATACTGTAACTGTAACTTTAGCAAAAAATAAACGTAACAGATATCTGTCAAATTCCGTGGTCAAAGTTAAGTTAGCACTATAACCATAACTTTGACCATAACTGTAACTATAACCACGCCTCTGGTGCAACCCACTCTTATTAATTACTAGCGACCCGCTCCGGCGTCGCACGGGTATAAAATATATAGCCACTGAAAAAATTATTAAAATCGATAGCCTATAATATGATCCTTCACGTGGTCTACTTCTTATCTGTGCCAAACAACATAAAAATTGCTCCAGTAGTTCGCGAGATAAGCCCTTTCAAATAATTTCCCCCGCTTTTTCCACATTCTCCTATAACTCTTAGCGTGATAAATTATAGCCTATAGCCTTCCTCAATAAATGGGCTATCTAACACTGAAACAATTTTTCAAATCGGACCAGTAGTTCCTGAGATTAGCGCGTTCAAGTTAGCCCTTTCAAATAATTTTCCCCGTTTTTTCCACATTTTCCTCTATTTCTTCGCTCTTTTTAGTCTTAGCGTGATAAAGTATAACCTATAGCCTTCCCCAATAAATGGGCTATCTAACACTGAAAAAATTTTTCAAATCGGACCCGTAGTTCCTGAGATTAGCGCGTTCAAGCTAGCCCTTTCAAATAATTTTCCCCGTTTTTTCCACATTTTCTTCTATTTCTTCGCTCCTATTAGTCTTAGCGTGATAAAATATAGCCTATAGCCTTTCTCGATAAATGGGCTATCTAACACTAAAAGAATCATCAAAATCCGTTGCGTAGTTTTAAAGATTAAAGGGAACAAAGGGACATGAGGGAAAAAAAAGCGACTTTGTTTTATAATATGTATAGATTAGGAAAACCAACAGCTTAGTTAAAGTACAATAGAAATGTAAGTAGGTGGTTAACTCAAAGCCAATTAAAGGTTCTCACGAGTAGGTGATACAGCTATTTAATATGAAGTCAAACTAACTGATATCACGTAGATACGTTTCCTGGTAGAGGTATAGTTCCTACAAAATTAGCTTTAATTACCACACAACACGTCATTTGCAAGTATACATAATATACTAATTACTATACAATATGTAATTTGTACCAGTATATAACAACTCATAATCACATCCAAACTTCCATACTAATATTACAAATGCGAAAGGGTGTCTGTTTAGCTGTCTGTCTGTTACCTCTTCACGCTTAAACTGCTGAAGCGATTTTTCTAACATTTTTATTACTTTGGCCCCGCAAAGTATCCCCATACCAAAGGAAAAGGAAAGGACATAGGATACATTTTATCCCGGAATAATATACGGTTCCCGCACAGTAAACGAATTTTGGCGCAACGGAGTAGCGAGCACCAATTTGTACTATGTAATTTAATACCATATTATATAATTCAGTACCAATATATACTCTATAATTACATCAAATTCAGTTATACAGTATTTTAACGACCCCAAAGTATGGCTCATGGGTTATAACCTAATAACCTCGTGGGTCCCACCCCCGTTATTTTGGTATCGGCCTGCCATCACACAATTATTCTATTCGGAATTTTCATTAATTCCTATATGGAATGTTGGCAATTACCTGACATTTTATAGAGCAGCGGTTCCCAATCTTGCGCGGGGAAAGTAATCGATTACGGCTCGATTTTTTGCGTCCGCGCGATAGAGCGGTTTGGCCGCTGCACAACCAAATAACAAGCAATAATAATTGTATGTGGCGATTTTTTAAGTGAAAACTTCTTTAGCGGCGTTGAGCACTTTTGTGGGATGGGTAAAAACTGTGAAACTCGCGTCAGATTCTCGTGCTGATCGAAAAACCCTTAAGACGGTTGGAGAGTAGTGTTGTAACATCGAAATCGATTAATCGAACAATCGATTGTCGATATTTTTTAATCGATTGTAAGGGTTTCGATTAATTAAAAAAATCGATTTTTTAAAAATCGATTTTCATAAAAAATGAGTTAAAAAAAATTGTAAGGGTTTCGATTAATTTAGAAAATCGATTTTTTAAAAATCGATTTTCATAAAAAATGGGTTAAAAATTTAATCGATTGTAAGGGTTTCGATTAATTAAAAAAATCGATTTTTTAAAAATCGATTTTCATACAAAAATGGGTTAAAAAAATAATGCACAACGTTAATAATCAAGTTTTCACTTCTGCCGGCACTCCCGGAGTGCAACCCGTCTTTTTTTTTAAATAGCGGTACCGCTGCTGCTATTTACACACAATTGCTTGTGATTTCGTTGTGTAGCAGCAAATCGCTCTGTCACGTATAAATTGAGCATAACATGAAAATTGATTTAGATACTTTGTCTCGGGAGAAGACAATATAATAATATTATAGTTTTTATCTCGTAAAAATGTACGGTTGCCGTGCGTTATACGTGTTTTGGTGCAATGAAGGTGTGGGCAATATTTAATTTGCTATTTAAATATAAACTGTTTACAAAAATAACAACGAACTTCCCTACTATATTATGGGAGTGCTTCATTAAAAAAGGTGTTTACTGTTATTTAAAAAGTTTTAGAACCTCCGTTATAGAGTATGGGGGTTACAACTAATTTCTACCGTAATTAAAGCCACGATGTGTTTTCAACACATACCTAATAGGTTGTCGCGTACTTTACGACCTTAATGTATATTGGCATATTTTTGGTACCCCAGCTTTGCGCGGTTGCAATGATAGTAGTTTTTTATACTTCAGAATTATTACATGCGATATCGCAAGCATATTATTTCCGTAAAATAAATGGCAAAACAACGTTCGGCGGGTCTGCTAAATTATATAATTCGTCATTTTCATATGTCGCATACAGTAGGCTGCAGCGTACTGTATGCGACATATGCGCGCTGTTGCCTCTTCCCAAGATACATATTGTGACGTTCGAGCTGGAAACGTCGCATTGCAAAGTACGTTAAATTATTGTATCTACAATAATATTGTGCTTTTGTGCTTACATGGTATAGGTATTTCTGAAGTAAGGACAGGTCTGACCTACATATTTTTTAAAAATTCTATTTGTTTGCCCGAATGGAACAACTCTATCAGAAGTCTAAGGTCCACGAGATCTTAAAAATAATATTTATGGCTACACTGCTCTCAGTAGTGACAAGACTTACGGTCGATTTTGAAATCGGCGTTTAAATTTTTAATGATAAAATATGATAATAATACTTACGTCACTTAAAATCTAAGCGCTAACTAAATTTTTGGTACTTAGCATAATCCTTCGATCGAGGATTCTTGGAAATTCTATTGTATTCTATTGTTGTCGCGATCACCGATCATGCTCTCATGGGGCTTGAAGGATTAATATGAGTTTTTCAGACACATAGTAGGCGATTAAAACCTAAGTGACGCTATAGTATTCGGCCTTAAATAAGTTTTTAGAATTCACAATGTTAACTCGTTTTCGTACTTAATTGTTTCCAGATGCCCCGTCCTTACTTTCGAAATCATTGTTTCGTGTTTGATATTTTTCATTTTGAATTCGAACTCAAAAATTGACACCTCAGTTTGTTGCAATTTGTTCTGTCAAAAATTATTACTTTAATACATTTCAATAAAGGTCACACCTTATTGACCACGTCTTAAAGATCATTTTCACAGATACTTGGAGGCAAACAATTCAAAACCAATAATAATAATTACTGAAATAATAGTGATATTGTCGTAATTTGAGCTCAGATCCTATAAATTTTCTAAAGGTGACCGCACATTTGTTAGCCCGCATCTTAAAATTAGTTTCATGCCTCGTTTGTTGTAAACCTCGCACATTCACCCGCACCGCATAAATACACAAAATGCGACGCGTACGGTGCGGACATAATGATGCGGACTGCGAATGAATATGCGAGGTTTCACATCATTTCATACAACGAATTTTAAAATCTGGCGCCTGCAGCACGTACGTTGCTGATATATGTGCGCTCACCTTTAAAAATTGTTTTTTGGCTCGACGATCAACGCGTACTTAGGTGACACACAGGCGAAAAAGACCATCGAGCCATAAATCCGCGTACTTCTACGCACGTCTGTCACCCATTTTAGGGTTCTGTAATTAACAAGTCCTCGTTGACCATGGAACCCAAAAACGGAACCCTAACCAGCAGATTTTTTGTATACTGATAGGTTAATAGCTAGTTATTTTAACAGTAACATTTTTCTACAAATAGAACAACCCATATTTTAGGACCATCAAATCAAAATATGAACTTGCGAGAATTTTCGCACAGGAAATTGTTGTTCGTCTTATAATATAAGCTTCTTGGTCTTATCAAAATGAAGCTACTCACGAAAAATTTGCTTGATAGTAAATGTAATCAATTTTCTAGAATGTAGGGAATCTGTACTACTATTCATTTTTGTTTTGCGTAATGTTCTAAAGATTAACATCTTTCTAATCTACAAGAACCTTTTATAAAAATCACAACACAAGTATAATATCGTGATAATATTTTATTTGCATAAAATTTATAAAATTACTAGCTGTCCCGGCAAATGTTGTTTTGCCATTTAAGGTATTCCTACTTCATCAGCATACAAAGTCTTACCCCCTCTTTTGTCCCCTAAGAGGGGTGGGGGGAAAAATGTTATGTAACACCAGATATTAAGTTGGAAAAACAGTTAATAATATAAAGTAATTCCATTAAAGAAAAAAGTTAACTTAATACAAAATCTGACCCTCTCTTTGGTGGGGTGCGGGGGGTGGTTTTTATACACCAAATGTTGAGTTGGAAGAAGGCAAATATATCTGAGAAAACCGTATGCAAATCGGATCAGTAGTTTTCGTGTTAAAGCAAAAGTCTTATACAAAATCTGACCCCCTCTTTCGTCCCTTTAGAGGGGTGGGGGGAATTTTTTTATATACCAGATATTAAGTTGGAAGAAGACAAATATATCTGCGAAAACCGCATTCAAATCGGATCAGTAGTTTTCATGTGATAGTGGAAAAAACATACAGACAGACAGACAGACAGACAAAAAAACTGACCACATTTTTGGCTTGTATAGGATGTAGCAACACCCTCCGCTTATTATTTTTTGAATATCTTTTATGTACAGTATCGTCATTTCTACAGTTTTATTATATGTATAGATTATGAACTTTCTGGGTTGTTATAATGATCAGCAATGTGAATAACTATAATTCAAAAACATAACATAAGTGTTACTTAATCCTTCTGAGTTCTGGGTAGCCTTTTCCAACTAACCAAGTTATGATATTCGACGAAGATATTAGGAGTAGCATTAGGGTGGCCACTTTGATCTGCTCAATGATTTGCTGTTAATAAATCCATTGTTTTTGTAGCACATATTGGATGAAATAAGCCAGTGAGTTCGGATTAGAGAAATAAAATAAAAATCAATTCCGAATACATCTCACCGCATGAGCATCATGTTCATGCTCATGCCTCATGTTTATGCTCATGCCTAATGCTCATTGCCTCATTCTCATGCCTCATGCTCATGCCTCAAGCTCATGCCTCATGTCCATGCTCATGCCTCATGCTCATGCCTCATGCTCATGTCTCATGCTCATGCCTCATGCTCATGAGTCATGCCTCATGCTCATGCTCATGCCTCATGCTCATGCTCATGCTCATGCCTCATGTTTATGCTCATGCCTAATGCTCATTGCCTCATTCTCATGCCTCATGCTCATGCCTCAAGCTCATGCCTCATGTCCATGCTCATGCCTCATTCTCATGCCTCATGCTCATGTCTCATGCTCATGCCTCATGCTCATGAGTCATGCCTCATGCTCATGCTCATGCCTCATGCTCATGCTCATGCTCATGCCTCATGTTCATGCTCATGCCTCATGCTCATGCCTCATGCTCATGCCTCATGCTCATGCCTCATGCTCATGCCTAATGCTCATGCCTCATGATCATGAGTCCAATAAACCTATCGTTGCTAAAGAGATCACCATGTTGATAATATTTTGGCAAACACAAAATGACCAAGATGGAAATATAATTCTGTTATACTCTCTTTGCCGATCAACGTAACCGGACCAAACTTAAAAACCTGCCACTTGCATAGGAATCAACTTCCTCGAGTGTACATTTAGTAGTCTGGATTTTTATTTATTTTTATTTATTTATTATACATTCTTACAACTATCATTACAGAGTAATATCCAATAAGATAGCGTAGTAAATAGATAGATACTTTTTTGCCCAGGAAAAGACGAAGAATTTATCTAGGAAAATGTACGGTTCTAGCGCTACAAACGAATTTCTTGCCCCGAAGTTGTGATCTACCTATTAGCCTACCACAAAGACAATCGCTATGTATATTGTTGTCATGTTGCAGATTGATAGTGTATCAGTGATTATACCGTAACGGCGCAGGTGTATTAAATGGAAATCAATTATATTGGAATGGGCAGTCTCTGGACAATGGCTTATGGGCTTATAAGGTTTCGGTACATGAGGGATTACTAGCTTTAATGCTTTGCACAATTGCTTTACTATCTCTTCTATCGTGTTCTGTCTGCGTTGGGGATATGCCTGTAGCTCTAGCATGGCCACCAGTAGAAATGCGAAAGTATAGACAAAATGAATTGAATGAATGAAATGAATTTATGTCGGGCGCGATTAGCCGCGGTAAAGATCGGAACGGCACCATAAATTTATGTCCACAGTTTGTCTATACTCGCATTTCTACCGGTGGCCATGCTAGGGCTACTGTAAGGGATTCTGAGGAAGATCTTTCGACTGAGCGAGGATTTCACATTTATTCTTAGAAGACAGTTTATAGTTTTAGGACACACAGACATAGACACATACTGTATACAAATATTAGCTACATTAGTATGTTTGAGTATCATTATATTAACAACTTTATAATGGACTAGCTGTTGCCCGCGGCTTCGCTCGCGTTTGGAAGTGTTAATATATACACTATACAGACTTTCACCCCCTATTTTAACCCCTTAGGGGTAGAATTGGTCAAAATCCTTTCTTAGCGGATGCCTACGACATAACATCTACCTGCACGCCAAATTTCAGCCCGATTCGTTCAGTGGTTTGGGCTGTGCGTTGATAGATCACAATGTCAGTCAGTCACCTTTGAGTTTTATATATTTAGATTTGTAATTTGGCGCATCATAATAATTTAGGTACATAATATTACTTATGGCTCACGCACGCTTCAGACAGATTACTGCAATACAAAACACTGCGTTTTATCATATTGTATACACAATATTTAGGTTGCACTAGTCTATCTTAAGGTCGTGTTCACACCAAACCGACTGAGAGCCGCCGAATGTGAGCAGGCTCACTGTGAGCCCCAGTGTGAATGTGAAAATATACGGTATCGAATGTCTGCGCCTACGCCTAGCGTAATAGCGTATTGTCGGTTAGGTGTGAACGAAAAAGTGGATATGTATGGAAATACAATAAACTGCGTAACGTTCGCTCACATTCGGCGGCTCACAGTCGGTTTGGTATGAACACGGCCTAAGATTATCTCGTCTCAAGACTCTCGCTCTTATAAAAAGAGGGAAAATATTCTTAATTGATACAGTCTACAATTTACCTCTAACAAGTCCTCATTACCCGACGCTTACCTTAAAAGTAAATTTAAATCTTTTGGGGAAAGATCCTTTAAAAAGTTCCAATTGGAGTCCTCATTAAAAATATCATGTAATTCTTGTATCGTTAAAATGCTCTTCCAACAACCACTTTTAATTCATTTCCTTTCGATTCCATCGGACCATTCCCTCAACGCTACGTTACAATTTGCTGAAGCTGAGTAAAGCTGGTTGAGTAGTGAATACTGTATAGCGCCTCCGTGGTCTAGTGGTATAGAGCGCGGCTCTCGACTCTCACCAGGTTCTTCTTGGTTATATGAAAATATGCCAATGTATGCGTACGCCCCGTTCTAGCGATCTTGTATAAAGATGATATAACGCCTCCGTGGTCCAGTGGTTAAGAGCGTGGCTCTTAACTTGGAGGTCGTGGGTTCGATTCCCGCGTTGGAAACATGTTATTTAAAAGTTTGGTTAGGCTGATCAGTGATCACCTGATTGTCTGACAAGTAAGATGATCCATGCGTCGAATGGGCATGTAAAAAGTCGGTCCTGCGCCTCATCTCTCGCCAGTCGTGTCGGCCGTCCGTCCCACTGGGTAATCAGAGTAAAAGGAGAGAGTGCCTTTGTGTAGTGCGCACACACTTGGGCACTATAAAATTACTCCTGCGTAGCTGGCCTGGTTTCAATGAAACCGGCCACCGTCACTTAAACCGGTGTGGGAGCTATCATTAATACTGTATAGCACGATGCAGTATGAATAGGTGTTACTATGGCGGCCGCAACTTCTGTTCGTCCAAAATTCATTTATTGCGAAGGATCCTTTAGTTTTCGGTATCAAATTGACATGCCTATATAGATATAATGCAAATATTATTGATTCTAATACAACAAAAAGAAAACTTACGTCCAAGCGAATATAACGATTACATTGATCGTACGTTTGAGTGCGGAGGTTAGCCATTAGGGAGATCGCACACGTCACACTTATTGTGTGATCGAGTCTGCGGCTTACATACAATCTGCATGGCGCGCGCCATCAGAATGTATGGAAGCCGCAGACTCGATCACACAAAAAGTGTGACGTGTGCGATCTCCCTTTGGCTACCGACCGCACTCAGAGGTTTGAATTGTGTTAAAATTTCAATTTAATGAACAGTTTGGCAGATAATATAATATGTATGGGGTAATCAAGTAATTAATAATTATGCCGGTTGGCAGCGGGCGACATGAAGCGGCAGCAGACGACGTGTCGTCGCGACACTATAACTGTTTCTATGTATTTCTATGAAAGTGTCGCTAGCTTTGTGTCGCTAGCTACGCAGGGTATTTCATAGAAATACATACAAACCAGTAGTGTCGCGACGACACGTCGTCTGCTACTGCTTGTTCATACCTTTAGTGTGGCAGTAAGCGACATAAATAGACTAATGGTTCGCGTAGTGTATAGTGTATTAGTGTAAACACCGTTATCCTTGAAACCATTAAATGAGCCCGTCAAAATGAACAACTTTTTCTATCAGAACAATGCTGGGAACTCAAAAATTTGCCGTCTTCATACCGGATTTTTTGAGTTCCCAGAATTATTGTTCTCATAGAAAAAGTTGTTTGCTTCAAGGATAACGGTGCTTACACTAACATCTTGTATATTCTTTGCTAATGGTTAATTTGCGTACCTCTCTAGTCAGGGCTGTAGTAATATTGTTGAGAGTTGGTTTAACCTACCGTAAGATCTATGAGACAGCGCCCCTGTAGACCATGGTAATTAATAAAAACGGTTGTCTGTAAAGTCGGTTTACTGACGATAGTTGAACGTGACAACGTGCCTCTTTGTCGCTCGTTCCGCGCTCTCGCTTGCACTTCAAGCCTTAAATGGAACACCTCAGAGCGAGGTAACGCCGCATGAGTCATGTTTTTTCGTGCGTGCAGCCGGCTCCATCGAATTATAAGACGTTGTCACGTCAAAACTCATTTCCCCGACTGTACATTTCTGCTTAGCACAATTTTCCCCGACTGTACATTTCTGCTAAACAACTCATTTCCCCGACTGCACATTTCTGCTAAACAACTCATTTCCCCAACTGTACATTTCTGCCTAGCACAATTTTCCCCGACTGTACATTTCTGATAAACAACTCATTTCCCCGACTGTACATTTCTGCTTAGCACAATTTTCCCCGACAGTACATTTCTGCTAAACAACTCATTTCCCCGACTGTACATTTCTGCTTAGCACAATTTTCCCCGACTGTACATTTCTGCTAAACAACTCATTTCCCCGACTGTACATTTCTGCTAAACAACTCATTTCCCCGACTGTACATTTCTGCCTAGCACAATTTTCCCCGACTGTACATTTCTGCTAAACAACTCATTTCCCCGACTATACATTTCTGCTTAGCACAATTTCCCCGACTGTACATTTCTGCTTAGCACAATTTTCCCCGACTGTACATTTCTGCTAAACAACTCATTTCCCCGACTGTACATTTCTGCTAAACAACTTATTTCCCCGACTGTACATTTCTGCTTAGCACAATTTTCCCCGACTGTACATTTATGCTAAACAACTCAAATGGAACGCCTCAGAGCGAGGTAACGCCGCATATTGCGTCATGTTTTTTCGTGCGCGCAGCCCATATCGAATTATAAGACGTTGTCACGTCAATAATTTAGCGCCATAATATAAATTTTTGATACCGTGTTAAATGTGAAAAGTAGCAAATAATAATGTTGGTTTCTTAGATAAAATCGTTATAAGTTTTCGACAGTACAGTTAGGATATTTTTTAAATTGAAAAACAATAATTCAGTTTTAATATAAATTACTAGAAGACGCATGCAACTCCGTCGCGCCAAAATTCGTTAATCGCGCGGGAGTTTTACATTTTTCCGGCATGAAAAGTATCCTTTCCCAGGACTTAAACCTCCAAAATTAAATTTCAGCAAAATCTGTTCAGTGGCTTGGGCAGACAGCCAGACAGATAGACACACTTTCCAATCTATATCTTATATATAAAAATGGATTTTCAAATTGTGTAAGTAGCGCTAAAACTCGAAAACGGATGAACGGATTGGGCTAATTTTAGTCTTAAAATATTCATAGCAGTCCAGGGAAGGTTTTAAAGTGACACGGAGTTCACCGGGACAGCTATCTTCTTATATATAAAAATGGATTTTCAAATGTGTTAGTCGCGCTAAAACTCGAAAACTGCTGAACGGATTGGACTGATTTTTGACCGACTTCCAAAAAAGAGGAGGTAATATGTTCGGCTGCATGTATCTTTTTTTTTTGTATGTTCCACGATTACTCAGCAGTTTGTGGTACGATTTTCTAAATTATTTTTGTTTTGTATAGGGTTCAGCTCGAATTTGGTACCATGTTCACAAAAATGGTGATCTGATGATGGGATCCTTGAGGAATCGAGGGGACTTCTTGAAATTTCTATGGAAACATATAGTGATTTTGATTTTTTCTGAAGCATTCGAGGTAAATGCTACCAAAAAGTAAGACTTTGCACCAGGTTATACCCTGGATCCGAAGGTACCGAACAGAACTTTTGAATGCTAGGTAGAGGTTCGGGGATTTCGGCGTTGTTTAAACAACTGAAAGCATAAGCCAACACATCAATTTGATTGATTATCATCATCACAACCATAATCATACCATGGGTCATCACACTATGACCCAATTATTGGTACTTTTCGTGATATTTTGCATCGAAGCAGATGTTTTTGATGATGATTTCGCTGTTTGTGGACCGATTTTCAAATTTCTCGTGTTTTTGTATAGGTCATAGGATATAATCTTAATTTTGTATAACAATAATTACGAAAGTGGTGAGCTGATGATGGGATCTATGAGTAATCGAGGTAAATCCTTTAAACTTATCAAAACACTCATAGTGGTTAAAATGATGTTTCTAGTAAGTAAAGCATATGTTAAGAACTACGAATAACAAAACTACAGGAAACGTAACTCCCATACTTCAACCGTTTTAAATTTGGCTCCTTTTCGAAC
The DNA here is from genome assembly GCA_963422495.1 of Polyommatus iphigenia. Lineage (NCBI taxonomy): Eukaryota > Metazoa > Arthropoda > Insecta > Lepidoptera > Lycaenidae > Polyommatus > Polyommatus iphigenia. The sequence goes on from OY730182.1 coordinate 10,521,087, forward strand.
ACTAAAATATGACAATTCAGATTCTCGCCAAGGTCGTTTCCCAGGTAACGAATCATAATATTGCGCGCTGGACGACAGCCTGCGCGGTTATTGTCACTGTCACAGTTATGAAACAAAGCCGTGGACAATAATTGTCAATTAGCGGATGGCATTATGCAGTATACTGTATACACCAAACATATCTACTATCACGAAGAAAGGAGTACATAATTATTATTTTAAAATCAAACATTTTCCTCTGATCCTTAAGTCATCGATAATAATAATATATAATAATTTTGAACAAACCTTGTACGACTCGGACGAATTTAAAACTATCCAGAGCACCTAGACAAGACGTTTTCAGATTACAAAAATCTATGTGCTAAATTATTACAGAATTATTACAGAATTGAAATAAAAAACTTACGGTGCAAATGCAGATTTTCGTAATCTCTTTAATTTTCGGTCATTACGTACTCATACAAAATATATCATGACTATTAAAGTGTATGCTACATAAACGAGTAATCTGGCTCGGCATCCAATTCGGTTCGTTTCTTACTAAACGAAGTACGAACGGCATTATAAAAATAAGATACTCCATACTGATGTCAGTCAGATGAATTATGATTAAATTGTTACATCTTGCATAACACTGTCCATGGCGACTTTGTAAAAATTTTGTAATTGTATTATTTTTTAATTATTGCATTTTTACAATAACATGTAAACTTAATAAGACAAACACAAAGAGACCAGCTTAATTTTACGCAAATACCCTGGCATCCAACTTAAATAAACCATCTTTTCGGGCATGTTTTTGGGTCGGAAAAAATACAAGAACTTTAACTAAACATAATTTTAAAAAATTCACTTACTGATGAAACTTGAAAGGTTATTCCTGTATTAAAAGTCGTATCTGTATGACTTCTACACCATTTCACAGGGCATTTAGGCATTTTAACAACGAAAATTTTGTAAAAAGCTACGTAAAAAGTAAGTAAACAAATTGTAAAATGAGTTTGACAATAATTATCATGTCAACCTGGTTGAATGTCACTCGTGTATATATACACGAAAAATGTGTACCGAACACATGCATAAAGTATACATGTATTCGGGTCACATTTTGTAGCCTTTTGGTGCACTTTTTTTGACGGAGTTACTCTTCCTGTAGTTTTAAGTTCACTGGTTAAGAATAAGAGAAATTTCATACGAATTTCTTATAAAAAGAGTGAAATTATTATTTTTAAGAAAAAAAAATTAAAACCGACTTCCAAGGTAAAAACAATAGTAATATGAACTAAAAAGTATTAAATAACTCTTACTCTTTAATAGTGCCTTTTTTCAGAATTCGTCTAAATCTCAACTATTTCTGTATATACTACTCGTACAGTCTTCATTATTTTGAAGTCGGTACCAGCTAATTTAATCGTGAGTTCAGTAAAGTCTAAATATCTGAAACTTTTGGGACTGGTACCGACTTCAAAGTAATGAAGACTGTTATAGTATGTATAGAAATAGTTGAGATTTAGACGAATTCTGAAAAAAGGCACTATTAAAGAGTAAGAGTTATTTATTACTTTTTAGTTCATATTACTATTGTTTTTACCTTGGAAGTCGGTTTTAATTTTTTTTCTTAAAAATAATAATAGTCTTAAAATATTCGTACAAGTCCAGGGAAGGTTTTAAAGTGACACGAAGTTCACCGGGACAGCTAGTCTTACATATAATTATTATTTTTTAACAAAAAATTAAAACCGACTTCCAAGGTAAAAACAAAAGTAATACTTATTCTTAATCTAAAAAGAATCAAATAATTCTTATTCCTTATTATAGTGGCGTCTTCAGACTTCGCCTAAACCTCAACTATTTCTGTACTCAATCTTCGTACTTTTGAAGTCGGTACCAGCCCGGAAAAGTTCTGAGATCCTTGACATAGCAATTACGCTAAGGTAAGCTGGTACTGACTTCAAAAGCATGAAGATTGAGTACAGAAATAGTTGAGGTTTAGGCGAAGTCTGAAGACGCCACTATAATAAGGAATAAGAATTATTTGATTCTTTTTAGATTAAGAATAAGTATTACTTTTGTTTTTACCTTGGAAGTCGGTTTTAATTTTTTGTTAAAAATTAATAATTTTACCCTTTTTAGTTACATTATATGAGACGACAAGGCTATAATAATATTATAGCTTGTTGTCTTAGAGTTGTACATATTACTAGCTGTCGCCCGCGGCTCCGCCCGCGTGGATGTCGGTTACGGCTGCAAAAAGCCTACCCAGGAAAGACTCGGTCAGCAAAATGATTCCCAGGTCAATTCACAGACTCCGACACTGACATCGACGACGCGGACGCAGTCATTATCCGAAGGGTGTACAGTGCACACTGCACAGACTGTCTTCCTAGTTCCTCCCGCAAGCGCATCCCGCTTGGTGACGCCCACTATCGTAATATTTTAATTTCGCCATAATTTCAAAACCAAACGTCCAATTTTAATCATTCAAAGACCAAATGTTATCTACATAAACTGTACTTAGTGATGAAATAATTTATTTTGATAAGGATTAATGGCATGAGTAAAATAAACGCGTTTAAATGTTGTCCAAAAAAATTCAAGATTTTTAAATAAAAAAATGGTTATTGTGCCTCACCCGACATAGATAAGTATAGTGTTTTACGGACTATTTTGTAGATATTTATAAGATCTACAATACTTAGAACATTTTATGGTTCTATCTTTTATAGTTTCGGCAGCGTACGAAAAATAAGTAACTATTCTGGTTGATTTTTTCACCTGGCGTCCGAAAAACCCAAATATCTTACGAAACCCTATTTTTTTCCAAAATAAAATTTAGCCTATGTTCAGCAGAAATAATGTAGGATTCGCTTGGAGTAGTTTAAATAAATCCAAAATCCTCAAACTTGTATCTATAAGGATTCAAAAGTACTGTTGGGTACCTTCAGAAGCAGGGTATATCCTGGTGCAAAATCTTACTTTTTGGTAGTATATGCCTGTAATATATAATACTTCAGAAAAAATCGAAATCACCATATGTTCCCATATAAATTTCAAGGAGTCCCCTCAATTCCTCATGGATCCCATCATCAGATCACCACTTTTGTATATATATATATATATATATATATATATATATATATATATATATATATATATATATATATATATAAACAGACGAACATATAACCTGCTCCTTTTTGGAAGTCGGTTAAAAATGGATTTTCAAATGTGTTAGTCGCGTTAAAACTCGAAAACGGCTGAGCGGATTGAGCTGATTTTAAAATATTCGTAGAAGTCCAGGGAAGGTTTTAAAGTGACACGAAGTTCATCGGGACAGCTAGTAATATATAAAAATGAATTTCCAATTGTGTTAGTAACGCTATAACTCGATAACGGCTGAACCGATTCTGCTAATTTTAGCCTTAAAAATACTTCTTCATAAGCTACTGCTACTAAATATCTTTAGCAACGCAGTGGACAACGAGCCTAACTTCTTATTTTCTTATTATTTCAAGAAAACGCTGTGCATTTGAGATTCCCTCCACAAAGACAGCCCTATTTAAAATTCCCAAACTTCCTTTATTCGACCGTGCATTCGAATTTCGTTAACATAATTATATTTTCATGACAAATTTTATGGACGTCAAGTGTGATGCGGCTGGTAAAGATAAAGCGTGATTCATTGGGGGAAAATAAAGTTATACAATGCTAGATGACACCCGCAAATTTGTACGCCGAAATTACGCCGATACCTACATATTTCCACAACAGGAAACTATACCATATTCAGTATATTCCTTCCTCTGAAAATATATCTGTACAAAATTTCAATTAAATTAGTACTTATGTTTAAGTGTAGATGCAACAGGTAGGCATACTTTCGAATTTATAATATTAGTAAGGACTTGAGACCAAACCCGGTTTCTTAGGTTTGTGGCGCATTGATGAAACTGATATCTGAGCAAGAAAGAAAAGCAGCTGACTCTCAACACTCTCAAGTTACACTTTATAAAGGTGGCGTTCCGATCCTCGCGGCACGCGACAGCGACCGACAAACATTCAAATATATGCCGCTTTATGAACTAGGCCTTATGTATGTTTAATTTTTTACAAATATTGGTCTAGCGACTGATAATGCCACTGATTTGTGATGGCGCAAAACAAAACGAAAAGAGATTAGTTCAGATTGAACAGTTCAAAACATTGTCATCTGAGGAGTCTACTATAATTATCTTCCTTACATTATTATTTAAAAACTCGCTAACCTGTTAATATACTTTTAAAAAACGGCATAAACTGTTGCTTTTAAGACTGAAATTCATTGAAAGTCCTTGCAACCGCCATTTTCTTTTTGAGGTAACCTGATGATTGTTGCATTCAAACTCAACCACACGAGACTGGCCCCTAAAGAAAAACTGTGTCTAAGAAAGTACTTGAGTTGAATGTTTCCCTACGACCAAATATGGTTGCATAAGAGCGAAAATTGCGCAGGTTTCTTGAAGCCTTTCGAATAGACATATTAGTATTTAAGTTTTAAATTGACTAAAAATAAATCAAAATTAATAATTATAACTACGAGTAATAAAAACTAAGAAAACGTAACTCCCATACTTCAATCGTTTTGAATTTGGTTCTCAATGTTCTTTTCGCTCACTAAAATAATATGGCAATAGCTACGAAACACTACATTCAAAATGACAAAATAAAGCCGTTGACAATGATTGACACTTCTATAGTTATTAATTACACAAAATTCTTGCACGTATTCGGGCCTCTTTTTGTAGAATCGGAACAAATTTTTTGACACAGACTCTTCCTTAGTTTTCATTATTCGTAGATTTATAATATATATTCCATAAATTCAATGGTTCAATCTCTTATTACTTTTGGTCTCTGGCACTATTGAAGAACTAAAGTCATAAATTAAATATTTTTGACTTGCGCATATACAATCTACTTTTAAAATTTGCAGCCCGCCTTAAATTGTAGCTGTAATCGTAATCAATGAATAAAAAAAAAATTGTTGATCAGAAATACAATATTCAAGAGAGACAATATTCACGCAATAATTCTACAATCTACATGGATGTTTTGATTTTTTCTCATCACGCTATGTCAATTAAGCATGTTAAACACCACAAAGACTTCAACACGACGAGAATTTGTCTTAAACATAACATTGATTAACCAAATATCACCTTAATAACACAAAATTGTAGCAATAAATTATTATTAAGTGTCGTTTGGAGGAAATTTAATTAAGTAAAGCTCTCGTTCAATTTATTATCGCGTATAAAATCTGAAGCGATAAAATGTTGCGGTGTTGAATTCGGAGCCATTTGACTTGTGTGTTGACGAAATTGAACCTTACTCCGTCGAAAAAGAAGTTATATTAAAGGTAGAATAGCTCGAAATGCAATGATGTAGGCTGTCGCCAAACAGAAATTGGAATTTCACGCGGTTAGGTTCGTTACGATTAAAATCTTATGTTGTAAACTCCATGATAGAATAGAGTAAACATTTTGTTTAGGCGCGATTACACGTGTTGAGAAAGAAGAGAATACAAAAGAGTTAAAATTCTTATATATAAAATTCTCGTGTCACAATGTTAGTTACCGTACTCCTCCGAAACGGCTTTACTGTTTCTTACCAAGTTTTATATGCATATTCAGTAGGTCTGAGAATCGGCTACTGGGTACTTTTTATATTGATAAGGGCATTTTATTAAATAATTTATAGTAAATTATTACAACTCGAGACTGACGGCCTGACGGCGACCATTGTTTGTGCGGTGGGATAGCAATGGACGTTGCCATGGTGCCATACTTATTTAGTCACTTCGATAAAATAATATGGGCTAAATACTTTATATGGCAAAACAACATTTGCCGGGACAGCTAATCCATACTTCCATACTAATATTATAAATGCGAAAGTGTGTCTGTCTGTCTGTCTGTTACCTCTTCACGCCCAAACCGCTGAACCGAATTTGCTGAAATTTGGCATGGAGATACTTTGAGTCTCGAGAAAGGATATAGAATACTTTTTGTCCCGGGAAAATGTACGGTTACTGCGCGATAAACGAGTTTTGGCGCAACGGAGTTGCGGGCGTCATCTAGTAATATTATAAAAAGGCCACGTAATTTTTTTCCTTTTTTCTTTCTCATAACGTTTTTATATAATAATGTAAGGAAGATAATTATAGTAGACTCCTCAGATGACAATGTTTTGAACTGTTCAATCTGAACTAATCTCTTTTCGTTTTGTTTTGCGCCATCACAAATCAGTGGCATTCTCAGTCACTAGACCAATATCTGTAAAAAATGAAACATACAAAAAAAATTAAAACCGACTTCCAAGGTAAAAACAATAGTAATATGAACTAAAAAGTAATAAATAACTCTTACTCTTTAATAGTGCCTTTTTTCAGAATTCGTCTAAATCTCAACTATTTCTGTATATACTACTCGTACAGTCTTCATTATTTTGAAGTCGGTACCAGCTAATTTAATCGTGAGTTCAGTAAAGTCTAAATATCTGAAACTTTTGGGACTGGTACCGACTTCAAAGTAATGAAGACTGTTATAGTATGTATAGAAATAGTTGAGATTTAGACGAATTCTGAAAAAAGGCACTATTAAAGAGTAAGAGTTATTTATTACTTTTTAGTTCATATTACTATTGTTTTTACCTTGGAAGTCGGTTTTAATTTTTTTTCTTAAAAATAATAATTTCACTCTTTTTATAAGAGACACCCTCGTATGAAATTTCTTTTATTCTTAACATATGTTTAACTTACTAGAAACATCATTTTAACCACTATGAGTGTTTTGATAAATTTAAAGGATTTCCCTCGATTGCTCATAGATCCCATCATCAGCTCACCACTTTCGTAATTATTGTTATACAAAATTAAGATTATATCCTATGACCTATACAATAACACGAGAAATTTGAAAATCGGTCCACAAACAGCGAAATCATCATCAAAAACATCTGCTTCGATGCAAAATATCACGAAAAGTACCAATAATTGGGTCATAGTGTGATGACCCATGGTATTATTATGGTTGTGATGATGATAATCAATCAAATTGATGTGTTGGCTTATGCTTTCAGTTGTTTAAACAGCGCCGAAATCCCCGAACCTCTACCTATAAGCATTCAAAAGTTCTGTTCGGTACCTTCGGATCCAGGGTATAACCTGGTGCAAAGTCTTACTTTTTGGTAGCATTTACCTCGAATGCTTCAGAAAAAATCAAAATCACTATATGTTTCCAGAGAAATTTCAAGGAGTCCTCTCGATTCCTCAAGGATCCCATCATCAGATCACCACTTTTGTGAACATGGCACCAAATTCGAGCTGAACCCTATACAACACAAAAAGAATTTTGAAAATCGTACCACAAACGGCTGAGTAATCGTGGAACATACAAAAAAAAAAGATACATACAGCCGAACATAATATAACCTCCTTCTTTTTGGAAGTCGGTCAAAAATCAGCCCAATCCGTTCAGCAGTTTTTGAGTTTTAGCGCGACTAACACATTTGAAAATCCATTTTTATAGAACGATAGCTGTCCCGGTGAACTTCATGTCACTTTAAAACCTTCCCTGGACTTCTACGAATATTTTAAGACTAAAATTAGCCGTCCAGCCGTTTTCGAGTTTTAGCGCGACTAACACAATTTGAAAATCCATTTTTATATATAAGATATAGATTCGAAAGTGTGTCTATCTGTCTGGCTGTCTGCCCAAACCACTGAACAGATTTTGCTGAAATTTAATTTTGGAGGTTTAAGTCTTGGGAAAGGATACTTTTCATGCCGGAAAAATGTAAAACTCCCGCGCGATTAACGAATTTTGGCGCGACGGAGTTGTATGCGTCTTCTAGTAATTTATATTAAAACTGAATTATTGTTTTTCAATTTAAAAAATATCCTAATTTTAAATTGAAAAACAATAATTCAGTTTCAGTTTTATGTAAGAAGCCAACATTATTATTTGCTACTTTTCACATTTAACACGGTATCAAAAATTTATATTATGGCGCTAAATTATTGACCTGACAACGTCTTATAATTCGATATGGGCTGCGCAAAACTCTTCGTTCTCCGACATTCTCGTCCGGTAAACGTTTATTATCAGAATTATCTCCTTCCTCCTTGTCACCTGTGGAGAAGCGTCACCAACCCACTAGGGACGAACCTCTGCTGTCCCCCGTTACGTCATTATTAGACACAAGCCGCGCATCCGACGATGCTTGCAATTATTACGAGCTCGTCCGCGAAGCTAGCTCGTACTTAGCCAAAATAAACGAGTTCGCAAACGACACCGTGTCTCGCCGTAATAATTTTGCCAACAAGTCCGAGATTATGAGTATGACTCAAAAAATAACTACGATCGTATCACTTCTCGCCATAAAGAACTCCTCCTTGGAAACCAAGGTCGCTAATATGGAACGCGAATTGTTAGCTGCCAAAACTAATCCCGTCGTACTCGTACAAACAGTTGCCGCCGCGCCTTCTACCTCCTACTCGGACGCGCTTAAACTAAGACTTGCGAAGTCAGTGCCGCCAGTCGAGACCCGAAAACCGCTTCCCTGCGTTATTGCCTATCCGACACAAGAAAAATCGGGGGAATTAAAATCCTCGTCGGAGACAAAACAAGCTCTGATGAAAGTCATCAACCCGGCCGACGGTTTTCAATTTCACGGCGTCAAAAAAACTGCTAATTCGGGTGTGATCTTGCGACTAACTAGCGAGTCGCAAGTTAATAAACTTAAATCGGTGGAAGCGCTTAAATCGGCCGGTTTGCGACTCGAGTCGCCTAAAGGACGTAACCCACGTATTCTCATAAAAAATGTACCGCAACATATGACGGATGATAATTTCCTTCTCGCACTTTTTAATCAAAATATTAATGGCGAAATGAATATGTCTCAAGAACAATTTTTGCGTTCAACAAAAATAGTAAGACGTCGTAATTTAAATAAAGATTACAACAACAGGAAATGGATAGGCATCGAATTAGACCCCGCTGTGCGTAAACACCTAATCAATTCAAAAGAAAAACTGTTTGTCGATTGGGCGATGTGTCGCTTCGTGGACGACGCGACGTTGAGCTCGTCCGCTGCGGCAACTGCCAACAGTTTGGGCACGTCGCTAAATTCTGTCGCGATCCTAATCCTTGCTGCTATCACTGTGCCGAAAAACACAGCTCGTTGTCGTGCCCCAACAAAGATAAAGAAAATTTTAAGCCAGTTTGTGGTAGTTGCCAACGTTATAAAAAACCCTCCGACCACCCCACGGGCCCCCCAGACTGTCCAACATATAAAAGCAAAATGGAGCAACTTATTTTAACTACTAGGTATGGATAGTTTAAATATAGGACAGTTAAACCTCCATAATAACAAGCACGCGACTTTAGAATTAGAAAAGTTAGTTTCTGACCACAATTTAGACTTAGTACTTGTTCAAGAACAATATCAACTCGCGTCGTTACGGTCGAAAATGGTACAAATTAATAACCTAGCTTGCGCGGGTATATATGTTACAGCCAAAGTAATAAATCTGGATATTATATATATTATCTAGCCATTATTCATAATGTCTACTCAATTTTGATAAAGTGATAAATGACACAGAATTAATCACATTAACAAGCAATTTTATATAATATCTTGGATAAAGTAATAAAACAGACCGTAGGTAAAGATTATAAAATTATATTTCAATTGGCTTTAAGCATAGCTAACTATATGTGTAGCAATATTATACTGTTATTTAAAATGTAACAATTATTATAAAGTTTATTTTAAGAATTAAAATAACATTGCCATAAATAATATTAAGCTACGTTAATTAATATTGTTTGAAAGTTATTTAACTTTTAATGTATAAAGTAAATTTAAAGCTTGCTAGCCATAAAAAAATAAAAAAAAATCAACCAATTGCGAGTTGGACTCGTGCACAAAGGGTTCTGTACTATTATAGAATGGACCTGGATTGTAAACCTTAATTATTTTTAATTTTATTAAAGTGTAAATACAACTAAGTATTTTGTGAATATTTCAAGTGCCTACCTGTTGTCATTGTTGATTACGAGCAAAAAAAGATAAAAAAATCACGTCTGTTGTATGGGAAATCCCTATATTAATTTATTTTGTTTTTAGTATTTCTTGTTATAGTGGCAGCAGAAATACACAATCTGTGAAAATTCCAGTAGTCTAGCTATAGCGGTTCTTAAGATACAGCCTGGAGATAGATAGACAGACGGACAAATGGAAAGACATCGAAGTCTCAGTAACAGGGTCCCGTTTTTACCCTTTGGGTACGGAACCCTAAAAATACAGAGATCAATACACATATTTTGGTATCACTCTTTAAAGACTAAAATAATAAAATATTTAAAATGAACTGACATTATATGACCGGGTCATAATTTTAATTTATTCTTACAAATGAGGAGGGGCGATAAGTCGGTTATACCGTATTTTATAACTTTGGCTAACTTCGACCAGCTATTATGAATAACATCCAGATAAAGTGATAAATTAATCACATTGTCTAGTCAATTTAGATATTATATATAATGACCAGTCATTATGTATAATAGCTATTTAATCACTATGACTGTAACATATATACACACCTCAGTCTAGATTTTCAGTCACGGCCTTAACTAACCTTTCGACGTCGCATTGTGCGGTAGCCGAGTTATCGTGTCCTCAGTTTAGACTATACGTTGTAAGCTGCTACTTTCAGTACGCAGATACCGTAGGCCCACATTTACATCAACTTCGCCGCGTATTACAATCTCTCACGGATAATAAAATTATTATTGGCGCCGACGTCAATGCATCCTCGCCCTTATGGCACGGCCAGCTTAGGTACACTGACCGCGACCGACGTACCGCTGTAGAAGACTTTATTGCGGAGTTTAACCTCCATATTCACAACACCCCCGATGCACCACCTACCTATAGTAGCCCAACGGGCGAATCGTCGATTGACGTCACGCTATACAGCGCGTACGTCCAGATTTTTTTTTTTTATTTATAAAATTGGAGCCGTCTATGGGCTGTTCGCCCATATCCTTTTATTGTTATTTTATTATTTATATTTTTCGCACCAAGGATATTTGATATAATATTATTAATTTTAATTAATTGCAGTCCATCACGCCATGGACTTTTTTTTAAATATATATAATAGAATAGATTATATATAATATAATATATACATATAATAAATAAATATAATAAATTACATAATTACGTACGTTACGTGACGTACGTCCAGATTAGGCATTGGCATGTCCTTCCTGATGCGACATGTAGTGATCACCGCTTATTGGTGTACGAGTTTTCTTGTGCGGTCCCGAGTGATAACGTAGTCAATTCTAATGACTATAAATACAACGTAAAGAACGGCGATTGGAATTTATTCCGCTCCCTCATTACCGCTCATGCCGGAGACTTCATTCGGCCGGATTTAAACGTCGATGAGTGCGCGGAAATTATGACAATTACATTTGTTTACTGTGCCGATGTAGCCTTGGGTCGTAGACCTCTTAAAAAAGATCACAACTGTAAATGGTGGAACAGTAACCTTCTTAATCTTCGTCGGGAATTTAGAAGGGCCAGGCGCAAAATCAGTAATTTTCGTAAATCTGGCCACGATCGTTCGGATGATAATTACATAATTACAGTGTAAACTCCATGTAACGTCACTCTATTTAACGACAAACTCTCTAAAGCGTCGAAATTAATTGACTTTGGTTGGTTTAGCTTGTCTATCATACAATGATACACTCTACATAACATCACACCTACTCTCAATAACGACAGCATCACAACGATTGAACAGCAAAAAGTACCTTTTAAATTACTAAAATTAGTAAAAACTGCGCAGCTGTAAACGTTTTTTGGTCGCATTGTTATCCTAGCCCGCAAACTCGACTTTCGGCATCATGCATACAGAACTTTCTAAGAAATTCGTTCTTTTGTTTACAAATTGAGATTGATTGCACGTGTAGACCCTAACTAATATTAAGGAGTGGATTACTACCCTAGTAACAAAATCTGGTCTTGTAGTGGTTCCGGGGCCAGGACTATAACAGGCTAGTAAACGTTTATAACCACGGAAAAGGGCCCATTTTATACGCGTACTTTTGCTAATAAGGCACTCATAGTAGACTTGCCTAGCACTACTTAGAAAAATAATACACTTATTGTTGGACTACGCAGAATTATCTGCTCCCACGAAGCCAACTATGAGCATCTTATAGAACCCCAGGCAGGCCTGTTACGTACTCCGCGCTTCTATTACTAGCTACTTCAAACATTAATTTTGTGAAATGTGTTGTGAGGTGGATGAAAAAAATAAAATACTAAGAAAAGGTAAGTTAATCTACTCACTCGCGGAGGTCAACTTGGAGGGTTAATTAATAATACCAAATTAATTAACACTCACTAAATGTCTGTTCTGACAACAACAAAAATCTGTTACAACTATATAAATGGCATTCGTGCAAGCGATAGCGCGATGTAGGGGCACCTCAGCGACATCTAGTGAAAACAACATGAAACTATTTTTCTTATACAATTTAAATTAGCACTATAAATTACTATTACTGGCGTGTGACCTTATAGCGGATTTATAATTACTTCTTGTAGTCTATTACAAATGTAACTTTCTGGAGCAAGTTTTCTCAAGTATATTTACAACTTTGAAACACTCGTATAGGCCATCTTAGCCTTTACTGCGCCTATAATCTCGTTCTATATACGACTATAAGTCAACTTATAAGAACATGTTTACTACAAACCCAAAAAAACTCCTGTAGTAGCACCTCGGTGTAGTAGCACCTGGAACCACTAAGCGAGAGTTACTAGTGCTGCAAGCCTTTAAACTGTGCACTATAGGAGAATCTTGTTACTTGGGTATCTATTCGTTATCATATTCTCAGTTGAACATAAACTTTCAAATTGTAAATACAGTTAGTAAAAGAAAATCACTGTATATTGACGAAAAAGTATTGATATTTCTTCTCTCCTTTTAACGGAGACTCTATATAACGTCATAAAATGCACAGTCCCTCCAGTGTCGTTATATAGAGTTTACACTGTAGTTTAAATAACCTACGCATTTCAAGGTCACGCTATCGCGCCGCCGTTACGTTAGCGAAAAATAATATGTTGAAGAATACCGCGAATAGGCTGGATAAAGAGGGCCCCTGGTCCTCTTTATACCACGAGCTTAAACCCGGTAGTAGTAATGAGCCAAGCTTTTTCTCAAATATTAAAATTAACAACTCTTACACTTGTAGTTTAGACGAAACGGCGAAGGCATATCTAAACGTTCTCATCCCAGACGACGAGCCCTCCTTGGATGATGAACACCACCGCGACATTAGGAGTAGAATGCTAGACCCCATTCATACACCGGCCTCAGATTTACCAACTTCGGAGGAGTTTAGTAAAATAGTAAACCTTTTGCCTATAAAAAAATCTGCGGGCGAGGATAAAATATCGAATATTATGATAAAACAAGCGTGCTTAGCGGCCAGTTCATCGATTCTACATGTTTACAACAGATGTATCGCAGAAGGTATATTTCCAAAAATTTGGCGCACCGGTTGCTTACAATTAATACCTAAAGCGGGAAACAAACCTCCTGACGACCCAAAATCTTACCGTCCGATAACGTTACTGCCTTGCTTAGGTAAATTACTAGAACGTCTTATCGTACCTCGCCTGCTACCCGGTGGCCCTAAATTTCATAGTCATCAGTTCGGTTTCACCGCCGGGAAATCGACTGTTGACGCGGCTATGGAAGTTAGAAAAATAGTAAATCTTTCGGAATCTAAATACGTGGTCGCCATTTCATTAGATATTTCCGGCGCGTTCGATCATGCTTGGTGGCCGATGCTATTATTAAAACTAAAAAATCAAGGTTGCTACTCTAATATTTATGCCTTAATACGTTCTTAATTTTTTAACGGTCAAACTAAGCTTCGACTTGGCCATTGTACACACGCCAAAGATTTAACATGCGGCTGCCCTCAGGGCTCTGTTATCTCACCAAAACTATGGAATTTCGGATTTGATGATTTATTAAGTCTTCCCCTACCACCGCTGTGCGTACTAGTTGGCTACGCCGATGACGGTTTTCTCATCGTTCAAGCAAATTCACGTTCCGAAATTGAATCTAAAGCCAATGATAGTCTTAATTTAATATCGAGCTGGGGTAAACGTAATCGCCTGAAATTCGCCGCGCATAAAACTTACCAAATTCTTTTAAAAGGGTTCCTTATATCTTCCCCTAGCATTAAACTTGACAATATTAACGTTAAACGCAAACAGTCACTCTGTTATCTTGGTTTTTACTTGGAAGATAAATTTACATTTTTAGAACATATAAATCAAACCGGTGAGAAAGCGAAGCGTAATTTTTACTCCTTTACCAAAATATTATCTACGTCGACACGGGGCCTCTCTTTCGAAACCCTAAAATTAATTTACACTGCTACTTACCTAGGCAGCATTTGCTACGGGGCCCCCGTGTGGGCCGACAGAGCAACAATCGGCGTGGCTCGTCGCAAGTTGCTACAAAGCCAACGTCTTGCTCTTATATTCTTATGCAAAGCTTACAGGACCACAAGCACCGAAGCTTTACCTGTGTTAGCCGGAGTTTTACCCGTTGACCTAGAGATTCATTGTCGTGCGACAATGTACTATCATAACAAAAACATTGACAACCCGTTCTTTTTAAGCGCTCGCGATAAAATTAAAATAGCAAGATTGTTTGAACCTTTAGAAAACTCTGTGCAAAGCCTAATCTCCGAATGACAGTCACGATGGGACTGTTCCACCAAAGGGCGACACCTTTATAATTTTTTCCCTAATATTCGTGAACGGCTATCCAAACATTGGGTGGATATTGATCACTGCGTTTCTCAATTCCTGACTGGTCATGGAAATTTTAAGGCGAAACTTTACGGATTTAAACTAGTAGCATCACCCATGTGCGAGTGCTCGACCGAAGGCAACATATTTGAACAAACCGCGCATCATGTTCTCTGGGAGTGCAGTCTCTGGCAGGACGAAAGAACTACTATGCTAAACAACCTATTCTGTACATCTGGAGTCGCATACTACGGTGATCTCGTGGATAGCGCTAGGAACTTCCGTGCCTTCAAGCGTTTTTGTCACAATTATTATTGGCAACAGTCAAACACAATAAACTCCAATATTAACTTAGCTTTAGCTTTGGAGTCATCATTATTAACCTTATTTCCGTGGTGCTCCCCCTTAAGTTCTTTGACTTTCGGTCATTGCAACTTTGTGCTGTCTCCCGCTTTTATGGGGAGGGAAATTGGAATCTTCCTTCTCCTCCTATTTTCTTCTGATTAATTTAGTTGCGGATCCCAAGACAGTTTAGCATGTCCCTCGGGCTCCCTGAGATCATATCAAAGGGTTTTCGTGGTTGGATACCGCTGTCAATCCTGGCGACACAGGAGATACAGTGGTGGGAATGTGTGGTGGGCCAAAGCCCGTTTAAAAAAAAAAAACTAATGGCTTTATTTGGTCGCGGGTTCTAATCCCGCCGACGGAACAAAAAGTTTTTCAATGTTCCTGGGTCATGGATGTGTATTAAATATGTGTATGATATAATAAAAATCTTAAATATATGTATAGTATAAAAGTATTAAATATATTTCCGTTGTCTGGTACCTGTAACACAAGTCCTTCAGGTACTTAGCACGGGGCCAGACTGACGTGGTGTGAAGCGTCCATAGATATAATTATTATTATTATTATTATTATTATTATTATTATTATTATTATTATTATTATTATTATTATTATTATTATTATTATTATTATTATTATTATTATTATTATTATTATTATTATTATTATTATTATTATTATTATTATTATTATTATTATTATTATATTTGTGTAAAGCACTCCTTGCTCACGGGCAATTAAATCCCGGACCTTTGGAAGGCATGCGTGGGGCCGAAGCCAACACGTAGAGGCCCGTTACACAGTTTTAATCTAGATGTAATGTGACACCGGCCGGCGACTCACCCTGTCCGAACTATAGAAGTACGAATAAGGAGAGCCAGCGGCCAGTGTAAGGCTATTGCAGGGAATGGCATTAAAATGATATCGGGCTATGGGGGTGAGGTGCTAGTGGATTGGGTAACTGGGACTATGGAGGGACTATGGCGTCTGCCGATACAAAGTTGTACTTAACATGTATAAAGTTGGCAGACGGTGACTCGCCAACTCTTTGAATGGGCCCCTCAATATGGTCGCACGCACGGTGCACCGAGGCGGCAACATTGACAGAGCGGCTTGAGGCACGAGAGGTGTCGCTGGACTTTAAACGCCGATCATTTGCACCCTCAGAGGGTCCCATCACGTCGCCCACTCGCCACTTACGCTTCACATCCTTCCTCCGAGCCGAAGCTCTCGCGACTCCACTCTGACCGGCCGGTTAAGGCAAGGCAGAGGTAGGGCCTGGTTCTCCGTCAGTGTTCACTCCGGCCGGCCGGTGAAGGTAAGCCGGAGATGGAGAACAGGGGCTTCCCTGGGAGCACTCGGGTGCGTGGGGTCGCTACTCCCCAACAGCTCGCCACAAGCTGCCCTGCGGGCTTATTATTATTATTATTATTATTATTATTTTTTTTTTTTTTTTTCTCCCTTGCGGGGTGACTACTGCAGTTGCGGGCTTGTGGCCAAACAACTGCATGTAATTGTGAAATTAGGTGATTGATAAAAATTTGCGGACTATTCGGCATGTATTTAAGATTACTGCTTTCTGTAAAGTTATGAATGTGAGTGGATGTATGTTAAGTGTTTTGAGTGATGTGTGTAGTGTTTTAGGTATGATGCCTGTGGTTGAGATGATGATCGGTATGGTTTTGACGGTGTTCACTTTCCACTGCGCTTTGAGCTCTATGGTCAGGTCTGTATATTTTGTGAGTTTGGTTGTGTGTGTGCTAGTGAGATTATGTGAGTTAGGTATGGCTATATCTATGAGGTAAACTATTTTATTCTGTTTGTCATGGAGAGTAATGTCAGGTCTGTTGTGATGTACGGTCTTGTCTGTCAGTATTGTCCTGTCCCAGTAAAGTTTATAGTCGGGTGATTCTAGTATTATTTGTGGTGTGTATTTGTAGTATGGTAATTTTTCTGTGATGAGATTATGTTTGTGTGCGAGTATCTGATGTATGATTGCTGCTATTATTATTATTATTATTATTATTATTATTATTATTATTATTATTATTATTATTACTATTATTATTATTATTATTATTATTATTATTATTATTATTATTATTATTATTATTATTATTATTATTATTATTATTATTATTATTATTATTATTATTATTATTATTATTATTATTATTATTATTTACTCAAAATTATATTCCCAAGGTAAAAGACGTAATTTGTTACATCGTGAGTTTGGCTTAAAAGGATTGCTAAAAGATTTTGTATACTTTTATTAATACCCTAGAGAAATTCTCTTGTAAATAATATTTTCATTTTATCATTAGATATGTCGCAACTCGCAGCCATCTGGTTGAATCTGCAATTTGATTGAATGACTAGCGAATTCATTGAATGAAACCATTTAATTTATTGACTAAAGGACCAACTTGTCATTTTGATTGTAACATTTAGGCTCAATTTACACCGGCGCGGAATGGAAGCGAAGAGTTTCCCCAAATAATAATTCCATAACTAAGTACAGTTGACACATAGCCGTGATAAGCCATTAGCGCTGCATGCTCGTTCACTGTTCTCGTAAGACTACTCAGAACAAACACAAATCTTATACTCTATCTATGTGAGCCTGCCAATTATAATGTATGTCTATCTGAATCCCTAAGAATAAGTTATCACGAACTTCCGTAATTTGTTGATTTTCGTAAGATAGTTGTAGTTTTAGTGTTTTTTTTTTATTGTAATTTAAGAATTGTACTTATGTATTTCGGTTTACTAATATTTATTTGTAAATTATTTAATGTCAGCCAGTCAATGATGGTCTTGACTCTTGAGTGTCTTATTAATGTCAAATTCAATTTTCGCTATGTCAATTTTCTTATGTGTAAATAAATTAGTTCAAATGTCGTCTGCGAATAATGTCAGTTTATAAAGTTTAGTCAAATAGGGACTGTCATTTATATAGTTAAAAGAAATAACAGTGAACCTAATACTGAGCTACAAAATAATATACATAATTGCGAATCACTCCTGTGCACGCGCCATCAGAATCTCGTTCAAATACGCATCAAATAATAGATCCCAGAACGCCATTCTTCTACGGAAGGGTCGAGAGATGACGGTCATGTTGGTGTCTATCTGAAGACACGGCACGGTGTCCGCGGTCAGCGGCGGCCAAGACACCGGCAGCAGCTCAGACTTCACAGGCGTTGGATTCCTGAAATGACAAACCCTTTAGGTGGACCACAGTAGACAGAACGAACCAGTAGGCCGACTTCAAAGATGCTGACAAATCGGCGTGTTGTACCGCGTGGTACCACCGCGCTGCAAGCATGCTATGAACGGCTCAGGAGCGCAGTGTTACGGCACGCACCGGCCGACTACTGCGTCAAACATATACATAACATTCTGAAGTAGAGAACACTAAGGTGTCCCACAGGGATCTATTTTGGGCCCGTTTCTTTTTCTCATGTATATACTCGTAAACGACTTTAATCTTACCTTGTTAAGGAGAATGATAATGAGATAGTACTTTTTGCTGAAGACACTTCACTTATTTTTAAAGTGAAGCGACGACAGTAAAAACTACGACGAGGTAAACAGTGCTCTCTCAGAAATAGAATATTGGTTTAACGTTAATAATTTACTTTTAAATTTTAGTAATACAAAATGTATAAAGTTTACTTTGCCCAATATTAGGCAAATCCAAACCAATGTACTAATCATGAGAAGATGAATTTGGTAGACACAACTGTATTGTATACTTGATAGTAAATTACAGTGGTGTCCTCGTATTGCTAATCTTGCAGGTAAGCTTAGTTCTGCAGCATATGCAGTCAGAAAAATTAGAGAAATTTCTGACGAAGACACGGCACAATTAGTATATTTTAGTTATTCTCATAGTAGAATGTCATAATATGGAATTCTTTTACGGGGAAACGCTGCCGACATAATATTTAATACAATTCTTGAGCTGCGGAAGCGAACCGTACGTTCTATTTATAAAATGTCTCCTTTTGAATCTCTGAGAGATAAAAAAGATATTGGTATTCTAACTGTTGCTTCTCAATATAGATAGATTATCCAAAATGGATAATCTATCTATACATATCGCTGCTTTGGAAGGATACTCTCGTAACCCAAAATGAGTGAATATTTCAGTAGAGCACTTTAAAGTTTTTTCAAATCTTCAAATGGTGATATTTTTTTATTTACTGCGCTAATGTTGATAAAAACTGGATGAAAACACGGAAAATATATTGCAGTTTATGTTTAATAAATGTTTTAAGAGAGTAATACTTGTTTAGTACTTAAATATTGAAAATGACTACTTGGTCTCAGATTTATAACGAAATAACATAGACGAACTTATGAAGATTACTGGCTCATTACAAAAAAATTTAGAAAAAAATAAAGTTATTTTTAATAACAGTGGTGTATTTCAAAATAATACAAAATATTCATTATATTTTGCTTAGTGATACTGATACATTTTGAGATGTGACATCTTAACACTATTCATTTTAAATAAGTAGTGTTACAATACCAATTTGGTCGTTCTTTTACAAAAATGATTACTGTAAGTAACATGTTTTATGGAAAAATATAGTATTAACTGGTTTTACAGCAAGTAATGAATAAACTCAAATTAGAAAAAATATAGAATAATCTACCAAGTAGAGCGAAAATAGGTAAAAAAAATGTATTTTTAGTATAGGGGCCCCCTTGTACATTTTATTTTAATGTTGATAACTGTTTAGGTACGCATAATTATTGTAACTGAAGTGAAAATTTGTGTGTGAAATAAGTGCCTAGTTGCCTACTTGTTACCATTACTAATATCGAACAAAAAAGGTCAAAAACACGTTTGTTGTATGGGAGGTCCCTGAAATATTATTTTATTTTTATTAGTATTTGTTGTTATAACGGTAACAGAAATACACAATCTGTAAAAAATCAGAAGTCTAGATAATATTTTAGAGCTTTTTGGAATACAGCCTGGAGACAGACAGACGGACGAACAGTTATCGAAGTCTTAGTAATAGGGTCCCATTTTTTTCCTTTGGGTACAAAATCCTAAAAATGCGAAAGTTTAACATCTATAAAATTAGCTCATGCGTGTTAAGTAATTGTTGTAGCATAGAATCTTAAGAAATCCGAAAGTAAAACAGAGAAATTAAAAAAGCTTATAATTTAACAATACAGCCTTTATTAACTTAAAAATTAGAAAAAAATTATGAACTCTAAACACAAAACAGAGTTTATATCTTAGTCTCTATTTTCAACAGTCTCTTAAAAAAGTTATTCCACTTAAAAAAGTGGAAAAACTTTTTTAAAATACTGTTGTTGACTCACATTCTATTCCTGCCGATAGCAGTAGCTAAACTTTTGGTAATAATAATCACTAATCAGCAAGGGTCAGTTCATATTATACTTTATAGGCCAGGTACCAGTCTTCTGCGCACTTTGTAGTTTGTATTATCTGTGTGTATTGATCAGGTGTACAGATCGTTTCAGATTTGAGGCTTCTTTAGATTTGACGCTCTACGCAGTGTACAGCTCTGACAGAGTGAACACTGTCACACTCATTTCAAAGCAACTACAGTCGCTCTTAACACTCGCAAAATTAGAAGAGTTTCAGGTGCGTCGCCAGCCTTTTAAGAGGGAATACGCTCTCCTCTTGAAGGTTTGCAGGTCGTATTGGTCTGGAAATAGTGTTGGTGATAGTTCATTCCAGGTTTTTACAGTGCGCGAAACAATGGGTACGCGAAAAACGCACGATGGAAGACTACCACTCATTGAGGTAATGAGGATCATATATTTTTTATCGTGGAACTTGGCAAAAAGTTGCAGGAGGTATGATTCCGAACAATTCCTCAATTTTAGTGCACAGGTACCAATTTCTATAGCTCTCCACGTTTAGCTTCGCCTTCATGCCATACGAAACAGTTTAATGTTTGGCTTTAATATCATAAAAAGTAAAATTATAGAACTTAAACTTAGAAGGACAAGAAAATGTAGACCTTTAGGGACATTTTCAGCAAAGTTATTTCTTATAAATTGCTTTGCGCGTGTCTTACTATTTAATTCACTATGATTAGAATCTGAATAAAAGTCATCATTTATAATTACATCAGACGGATCCTTAACGCTGTCACCTGAACAATAGCTGCAGAAGATCAGCTAAAATGGAAATGTTGTTTTCAGGTCGTAAAGGAGATAGTATCACGATTCACGCATTTGGTTTGATACATTCTATCTTCTGCTTGATTTTCCAGTAGCATAATCGTAAAACATGAAAAAATATCCAATAAAGCATCAATCAAAACTGTATTTTAAAAAGATAAAACGTACTTTAAAATTTGTACTTTACAAAGAATTAAAATTCAGTATCTCTGAAACTACTGGACCAATTTTGATGAAACTTGTAGAATTCAATTATTTAAAGAATACCTAGTACAACAAAAAAGAATATTCTAAATTGGATCTGCAGTTTCGAAGATATGCAAACACAAATATAAATCCATATACTTTTGAAATTTAGCACATTTGTTCAGACGCATCAGCGTCTATATTAGTCAACTAGCCTTTTCCTGCGGCTTAGCTCGCATTAAGAAGTATTATTATTAATTAGGTTTCAAAGTCTTAGCCCGATTGGTTAAAAATTGACAGTTTAATATAAACTTTCATCCCCTTGGGGGTAAAATGATTGACCAAAATCCTTTCTTAGCGGACGCCTACGTCATAAACATCTACCTGCATGCCAAATTTCAGTCCAATCATAAAGAGAAGTGTCTGAGAGTTCTTGTAGATTTTTTGATACAATAGTGTCACATCTCGAAATAATGCAGTGTTCTAGATTAAGACGCACTTAAAATTTGTATTATTTTATAATATCACCATATGCCAGAAAACCAACCTAGAGTTCACTTCTAAAGGTAAGTTACAACTTGCGATACAACGCTATCTACAAAAAAATGAGGCCAAAATTGACCAAAAGGATACAGGCTTTTGGTGGCGCCACGGCCGTAAAAATTGTTATAGAAATACGTTGAATGGCGTTGAAAACTCAATTTTGTAGTATTATTTAAGCTATTCTTCCAAAGCAGCGATATTCTAAAACAAAGTCGCTTTTTTCCCTCGTGTCCCTTAGTTCCCTTTAATCTTTAAAACTACGCAACGGATTTTGATGATTCTTTCAGTGTTGGATAGCCCATTTATCGAGGAAAGCTATAGTCTATATTTTATCACGTTAAGACTAATAGGAGCAAAGAAATAGAGAAAAATGCGGAAAAAACGGGGAAAATTATTTGAAAGGGCTAACTTGAACGCGCTTATCTTAGAAACTACTGGCCCGATTTGAAAAATTCTTTAGTGTTAGATAGCCCATTTATTGAGGAAGGCTATAGGCTATATTTTATCACGCTGACTAATAGGAGAATGTAAAAAAAATGGGGGAAATTATTTGAAAGGGCTTATCTCGCAAACTACTGGAGCAATTTTTATGTTATTTGGCACAGATAAGAAGTAGATCACGTGAAGGATCATAGGCTATCGATTTTAAATGTCCACAATTGATATTTACCAAACCTTGAAAAAAATAATATTATACGAATCTTTCGATTTTCCACATCATCGCTGAATATTATATTTTAGTAGAATCAATTTTAGTGCTTAGCCTTACCCGTATTTAACAAAGTTGACCCATAACGTGGTCACTCGGTCGATCATGAGTTGTTCTGCTCTATATGTAGTATCCGGAATAAAATCCATGGTGAACATGTACCCCAGCTCATCCGAGTGGGCCGCTCCGCCTTCTGTTATATTTAAAACATTTTTCATTCTATTAAGATGACCACTATAAGAAAACAAGTAGAGATACACCCTCGTGTTCCTATGCTTTGCATACTTGATCATCTGTCGCTGCATCGGGTACAAGTAATCATAATCAGAAATCATATCAATAATTGCACATTTATCGAATTCGCGATCTGCGTCGTCCACATAGAAACGATGAACAATATCCAGGAAGTCGCTCTTGCTCCCAAGATTTGAGGTTTCATTCAGATAATTTCGAAATAAATCCCGCTGATTGAATTGTGGTTTTCCCATGGAAACATAATAACTATAAATGCCTTCCTGGTCCGTGAATCCGCCCAATATTTTCAGTCCATCGACATTCCGTCCGTCGGATAGCTCCGGGTTTTTCGTTATGAACGGCAAGACTCCTTCGAATTTTTTTTCGATACACGGCTTCCATACGTACCCCTCTGAAGCTTCGACAACAGATTTGGGACTCGCTGCGGCCAGGAACGATAGAGCGGAGGATGTGTCGTTAGTTTTCAAGCCGAGGTCACTGGCGATACTGAGGAGTCTCGTCGGATCGAAATGGTGAAGGAAGCTCGGGAACAAGTTGGAACCGCTCTGCAGGATGGCCTGCTGGAACAGCCTGGGCCAGTCGGTCAGCAGGTGCGTGTTGACCAGCATGGAGCCGGAGCTGTGACCGCCGAGGGTGAGCTTCTGCGGGTCCCCCCCGAACGCGCGGATGTTGTCTCTGATCCACTCGATGGCGGCGTACTGGTCCCGGAGACCCTGGTTGCCGGGGATCTCGGGGATGTCCATGCACATGAAACCGTACGGACCGCTTCTAAAATTAAACGTGACCACTATGATATCGTGCCGCACGAGATATTTGGGTCCGTAGATCTCCATTAGGTTGTGACCGTATTTAAACATTCCCCCGTATACAAAAATAAAAGCAGCCTTGTTTTTCGTTTCTGATTTCGGCACGAATATGTTGAGTCGAAGGCAGTCGAGGGTGCCGTAGGCACTTTTGTGTTTCTTTTTCAAATTAAATTCTTCCTTGATCTGCGGACATACTGGCGATTCCTCGGAAGCGTCAAACACTTTGTCGAATTTCTCGTGCGGGATGGCCGCCTGAAAGAATTTTTAGTCATAATGCTGAGCCAGCCGAATCCGTATTCATCACCTTCGGGATAATTGAAGCCGAAATCGCAAGTATTATAAATGATCAAACGAACTTACCAAGTGAAGTTCGATCATTATTATATGAGTCGCTTCATTCGAAGATATATAATTAACCAAAAGTAATACCTTTGCTTATCTGCTAGGCAATCGCGTTTTTTTTAAAGACGTATGTGGGTACTTCGAAATGTTACCCGCTCGCTCGCTCGATAACTCGACGTTCCGGCGTGCTTCATTATGTTTAGAAAGAAGTAATGCAAAAAATCTTTCTTTCTTTCTTTGGGTACTGCAGCAAACATAGTTTCGTGCAGACTGGGTGGGAGGGAGATTATATCTTCGAATGAAGCGACTCATATAATAATGATCGAACTTCACTTGGTAAGTTCGTTTGATCATTTATTATATTTCTTCGCTTCATTCTTCGATATACAGGGTGTCAAAAGACCGCTTCCGATAACTTCGTGGGGTTATTATAGGGCATTAGATATATCCATTGGTGCAAGTAATTTTCTTTAAATCGCCAGTTTTTAAAATAGTCAAAATTTTCAACACGCAATGTATAACGCTGATGTAAATGCGCGATATTATCGCACGCCAGTGGAGCCCCGGGCCGAGTCAGCCCCCACGCGCCGCCCGGCCCGCGCCGAGTCCCGCGCGCGCGGCCCTGCGCTAGACAAAACAGCTGATCGTGGTGTGCCCTAGCCCGTAGGTAGTGAATAAACCACCAATATTGTAATAATTATTAGATAACATAATGTTAGAATTTATTAATTACCGTTTCTTAGGTTATTAGTTTATTACTCAAAAATACTCAGTTTTTATTTCCGAAAAGAAATCATAATTCACATCACACAGTTACTTACACCTATCTATGGAAAAAATACTTGATAACATGTTCACTGACCTGTGATCAGCTGTCTGCTTTTATGAAATGCAGTTCGAGCTGTGCTCCATCTAACTCAATGTAGATTGCAGAGTTTTTCAACACGAAACAAAAGTAAACAGGAGACATTCCAATTCTTTAAACACTTTTTACTGCACTGTTTAAACCGCACTATCGACGACGATGTTCACCCCCGTTCCATAAAGGTTTACGAGTACTAAAAGTTCATCCACATTTCACGACGACGGTCGTATCATGTCACGGCCCGTTATTAATTACAAACATAGAAAAAATAGTTTACAATACACAAAACAAGCAATATGACCAGAACATCCGTAAAATTACAAAACTTAAACAAAAACTTCACAGTACACCAGCGCGGCGCGTGTTTACAGCCGACTGAACAAATGAAGAAAAAACTTTGTAAAATAATAGGGATTTATCCCTGTGCATATTTTGAGTTATCGATAATTTTTTATCGATAAATCGTATTAATTGTTTTACATACGAGTACGTATTGATTACAGTCAAACTAAAAATAAGCAAATACCTACTCAATGTTAAGAATAGCGACAATAAAATTAAAAGTTATTTAATTAATTAGGTATTATTAAAGTATTTTCATTGCGTACGTAGACGCGTATACGCGCATACCTAGACGCGCAAACGCGTACCATCGTGTAACAACCACTTTATCACGGTAATGTCGGTAGGTATCGAAATTATCGAATGCAACTTGACTATGTATCCCGATAAAATTTTCTGAATTTATAACCTCTTAATAGAGTTAATTTTAAAAATGAGATTAGATCTACTAAATAATAGTTATTTATTTTTATTATTTAATGGTAATTTAAATATCGACAACATCGTTTTGAATTTATAGGGTACAACACTTAGATTGTCCTTGAAATGGATTAGCGACACGTGACGTGCACGTGCGTCGTGCACCTGCAGAGCGGCCGATGGCGGCCGCTCTTTGTCGGCTCGATCACAAAGCACGCCGCCGTGCTTCGGTTTCTTTTGACCTCTTCCGAAAGCCGATACATGACTATTAAAATTAAAATTAAAATAGATTTTCTAATTTAGTAGCCATTTGGGCATTGAGGTATTAGGTTGTTGTTAGACATAAGTTTGATTTTTTAACAATTAGGTACTTCTAGTATCAAAACGTGGTAGTAATTATTGTGTTATGTGTTAATTGATTATTATTTCAGTTGTGTTAAGTAATACTTTGTGGTGTGATAGATTTCGTTTAAAAAGGGAAGTGTTTTTGACGTTTTTGGTGGTGACTGGTCTTATTGCTTGGTGTTAAGGACTATTTTCAAAATGCATAAAGAAGTAAGAACCCGTCTTGAACTCAACATTTTTCACGTAAGTTAATTGCCAGATTTTTGTGTATCATCTGTAATTTCGATTGATAAGACTTGACGATTGCGGATAGACAGTTCGTCCGCATTGGTTTCGTTACTTATGAACTTTTTAACGAGTCTAAAAATCTTAGAAATTTGCCATACCTACTCTTGTAAGTTTTTACACATGCAGTTGATTACAGTTTTCTACATGAGTTACCATGAAACTTTTAACACTGCAAGTAGCCAAAATGAGGAGTTAGAGGTCAGTCATGGTGACCACCTTCATGGGTTTAAAGTTGGAAGGACACATTACACAACATACATAGGGTTTAGAACAGTTCTGACGTAGTGTATCGTCGCATACGACCTTTCGAGTTTCGACAGCGTACGTAGGCCGTAGCGTGAAGACATTGAGCGCGCGTTTTTACATTGCGTTTTTTAGTAATAATAATAAAATTTAAAAAAATATTTAAAATTATTTTTCTATGTTGTTTATTATCATGTTTAAAGGGTATTAATTTAAAAAAAAATTAAAATTAAAATAAAAAAAAAATTAAAAAAAACTAAAAAAAAATACATTTTCGTAATCAGAAAATGTAGTATAATCATACCCCAAAGTTATCGGAAGTGGTCTTATTACACCCTGTATAATAAACCAAAAGTAGATTTTCAGAGTAACGAAAGAAATATTTTTTTTTTACAAAATACAATTATAGTAGTCATTATAATATATTCAAGAAAAAATTTAACATTATGCCCATAAATTTCATAATAGTCAGTAGAAACGAAACGTAAGAGACCTCTTTGGTTTGTGATTCAAATGATAACAGTTATACTGGGATCATGGTGATTATTTAACTGATTCAGCGATACTTTGTCGCGATAAAATTATGGTTAAGGAAAATAGCGAAAGTATCGGAATCGCTAGTCCTGACTCCTGCCTGTCGACTGTCGTCTTACTAATAGTGTCCAGTATCAATCCCCGTGTCGACGCTCGTGTCGACGCCGCGCCGCTCTCGCACAGCACCTGCTTTATCCAGCGGCTAACGACCGACTGGGAGGTGGCTGTTCTGTGAAGAGCGTTAAGCGTTAGCAATAATAACCCGCACTGTAGCATTATCCTATTTAATATAATCTTGAATAACCATCACAGGGCGTAATAACTTAAATATTATATCCTCTTCTTCTTTTTTTTTATAAAAAAATAACATCCGATCTCGCCCGGGAGTCTATATCTTTGTAATATAAATTTCGATACCGCTATTGAAAACCGTTTTTTATTTTTTATTTTTATTTTGCCGAGTTTTATTAGGCAAAAAGTTTTAAGTCAATGATCAGTATTCAGCTGTAGGTACAGAGTGCAAGAAAAAACAAATAATTTATAAGTGGATCCCGGGTTCTACACTACTCAAATATGGGCTAGGATTTTTACAGGAAAGCTTCTTTCAAAAGGCGCTTCACACATCTGAACCAATGTCACCAACCAATAATGTCAACATTGTTCATAAACAATGACAGTGCACAGTGATGACACCGCTCCATCGGAACTGTCATAAACAATGACAGTTCCGATGGAGCGGACGAAGATATCTGTAATAAATCTATTAACTAATAAGATTGAAGAGAGCATATTTTATCTAAAATCTAAGTCGAAGTAAAGTATTTTAGAATAAATTTTAAGGAGTCTACTGCTTTAACTGGGTCCGGCTCTGTGGTCGTCGATAATGTGATTATTGCATATTAATATGATTGAAAGTCGAGAATATTGTGTTCCCGGTCCACCAAGCTGAATATTTTAACAATTATTATTATTCAAGAATAAGTGTGATCAGTGGCGGCGTAAGGGGAGGGGGCGGCAGGGGCGGTCCGCCCCGGGTGCCAAGTACCAAGGGGTGACAACTCACTGACGCATTCTTAAAACATTTGGTGTTGTTCACCCTAAAACTCTGCTTACGTCAACAGAAGAATAACTTCGTGATATATTAGGTTGGGGAAAAAGTTTCTTCGCATTTTATATAAAAATTGAAAAGGTTTTTTTTTAAGTTTATTTACAATTGACTAAAGTATATAGGTGCCATTTTGTTCGATAACTTTTTGCCATCTTGTTGATAGGGACATGATCCTATTGCATTGCTATAAAAATTTTAGGGCTTCTGATGAAAAAACTGCGACAAGTGGTTTTGGCAGTCCTCTTGTGATGTCAACCTGACACTGCCTAAGGAATTCTGCAGCGACCGAAACCGGTAAAAAACTGAAGGTGCAAGGTCAGGACTATACGGCGGATGCATTAACACCTCCCAGCCAAACTCCCGTAATTTTTGCTGAGTGGTTAAAGATGTGAGGTCTAGCGTTATCTTGGTGAAAAACCACACCCCTTCTGTTGATTAATTCCGCTGGGGTATCACGTAAAAATAGCGATCAACAATCCACTAGCAATAATCGCGCGAGGGATTGCTGGTAACTGGTTGTCATGAATGTCACAAACTATGGTATCATGTATAGTGATCGATTGCAAACGTATTATTTTGGCTGATGCGTGATACGAAATTGCGATTTTGGAGCAATTATCGCGCAATAATTGCTATCGCATTGCTCTCGCAAGATACGTGATACGGGGGCCGGCTATTTTCTCTCAACTTCTTGCTTTAATCTCATCAGTTGTTCGCAGTACAGTTCAGAATCGATGGTCCTGCCTGGCGGTAACAGCTCATAATGAATAATGCCCTTACCACCACCAGCACCACACCACCACACACACAGCATCACCTTGTTGCAAGTTAACCCGGGTTCCGCCACAGTCTGCCTGTGAAGCCTGACCGGCCTTTGACCACGATCTTTTTCGCACGTTCTTGTCGTACGTCATTCACTTTTCATCACCAGTTATCAGCTTCTTCAAAAATGGTTCGGTTTCATTACGTCGTAATAAAGAATCACAAATGAGTACACGGTTCATTAGGTTTCTTTCAGTGAGCTAATGAGGCACCCAAGTATCGAGCTTTTTCAAATGCGCCAAAACCGTTTTGTGGTCGATCCCCAGTTCTTCAGCTACATCTGCATCGTAGAACTACTATTATGCCGATCTTGCTCCACTTTTTCAAAAATGGCATCAGTTTTGCCCGCAGGGCGACCCCGCGACGTGCATCTTGGGTATCTAAATTTCCGGATTCAAAACGCTTAAACCAAATTTGCGCTACTCTCACAGATACTGCATTAGGTCCATAAACATCACTTTTCGCGGCTTGTGTTGCATTTTTATTTTTTACCTTTTTTGTAATAAAATTTTAAAATGTATCGAATTTCTTCATTAGATAGAATCACTCATTTTAACAATAAAAAAACAAATGAAAATCTCACATTTACCTAATTCGAATTTGGAATTGTCTTCTGTAAAATTACAACTTTTTAATGATACCAAAATCAGCCAAGCACAATATAATTGGTATGCCCAAGAGATTTTATGACAAGTTCATACATACTATAATGCGAAAAGACATTTTCCCCAACCTATTATTCTTGACGAAAATATATGATGAACTTTGTGCAGAGGACATAATTTTGGAGACTTTACGATTGAAGCGCCACTTGGATGCCGCCAGCATTTCTCTAGAAGCTGTATAATGGACTACCTTAGAGCTTGTGAAATTCTAAAATAGCACTATTCTGAGTCTATTCCAAGTCTTGCGGTGTGTCTAAAATTTTTTTAAAGAATTTGTGTTTCGGTGGCTTCTTGTAAAAAAAAGTTTTTCAAAACTAAAATAAAATCCTAAATAAGATCCACAATGAGCCAAACGCGAAACTTACGTAACGTGGGCACGTTTAGATGTATTTGTCGTTTTATTTTGGGGGTGCTCAATAGAAAGCCGCCCCGGGTGCCAAACCATGCTACGCCGCCACTGAGTGTGATTCTGTTATCGTATTTATCATTGCCTATTTTATTTAGTATTAAATATTTTAATCGCTGAAAACCAGTTGCATTCCACGGTAGGAGTCAGGAATCAGGATATGAAGGTGTCAAAACACCTATCAGTTGAGCTAGCTCACGAATAGTGCACTGATTTAACTGTTCTATATTATTCAGTTTTTAATAGGCATATATTATTATAAAATATATCTAATATATAAAATTCTCGTGTCACGGTGTGCGTGGTTGAACTCCTCTGAAACGGCTCGCCCGATTTTCGTGAATCTTTGCGAGCATATCGGCTAGGGTTGAGAATCGGACAACATCTACTCTTCTATCTTTATATTGATGAGTGTATTAACTAGTTGAATAAATAATAGTAAATTGTTACAACTCGAGACTGACGGCGACCATTGTTTGTGTGACGGGATAGCAATCATGGACTTTGCCATGGTGACATACATATTTAGTCACCTCAATAAAATAATAATATGGGCGAAATACTTTATATGGCAAAACAATGTTTTCCGGCACAGCTAGTTATGTTATAATAATATATGTTATAAACCTTAAAACTTAAATATTTACATATTTTTTGTGGATTTAATACACCCATGGCACTATTAACCATAAAACGTTAACAAAAAAGGGGCGCCTGAGGCTGAAGAATTCTCGCCTAGAACACTGATATTGTTAAAGTCTAGTAGTAATAACGCTTCAACTCCCGTAAGGCCCAAATGGGCCGCGATAACAATAGAAAGGCATTGTGTCTTGTTTTTCAGCGATCGAAGGAATAAAGTCTACGCCTGGTCTAGTTTCCTTCTTTATATTTTTTGTGAAAAAAATGTTAGCACTTCGGATAGTCTGTACGTCAAGACTTAAGGCTCATAATTCGTAAATTAAAATCTTTCGATCGACTAGTGAGTTACTAGGAACCAAGAAGTAGGCTCTTAAATCTATTTTTGCTAGATATCCACTTTTAGGTATTGGCTTGGAAGCCTTAAAGGTTAATTTTTCAAATTAACATGTAATTTCAAAATAAACTTACGAAGTGGTTTCAAATTTAAAATAATTCAAAAATTGTATTTAAAATATAATACAACATTTTCCGCCGCTTCGTTTCCAGGGGAAAAGAAAATCTTTGAAATAATACGGTGGGGGTACACGAAGATATAGTTTTAAATTACAATAATTTATTGATGTCATGATGTATAATATATTAAGCCAGTGGTCCCCAACCTGTTTTTGTTTTTGGAACGAAGTTCCCTAATTTTTTTATTTTTTATTTTTCATGCGGGCCGCAAACATTTTTGGTGTTTGTGTCGCGGGCCGCAACAAACATTTTTAGGTTTAAAAAATAACGTTATTCAAAATTAACGATTCACAAGTGAAAAAGACTTTCACGTTGACTGTATAATATTTTGCCCGTGGGCATGAATTTCAAAATGGTTTTACATCACGCGGGCTACAAATAAAGTTCCGGTGGCCCGTATACGTATACGTATACGGGCCGCTTGTTGGGGATAGCTGTATAAAGCCCAAAATAATTATAATAGTAACATCTATAAAATATATATGAAAATAACTGTCAGCACTACTGCTGCGGTGTTGAGCGTTTAGTCGTCTCAACGCTCTTCGAACTCGAAGGAGGTTGATTGTAGCGGCACAGTGCTAGCGGCGCCAGCCGACGGTTACCAGCTTCCCCCCCCCCCCTTTGACGGGTAGCGGGAAGGGTCTGCCAGAGCCCAAAAGATACCCGATTGATTGGGATGCACTAATTTGTCTCTGAGAACAAATACTGGAATTATCCAGCGAAACAATAATAATCTCGGTCTGATATTGAGACAAGACTTATCGAGTGTTATAGGTTTCCGTTACGAAGTTGTCTTATCTGATAATATATTATCTGATAAGTTTGATAATAATTTATATTTAGATAAGTCAGATACTGTTGATAAGTCTGATAATATCGAGACTTTGTTAGGTAAAATCTATAATGATAATAATCGATCGAAATGGAATCGATTTGCAACACTTATTATCAGGAACGTTTTATAAGCAGTAGCTTATCTTATTCGTTTTTGGGATCATTTAAAACCATAATCTGGCGAATCCAACAAGGATTCACCTAACGTCAGTAGGAGCCCTGGATCTATCCGGATCTGGTCCGATTCTATCGGTACCGGTACTCAGAATCGACCGTTGGCACCTGGTTTGGGAGTGGGAAAGCTTCGGGTTCATTCGTAACCGGATCGACCCGTATATTGATCACTTTTAGTGATATTTCCCCAATTGTCTGGTCTTAGTGACCTAAAAAAAATGGGGTAGCTCGTTATAATCGACTTATTTGTCGATAAAATATGTTACAAAAAATATTGAGGGTAGTAACTATCACGTTACGTAGATATTAAGTAAGTTTCGTTATGCACTCGCGGTGTATCCCGAATCCCAACATTGGTGCAAGTTTTATTTAATTCATGAAGCCCCAAGCGGCCACATCCGGCCGCGGTCTCGTTTTGCCACGACTGATGGGCTAATAATAATAATTATATACCGGCAGACATAGTAAATTATAATCGTAGTTCTATATTTAGAACAAAAGGATCGCGCGGGACGCGCATAGGTTGTTAACTGATGAGACTCGTAGTCAATCTAGTTATTAGCTCGAAATAGCTGTTCTCTATAAAACGGCAAAGATATTAATATTATAATAATAATTATGTAGTTCTATTTATAGAACAAAGAGCGTGGAAAAAGGCGCGGTAGTTGCTAATTTTTATTTTTAAAACATTGTCGGATACTCCTAGTCAATCCATACATTATGTTGATTTAAAAAATACCAATATATTTTAAATTTAAATATTAATTAACTCGCAGTTAATCCTCTCAAAACCAGCCAACATATTATACTTCTATTTTTAGATAAAACATCGTCAGAGACCCGCGGTCAATTCCGATGCATAAGGATTGTGTTTAGAGACTCGCAGTCAACCCACACATTATTGCGGTTTATAAAATAACTCGCTGTTAACCCCCAAACAGGCCAACGCATAGTTCTATGTTTTATAGAACAGATAAAACATCGTCAGAGACTCGCAGTCAATTCCGATGCATATAAATTGTGTTTAGAGACCCGCGGTCAATCCACCCATTATGGCGGCTTATAAAATAACTTAATATATTTAAACACTTGTAGTAATTAACTTGCAGCTATTTCCCCCAATCGGGCAAACATATAGTTCTATTTATAGAATAGGTAAAACATCGTCAGAGATCCGCAATCAATTCCGATGCATATAGAATAAAGATTGTGTAAAAGGACTCGCGGTCCAAACACACTGTACTTATTGACTCACAGTAGCAGTACATGCCGGTTGATTAAATAATTGCAGTAATCACCTGCAGTTGTTTCCCCCAATCCGGCAAACATATAGTTCTATAATTCTATTTATAAAACAGATTTAAAGCATAAGTACATAATATTATAGATTGTGTATAAAAACTCGCAGTCCCAACACATTGTACGTTTATTGACTCGCGGTCGCTGTACAATCCGGCTAGTATTGAATATAATTGGCTCGTCTAGGCCTCGGTAGTGCCTGCAGTTTATTTAAGTATTTAATAGTACTTACATGTATTTTCTTGTTACACGATAAAATAACACTGACTTTAGTTACTTACAACACTGACTCAATGATAATAATATTAAATAGCTGCACTTTGGCATGGTTACTAAGTATACAGTATACGTGCTCGCGTTGCCTCGCGTTAATTAACAAAGAATCAAGCACGCCGGAACGTCGAGTTATCGAGCGAGCGAGCGGGTAACATTTCGAAGTACCCACATACGTCTTTAAAAAAACGCGATTGCCTAGCAGATAAGCAAAGGTACTACTTTTGGTTAGTTATATATCGAAGAATGAAGCGAAGAAATATAATCTTACATATCGACTATGCATTTTGGAGCATTCATTGCACTTATTTACGATGGAATGAATTACGACGCACTCACGATTTTCTACAAGCGTGTACTCACTCCGAAGGGATTGCTGGCGTTGACTCTGGCGTAGGGTATGCCAAGGAACATGACGTAGTCCCCGTCTGGGGCCGGCACACCGCGGATGCTGCCCGCCGGTGCGTGCACTACCAGCGTCTCCTTTCCCACAGCGGGTCGCAACCACACTACCAATATCACTGCACACACCAGCATTATGCCTCGAGAGAACAGATTACAGAGCACTTAGCCAAGACGTTTTCTGTATCGCTTCTTTCTAGCGGATCAAAAAATGTATGGTATTGTCATGGCATGATCCAAATGTAAACTATTATCGAACGCTCATGTCAATTCCATACTTTTATGATCGGCGATTATATGAAAAAGCGATAAGGAACGTGTTAGCTAGGAGCTGTTATTACATAAAAACGACACCTTCCACTAAAAACTCGCCGTGAAATGACATAATATGACTGATATTTTAAGTATGCATACTGTATTACTAAAATGGTTTTAAAATATGATTTTAAGTGATTTTAAATGATTTTAAATCATTTTAGTGAGCAATCAGTGCTTAACACCAACATAATAATTATGACAATAATTAATAATAACATATTATGACAATAATAAATAATTAATAATTATTATTAAAGCCTGGCCTTTAACATGACGAGAGTCAGAAGCGAGCGATTGCCATTTCTTTTTATCAGGCGCTCCGTATATTAATAGCGTCACCTGGATAAATGAAATGCGGACTAATAAAAGCAACCAGTACCGGCAGCCTGACCGCCCGGACTCTTATCAGAAGAGCAAGAATGACGACATAATATCACAAAATCAGCCGACCTGAAATACTTTCTCGACAACTTGCTACCTCCCATAATATTTCATGAAAGTGACTTCCAGCGATTTTATCAGTGTAATATTCTGATTCAAGAATCAGTTGTTAGTGAATGTATATTAAATAAGTGTCGTTGCAGTTTTGCATCGGCGGTTGTCTTTGAATTTTATAATTTTAATTTATTTATTTGGATTGAACCATAGCTATCAGAGTGGATTGAACGAAAGTAAAATGTTTTCTCAATTCAATCTCCTGACTCAAAATAAGTCAAAAAGTAACAAGTGAGTGAAATTAATTGTCAGTTTAAACTTTTTTCTATTCCTTTCATCTACATTACGTCACTAGCGCTAAAAAAGGCAAAATAAAAATATACGTAGTGAACTATAATAGTAAAGATGCTATAGTGAACTAGATACCTACGTAAATATTTTTAGGTCGTTTGCTTGGGGGACGGCCTTAATTGTTAAGGCCGTCCCCCCGAGCAAAAGACCTTGAGCAGACATTTGCGATGTTGCAGAGTTCACACCGAAATCGTAGTTTTTTTACTTATCTTAATTCAAGATTGACCTAAAAATGCAAACGTGGACTATGTAGAAATTGTCTACCTATTGGTGTGTCTTTCAAATAAAAGTAATTTTTAAATACTAGGTAGATGCAGAAAGTATAATTGAATTTTTATAAACTGGTATTAGGTACTTTGGCACAACGCAATTTCTTGGCGCAAATGTACTAGGAGAGCCGACCCTACGTAAAGTGGGAATGAGCTAAGAAGAAGTATTAGGTACTTTGGAAGGTGATATCAGTATAATAAACAAAAATAGCAAATGAATAACATAGACAGAAATGTTCATATACTGAAGATTATTGCTTTTTGTTTATTATATTCTTGTAGCTTTCAATTTATCTTCTATACATATTATAATAAAAATGAAAAAATGAGTCAGGGGCATGTAATAGAAGCGTAATAGAATACATCTTCTGTTTTTAAATTTTTTGTTTCTCTGTCTATCTGTTTGTCTGTTTCAAGTACAAACTCTGAATCCGCTGGCCCAATTTCAACGGGCACGGTGACACCTTACACCCCCGGTCAACATCATACTTTTTTTTAACCGACTTCCAAAAAAGGAGGAGTTCAAAATTCTTTTTTTGTTGTATATGTTATAAACCCAAATTTACAAAAGTGGTGAATTATTGATCCTCCTCCTGATGAGATCCTCAAGGTATTGAGGGAACTCCTTAAAAATGTATATGAAAACATATTATAGTAATATGACTTTTTTGAAGTAAAATAAACATAGTATGCTACCAAAAAGTTAATCCTCAAGAGAAAAGTTAAAGGAAATAAATATTTTGACCGTCGCATTTCAATACGTCTTGAATAATGTATTATATGTGAGAAATAATCTAATAATTTCAAAAAGAAAAGCGACAATCATTGTTTTTAATACTATAAATAAGAACAAGATAGAAATACCAGTAATCAGACTTAGCAAAGTGAGCAAATCTTTTAAAGGCCTATAAAATAGAATCCCGAAAAGCGACCAAAATCTTTCTATTAATAAACTTAAAAAAGTAGTAAAAGAACATTTGTGTGCTGAAGCTTATTATAAATTCAATAATTTTATTGATTATTACACCACACCTTAGGAATAGGGTGGCCCTATACTTATATTAGACTAGCTGTTGCCCGCAACTTCGTCCGCGTGAATGATATCATTTTGAAAAATCCTTTCTTCGAAGACCACTTGGCGTGGACAGAGGATAGAGGTCACAGGACAGGGGACGATAGACGGCAGAAGACGGGATACTTAATGTAGGCATCTATCCCTCTTTAACCTACCTCTTACTCTCAGATTCCTGACCTAAAATTAAACCAGAATAAAATAACGCTTGAAGTAGTTTCAAGAGTGGTGTTATTCTGGTTTACTTGTAGGTCCTGGAATCATGATGCTTCTCTTAAATGCATTACATACCCATAAATCTGATAAACAATTAATTATAATATGAATAATTTAAAGTTCCCCTTCCCATTTAAAGCGGAGACAGCACAAAGTTGCAGTGCGAATGTCAAATAACTTAAGGGGGAACAACACGAAAATAAACTATAATAATTGAGACAACTAAGCTATAGATAAATTAATATTGTAATTTGTTGTCTTATAGTCAACAGCCAATAATAATTGTGACAAAAACGCTTGAAAGCACAGAAGTTCCTAAAAGCGCTTGGACAGCGCCTTTAGGAAATCGAAAATCGCATACTACGGTGATATCGTGGACGATATCACCGTACTATGCGATTTTCGATTTACAATGTAGGTTATGTAGCATTG
The DNA here is from genome assembly GCA_963422495.1 of Polyommatus iphigenia. Lineage (NCBI taxonomy): Eukaryota > Metazoa > Arthropoda > Insecta > Lepidoptera > Lycaenidae > Polyommatus > Polyommatus iphigenia. The sequence goes on from OY730182.1 coordinate 10,558,637, forward strand.
TGGTTCTTTTGTCTTGCCAGAAAAAAACTCTTCCAGAAAACATGATGCGTGGTTTGTTCAAACATACTGCATTTGGTCAAGCACATAGCTGTGATGCTATTAATTTAGATCCGTTAAGTTTGACTTTAAAATGTCCATTGCCGGTAAGGAATAATATTACATTATTTACATAAGGAATAAGAAAATACGCAGTGTTTGGAATTTTGGATAAACGTTCACGAATATTAGAGAAAAGTTATAACGATGTCGACCTTTGCTGGAATTGATAATCACTTTGTGTGTCGCTTCGTTGTAAATTTTGAGGAGTTCATTCAATTTCATTACTCAAAGAACCCATTATGAAATATCCACATTCGCGACCATAACTGCGAAAGTCACACTTTCTAAATTTCGAGGGGTTTCTTATAATACCTCATGGATCCCATTATAAAATTCCACCATCGCGACCATCTAAGCATCAAATACAAAATATTATAGCCTTTAAATTAATAAAACAATTTTCCAAATTGGCACAAAAACGGCGAAATCATAATCAATTTCCAGTCTGATCATTTCAATGTAAAAAAAACGTCATAATGTGGTTATGGATGGTGTAATGATGAGGGTGATCACTTATCATGATGATTAATATAATTGACTGTGGCATGTGCTTCCAGTATCTTAAGCAACGCTAAAACCCCTACATAATATATCTATAAGGAGTCAGGAGTTCCGTTTTGCAACGAAACTGCAAATCTTACTTTTTGGTAGTATATTATGTTAATTTTACTTATAAGTGAAAATTACTGTAATGTTTCTTATTATAAATTAAAAGGAGTACCTCGAGGATCCCGAGAGAAGTCACCGTTTTTGTAAACATGCTATCGAATTCGGGCTTACAATGTATATAACAAAAAACCGGCTAAGTGCGTGTCGGGCCACGCGCAATATAGGGTTCCGTAGTACCGATAGGTTTTGATAATTTTTGTATGATCAATGAGTGTACATTTATAACGTGTTTTACACTACTAACAACATCATCTGAGTTACGTTCAAAGGAATTTGAACGAAAAGTTCTTATTTATACTTCGCCGAAAAAAAATTTTTTAGTTGATCGACTATAACTCAAAAACTTATGAAGTCTTCTTAGCCGTGATAGTTTTCTTTTTAAATTCAGTATATGTATTTCCTACCCCTGTGAATTTTTTAACATTTCCAGAAGCAACCGTTTAGCTGGTAGAAGGGGGGGACACCGGACTCTAACGTTTTTTCCACTTTAAAACTTCAAATTTCACAAACGGATCCCTAAATCGGAAAATGGTCTTTGAATACTCATAATATTTAAAAAAAACCTATACATCGACACTCCACACAGTGGGGTGGACGCGAAAAAATAAATCACCCCTGCTTGATGTGTATTTTTGAATTTGGTTAAAAAAAGTAATTAAGATGTTAACCACGGATGTAAGGTATCACCATGCCAAATTTCATTGTAATCGGTCCAGCGGATTCAGAGATTAGCCTGTACAAACAGACAAACAGACAGAGAAACAAAAATTTCAAAAACACTTCTAACATGCCCCTGACTCGTTTTTTCAAGTTTATTTTCAATGTACAAAAATTTTACCTCTACGATTTTATTATATGTATAGATCACAAGGCATAATATTGTTATATTATTTTTTGAGAAGAATAATTTTCCATCTTTACAAAAAAGACAAGTAAATAATTGCAAATCACTCCTGTGCACGCGCTATCAAAATCTCGTCTAAATGCGCATCAAAGAACAGGTCCCAGAACGCCATTCTTCTGCGAAAGGGTCGAGAGATGACGGTCATGTTGGTGTCTATCTGGAGACACGGCACGGTGTCCGCGGTCAGCGGCGGCCAAGACACCGGCAGCAGCTCAGACTTCACAGGCATTGGATTCCTGAAATGACAAACCACAGTAGACATAACGAACCAGTAGGCCGACTTCAAAGATGCTGACAAATCGGCGCGTTGTTACACGTGGTACCACCGCGCTGCAAGCATGCTATGAACGGCTCAGCAGTGCAGTGTTACGGCGCGTACCGGCCGACTACTGCGTCAAACATATACATAACATTCTCAATTAGTAGAGAACACTTCTAAGGGCTTCCACACATAGCTGCGAATTCGCATCGCATCGGTATTATAGTCTTCTTTGCAGCGGCGTGCACAAGATTTTGACACTGGTAATGCAGCGATATCGGCTCAGTAGTTTTGGTGTGAAAGCAAAACAGACAGACAAACGGACAAAAAGAGATATTTTCGCATAAATTATAATAATAGTGTGGATATAAATTAAAAACTATGTTTTCTAAACTATTAGTATAATTACGTTCTGTTATGAAGAAATAAAAAAAAACGCCATCTGTTGTCACGCGTTGGTACTACAATGAGAGTTTATTTCATCGAAACCCATGGAAATATACCAATTACCATACAACATAATATTGTGCGCTAAGCTAAAATAAATAAAAACGCCATCTATTGTTACGTATTAGAAATACAATGTGAATTTATTTTCATCGATATTTCCATGGAAATTAGATAATATATTTTTGCCTCATCAAAATGTAGCCTATGGCTCTCTCAGGCTCTAGACTAACTGTGTACAAAATTTTATTACAATCGGTTCATTAGTTTTGGCGTGAAACAAAACAAAACAAAAACTTTTTTTTTTAAGTACTCACCTAATCAGCTTAACTTTTGTCTTTTCACATAATCAAGGTTCCGGTTACTTGAAATCCGATCCATAATCCGATGTAAATAAATGCAAAATTTTGGCCACCACAAATTATCATATCCAAGTGAGTGATAGTTATGAATGTACGCAATTATTAATGTTAAACTGTTAAATATTATACAAACTTTCAAATATTAAAATCTAAAATATTCTTAGAAAACTATAAAACCAAAAATAATAATATAATATAAGTACTAACAGTGCTCGATCACATGAAAAAAGCAAATGGCCTCCCAAAACACAAAAAATTTCAGCTATGTAAAATGTAAACAAATATAAACCTCACAAAACAAAAATGCATAATGTACATATTATACGTAATTAGTTAGATTTGCATCTATTCATTTTACTCGGATTATATCCGATTGCTCACGACTATTCACGAGTAGTTCCGATCGCCGTCGGCATGGATGGCGCGGGCGCCCGCGCCGGCCGCGGCGCCAGTGATGCCATTGAATTTCAACCAGAACTCCCCGACTATTATTTAAATATATTATTTATTACTTGGGGTACTTTCCACTGAGAGATCAAAACGCTGAAAATACAACTTCAGCCGACCGCAATTATTGTTTGCGGCAAAAACGTCACTCATGATGTCATTATTTATATAAAAACAGTAATAAAAACTAAATAAATATACATTTTTGCTTAAAAAATTTCACGCCCATGAATATAATATAATATTTTTACTCCCTAAAATACGCACTATATATTTAATTTTTCCATACTAAAAGTGGGATATCCCCATAGTTGGCAACACTGCTGGGGTCTGCCGCAGAGCTTGCAGTACAATAATCGCATTCGATATTCATGGTTGTGTGCGTTTTCGGCTGTGCACGGACACACTCACACATACGCGCAAGGCAGGCACCTCAACACTGAGCCTATCTTGACCTCTCGTGAACCCGTTCGCGCGTGTACCTGATTACATGTTGCTATTTTATAAATTGAGGCGTTTTAAATGTGTATTATTTATTTTTTTACTATATTTTTTACTATTATTAGAAAAAAATTAACGTCATGAGTCAGTTAAAAAGTACGAAAGTTAAATTAAAATATCTGTTATCTGTGAATGGCAAGCACTGCCTTTTTGCCTACAAAGATTGCACGCCCATGCTTCTTTGTAGTATATTTGAAGCTTGGGAGGAGTCGCAGGATGCTTTAGGTGTGTTTTGCGATCTCTCCAAAGCCTTCGATTGCGTTGATCATGCTACATTGATCTGGAAATTGCACCACTATGGCATAAAGGACTCAGCTCTCCTCAGCCTTTTGACTTCTTACTTTATAAATAGGACTCAAAAGGTTGAGGTAAATGGTATCAGGTCCAATGGAACTAAAATATAATTACGTGTCCCACAGGGATCTTATTTGGAAATTTGGTAGGTCACACAACTGTATTGTTAGGTTAGGTTAGGTTAGTAAATTACATTATACTTGATAGTAAATTGCAGTGGGGTCCTCGTATTGCTAATCTTGCAGGTATGCTCAGTTCTGTAGCATATATGCAGTTACTAAAATTAGAGAAATTTCTGACGAAGATACGGCACGATTAGTATATTTTGCCGCGAAATGATATAATGTGACTGATATTTTTAAATATGGACGAAGACATTAGCTTTCTTACTGAGCAGACTATTGACATTAAGATACAAACGCATTAAATATTAATAACACTAGTCTGCATAAAAAAATAGCAAAAAAGCGTATATGTGGACGTAATACATATGGATAAATTAAATCTAAATATTTAGTTAGAATTCACCTAGCACGTCTAATTTTGACGCTATAGCCATTTTTGTTTACACTAGAATTGATTTCTTATATTTGCAGGAATTTGTGAATGTTAATATTAGGTCCTTACATATGAAATTGGCGTTTTGTACGGGAGGAATATAAAGTCGATTTTTTTTGTATAATATAATATTTAATTAATCAAAGTATGTACCATTGTTGTCGCATGCATTTTTGCCATCTTAAGGGTAGCTAGTGTTTGTGAACGTTCACAAATACAGAATAATTGTTCTGTTCAAAGAACACAAAAAGGAATTGTGTTCTATCGAAATCACATATAGCCCAGTAAGGTTAGATTTTTTTTTTTAATTAATAAAAGTCAGAATTTTTTTTGCACCATTGTTTAGAGGAGGTCACAAATTCAAAAACTCGACCAGCCACGACGTGTGCCTTAGCCACCATATTGGTTTGAAGGTCCAATCTTTTTTTAGCTGTAACTCCTTTATTTTTTATTTTTTTAAGCTAATGATAAGGATCAAATTTGTTGAAAATTTGATTTTCTACAACTTTTGTCCTTATACTTTTTATTGTAAAATCAATATTTAAGGAAATAACTGCAAAAAACAAGTCAAAGTATAATTTCGACCTGTTCGACCTGTATCGCGATTATTGTCAAATACAGAAAAAAAAAACAGAAATAAACTTGTAGCTCTTTACATTAACCACAATTAAAATTAAGACTTCGCTGTCTGTCCGACTGTCTGTCTCCAGGCTTCAAGAACGGTGATAGGTAGAGACTTGAAATTTTCAGATATTATGTATTTTCTTACCCTCTATAACAACAAATACTAAAAAACATATTATTTTTAATATTTGATGGGGTTCCCATATAACAAACAGGATTTTAGTGGCTTTTTTTGTTCTTTATCAAAAATAGCAGCACTCAGACAGTTAAAATATGCATAAAATATTTAATTGTATTTGTACTTTAATAATTAATAATAAAATTAAAATGAAATAAATATTTAGGGGGGGCTCCCATACAAAAAGCACAAATTTTTGTCTATCTTTGCCTTATAATGGTACGGAATCCTCATGAGCGAGTCCGACTCGCACTTGGCCATTTTTTAATAACTATTCAGATGTGGGTTGTGCCGTAATTGTTAAAAGGTCTAATTCATGATCAGAAATATTCAGTTTTATCCAGTCGCTTGGGTCCCGGTACATTTACCATAGTTGTAGGAGCTTAAATATTGATTTCTAAAAAAATTCATAAGAATCAAATTTGTAGGAAATTTAATGATCTATCACCAACAACCTTGTTTCTACAATTATTTTCGCTAAATTCGATAATAATTGACATACAAGCGAAATCATACTTTGACTTGTTTTTTGCATTTATCTCCGTAAATATTGATTTTACAATGAAAATTATAAGAACTCAAAATTTAGAAAATTAAATTTACAACAAATTTAGTTCTTATCATTTTCGTAAAAAAATTTAAAGTAATGGAGATATGTCTAAAAAAAGATTTGATCTTCAAACCAATATGGCGGCTAACGCACACGTCGTGGCTGGTCGAGTTTTTGAATTTAAGCTATTCATGACTCCCCCCTATACACAGGTGCAAAAAAATTTCTGACTATAATTAATTTTAGATTCCCATACAAGGCTGAACTAACCCTAATGGGCTAATAGTAAATTTTTGCTGCCGGACTTTAATTTTTTTTTTTGCCGGCCAGTGTAATAAATACGTGCAGTGATCCATACATCTATTGTATATTAATATTTTAAACGCGAAAGTGTATCTGTCTGTTTGTCTGTTACCTCTTTACGATCAAACCGCTGCACCGATTTTGCTGAAATTTAATATGCTACATATATCTTTAAACGAGCAATTCTTGTATATATATATAATTGGAATCTCGGAATCGGCTCCAACGATTTTCATGAAATTTAGTTTATAGGGGGTTTCGGGGGCGATAAATCGATCTAGCTAGGAATCATTTTCATAAAATGTCATTTTATGTGTGTTTTTTGAGTTTTTTGAATACCGAGCGAAGCTCGGTCATATAGCTAGTGCTATTTAACGAATTTTGGCGCAGCGGGGTAGCGGGCGTCATCTATCACAAAAAAACAAGGTCCTATTTATAAACTTGTCTGCCAAGTTTGAGCTGACAGAACTGAGTACTGACGATCGAAACTGCATATTATAATATGTACTCGTATATAAAGAAGCACAGCTCGTGTCGTTTTACTGCGTGGGCCGTGGTAATAATCTTTAAGGCAGTTTTTTTTTATATTTTAGTAGTAACCAAACCTTGACGGATCCATGATAACACATCTACATATTATAAATAAAAATTACTATGTTAAAGCACAAATCAATAGTTTTTCCATAAAGTGTACCACAAAAATGCTCAGGCCATTTAGCCGAAACTTTTTCGTTTTCGCTTCGTTATAGAATCGCCGATCAAAATGTATGGAATTGACATAAGACGAGTCGAACGTCAACGTCATATTAACGAACGCTTATGTAAATTCCATACATTTTCATCGGAGATTCTATAACGAAGCGAAAACGAAAAGATTTTGGCTCAACCCGCTGGTTGTAGGATATAGGCTCGCTGTGCTCGCCCTGATAAACATTGATGAAAATATGATGCTCATTTAGATTATGACGTTGAAAATTGTTATTTTCAACGACAGAAAAGCTAGGGGTGTTATAAGTTTGACGTGTTTGTCTGTTTGTTAGTGTGTCTGTGTCCGAGGAATTTTAGCATCCAAACGCGTGGACCGATTTTGATCTAGTTTCTTTTTATTTGAGCCGACATGATGGAGAGTGTTCTTAGCTCATCATAATCATCCCGCTCAGCGCTGGCAAATTTAATGTTTTAGTACGGGAGGTAGCAACGTTTGAAAAAAAAAGTATTTCAGGTCGGCTAATTTTGTGATATGTCGTCAATACGTCGATCGTCGATAGTGAGCAAGGAGTGCTTAACACCAACATAATAATTATGACAATAATAATAATTGTTAAAGCCTGGCCTTTAACATGACAAGAGCCAGCTAAGCGAGAGGTTGCTATTTTTTTAATCATGCGCTCCCTATATTAATAGCATCACCTGGATAAATGAAATACGGACTAATAAAAGCTACCAGTACCGGCGCGGCAACCAGTCCGCCCGGACTCTAATGGGGGTGACAGACACGCGAGTAAGTACGCGGACTTATGGCTCGACGATCTTAATCGCCTGTGTGTCAGCAAAGAGCCGCGAGCCGCGAGCCTGGGGACATGGTAATTCAGTGTGAGCGATTTTCGTGTGTCACCGACGTAAGCCGAGTAAGTTCGCGAACTTAAAAACCGCGAAATTTAAGTTCGTACGTGTGTCACCCCTTTAACCAGAAGAGCAAGAACGACGACATATCACAAAATCTGCCGACCTGAAATACTTTCTCGAAAACGTTGCTACCTCCCATACTATTTCATGAAAGTGACTTCCAGCGATTTTATCAATGTAATATTCTGATTCAAGAATCAGTTGTTAATGAATGTATATTTAATAAGTGTCGTTGCAGTTTTGAACCGGGGGTGGTCCTTAAATTTTATAATTTTAATTTATTTATTTGGATTGAACGAATGTAAAATGTTTTCTCAATTTAATCTCTTGACTCAAAATGAATCAAAAAGTAACAAGTGAGTGCAATTAATTGTCAGTTTAAACTTATTTCTTTTCCATCCATCTACATTACCTCACTAGCGCTAAAAAAGGCAAAATAAAAATATGTATTTACGAGTGAACTATAGAAACGATACTATAGTGAACTAGGTACGTAAATATTTATAGGTCTTTTGCTCGTGGGGACGGCCTAAACAATAATTAAGGCCGTTCCCATTACTCATTACTTTTTTTTAATGGCATAAAAATAAATTCTCATTACATTTTTTGTGTAATGAGAAAAGTATCATCTTTACATTACTCATTTTTTTATTTAATGTGTATTTTAAAAATGTAAATTACAAATTACAATTTTTCGGCGTATGTTGGATATCAATAAAATATAAAGTATTAAAATATAAAATATTTTAGATATCAATAACATATAAAGTATTAGAGACCTATTCAATTGAGACTTTGTATGTTCAATAAGTATAATATTATTGACATTATATCCTGAGAATATAAAGGGTAAGAGGGTCAACTTCCACTCCCCCATTTTAGGGGATGGGGGACGAAAATTACAATTTATGAATTTCTTCGTTGGTTATATACTAAACATAGATTACATACCAAATTTCAGCTTTTTAGCACTTCAGGAAGTAGCCAACAAACATTTTGATGATCATCAGTGTGTCAGTGACGAAATCGGTGTATTTTAGATATCAATAAAATCCAAAGTATGAGACTTATTCAATTGAGACTTTGTATGCTTAATAAGTCTATTGATGACATCATATCCTGAAAATATGAACTATCTGCTACAACGAAAACCAATTCTATGAAGGTTAAAAAAAACGGCGAAATCCTTCGAGAAAAGGTAGGTAGTGCCCTTGCGCTTCGCTTGGCTCGTCTCTGCGAATTTCGAATTTGAAGATTGAATTTTTATAATGAATTTTATAATATATGGTATTACTTTGGAAGGTGATATCGTCAGTATAATAAACAAAAATAGCAAATGAATGACATGGACAGAAATGTTCACATACTGAAGATTATTGCTGTAAGTATTTTTATTATATTTTTGTAGCTTTCAATTTATCTTCTATACATATTAAAATAAAAATGAAAAATGTGTCAGGGGCATGTAATAGAAGCGTAATAGAATACATCTTAACAGTTTTTAAAATTTTTGTTTCTCTGTCTGTTTAATATCTGTTTGTCTGTTTGTACAAGCTCTGAATCCGCTGGCCCAATCTCAACGGTCACGGTGACACCTTATAGGTTAGGTCAACATCTTAGATACTTTTTTAACCGACTTTCAAAAAAGGAGGAGTTAATGTTTGTTTACTTTGATATTTGTGATCCGATTGTCAAAATTCTTTTTTTGTTGTATAAGGGCCGGGACACAAAAACACGGCACGACGTCGTACGGCGCCGTGTCGTGGGAATCTACGACGCGCGTCGTAAAAAATCACGACACGGCGCCGTACGGCGTCGTACGACGTCGCGTCGTAGAAACTCATCTTGAATTTCTACGTGAGTTTCTACGACGCGCGTCGTGAATTCCCACGACACGGCGCCGTACGGCGCCGTACGACGTCGTAAGACGTCGTGCCGTGTTTTTGTATCCCGGCCCTCTCAGTCATAAACCGAAATTTACAAAAGAGGATGACATCCTCCTCCTGATTCCTCCTTTTCCATTCCTCAAGGTATGAGTGAACTCCTTAATAATTTATATGAAAACATATTATTATAGTGATTTGACTTTTTTTTAAGTAAAATAAACATAGTATGCTACCAAAAAGTTAAATCTTTAAGAGAAAAGTTAAAGGAAATAAATATTTTGACCGTCGCATTTCACGTCTTGAACAAGTCTTGAATAATGTATTATATGTGACAAGTAATCTAAATAATTTCAAAAAGAAAAGCGACAATCATTGATTTTAACACTGGAAATAAAAACAAGTTAGAAATACCAATAATCAGACTTAGCAAAGTGAGCAAATCTTTTAAAGGCCTATACAATAGAATCCCGAAAAACGATCAAAATCTTTCTTAAACTTAAAAAAGTAGTAAAAGAACGTTTGTGTGTTAAAGCTTATTATAAATTCAATGATTTCATTGATTATTACACCACACCTTGGGAGTAGGATGGGGCCCTATTTATATTAGGTCATAAGGCATAAGTAATATTGTTATATTATTTTTTGAAAACAATAATTTTCCATCGTTACAAAGAATACAAGTAAATAATTGCGAATCACTCCTGTGTACGCGCTATCAAAATTTCATCTAAATGCGCATCAAAGAACAGATCCCAGAACGCCATTCTTCTGCGGAAGGGTCGAGAGATGACGGTCATGTTGGTGTCTATCTGGAGACACGGCACGGTGTCCGCGGTCAGCGGCGGCCAAGACACCGGCAGCAGCTCAGACTTCATAGGGGTTGGATTCCTGAAATGACAAACCGTTTAGATGGACACTATAACGCTTTTCCTGTTATGCGTGTCACCATCCACGCGTGGATGGTGACACGCATCTGGAGCATGTTGTCATCCGCATGCGGACCAGGGGTCCTACCATGAGCTCTTATAGCAGTATTATTTTAATATTACTTTAGAATTTCGCATAAACAAACATGATCTCTATTTATATAAACATAGCTATGTTTTCTATGGCTGGTCGCGCGAGTGTTGCGCGCATGATAAGAAAACATCGAATAATTATGCTGGTAAATTGCATGCGTATCTGCTCATGGGCGATAGCACGCATGTCAGGAAAATGATGGACACTATAATGTTGTCTCTCTGCCAAAAGTAAACTTGCCCATGTAGTTTTTAATATAACTAAAAATATGTTAAATAATGTACATAGTTATTACCTCAATATCCTCAATTGACATTTACCAAACCTTGAAATAAAGTTAATTTTATATTATGAATCTTCCGAGAAATTTTCCACATCATCGCTGAATGTTATATTTTAGTAAAATCAATTTTAGTACTTAGCCTTACCCGTATTTAACAAAGTTGGCCCATAACGTGGTCACTCGGTCGATCATGAGTTGTTCTGCTCTATATGTAGTATCCGGAATAAAATCCATGGTGAACATGTACCCCAGCTCATCCGAGTGGGCCGCTCCTCCTTCTGTTATATTTAAAACATTTTTCATTCTATTCAGATGACCACTATAAGAAAACAAGTAGAGATACACACTCGTATTCCTGTGCTTTGCATACTTGATCATCTGTCGCTGCATCGGGTACAAGTAACTATAGTCAGAAATCATATTAATAATTGCATATTTATCGATTTCGCGATCTGCGTCGTCCACATAGAAACGATGAACTATATCCAGGAGGTCGCTCCTGTTCTGAAGATTGATGGTATCATTCAGATAATTTCGAAATCCATCCCTCTGAGTGAATAGTGATTTCGCAATGGGATAATAATAAATAAAAAATCCCTCTCGGTCCGTGAATCCGCCCAATATTTTCAATCCGTCGACGTTCCTTCCGTCTGATAGCTCCAGATCTTTCGTTATGAACGGCACAACTCCTTCGAAATTTTTTTCGATACACGGAGTCCATGTATACCCCTTCTCTGAAGCTTCAATAACAGATTTGGGGCTCGCTGCGGCCAGGAACGATAGAGCGGAGGATGTGTCGTTAGTTTTAAAGCCGAGGTCACTAGCGATACTGAGGAGCCTCGTCGGATCGGAACGGAGATGGAAGCTCGGGTACAAGTAGGATCCGCTCTGCAGGATGGCCTGCTGGAACAGCCTGGGCCGGTTGGTCAGCAGGTGCATGTCGACCAGAATGGAGCCCGAACTGTGGCCGCCGAGGGTGAGCTTTTGCGGATCCCCTCCGAATGCGTAGATGTTGTCTCTGACCCACTCGATGGCGGCGTACTGGTCCCGGAGACCCTGGTTGCCGGGGATCTCGGGGATGTCCATGCACATGAAACCGTACGGGCCGCTTCTAAAATTAAACGTGACCACTATGATATCGTGCCGCACGAGATATCTAGGTCCGTAGACCTCCATAAGGTTGTGACCGAATCTAAACATTCCCCCGTATATATATATATAAGCAGCCTTGTTTTTCGTCTCCGATTTCGGCACGAATATGTTGAGTCGGAGGCAGTCGAGGGTGCCGTCGTATGCAGGTTTACGTTCCTCTTTCAAATTGAATTCTTCTTTGATCTGCGGACATACTGGCGATTCCTCGGAAGCTTCAAACACTTTGTCGAATTTCTCGTGCGGGATAGCCGCCTGAAAGAATTTTTAGTCATAATGCTGAGCCAGCCAAATCCGTATTCATCGCCTTCGGGATAATTGAAGCCGAAAACGCAAGTATTATCTTAAAAATCGACTATGCATTTTAGAGCATTCATTGCACTTATTTACGTTTGGATGAATCACGACGCACTCACGATTTTCTACAAGCGTGTACTCACTCCGAAGGGATTGCTGGCGTTGACTCTGGCGTAGGGTATGCCAAGGAACATGACGTAGTCCCCGTCTTGGGCCGGCACACCGCGGATGCTGCCCGCCGGTGCGTGCACAATCAGCGTTCCCTCTACCACAGCGGGTCGCATCCACACTACCAATATCACTGCATACACCAGCATTATGCCTCGAGAGAACAGAGTCCCTGGCCAAGACGTTTTCTATATTGCTTCTTTCTAGCGGATCAAAATGTATGGAATTGACGTAGCATGAGCCGAATGTCGGCTATTATCCAACGCTCGTGTCAATTCCATACATTTTTGATCGGCGATTCTATGAAGAAGCGATAAGGAACGTGCTAGCTAGGAGCTGTGATTACATAAAAACGATATCTTCCACTAAAAACTTGCCGCGAAATGACATAATGTGACAAAATTTTTTAAATATGGATTTCGTACTAAGCCGACTATTAATATTAAAGTGATAACGCATTAAATATTAATAGTAAGCACGTACAGGGGGGTGAGCCAAGATCTTTTCTTTATCTGGGGGCACGGCAGTGCCCCAGCCAAGCTTTTTGCAAAGCAGAAGCAAAAGCAAAGGCACTTCCGTACCATACTTTTCTCGAAGCGGTTCGCGGCTATTTCACACCCCCTTTATCTTCGATGTTAACAAGGCTAAGGATTTATAATTTCGGTTACTAGGATCAAGTATTAAAACTAGCTTAACCTCCAAATTACATGAAATTCCGATAAATAGTTTAATAGTTACGGATGGTCAAAGTTACTACATTTTGTCACTGACTGACAGATCATCAAAATTCTAAGGTACTTCTAGCAGACTAAGAACCTTGAAATTTGGTATTCGGATAGGTCTTTATTCACAATGAAAGGAAAAATTATGAAACCAGCCAAGTGCGAGTCGGACCGACGTACATAGGGTTCCGTACCGTAAATTTGTATGGGACCCCCCCTTAAATATTAAGTTTATTTAATTTTTATTATTAAAGTTAAAGTACAATTGAGTATTTTCTGAAATTTTCTACAACCTTACTGTTACCATTATGGATGTAGAGCAAAAAAGGGGAAAAAATCGTGTTTGTTATATGAGGCCCCCCATTAATAATTTATTTTATTTTAATTGGACTATTAGCTTTTATAACGCCACCAGAAATACATAATTTGTGAAAACTGCAACTATCTAGCTATTGCGGTTCTCGAGATCCAGCCTGGTGAGTGGTGACATACGAATGGACGACGGACAGACAGCGAAGATTTATTAATAATAGGGTCCCGTTTTCATCCTTTGGTCAGAAAAACCTAAAAACTAAAAATAATATTAAGTATATTATACTTAATGAAATAAAAGAAAAGATTTTTATGTTTGTAACGGAGACGCTTACATCAGTGCTGCTCAACGGTAATGCTAAAAATGACCACCTTCAAGAATTCTATAATATGTGAATATAATAATCGACACAGAACTCAGAAGTATTTACGTTACGTTGTCCACCTATAGAACTAACGAAGCCTCAAAGAAACAATATAAAGGAGATAAAGAATGGATGCTAAACTAAGTACAGAAAAGTTATAACGTGACCAGCACCTGTAGCATGGCTACAGTAGAAATACGAAAGTATAGACAAACAGCGGAGATAAACAGAAGGTGTCGTTCCAATCTTTAGCGCGGATAGCCGCGATCGACAAAAATTTAATTAAAATGCTACTTCATGACATAGATTATTATAGTCTACATTATAAAGTAGGATTTTATTTGAATGTTTAGGACTAACTTATAGTCTACTAAAAGTAGCATTATATTTGATTTATTACGATCGCGGCAAGCCGCGGTAAAGATCAGAACGGCACCATCAGTTTATCTCCGCTGTTTGTCTATACTTTCGTTTTTCTACTGTAGCCATAATACAGGTGCTGAAAAGAAAAGAACAAAAACCTTCAAAAAAGAAATGAAATCCCACCAAAACATGAAATGTAAAAGGAGCCAAGCAAAATAATGCATAGCTATTTAATACTTCTGTCGTAAAAAGTTTTCAGATCACATTCAAGCCAAGCCTTCAACTTATTTTGTAATTTAAATCAACATTCAGTAAATGTTTCAATAGATTTCTTTATTTTATAATTATTATAGTAGCTTGGCAATGAGCACTAGAGAAATAATCAGCGACCAATTGGATTTATTGAGTACCATCGGCCACATGATGCGTTGTTACATACAAAAACACTTTACGCTTGCCGTCTGTATGAGTATGAACTCCTCCAAATATGCAGTTTTTTATTTGTTTCTCTTGTGCTTATTGCCAAACCACTATAATAATTATAAAATAAAGAAATCTACTGAAACATTTACTGAATGTTGATTTAAATTACAAAACAAGTTGAAGGCTTGGCTTGAATGTGATCTAAAAACTTTTTACGACAGAAGTATTGAATAGCTATGCATTATTTTGCTTGGCTCCTTTTACATTTCATGTTTTGGTGGGATCGCTTCTTTATAGAATCGCCGATCTAAATGTATGGAATTGACATAAGACGAGTCGAACGTCAATGTCATATTAACGAACGCTTATGTTATATTCCATACATTTTGATTGGCAAGTCTATAACGATGCGATAACGAAAAAGTTTGGGCTAAATGGCCTGGTAATAATATGTTATTTATGATAATATGTTAATTTTGGAACCAAAGAAAACAAGTTCCTATGTATAAAATGTAACCTGTCTTGCCAAGTTTGAGTTGACAGAACTGACGAGTAAAACTGCATTTTTTTTCCCTCATGTCCCTTTGTTCCCTTTAATCTTTAAAACTACGCAACGGATTTTGATGATTATTTCAGCGTTAGATAGCCCATTTATCGAGGATGGTTATAGGCTATATTTTATCACGCTAAGACTAATAGGAGCGAAGAAATAGAGGAAAATGTGGAAAAAACGGGGAAAATTATTTGAAAGGGCTAACTTGAACGCACTAATCTCAGGAACGACAGGAACGACAGGAACTGGTCCGATTTGAAAAATTCTTTTAGTGTTAGATAGCACATTTATTAAGGAAGGCTATAAGCTATATTTTATCACGCTAAGACTAATAGGAGAATGTGGAAAAACGTGGGAATTTATTCGAAAGGGCTTATCTCGCGAACTACTGGAGCAATTTTTATGTTATTTGGCACAGATAAGAAGTAGACCACGTGAAGGATCATAGGCTATCGATTTTAATCATTTTTTCAGTGGTTATATTATATTTTATACCCGTGCGACGCCGGGGCGGGTCGCTAGTATTAATTAGAGTGGACGCCACTGCTAGAGGCAAGTGAGTATGCAAAATATGCGTGACGAATTTTGCCAACGGATTTAAGTGAAGAAAAGTTTAAAGAGCACCGCGCTGCTATTTAAACGAATCGTTACATAATATTGCTTGTCATATCGATATCGCGATTTAAGGTGACGCCGCGTTAAAGTAAAAAACCGTGTTGGATATGTTTTAGATTGCTTGTTTTCTATGAGAGGCTGGCCCAGCCTCTCATAGAAAACAAGAAATGGAACAGCAAGAAATGGAAAGGGCGTAAGCGACAAAATGGTTTTTGTCACGTAATTTAAAAACTGTGGGATATGATGCTTTCAAGGAAGATCTGCAATCTTCTTCGGCAGAACTCGTCTACGGCGAGCCATTACGACTCCCAGGCGAATTCTTCCACAGTAATGTGAACGGCACGACGGACATAACCGATTTCACTGCCCGTTTACGTTCCGTTGTTAATAAATTACAACCCGTGCCTGCATCGCGACATAACCGCGATAAATACTTTGTATTTAAAGACCTCAATTCCTCCAGTCACATATTTTTGAGGGAAGAAATTAATAAAGGAGCACTATATCCTGCATACACTGGCCCTTATGAAGTTGTGGAGAGAGGGGATAAAGTATTCAAAATTTTAGTTAAGGGTAAACCCGTGACAGTAAGTTTAGACCGAATCAAACCAGCATATCTACTGTCCGACACATGTACACCACAAATTGACACTCCAGAAGAACCACCACAGTCACCGCATAGGGATCACTTTGTGCGAAAGACAACGCGCTCAGAAAACTTCGATAGCGCGATGCAGGAATGTTAGGCCAAATGTGGGTACCGCCACAAAAACCATAAACATATTTCATGTAAAAGCTATGGGCAAATTAAAGTGTATGCTTGAACCAATATATGTACAAATTTTGGAAGCTTAAATCACTCTCCTCTGTTGGCAAAATTAGAATCCCCTTTTTTACAGAGGTATTTTTGATTGATTATTATGTATTATAAAAGTTGACCAATCGTGTTATGCTATAGGTACTTCAAAGACAAAGACATGGTGAATACTGACAATGAACTTTAATTTCTTAGCTTTAGTCATTGCTGAGAAATATCGATATCGCTACAGCCAAATTATCAAGGCGTCGCCTTAACGGCCAAACCGCTCGTTCACGCGGATGCATATAAATCCAGCCTTACATACAATAGGGATGTTGACAAGGTCAAAGATTAGCAGATTTTTTAAATAAAATAAAGATATAACGGTAAAAAATAAGCACTTGTAAAATTTCAACTTTATAACTTTTTTTTGCTATGCACCTTCAAAGTTGGAGAGGAGACAATTTTTTTTTAATTAATTTCTTAATATTTGTATTCCATTCGATAACTTGTATGATTTTAAGCAACTTTTGTTATGAAACAACTTTGATAAACGCAATAATTAATATAGCTATCGTACAAAGTTCTCCCGCGATGCCTAAAAGCTATTCTACGGTGACGACTGACGTCATAATCGAGTAGCAGTTTGTGTGGAACATTTCGGGCAGGTCTATTTTATGAAAAAGTTGGAAAGTTGTTTAGCTAACACAGAAATTCTTTCACCGATGTTTCTATTTCGGAAAGGTCCTTTAATTACCATCAAGAAAAAAAATTGTCATCATGCCTATTGCCAATTAGCTATGTCAACATTATGCGCTTTCGTCTTCAATTTTCGTCATCTTCTTTCATTCAACTTTCATTTTGGCGCATTCAATAATTGAATGCGTCTACGAACGCAACGCCAACATTGACATTTTTGTTTTTTGGATACGGTCAGAGGGCATGCGTCGCGGGCATGCCTCACGTTCGCTGTTGACTGTGCTATAACGCATGCCCTTGACGAACAGAACAAGGCACAGTGTGGACAAAGCTATTGCTCGTTATCTCATTTTAAAGCGGCAAAACCGCTCGCTGGCGCGGACGCATAAAAATCGAGTTAGGGGTTTCCTTTACCCTCACCATTTTTTACGTTTCATTACCTTTCTCCTGTATCCTGACTACTCTCCAGGGTGACTTTGTCCTTCCAAGGGCCCAACATAAATCTTGGGTGTGGTGAAAATTAATTACAATCTCAGCCCCTTCGTAACTTGTGATTTAAGGCTTACTCAATCCCAAGGCACACCTATGTCTCTCAAATAGTGATGTACAAAAAAGAAAGTCAGGGGACTTGGATTGAATTAGAATTATCCAATTAGAGTTGGCAGTAAGGAACAATAAATAATGTAATCCATAGAGATAGTATAAATTAGTCTATGGTAATACTGACAAACATTTTTTATTCGACTACGGACGAGGATAATTTGTTTATAAAGCTACGTATGAATGTTAGGATCCGTTAAAATCCACCAACGATATTCGAGTCTCCGGATAACTATTATGTGCGGTTGAAATTGAACGAGTTTTTTTTTTTTCTTTTAAGCATCGACGCAGGTTTTTCAATTTATATGAAATAATTTTCATTTTCATAATATTCATATTTTGTTCTTGCATCCAAGTTCTCTGATAGTATATTTTTTCATACGTTTCGCTTTAATTTCGCTCTTTCATTTGACAGGCCTCGAGTAATAATAATATAACTCGAGTTAAAGGCAACTCGAATACAACACACAAGTCGAATTGGACACATCTCTACCCATAAAACTTAAAACGCAACACTAACAAGGGTGCGCCAGGGTTATGTTTTATCACCTAATCCTTTTACAAATTGGTATACTGTTCAATGAATTGTATATAGAATAACACACCCGTAGATAATAAGCCTTTAAAATTTTAATACGCTGTTGGTATTTAATAAAAAAAAATAATGAACAAGTGCTACATTAAAAAAATAAAACTGGTACTTAATATTCCCTATCTCGCAAAGTACTGAACCGATTTTGATGAAACTTGCAGTGTTCCCTAAGTTTAACAATAACTAGTACAACAAAAAAAGAATGATTACTCTAATCGGCCAAGTAGCGCCGAATATATGCGAACAAAAACATAAATACATACATACATACTTTCACTTGGGCACATTTGTTCAGACGTTGACATAGACTAATGGCCGATTTACACGGGTGACTAAAGCCGCACGATTTTAGTCACCCGTTCGAAAATCGACCGTGTAAATGGCAAATCGACTACGCCGCATGCGGCTAAAGTCGCAAGCCCCAAAGTCGTGCGGCCAATGGCCGCATGCGGCTGGTGACTAAAATCGACCGTGTAAACGCTCAGTCGCAAGCGATCGCTTGCTGCGAATACTACTGTGGCGAGCGCAGACGCGACATTTTCACGCAGAATTTGTCGCACGAGTGCTTGGCCGAGTGTACTGTCTCGCTATTCTACTCGGTAGGTTTCGATAATAAACATACCGAGTGCTTGGCCGAGTGTACTGTCTCGCCACTCTACTCGGTAGGTGTCGATGATAAACATACCGAGTGCTTGACCGAGTGTACTGTCTCGCTATTCTACTCGGTGGGTGTCGATGATAAACATATCGAGTGCTTGACCGAGTGCACTGACTCGCCAATATACTAGACATATTGTGTCGATAATAAACATACTGAGTACTTGGCCGAGTGCACTGACTCGCCAATATACTAGACATATTGTGATGATAAACATACCGAGTGCTTGGCCGAGTGTACTGTCTCGCCACTCTACTCGGTAGGTGTCGATGATAAACATACCAAGTGCTTGGCCGAGTGTACTGTCTCGCTATTCTACTCGGTAGGTGTCGATGATAAACATACCGAGTGCTTGGCCGAGTGTACTGACTCGCCAATATACTAGACATATTGTGTCGTTAATTATAAACTACTCACAGGCGATTTCGACTTGGACAGGCGATTCGACTGGTGACTTGCCGGGTGACTAAAATCGACCCGTTAGTCACCCGTGTAAATGGGGTGGCGATTCGACTTGGACAGGCGACTCGACTGGTAACTTGCCGGGTGACTAAAATCGCCCCGTTAGTCACCCGTGTAAATCGGCCATAACTGTATGTAATATTTTCAGAACTGCCTAGTTTTCGTTTGGCCGAATTTTATTTATGGCCGAATATGATTTGGGTAAAAA
Organism: Polyommatus iphigenia; assembly: GCA_963422495.1. NCBI lineage: Eukaryota > Metazoa > Arthropoda > Insecta > Lepidoptera > Lycaenidae > Polyommatus > Polyommatus iphigenia. Next base: position 10,578,632 of record OY730182.1, read on the forward strand.
CTATAAAGTAAACTTCACAAATCTAGTGTACTACTAAGATATAATTATTTTACTGCGGGAAAACAGCTATTAAAATTTCACGCAGTATTATATTGTTAGCTTCTGAATAAATGTGCTAAAATTGTATGTATGCATGTTTTATGTTTGTGTTCGCATATTACCGGAACTACGGGTCGGATTTAAGTAATTCTTTTTTTGTTGTACCAGGTATTCTTCAACTTAAGGAATACTGTAAGATTCATCAAAATCGGTTTAGTTGTTTTTTAAATACGGAATTTTAATTTTCATTTAAAGTTCAATTTTGAATCGGTTTTATCTTTTTAAAATACAATAATTATTATAACATGTACGTGCTCACGTCGTTAACTAATGTTCATTACACTTGCTAACATACAAATCACCTAAATAAATACAATTTGTAATAAAACAAAGTGATAAATGATGAGTGTGGCGTGTGTATCAGTTCCCTGTATAGAGTTCGCTGTGAAAGTAGCAGAGCTGAAAAAGTATTTTTTTACTTTTATTAGGGTCTAAACACACTAAGCTGAATTACGCCGGCGTAATGTACGTGGCCGAAATTACGTTCAGCCGCTTACGTCTGATGCAACACACTATAAATTACGCGAAGAGCCGAAATTTCACGGCGTAATTTCCGTTGCGGAACGCGCGCGTAAGTGAGTATTTAAAATTCTCAGATGTAATGTGTGCGTTAACGCTTTGGAGTTAAGGTTGGATTTGCTTTGTTCGGTTTTGATAATTCCGTCGCGTATAGTGTGTTGCTATACAAAACGTTACCGCCGAATCGCTGCTGAACTTTACGCTAGACTCGGCTCGACGGAAATTCGGCTCGCGACGGAATTTCGGCATAGTGTGTCGTCTGTCGCGTTCCGTCCATATTTTGTATGCGTTTGATACGCGGCGTAAACGCGGCGGAATTTATGTCGGCGTAATTCAGCCTAGTGTGTTTAGACACTTTGGCTAAAACGAGCGCTTGCCCATATAAATCCCAAAAAAAATTTGCTCTTTCAGCACTGCTTCTTTTACAGTGAACTCTATATAACGAACATAATATTATACACACCCTAAACTATTACCACTTCGTTTTGTTACAGCCTATAGTTTGCGAAGATACATTTCGTAGGTTTACCCTGATGATTCACTAATAATTTGAATGGACTGCTGACCGTAAGTGCCAAGTACAGTTTAAAATGTGCAGTCATTATGAAAATATATAAAATACTTGACGTTCCGCGTGGCTTCGCCCGCGTAAATTAGATATTTCACAGACAAATTAGTCCAACAAAAATTAGTCTATGATCCTTTACGTGGTATACTTCTTATCTGTGCCAAATAAAAGAAAACTTGCTCCAGTAGTTCGTGAGATAAGCCCTTTCAAAGAATTTCCCCCGTTTTTTCCACATTTTCCTTTATTTCTTCGCTTCTATTAGTCGTAGCGTGATAAAATATATATATAGCCTTTCTCGATAAATGGGCTATCTAACATTGAAATAATTTTTCAAATCAAACCAGAGTTCCTGAGATTAGTGCGTTCAAATAAGCCCTTTCAAATAATTTAGCCCGTTTTTTTTTAATATTTTCCTCTATTTCTTCGCTCCTGTTAGTTTTGGCGAGATAAAATATAATCTATAGCCTTTCTTGATAAATCGGCTATCTAACACTGAAAGAATTTTTCAAATTGGACCAGTAGTTCCTGAGATTAGTGCGTTCAAATAAGCCCTTCCAAATAATTTCCTCCCGTTTTTTTCACATTTTCCACTATTTCTTCGCTCCTATTAGTCGTAGCGTAATAAAATATAACCTATAGCCTTTTTCGATAAATGAACTATCTAACACTGAAAGAATTTTTCAAATCGGACCATTAGTTCCTGAGATTAGCGCGTTCAAATAAGCCCTTTCAAATATGTTTCCGTTCCGGTTTTTTCACATTTTCCTCTATTTCTTCACTTTTGTTAGTTTTAGCGTGATAAAGTATAGCCTATAGCCTTCCTCGATAAATGGGCTATCTAACACTGAAAGAATTTTTTAAATCGGATCAGTAGTTCCTGAGATTAGCGCGTTCAAACAAACAAACAAACTCTTTCGCTTTATAATATTAGTATAGATAGACTAGATGACGCCCGCAACTCCCTTGCGCCAAAATTTGTTTATCGCGTGGGAAACGTACATTTTCTGGGATAAAATGTATCCGATGTCCTTTCCCGGGACTCAAAGTATCTACATCCCAAATTTCAGCCAAATCGGTTCAGCGGTTTGAGCGTGAAGAGGTGACAGACAGACACACTTTCGCATTTATAATATTAGTAGTAACTAATAGTAGTAATAGTAATTAGTCAAGTAATAAAGAAGTATAGATATTGCAACAATTACGGTTATTACATGTTAGTAAACGTGTAATTTTAAGTCACGAATCACAATGACATGACAAAATTTACCACAATTTTAACCAGGAGATTTGTAACATACGTATTTGTGAACTTTGTTTCATATTATTCTATGAATTTAAGGAAATGGCTAGTTATTCTGATTTGGTGTTTACGTAATACACCACATGGTGACCGCATATCTACGCGTCAAAATCGTTTATTGCAATTTATTTTAAATTTCATCATTCCTTGTCCTTTTCGGGATTTAAACTATATTTCATCAAAATCGGTATAGCAATTATAAATCTTTTATGGATTACTGACCATAACCTGTCCCTTGAACCGGTTTTTAGAGTTGTGACTTGTGAGTTATGAATTATGATACAGACAAAAATACTGTATATTTTTTTAAATTTATGCCTGTGAGGAAAAAACGACGATGTGACGTCACAATAGTCTATAAATACCGCCGGTTTCAATAATAACAACTACAAAAATGGTGTATTCGATAAAAAACCTAGGAGCGGTCGTGTGATAGTAGCATCGGTGTACTATCACACATCAAAGTCCAACATACCTTCATATACTGGGACGTGTTTCGTCTGACATTGTCATAGGGGCGTGGTTTCAAAATATAATATAATCCAAGCAATGAGGGTGTTTGAAATTCTATTTGCCTTATAAGACCTTATAGTATGGGATCCGACCGCAAGATCCTGCATGAATCGTTTTTTTCGATGAAATATATTTTAAAGTAGTCTTTAGAACGTATGGAATGGATTAATGTTGGGTGGCCTTGTCAAAAGTAGCCGCAAGTACGACAATTAAGCTTAATGTTCAATTAAGCTTAATGTTCATGCGATTAATACATAATTTGCATGTATATTTTTTTTTCAATAAATTTAACATCATTTGAAAGAAAATGACTTGACAAAATAAGGTATAAATGATGGCCAGCTCTAAGTCTGCCGCAACCTAGGGTGGCCATTACTTTTGTATACGACATCGCGTGAGGTTAGGATGCGCAAGAGAAAAATAAAAACGCCTGTTAAATAAAAATGGCAATCTTGCGAGTTCTCGACGTCCTCAAATCCTGCCAGGCATCTACATACCAATATTCAGCAAAATCGGTTCAATGGTTTGGGCTTGAAGAAGCAACAGACAGTCACACAGACACACTTTCGCTTTTATATTACATTATAGTTGTGGCGGTACCAACAATGCACCTAACATTCCTGCATCGCGCTATCGAAGTTTTCTGAGCGCGTCGGTATATAATATAATATACGACAGCTGAAACGTATCACGTGGGCTTCGGCCTGACCGGGCATACCACCTCGCTCGGTCGGAAGATCTTCCTTTGGCCTCTACGGATATCCCCACATACTAAAAGTGTATAGTATGGATACTCGTTTAACAAAAAAAATAGGAAATAATTAATACGTGGGAGAGCCATGCTTCGGCACGAATGGGCCGGCTCGACCGGAGAAATACCACGTTCTCACAGAAAACCGGCGTGAAACAGCGCTTGCGCTGTGTTTCGCCGAGTGAGTGAGTTTACCGGAGGCCCAATCCCCTACCCTATTCCCTTCCCTACCCTCCCCTATTACCCTATTCCCTCTTAAAAGGCCGGCAACGCACTTGCAGCTCTTCTGATGCTGCGAGTGTCCATGGGCGACGGAAGTTGTTTTCCATCAGGTGACCCGTTTGCTCGTTTGCCTCCTTATTTTACTTAAAAAAAGGAACTTTTAGCTCAAATTCCTAAGTCAAATTCTGTTTTGGACTTTTCCATCCACTAATATTCGTTGACTAGGCCACAGTATTACAATATTCCATATTGTAATACTGTGACTGGGCTATCAGTGTCGCAGCTGCTATTCAATATCCTCATTTATCGCACATAGTTCAACGCGTGCTTCTTTTCTCTTGCGCTTCCTAACCTCACGCGATGTCGTATACAAAAGTGATGGCCACCCTAAGTTGCGGCAGACTTAGAGCTGGCCACCATTTATACCTTATTTTGTCACGTCATTTTCTTTCAAATGATGTTAAATTTATTGAAAAAAATTATACATGCAAATTATGTATTAATCGCATGAACATTAAGCTTAATTAGAGGTACTTGCGACTACTTTTAACAAGGCCACCCAACATTAATCCATTCCATACGTTCTAAAGACTACTTTAAAATATATTTCATCGAAAAAAACGATTCATGCAGGATTTTACGGTCGGATCTTAGGCCATTAGGGTCTATCGTGTCAAACTGCTGTCACATTTATTTATTTTTATTTTTATTTAATACTTTATTGTGCACAAGAATCAATTACAATATAACAATATACATTAAAACGACACAAAGGGTCTGCTTATTTCTAATAGAAATCTCTTCCAGCAACCCTACGGAGAGAAATAGGATTGAGACAGCAGATAGAACGTGCACTATAATTAATAATATGAATACGTACAATGTACAAAATATATTTTCCCCATGATAATATCAACACATACTCGTACTAGTTGGGTAAAATATAAACAGATAAGGATATAATATATATTTTGATATTACGCTAATTAAACACAAAATTATAACTATGATATAAAAAATTAATAAATCTAATATATATACTCAAATATAATTATATACATATTGTAAAATAATATTGGACATTTGTCTCTTCAATGACTTTTACAAGATAGTGACGTCATAATCTAATTTAATGCTAAAACATTATAAGGGGATTGTTCGCCGATCTCTAGCCAGGAATGTCATAATGGCCCCAAAAAATCTCAATGTGCGGCCTCTAATAGTCACTATCTTACACACTATTAACAAAATTAGTCACTATCTTAAACCTTAAGACCCTCTATGTATTTACTAATAAGATAAGGTACTATGTCTATTCCATTTATCGTAACATAGTATAATCTAAATAATTTCAAGTGTGTTTGTGTATATTTATAAAAACTTGTTTTTAACTAACTTTACTAGAAGGAGTAGTATATTTTTAGTATTTATGTATATATATATATATATATATATATATATATATATATATATATATATATATATATATATATATATATATATATAATGGATTTTCAATTGTGTTAGTAACGCTAAAACTCGAAAACGGCTGAACGGATTGGGCTAATTTTAGTCTTAAAATATTCGTAGAAGTCCAAGGAAGGTTTTTAACAAGGTGACACGAAGTTCACCGGGACAGCTAGTACATAATATTATTAATTAATTAAGAAGACCAAATTGTACATTTCACTTAGGCAAATAAATAATTGTAATTTATTTATTTATTTAGTATGTTGTATTGTTAATGTGTATCAAATGTTTTAATGAAACATTATTATATTAATGTAAGTTATTTTTAGTGAGTGTTCAAATTTTCACGAATACAAGCAACTTTAATAATAAAATAAAATTTGTAACGAGAAAAAAAAACCTTTTATACAATTTCAAAGTATATATCTATCTCTCTCACTGCTTTGAAACAAATCGACTGCTTTTTGGTATTAAATTTTGATAGTTATAATTCAATTACTTGTAATTGAATTTAACATTTGAGTAGTCAATCTAAATGGTAAATTTTTCATTCAACACTACTACATAGTACATTTTTACATATTATAAAACAAAGTCGCTTTTTTTCCCTCATGTCCCTTTGTACCCTTTAATCTTTAAAACTACGCAACGGATTTTGATCTTTCAGTGTTAGATAGCCCATTTATCTAGAAAGGCTATAGGCTATATTTTATCACGCTAAGACTAATAGGAGCGAAGAAATAGAGGAAAATGTGGAAAAAACGGGGAAAATTATTTGAAAGGGCTAACTTGAACGCGCTAATCTCAGGAACTACTGATCCGAAAATTATTTCAGTGTTAGATAGCCCATTTATTGAGGAAGGCTATAGGCTATAATTTATCACGCTAAGACTAATAGGAGAATGTGGAAAAAACTGAGAAATTATTTGAAAGGGCTTACTTATATCTCGCGAACTACTGGAACAATTATTATGTTATTTGGCACAGATAAGAAGTAGAGGCGCCCATTTTTTTACCATCGAGTGTAGTTTCCTGTTGTTCTCTATAATATAAACCCACTACAGACTACGACGTGATTCATTCTACAATTCCGTGAGTAGCCTTCAGACGGCGACATGATATTCGTATTGTTGTTTTGTTTTCTGCCAATTTTTCTCTACTTCTACTTCACAAGAACATTCGATTACTGGAAGAAGAAGAAAGTGAAGGGGCCCGAACCGACGGTATTTTTTGGCAATTTCAAGAATGTGACCCTAATGAAGGAACTCCCGACTTTCCAATTGGAAAGAATTTACAACGATTACCGTAAGGAGCCGATCGTGGGTGTCTACCGGATGACGACCCCGTGGCTCGTCATCCAGGATCTGGATATCATAAAACACATCTTAATCAAGGACTTTGACCTTTTCTCTGACCGTAGTGTACCAATGACGGACAAGAAATTACACAAAAATCTCTTCTCATCCGAGACCGAAACGTGGAGGGTTTTGAGACATCAATTCACGCCCTTATTCACGAGTGGTAAACTAAAGAACATGTTGCATTTGATCACCGAACGGGGTGACAAGTTTTTGGATTACGTCGATAGGGTAACGCAGACTGATCCGGACCAAGAACTGCATGTCCTCATTCAGATGTACACTCTGAGTACAATAGCAGCCTGCGCATTCGGGCTGGACGTCGATTTGACCACAAACAACGGTTTCCTGAGCTCTCTACGCGACATCGACAATCTCATATTCAAAAGGAGGAGCATCCAGGACATCGTCATCATGTATCCGAATCTCTTTTCGAAACTGGGATCGTTGAAATTTGCAAAGAATCTCAACAGTTTCTTCAAGGACCTAGTTGCGACTGTTATTAAGCAGCGAAATGGCAAATCGATAGATAGACATGACTTCATGGATTTGATTCTAGATTTGAGAAGCAAAGGTGAAATCTCCGGCCCTAAAAGGGATGATTCCAAAGAACTAACACTGGAGATCACAGACGAAATCATTGCAGCTCAAGCGTTTGTATTCTATGCTGCTGGGTATGAAACTAGTGCTACTACGATGTCTTTCATGCTGTATGAACTAGCAAGGAATCCAGATATCCAAGAGAAACTGCATCAGGAAATAGACGAGGTACTTGGTAATAGCGATGGTGAGGTGACGTACGAAACTCTAAGCAAACTGCCGTATATGGAGAAGGTATTCGATGAGACTCTAAGAGTATATCCACTGGTGGATCCTTTACAACGAAGAGCGATGGGGGAATATAAAATCCCAGGCACAGATGTCACAATAGAAAAAGGTCAAATCGTGGTCGTTCCGGTGCGGGGTATACATTACGATGAAACGATATACCCCAACCCTGAGAAATTTGATCCAGAGAGGTTCGATCCGAAGGTATCTGCTGGGAGGCACGCGTGCGCGTACATGCCGTTTGGACTTGGACCCAGGAACTGTATAGGTATGTAAACATTCTAATTATCATATTATTATATCATTACCGGTTTTAGTCTTAAATTTTGGAGGTTAATGATTGTACCTAATCTATATAATATATTATAAAACTCAAAGGTGACTGAATGGCATGGTGATCTATCAACGCACAGCCCAAATCACTGGACGGAAGGGCTGAAATTTGGCATGCAGGTAGATGTTATGACGTAGGCATCCGCTAAGAAAGGATTTTGATAAATTCCAACTCCAAGGGGTTAAAATAGGGGATGAAAGTTTGTATATAATAATGCTTCTTAACGCGAGCGAAGCCGCGGGCAAAAGCTCGTTTTGTATAAGTCCTTAACTTAAGACACCTAAATTTCCAATTTTTCCTGCTATTCAGAAAACGTCTTTTTTACAATATGAACTTTGAATGTTGAAAATATCCAACAAAACAAAAACCTTTCAAGTCGTCCATAGTAATAGCACATAAATGTGAAAGTGTGTCTGTCTGTCTATTACCTCTTCACGCACAAACCGCTGATCGATTTTGATTCAATTTGATATGCAGGTACTTTGAGTCCCGGAAAAGGATAAAAGATAGTTTTTATCCCGGAAAAATATGCGGTTCCCGCGCGCGCGAATTTCGGCGCAACAGAGTTGCGGGCGTCATCTAGTATTATTTAATATTATTGAGATAATGACGCTTGCAGTTCAATGATTGATAACCGGTGATCTAAAGGCATTTCTGATCTGCTGTAACAGGCCGTAACTGACAATTTGGATAGATTAGGCGATGACCACTTATACTAAAGAAATAAAAAACCAGACAGCTATAATAATCATTCCAATGTCTAAGACCTAATGAGGGTATCATTAGCTTGTAATATCTCAAGCTTGTAATAGGTAATTGTTGAGATTCTAATGATCGTCCCAAGTGCCAAAGCAAAACATAATAATTATAAAAATGCTCATTTTATAGTGTTTGTTTACACGATAAAAATAAGCCTTGGTTTAGAGAAATCTGATAGTAGCAGCTTCTGTGTTTTCTGTAAATAGCAAACAAAAGTTCAAAATTAGACCATAATATTTAGGTACCATCGAAGTAATTGATTAATATAGGCAGATGGCGAATCTACGTCGTTTGGTTGGGTTCCGTCAATTCAATGTTATCCGTTATCTGTTCTTCAAATTACTCTAGTCTCAAATTACTTAGGTCCACCATCTGCCTACAAATCAATTACTTCTCTGATAGTACATATTTTACTGTGTTAGTAAGTCAAGTACCGAAACGCATGGATAAGGATATAAGGATCACATAAGCTAGCACTTGGAATTTGTGGTATATTTTAGTTCATTTTTTTAAACTGATTGTAAACCAACATTTAAATTCGATTACTGGAAATTAAAAATTTTCATCGGTCAATTAGAATATCTGAACACTCTACAAATTATAGAGGACTCTACACAATTTCCTTTCCTGCCTTTTAAGTTTTAATCCTAATATTTTAAATAAAAAACAAACAACATAGTAAGCTATAACAGCAGCCTAAGAATACTAATACGAGTCTGACGGGCTCTCGCGTTCAAAGTTTAATTTTATTTATTTTAAAAACCTAAACAATTGTCATATTGTGTCACTAGTTCTAAAGATTTGCTATTATCTGCATATCAAGCCACAGCTTGATAGTGACAAAAGTCGGTTAAATAGTGGAAAGTATGACGTCATGACAGTGTGGTCGTGTCGTATTTTCCACTATTTAACCGACTTCCAAAAAGAAGGAGGTTATACGTTCGGCTGTATGCATTTTTTAAACCATAGTTTTCACTTTATTTCCAGGTATGCGCTTCGCCAAGGTCCAGTCCAGGGTCTGCATCCTGAAGCTGCTGTCCAGGTTCCGCGTGGAGTTGGCGGAGGAACAGGATATGACCTTCGACTGGAGGAGAATCATCATAGGGCCCCGTAAGGGATACAAGCTGAAATTCCTCGCGAGGAAAAAAGCCTAAATAGTGTAATCGAATATTTTCAAATCTGTCTGTGAACGGAATTCTAAAAGTTATCCATACTAATATTATAAAATGCGAAAGCGTGTCTGTCTGTCTGTTACCTCGTTACGCCCTAGCCGATTTAGACTTAACCGATTTTGCTGAAAGGTAAGAAGATAATGTGTTCTGTGATGGAGATGCTCTAAGTCCTGGGAAAGGGCATAGGATATTTTTTCCCGGAAAAATGTACGGCTCCAGCGCTACAAACAAATTGTATCGCAATGGAGTTGAGGGTATCATCTAGTTTATTATAGTATAAACTGTATAGGAATTATTTTAGAACAATTAATTAAAATATAAAAAATATGTCAAACGCGGTAGTGTAGATGTAAAATCTGTGTGATAGTGTGCGTTGTTAATATGATTGTTAGATGTTATTTTTTTATTCAATAAATACCAATTAATGTATTATTAACAAAATAAATGAGAAGACTAATAAAATATACTGACATACGAAGTTTTTTATTACTCTTGTCTTTAGTTTTTATAATGAACATTTAATTTATTACACATACCTAGGTACTATCAGAGAAGTTGATTCCTATGCAGATGGGGGACCTACGTAGTTTGATCGCATTACGTCAAACCCAGCCGACAGATCACAATTAACATTGAATTGACATGATCAACCAAATGACGTTGGTCTCTCAAATGCATAGGAATCAATTTCCTCGATGGTACTTACGTCTTATTTACTGGCCAGTATTTGTAGTAAGTTTGTTTTATTTGTTACGATTGTACGTAACTGCCTCACTCAGAAAGGAATATTTATTACATAGCTATAATAAAATTAAGATTTTGACTTAAGCCCATTACATAATCTGTCAAACTTTTCATTAAATTGAAGTTAAATTATAATCAAATGTCTCTGAGTGCGGCAGTAAAGTATAATTTACAAAGAGCCAGTACTGGCTGCCAATAAGACTGGCAGCCAGTATTGGCTTGACATATGCCGCGTGTGAACAGTTTGGCCTGGCTTGAAAAACTGTTCACACGCGGCATATGCCAAGCCAATACTGGCTGCCAGTCTTATTGGAAGCCAGTACTGGCTCTGTGAAAACTATACTTAAGATCGTTAGAAAAATAGTCACTTTAATTGGTTGGTTTGGACGAGGCAAACCAATCAATTCTTCTATCGAAAGTGAAGTTTACATTAATTATTACTATAGTTATAATATTAAGTTAGTTTATGTAAATCTTTTAATAAACATTGGAATAAAAATATTTAAATACAGAAATACTTTTTTTTAATAAAACCAATTTATAAAGGCAATAAAATACTTTAAAAATCGTCGGTTTTTTTTTAATATCTCTAATAGACTGAATTTTCTAAAAAACTTTAAAGAAAAAATGATACTTTAAACGGCTCTGCTGTTAATAGCAATTTGGCGCTTGGTAACTTTTGCCTTTCCACCGTCGTCGATATGTAGACAAGTTACATATCTATGATAAAAATTTAAGTCTAGAATTCGATATAGCTGAGATTAATAGCGTTTTCGGCATCTGGAACTGTCCCGGGGCAGGGCAGGCAGGGCAGGCCGAATGGATACGGAAATAGCCGAACAAAACCGATGATCCACGAAGCACGTAGACTTAGACCCAGTTTCATCAAGCAATGTTACATAAATAATGGCTTGAAATAAATAATTTGCTAAATGAGTCCATACTAGAAGAAAAAAACAGGCTTCAGTCTTTAATAGATAGTTTTTATAAACAATGCGGCATAGAGTACGAGTCGCTCCTGCAGAGAGTTACAATATTAGAGAGGGACCTATGTGATGCCCACAAATGTATTTCACTCCTTGAACAAAAAAACATGACCTCTACCATGACAAAAACACAAACTCTATATAACGAATTATTAACAAATAGAACAACTATAGACTTAACACAGGATGACTCAGTATTTTCAACAGAAAACTCCAGCGGAAATAAAGTTAATATAAATACTCTCAGTAGGAATAAGATAAAAAAATACATAAAAGCGAACAAATTCATGAAGAAATGCAAAATATTATTAAACAAACAAAACAAAGTGATAATTAATCGATTAAGTAAGCGAACAATGTTAGATAAGTTACAGAAATACACAGAGGAGATAAATAACAACAGAATTAAATATGAAAATGACATTGAAAACCTCAGATGTAAGCTTCTACGGGCAGAACATTCGCTGAATCATTATTCAAGCTTATATGAAAAGGCCACAGCTGAACTGAGAGCACTTAACTTGGCTATGGATGCCTTACTGAATAGCCAAAATAGCCTTGAAACAAGAGTCTTGGAGGTTTGTTGCAGTGGTGCCAGCCCGGAACAGAATGCATCGGATCTGGATAGTATTGTCCCAGACACTTCGATTCCGATAAATAATAATATGCCGAAAAAATGTAAAAGTGTGATGTTTAGCGACGGAATAGGAAAAGACCTGAGTAAATTTTTAAGCTTTGCTAAAGACCACTCCTTGACAAATTATTGTTATTCAAACTGTAACTTAGAGCATATCTTGGAAAACATGGTTAAATATTCTTCGCTCAACAAACACACTAATCTCATAATTTGTGTAGGAAACAGAGGAAGGGTAAAGAAATTTGACTTAATTAAGTATATGAACACTTTGACTTCAAAATATATGGGTAATATTATATTCTTTAGGCTTCCTTATAGCAATAACTTGACAGACTCTGAAAATTCTATTAGATATAAGCTCAATATGACTATGCATACAATTTATCAAAATAATAAATATGTACATGTGATAGATCTTAATAAGCTTATTAATACAACATGTTATGTTACAAAAGGTAGATATTACCTTTCTAATTTTTACAAAAAGCAATTAGCTGTTTCGCTATCTTATTTTTTTGACATAATGTCTCCTAAAAACTTGATTAATTTTGGCACTCTTTATGACCAAAATAATTTTAGTATTAATTATATCACTTACAATGATAATAATTATAATAAGAAAACTATTGACACTAATCCTACATCTATTTCTTTAAATTAAGTTCTACGACAATAGAGTTAACCTCTTGCCTAAACTATTTTGATAAGAAACTAGTAAATAAAGAAACCAACTGTATTAATAACAACTTAAAAAATAGGTATCAGAAAGTATGTAACCAAAATATAAAACTCATAAAATTAGTACATCAAAATATTCAAGGCATAAATAGTAAATTGTTAGAATTGGAATTGTACCTTAAGTCTTACAACATTGACGTTATGTGTATAACTGAGCATTGGCTAAGAGGTTTTGAGCTGATGTTTAACTATAGCAATTATCAAGTTGGCAGTTCCTTCTGTAGATCACATGCTATTCGAGGAGGTTCTCTTATTTTAATTAATAAATGTATAAAGTTTAAAAATAGGCAAGACATCTCAAGCTTATCTGTTGAAAACCAAATTGAAATAGCGTGTGTCGAGCTGGAACGAAGTATAATAGTGAGTGTATATCGCCCGCCAAATGCATCATATGACACATTTGAGAAAATCATGGATTTAATTCTTTTTAAAATAACAAATTGTAATAAAAGCATCTTAGTTTGTGGAGACTACAACATTGACCTTTTAGAAGTAAGTTCCCTGAGTACTAGAATAACTAGCTTATTTGGTTCTTACAACTTAGTATCATTATTGAAGGATCCAGCTCGTATCACGGAAACTTCAGCTAAGTGTATAGATAATATATTTACAAATGCAAAAGATTATATACTTGGAATCAAAATTATTAGTAATTTAAAATCAGATCACTTAGGCCAACTTGTAAAATTTAAAACTAAAATCAAAGAAACTATTAAAAACAAAATTAGCTATGTTCCTGTGACTAAAGCTCGGCTAGAGAAATTCAAATTAAACTGGTACTCGCAAATGCCTATCGACTTTCGTAATAAAGATCCTAATGAGTCTTACTGCCATTTTTTAAATAAATTTAGTAACATGTTTAGTAAAGTATTTACACCTTGATCGTTTACAATGACGGATAAACCTAGTTTTAGTGAGTGGGCGACAGTGGGTATACACAAAAGCCGACAAAGACTCTATGATATGTACAGTGAAAAACAGTATAATTTTAGTGAAGATCTTAAGGATAAAATTAAAATTTACTCTAAGATTTTAAGGAAAGTATGCCAAAAGGCAAAAGCAAACTTTATTGCCGATAAGATTAAAAATAGTAAAAATATTGTTAAAACAACATGGAAGATAATTAATGGTGAAATTGGAAGACCTCGAAATTTTGATACTGACTTTAAATTAAAAATCAATGACAATGTTATTAAGAATAATGAAGAAGTTGCCCAAGCATTTGAACATTTTTTTACCAATATCCCAGTTACACTTACCAGATCATTAATCTCTTCACAAGACATAGCAGAGTCATTACTAAAAAAAATGTACCTATCTGTGAAACTAGTTTCAGCTTTAAACGAGTAAATGACCATGATATTATCAAAGCTTTTAAAATGATAAATGTGAAAAAAGCTATAGATCTATGGGGTATATTTACATACATCTTAAAACCACTTATAGACGAGGTTGCTTATAAATTAGCATATATATTTAATGAATGCATTGATTGTGGAGTATTCCCAGACTTGATGAAATACAGCAAACTAATTCCACTGTTCAAATCTGGTGAATCAACCGATCCCAATAATTTTAGACCAATATCAGTTTTGCCTGTATTCAGTAAAATCTTTGAAAAAATAATGTTAAATCAATTAATATGTCATTTTAATATCAATAAATTATTACATCGGACACAATTTGGCTTTACCAATGGAAAATCTACTACTGACGCTGGTATTGAATTACTATCATACATTTATGAAGCGTGGGAGGAGTCACATGACGCCTTGGCAATTTTTTGTGACTTGTCTAAAGTATTCGACTGCGTACATTAATAAGAACATTAATAAGAAAATTGCATCATTACGGAATTAGAGATACATCTTTAGATCTATTGACTTCATATTTGAGCGACAGAGTCCAGAGAGTCGATATTAATGGCAAGCGATCTTCAGGGGCCTCGGTTTCTATTGGTGTACCTCAAGGATCTATTCTCGGCCCTTTCTTATTTTTAATATATATTAATGACCTGCCATACATGATAGAAGATGATGAAATTGTTTTATTTGCTGACGACACGTCACTTGTATTTAAACTTAATCGGCGGGCTCTAAATTTTGATAAAATTAATAATGCAATCGCGAATGTTGTCCATTGGTTTAATTCCAATAACCTATTGCTTAATGAACGCAAAACAAAATGTATAAGATTCTCTCTACAATTTGATGGCCCCTCTACATGAGTAGCCAGCGCTGGGCCATCGAATGGCGCATGCGATGGCCATGCAATGGTCGCAACGCCACTACACGATGGCCGTGTTCAGTTGTGATCTAAACGTCGTTCAAGATGGACGTGTAAGCATTAGCCATTGCGGCAATGCAAAACGTGCGTGCAAATGGACCTGATGTTATATATTATAATTATTTTGACATTTTGTTATTTTGTAAAATTTTATACCTATTTTGTTATTTCATTTTATATTTTGTAATCTTGAATTTTTGACATGTCCAAATTTTGTTTATGCAAATTATGGAATAAATGCTTTTTGACTATTGACTATTGACTATTGGCTAGTTAAATCAGTTAATGGCCTGTTAGAGCTATCGAGCGTTCCACCATGCCCTAATGTCATGTTAAATCACCTAACACGGTGTTAAATTTAATTCCTGCTGTGGAGGTCCGTTAAATATTTAACAGGCTGTTATATGAATCAAAACAACAACTTTCAAAGACAATAATATGCAATATCAATAAAAGAATCTGTTTTGACTTTTAGGTGTTTCCGCCATATTTCCGCTACGTCCTTATTATTGATTATTTTTCATAGTTATGAATAATTATTTATTTTCACTTTGTCGAAAATTCAGCCTTCGGATTTTCCTTGACATTGCAAATATACTAACTTGTATCAAAATTACCAAATCGAAATATGTAAATAAAAGTTTGTATTTTGATTTATGTTTTAAGTTTTGACAGATAATAATTATTAACCTGGTAAATTGAGAACTATTATAGCGTAACAAATGTATCGATCGCCGATCAGTGATATTTTAATTTGGTCGCATTATCTATTATTATCGTCATTATTCTTTCTTATTATACTAATAAGAAAGAAAGTGACACATTGCAGCAAACATGTCGTATTAAACCTGTACATTGCAATTTCGTCGCCTTATAACAAGAATGAACGAATTGATAGTTGTTTACTCATTGTTCACTTAACATTGCATTTACTAATCCGCTGTTAAATTTTTACTGTGGGACATAAGTATTTTGACAGTCTGTTTAATTTTCTAAGGTCCGTTAAGTAATGCCTTGTTAGGATATAACAAACAGAGGTTGGTGAAATTGGGTCTTAGTACGTTAGTGCAATACGTAGTTTAATATGTTCTTAATTTAAACTTCGGCTGTTTCCGTATCCTGTCGGCCCACCCTGCCCCGGGGCAGTTCAGATGCCGAAAACGATATTATAAGTTTCTTAACCGGAAGTTATAAAATATAAAAAAATTGAAAGTAACCCAAGCAAGTTGTTATAATTAATTATTAATTTTATTTACTTTGTATTGAAAAACGTTCGGAGGGGCAGGCTTTAGACTCTAGAGTTTAGAGGCTAGGCTAGAAAATATTACTATTTAAGAACCCAAAAAAGCGCCATGAAAGAACAATAATTGCAAAACCATGCTTTAGCCAATATTGCTATTAAATTTAATTCCAGCGTAGAAAAATTTATATATTATAATTACCACTAATTATGTAAATATTCTGTGATATTACTAGTTTTTTTTTACAAACCTACTCAATGAGGAATATAATTATGCAAAGGTCGAAGCAGAGAGCAGCACATACGATAAATAATCCGACCAAAATCCGACATTGGACGCGTTGGACACGTCATATTATAGGTATCAGAATATTGACAGAAACGTTGTCATATAGGTACGTGGAATAAAACTTTTTGTTTACTGTATGTGCTGGTGCTGCATTCCAACTTGAAAACATTGCAGTAGATAATCTTATCTTATCTTATATATTATAATCTTATATATAAAATTCTCGTGTCACAATGTTAGTCCGCGAACTCCTCCGAAACGGCTTTACTGATTTTTACCAAATTTTATATGCATATTCAGTAGGTCTGAGAATCGGCTACTGGGTACTTTATATATTGATAAGTGCATTTGTAGAATAGATAATAGTAAATTATTACAACCTGAGACTGACGGCGACCATTGTTTGTGCGACGAGATAGCGATCGACGTTGCCATGGTGACATACTTATTTAGTCACTTCAATAAAATAATATGGGCGAAATACTTTATATTATTATGGCAAAGCAACGTTTGCCGGGACAGCTAATAATATATAAAATTCTCGTGTCACAATGTTAGGCCGCGTACTCCTCCGAAACGGCTTTACTGATTTTAACCAAATTTTATATGCATATTCAGTGGGTCTGAGAATCGGCTACTGGGTACTTATTATACTGATAACTGCATTTGTTGAATAAATAATAGTAAATTATTACAACTCGAGACTGACGACGACCATTGTTTGCATGCTACGGAATAGCGATGTACGTTGCCATGGTGACATACTTATTTAGTCACTTCAATAAAATAATATGGCACATATAATATTATGGCAAAGCAACGTTTGCCGGGACAGCTGGTAATATCACGTGTATCAAATGAACTAGAAATAAGAGGTGTACTGGCGCGTGATAAATCCATACTAATATTATAAATGCAATAGTGTCTGTCTATCTGTCTGTTGCCTCATCACGCCCAAACACTGAACCGATCTTGCTTAAATTTGGTACGAAGATATTTTAAGTCCCGGGAAAGCACATCTAAGGATTCTTTTTATGCCGGATAAATATCCGGTTCCCGAGCGATAAACGAATTTTGGCGCAACGGAGTTGCGGGTGTCATCTAGTTATGTGATAATCAGCACTAAAAAATATTATACTTTTTTGACAAATGCATCTTTTATAAATTAACCTTCTCTAAGGTATTATCTTATCTTTCCAAAGCTATTTTAATTCCTACTCCTCAAACTAAGGGATAAAAATTGAAAATAAGGCAAAAAATAAATAAAATTGCAACTTGCAAAAAAGAAAAAAATTAAAACAAACGTTTTCATATAAAATGATACCAAGTTCAGATCATTCGCTGGCTGCAGTACAACCTGCAGTTGTTTAAATACCTTACTCTTTTTCTTAATCACTAAAGAATTCCCAAATTGGTCCAGGTGGACCCCCAGGTGCCGCGAGAGAGCTGTCAACAGGAAATGAGGAAGGGAAGGAAAGGATTTCAAGTATTATGTGAATACTATCACCATACAAATTATATCACATAGGAAGAACACAACACTATATTGTTTGTTTAATTTTTAATTAGACAACAAACCCTCATCTATATATATAAAACTCAAAAGTGACTGACTGACATGTTGATCTATCAACGCACAGCCCAAACCACTGGACGGATCGGGCTGAAATTTGGCATGCAGGTAGATGTTATGACGTAGGCATCCGCTAAGAAAGGATTTTTATCAATTCTACCCCCAAGGAGTTAAAATAGGGGATGAAAGTTTGTATATTATAATACTTCTTAACGCGAGCGAAGCCGCGGGCAAAAGCTCGTTAGTAATATATTGTAATTTAAATTAAATTAACGAAAAAAAAAACAATTTGATGGCCCCTCTACATGAGTAGCCAGCGCTGGGCCAGCGAATGGCGCATGCGATGGCCATGCAATGGTCGCAACGCCACTACACGATGGCCGTGTTCAGTTGTGATCTAAACGTCGTTCAAGATGGACGTGTAAGCATTAGCCATTGCGGCAATGCAAAACGTGCATTTTTAATTATTTATGACTTCACCAGATGACCAGGTGAATCACCTTAACCCGTATCACCTCCCTCCTAATATGAACCTTCTCTTGAATTCAACGAATAATTATTTTGAGACTAAAATTATATTCATGGTTTATGGTAGTGATGATGATGATAATAATGAATGTAATAATAGTAATAAGCTATGTATAATATGCTTTCCGTTCTTAAAACAACGCCGAAATCTATATTACATATAATGTAAAAGCTATAATAATTATTGTAAAGTTTCATTAAAATCCGTTCAGTAGTTTTTGAGTAAAAGAGTAACAAAAGTAACAAACATCCATGCATCCATACAAACTTTCACCTTTATCATATTTATAATATATAATTCATTAATTATAAGACCAAGTACTGGTCATTTTGAATAAAAACGGTTGTCTGTAAAGTCGGTTTACTGACGATAGTTGAACGTGACAACGTGCCTCTTTGTCGCTCGTTCCGCGCTCTCGCTTGCACTTCAAGCCTTAAATGGAACGCCTCAGAGCGAGGTAACGCCGCATGAATCGTGTTTTTTCGTGCGTGCAGCCGGCTCCATCGAATTATAAGACGTCACGTTAAAACTCATTTCCCCGACTGTACATTTCTGCTTAGCACAATTTTCTCCGACTGTACATTTCTGCTAAGCAACTCATTTCCCCGACTGTACATTCCTGCTCAGCACAATTTTCCCCGACTGTACATTTCTGCTAAGCAACTCATTTCCCCGACTGTACATTTCTGCTAAACAACTCATTTCCCCGACTTTACATTTCTGCTAAACAACTCTTTTCCCCGACTGTACATTTCTGCTAAACAACTCATTTCCCCGACTGTACATTTCTGCTTAGCACAATTTTCCCCGACTGTACATTTCTGCTAAATAACTCATTTCCCCGACTTTACATTTCTGCTAAACAACTCATTTCCCCGACTGTACATTTCTGCTAAACAACTCATTTCCCCGACTTTACATTTTTGCTTAGCACAATTTTCCCCGACTGTACATTTCTGCTTAGCACAATTTTCCCCGACTGTACATTTCTGTTAAACAACTCATTTCGCCGACTGTACATTTCTGCTAAACAACTCATTTCCCCGACTGTACATTTCTGCTTAGCAAAATTTTCCCCGACTGTACATTTCTGCTAAACAACTCATTTCCCCGACTGTACATTTCTGCTAAACAACTCATTTCCCCGACTGTACATTTCTGCTTAGCACAATTTTCCCCGACTGTACATTTCTGCTAAACAACTCATTTCCCCGACTGTACATTTCTGCTAAACAACTCATTTCCCCGACTGTACATTTCTGCTAAGCAACTCATTTCCCCGACTGTACATTTCTGCTAAGCAACTCATTTCCCCGACTGTACATTTCTGTTTAGCACAATTTTCCCCGACTGTACATTTCTGCTAAACAACTCATTTCCCCGACTGTACATTTCTGCTAAACAACTCATTTCCCCGACTGTACATTTCTGCTAAGCAACTCATTTCCCCGACTGCACATTTCTGCTTAGCACAATTTTCCCCGACTGTACATTTCTGCTAAACAACTCAAATGGAACGCCTCAGAGCGAGGTAACGCCGCATATTGCGTCATGTTTTTTCGTGCGCGCAGCCCATATCGAATTATAAGACGTTGTCACGTCAAAATTCGGACGAATTGCGACGTCCTCACTCGACCGCGGTCAGGCGTCGACTGTCGTATCGCCATCGTGTAGAGGCGTACCGCTATCGCTGGGCCATCATCCTTTGATGTGCGGCCGAAAAACCGAGACCGCCGCCATTCCACGGCCATCGCTGGCGGCATCGGCCATCCTACGCCACTACGTCC
The DNA here is from genome assembly GCA_963422495.1 of Polyommatus iphigenia. Taxonomy (NCBI): domain Eukaryota; kingdom Metazoa; phylum Arthropoda; class Insecta; order Lepidoptera; family Lycaenidae; genus Polyommatus; species Polyommatus iphigenia. The sequence goes on from OY730182.1 coordinate 10,599,334, forward strand.
TCCCCACGCTGGCCCATCGTGATGGCCCACTACGCTGGCCCATCATGTAGAGCCGCAATGAAATAAAGTGAAATGTGAATAATTCAGTTATCACAGGGTGGTGTAACAGAATTATTGATATTTGTATATCAAAAGGTAAATTTTTTCATTACTAAGTACTCATGGTTCACTAGTTTTTTAACGCGATAAATACTAATAGTCAGAATGATTAGAATAACGTGATATTATTAATAAGTAATAACATTATTATGACCAAAAACAAATCAGCTAGTGATAATGATTGCTGAATCATTGTGACTTTACCATTGTGTTATCGGAATTTTATAAACAGGACAATATATATTATTTTTCATGTACTTATATGTGTCCGTCTGTCTGTATGTTACCGCTTCACGCCCAAACTACTGAACCGGTTTTGCTGAAATTTGGTATGGAGATACTTTGAGTCCCGGGAAAAGACATAGGATACGTTTTAACGTATCCTATGTCTTTTCCCGGAGAGATAACCTTAACCGGAGGGAATGACGCCCGCAATTCCATTGCGATAAACGAATTTTGGCGCAATGGAATTGCGGGCGTCATCTAGTAAAATACAGTGTGTAACAAAAATAGGTAAGTGATAATAGATACTTTAGGGTGTGTACGTGTTCCTTGTAGAGAGTTCACTGTGAAAGTAGCAGCGCTGAAAGACGAAAAAATTTTTTCACTTTTGTATGGGCAAGGGCCCGAGCGTCACGAGTTTTCCCATACAAAAGTGAAAAAAAAATTTGGTCTTTCAACGCTGCTACTTTCATAGTGAACTCTCTACAAGGAACACACCCTAAATTATTATCACTTATTTTTGTTACACCCTGTATAGTTCTATAACAAAATAACAATTTTGATAGCTCGGTCACCCCCATTGTTGTTATGGATTTTTAATACACTTTGGATTAAATTTAAATATCAGATAAGATAAGGCCTATCTGAATGATTATGCACTTATATCTGATGCACTGATTCAGTACAATGCACTAGCATATTTTCAAGTTCAAGCCCATAAACCTGTACCGACGCGTGGACGGCGTAGATGCAAATTTTCTAAATTAGTATGGATTTGACAGATTTGCAAGACGTCTCACGCTCACGAAATCTGTCAATTCAGAACAAATTTAGAAATGCATCTACGCGTCGCGTTGCGGTCTGAATTGACCCTAAGGAAAAAACAATAAAATTTTGAGAAATGAGTGAACTCGGTCTAATAAATATCTTTATCAATTTTCAGGAAACTAAAAAGAAAAACTTAAAAGTTGTATCAATACTAGGTAATATTATAAACGGCAAAGTGAGTCTGTCTGTCTTACTGCCACCTCTTCACACCCAAACCGCTGAACCGATTTTGCTTAAATTTGGTATACAGATACTTTGAGTCCTGGGACATTATTATTTTTTACAAAAAATTTAAACCGACTTCCAAGGTAAAAACAATTATTAACATCCTTAATAATTATTAACATCATTAAAATGAACTAAAAAGTATTAAATAATTATTCCTATCTAATAGTGCCTTTTTCCGAATTCGTCTAAAACTCAACCATTTCTGTACTCAATCTTCATCATTATGAAGTCGGTACCAGATACAGCTGAATCTTCAGTTCTCTGACAGAATATTTGAAACTTTTGGAACTGGCACCGACTTCAAAATTATGAAAATTGAGTACAGAAATAGTTGAGTTTTAGCCGAATTCGGAAAAAGGCACTATTAGATAGGAATAATTATTTAATACTTTTTAGTTCATAAAGGATGTTATTATTGTTATAATAATTTCACTCTTTTTAGTTACCTAGTAAACCATCGCGTACTATACGTAGAATAATTATACACCTGTATATTATTCTACGTATCTTATTACAGTCACACAATTACAAAATATTATATCTTCTGCAGCCTGCAGATAATGCTTTAAGCAATACATTTAAAAAAAATGGAAGTGAACACGTGTGACGTGCTAAGTAGCCGGTCACCGGACTAGTTTCAATAGGCTGGCACTCGCTCGACTTGTCGCACACGCAGCGCACATAGTACCCGGCCCGCGCCGCCGCGCCGCTCGCTTGACAGCCCTGGCAGATTGAAGCGAGACGGCAGACAGTTATTGTACTATGAACGCTAAACGCAATGCAAAAGGTTGAAATTATGTTGTTTTCCAGAATATCTCGGCGAAGGGAGACAGAATGTTACATTATCGAAGCAACTTGTGTGCCTTATGCTCTGGAGATAAGGTTGAATTTGGTGACATTGGTGACCCTGACGTGGTAATGATGATGATGATGATGAATGTAATTTGCATAGTAGCATATGCTTTCAGTTCTTAAAACAGCGCCTAAGCTCCCAAACTTGTATCTATAAGGAATCCGCAGTTCTCTTAGTATCTTCGGAACCATAGTATACCTCGGTGCAAAATCTTGCGTTTTGGTAGCATATACTTAGGATGCTTCTCATAAAACCAAAATCACCATATGTTTCCATATAAATTTCGAGGAGTTCCCCTTTCCTCGATTACTCATGGATCCCATCATCAGGTCACCACTTTTGTGAACTTGGTACCAAATTGGAGTGAAACCTAATACAACAAAACGAAAATTTCGAAAATCGGTTCACAAACGGCGGAGTAATCGTTGAACATACAAAAATAAAAAAAAATAAAAAAAATCCACAGCCGAACATATTATAACCTCCTCGTTTTTTGGAAGTCGGTTAAGTATAGGACACGTGTCCGCGCGATAAATGAATTTTGGCGCAACGGAGTTGTGGGCGTCATACTAGTTTTGAATAATATCAAAATATTCCTCAGATAGATAAAATCAGAGACGCCATTGGCAAACAAAGACAAAACTTATACAACTATTACATCGTTTTATTATCATATATTTTATCATCGTAATATGTTATTTAATTAATATTATGGTAAGTCACAGTGACTTTGGACGATCTTGAAATCATGATGAGCTTACAACATTATCCATACTTCCATACTAATATTATAAATGCGAAAGTGGGTCTGTCTGTCTGTCTGTCTGTATATCTGTTACGCCTCTTACGCCCAAACCACTAAACCTACTTTGCTGAAATTTGGTACTTATGCATCTGCATAAGTACCAAAGTATCTACTTTGAGTCCCGGGAAAGGACATAGGTTACTTTTATCCCGGGAAAATGGACGGTCTGGAACCGTACATTTTCCCGGGATAAACGAATTTTGGCGCAACGGAGTTGCGGGCATTCTCTAGTAACAATATATTATGTATTTCTAATTATTGTTCATATTATATTTCAAAAATGTGTATGCTCAATATATTTCTACAAGCTAATAAGATTTTCAGTAAAAAGCTTTTATTATAATTGTAATCTTTTCTAATGTTTTAAAAACAAAATGGTAGAAATATTTTTATGGCGATATTAAATTTAATAAAAGTCTGTGGATTGTGTTTTGTTAAAGACTTAATGAAAACGTGAGAAATTGTTAGATTATCTTAAAAATTAATTCTGATGAAATTTTTTCGACACAGCACAAAAGAGTAATTACTTATTAAAAAAATGATTATGAACAATATTATTAATATGCAGTTTTTGTTTTATTTTAAATTCGCGTTAACGATCTTAGAATCGGTTGCACCACAGGCGTGGTTTTAGTTACAGTTATGGTTATAGTTAAGGCTAAATTAACTTTAACCTTAACTTTAACCTAAACTTTGACCACGGAATTTGACAGATATCTATTGCTTAAATTTTTTGTTAAAGCTACATTGAGAGTATAAAAAATGAATTATCCGTAAAAATCGACAGGAAAAATATTTGTTATAAACAACACTTGAGCCATAGTAAATTTTTACGAAAAATTTTCGATATAAGTTTGAGCGGTTATGGCTATCGTTAAACATGGCGTCCTTAACCAAAGATTTGACATTTTGCACTGTAGTTTTAGTTAAAGTTATAGGTAAAGTTACAGTTATAGTTAAAGTAAGTTGGTGCAACCCACCCTTAGCTATCATAAGGCGATTTAATTACCCAGTTGTACACACAAGTGAATTATTATTATTTATTAATTGTTATTTATTACTTATGTCAAATGTACGTAAGGAGATCCTTATCAAAAACTCTCCGACTACTTAAGTCGGCGATACAAAAATTCGCCCAACATTTAGCACCGCGTAATTTGTGCGATAATGTTCGGGCTGGAGATACTATTCGGATTTTTCGCTCTACTTGTGGGTTTGCACTACTATTTCACGAGAAATTTCAATTACTGGAAGAACAGAAATGTAAAGGGACCGAAACCGACCGTATTCTTCGGTAACCTAAAAGATTCCACTTTGAGAAAGGAGCCCCTGGCCTTAGCATTCAAGAGAGTTTACGACGATTATCCAAACGAGCCGTTCGTCGGCATCTACACGATGACCACACCCAGTGTGCTCATCCGGGACTTGGACCTCATCAAGCACGTGATGATCAAGGACTTCGATATGTTCGAAGACCGAGGAGTGGAGTTCAGCAAGGAAGGCTTGGGCGCAAATCTATTCCATGCCGATGGAGAGACATGGCGCGTCCTCAGGAATCGCTTTACACCATTGTTCACTACTGGGAAGCTAAAGAACATGTTGTATCTCATTACCGAACGAGGAGACAAATTTTTGGACTACGTCGAAGCCATCACCACTAAACAACCCGAGCAGTCAGTGCATAAGCTCGTTCAAGTATACACTGTCACCACCATATCGGCTTGTGCATTCGGATTGGATATTGACACCACGGATAGGAGTGATACTATTTTAGCCACCTTGGACAGAATAGACCAAATGATATTCCACAGGTATTTTCTTCAGGAATTCAACATGATGTTCCCTGGTGTATTGAAGGTTTTGAATTGGTCCTTATTCCCGAAATTCCTTACAAACTTCTTCGAACAATTAGTGAATAGAGTCGTCACAGAGAGAAACGGAGTGCCGACTAATAGGAACGATTTTATGGATTTGATTTTGCAATTGAAAAATGAAGGTGACGTGACTGGACCTAAAAAAAATGAAAATAGTAAAGATTTGTCTCTCGAGATCACAAATGACGTAATAGCTGCCCAAGCGTTTGTGTTCTACGCAGCTGGATACGAAACGAGCGCTACGACAATGACATTCATGCTGTACGAGCTGGCGAAACATCTACACATACAAGACAAACTGTGCCAGGAGATAGATGAAGTGCTCGCGAAGTCAAACAATGTGATCACGTACGATACTCTAACTCAACTACCGTATATGGATAAAGTATTCGATGAAACTTTAAGAATGTATCCTCTGGTAGATCCGCTTCAACGCAATGTGACACAGCACGACTATACGATACCTAATACCGATGTTATTATAAAGGAAGGTCAGACTGTATACGTATCAGCGATGGGTATTCATCATGATGAAACTCTATATCCGAAACCAGAGGAATTCGATCCGGAGAGATTTGATCCGAAAGTGGCAGCAACGAGGCATTCGTGCGCATATTTGCCTTTCGGCGTTGGAGCCCGAAATTGTATTGGTAAGTACTGATTTCTTACCAATGCTTAAGTATTCTTAAGCACTTTTAGACAGTAAACCAATGGATAATAAATAGAAGTAAATGAAAACTATTAAATAGCAAACAATAATTAATATAAGTGTTCTTTACATCATAGGGACTTCTTCTAGAGCAAAACATTTCTAAGGTCAGTAAAAAGGCCAAAAATCTACATCTGTCTAAAACATTTTGTTTATTAGAAGTAGTGTATATGTCACCGTAAGATTGTAAACACCGCGAGATTGTAATATGACGAAGTGATGGATTGTAAACAAACAGTTTTCCGGTAATTTTAAATTAATTATTTCGTATTTAAAATAACTTCAATGCCCAATGGTATGAGATGTATAACATAAAATAAAATTTAGATATACCTATTTAAAGTGCTGTTCGAATGTTCGGTTATTAAAATTAACCTAATTAATACTTCAAACTGCACTTTAAATATATCTAAATTTTATTCAATGTTATACATCAAATATTCAGGCAATTGAAGTTATTTTAAATACGAAATAATTAATTTAAAATAACCGGAAAACTGCTTACAATCCATCACTTCGTCATATTACAATCTCGCGGTGTTTACAATCTTACGCTGACATATATTCTATTTAACAAGAAGTTATCATACGTGTGCACAAAGGAAATATTGAAAGCCTAGTCAGCCAAATCTTCCCCTTTTACAGTGCAACTTTTTTTGTTTTCAGGGATGAGATTCGCAAAAGTCCAGTCCAGGGTGTGTATCCTGAAGCTGTTATCTCGCTTTCGAGTGGAACTCGCCCCTAGTGAAAAGGAACTAACATTTGATAACTCAAGAGTGATAGTCGCACCCGCTCAGAACTTTAAACTCAAGTTTGTGCCGCGTAAGAAGGTTCAGGGCTAATTTTGGATTGATTTGGATGTTTTCCACATTCTTTGGATTCACTGGATAAGCAGACTGCCGGAAGTACATTTAAGGGTGCTCGCGCATTAGGCACGGTAGTTTACCAGACTACCTCAATATTTTGAAAATATTCATTTATATAGCGTCAGAAAATTCTTAGGCAGATGTCCATCTCCTACCTTATTTGGACGAACTATTTCATATCCGACCAAGTGACGTTGTAAACCTATTAATTAGTTTATCTTATTAATTTTATATTTTGTAAATATCTTATCGTAGAATTATTAATCATAATTTAATGAGACACAAACTGCGATAATAACACTCAAATAGTTGTATTTGTACGTTATTGTAATTAATAACATTTTTAACGTATTAGTATTGTATTAAGGGAAAAGACCTACCTAATGCTAGACACGGAACTAATAGATGACACTTACAACAAAAATACCATAAAAATAAGAATTACTCTAATTATTTCTCAACACTGTACATTTTAAAAGCTTCTCAAGCTATCTGTTGATGTGAAAAAATATATTAGGGACGCCTTCGGGAACAAAATTTTAAAATGGAATCAGTTTTCGTAAATAATGTGACCGCGTCAACACGCGCTCGGCAATTTCTTAGCAAATAGGTTAAGGAAGACAAAATTTTGCACGTAAGTTTTGAATACATTTATTTGATTTTTTGTAATTTTTATTAATTTCATTGGATTAATGGTCATGTTGTATACACTAATTAATGTTTATTTATGATTTTTTATCCATTTTCCATAACAATATAAAGGGTGTCTACTATTAGTTCTTGAAAAGGTAAAAAACCTAATAGATGACATGGATCTCATCTTTTAGTTTTGCAATACATACTAAAGTTATTTTGTAGTTTATTCTACTGCAAATATCATCACTATTCTCTGAAAATATAATTCTATTAATAAACTAAGAACTAAGAACCACTGTACCTAAGAATGGACATGGTGTCTAATGTGTTAATAATAAAATGGTGTCACCTTGTACTGATCTAAAAATCGATTGCTTTAGTGTTTTAGCAATAAAAAGAAGAAAAAAGAGAGCTGAGAAAAGAAAGAAGAAAAAAGAAGAGGCAAGAGAAGCATGGAGACTAAAGACTGAAAATAAATTTGCTAGGTAAAAAATATGAAAAATAAAAATAAAAGGAAAGATAGTTTCAGCATGGAAGAAGAATGGATAGAATCTGGAGACAACGTGGATAATATTTCTGATGCATGTAGTTACTATGATGAAGTAAATGAAATCTTTTGAAAAACGGCAAATAAAGACCTAATATTAGGAAAAATGTAAAATGTAATGTAATGTTCTATGTCAACTATTAGTTCATATTGGTGTCTACTATTAGTGATGTTCGTTTTTTGTAATGTCATCTATTAGGTAGATTATGACTAAGTTTCAAAAAGACCAATAACATATTTTTTTATTGATTTGTCAGAGAATAATTATAATAGTTTTATTTTGTAAGAGTTACTGAAGACATGGAAGAAGTTATCAATCCTTTATTTTCATAAATATATATTTTATAACATTCAAATGTTTCGTTTTTCCTTAAAGTGTTTGTCCATTAGTGCTTCTCCCTTATATAAGATTATTTTATTAATCCTTCAAGCCCCATAAGAGCACCGGTGATCGCGACAACAATAGAATACAATAGCATTTCCAAGAATCCGCGATCGAAGGATTAATTTTACTAGCTATTTGACCGAGCTTTGCTCGGTATTCGATAAAACACGAATAAAATGACATTTTCTAAAAATGATTCCTAGCTAGATCGATTTATCGCCCCCGAAACCCCCTACATACCAAATTTCATGAAAATCGTTGGAGCCGATTCCGAGATTCCAATTATATCTTATACAAGAATTGCTCGTTTGAAGATATAAGATATATAAGATTATTTTATTAATCCTTCAAGCCCCATAAGAGCACCGGTGATCGCGACAACAATAGAATACAATAGCATTTCCAAGAATCCGCGAGACGCAAGAATAAAATGACATTTTCTAAAAATGATTCCTACTTAGATTGATTTATCGCCCCCGAAACCCCCTATATACTTATTTCATGAAAATCGTTGGAGCCGATTCCGAGATTCCAATTATATATATACAAGAATTGCTCGTTTAAATATATAAGATTAAAACATGCATATAATTGAGGATAATATGGTGAAAATTCAAAGTGCCTACCTGTTTTCATTATTATTAATATGGAGCAAGAAAGGCCAAAAACTTACGTTTGTTGTATTGGAGCCCCCCTTAAATATTTTTTTTTTATTTTGTTTTTAGTATTTGTTATTATAGCGGCACCAGAAATACACAATCTGTGAAAATTTCAGAAGTCTAGCTATAGCAGTTCTTGAGATACAGCCTGGAGACAGACAGACAGACAGACGGACAGACATCGAAGTCTCAGTATTATGGTCCCGTTTTTACCCTTTGGGTACGAAACCCTAAATAAAACATCTTTTTGTCGTCATGGTCATCGCGTGCACCTTGGTTTTGCAAATGAAAAGAAAAAATTAAGAAACATGCATATTTTAAGGCTTCGTCCACATTTGTATCATTTACGCGATCAGATCTCCGTCGCGTATCATCGAAGCGTATCAAAATGATACGCGTATCATGATACGCCCCGATCGCTATTAACCGCGTATCTGATACGTGTCGTATCAAATACACGCATGATCGGCAGAATGATCTAATAGGCGTCCACACTATGACACGCATACTTGTTACGGCGCGATGATCGCGACGGAGATCTGAACGGAGATCTGATCGCGCAAATGATATTAATGTGGACGAGCCTTAATATTATTTTTTAACGTCACTTCTATGTATTATGTTTGTTTGCTAGTTCTTCTTTGTTAATGGTGAAAACCTGTGATTGGCTTCTTGTTCTATCTATAATTTAACAATTTAAGTAATATTGTAAGCTGTTGCTTTTCGAATATTAAATAAATAAATAAATAATATTTTGATCTAATTGTCTATTTTACAAAGAAGCGATAGAAAAAATGAGTCTAATATGAATCTTAGCTCACCCTTGGATTGCATTAAACTTGCATTGCACTTGCATTAATATAATTAATATAATATGTATTCTGTGACCTTAGGTACCTACTATTTACTACGAGTAATAACCATCGAGATACTATACACTTAATACTTTATCTATGCTAATAACAATATTTACTTATATGTAAATATTGTTTTTAACAGGATTTTTTTTATCTGTCAATTGAATTTTTAAACTTAGGCAAAGAAAAATATCCACAAACCAAAAGCAGCTAGCAACACCAAAAGTTTGTTGTGTAAATAATTTGGCAAGGCGCAATTATTGCATTAAATGTTATCTTGTACCATCGAGGAAATTGACTCCTTGGCAGTTGACGGACCTACGTCATTTGGTCGGCTATATCAATTCAATGTTGGCTGTGATCTGTCGGATGAGTTTGACATAACGCGACCAAATAACTTAGGTCCGCCATCTGCCCGGGAATCAACTTCTCAGATAGTACCTACCTACCATTTTGTTGTGATTTGTATGATATCACACAAGCACACTAAAATATTGTTTTTAGCTTATGTAAATAAAAACCACTTTAAATACCTAGTGGTCTAAGATCCGAACCTAGATCGACCTACGCCGAGCCGATAAAAGAATGAAAAATATTTTATAACTTTAGTATAATTATAGAAAATGGGTCAAGAAAATTTTAGGTTGCCCAAAAAAAATCTGGACAAATTTTATGAAAAATGATTTACAAAATCCTTGTGTCAATTATATCAATTTATTGTTGCTGGTAACTGGTAAGGAATTATTTCTAGAAATTCAATATTTTCCTCAAGTTTGTCATAATAAAATATATAACTAATCAGTTCGGATCTTCTACTATTATAAAACGTATGTAAATATTATTACAAAGTGTTATCTACACTTTAAATAAAATTGGTAATAAAATTAACTTGCGAGTCGTCAGGTCGATTCCAGCGTTTTTTTTTTATTTGCGCAATGGGGATTGTCCATTTTTTTTTTTTGCTCATTACAAAAACAACAACTAAGGTCAGTGATCGTTTTTCTGTATATAAACGAAAAAAATACCCATTAGTTACTTATATTTTTGAACAAATATGTTTAACCTTAGTTTGACCTTCGATGGCGTTAAATTAGTAATAAATTCGACCAATATTACGTTTCGAACTTTTGGTAAGCTTCTCGTATCAGCTTTCACATAATGAGAACTTGCATTTGACGAACCAGCCATTATAAATAAGATTGAAAGGAAATTTAATACATACTGCATAGGTCAATTGGCCGCCGATGATGACGTCAGAGCGAATCTTTAAAAATTTATTGAGAAAAAACTAGCCAATAAATTTCAAAATTATTTAATTTATATTCTTAAAATACCCTATTTTAACGAAAAAAAAATATAAAAAGTACATGTGATTTTTTTTTGGACAATGCCCAATCGCACACACTTTGGCACTAGAAAAAAATAACTCTTGTGCAGCTGTCTCGTTTTAATGAAATAATTTTCTTTAATCTCATGTACATGTCATCGGATAATAACCTATATTACAGGGTATGACAAAACTAATAAGTCATAATACTTTAGGGTGTGTACGTGTTCCTTGTAGAGAGTTCACTGTGAAAGTAGCAGCGCTGAAAGACCAAATCTTTTTTTCATTTTTGCAAGGGCAAGCGCCCCAGTGTCGAGAGTTACGCTATTCAAAAGTGAAAAAAATTGTTCTTTCAGCGCTGCTACTTTCACAGTGAACTCTCTACAAGGAATACGTACACACCCTAAAGTATTATCACTTTGTTTTGTTACACCTTTTATATCACGTGTCTTATTTCTCACTATAATTAAAATTATTTTAGAGTAGCTCTATGAATACAAAATAAATAATTTTGCGGTTTCTGCTTGACATCAAAGTTGTTCAAATCAAATCAAATCAAATCAAATCGCATTTATTTGCAGAATAAGTAGGTAAAAAGATGTTACAGATTATATTACAGAAGGTACAACTTATTCTAACCTGTTGTTTGTTAGCTATGCCCACAATTTTCGTCATCTTATTTCATTCAACTTTCGTTTTGGCGCATTCAATAATTGAATGCGTCAAAGAACGCAACGCAAACTGTCATTTTTAATAACAAAGCGAAAGTTTTGGACGATCAGAGGGCATGCGTCGCGGGCATGCCTCACGTTCGCTGTTGACTGCGCTATAACGCATGCCCTTGATGAATAGAAAAAGGCACAGTGTGGACAAAGCTGTACACTGTCATGTCGGCGCGATTATCAAGTTCAGTAGCATGACGCTGAGACGTACGTTATTGGTCTAATTCGCCAATAGCTTGATCACAGGCGTAGCATGGCCACCATAGAAACGGTTTCTTTCTACGGAAGAATAGACAAAGTGACAGTTAGACACTGGAAATCCGCCATTTTATCGATAAAATCTGTCAGTTTGTCGATTCTTTCCCATGTCTACTGTTGTTATGCTAAACCTACAGCTATATAATTAAAAATACATTTTCAATTTGGTAAGTCTATCTAAAACTCGAGAAGGGTAAACCAATTCGACTAATTTTAACATTGAAATATTCGTGGAGGTCCTGGGAATGTTTATATGAGAAGAAAAGTGATACAAAATTCATCATTTCATCTAGTAAAATATTAATATTAGCTCAGTTCTGTAGTTTTTTTTTTTTTTGGTTTTGGAATAAGCTTAAAAAAACTACAATTCAGTAAGGCTCATTGTCTCGTTTAATGAGTGTTATAATTATTATGAAACAATTTCGAACGCGATGAATTGTGGCCGATCTGCACTATACCTTATGATTACTCAGTTTAATATATAATGCAATAAAGTTTAATATTTTATAATATGCGTCTTATCGCTATTTATAAATTTAAACTTAATGTTGTGATGTACTTAAATAAAATATCGACTCAGTTTTTAGCCAGTCTGTGAACGAAGGTCTTCCAAAATGTTAGTGTTGTATTTTGTTGCTATTGTAGTCGTTCTTTTAATTTATTACTTCAGACGCAAAAACAGTTATTGGAAGAACAAAGGCCTCCCAGGACCGAAGCCAATTTTATTGTTTGGAAATTACAAAAACGCGGCTCTCAGAAGAGAAAACTCGGCGGAAACCCTACGAAATATTTATAATGAGTTTCGGAATGTTCCTCTAATTGGAATGTATAGGATGACATCACCGTGCATCCTAGTCGCCGATTTGGACGTGATAAAAAACATCATGATTAAAGACTTCGATAAGTTCCAAGATCGAGGAGTGGAATTCAGCAAAGAAGGTTTGGGTGCTAATCTCTTTCATGCCGATGGAGAAACGTGGAGGGTACTGAGGAACAAATTCACGCCATTGTTCACGACGAGCAAACTCAAGAACATGGTGTATCTGATTGAGCAGAAGAGTGACAGAATAATGGGATATCTAGACGATATTACAACAGGTACCCAAGAACAGGAAATAACAAAAATAATGCGAAGATACACTTCCTCGACCATAGCATCGTGTGCGTTCGGTCTAGAGTTTGACACAATCAGTGAATCTCTTATGGCCGTGCTATTAAAAATAGATAAGCTCACCTTTACCTGCAACCCGTTTCACGAAATAGACATGATGTTTCCAGGAGTTTTGAAGAAAACTAATATCTCTCTGTTCCCTAGGGACGTCTCAAGCTTCTTCGACAAAATGGTATCTAATGTTATAAATGAAAGAGATGGAAAACCATCTACTAGAAATGATTTTATGGATGTCATACTGGAGATGAGAGAACAAAAAGATATTACATACAGACAAAACAATAAAGGGAATGGTGAAGATGACCTCAAACTTACATTAACCGATGGAGTCATAGCTGCACAAGCTTTTGTCTTTTACATAGCTGGTTACGAAACCAGTGCAACTATACTAACATATCTAGTATATGAACTCGCTATAAATCCAAAAATACAAAACAAATTACTAGAGGAAATTGATGAAGTCATGAACAGAAATAATGATGAAATCACTTACGATAGCGTCTGTAATAATCCTTACATGGAAAAAGTATTTAACGAAGTATATAGGAAGTATCCTATAGTTCCAATTTTTAGAAAATCTAATTGTGATTACAAGGTGCCAGGTATGGATTTTACAATAGAAAAGGATACAGTAATAATAATACCGACTCTAGGAATTCATTACGATGAGAAATATTATCCCGATCCAGAAAAGTTTGATCCGGAAAGATTTTCCCCGGAAAATGAGCAAAATAGACACAGCTGTGCTTATCTGCCTTACGGAGTGGGTCCTAGAAATTGCATAGGTAAGAAAATTTAACCTTAAACTTAATCGTTTTAAAGTTCCAGTATTATAAAATCTGCGCAAGCATGACCATCTTTCTGTCTGCTGAACTGAAAAATAGTTTTGGCTGACAAGAAGGATACAGAACACGGCGAAGTTTGGTAATGAAAATATTGTGAAGCGTCCAGAGATATTATTATTATTGAACTTATTCAAGGTGCGCTGTCTTTGTCTGTCATGTGACATTTCCAATACGTCAAATAAAGACAAGCAGACCTTATTAGCTGTGTAAACATAATATTTATTAGTAAGGGAGTTAGGATATTTTCGACAAATTAAGTTTACCCAAATGTTTTTCTCACAATAATTTATTTATATATTTTAGGTATACGATTTGGAAAACTGCAAACCAGAGTTTTTGCTATGAAATTCTTCAGGAAATATCGCGTGGAACCATCCCCAAAGACGGGAAATCTGGACTTCAACCCTAAAAGGATACTTGTCGGTCCATCGGGTGAAATTTATGTTAATATCATTCCAAGAAATGTTAGAGCTCAATGATTTTGTATTATTTGAAAAATAGAATTATTGAAGTAGCTCCATGAGTTTATTACATTTATGGTATCATAATCATTTATTTTTAGTTTATTACATTTATGGTATCATAATCATTTATTTTTATTTATTTTTAATCATAATTCATGATTATGATTACATATTATTATGACTTTTTCTATGAATGGTTAAAAGCAAATTTTGATTATACCAGGGGTTCCCAAACTGTGCGCCGCGGCGCCCTGGTGCGCTGTAGAAAGGCAAGAGGGGCGCCGTGAGTCGATCCTTTATCATTATCCAAAACCACAAATATTATAAAATAAAATTAAAATTTTAGTTAATGTTGGTAAATAAGGTAGATGATTAAATATTTGTTTATTAGTTATTACTATCTACCTACTTAGCCCAACTGTAATCATTAAAGGTGTTTATTAATTCATGAAGCCCCAAGCGGCCACATCCGGCCGCGATAACAATGAAAAAGCTATTGTGTCTCGTTTTGCCACGACTGATGGGTTAATGCCATCTTTTTCTGATAGCTTGGTAGAGTAGGGCGCCGCGCCGTGACAAAATATTGTGACGACGTGTAATTACTGCGCCGCAGACTGAAAAAGATTGGGAACCCCTGGATAATACTATAAAAAGTAGTACTTCGTTGGCTCCAACGATTTTCATGAAATTTAGTTTAAAGGGGGTTTCGGGGTTGATAAATCGATCTAGCTAGGAATCATTTTTAGAAAATGTCATTTTATTCGTGTTATATCGAATACCGAGCAAACTCGGTCAAATAGCTAGTAAGTATATAATATAATTATGTATATACAAGAATTGCTCGTTTAAAGATATAAGATTAAAATTACAATATTTTATTTAAAAGTTAAGATTTTTTATTGTTCTGAATAATTTTGTAATTATAGTTTTTGGTATGCCTAAAATAATTGCTATTATTTTTTTAATAAACTTAATAATTATTTACACCTCCTGTGTACAAATGTTTTTAAAGTTAATCCTGTTATGTCTAGTTAGGCTAGGCTTACTTTATTTCTTTACTTTGGTGAACAAAACATTTAAAATAGAATCTGTTTTTTGTATCAGTCAATAAGTTTTTGATAAAAATATATAAAAGATATTACTATATTAAGGCACCGTCGTATTCTTTTAAATTTCGAAATCTAAATGAGTAAAATAAAATATTTTGAAATAGAACAGGGTAAAATACCAATCATTAGAATTTTTCAGTAGTGGACACTTTATACTTTAATCGTAAAAATAAAAGTTTGTGGTTTTTATACGACGTAAAAAATATGGAAATAATATTGAGGAGCATTCACGTTACAACAAAAATAGAGTATTTTTTATCAGGTTGCGGTGCAACCAAATTAAAACATATTTTTGTCGTCATGGTCATCGCGTGCACCTTGGTTTTGCGAATGAAAAGAAAAATTAAGAAACATGCTAAAGTTTTTAATATTATATTTTTAATTTCAATTCCATATTATAATATTATTTTGATATAATCGGCTATTTTATAAAGAAGCGACAGAAAAAATGAGTTATCAATCTTAGCTCACCCTTGGATTGCATTAAACTTGCATTAAATTTGTCGCAAGTGAAAGACACAAGTAACGTTAGGACTATACTTATTACACTTTTTAAAATTTCATCCTGGTTGATAACTCGTGTACGTGACATAATATTTTATATATTTAGGTTAGGAGTCAGCTTCACATCCGATCTAAACTTTAGGAAACATAATACAGCTGAAGTATGTAAAAAGGCTTATCGCAATTTAGGGTTTCTGCTACGGCAAGCGCATCACTTTTCTAACATCGCAGCTCTGAAAGCACTCTATGAGGCTCTCGTGAAAAGCCACTTAGAAGGCAATGCCGTCATTTGGTCCCCA
Source organism: Polyommatus iphigenia (assembly GCA_963422495.1). Classification (NCBI taxonomy): domain Eukaryota; kingdom Metazoa; phylum Arthropoda; class Insecta; order Lepidoptera; family Lycaenidae; genus Polyommatus; species Polyommatus iphigenia. The sequence continues at coordinate 10,615,601 of OY730182.1, forward strand.
CAAGAAGACAAGTATATCAAAATGCTGCAACGTATCCAGAACTTTGTGCGTTTCATATACCTCAAGAGGTACGGGGTTTACTCAGATCACCCTTTGCTGTATCCAACGCTATTCGTTATGGATATGGTCGGATATTATAAATTAGAAGTTAGGAGGGAAGTAGCTCTAGCTACTCATGTAGTTAAAGTTTTGCGTTGTGTAACGCACAACCCAGCTGTGCTGCAAGCGGCCAGACTGTGTGTGCCGTGTGCATGGTACGCGCTGCTGGAAGTGTCGCGCGCGCGCACCAACCTGCTACCAGAGACCAGAACCCTTAGACACAGTCCCTTTCGTTAAAATCGATCACGAAATTCGTTATCAAAATGTATGGGAATTGACATTAGTATTCGCAAGCGAAATGTCATTTAGCGATGACTTATGTCAAACCGCATACATTTTGATAACGAATTTCGTCATCGTTTTTAATGAAAGAGACTTAGTCTAAGGGGGCAGGTGTCTTTACTCCATGCTGCTACGGATGGCAGGCGTTGCGGACGCTGACCACGGTCGCAAACACGGTCGATTTGTTTACGTGCTCATTGCGAGCTCACTAAGGTCACCTATTGTGTACAGTGTAGCAAGTAATATAAATTTGAGTTCCCACTAGTAACACTCTATTGTATTAAGCGCAATACACACTGAGCCCGCCGGGCTGCCGACATATGTCGGCAACTTTTTGTCGGCGGTCTAGTTGGCGGCTTCACATAATACAAGTCGGAAAATTTGGTCGGCGGCATGTCGGCGGCTTGAGATGAGAAATGTATTTGGCAGTCAGTGATTGGTCAGTGATTGCCGCGTGTCTATAGGTTGTGTCGCCGGGCAACTGAGTGCAGGCGTACAAAAGCCGCCAACATGTCGGCGGGTAACACGCGCGGGCGCATGTTGCCGACATCATTCTTTTCATACAGGCCGCCGGGTTGTGTCGCCGGGCTTTGTCGGCGGCCCGGCGGGCTCAGTGTGTATTGCGCTTTAGGTTTACACCTGTAATGATAGAAGTTGTAAGTTGTAAATAAATAAATAAATATACATAAACGTGCTAGTGCTATCATAATTTTATCAGGAGCATAAACTATTAGTGACTAGTGAAAGCCCACAACTCCGTTGCGCCAAAATTTATAGCACGGGAATAGTGCATTTTTCCGGGATAAAAAGTATCCTATATCCTTACTCGGGACTCAAAGTACCTCCATACAACATATTTTCCTGTTTTCAGCAAAGTCGGTTCAGCGGTTTGGGCGTGAAGAGGCAACAGACAGACAGACACACTTTCGTATTTATAATATTATTATGGATAGTTCAATAGTAGATTTACAATCACTTGAGTGCGACAATAATTGCAGAAGTGCCAGAAATCTATTCACTAACTTAAAATATTGTTTTTTATACTTTTTTGACCGTTTTTAAGGCTGTCACAGACAGAGCAGGTAATGTAAAAATGTATATTATAGCACGATACATCTTTCTATAGAAACAGCTATAATGTAAAAATATACATTATAGCTGTTGTGTGTGGTCTCCTGACGATTTCTATGGAAAGATGTATCGAGATGTATCGTGCTATAATATACATCTTTACATTACCTGCTCTGTCTGTGATAGCCTTTAGGGTTCCGTACCCAAAAGGTAAAAACGGGACCCTATTACTAAGACTTCGTTGTCTGTCCGTCTGTCCGTCTGTCTGTCTCCAGGCTGTATCTCAAGATCCGCTATAGCTAGACTTCTGAAATTTTCACAGATTAAGTGTATCTTAGATCGACCTTCACCGAGCTGATAATAGCAAGAAAAATCAAAGCGCACGGAAGTGCGCAGGCCTAGCTCCAGCAGGCCGCGCGCATGCCGTGCACTATTTACACGAACCGTTTCGACGCACTTTCGACCCCCCTGTGGCTCAGTGCCTATTGCGAGTGCAAAGATAAAATTAAACCTACGTAATTATATACTAGTACTTAAGCAGTATACCCAATTTCATAGATATTGGTTCGGTAGATCCTGAAATATGTCCCTGTAAAAATAGCTAATTTTGGCACTCACTCACTCGCTCACTCACTGACCGGTAATCAAAACCTCTAGGCCACTTCCAATTGTCCTAGCTTTATGAAATTTGGCACACAGGTCGTGTGCTATATGTAGATTAACGAAAAATTAATAAATTTTAGAAAATGGTCAAGCGTGAGGCGGTTCATCTACGAACTTCAGAGGCCACTTACAATTGTCCTAGCGTTATGAAATTTGGCACACAGGTCGTGTTACATGTAGATTAACATAGATTAAGAAATTTTAGAAATCGGTCAAGCTTGAGTCGGCCCATCTACGAAGTTTAGAGGCTACTTCCAAATGTCCTAGCGTTATGGAATTCGGCACACAGGTTGTGTGTTATATGTAGATTAACAAAAAATTAGGAAATTTTAGAAATCGGTCAAGCGTGTGTCGGCCCATTTACGAATTTTAGAGGCTATTTCCAAAATTTGTCCTAGCGTTATGAAATTAAGCACACAAGTCGTGTGTTATAATATGTGGATTAACGAAAAATCAAGAAATTTAAGAAATCGGTCAAGCGTGAGTCGGCTATCTACGAACTTTAGATAAAATTTCTTATGTACCAGTGATACAATGAGGCATCTATTGAAAGTATTGTTTATATCGGGCGTGGCACAAAAAGAAAAATAGGTATGATTTCTTGAAAAAAAGTATTGAAATCCCACCAAAAACATACCTGTTAAAATAGGGCCTAGTTCCTAAAGGCTAATTGTTGGTCTAAAAAAGAGTTGAAATCCAATCCTATGCCCAGTTCAGATGCACTTCATCGATCATAATCATCTTCATCAACAGCCTGATCCATAATACTTCTAATTTGAACTTGGCAGGTTTTTGTGCTATACGTTACACTTGATTAATTATATAATTAGTTAATATAGAATTTAATTAACCTGCCAAGTTCAAATTAGAAGTATTATGGATCAGGCTGTTGATGAAGATGATTATGATCGATGAAGTGCATCTGAACTGGGCATAGGATTGGATTTCAACTCTTTTTTTAGACCAACAATTAGCCTTTAGGAACTAGGCCCTATTTTAACAGGTATGTTTTTGGCGGGATATTTTATAACCAATTTAGTTTATTATAAAATAACTCAAGAATAGGTTGCCTAGAAAAATCCTGGATAGACTAGTTTTCAATTTAAAAAAAAACTATTTACATTTCTAGAAAGCTATCATATATAGAAAACTTATTGATAGTGTTGTATTTTATAATATTGTTTCATATTTAAAAGAAATCTTATACCTTTAAACGAGCAATTCTTGTGTATATATATGGAATCTCGGAATCGGCTCCAACGATTTTCATGAAATTTAGTATATAGGGGGTTTCGGGGGCGATAAATCGATCTAGCTAGGAATCATTTTTAGAAAATATCATTTTATTCGTGTTTTATCGAATACCGAGCAAAGCTCGGTCAAATAGCTAGTGTTTTTTTAAATACAAAACTTTTCTAAAGTTTGCCATACGATTTCTTTCTACAAAATATCAAAGCGCACGGAAGTGCGCAGGCCTAGCTCCAGCAGGCCGCGCGCATGCCGTGCACTATTTACACGAACCGTTTCGACGCACTTTTGACCCCTATGTAGCTCAGTGTCTATTGCAACTGCAAAGATAAAATTATACCTACGTAATTATATACTAGTACTTACACAGTATACCAAATTTCATAGATATAGCTTCGGTAGATCCTGAAATATCTCCCTGTAAAAATAGCTAATTTTGGCACTCACTCACTCACTCACTGACCGGTAATCAAAACCTCTAGGCCACTTCCAATTGTCCTAGCGTTATGAAATTTGGCACACAGGTCGTGTGTTATATGTAGATTAACAAAAAATTAAGAAATTTTAGAAATCGGTCAAGCGTGAGTCGGCACATCTACGAACTTTAGAGGCTACTTCTAAATGTCCTAGCGTTATGAAATTTGGCACTCAGGTCGTGTGTTATATTATATAGATAAAAAAAATTAAGAAATTTTAGAAATCGGTCAAGCGTGGGTCGGCACATCTACGAACTTTAGAGGCTACTTCCAAATATCCTAGCGTAATGTAATTTGGCACACAGGTCGTGTGTTATATGTATATTAACACAAAATTAAGACATATTTTAAGAAATCGGTCAAGCGTGAGTCAGCTCATCTACGAGCTTGAGATAAAAAATTCTTATGTACTTATGAGAATACGATGAGGAGGGTGGGAAGAGGAGAGGGGTGGTATAATATATTGTCATGTATAATGCACACTGTATAGCTTAATAAATAAATACTGTTTACCTACTTAATTTAAAGTTTAAAATTTGGCTTCTATTGATAGTTTAACAAATGGGTGAATTTCAAACATGTCGATATTTTTTTTCATTTCGGTGAACTTTTTTGTTTCCTTATTTTTTTCAGTTTTTGTGGAAGTTTCCTCTCAATTTTAATGTTATATTACTACAAAAATAATAACATAAAAATTAAACAGTAAACAAACGAAGTACACACATTTCTATTTTTGCTGTCACCGAAATGAAAAAGTCAGTCACCGAGATGAAAAAAAATCACCGAAATGTAAATTCACCGAAATAATATACAGCATGATTGCAAAACAAGCATCCCGGATTTAAAAAAAAACAATCGGTAATTTTATAAATTCGTATGAAAATATAATTAACTAGCTGACCCCCAGAACTTCGTTTCGCTATTCTAAGAAAGTCGATCCATGCGTAGACCGAAAATGCAAAGCAGTCAGTCATTCGACAGTTCTCTCAACGGTGTCCGGTCGTGTCGATCAGCCGTTCCACCAGATGGGAGAGTGTGATGGCACACATTTGGATACCTTTCTAGCGTATTTGGAAGATCTCAATGTGATCGGTAGCCGGTTGTTCGACTTGGATAATATTATCATACTCACGGGGAAATTAGTTGTTTAGCAGAAATGTACAGTCGGAGAAAATTGTGCTAAGCAGAAATGTACAGTCGGGGAAATGAGTTGTTTAGCAGAAATGTACAGTCGGGGAAAATTCTGCTAAGCAGAAATGTACAGTCGAGGAAATGAGTTGTTAAGCAGAAATGTACAGTCGGGGAAATGAGTTCTTTAGCAGACGCGCTGATCAAGGCCGCGTTTCCACCTGCAAGACAAGTGACAACCGTCGCGAGAAGTGTCTGACAGTCTGTCTGACAGCAGCTTTTTTTCGATTGTCGATATTTTTTAATCGATTGTAAGGGTTTCGATTAATTAATTAAAACGATTGTGTTTTTTTTATTTTTTTTTTTAATCGATTTTCATAAAAAAATGGGTTAAAAAAATAATGCACAACGTTAATAATCAAGTTTTCACTTCTGCCGGCACTCCCGGAGTGCAACCCGTCTTTTTTTTATTTTTGTGTTCTAGTTATCGAATTAAAAACGTGTCTGTTGCCTCATATGGATAATCACACAAACTATGCGATTAAATTTTATTTAACCCTAAAAAGCCATTTCACACCCCCAATTTCACAGTAGCCGCGAAAAAAAAGCGGTTGGGAAATTCACCCAAATACCGCTAGCGGCATCTAGCGAAACTATTGTTTATATCGGGCGTGGCACAAAAAGAAAACAATAAACATAGGTATGATTTCTTGAAAAAAAAGTATTGAAATCCCACCAAAAACATACCTGTTAAAATAGGGCCTAGTTCCTACAGGCTGATTTATGGTCTAAAAAAAGAGTTGAAATCTAATCCAATGCCAAGTTCAGATGCACTTCACCGTTCATAATCATCTTCATCAACAGCCTGATCCATATTACTTCTAAATTTGATCTTGGCAGGTTTTTGTGCTATACGTAAGACTTGATTAATTATATTATAATTAGATAATACTTGTAGAATTTAATTAACCTGCCAAGTTTAAATTAGAAGTATTATGGATCAGGCTGTTGATGAAGATGATTATAAACGGTGAAGTGCATCTGAACTTGGCATTGGATTAGATTTCAACTCTTTTTTTAGACCATAAATCAGCCTGTAGGAACTAGGCCCTATTTTAACAGGTATGTTTTGGTGGGATTATCTTTTACCAGCAACACTATAAATTGATGCAATAATACAGGGCTATTTTTTTGTGAATCATTAAAAAATGGTATGTCCAGGATTTTTATTTATTATTCTATTATCAGCTTCGGATCTTCTACTATAATAGAACGTACGTAAATATGACCATGCACCATAGAAGGCCACGTTCCTTTGAATGCCAACTATCAAAAAGTCGTGCGTCATAGGACATATTCTTTCTACTACACACTAAAGGTGAACGCAGATTTGGCCGCACCGCACTCACCGCAGTCGCCGCATTCGCAATTCTTTATATGAAGTTATAGGCAAGCTCGCATACCTACCTACCCGCGCCGCAGTCTTCGCAACTTCATAATAATATGAAGAATTGCGAATGCGGCGACTGCGGTGCGTGCGGTGCGGCCAAATCTGCGTTCACCTTTAGATGGCAGTGCGATCTCACTGTTTGTAGACTTTGGTTGTCGAGGCTATAATTGTAATTTCCGCACCCTGAAGAACTTTAGTTTTTACTTACATAACCTATATCTATCTCACATTTTATTACAGGGCATTGTCGTATAGGGATAATATGTGTATGGTACTAATAAAAGAAAATCTACTTATGCCTCGGTTTAAGTTAAAATATAGGTAATGTTCCTAGGAAGGCCGCTGGTGCCTTATAAGGCCCAACCAAAGATTTGATAGTTGGCCTTGCTAGGGAACATGAACTTTACAAGTAACATCTAAAAATCACTAACATATAAACAGTTATTTTTCAGATATAAATGCGTACCGTAACAATTAAAATAATGTTGTTTTTTATAACATCTTTACTTATTATGATTATTAAACTTATATACGCATATTGAACATTTTGGCCTTATAAATAACGGGCCCATAAGGTCATTTTAGATTTAAAAAATTTTTGATTGCATTATAAAACGCATTGGCAATTAGTTATAAGGTGTCAATGTGATACTCATTACGACTATTTTTAAAGAATTTCCATTAATATATTCTTAGTTATAAGATGATGTTCAAGCAATGTTCGTTATAGTTTTTTTTTTTAGGTGATACAAATATACTGAGCATTTAATGTGTTGCTAAATTGAAAAAAAAATATAATGTCGTATTAGTAAAAGCAGATAAATAAATACTTGTTCATAACTCTATTTTCAAGTTAAACGACTGATGTATAATATTGGCCTTGTTTGGAGCTTTGTTCCTTGCAAGGCCATTTGGAAGAGCTTAACAAAACTTAAGTTTATTAAATGGCTATTGAAGCTAGGTTAAAAAGAGATTAATAATATGATACCTTATAAAACAGAGCATTATACTTGATGATTTGTTTTCTTAATTTATTTAGTTAATAAATGGTGGTCCTTATTATTATTATGTAGTGTTATCTACACTACAGGTTGTTAGGGTGAACACCGTTATCCTTAAAACCATCAAATGAGCCCGTCAAAATGCCGATCCGGGCAATTTGTATGGGTATGAAGACGGCATTTTTTTGGAGTTCTCAGCATTGTTCTCATAGAAAAAGTTGTTCATTTTGACGGGCTCATTTGATGGTTTTAAGGATAACGGTGTTCACCCTAACAACCTGTATAATTAAAATTGGAAATACAATTCACTCGCGAGTTGTCAGGTCTATTCCAGCTTTTTTTGTAATTAAGAGTGTCAAAGTAAACTACGCACACACTTTGGCATTAATAAAATAACTCATGTGTAGTTAGCTCGCTTTAATAAAATAATGTAAAATATTTTAAGCTCAGAAAAAAATAATTTCATACGATCCATCATGTACTTAATTTGGAGTTTTCTGACATGATAATATACTGACCAAGATATCTATTATATCTCACGTAAATATCATCGGATAATAACCTAATGTATTTTTTCCTCACTTTAATTAAAATTATTTCAGAGTAGCTCTATGAATACAAAACAAATTATTTAGCGGTTTCTGCTTGACATAAAGGACATGGAGGTCGAGGACGTCGTGGACTACATCCAGAAGAAGACGACACTGTGCCTGAGGGTCGAGCGTCTGCAGTCTCGCCACAAGGTTAACTTTAGCTCCTTTGTGGTGAGAGTGCCGACGAATCTTCTGTCGACTTTCGAGGCGCCGGAGTTCTGGCCGATGGATGTAGTCTATCGGAGGTTCCGGGGGAGACTCCGGAACGAAGCGAGTCACGTCGCCGGCAAAACGTGACAGTGTTAGTTTTTTAAGTATATATAAAATATCTATGTTAGTTTTAAGGTATTTATTATATAATTATAATATGTATGTTAGATTTTAAGGTATTTGTTATATGGGCCTCTGATGCCCGAAATATTTATTTCAAATCGTGTGATTTGATTGATTGATTGATAAAGGCTGTTTGTACACTGACGGCGCAATTCACAAAAGACGGCGAAAAAACGAAGTGCTCTGAAATATTATACCAGTCGCTTTTCAGCTACCCTGGTATCAGTGTGAAAACGGCTTAGTTTTTTAAGTAGGCAGTACAAGTACTCGTATTTATGATACTTAATTTTTTTTCAAAGTAAAACTTCTATTAAATTAACTTCTATCCAAAATAAATAACGAAATCATAGTTACTTCAAGATTTGATTAGGCCGGTTTATTACAAACTGATTAGAATTTATAAATAAGGATCGGTGCAGACGCACCACAAGTGTGATCGCCGTGCGTTTAGTCCTTAGACAATTTCTCGTTAATACTGCTGCCTTGTAAAGACTATTTATTTAATAATGAAATATTAAAATTGTTAAATAGTGTTGCGTTATCAATCGCCGGCTCGTTGACAACTGATATATATTTTTTTTAATCAAATAAGAACTTCATACATTACAAAATATATATGTGTAAAAACTAAAATAAATAGTTGTACAATATTAAAAAAAAAAAACAAATAAAATAGTTGATCATCTCTTTGTTGCTGTACGAAACATAAAACCACAAATCGTTTTAATTTATGATGTTGTACAGTTTACTTGTTACTTTGTAATCTTTATTTCTAATGTGTGGCACATTACTGATTAGATAGTAAAAATTTAAAAACAAATTATCAAGTATAGCAGTAGCCAGTAAGACGCTGAGACGTCACTAACCCAATTCAATACCACTTTTCGTTGTGATTTTATAACTCAAGAACGGGCTCACCTATCCAAATGTAAAGGCTTTGTTCGGACTACTTCGGTTGATAATTTATGTTATGAAGTTTGCCAAAATTGCTCAAGCTAATGTTCAATTATCGTATTTTTGTAACAAATGAATTCAATAAATGGCAGATCATTTTCCTGGGACCTAACTGTCAAATATATTTTTTTTCAGTGTTGACACTTGACAGTACGTGTTATATTGAACAATTTCGAATGGGATGAGTTGTGGCCGGTCTGCACCAAACATTATGATTAATTACTCAGTTTTATAATGGAATTTTAATAATTTATATTTTGTTTCTTATCGCTAATATAAATTTAAACTTGATGGTGTGATGTAAACATAATACCGGCTCAGTTTTTAGCCAGTCTGTAAACGAAGGTCTTCCAAAATGTTAGTGTTGTATTTTGTTGCTATTGTAGTCGTTCTTTTAATTTATTACTTCAGACGCAAAAACAGTTATTGGAAGAACAAAGGCCTCCCAGGACCGAAGCCAATTTTATTGTTTGGAAATTACAAAAACGCGGCTCTCAGAAGAGAAAACATGGCGGAAACCCTACGAAATATTTATAATGAGTTCCGGAATGTTCCTCTAATTGGAATGTATAGGATGACATCACCGTGCATCCTAGTCGCCGATTTGGACGTGATAAAAAACATCATGATTAAAGACTTCGATAAGTTCCAAGATCGCGGAGTGGAATTCAGTAAGGAAGGTTTGGGAGCTAATCTCTTCCACGCTGATGGAGAAACGTGGAGGGTACTGAGGAACAAATTCACGCCAATGTTCACGACGAGCAAACTCAAGAACATGGTGTATCTGATTGAGCAGAAGAGTGACATAATAATGGGATATTTAGACGATATGACAACAGGTACCCAAGAACAGGAAATAACAAAAATAATGCGAAGATACACGTGCTCGACCATAGCATCGTGTGCGTTCGGTCTAGAGTTTGACACAATCAGTGAATCTCTTATGGCCGTGCTATTAAAAATAGATAAGCTCACCCTAACCTGCAACCCATTTCACGAAATAGACATGATGTTTCCAGGAGTCTTGAAGAAAACTAATATCTCGCTGTTCCCTAGGGACGTCTCAAGTTTCTTCGACAAAATGGTGTCTAATGTTATCGATGAAAGAAATGGGAAACCATCTACTAGAAATGATTTTATGGATATCATACTGGAGATGAGGGAAAAAAAAGATATAACATACAGACAAAACAATAAAGGTAATGGTGAAGATGACCTCAAACTGACATTAACCGATGGAGTCATAGCTGCACAAGCTTTTGTCTTTTACATAGCTGGTTACGAAACCAGTGCAACTATACTAACATATCTAGTATATGAACTCGCTATGAATCCAAAAATACAAAACAAATTACTAGAGGAAATTGATGAAGTGATGAACAGAAATAATGATGAAATCACTTACGATAGCGTCTGTAATAATCCTTACATGGAAAAAATATTTAACGAAGTATATAGGAAGTATCCTTTAGTTCCAATTTTCAGAAAATCTAATTGTGATTATAAGGTACCAGGGATGGATTTTATGATAGAAAAAGATACAATAATACTAATACCGACTCTAGGAATTCATTACGATGAGAAATACTATCCTGATCCCAAAAAGTTTGATCCGGAAAGATTTTCCTCGGAAAATGAGCAAAATAGACACAGCTGTGCTTACCTTCCTTACGGAGTGGGCCCTAGAAATTGCATAGGTGAGAAAATTACACCCTTAAAAATAATAGTTATCTTAATACTAATAAAATATGCGAAAGTTTGTATATCTGCCCGCTTAATCGATTATCGATTATATCTGCCCGCTTAAACATGTCATCTACAACGATAGATTTTGGCGGCAAGTTATTTAGGACAATTTGATCACGGCAAAATGCACTTGCTATGTAATAAATAATATTACATAGCAAATTCATTCCATAAAATATTAATATTATGTTTTATGGGATAAAATTGCAGGCAACTTAATAACTCATATCTACAACGATTCTTTTTTGCCGCTCAATAATTTATTTTTACATTTTAGGTATACGATTTGGCAAACTGCAAACCAGGGTTTTTGCTATGAAATTCTTCAGGAAATATCGTGTGGAACCATCCCCGAAGACGGGAAATCTGGAATTCGACCCTAAAAGGTTACTCGTCAGTCCACTGGGCGGAATTTATGTTAATATCATTTCGAGAAATGTTAAAGCTCAATGATTTTATATTATTTAAAAAAAAAGAATAAATTTTGAAGTAGCTCAGCAAGAAGAAAGTGTTAATTACATTTATAGTATCATAATCATTTATTTTTATTTATTTTTATCATAATTATAATTCATGATTGTGATTAGGTACATATTATTATAATGACTTTTTCCAAGAATGGTGAAAAGCATATTTTGATTATACTATAGAAAGTTTTCAGAATTTAATAGAGAAGAAAAGGTTACTGTATATTCCAAAACAAGCATTAAGAATTATTGTTTATTATGCAAAAAAATCAACAATTCAATTTAGTTTATCTAATATATATAAATCTCCTATCACGATGTTTGTCCGCGATGGATTCCTAAACTACTTAACCGATTTTAATGTATTTTTTTTAATGTGTGCTTTTTTCCAACTTGAGAGATAGGATAGCTTAGATCTTTAATTATAGTCGCAATTTTATTTTATTGCAAATTATTTGTCTATAAAGAGCGACCATTGTTTATGCGACGCGGGATAGTGATGGACGTTGCCATGGTGACATACCTATTTAGTCACTAATTCAATAAAATAATACGGGCGATATACTTTATATAATAATATGGCAAAGAAACGTTTGCCGGGACAGCTAGTAGTCATATTATAACTAAGAAGAACTATAATCAAATTATGATGTGAGTGTGGTGAGATGTGGTGACCTTGTTTATCAGTAGCGCTTATCAAAGTTTGACCTGCGTACTTATAGTGTATGATTATTGATTATGACAATATACATGTTTACCACAAAAAGTTAAAAAATCTGCGCATGCTACTGTAAGTATCACAATATTTGTGGAGTGTATGATGTATCGAGTATATCATACAGTTCGCCGAATTTCTAGATATTCAAAAACTCAATAAAAAAATCGGCCAAGTGCGAGTCGAACTCGCGCACGGAGGGTTCCGTACCATTATAGAGCAAAAATAGGCCAAAAATTGTGTTTTTGTATGGGAGCCCCCTTAAATTTTTATTTTATTTAAATATTATTATTAATTATTAAAGTACGCATATAAGGCTTTTGTGAAAATTTCATTTGCCTACCTGTTGTCATGATTGATACCGAGCAAAAAATTTTCGAAAAATCACGTTTATTGTAAGGGAGCCCCCCCTTAAATATTTAATTTATTTTGTTTTTAGTATTTGTTGTTACAGCGGCAACAGAAATACATAATCTGTGAAAATTTCAGCTCTCTAGCTATTACCGTTCTTGACTTACAGCCTGGAGACAGATGGACAGACGGACAGACGGACAGACGGACAGACGGACAGACGGACAAACGGACAGACGGACAGACATCGAAGTCTCAGTAATAGGGTTCCGTTTCTACCCTTTGGGTACGGAACCCTAAAAATAAGAGCCATTTCGTTGATGAAAAATGCCATATTTTATAACATCAAAAGATCAGACACCGGTGTTGGGACACATTGTATATAATTTTGCAGTATACCAAAAATTACTAGATAAAGAGACGTATCGCATCAAAGCAGTGTGACCTTGCTCAGTAGGATATAGTGCTGCACCTCCATGCATTCCGGTTCTCAAAACTAAACAAAACTTTTTTACAGTTACTAAGGAAAATATTAAAGCAAAAAGCCTTATCGTGAATAGAACACCTGCCTACATTTGTACAGGCGCTAGGCGGATTAGAATTAGAATAGCGTTGATTAGACTCGCGTCGCTTCTTCAATTTGAATATGATTTGTGCCAAATATATGGAAATACCTCGCAATTACAGACCTCTTGAAAGGTGAATTCTAGAACATAATCCATAATAAATTTTTCATCGTCATCATCATTTTTTCTCCATTACGGACAAAACTTCGAGAAGGGAGCGTAGGACCGAATTTGACCTATAAGGTTAATCAGGGTAAGTTCGAACACAGGGTAAGTCCGGATAATTCAACTTATCACTAAATTAGTCAGTGTTTTTTTTTTTTTTGCCTGGCAGTAGTGCCAGGGGCATATTCGCCACTGCAACCGCAAACTCTTGAACCGTACCGTAACTGTAGTTTAAGCGTTAAATTGAATAATCCGGACTGACCCTGTATCCGAACTTACCCTGATTAACTATATTAATATATTGTATAATCTTTCTTGACAGACAATCATCATCAGGCTGCGAGTAGCCTGCAATCTGCATTGTCGTACCTGAACTAGATCCAAATATTTTAATTAATCCAGCACAGAAATCCAATCTTAGAGTCGAGAGACGAGAGCTCCAAGCTTTAAACCAGACAGGTAGTGATCATAATATAAGATGACATGGATAATGTGGCTAACTAGCAATTTAAAAATTGACGTATTTTGGACCGGCAAAATAATTTGATATCAAAAAGATGTAGATTTTATGTATAGCCAGATTATGACGTAGGTAAGTTACAAGGTTTATTAAAATTATGAGGGAAAAATTAATAATTGCCCTTGGTTATGTTATTAATTTATATTAGTTTTAATGTTTAAATAATGAGGATAATGCAGATAGAAGCGGAAACTGAGCAAAGTGCGCATCGCGTTAAGGCCGTCCCCCGAGCAAACGACCTTGGCCATACATTTGCCGCGTTGCCGAGATCGCGCCAAAACCCTATTATTTTTACTTATCTTAGTTCAAAATTGTCCTAAAAAAATTAAAACGGGGAATATGTAGTTTATGATATTGTCGATCTATTGGTGTGAGTTTCAAATAAAAGTAATTTGTAAATGCTAAGGAGATGCTGAATGTAAGCTTGAATTTTAATAAATTGGTATTACTTTGGAAGCTGATATCATGAGTATAATAAACAAAAATAGAAAATTTAAAACTGGGAAAGGAATCGATATACTGAAGATTATTGCTGTATTTTTATTATAACTTTGTAGCTTTCAGATTATGAGTTGATAAGGTTTTAAATACGGTCAATTATGGATTCTCCGGAGGAAACGCCCTTAAACAATAACTTTAAAATTCTCTCGTATTATTTAAATATTTTCCCACTCCTGTTTGCGAAAAGCTCTACATTGATTAATTGCATTGGCGATGTGTTTATTTGTTATTTGTTCGGATAAAAAGTTCCAGCGAATATTTTCCACACGCAAATATCACAAAGTGGAAGTTATTACAAACTACCGTTTTTTTGGCTGTAAATATTATATTTGGAGTTGAATAGAGTAAAGTGAGGGCATTGTGCATTGACGTACATATATCGCAGTCATCTGGTTGAATCTGCAATTTGATTGAATGACAAGCGAATTAACTGAATGACTGAAAACATTTACATTAGATTTGACGACTTAGCCTTTAGCTTTGACGTTAATATGTGGGCTCCACACTCGCGGCGCGAAAGTCCGCGTTTCGCGGCTTCGCGTTCGCGCTTCGCGGCTTCGTATTTGTTCGCATCGTGTTCACAGCCTGAATCGCGGCCGCAATTCGCGCCGCGAGTGTAGAGCCCGCATTAAACATTACAATCGACGCCTTGAAGATGAGATTTCAGTCTGTCATTGTCGTTGTGTTGTGAATTGTGATATTGCTGAAATACTAATTTTACAATAGATGATTACTGATTAGTGATTAGTAATCAGTAGATTGCATTTGGTTTTACCCACAGATCTACACTGTACTCGGCGAAACATAGCGGTAGCGGTCATTGACTCCCTGTCAAAAAATTATCATTTTCTATATAAACCGCGATTGACAATGAAGTGTCAGATGTTGTCAATCGTGGCTTTGTATAGAAAATGACAAGTTTTTGACGGCAAGTCAATGACCGCTACCGCCATGTTTTGCCAAGTACAGTATAGCAAGGCTTATCGCCCGCTTTTCCTTGCTTTTTCTCTCATATTAGGTAACTAAGCAGCAACTTTTGGAAAGACAAAAATAGAGATTTAGAGGAGAAAAGAATGGCATTAACACCATCCAACTTCCAAGTAAAAAAGATTAAGATTAAAAAGAAATCAGTGTACAATCTAACCTTAGCATCGTTAATATTAAGATAAAATAAAACTACGTATAGAATCAATTAGCACTAAAGTCTGTTTTAGTAAGTCATTGCTAAACGAAATAAAACAGGCTTTGCTCCATATAACAAAATAAAAACAGGCGAACATATTTTATTTCTATATTATAATATTGTTACTTAACCTCCTTCTTTTTAGAAGTCGCAACGTATTGTAATGTCATATTTATTATGAATTTTGTCGCAGATAATATTTGCGATGCGATGCGAATTCGCAGTTATGTGTGGGAGCCCTCAGCCCGGAGCCCTTAAACGGGTGACTAAAGGTGCCGGTTTATTATTATAAAATTTGGGGCCGTCTATGGGCTGTTCGCCCATATCCTATTTGGATTTTATTTAAATATATATAATAGAATAGATTATAATAAATAAATATATATTTGTTGTTTTATAAATTACATAATTATAATGTTAATGTTTTGATCGGTGTGGTCCCAGTGTGGCGGCCAGTAGATCCGACATTTTTCGATTTCCTTAGATATTATGCTGCTCCACCCTTTGCCTTTAGTTGTTGTGACTTGTGACATTGGCTTGGTAGAGAGGGGTCACTCAAGCTGGGTGGAGTTTCTAGGGTGTTAAAGAGATATCGTTCTGTGTCGAATCTACCAGATGTCAGCCAGTGGAATCGCCAGGACCGTGTCCTTCCTAACGCTGTCGGTGCCGGTTGGCAGCGGGCGACATGAAGCAGCAGACGACGTGTCGTCGCGTCTGTTTTTATGTTTTTCTATGAAAGTGTCGCTTGCTTCGTGTCGCTAGCTGCGCAGGGTATTTCATAGTCGCCGGTTAGACGGTCAAATTTTCATCAATCTGATCCATAAATCCGGTAAAGATTGACGAAAATTTGATCGTCTAAACTCTAACCTAACCCAAGGATTGATGGATTGATCATATTTTTAATATGAACTTTTTATAACCATCAATATTCCGTCAATCAGATTGATGGATCAGAGTAATGAAAATTTAACCTCTAACCGTGGTCTAACCGGCGACATAGAAATACATAGAAACCAGTAGTGTACTAGATAGTGTCGCGACGACACGTCGTCTGCTGCAACTTCATGACGTAGTCTGCTTCCAACTTGTACTGCCGCACAACTTTGGCCGCACGGCGAAAATCAATCGTCTAAAATCTAAATGGCAAAAAATTGCCTTTTTTAGTCACCCGTGTAACCCTTAGCCCTAATTCAATATCCTTTCAAACTTTCGCATTGTAACATCAACATGATATCAGCCCATTTTCCACCTTAATCCCAAGGTACCAGATAATTTATTTATTTCCCATATTGTGTCACTGCGAGTCTCCTGGCAGCCATCTTTTCCTGTTAACCTTAAAAGAAACTGAGGAGTTTTAAAAACATGTCTATACGTCTTAGATATAATATGAGAAAGATTTATGTGAGAGATATTAAGGTGTAACAGCAATTTTTGAAGTGAAAATTTCTTTAGCGGCGTTGAGCACTTTTGTGGGATGGGTAAAAACTGTGAAACTCGCGTCAGATTCTCGTGCTGATCGAAAAACCTTGGAAAAACCGTAAGACGGTTGGAGAGTAGTGTTTTGTATCGAACTCGAACTCGAACTCGAACTCGAACTCGAACTCGAATTGATTGTAAGGGTTTCGATTAATTAAATTATTATTTTTAACAAAAGAATTAAAACCCACTTCCAAGGAAAAACAATAGTAAAATGAACTAAAAAGTATTAAATAACTCATTACTCTTTAATAGTGCCTTTTTCAGAATTCGTCTAAATCTCAACTATTTCTGTACATACTACAGTCTTCATTATTTTAAAGTCGGTACCAGCTAATTTAATCGTAAGTTCAGTAATATCAGAATATCTGAAACTTTTGGGACTGGTACCGACTTCAAAGTAATGAAGACTGTAGTATGTACAGAAATAGTTGAGATTTAGACGAATTCTGAAAAAGGCACTATTAAAGAGTAATGAGTTATTTAATACTTTTTAGTTCATATTACTATTGTTTTTCCTTGGAAGTCGGTTTTAATTTTTTTGTTAAAAATAATAATTTCACTCTTTTTAGTTATCTACAAAATAAGGCTTTATGCGTAAATAGCCAATACGAATGTTAATTGTTAACTATACACATTATGTTACTCAAAGCGAAATTGTGGTAAATGCTTGCAGTTATCTAAGCGATACTGCAATTTCCAAACTTTTATCTTTGAAGGTTCAGGAGTTCTGTTCAGTGCCTTTGGACCAAGAGACACCTTCGCATGAAATTTCTTTTATTCGCAACATATGTTTAACTTACTAGAAACAACATTTTAACCACTATGAGTGTTTTGATAGATTTCAAAGATTTCCCTCGATTGCTCATAGATCCCATCATCAGCTCACCACTTTCGTCATTGTTATACAAAATTTAGATTATATCCTATACAACAACACAAGAATTTTGAAAATCGGTCCACAAACAGCGAAATCATCATCAAAAACATCTGCTTCGATGCCAAAATATCACGAAAAGTACCAATAATTGGGTCATAGAGTGATGACCCATGGTATAATTATGGTTGTGATGATGATGATCAATCAAATTGATGTGTTGGCTTATGCTTTCAGTTGTTTAAACAACGCCGAAATCCCCGAACCTGTACCTATAAGCATTCAAAAGTTCTGTTCGGTACCTTCGGATCCAGGGTATAACTTGGTGCGAAGTCTTACTTTTTGGTAGCACTTACCTTGAATGCTTCAGAAAAAATTGAAATCACTATATGTTTCTATACAAATTTCAAGGAGTCCCCTCGATTCCTCAAGGATTCCATCATCAGATCACCACTTTTGTGAACATGGTACCAAATTCGAGCTAAACCCTATACAACACAAAAAGAATTTTGAACATCGGATGACAAACAGCTGAGTAATCGATGAACATACAAATAAAAAAATTTAAAAAAAGATACATACAGCCCAACGTATTACCTCCTCCTTTTTGGAAGTCGGTCAGAAAATCGATTTTTTAAAAATCGATTTTCATAAAAAATGGGTTAAAAATTTAATCGATTAGGGTTAATCGATTAAATTTTTTCGATTTAATCGATTAACGGGTTTTTCGATAAAGGGTTTCGATTAATTAAAAAAAACGATTTTTTTAATAATCGATTTTCATAAAAGATGGGTTAAAAAAATGCACAACGTTAATAATCAAGTTTTCACTTCTGCCGGCACTCCCGGAGTGCAACCCGTCTTTTTTTTTCTTCGTGTTTTATGCATTTATGTTACGCTCAAAGATCGAAGACTCGTTGAGATCGAATAGCATGTCAGCCAGGCCATGACACGAATTTCGCTATTTGGTCCTTCTGTAATTGCCACAACGCATCGTGCGCGTTTTCATTGGAGCCATAAGAATTTCTTCATATGGATGTTTTACTGTGATCACAACGCGTTATGAGCAATTTTTTCGCTCTCTGAGCGTTTTTGATTATTGAGCGTAACATAATATACAGGGTGTAACAAAACTAAGTGATAATACTATAGGGTGTTCATGGGTCCCCTATAAAGAATTTGTTGTGAAAGTAGCGGCGCTGAAAGAGTAACTTTTTTTTCGTCTTTGTATGGAAGAATGCATGACGCGCGGGCGCTTGCCCATACAAATCACAAAAAAATTTGCTCTTTCAACGCTGCTTCTTTCACAGTGAACTCTATATAAAGGACACATTCACACCCTAAACTATTATCACTTAGTTTTGTTATATCTTGTATATCTCCAAATAAAAAAACAGTAGGTAATTAATGCTCTTTTTAGTTGTACTTAAAAGGAGAATAAGGCATCAAAGTAATTAGGTTCTATCTTGAGATAGCCACTAGCCACACAGACTACAGTCAACCACACAAGTAGTAACACAATCCTGCGAGAATGTTTTGGCGCGTGACACAATGTTGCATCGTTGTCTGATGCATTCGTGTACTAACCCACAAAAAATTACGTATTGAGCTATGAATGCAGTTATGTTCTTTATAGATCATTTAGAACATGACACAAAAAATTTAACAAAAAAAATGTTAAGGGGAAATATACAAATGCTAAATAGCGTCTTCACACGACAGTGTTGATCTATTTATTAGGATCTGGGTATGATAAGACCTGAAGATTACACTAATTGATTTTTAGTGACAAAATAAAGATCATTAACACAAAAACATAGATTTGTAATTAGCATTATCAAACTCGTGAATAAATAATACAATACTAATAATGTTATAAACTATATTGTCTATTTGTCTGTCCTCTAAGCAGGGCCGGACCGTGAGCTTACTTACTTACGTGACCCTGGGCTGAAACTATTTAGGGCTACAACATTTTAACTGTCAGTTCGTAGTACCAACGCCTAAATTGTATAATAAACCTAGATCGTTGGAATCTTCTTTCGCATTATCGTCTATTTTTGACTTCACTTAGCTGGGCGGCGGAGGCCCTTGAACTCATGGGGCCCTGGGCTTAAGCCCAAATAGCCATATGGTAGATCCGGCCCTGCCTCTAAGGCAGAAGACTCAAAATCACTGCACTGATTTTGAGTCCCGACTCCCGGGAAAGGACAATAAAAGAGATTTTGCTGCAGTGCGCGGTTAGCGCGGATATTTTGGCACAACGAAATTACAGGCCAGGCCACTCATAAATAAATGAAATTTTCTTTTAAAGTGTTACTGTCTTTTAGATTAACAATTGTTATAATAACACTGATTTTGTTCAGGAGGCGGCTTAATCATTGCTATCAAAACGCATTTAGTTTTGACCTTTGCACTGAAGAATCTCTGAAGAAACGTGAATTGATATTGAAACTTGAAAGATAATTATTAATACCATCTGTTTAAAATTACAGGACTACCTGTAGATAAAAACTCAAACTCTTTGTCGGCAAATATTACACCTAATGATATAAATAACAACCATAAAATGATTATTCCAATCTTGTTTCACGTTGTAAAGATACGATAGTTTTATTTCATAGATTACACCTTATACCCTACTGTAATATTCAAACTTTTGCATGATAAATAAATACAGTAAAGAAATATAATTTAAAAAATTGCAGCTAAAATACTTTCAATTTAGGGAGGGTTGCACCAACTTACTTTAACTATAACTGTAACTTTAACTATAACTTTCACTATAACTACAGTGCAAAATGTCAAATATATGGTTAAGGACGCCATATATTTTAATAATAACTATAACCGCTCATACCGACTTATATCGAAATTTTTTCGTGAAAATTTACTATGGCTCACAGTGTTGCAGTTGTTATCCTACTTAATATTATAAAGGCGAAAGTTTGTATGTGTGGATGTTTGTTACTCTTTCACGCAAAAACTACTGAATGGATTTTAACGAAATTTTACAATAATATAGCTTATACATCAGAATAACACATAGGCTACAATTTTAACCGACTTTCAAAATGGAGGAGGTGTTAATTTTCTTTTTTTATGCTCAACGCCGATTACTTCGCCGTTTGTGAACCGATTTTCAAAATTTTTCTTTTGGTGTATAGGGTTTCATCCCAATTTGGGACCATGTTCACAAAAGTGGTGACTTGATGAAGGGATCCATAAGTTATCGAGGGAACTCCTCAAAATTTATATGGAAACATGTAGTGACTTCGGTTTCGTGAGAAGTATTCTAAGCATATGCTACCAACATGTAAGATTTTGCACCGAGGTATACCTGGTATGCCATTACTGATTCGGAAGGTGCTGAAAGAACTCCTGACTCTTTATAGATACAAGTTTGGGAGTTTTGGCGTTGTTTTAAGAATGAAAAGCATATGCTACTACATATTATATTCATCATCATCATCACCATACATCATAAACCATTATACCATACATCGTCCCATCATGACCCAACTATTGGTACTTTGACACTACTTTCCATACTCTTTTAGATCGAGACTCGAGTTTGTCATGTTATTAAAAATTAACTTTAAATTACTTAAGGGCAAGGCCGCCAATTTTTGCTGATTTTGCAATTATTTTTCTCCGCCCTTTGTATTTTAAAAAGTATTGTGTTTATCTTATGCTCGAAAACTGATTCTAACGAAGAAAACAAAGTACTCAAGCATGCATTAGAATTATTTGAGTTCCAATAATAGTCTAAAAATATATTTACAATTAAACATAAAAAAAGATAAGAAAATAGCTTAAAATATACGATCCGCCGTGGAAGAGGTGCACTTTAACTGTCGCTGTAGCAGTAAGTATGACAGATTTGAAGATAAATCTGATATGTTATGAATACTTATATAAATGGCTATTACCTCATCTAATTCTTATAGTATTTTATGATAACTTTCTTTATAAACTTTTTCAAATCAAATGAATCGTTAGAAACATCAATTCTACCCCACATTTTAAACGTCATCAATAAAATCGATTTATTGTTATCGTTGGGTGTTAGGGAAGGTAAAATCGGGAAGTGGCAACGCTGAGTTTTTACGTATTCTATGGAAAATCTCGTAATATTCGCCATTACTCGACAGTTCACATTTGAACCTCAGTCGGGCTGTGTACACAGTTTTTTCAAAGGAAGTGTTTTTGTGACAAAAATGTAAGTATTACTGTTTCACATAAAACTATCAATGCATCATGTGAGTAGTGAAAAAGGACATGTTTGGGGCTATAATAAAAACCACATTGTGTATTATTTACAGAAGTAAGTTTGATTTTCTCAACGCTATGATAGCCTCTACGCTATTATTTTGGTGCTCCAACGTCATATTTCTCAACGCTATGATAGCGTAGAGGAATAAATTAGCTACAATTTAGGTGCTCCAACGTCATAAGCAGCGTAGATTTTCTTTCTCTCGCAAAATTTTTCTGCGTCATATCACCAAAAATTGGCGGCCTCACCCTTAAATTATTTTTTAGATATCTATTGTTGTTTTAAAGTATATTATTTAAACTTGGTGCTACAGTTCCCAAGGTGATAATTTGATCATGGGATCCATGAGGTATGTAGGGTTCTCAAAATGTATATTGTGGAAGTATTTAGAAGTGAAATAATAATATAGTAACTCAATGCTATACTAATGGAATTTTTTACAATAATTGGCAATATGAAGCGATTTATTTAGTGCTTATAATGGCTAACCAAAGTTTTTACATAAACACAAAATTCGTATTTATATAAACGCACTTTTCATTTTATATTTACCAGTAGAATGTTATATTTTGGTCGTAAACCGCAAAGTACTGGCTAATTAAATTAATTTTAAATATGTTGATGTTGAATTTGTTTGGCTTTTAAAACGAATGTTAATGCAAAAGAGTATGTAATTAAATAAAAATATTATGTATTATTTATAAACTTATGTAAAAATAAATTTTCGTACAAATTAGTATAATAATTACTTTCGGTTTATTTCCGTAGTTAAAACGAATATAAAAATTTTATAATTATTATTATTTATAACATCTGAAGCGGACGTATAGAACTTAAATTTACTAATTAAAATAATAATGTACCCGTAAGCAACATTAAGAAAATTATCTTTTTACAAGCACCTTGAAAATTACATACTAATTGTACTACCCCATTAAATTTTGAAAAAATGAGTTAAAAAATGAGTAAACAAAATTGTTTCAAAGTACCTAGTAGGTACCATCAAGAAAATTGATTCCTTGGCAGTTGTGAGTTGACAGACCAACGTCATTTGGTCGGATGATCGGATTATATCAGTTGAATGTTAATTGTGATTTGTGATATAAAAATATCACAAGTGGAAAATTTACATCCTTGAACTAAAATCTAATAGAAATACCCTTTTAGATTCTTTTCTATAACCCATAGAGAAGTTATAACACCTAAAGGTCATTTCTGATTTTTTTATAAAAAAGTTAATTACAATAATAATTAATTAAGCAAAACTTGTATTGTGCGCTATGGTACGTCATTGATTCCCAAAGTGGTCCAGGTGGACCCCCAGGGATCCACGCTTGCGTGGAAGAAAAATGGGGATCCACGAGTTAACGGGGGTCTATAAAAATTAGGTGACCCGACTTCTCCTATGAATATAGGCAGACAATATTATAATATTATATTAGCAGATATTACAGAGCGAGGAGATTTAGTAAATATCAAATAAGTAAAAGTGTGGTACTTAATAGCTAAAAAACAAGAAAATATTTGCGTTTACTTTTTATCACTCCGAAGTGGAAGCTTATTGGTTCCTTGTACTGTGAGTTGTGACTTGTGAGTTGTATACGTAATACGTCGCTTTTAAGACTGGCCCTGGACATAGGGGGGGGGGGTCTATGAGAAAAAAAAGTTTGGGAACCTCTGGTCTATGTCATACATAGTCAATTTCTCTAATTAATATAAAAGAGCCATAATTAAACCTTTTTTAACCATAATATTATGTCTACTAGACAGACAGACACAGACTAGACATTGGTTTTATGACACGACGAAGACCGCAAAGCAATTATCTATACTAATAGTAGGGGAGGTAGTGCTATCGTTTGCTAAGTCATTTCATACCGACCAAATTTTTGTCCAGCGGTAGCTTAATATTTATCAATCAATATAATCAGCGTCAGTCGCCGCACCCGTGGTGGAATGTTAACTGAGAGTATTTCAAAATTGTAAAAAAATAGTTGCGAAAAGTGATTTCATACCGAATGAAACTTTGATGGATGATTATTGAGGTCATGTTTAACCAAAAAATCACCGTCAGCCGTATTGCAGACGGGGGATTCAAAGTCAGTCGCGTTACTGAACATGTAAAATTTTTTTGAATATAAAGTCATTTTATACCATACAAAATTTATACAGGTGAATGTTTCTACTTTGTATATAATAAAGAAAACCGTCAGTCGCTAATACGACGGTGGAGAAACCGTCAGACAGCGATATAAGTTATAAGTTATAACCAATATAGCCCTTCTTCGCGCTCAATGTATCCTAGGGCGTCGCGTAGACGACATTTCCACCTGCAAACATTCAGCTGACGGCGATTTTCGTTTGAATTAACCATAAAATTGTCTCACATAGCAATTTCAATTAATTAATTCGACAGTCAATATTTGTGAAGAAGAATGATATAAATTTTACTTTAAAAGCGCCATCTGTTGTTATATACTAAAACTAAAACGACACCTACCGAACCTAAACGTGTATAATCTAGATATGAACCTTTATTGGGTGCGAATTGGGATCTTTTTAATGTCAATTCAATACGATTCCCAACAACAACTTTTAGTAGGGGAGGTCGCGCTCAGTTTAAAAAGTCATTTCATACCGAGCGAAAATCGTTACAATAACAGTATTCCACTAATACATAACAGCTTTGATCGTCAGCTGCTTCAGAAGTGGTGGAATAAAAATTGAGAGTATCTCAAAGTTGTTGTTGGGAATCGTATTGAATTGACATTAAAAAGATCCCAATTCGCACCCAATAAAGGTTCATATCTTGATTATACACGTTTAGGTTCAGTAGGTGTCGTTTTAGTTTTAGTATATAACAACAGATGGCGCATTTAAAGTAAAATTTATATCATTCTTCTTCACAAATATTGACTATCGAATTAATTACTTAAAATTGCTATGTGAGACAATTTTATGGTTCATTCAAACGAAAATCGCCGTCAGCAGAATGTTTGCAGGTGGAAATGTCATCTACGCGACGCCTTAGGATACATTGAGCGCGAAGTAGGGCTATATTGGTTATAACTTATAACTTATATCAATGGTTGACGGTTTTTCCACCGTCGTATTAGCGACTGACGGTTTTCTTTATTATATACAAAGTAGAAACATTCACCTGTATAAATTTTGTACGGTATAAAATGACTTTATATTCAAAAAAAATTTATATGTTCAGTAACGCGACTGACGTTGAAT
Organism: Polyommatus iphigenia; assembly: GCA_963422495.1. Lineage (NCBI taxonomy): Eukaryota > Metazoa > Arthropoda > Insecta > Lepidoptera > Lycaenidae > Polyommatus > Polyommatus iphigenia. The sequence continues at coordinate 10,640,982 of OY730182.1, forward strand.
CCCCCGTCTGCAATACGGCTGACGGTGATTTTTTGGTTAAACATGACCTCAATAATCATCCATCAAAGTTTCATTCGGTATAAAATCACTTTTCGCAACTATTTTTTTTACAACTTTGAAATACTCTCAGTTAATATTCCACCACGGGTGCGGCGACTGACGCTGATTATATTGATTGATAAATATTAAGCTACCGCTGGACAAAAATTTGGTCGATATGAAATTACTTAGCAAACAATAGCACTACCTCCCCTACTATTTGAGATACTCTCAATTTTTATTCCACCACTTCTGAAGCAGCTGACGATCAAAGCTGTTATGTATTAGTGGAATACTATTATTGTAACGATTTTCGCTCGGTATGAAATGACTTTTTAAACTGAGCGCGACCTCCCCTACTATATAATAATTATAAGGCGGATACGATATAATATTATAAGGCGGGAGAGTTTGTTTGTTTGTTTGAACGCGCTAATCTCAGAAACTACTGGTCCGATTTGGAAAATTCTTTCAGTGTTAGATAGCCCATTTACCAAGGAAGGCTATAAGCTATAAGCGTGATAAACGCTAAGACTAATAGAAGCGAACAAATAGAGGAAAATGTGGAAAAACGGGGGGAATTATTTGAAAGGGCTCATCTCACGAACTACTGGAGCAATTTTTCTGTTATTTGGCACAGATAAGAAGTAGACCACGTGAATTAGGATCATAGGCTATTTTTGTGGACTAATTTTTCTGTGAAATATCTAATTTACGCGGGCGAAGTCGCGCGGAACATCTAGTAGTATTATAACTATCGGATATAATTCGCACTGCTATTACAATAGTGTCGTAACTCGAAATGTATACTTTTTCAGAAATAGCAAAAAACCGATTTTAGACTTCCTGTTCAAGTTTTTCAGAAATTAAGAATATAATACCTATTCTTGTTTAATCAAAAGCACATTTATACTCACAAAATAATAAAAATAGGTCACTGTTAATAAGAAATTAGCGATTTTTTATTTAATATAGTATTGATCTGAAAAGATATGCTAAAATACTGAATCATTTAGAGTTGAGTACTTATTGAAGAAAAAATTTTAGTTGCTACAATTTTAGATGATTTGTCCGATAAAATTTTTATGAAATTAATTGAAGTTGCGATATGGATTTAACTTCATTTGCTTACATAAACACAATTAAATTGATCACTTATGTACAGGTAGTTATAAAATAAAACAAAATATTAAAGAGACACATAGTATCTGTATCACATTTATTAAAAAAAAAGAAAAACTCAGCCTACATGTAATTTAACACTACAAACAATAATATTAACCTTTGGATGGATCATACACTTTGTTCTTACAGCTTTTGGTTAACTAATATAAATCTTTTAAAACACAGTCTTCCAGTCTTCTTATAAAGGCGGAATCTAAACATGATTGTTAAAACAAATACCATGAAACGCACCTTGAGATCTAAACTTCTTGATCTTATCACATGGCACATACAAAATCAAGTCACAATCATCTTCAAAACAAAAATGAAAGTATCAAAATAATCAAAATCAAATCAAAATTCAAAAGAACAGGTTGAAGATGGAGGTGCCTCTTGAGTCTTGGCTCGCCGTCTCGTTCTCTGACTGCATAACAGATGCTGACTTCTTCGCCATCATTACTAATAACTAGGTATGTCCACATTATGCAATTTCATCTTCAATTTTCGTCATCTTCTTTTTATTCAACTTTCGTTTGGCATATTCAATAATCAAATAAGTCAAAATCCACCCGCGTTGAAAGAAAAGTGTCATAGCGAGGGCTACGATTTCAACGCGCGTCATGGGCATGCCTCACGTTCGCTGTTGACTGCGCTATGAGTTATAACGCATGCCCTTGATGAACAAAAAAAGGCCCAGTGTGGACAAAGCTAATAATCGAGCTCGCTGTATGATTAATATAAAAAGAAAACAATTGTATTTTTGAGTAGAAAGTAGACTAAATAAAAATCACCTATAACGTATTAACTGAAAAAAATAATTTATGCGAGAAGTCTTTGCTTATTTTGCTATTAATGTTAATTTATCTAACCATAATATTTAAGTAAGTAAGCTATGAACATGAAATACCTATATATTACAGATTATACACCAAAAAACTTCATAAAAGTTATGAACCACCAACAATATATTATGTCAAAAACTACTAAATAAACCTACAAGAATGTTCTAATTTTAATTAATGATTTAAATTTAAGATAGTATGAATCAGATAAAGTGAAGTAACTTAAAATAACACGTGCGTTTTGATTTATTCTTCACATATCTGAGTCAGCAATACCGCAATAAGTCGAATTAGTGCGGTCCAACGATAGCTGCGACACGTCCGTGCTTTTCAAGTCAGGGGTGCAACTAAAAATGGCGCGGTATTGCAGGCGCTGATATCCCCCCCCCCCCCCCCCCGGTCAACCATCTATAGTGACTTACAACGCCATCTCAGAGTCGTTTCTTGCGCTATTTTTACGACGGTGAAAATTGAAAATCAAATTCGACACATTTTGAGCTACGACACTATTGTAATAGCAGTGCGATATATCGGCGCCTCTTTGAGCCTACCGCTGCCTACTGTAGATAAATAATCCTAATCTCAATCAATTTCTGTTAATTGCTTCTACTACGTTTGATGTTCGTAATTATTTTTAACAAAAAATTAAAACCGACTTCCAAGGTAAAAACAATAATAACATCCTTATAATATGAACTAAAAAGTATTAAATAATTTTTCCTATCTAATAGTGCCTTTTTCCGAATTCGGCTAAAACTCAACTATTTCTGTACTCAATCTTCATCATTTTGAAGTTGGTACCAGATATAGCGGAATCTTCAGTCTGCCAAAATATTTGAAACTTTTGTAACTGGCACCGACTTCAAAATTATGAAGATTGAGTACAGAAATAGTTGAGTTTTAGCCGAATTCGGAAAAAGGCACTATTAGATAGGAAAAATTATTTAATACTTTTTAGTTCATATTATAAGGATGTTATTAATGTTTTTACCTTGGAAGTCGGTTTTAATTTTTTGTTTTAAATAATAATTTCACTCTTTTTAGTTTTTTCGCGTACTATGTACGTTGAATAATACACCTGTATAATATTATTCTACGTATCTTATTACAAACTCACCGGTGAGCGAGACACAATAGAATAACAATAGATTTCCAAGAATCCACGATCGAAGGATACAAACTAGGTATTAGCAGAAACCGGTCTCGAACGCTTCAACTCCCAAGCGGCCACATTTGCATTGTGGTGTTATACGAATTCGGACATCTATTAATAACCGGTCCCACTCGTTCGACTCGAGCGATCTTTGCACGAAATATTTTGAATGTGAAGTTTTGAGAATACACAAACTGTGTTACGCTATTAAAAATCTCATAATTCGGTATTTTATTCGAAGATGTACTTTTCTCACATTCTGAAAATTGGGCCCCAGGTGCGCGTGGTCTATGGCGGTTGCATACTAAGGTACCTATATCTCTATCTCGATGGCCGTCGCCGCTGCGGCTCGGCCGCTAGTGCGCGCCCGGTCTGGTACCCGGCCCCGCGCCGCGCCGCCGCGCCACTCGCTTGACAGCCCTAGCAGATTGTAGCAAGCGAGACCGCAGACAGTTATTGTACTATGAACGCTAAACGCAATGCAAAAGGTTGAAATTAGGTTGTTTTCATGTGTTGTTGTGAGACAGGCATGTTATGTTACTTGTGTTATCGAAGCAGCTTACTTCTCAGAAGTAATGTCAAATGTGTGCCTTATACTCTGGACTTAAGGCTGAATTTGTTATGTTCAATTTTGGTGACATTGGTGACCCTGATGTGGTAATGATGATGATGATGATGATGAATGTAATTTGCACAGTAGAATATGCTTTCAGTTCTTAAAACAGCGCCTAAACCCCCAAACTTGTATCTATAAGGAATCCGGAGTTCTCTTAGTATCTTCGGAACCATAGTATACCTCGGTGCAAAATCTTGCGTTTTGATAGCATATGCTTAGGATGCTTCTCATAAAACCAAAATCACCATATGTTTCCATATAAATTTCGAGGAGTTCCCTCGATTACTCATGGATCCCATCATCAGGTCACCACTTTTGTGAACATGGTACCAAATTGGAGTGAAACCTAATACAACAAAACAAAAATTTCGAAAATCGGTTAACAAACGGCGGAGTAATCGTTGAGATACAAAAATAAAAAAAAAATAAAAAAATGTCCACAGCCGAACATATAACCTCCTCGTTTTTTGGAAGTCGGTTAAAAAGAAAGAAATGTTCATATCGTTAGTCATATTTTCTTTAAAAAACATTCTTCAGATTCATCGAATTATATCTTATCGTAATAATAAATGTACGAGTATAGTTCGAACGTTATAGAATTAGTGTGATCCTAGTGCTGAAACATGTATGGCATATTGGTGCTACTTTTGAGCTGTAGTGTCGTAACCGAGAGCTGTTTTACCTACGACTTCGAGACTCGATTCGAGGAATTCACGAATGAGTTAAGAACATGTGTCGGTTTGGGGATGTGGATATCTGGGAACTACTCAGATTTGGCCATAGACAGTCCTCATCCCAATAGTGAGACGTTTATAACCCCTGCGTCAGCTGCCATGAGCTGCATCTCATCTTTTCCTTTTCCAATGAACTCTCAAGGGTATGTGGAAGTGAATATTTACCTGGATCCTGCAGTGACAAGTGATCAGTTGACAGTGTTGGCTTTCCAAGGCATCGGTGGTGATGGTGATCCGACGGTTGGAAGTTTTAGTTTCAACGCTGCCAATCCGTCTTTCGGGGCCGGCTGGCATGTTATTCGATTCGCCGTGTCAGGGGCTACCTCGTACGATGGATATGTAAGTTTGCAGTTTTGACTCTATGTAAAGGGCTTAAAGCTGATAGACTGATAGATAGCTCAAACCAAATCCTTTCAAATACGCTCACGTTTTCTTTTTATGGTGTATCCCTTCGCTAAGAACTTCTTAAAATTGTTCCGAGTGGCATCAAAAATAGTTTAACGTGGGTGAATTTGTATGTAAAAGCCTACGAATAATGAAAACTAAAAAGCTTAATTTATTATAATATAATTAGATGAATAATAATATAATTAGGTCAATAACAGTTCTGAACGAATAAAAAATGTACGCTTGTGTGTTTATCAGTCTTTAGCTTCTTCACCCTTTTAATGCAAAACCTGGATATTTAATTTTTCCACGAAAAATTGTACAGTTCTCTTGCAATATGCGAAATTTCTTTGCACCGATGCGAACGATAAACTTTAATATTATTATATTTACTTAATAAATATGTATTAGTTGAATAAAGTTGCCTAAATATTGCCTAATTATGACGACCTCTGTGGCTCAGTGGTGAGCGCGGTGGTAGCTCAAGCCGGAGGTCGCGGGTTCGAATCCCTCCGACGGAACAAAAAGTTTTCAATGTTCCCGGGTCTGGATGTGTATTAAATATGTGTAATGATATAATCAAAACCTTAAATATATGTATAGTATAAAAGTATTAAATATATTTCCGTGGTCTGGTACCTGTAACACAAGTCCTTAGGTACTTAGCACGGGGCCAGACTGACGTGGTGTGAAGCGTCCATAGATATTTTATTATTATTATTATTATAACATATCTATAATATTCATTTTTATTATAACTTGGAATTCAGATAATAGCCCTTTAAGTACAATCAAAGGATATTAAAATGTAGTTTCTAAAGCTAGAAACAAATTATCGGACGCGTCCATAAGTCGCGGCTGATGGATGCGGCTTAACAATGTGCACGGTTCTTCCGCGGACGTCAAAGACCTAACCTATATGTCAATGGCAGATGTCCGCGGATGCAAAAAACATCCGGCCAGCCAGATTCTGTTCGGACGTCCGAACGCTCAAGGTCGCGTCCGCGACTTATGTCAGGCAATTCTCAAATTCAGAAGTCTTTGACGTCCGCGGATGAACCGTGCACATTGTTAAGCCGCATCCATCAGCCGCGACTTATGGATGCGTCCGATACCTAATTTGTTTCTAGCTTAGTATATTTCAGGATTCAAATATTTCAATTGAGTTTTTAAAAAAGCTTTTAAGCGCAATAAATACAGTATCAAGTATCATCAATAAATTATACAATGAAGCTATGATAATTGAAAGTACATTAAGTCCATTTGTTTTCAGTAGAGAATTATTATTTTATTGGTGTCATATTAAATTATATTATTGAAAAATAATACTGAAAGCCATGTTAAATTAATTAATAAAGTTATCTATGACCTATTAGTTACTTAAAGTACTTATTCGATATTTCGTCTTTCAGATATCATTCGTAGGAGTGGCTTCTGCTAATTCCGTTCTTATAATTGACTCTTTTCGATTCATACCACCATCGGTAAACGCAGAGGACAGCATCTGTGATATTTACAAAGAAGATGAACCCACTACTACTACAACAGTAACAGATCCAGTTGAAACAACGACAGAGGTCCCTGATTCGACGACTACTCCTCTGGAAACCTTAACAGAAACCACGTCTACGATAACTGAAAGTTCAACAACAACAGAAATGCCTTCAACGACTACTTACTTAGACACTACAACTTCAGAGCCCACTACTATAACTGATGAAACAACAACAGACTTGATGCCAGATACAACAACTGAAACAACATTAGATATACCTACACCAGGAACAACAGTTATTACCGACATGCCATCTACAACCGATGATACTACAACTGAAATTTCAACTGTAACAGAAATTAGTTCTACGACTACCGTCTTGGAGACTTCAACTTCAGAGCCCACTACTATAACTAATGAAACAACAACAGACTTGATGCCAGATACAACAACTGAAACAACATTAGATATAACTACACCAGGAACAACAATTATTACCGACATGCCATCTACAATCGGTGACACTACAACTGAAACAGAAATGAGTTCTACGACTACCGTCTCGGAGACTTCAACTTCAGAGCCTACTACAATAATTGATGAAACGACAACAGAGTCGATGCCAGATACAACAACTACATTAGATACAACTACATCAGGAACAACAGTTATTACCGACATACCATCTACAACCGATGACACTACAACTGAAATTTCAACAACAACAGAAATTGGTTCTATGACTACAATTTTTGAGACTTCAACTGCAGAGCCCACTACAATAACCGATGAAACGACAACCTACTCGATGCCAGATACAACAACTGAAACAACAATGGATACAACTACACCAAGTGTTACCGATTTACTATCTACAACTGATGACACTACAACTGAAATTTCGACGGTAACAGAAATTAGTTCTACGACTACCGTCTCAGAGACTTCAACTTCAGAGCCCACTACAATAACTGATGAAACAACAACAGATATTTTAATGCCAGATACAACAACTGAAACAACATTAGATGCAACTACAATAGAACCAACAGTTATTACCGACATGCTATCTACAACGGATGACACTACAACTGAAATTTCAACTGTAACAGAAATTAGTTCAACGACTACAGTCTTTGAGACTTCAACTTCAGAGCCCACTACTATAACCGATGAAACGACAACAAACTTGATGGCCGATACAACAACTTTACCACCGGGCATTTTTACTACAACTGAAAACCCTGTAACATCAGACTTAACAATATCTACACAAGTAACGTTTTCACCAGATCCTGATATTGTGTCAACCCCAACAGTGAATACTCCACCTGAATCTTTACCAGTGATAGACCCAAACAGAACTTTTTGGAATACTTTCACGATAACAATGGTAGTTTTGGTATCATTAATTCTGCTGTGCTTGATATGTTTTGCCTTTTATCAATTAGGCAAAAGAAAAGCCAAAAAGAATGAGACGCCAATCATTTTTATGGACCAATCAGAAGTGCCACCTTCTATAATCATGCCAAGAGTTAAGAATAGTAGAGTGAATTCTTTTAGTAGGGCTTACGAAAGAATGCCAGTTTAAGTTCACAAAATATCATACCAGAAAGAACTATTTCTGGGAGAGTCTTTTAAGAGAACGTTAAAATAAAATATTAGCTTCTTTTAAGTTATATACTAAACCTGATTATAGATACATAATAAATAAAGTAGTAAAAATATTAGCTTTGTTTAATAAACCTTCTATATGGAAGGTCAGTAACTTATTGTGTAAATAATATTATATTAAGAGTCCGTATACGAAATTTTCCGATTTCGCTCATTTTACAGACGTGATTTAACAGTTAAAATACAGTATTTCTATAAGTTTTAATGCACAACATGTAAGATCATTTCAATTATAATCTAATGTTGGAGCTAGATTTTTTATTTTTTTAAGTATTTTTAAATAATCCAACTCAAACCCGCGACAGTTTTGGGATTTTTGCTGTAAAAGGTTTAGAATATCACCTGTTTATGGATTGTATTGACGTCTTAACTGTATGAAAAAAATACAATGTACTGTTGAGAAAGTCGTCTATAAAATGTTGGAATTACTTTTTACCACTTTAATATGAAATAGTTGAGTAAAAAAATATGTAACTCGGCAAAATTTTAGAGAAAATGGGCAAAGAATTGCTGTTAATTTCGGCAACTTGGAGCTGTAATTCATAAAAAGAAAACGACAGAAATAATCTATAGATAAAATTCTATACAATTCGAGAAAAAAGAAAAAAAACATTTTGTGCCAAAAAAACACTATTCAAAACAACCTAAATCTCACATTATATTACTCGCCGCAAGTTCAGTCGGCTTTCCGCGCTTAAATATATTTTAAATCTAATAATTAATATATATTTTTTTAAGTCTAATAAGGGGGAAAAACCTAATAATATTTCTGTAACGAACCTTTGCAATTTCGGCAAAATCGGCAAAATTTCGATTACGGACTCTTAATTAGTAAATTATAATTAAGTAAAACTATATTATTACATGTACATATTGTGTGTTTATTTGTGTGGATGAATATAAGATTATTTTATATTATAGTAGTATTAATTAATGCTGTTTAAACTTCGAAATATCTATGATATTATTGTGAGATAGTTTATAGTACTCATTGTTTTATAGCTGGTAGCGTTTACAGTGCCTCCTGATATTAGTTTTATGTATCCCTACTTAAATGCTTTAAAAGTTTAGGTCTTAAGACGTCATGCTTTTAACTATTATAGTCAGTACAATTTTTTACCGCCAATAATTGAAAAACTACTGCAATTAAAAAACACGTGCTTGTACAATTCGCGTAGTTTTTAGATGTATTGTAGTATTAACATTATAATATTATTGTTCGAAGAATAAATTCAAATTCGTTATTAATTTTTTTGCAGTAGCCTAATTCGTATATAATAAGCAATGTAATTAATTTTATTAATATATTTGATTAAAGGAATAATTAATTTTCAAATAAATAAAACTAGTCCAATCACTCCGACCAAAAAATATTCAATTAAGTAGCACAACTTAATATTATTATAACAGAGGTTTTAGGCATGTGATAATAATTGTCAAAAACACTTTTAGCCATACTAACTAAAAAGTTAACGATATCAATACAAGGTTATTATAATTCTATGTAAAAAGTATTAAAAAATATGTAGAAAGGATAATAAATTTAATAAACAGTTTCACACAATCTATTGTTTCTAATTTCTCTTCCCTACGCTACGGTATAAAGCTACATAATATTTTAAAAATCTATAAATTCAAACTCAAGCCGAATTAAGATAGGATTTTGCGAAATCCATTGATCCAAGTATTGATTATTAGCTTATCTATTCCGATTAAAAGTGCATAGCTCTAGTGTCACGAATCATATCATAATATGAGTAACAAACATTTTTCAACGATTAAAATAAAATAAAGAGATAAGCTATCGAAAAAATTCAAGGCAGAGGTTAAAGTTGCGTTTAATACTAAAATAGCTTCTACTTTTAACTGTAACATACATTTAAAAAATAAATATGGCTTTGATTTTTTAAAATGTGAATTGTTCCTAAATAATAATTTATTTTATCAAAATCAATCAACACTCCATGATTATATAATTTGAAATGCCTGTGTTAAAATATTAGACACAGTATGACAGAGCATTGCTTACAATAATAATTATAATATTATTAAATAATAATAATTATAAAATCCACTTTCTTTCTAAGCAATATTGCTAATTTATATGCTTAAAAACTATTATTCATTAACATCAAAATATACCGCGTTACACAAACCTAAAATTAGAAAAGTTCCTTGAAAATAATTGTGTATAATATTTGAAAATTATTAAAAACAAGGCTTTTTTTACTATTATCCCCAAATTCTTCTTCTACTTAAGATTTTTAATATACTAGGGCGGTCCGATAAGTACTTAGCCTCACCGCCCAGTGGCGCCATTATTGCAAGATAAATTTATTATCGTGTAGTATATTCTCGTAGACGGCTACTGTTAAAATTTCAGCCAAATCGGACTCTTAGTTTGATTTTGTCCGCAGGTGGAAACCGGCGTGTCCGCAGATTTTAGAAAAATGGAAAACAGCAATATCGGTACCGTCGGTGATTCGATTCTTGTTTTTGGAAGGGAAATCACGCAGCGAAATCAAAGAGCGCTTGGATTCTGTGTACGGTGACTCTTCTCCTTCGATGGCGACCGTCAAAAATTGGTTTAACGAGTTTCGGCGTGGTCGCACGTCGGTTTTTGATGAGCCACGCCCAGTGCCCCGAAAACGGCCACTACGGACGATAATGTGACAAAAATCCACGATCTCGTGTTGGCAGACCGCCGATTGAAGATACGTGAGATAGCTTAAACAGTGGGCATCTCGAAAGACCGCGTGGGTCTTATCCTGCATGAAATTTTAGGCATGAGAAAGCTGTCTGCGCGATGGGTGCCGCGTTTGTTCTCTCCAGACAACAAGCGCAACCGTGAGACCATTTCAGATCATTGTTTGAGGCTGTTTAAGCGCAATCCGAAGGAGTTTCTGCGTCGTTTCGTGACCGTCAACGAAACATGGATCCACTGGTATACGCCAGAGACCAAGGAACAGCCGAAACAGTGGACTTCACCCGGCGAACGTGCTCCGAAGAAGGCGAAGACTGTCCTATCAGCCGGAAAGGTGATGGCCACCGTTTTCTGGGATTCACACGGTGTGATCAACATCGACTACTTGGTGAAGGGTAAAACGATCACAGGGTTGTACTATGCCTAATTATTGGGCCGGTTTGACGCCGAATTGCAGAAAAAACGGCCCCATTTGGCGAAGAAAAAAGTGTTCTTCCACCATGACAACGCACCGGCTCACACCTCCGCCCTCGCCACGGCCAAATTAGTCGAATTGGGCTACGAACTGCTGCCCCATCCACCGTATTCTCCGGATTTGGCCCCGTGCGACTTCTTTTTATTTCCAAACTTGAAAAAGTCACTCGCCGGGCAGAAATTTGAGTCGAATGAGCAGCGGGCCGATTCTGTATCGTACATTTGTGAGTTAATCACTGAGTTAGTAACGAAACGGAGGAGTGAGCAACCGAAAGTCTCACTTTTGTATGCAAGTGAATACAAAAAGTGGCACTTTCCGTTACTCACTCCTCGGTTTCGTTACTAACTCAGTTATTAACTCACAAATGTACGATACAGAATCGGCCCGCAGGTCATTGCCGCCACGGAGGCCTATTTTGCAGACCTCGAGAAAACATATTTTTCAGATGGGATAAAGAAGTTGGAGCCTCGCTGGGTTAAGTGTATCGAGCTAAAAGGAGACTACGTCGAATAGCTCGACGTAGTCTCCTTTTGAGAATGAGAACTTTTTATGGATCAAATTATAAAAGATTAAATTAAATTTTAAAACAAATTACTTAAATCTGTAATAATAAATGATGTTTCTTTTAGACTTTATAATATTAAAATAAACAAAAAATATTAAAATAAACACTTTGCGAATATCTAATTGCTAGCAGCTGACGAACGCAATGTATCAACATTTTTTATTCTTGTAATTTTCTGTTCCCATTCACTCACAATATGTCACTTAGACATGTAAATTGTAAGTTATTAACTTATTAGTGAGAATAAAGAATAAAGATCTTTAAACCTACTTAAACCTTTTCGTATAATTATTATCAGCTTTTCATCAACTGTCATGTCTTCTATTTTCCATTATGTTTACGCAACTACTGAATCATAGTTTTTGACTATTTTATTAGATAGCTTATCAAATTTGATATTAATCGCTTTATATTATGATTTTCAATTTCATGGCTCATTATTCAAAACAGTTTTGGTATGTCCTAACATTTCATATTTTTTTATTGTTTTAATCATATGAATTCTAATTCTTGATTTAACTAAAATCTGGTTAACTTTCAATTTCAACTTGGAGAGTTTTAACCATCATACGGCATACCTTATTAAACAATAATCATATAAGTTTTCTAAAGAATTTAGCAAACAAAATTCCTTGAATCATATCTTATCTGATATTAATATGATTATCCTGTATATAAATTAGTATAATCCTAACGTTGGTGTTTAAATCATGCGCTACTGTATCCTTATTGTGCTAGTGATACCCGTTGTTTGTGACGATAGCTGTGTCACTTATGATTTCGAAGATGGGTACGAAGATTTCAGCTACGATTACAGAGTTTGTGTTGGACTCGCAGAATGGACTGCTGGTGATTACTCTTCTTTGGAAATAGAGAGTCCACATGCAAAGAGTACCACGTTTATAACACCAGGGACAACTATGAGCTGCGTCGCTTCGTTTCAATTTGGAATGAACGCACTGGGATCTGTGGAAGTGAATTTTTATATGGACCCTGCGTCTACAGGTGACCAGCTATCAATTTTAGCATTCCAATCTCTTGACAGCATAAATGATCCAACAGTTGGTTCAACCGTGATCACTGCATCCAGCCCGTCTTTTGTGAGTGGATGGCAAACTGCGCGGTTTCCAGTTTCAGGATCTGCATCGTTTAGTGGATACGTAAGTACACAACTTCTAGCAACCTTTGTCTTCTAAAATAAAATTAATTTTGTGAAAAGATTTCGTTCTACAAGTCTTAGTTCTTTTATTTGGTTTTTCTGAATAATACATATTATATAAAAGAGAAATATTAATAAAAATAATTTAAATCAATGCGGCAAATATTATGTTATGTTGTGATAATAGTCAATAAATATTTTTATATTTACTTTTCTTAGTCGTGGTTTCAGCCGATTGCTATTAAACAGTTTACGTTCTTAATGAAAATTAATCTTATGCATAAAAATACACTATACTCTACTATGACACAGTCTTGTTACTTTTTGTTAAAATTATTGTACTTACTAATGATTTCTTTGCTATTTTCAGTTGACATTCATGGGTCTTGCATCGGCTGAGTCGATACTTATTATAGACTCATTTAGATTCCTGCCACCCAATTTTGATGAAGAGCTTTGCCTAATATATGAAGATGATATTACAACTACTGAAGCGACTACTACAGAAACCACAACACCGACGACGACAGAAGTTACTACATCAGAGACGACAACGACAGAAACAATAACAACAGAGACGACGACAACAGAGACAACAACAACAGAGACAACAACAACAACAACAGCAACAGAATTTACAACAATACCCCCGACACTAGATCACTCGGAAAGTGATGAAACGGACAGCGAAAATGCTGTCACTGAATCTCCAATTATAGACAAAGATTCCTTTTGGAATGCCTTAACTATATCAATGGTCGTTGTTCTAGCATTGACGACGTTAGCTCTAGTATTTTGTATCTTTTATTACATAGGCAGAACTAGATCGTCTAAAGAAGATCAAGATGTTATTATTGATGAAAGAGATTTGCCTAAGTTCAAAGTACCTAGAGTCAATAAGACCAATTATTCGAGTAGGTTTTATGGTAAATTTTTTGTTTAAATTTATATTTTGTGATGTCGTGAAGTAAAATAATTGTAGGAACTATCTACCTCACTTTCAATGTACTATCAGGGAAGTTGATTCCTAGGCAGATGGCGGATCTAAGTAATTTGGTCGCGTGTCAAACCCATCCGACCGATCACAGCCATCGAAATAGGGTTGGACCTCATCTGGCAGCACGGAATCGCCTTTTTCCGTCACCCTTTCTCTTTCTGTCACTTAATCAAATCAAATCAAATCATCTGTATTTCGGGCATCGGAGGCCCATATAACAAATACCTTAAATCTAACATACATATTAATAATATAATAAATACCTTAAAAACTAACATACATATATTTTATATTCACTTATAAACTAACACTGTCACTAATTGTTGCCGGCGACGTGACTCGACGCTTCGTTCCGGAGTCTCCCCCGGAACCTCCGGTAAACTACATCCATCGGCCAGAACTCCGGCGCCTCGAAAGTCGAAAGTCTTAAAGTCGAAAGTCGAAAAGCTTAGAACTGCCATTTGCTAGACCGAGACAGAAAGCATAATGCGATAGCACGCGGCGGAATCCTCGAGGCTATCGCATTATGCTTTCTGTCTCGGTCTAGCAAATGGCAGTTCTAAGCGACAGAAAGAGAAAGGGCGACGGAAAAAGGCGATTCCGTGCTGCCAGATGAGGTCCAACCCTTAAAAGCCAAGCCGACCACATGACGTAGGCCCGTCAACTGCCTAGGAATTAATTTCCTCGATTGTACCTTAATTCTATTATGTTAATGTAATTAAAGTTAATGTGTAATATTAGTAAGTAAGCATTAATCCTTCAGGCCCCATAAGAGCACCGGTGATTGCGACAACAATAGAATGCAATAGCATTTCCAAGAATCCGCGATCGAAGGATTAAACTAAAATCCTTTATGGTCAAAACCGTAAGACGAGGCCTACAATATGGCCCAACAATTTGCATATTGTTTTGCAATAGGCTACTTGACCTATATTCAATTTCATTGAACAAATGCATATTTCTAGTAGAACTTGGCCTAGGAGACCATATTTCACCCTTATCATCAAATAAAAGCTTATGATTGATAAATAAAGTCGATTTGAAAATATGATTTTATGAAAATAGGATTTGTACTGACGAAAACGCTTTTGCGGTACTTCCGATTTGGATGTGACGTCATCCTGATAGTAATTTAATATATTTTATTTATCGCGCTCGTTATATGTAAGTTTATCTGTACATAAATAATAAGAATAAGCCTAGAAAGATTTTTTAAAATATATTTTATTGAATAATTCGCTTAAAACATCAGTTTTATATATTATCTCCATTTATTGTAGACGGGAAATGAAATGGCCAAAACTTTTCTCCAAAAGTTTTCAACATTACAAATGCTTTCTAATTTCTTATTTAATTCTTTTATAATTTTTGGGCACTTTTAGACTCGTACATTTAGCGCATAAAAAATGTTCAATAAAGAGAGTTTAAAATACAAAGCATATGACGTCACACTATGGCGGACAGTGTTTTCGGCGCCATTTAAGAGGCGTATTTTTCAATAAACATTTTTATGGGTTTCTACTGTGTAAAATATTAAAATATTAGTTTTTTTTTTGTGAAAATGAATGATTAAGAAGCGATTAGCATGAAGAAAAAAAGTAGGTCAAGTAGCCTATTAATGTTATGAGGATAACGATTATTCAAATCATAGACAAATTGATTAATATACTTAATACTATTATATGGGACGTCATAATATTATTGTAATAATATCCTGTTATGGAATTTAGTATTATAATATTGTATTATTTATAAGCAGATATTAGAGTGTATAATAATTTGTTATAATAGTTTGCACATGCCTAGGTCTAATGCAGCTTTGGCTATTTACAATTTATTGCTGGAAGTTGATAAGTGAATTTCGTTAAGGCGGATACGATGGGGTTGACATGTCTACGACAAAAACCCCCATAAAAATAGATTAAAAAAAAAATAATAATCGTAAAAAATTGACATGGTAATAACTGATGGTACCAACTTCGTACATGGTTTGATTTAGGTTCAGCTTCTATTTTTTTTGCTACTGTATATAAATTTGTGTTAGTTTTATAACACCATTTTTATTTAAGCCCTCTGACATATTCTGATAACGAGAACTTATGAGATACACCGTACAATTATTATTATTTGTATATTATGTAAACCTTTCAAATAATAATAGTATTGTCCTCACCTACCTAATGGTTTTTAATTAAAAACATTACGTCAAGTGTATTTTTAAAAATGTTTAAGAACTTAATAGCAATAATTGGTGCTCTCTTTTCTTCGCCTTTTGTCTTAAAATAAAAGAATAGGCTATACGTTACTATTATTATTTAAAATAAATTGCTATATTTTTAATATTATATTACTATGCTATAATGCGTTGGTTATTTCTTTAATATAAATCTGTCTTTTGGAAAAAAAATTAAGTAAATGTCTTGAGAAAATTGAAAAGTGAAAACCTTCCATGCAATGATGTAGAGACTAGAGTTCAATTTTGAAATAACATAACGCCATCTAGCGTCGTATAGTTTAATTATGAGCCAAAGTATATTTTTAATCAATATTTGTTTCCGTATGTTAATGTAGATGGCGCATTACATTATGATAATAATTGATAAGCGCATACGCAATTAAGGCCATCCCCCGAGCAAACGACCTTGACCATACATTTGACGCGTTGCCGAGATTGCACAAAAATCCAATTTTTTTTTTTAATTATCTTAGTTCAAAATTGATCTAAAAAAATTTAAAACGAGGAATATGTAGTTAATGAATTTGTCTATAGGTATATTGTCGTGTGTTTTTAAATACTTAAACGTAATTTGTAAATACTAGAGAGATGCTGAAAGTATGCTTCAATTTCTATTAATTGGTATTACTTTGGAAGCTAATATCATGAGTATAATAAACAAAAATAGAAAATTTAAAACGGGGAAAGCAATGTTGATATACTGAAGATTATTGCTGTTTTTTTATTATTACTTTGTAGCTTTCAAATTGTAAGTTTATAGGGCTCTAAATACTGTAAATTACGGAATCTTCGTAGGGGAAGGCCCTTAATGTTTTATTTTATTATACTATGCATACTTAATCTTATATATAAAATTCTCGTGTCACAATGTTAGTTCACGAACTCCTCCGAAACGGCTTTACTGATTTTTACCAAATTTTATATGCATATTCAGTAGGTCTGAGAATCGGCTACTGGGTACTTTATATATTGATAAGTGCATTTGTTGAATAAATCATAGTAAATTATTACAACCTGAGACGATAGCGATCGACGTCGCCATGGCGACATACTTATTTAGTCACTTCAATAAAATAATATGGGCGAAATACTTTATATTATGGCAAAGCAACGTTTGCCGGGACAGCTAGTAATTTATAGATTTGCTGTTGAGTACTTATATTGTACGAGTATTGCATGATAAATAATTGATGGGTTATGCTAGACCATATCTAGGTAATTTACCAATAAAACTGAAAACCGGTACAATTTAAATCGTCTTTCCCCCAGGAATATACTATTAAGTATTACATTTTATTTTTATTATTTTTTACACTAATAAAATTATAAGTTAACAAAATATGTTACGTAGGACTTTGAACGATGATTTTATCGATTTTTTGTAATTTCTTGAAAAAAAAAGCTTTATCAATCTTTCGGTAGTATTTTGAAGACTTGCATAGCGTTTACACACAAGATAAAAAAATAATTTGGCTTCTGTGCTAAATTAATTTTATTTAATTTAATTTTTATCACATTCCAGTCGCAGCTCTATATTATCGACAAGCTAATTTAAATCCTGTGTATTCGCATATAAGGGTGACAACGCCATGCAGATTGGTAATTTTGGATTGTCTGACGCAGAAGATGATAAAGATCAAACGTTATCTTATCCTGAAATCGTTGGCGCTCGTGATAATCACTCGATAACCGATGGTCATTCGCATTTCGTCAAACAAACATAAAATTATTTCTAATATTCTATAATTACATTACACTACATTAACAATATTCTATTTCTAATATTATATTCTAATATTTAGGTCAACTCATCCATGAAAAGTATAAGACATAAGTGGAAACCATAAGAATCACTAGAAGAACGGTGCTCTAGGCCCTACTTTTATTCCCTAAACTCTTGAGTTTCGGAGAAATATTATTCAAAGCCGCAACTGAAAGGCTAATGAGTAAAATATAAGAAACTAAACGTATTAAAAACTGAAAAATACTCCAAGAAGAACGAACTGGCTTGTTGTGTATCTCAATTACAAAACAGTTTTAATCAAGTTACATCACCCCAGTGCTCGTGTCAATGCTCCAATAAACCTAAATTTCTATAAATGTTAGAAACCTTAAATTTCCTAGAAATTATTCTATTCACCAGAAACTCAAGATGTATATTGTAAAGGCTTCACATTATTGACTGGTATTTATGCGAAAATTATTATGCAAGCTTTCAAAGGCCGTTTAGAAGACTTCCCAAGTCCCAACGTAATAACATACAAATTCTTTTGTATGTTATTTTGGCTTCCGTTCAAAAGACTACTAAGTAGGACTACGTACTTGAGTTTTTGACGGGTTTTTCTTTTCAGTAGTCGTCAAAAGTGATAGTGAAAACATGCATTATAGTCGAAAAATCTCAATAACCGGGTATTATTTGACGACCTCTGTGGCTCAGTGGTAAGCGCGTTGGACGCTCAAGCCGGGGGTCGCGGGTTCGAATCCCGCCGACGGAACAAAAAAGTTTTCAATGTTCCCGGGTCTGGATGTGTATTAAATATGTGTATGATGTAATAAAAATCTTAAATTTATGTATAGTATAAAAGTATTAAATATATTTCCGTTGTCTGGTACCTGTAACACAAGTCCTTTAGGTACTTAGCACGGGGCCAGACTGACGTGGTGTGAAGCGTCCATAGATATTATTATTATTATATTATTATTAGGGCGGGCCACCGGCCACAACCACAAAACGCCGCTAACGGCATAGTAGTTAGTTTTTCTCCTGTAGTTTTCATACATTTTTTGACGCTGGTGGCCGCCACACGATATATTAACGATTCACTTTACGACCAATAGACTACCTTAAAACGGCATTTGTGGCTGTCGCGTGTGGCCCAGGCCGTGTGCGGCAACACCAAGCAAGTCCACCAGAGCTGAGCTTGTGTGGCGAGGAAGGTTCTTCTAAGATCCTATACAATCGCTATATTATGTTAAGCGAGATAAGGCAAATGAAGCGATTCTATTGGTTCTCAAAAACACATTCCTAGCAACGCAGCAAAGCCAAGTTCTGGACAAAAATCACCCTTAGTCACAGGCTATGGCGAGTTTTTGGAACAAAGTTCCTTATCGCGCGTTGCGAAAAGGGGCTAGACGGAAAAAGTTGTAACGACACTTTTTGACCAACATTTATTTTAGTACCTACCTGCGAAATAGGGGCAAAGGGGGTTGATGTGACGATGACGTCAACTGGCGGGAAATTTAAAATTTCACCATTCCTCTATGACGCGAAATTTAATTTTTTTTACTCTTAATTTTTATAATATGTTTTTTTTTTAAGTATATAACTTCGTTCCATCCGGGTGTCCCTTGGCACCACTCAAGTTTTTTTTTTTTTAATTGCCTTTGTCAATTTTTTTGTACTTGCCTTAATGAAACTTCCCCATAGATATACAAAGATGTCTAGACAGGATAACACAGGATGATGCACCATTAAATAGATGAGTGTTTAAGTCAGTGTTGCCGGCTCCAAAAGCATTATTCATGAGGCAATTTATTTGTATGGCTCACTTACGTCCGTTCGGTGGCCTGGAATAAGTTAATAAAGTAAATGTTTGCTATCTCACCATTAAGCTAACGTTCCCCTACTTAGTTCTGATTGACTTCCCCAACATCTGAATGGTTTGGCCATCGAAATAGAATATAAGTATAAAAAGACTACTGTGTGAGTGAAAATGCATAATAGCAGGTTACGATGTTACCGTAAGAATGCAGAATACGTTAACGTGCACATTACCTAGGTAATCTGCAGATTCCCTGATACCATCCGTTAAAGTGTGAAAATTAAATAAAAAAAGGTTACATTTGCACTTTACCTAGTTAGTTTGCATTCTCTTCCTTCGTAAAAGTCCTCGTAAAACTGTTGTTGTTTTGATTGTTTTTTTTCTAGTTGATACGATATGTTATATTTATTAGTGGAGTAAGATTTTACTTAAAATGTAATAACTTATTCCTTTGTTTACGTCCAAAAAATTATATTAAATAATTCTCTACACCTAAATAATATGTTTTATTCAAAAAATCTGTTTTATGTAATTTAATGAGAATATAATAAACTTTTTGCACTTGAACTGGCTCACCCAGCTAATCTGCAGAATACCTTGTTAATCTGCAGTCTAACTGGTTTACGCACATTAACGGTAACCAAATATTATACACTATTCCGATCTAGTAATCATTTTTGCATAAATATTTCATTTCTAAAGCTTCCACCATTTTAGCTCGTGGGTGGTTGCAAAGTTTTCGGATGGAGAGATGTGATTGTGAATATTCGTAGGTATAACCTAGTACCTAATAATATATCATGGAACAAAATGTTTGTTTATTCTTCTATTCAGCAAATTAAGAAAAATAACTCTAGAACCAACAGAATATGTGTCACAATCGTAAAGCATCAACTCAGGTATCGATGATCTTTAAAAATCGATTTTGATATAAATCATATCTATTATTGCCCAAATATCTTATCAGATGATCGCGATTGCGCTTTGATATCGCCGGCTCATAAAGATCTGATATGCGACGTCGACAACAAATAATTCTAAATCAATCATTCGACGGAACTTGATCTCGAAAAATATATTCTATTTTTAAAAGAAAACTGATGGTAATAGTTTTTTTAAGCAAGGGTTAAGTTAGAGAGAGTTTTTGAATAGATGTAGACTTAAGCACAGAATATATATTAAGGGAAAAGACCTAATGGCAGACACTTTAAGGAAACATGAAACATTTGAATGTTATAAAATATATATTTATGAAAATAAAGGATTGATAGCTTCTTCCGTGTCTTCAGTAACTCTTACAAAATAAAATTCTTCCGTGTCTTCAGTAACTCTTACAAAATAAAACTATTATTAATTATAATAGTTTCTCTGACAAATCAATAAAATAAAATATTATTGGTCTTTTTGTAAATTTAGTCAAAAGAGCTAATAGATGACATCACAAAAAACGAACATCACTAATAGTAGACACCAATATGAACTAATAGTTGACATAGAACATTAAATTACATTTTACATTTTTCATATTATTAGGTCTTTATTTGCCGTTTTTCAAAAGATTTCATTTACTTCATCATAATAACTACATGCATCAGAAATATTATCCACGTTGTCTCCAGATTCTATCCATTCTTCTTCCATGCTGAAACTATCTTTCCTTTTATTTTTATTTTTCATATTTTTTCCTAGCAAATTTATTTTCAGTCTTTAGCCTCTATGCTTCTCTTGCCTCTTCTTTTTTTTCTCAGCTCTCCTTAAATTTCTCCTTTTTACTGCTAAAAAACTAAAGCAATCGATTTTTAGATCAGTACAAGGTCTAATATTAGACACCATGTCCATTTTTAGGTAAAGTAGTTCTAAGTTGTTAGTTTGTTAATAGAATTATAATTTTTACAGTAGAATAAACTACAAAATAACTTTAGTATGTATTGCAAAACTAAAAGATGAAATCCATGTCATCTATTAGGTTTTTTTCATTTTCAAGAACTAATAGTAGACATATTGTTATGGAAAATAGATAAAAAATCATAAATAAACATTAATTAGTGCATACAACATGACCATTAATTCAATGAAATCAATAGAAATTACAAAAAATCAAACTAATGTATTCAAAACTTACGTGCAAAATTTCGCCTTCCTTATCTTATTTGCTAAGAAACTGCCGAGCGCGTGTTGACACGGTCACATTATTTTACGGAAACTGATCCCATTTTAAAATTTTGTTCCCGAAGGCGTCCCTAATATATTTTGTCACATCAACAGATAGCTTGAGAAGCTTATAAAATTTACAGTGTTGAGAAATAATTAGAGTAATTCTTATTTTTATGGTATTTTTTTCGTAAGTGTCATCTATTAGTTCCGTGTCTAGCATTAGGTCTTTTCCCTTAGTTGTACCAAACTTATGGTGGTTCGTTTCCCATACAAAAAAACAATCGACACTAATTAGCTAATTTCATACTATTACTACATAAATTTATATGCACATCTATTTATTTTGCAATTCCATTCCCGCGAAATATATTTAAAATACTTTATTTCACACAGAAGTCACATTTTTATTGATATTTGAAGTGAAAACTTCTTTAGCGGCGTTGAGCACTTTTGTGGGATGGGTAAAAACTGTGAAACTCGCGTCAGATTCTCGTGCTGATCGAAAAACCGTAAGACGGTTGGAGAGTGGTGTTGTAACATCGAAATCAATTAATCGAACAATCGATTGTTTTTTTCGATTGTCGATATTTTTTAATCGATTGTAAGGGTTTCGATTAATTTAAAAAATCGATTTTTTAAAAATCGATTTTCATAA
This sequence comes from Polyommatus iphigenia, assembly GCA_963422495.1. NCBI lineage: Eukaryota > Metazoa > Arthropoda > Insecta > Lepidoptera > Lycaenidae > Polyommatus > Polyommatus iphigenia. Next base: position 10,663,573 of record OY730182.1, read on the forward strand.
AAAATGGGTTAAAAAAATTGTAAGTGTTTCGATTAATAAAAAAAACTATTTTTTTTAATCGATTTTCATAAAAAATGGGTTAAAAAAATTGTAAGGGTTTCGACTTTCGATTAATGAAAAAAATCAATTTTTTAAAAATAGATTTTCATAAAAAATGGGTTAAAAATTTAATCGATTGTAAGGGTTTCGATTAATTTAAAAAATCGATTTTTAAAAATCGATTTTCATAAAAAATGGATTAAAAAAAATAATGCACAACGTTAATAATCAAGTTTTCACTTCTGCCGGCACTCCCGGAGTGCAACCCGTCTTTTTTTATAAAAAGTGACATGTCACAAATGTGCATATAAATTTATGTAGTAATAGTATGAAATTAGCTAATTAATTTCGATTGTTTTTTTGTATGGGAAACGAACCACCTTAAGTAGGTACCACGCAAACGATCAAATTTGTTTGACAAATATGTTTGATGTAATTTACGTTTTCATCAAACAGCAGCGCAGACGAACAAACGTGCATCAAACAAGTTTGTCAAACAATTAGTTGTGTTTGTCAAACAAGATGTCATGATCTCATAATCATGACATCTTGTTTGACAAATACAGCGGAACACGTTCAAACACGTTTGTCAAACGCTACGCAAATCCAAATTTTCTTCAAACAGGTCAAACACGTAGTTTGTTTGACAAACGCTTCAAACAAAGCTGTACACTATCAAACTGTTTGACAAACACGTAAAATTTGACAAACAATTTGATCGTTTGCGGGCTGCTTTATGCCCGGTTTCTGAGATTTTCTGACGGGAGTATATTCAACAGCGTAGTTGATTGGTTATTAATATTTTGACATTAGCAAATCAAAAAAGCTAGCATTACAGGGTGTAACAAAACTAAGTGATAATATTTTAGGGTGTGTACGTGTTCCTTACAGAGAGCTCACTGTGAAAGTATCAGCGCTGAAAGACCGTTTTTTTTTTCACTTTTGTATGGGCAAGCGCCTCTACGTTACGAGTTTCCCCAAACAAAAGTGAAAAAAAATTGATCTTTCAGCGCTGTTACTTTCACAGTGAACTCTCTACAAGAAACACATACACACCCTAAAGTATTATCACTTAGTTTTGTTACACCTTGTATATATTTCTGGCAAAAACCTTAGAACCTTGGCATTAATCATATCAAGACCCAAGATAACTAGGCGCATTCACCGTGTTAAAGTTACCGATAGTCATATGTCCTTGTTTTAAAAACATACGACATCGGCCTCCTCCAACATTAGAAACATTGGTAGACATCTAGACCAGTGGCTCCCAACCTGGGGGTAATTACCCCCGCGGGGGTAAAATAGCTAATTCTAAAGGGCTAACAGAGGTGGTACTTAAAATAGATGAATTGTCAGAAAAAAATTATAAACTCTGAACATTTTGGAGAAACACAGCTACAGAATACCCTATCATTGCAGACAGAGATCTGAAAATGTTGGTACCGTTAGCTACCACTTGTAAATGCTAGAGCGGCCTCTTAACTCTGGTAACATTTAAAAAAAGGAATTGAACGTGGAGCATGATATGAAATGCGCGTTAAGTGTAACTGAAGTCCGTTCCTAATTATATTAAGTCTTTATATATAATATGTATTATATTAATATATATTAATATAATATGTATTATATTAATATATATTAATATAATATGTATTATATTAATATAAGTCCAAATGGCATCTTGAAGGGTTAGGCTAAGTTAGCCTCAAAGAAGCTTAGTATTCCAAATAGGTCGAAGAACTTTATCAGTTCTACCCAAAATCTTCATCTCTAAGGTGTGGTCTTACACGAAATACTGGTACTAATAAAAAAATAATGGACAACTAGCTTGAGATACCCAAAATTATTCTACAAAATATTGTGTCTTAATACTAACAATATGTAAAAACAAACATAGACCAGAACATAGACCTTTCCCAATGTCGGCGATAACGCCCCCTTGTGGGCGCTGAAAGCCTAAAGGCTACTCCCATTTTTTTTTTTTGGTGTGGGACCCAAAAAAAATGGGGGCGTTGTGTTTTTTGATTTGAAAGTAGGTGAATCAATGGGGGCGCCAAAAAATAAGTTTGGGAACCCCTGGTATAGACGATAGACACGATATAGATGACTAGAATAAAAAAGATACTAATCCGGTCTATGGGCCAAGTACCAAGCTTGTAGATCCACAACGAAAGACAATTTGAATAATTGTAAAACGGCTGCACTCAGAGACATATTTTAGTGATGATTAACTTCAATTTAACCCATCAAGCCTCGTACGAGCACCGGTGATCGCGACAACAATAGAATACAATAGCATTTCCTAGAAAGTAGAATCCCCGATCGAAGAATTAATGAAGAGTTTGATAGATAATATGTACGGAGCTTGTATCAAAATCGGTATTTAATTACAATTAAATAATTAATTAATATTCGTCTACGAGTACGGCAGAAAGTGTTTCAAACAGACTTGACTTTTTGGCATTAGAGAAGGCATCACTCTATAAGTCTACAATCTTCATTCTTCGTGGATACTATTAAATAATTTAAAGTAATTGTTCGCACCTGTAGGCTTAAATCGATCTAAAGACTAAGCTATCATATTAACCAAAGATTATTTGGATTCAGAAAAGTTTGTTAAAGTAGTTGATGAGCTTAGACTATGCTTATTACTTCATTGTAATTAAAATTTAAATGAAGATTTTGACATAAACTCACTACATTATCTGTCAAACTTTTCGTTTGAGAGTGCGGCAGAAAGTGTTTCACTGATTTATTCAAAACAATAGTACATTACGCACCTAGGGCAGGAAAATAAGAAATGTCTCAGATCACATGTAATTACACACTTAAAAAAAACATGTGATCTGAGGCTTTCTTATTTACTGCCCATGGTGCGTATACCATTTTTCTCATCGACGGAGGCGGAAAACGACAACATCTGTAAGCGCAGCGGGAAGAAAGTTGACGTTTTCCGCCCGGAGGTGAGAAAAATACTTTTGTCTTATGGTGCTCCCTCACCGGAAGCATTCGCTTGTAATGTAACGTTACAGAGTCGAGCATTACATCAGTGAGGGAGGAGAGCCGAGCATTACAATGCGCACCTTGTAATGATACAGTGTGTAATGCTCAAAAACGAATCTATAATGTTACATTACACGTGAATGCTCCTGGTGAGGGAGCACCTTAATGTAGTATGCACTATGGCGGTCATTTTAGCACTGTATTGTGTAAACTGTAAACAATAGGGGCAGCCCTATTCCCCTAGTTGTCCCTATAATCTACTTAGAATTATCTAACCCCGGAATTTTTGTATGAAAAATCTTTACATCGTTGCTAAGTGGTAAAATGTTTGAATCACACATTATTTCAATGAGGCTTTTTTTCCGTTTTAAAAGATGCGTTACTAAAAATACTATTTTTATGACGTAACTAAATATCTTATCCACAATCACGACTATAGTTTTGATAAAACTAGTCACTGTTAATGTTTATTAACTAAGAGATTAAATTCCAAATGAATCAGATTAGTTATGGATTAGTATCGAATATAGTTTAGAATAATATAATATATCTCATTATAATCGATATAAAGTATGAACGTGTAAATGTTTAAAAAAAACTTACCTTGTACAAAACTTCAGCAGCTACCAAACCTGCAACACATAAAACATAGTATTTAAATATAAGGATCAAATTTCCATTTGATTGTCTACTCTATATAATTTTGTATAAATTAAATAGTTATATTTGACAACTTTTATTTAGCGCTTATTTTAAAAATTCTATCCTAGTCAAAAGGTTTACAAAACAGTAATCAAAGCTACAAATAATACTTTGAAGTTAAACACAACAAAAGTAACTAAAATAATTGAAAAAGGTCTACAAAAATAACTATAACGCCCTAAAATTTAACTTTACAAAATATATTAAACAAGAAAAAAATATAATTAACATTGAACTTGAACGAGCGCGTAGGCTTTCCTTGATCGAAATAAAATCGATAAAGGTGTGGTAATTAAAAATCGATATTTTTTATCAGCGAAAATACCAGGCGGCCAGTATAGAATACGCATTATACATTTACTCACGATCATAGAAATTCGACATTTATCATAATTGGATGTGTCCAAACTATAGTTATCGGCCGTCAGAAAATGCTGAACTATCGTTGGCTTTTTTTTCTGTTGTGCGGTAGTGTTGTTTGTGACGACTGTGTTATTTTCGACTTCGAGAATGATTTCGAGAGTTCTTTCGCGAACGAGCAGGGCCTTTGTTCGTCCGGGGCTATGCCATCTTGGATTTGGGGGAGCTACGAGTCGATTAGCTTGGACAGTCCTTACGATGACAGTTCCTTGTTCATCTCTCCGACTTCGACGCTGAGTTGTGTTTCATCGTTCGTGTTTCCTATGTCATCGACTGGTGTGGTCGAAATAAATATATACATGGAACCTGCGCCGACGACCAGTCAGATTACTATCATCGTCAGTCAGGTGAATCTCAATGGAAACGATGGGACGGTTGCTGAAAGGCTGATCATAACTTCGGCAGCGGATTTCGTCGGTGGATGGATGACTGTGACGCTGAATTTAGGGGGATCTGGATCGTACGATGGATACGTAAGCTAAATTTTGTCATCATCTCTTTGTATGATTAAGTATTTACCAATTACTATTTTTTAAAATAAAACATTATGTTACATTCCTTGATGGCAAAGACACGAAGTTATCTCGCAAAGACAGACACAACTTTTAAAATTCTTCTACTCTTAAACGATTTAGATTCTCTAAACGTAAGTTATTTTATTAACTTGTGTCTGAAATAAACTCAGCCTTACAAAAGTAACTAAATTTCTATTATCATACATTGTCAATATCAATCATTATTGTTGTATAATTTATCAATCCTATTCTGAAATTTTGTTCTTTCTCCTGGTACGAGTCTCGTAATGCAATAATAATTTTGTAAGCAATTAACTCTCGACAACAACTGTCATTGATAAAGTAATAGATTCTATAATAAATTTAATAGCTCGAAGCAATTAAAAGAGGAGCTTATAGAGTTACTAACCACCCGCTCCGGCGTCGCACGGGTATAAAATATATAGCCACTGAAAAAATTATTAAAATCAATAGCCTATGATGTACTTCTTATCTGTGCCAAATAACATAAAAATTGCTTCAGTAGTTCGCGAGATAATTTTCCCCCGTTTCAAATAATTTCCAACGTTTTATCCACATACTCCTATTAGTCTTAGCGTAATAAAATATAGCCTATAGTCTTCCTCAATAAATGGGCTATCTAACACTGAAATAATTTTTCAAATCGAACCAGTCGTTCCTGAGATTAGCGCGTTTAAGTTAGCCCTTTCAAATAATTTTCCCCGTTTTTTCCACATTTTCCTCTATTTCTTCGCTCCTATTAGTCTTAGTGTAATAAAATATAGCCCATAGTCTTCCTCGATAAATGGGATATTTAACACTGAAAGAATTTTTCGAATCGGACCAGTAGTTCCTGAGATTAGCACGTTCAAATAAGCCCTTTCATATAATTTCCCCCGTTTATTCCACATTTTCCTCTATTTCCACGCTCCTATTAGTCTTAGCGTGATAAAATATAGCTTATAACCTTCCTCGATAAATGGGCTATCTAACACTGAAAGAATCATCAAAATCCGTTGCATAGTTTTAAAGATTAAAGGGAACAAAGGGACATGAGGAAAAAAAAAGCGACTTTGTTTTCACAAATCACTCAGATGAAAAAACTATTGTGTAATAAAAATGCAGCGAATTTAAGATTCAATAGATAATTTTTTAACTAGGTCGAGAAATACTTATTATCTTTACATATTTAAAATATTTCATAAAACAGTAGCCTAATCCTACCCCTAGATTACCGATTTACTAAAGATTAAATTGATAACAAATAGAATATCAATGATAATATTAGTGTTGAGTAGGAAATAGTTTTAATCCTAGAAAAGTTTTGCTACATACCTATTTGATTATAAGATAAGCTGAAAGTAGTGTGTATTAAAGACATAATAAAAGCTAAAGCCTTCTCCAAGAACGTAAAATATGAGAATATGAAATATTTTAACATATCAAAAATATGAACGATTACAATATTTACATACTAAATTGTAATCGAATTCATATTTTTTGGTATGTAAATATTTTGCAGTGAACCTTTGTACAGGAACCTAGGTAGTTAGTAATTACTATCTTAAGCTGAATATTAACTCAAATATGGTAAATATTCTCGTATGGGAAATTATCTTGGTATTACGTTTCTATGAGAATTGCGATGGCACCCGGACTTTTAAATCTTACATAGATATAAAAAAAGGATAAATAATGCGTATGAAATAATTACAATTACAGTAGTATGTAAATTAATTGTAATGACGAAGAAAGATGTCAAATAATTATTGCTTATGGTAGATTTCATATTATATTTTTGTTCCAGATAATATTATAGTATTTACCTAGTCCCTAAAATCAGGGTTACTTTCATAATAATGTTGGATTAACCCATCAAGCCCCATAAGGAAACCGGTGACCGCGACAACAATAGAATAACAATAGATTTCCAAGAATCCGCGATCGAAGGATTAAGCGACGCCCTGACCTAAACAATTGATATTACTACTCAAGTTTTTTTCCTCATAGGGACAATATTCTGTTAGTCTTTTTCACAATAGCCTTTCAATTGTTATCGCGGCCCACTTGGGCCTTACGGGAGTTGAAGCGTTTTAAACATGATCACTGATATTGAAAATAAATTGTTATTAGACAATCTAATTCTTGAAAATAGTACATTCGAATTTATTATTTTGCTGCAACGAAATGATAAGAAATATTGTTACTATCAGCAATAAAAACAAAAATGAATAGAACTTACTAAATTTGTAAATTATTTTCTCTATTCCCCCGCAAATCAATAATAAATACATACTAAACAATAATTCTATTTTACAAGTTAATAGCCTCAACGTATGTCCAAAGTATTATTATAGTAATATCCGGGCAATTTTTCCAAGTTTCTCAGCGTACAAGAATTCCCTAATCTAGATTTATCATGGATTTATCAGGATATTAAAATTACAGCTATTTTCAAATATTTACAAATAGTACGTTATTTCAATCAATTTCAACCAAAAATGTCAATCATTGTCGACGCAAAAATCTTATCCTCCTTATCATTTCAGGTAACATTATTGGGTCAGGCAGCCGCTAACACCATCGTCCTGATTGACTCAATAAGGTACATACCACCTTCTATATCTGAAAGTGAGTGTATTATTTACCAAGATGAAACAACAACCATCACTAGCGAAGCAACAACAGAAACTACAACTCCAACCACGACGGAAGAAACTTCAGAGCCGACAACAACAGAACCTACAACCACAGAGTCAACTCCTGACACAACGACAGAAACTACTTCAGAGCCAACGACCACAGAGTCAACTCCTGACACAACAACAGAAACTACGTCAGAGCCTACAACAACGGAATTTACTCCTGACACAACAACAGAAACTACGTCAGAGCCTACAACAACGGAATCTACTCCTGACACAACAACAGAAACTACGTCAGAGCCTACAACAACAGAGTCTACTCCTGGCACAACGACAGAAACTACGACAGAGCCTACAACTACAGAGACAACCGCTGATGCAACAACAGAAACTACTTCAGAGCCTACAACCACAGAGTCAACTCCTGACACAACAACAGAAACGTTAGAGCCTACAACAACGGAATCTACACCTGACACAACGACAGAAACTACGTCAGAGCCTACAACCACAGAAACAACTGCTGATGCAACAACAGAAACTACTTCAGAGCCTACGACTACAGAGTCAACTCCTGACACAACAACAGAAACTACGTCAGAGCCTACAACCACAGAGTCAACTCCTGACACAACACCAGAAACGTTAGAGCCTATAACAACGGAATCTACTCCTGATACAACGACAGAAACTATGTCAGAGCCTACAACCACAGAAACAACTGCTGATACAACAACAGAAACTACTTCAGAGCCTACGACTACAGAGTCAACTCCTAACACAACAACAGAAACTACGTCAGAGCCTACAACCACAGAGTCAACTCCTGACACAACAACAGAAACTACGTCAGAGCCTACAACAACGGAATCTACTCCTGACACAACAACAGAAACTATGTCAGAGCCTACAACTACAGAGTCAACTCCTGTCCCAACAACAGAAACTATGTCAGAGCCTACAACAACGGAATCTACTCCTGACACAACAATAGAAACTACGTCAGAGCCTACAACAACAGAAACAACCGCTGATACAGCTACAGAAACAACGTCAGAGCCTACAACAACAGAGTCTTCTCCTGACACAACAACAGTAACTACGTCAGAGCCTACAATTACAGAAACAACCGCTGACACAACTACAGAAACTATGTCAGAGCCTACAACTACAGAGTCAACTCCTGTCACAACAACAGAAACTATGTCAGAGCCTACAACAACGGAATCTACTCCTGACACAACAATAGAAACTACGTCAGAGCCTACAACAACAGAAACAACCGCTGATATAGCTACAGAAACAACATCAGACCCAACAACAACGGAGTCTACTCCTGACACAACGACAGAAACTACTTCAGAGCCTACAACTACGGAATTTACTTCTGATACAACGACAGAAACTACTTCAGAGCCTACAACTACAGACACAACCGCTGATTCAACAACAGAAACTACGTCAGAGCCTACAACCGCTGACACAACTACAGAAACAACATCAGAATCTACTCTTGACACAACGACAGAGACTACTTCAGAGCCTACAACCACAGAGTCAACTACTGACACAATAACAGAAAATACGTTAGATCCCGCAACAACGGAATCTACTCCTGACACAACAACAGAAACTATGTCAGAGCCTACAACTACAGGCGCAACCGATGATACAACAATAGAAACTACTTCAGAATCTACTCCTGACACAACAACAGAAAGTATGCCAGAGCCTACAACTACAGAAACAACCGCTGACATAACTATAGAAACTACGTCAGAGCCTACAACAACAGAGTCTCCTTCTGACACAACAACAGAGACTACTTCGGATCCTACGACTACAGAGCCTACAACAACGGAGTCTACTCTTGACACAACGACAGAGACTACTTCAGACCCTACAACTACGGAGCCTACAACAACGGAGTCTACTCTTGACACAACGACAGAGACTACTTCAGACCCTACAACTACGGAGCCTACAACAACGGAGTCTACTTCTGAAACAACGACAGAGACTATTTCAGACACTATAACTACGGAGCATACAACAACGGATTCTACTTCTGACACTACAACAGAGACTACTTCAGACCCTACAATTACGGAGCCTACAACAACGGAGTCTACTTCTGACACAACGATAGAGACTACTTCAGACTCTACGACTACGGAGCATACAACAACGGATTCTTCTTCTGACACTATAACAGAGACTACTACTTCAGACCCTACAACTACGGACCCTACTACTACGGAGCCTACAACAACGGAGTCTACTTCTGACACAACGATAGAGACTACTTCAGACCCTACAACTACGGAGCCTACAACAACAGAGTCTACTTCTGACACAATGATAGAGACTACTTCAGACCCTACAACTACGGACCCTACTACTACGGAGCCTACAACAACGGAGTCTACTTCTGACACAACGATAGAGACTACTTCAGACCCTACAACTACGGAGCCTACAACAACAGAGTCTACTTCTGACACAACGATAGAGACTACTTCAGACCCTACAACTACGGAGCCTACAACAACGGAGTCTACTTCTGACACAACATCAGAGACTACTTCAGACCCTACAACTACGGAGCCTACAACAACGGAGTCTACTTCTGACACAACTTTAGAGACTACTTCAGACCCTACAACTACGGAGTCTTCTCTTGATCCGACAACTACAACATCGATACTCACCGATATGCCTACAGACACTTCAACGACAAAAAATGATAATACTACTCCAGTTACCCCTGTAGATCCAGAAACAAGTACCCAAGCCCCCAGCACTTCAGAAACATCTCAATATCAAACTGATCAAACTATACCGCCGAATCTTGACACTACAACTGATTATACTACAGATTTCGACATTACTACAAGTGCGTCCACTACAGACAACCCTAATTCAAGTCCGATTCAAGCCGGGTTTTGGAACGCGCTTACTATATCCATGCTTATTTTACTAATTTTGTTATTACTAATTATATTAGCCTGCACTTGCTTTTTCATTGGCAGAAGTAGACGAAGGAATTCGACAATAGATGATGTAGACATAGAAAGTCTACCTAGACCATTAACCTTACCTAGGGTGTATGGTGTTAGCAGTATTTCTTTTATCAGAAGGCTAATTTAAATTAAGCGCCTAAAATGACGTATTGAGGTTATTATCATTTACAAGCAAACAACGTCAGCATGGCCACAATCATCATGATCATCATCATCGCCATTTTTTATTGGCAAATAAATAACACGGCAACTGATATCTTTTTTAGGCGGCTTTCTATTAAGTCATAAAAAAGTAACTTTGCAGTCATTAAATATCTTAGCAGCTATTAAACTATACAAGCAACAAAAGGCTAGGATCAAAAAAACTAAAAAACGGCTGCTACTGTAAGGTATCAAATATATCAAGCGGGATCAGCGTAAAACTGGTTAAGGTATTATAAAACCTAATGTGGCGACTAATTTTTCCGAGGGGATATCAAACATTCTTCACTGGCAACTATTCGCTTTCATTATAAAAATACACATTTGGCAGCGATTATTAGGTAGCTTTAAAACTGTAAATGGGTATTATAATAATGTATATTAGAATATTGTTTGCAGATTCGTAACGTATTGAAAAAGGCGGCAAATGCGCTCGTGTGTCTGAGCAGTGCGAGGGCTGCGGGGCATTCATTGACGAAGTGGGGGCACGGGGGGGGGGGGGGGGCAGCCCCCCGCCAAAACAAAAAAACAATCCAGAAAGTCCAAAAGCAGATTAGGTTAGGTTAGAACTTAGACCACAACACAGAGGGAGCCGAGCGAGCGCAGCAAGCGTGCTGCGGCAGCAGCCGGCGACCGTTACAAAATAAAAGGGGGGCTCGGGGGGTGCAGCCCCCCGCCAAAACAAAAACAAACACAATCCAGAAAATCCAAAAGTTAGTAGGTTAGAACTGTGACTGCACTGCGGCAGCAGCCGGCGACCGTCACAAAACACGTTGAAGGTTGGGTTAAAGGCGTTAAAAAGTAAGTTACTCAAAGTAAGTAGGTTCATTTAATCCTGAGATTCCCAAGGGGTGCAAGTGCACCTCCTGGCACCCCCCTGCTGCCCATGATTAAATCAAAACTAATTAAACTAATCGATTTTGATTGGCTTAGATTAGTTTTCCGTTCGATGCATAATTTTTTCACTCCCTTTTGCTACACTTAAGATAGTCAAGAAAAAATTAAATAGAACAAGAATAGTTTTTTTGCATGTCACAATTTGGTTTATTTAGATCCCTTAAAATGTAGCCAAAAGAATTTTTTATGAGATCTTGTTTGTATTTGACCTTGGTCAAGTTTATAGACAACCCCATTTTAGAATTTATGAAAGCCTATTTTAATTTTTTTATTCGCCAATAATTTGTCAATCATTAAAACGTAGTGATTATATTCTCGTTGTCAATCATTTGTCTAGTTAAAATGCTACCTCAAATTAGTCGCCAAAGTAGTTTATTTACTATCCATTTTCAGTTTCTTTAAGACCCGGAATGGTATCAATTTGTCGCCGCGTTAAATACGTGCCTTTTTGACCGACTTCCAAAAAGGAGGAGGTAATATGTTCGGCTGTATGTATCTTTTTTTTTTTTTTTTATGTTCCACGATTACTCAGCCGTTTGTGGTCCAATTTTCAAAATTCTTTTTGTGTTGTATAGGGTTTAACTCGAATTTGGTACCATGTTCACAAAAGTGGTGATCTGATGATGGAATCCTTGAGGAATCGAGGGGACTTCTTGAAATTTGTATGGAAACATATAGTGATTTCGATTTTTTCTGAAGCATTCAAGGTAAATGCTACCAAAAAGTAAGACTTCGCACCAGGTTATACCCTGGATCCGAAGGTACCGAACAGAACTTTTGAATGCTTATAGGTACAGGTTCGGGGATTTCGGCGTTGTTTAAACAACTGAAAGCATAAGCTAATACATCAATTTGATTAATCATCATCATCACAACCATCATTATACCATGGGTCATCACACTATGACCCAATTATTGGTACATTTCGTGATATTTTGCATCGAAGCAGACGTTTTTGATAATGATTTCGCTGTTTGTGGACCGATTTTCAAAATTCTCGTGTTGTTGTATAGGATATAATCTTAATTTTGTATAACAATTACGAAAGTGGTGAGCTGATGATGGGATCTATGAGCAATCGAGGAAAATCCTTGAATTTTATCAAAACACTCATAGTGGTTAAAATGTTGTTTCTAGTAAGTTAAACATATGTTACGAATAAGAGAAATTTTATACGAAGGTATCTCTTGGTCCAAAGGCACTGAACAGAACTCCTGAATCTTTAAAGATAAAAGTATGGAAATTGCAGCATCGCTTAGATAACACAATTTCGCTTACAGTGACATAATGTGAATAGTTAACATTCGTATTGGTTATTTACGCATAAAGCCTAATTTTGTAGATACTTAACTAAAAAGAGTAAAATTATTATTTTTAACAAAAAATTAAAACCGACTTCCAAGGTAAAAACAATAGTAATATGAACTAAAAAGTATTAAATAACTCTTACTCTTTAATAGTGCCTTTTTCAGAATTCGTCTAAATCTCAACTATTTCTGTACATACTACAGTCTTCATTACTTTGAAGTCGGTACCAGTCCCAAAAGTTTCAGATAATCTGACATTACTGAACTCACGATTAAATTAGCTGGTACCGACTTCAAAATAATGAAGATTGTAGTATACAGTACAGAAATAGTTGAGATTTAGACGAATTCTGAAAAAGGCACTATTAAAGGGTAAGAGTTATTTAATACTTTTTAGTTCATATTACTATTGTTTTTACCTTGGAAGTCGGTTTTAATTTTTTGTTAAAAATAATAATTTATTATAGTTTTCATCACCATCATTCTTATCATTAACAACTTCACCGTCGTGTCTATTAAAATAGTTTTTTTTTAATCATGTAAGTTAAGTTGTATAGTAATAGAACATAATTTATGTATCCTGTACGTGGAAAAACCAAAGATTTTTCTTTATTTTTTATTATGTCCATTTATGTGAATTATATTTATATTTTAGTAAAATACGCCTATTTTAATTAAACTTTTTTAATTAAACTTAAGAAATTAAAATTTTTCTTTATTAGATACAAGTAAAATTGGTGTGTAAAAATTGTTGTTATTTGTATGTAAAAATAATAATTAGTTCATAGGTTAATTTTTTATAGAATACTCATATTTATAAGTTATAGTAATTTATTATTTTTATAATAACACTTAAATAAATGTGTATTTTTATTATAGTTGTTAATCTTCATTTTTCTATCATGTATGTTAATATGTATTATTTTTTTTGTGACCTTTTACTCAATATTACAATGATATTATGGGCCTAATAAAATTCATGATAAATTACAATTTAGGGAGCTACATAATTATAATTTTTTTTGGTCAACTTTCACGTTATCGTTTGAATCAATTTTATGATAATAAGAAATAAAATAATTGTACACTTCTAGCAACCAACCGTTGCTAGAAGTGTACAATTATTTTATTTTTATAAATTCCGCATTTCAAAAAACAACATATTTTTGCATGCTCTAGTGAATATATATGATGACATTGCCCATTTGCTCCTTCATGAAAATAATTAACTTATTAACGAATTAATAAACGACTTATTAATTTCACTATTTCTGTCATTAACATCGACTGATATAAACGCCAAAAATAATTTATGCAAAAATTGTTCTTCGAACTATGATGGATTATTACAATGTTATCAACAGATTATTTGGATTAAAGAATTAACGAGGCTTTTCCAGAACTTTCGCCTTGTATAAATATTGCAAAAGACAATCACAATTTATTTATATCTTACATAATCTTTATGGTGACAATATACTCGTAGAAAACACTCTGCAAGAAAGTCCGAGGAAAAAAATATGTCCTGTGTTATCCACATGTTTGTTACCTATTCTGTAATGAATACTGTTGAAAATGCAATCTTGATTAAATCCCAAAAATATGATAAAACATCGTAATGATGAGAATGCAATGAACGATGCACTCGGTCATGATTTTCCAACAAGAGGACCAAAACCTTTCCTGCCACTGAAAGAAAGCTATTCAACCTCTATTTCATTAGTATTGTTTTACCGATAAATACGCCACTACATTAGGACAAAATTGAAATGTGTCTTTGTAAACATTGTGCATAAAGAAAGAATAAAAATAAATAAATCACAACCTATATGAGTAGCTACTATTCAACAATAGGCTATATAATCAAATTCAAAGATTAACGAGTTTATTATTATTGACGTCACGGATCACGGTATTCGGTAAGTATAACGGTAATAATTATTTAGACATTCTTATGTTTTCCCAATCAAATGTTGGATGAGAAAAGCAATTATCATTAATATGCCGATAGCATTATCAAGTTTAATGAATCAATTTTGATAATGCGTAACACAGAAGCCGTTAGATGACTCAGCAAACGTATTCCCATGTAGTCGTGCTTGTGCCAGATTTAATGAGTACTTATTGAAGTAGAATATTATCTTAATCAAACACTAGATAAACGGGTGAACTTCGCATCACTTCCCTCCTAGTATAAAGTATAAACCGAAACTTCCACGAAATTTTCAAGACTAAATTAGCCAAATCGGTTCAGCCGTTATCGAGTTATAGCGAGACTAACAAAATTTAATATTCATATTTATTTATATAGATAACACAGTCAGAGTGCATATAAAGACAAAGTTATAAAAGATAAAGCTTTTAAAACGCACGTCTATCTGCTTTTTTAGAACCCACAATGTTGGCAGCAGTTGTGAGTTGAACAATGTCTGGAATGTTGGAAACATTACTTGGACTAACAAGAGAGAATGCTAGAGACAGAATAATGTTAGCAATAGCAACTGGACTATAAAGTGCCAGAAGAGTGCTCAGAAGTCAGGCTCAGGATACGGATTAAAATGTCGGAACTAAATAATTGTTGGAACTTATAAGTCTTTTAATAAATGTATTTTATTTTATTGCAGCAATAAAAGTTACAGAAAAGTCTACGCTAGCCAGCAGATGTGAAAGGGTAAGATGTGAAAGCAAGATGCAAGAAAAAACTACGTAACCCATCAATCCCCAAGCGGCATGCACACGGCTGCCGCATAACAATTGAATATCTATTGCGTCTGCGATTCCCACTATCGAGGTATTAAAATATGTAAAATGAAGGACTAATAATTATAATATTGTGATCATACAAAGAGCCTTAATTATCTTGACCAATAAATCCCAGTCGAACAATATCTTGATAGATCGTTTTTGTCTTATCGAAGTGAGCAATGAGCATTCCGCATAGACTGGAGATCACATAATATTACAAAATAAAAAATTATACAAAAAAAGCATAATATTTTAAAATATTTAAGGATTAAACCAGTTTTTTTTCTTGTAAACTATTCTATACAGCGCCATCTATACTTTATAGAGTGTAACAAAATAAACGCTATCAATATAATAAAACGTGTCAATATACAAATATCTTAGTAGTGACCTCTTTATCTTTGTTTACAAAAACGTTACTAGATGGCGCTAGCAGCGCCAGAATAGATCGTTACTTTTATCAATCACATAAGTAGTTCTATTATTTTATTATAATTATTAATTATTCAATATTTTATTACATTAGATATTATTTTTAGATATAGCAAAATTATTAAATCAATCAAACACATAAAATCAAACTCCTTCGATGCTATGTTGTTATACTCCTCTTCATATTATATCTGAGCTTACAACATTTAATGCAATGTCGGTAAAGTCCCCAACCAGATAAAAAGTGCCAGACCGTTCACAATAACTTTGACGCTGAGAGGACCTTTATACTAACAATATAAGGGTCATATTACTTAGAGATAAAATAACAATGTCTATACACATACTTTACATAATACAGACTTGAATATGATAAGTGATAACATATATAGTTACAGTACAGACAGGAGTCAGGACGTCAAAAGCATTTAATCGTACGTAGTCTCTTTTGTATTAAAATTCCAATAGCCATTAGCAATTAAGTTCCTAGAGATTATTGATATCAAGACAATAAATTATATTACAAAGATACTATCAATAATTGTTAACATGATAAAAATGGCAGTGTATATCTCGATTGAACGCGAAAGTGACATGAAATGTTACGACTAATATTCGCTTTGTTAGTGCTCCAGAAGGCCATTTGTAATGACAACGTGGAAATAGTCTTCGGTGAAAGCTGCGGCAAAACAGAATGGATACAGAGGAATTATGAGGATTATGGCGAAGATTTGCAAGGAATAGAAGCGACAGAGGATAGCTGCATCAATTCTTATCCGCTTGACTTCGTGCCTGGAAAACTTGAAGCGAGTGTGTACTTCCAAATCTCATCTGAAGTTGGAAGTTTTAAAATTTCCATCATAGACGAGAATAATTCGCTAGTTTTTAGTAGCGAATACAAAAAGAACAAAGAACAGGAAGGCTGGAATTTCATATCAATACCTATTACGTTTTACTTCAAAGGATATGTAAGTTTGTTTTGGGTTTTTAGTTTTTTATGTTTCAGTTTAATACTTAGAAGTTAAATTCCATACTTCCATACTAATATTATAAATGCGAAAGTATGTCTGTCTGTCTGTTACCTCTTCACACCCAAACCACTGAACCGTTTTTTCTGAAACTTGGTATGGACATACTTTTAATCCCGGAAAAGGACTTTTCATTTCGGAAAAATGTACGGAGTTGCGGGCGCCATCTAGTAAATAAAAATATAACATTTTATTATGATAATGATATTTTGGATTTTGAAATTGGACTGTGGACATATTTTAGATTTTCCACATGTAGATAAATATAAGCAAAATATACACCTTGTTTACAAACTAAAACGTAATGCTTATTTTTAGGTAAGACTCCAAGGGAACAGCTATTCTGATGACGTCATCATAGTAGAATATATCCAATTTACTCGGGAAGACAGCAATGACAAAATAGAAGACCAGAAAACTATTATTGATTCAGACGAAAACTCAAACTTCGAAGTCGTTAATATAAATCCCGATTACGAGGATAATATTGAGTATTCAGAAGAGCTTGAAGACGACATAGATGCTCCATACGTGTCTACCCTTAAACAAAATACGGTAGATCGCATTCCTGTTGAAGACAAAGATATAAGACCACTGAACGAATTAAATCTTAGCGCAAGCCCTGAAGATTTAGATTATTTTGAAATCAAAAAACACGACGATGAAGAAGAATCCGAATTCGAGCCAGAACCAGCGCCAGAATTGCAACCAGAGCCAGACTCAGAACAAGACACAAATCCCGAACCAGACTCAAATCCTGAAACAGATCCTGAGTCTCAGCCCGGCGTTGAACCTGAACCTGAATCAGAACCAGAACCGGATTCAGAACCAGAATCAGAACTTGAACCTGAACCTGAATCTCAACCTGAACCTGAACCAGAACCAGAACAGCAACCGGAACCTGAACCCGAGCCGGAGCCACAACCAGAACCTGAACCAGAACCGGAACCAGAACCACAACCAGAATCTGAACCAGAGCCTCAACCAGAGCCGGAACCAGAACCAGAATCAGAACTTGAACCAGAACCAGAATCAGAACTTGAACCAGAACCAGAATCTGAACTTCAACCAGAATCGGAACTTGAACCAGAATCGGATCTTGAACCAGAACAAGAGCCAGAACCAGAACTTGAACCAAAACCATATACAGAGCCGGAACCTCAACCAGAACCGGAACCTGAACCAGGTACAGAACCGCAACCTAAATTGGAACCAGAACCAGAATCGGAACTTGAACCAGAACCACAACCAGAACCGGAACCAGAACCTCAACCAGAACCGGAACCAGAACCTCAACCAGAACCGGAACTTGAACCTGAACCTGAACCAGAACTTGAACAAGAACCAGAACCGGAAATAGAACCAGAACCCGAACTTGAGCCTGAACCAGAACCTGAACTTGAGCCTGAGCCAGAACCAGAACCAGAGCCCATACCAGAACCAGAACCATTGCCTGCGCCTGATTCTGAAGGTAGCCAAGGGTCTGAATTCTGGAATGCATTTACAATAACGATGGTGGTGGTGGGTTCAGTGGTGGTCCTCTCAGTGACCGCAGCATCAGCTTACCAGTGTGGCAAGATCAAGAGACGAGGCTCCAGCTTTATTTTGATAGATGACGACGAGGAACCGTCAAACATTATACCAAGAGTCAAAACAACGTACCATAACCCCGCATATTATCCATAACTTATGGACCGTCATAGCGTTAACATTAACATTTTAAATCCATTCCAATCATTAATAAATTACCTAATTTAAAGTTAAGACATAGGTTAAGATCAGTTTAGCCGAAAAATGCCTTTTAAAATAATATGCCATTTGAAAACAAGATGCCACCACCGCAGGCGGCAATTCTATGTGTATTTAATTAAGTTTATGTAGTTTTGAATGACTTGAAAAATGCGTAGCATCGCATCGCCTTATTACGTGTTGCGATTAACTGGGTCTAAAATATAATTCCAGGGCCTTCCCTTACGGAGATTCCGTAATTTACCGTATTTAGAGTCTTATAAACTCATAATTTAAAAGCTACAAAGTTATAATAAAAATACATCAATAATCTTCAGTATATTCCTTTCCCCGTTTTAAATTTTCTATTTTTGTTTATTATACTCATGATATGAGCTTCCAAAGTAATACCAATTTATTAAAAGCGGGCTGTCAATTTTTTTTTTCTTTGTTTTCTAATGAAATTGAGATTTATTTAATCATTGTATATATATCTGATATTTAGCTAACGGAAAACACGATTCACTTATTTTGACTTGATAGTTTTATTTTTAGATATTATGAATCTTTTTGGGCTTTTCAAAATATCTGTTACACCTACGAATAATAAAAACTAAGGAAGAGTAACTCCGTCAAAAAACATGCTCCAAAATACTTGTCAAAAAAGTGTACCTTAGGTTCACTTTTCATACATTTGCAATATTTAGATGACCTTGAGCGGTATAAAGGCTGACGTTACATGACAGTTCGAATGGAACCAAATTTAAAACGGTAATAGTATGGGAGTTACGTTTCCTTAGTTTTTATTATTCGTGGTGTTACACTTATAAGGTTACTATCATATAACTTGCACTACTACAATCACACACTTTATAAAATAATAGCTAAAGGAAATATTTTTTATATTGTATTTTATTTTTAAGTAATCATCAAAAACATTTTTAGGACTTACGACTTTTCTTTACGACTTTTCTTTTAAGCATACTTTCAGCATATCCCTAGTATTTACAAATTACGTTTATTTGAAACACACAACAATAGATAGACAATTTCATTAATACTACATATTCCCCGTATTAATTTTTTTAGATCAATTTTGAACTATGATAAGTAAAAAAAATAGGATTTTTGTGCGATCTCGGCAACGCGTCAAATGTATGGTCAAGGTCGTTTGCTCGGGGGATGGCCTTGAGTTAAAATCTTTGTTATACGTTTTTAACCAGCTATAATGTGATTATAGATACATATTATTATTAAGTTTCATATATTTTTAATTTTTATGTTTAGGACTTTAAAATAAAGTTTTTTTTTTTTAAAGATTGTCAATTTTTTATTTAATTATTGTCTTTTTATGTTACACACCGCCTACGCATACCGCATACGTTTCATAGAAATATTTTAATGTGTTTATTATCTGATTCTATTTTTCCGCAGATAACGCTGTTATTAATTGCGATAATCTTATCATTATAAGTGCTGCGTATGTATGTTGTTCTTTATAAATCGATAGAACCAAAATACCTAAACAGCTAATATCAATAGGACAAATTACTTCAATGTTTTACGCTAGACGGTAGCACCAGCCCCCCTAGACAACTGGCAAAACGCTAACGCTAACGTTACAAAATGTATGGATTTGACATTAGTGTTCGCTAGCGAAGCGATGACTTATGTCAAATCGCATACTTTTTGTAGCGTTAGCGTTAGCGTTTTGCCACTTGTCTAAGGGGGCGGAACAGACAGTATATAAACAAAAAAGATTTGTTCGGCGTTTGACAAACTGGCAGAACAGACAGTAAACAAAAAAGATTTTTCGGCGTTGGGCTTTCTGTCAATATTCTGATATGACGTGCGCACGGACGTTTGGCCGATTATTATTTACTAGCTGTCCCGGCAAACGTTGTTTTGCCATTTAAAGTATTTCTACTTGATCAGTTGACACAAAATCTTACCCCCTCTTTTGTCCCCTAAGAGGGGTTGGGGGGAAAAATGTTATACACCAGATGTTAAGTTGGAAAAACAGTTAATAATATAAAGTAAGTCCATTAAAGAAAAAAGTTTAATACAAAATCTGACCCCCTCTTTGGTCCCCTTAGAGGGGTGGGGGGTGATTTTTATACACCAGATGTTGAGTTGGAAGAATGTAAATATATCTGCGAAAACCATATGCAAATCGGATCAGTAGTTTTCGTGTTAAAGCAAAAGTCTTATACAAAATCTGACCCCCTCTTTTGTCCCTTTAGAGGGGTGGGGGGAAAAAAATTTATACACCAGATGTTAATTTGGAAGAAGACAAATATATCTGCGAAAATCGCATTCAAATCGGATCAGTAGTTTTCGTGTTAAAGCAAAAGTCTTATACAAAATCTGACCCCCTCTTTTGTCCCTTTAGAGGAGTGGGGAGAATTTTTTTTATACACCAGATGTTAAGTTGGAAGAAGACAAATATATCTGCGAAAACCGCATTCTTTCCGCAGGATCAGTAGTTTTCGTGTGATGCTGGAACAAACATACAGACAGACAGACAGACAGACAAAAAAACTAACTAACTTTTCGGCTTCTATAGCGATATTGTGACACCCTCCGCTTATTATTTTTTTAATATCTTTAATGTACAGAATCGTCATTTCTACAGTTTTATTATATGTATAGATTATATTTACTGTGTGTGCTAGTAGCATCCTCAGCTCCGACCTTGGTAATAATTTCCTTTTACATAAAAATATGTAAGTAAACTGAGGTCCTGACATAGTAAAATATTATGCTGCTATCTACAATACTATTGTAGGAAGCTGCAGCCTGCAGCATTATACAAAAAAGTGCTGCCTACTGGATGCTACTGGCACACTGACCTCCATTATACAAGTACGCTGGACATAAGATACCCAGCTGTTTTTTATGCCTATTTGAAGCGGAATCAGCGCCCCCAATGCGGGGGAAGAGAACTAAATCTGACGTAACTTGCATTGGCCGCTCAATCGCTATTGGTTGTAGAAACCAAAGAGAATATAATCACTACGGTGGTAGAAATTAGTATTAGTTCCAAGTACTCCCACTACTGCTATCAGCGCCAATATGGCGACTTTTAAACGTCATGTTTACGTCAGATTTAGTTCTCTTCCCCCGCATTGGGGCGCTGATTCCGCTTCAAATAGGCACAAAAAACAGCTGTCATTTCAAAGGGTATCATAGGTCCAGCGTACTTGTATAATGGAGGTCAGTGTACTGGCACCTACAAGCGTCACAAATCCGAAACTTTTAATCTATCATTTACAATCTGTCAAGAACGAGTAGTGGCATTGCAAAATTTAAACGAAATCACGCTCAAACGATGTTTTTTTTCTCTTTGTATTTTCACGGAGAACGCTTATATACACTCAATAAATAATATTTTATCTCGATTTAACAAGGTTTTCTTATTTTTATGTGATTTCAAAATTGTGTACAGCATGAAGCGTCTACTCTTTTTTGACAAGCTTTACTTGACATCATCACTATAGGCCTGTATTAGTGATAACTTCAGGTGATTTATCAGCAGAAAAGTGTGTGTGGCCAGCGACTGATTAGTGCAAGTCCTTTCATTTCTCCTAATCACTAATTACCTGCACTAATCACCTGCACTTGCACTAATCAAAGTGAATACAGGCCTTAAGGCTCTATGTTTAGTTATTTACTCTTTAAAATCAAGATTTTTGAAGTAGTCCTGAGGAAGGTCGCTACAATTTTGGAGATTCCTGCAATAAGGAAGAGCACGAGGTTATGGGTGTGGCATCCATCTTGGTGGCCAAGCCATGACCGTGTCACCGCCATTTATGGTTTTTGGGTGTCTGAACTTGATATGCCTAAAGATGCATTCAAAAAATTACGTTTTAAGGCATAGAGTTATTATGTACTACGTACGTATGTAGTACTTATATTATGTCAGTGTTTTAAGGCCTCTCTTCATTTCGATTCATCTAAAACCATCGCCAATCAGGGGCCTGAGTCAAGACGAATTCGTCATCGCTTCGTTATAGAATCGCCGATCAAAATGTATGGAATTGACATAAGACGAGTCGAACGTCAACGTCATATTAACGAACGCTTATGTCAATTCCATACATTTTCATCGGCGATTCTATAACGAAGCAATTACGAATTCGTCTTGACTCAGGCCCATGATTACAAATCATTGACTACAAAGTTGTTTATGTGAAATAGACGGCGATGATTGACAATCAAAGATATGCTATGTTGGACCAATACAGGCGATAATGAACGTATGGAGACGTTCGTAATCGTAAACTCGTAAATTGTATGGTCCAACATGGGCCAATGTGAAACGTGAAAAGATTGGTCTTGAAATAGGTACCAATCTTTTCACGATCTTTTCGCGCTTTTGATTCAAAATTGACCGTCAAAAGATCAACCAATGAAAGACGCCGTTGAATTCTTCCTTTAGAAAATCTCCAAAACCTTAAACTGGGTATAAATAAATTGAAACTAAACACACCACATTTAAATCATCATTTTTTAATTGAAATAATACAAACTATATTAGATATAATAGCAACATTCCTATTCAAACAGACTACCAAAGGACCAGGATAAGTATCATGATTTAAATACAAAACTGCATTGACAAAGAATAGTGTGTAAATAGAGGTACAATTTGTTTCTACCTTCATACTAAATTAAAGTTTTTTTTTTCATGAGCCTATACGGGCGAGGCCGCCAATTTTTGCTGATTTTGCAATTATTTTTCTCCGCCCTTTGTATTTTAAAAAGTATTGTGTTTATCATATGCTCGAAAACTGATTCTAACGAAGAAAACAAAGTACTCAAGCATGCATTAGAATTATTTGAGTTCCAATAATAGTCTTAAAATATATTTACAATTAAACATAAAAAAGGCAAGGAAATAGCTTAAAATATACAATCCGCCGTGGAAGAGGTGCACTTTAACTGTCGCTGTAGCAGTAAGTATGACAGATTTGAAGATAAATCTGACATGTTATGAATACTTATATAATTGGCTATTAACTCATCTAATTCTTATAGTATTTTAAGATAACTTTCTTTATAAACTTTTTAAAATCAAATGAATCGTTAGAAACATCAATTCTACCCCACATTTTAAACGTCATCAATAATACTGATTTATTGTTATCGTTGGGTGTTAGGGAAGGAAAAATCGGGAGGAGGCAACGCTGAGTTTTTACGTATTCTATGGAAAATCTCGTAATATCCGGAATTTCTCGACAGTTCACATTTGAACCTCAGTCGGGCTGTGTGCACAGTTTTTTCAAAGGAAGTTTTTTTTGTGACACAAATGTAAGTATTCTGTTGTTTCACAAAAAACTATTAATGCATCATGTGAGTAGTCAAACGGGCTATGTTTGGGGCTATAATAAAAACCACATTGTGTATTATTTACAGAGATAAGTTTGATTTTCTCAAAGCTATGATAGCCTCTACGCTATTATTTTGGTGCTCCAACGTCATATTTCTCAACGCTATGATAGCGTAGAGGAATAAATTAGCTACAATTTTGGTGCTCCAACGTCACATTAAGCAGCGTAGATATTCGCCAATTTTCTTTCTCTCGCAAAATTTTTCTGCGTCATATCAGCAAAAATTGACGGCCTCACCCATACTATCCCACTGCTGGGCAAAGGCCAGCCCAACCAGGAAAATTTGGTTATATAAGTTTCGAGACAACGTTTTGGTTATAACTTGAGGTCAGGCCTTTTTGGTTATATAGCATTCGTATTAACCTTTATACGACGCGAAATAGGCGCAAAATATATAACTTTTATTTGCATAGCGATCGTGTCATGGTCGTTTTAGTGGCTAAATATTCGTATAGCAGTCGTAAAGTGATTAATTTTATAACCGTTTCGTCGTATTGTGATCCAGTAGACGTTGTATAAACATTGGGAAGTAGTCATCAGCATTACCTTTTTACGGATACTAATTATTTTAGAGTTCTGTTGAAGTAAGATAAAAGAAAAAGTAGCCATCATGTTGGTAAAAGCTTGTCTGCCATATATATTATTGAATGAATGCTATTGACTATAATGTATTTGGTGTTAGTCGGTAACAGTATCTACTTTTCTAAGGGAAATTAAATTTCTCGACGATTGTATATACGTTTTTTAACAAATATTTAACGCCCCCTTCGAATAATTGCAAAATAATATTTATGAATTTAATTTAATCTAAGATTACCTGTTATTTTACAATTACACGATTTTAGGTAATGATGATGACTTGTATATGATGTCTCATGACTATGAGTCGCTTAACTTACCATTTATTTATTTTATCATCCGCCATTTTGGGTACCGTAACAAAGTGGAAACCCATGCATTTTATCGAATTCTCAATATGGTGATAATTTCTAATGTCGAAATTTTTTTAACTAATTAACGTTTTGAAGTAATTGGAAAGTTCTATATTTTAGGGTTTAGTGCCAAAAATGTAAAAACGGGACCCTATAATTACTAAGACTTCGATGTCTGTCTATCCTTCTGCCTGTCTTCAGGAGCTGTATCTCAAGAACCGCTATAGCTCGACTTATGAAATGTTCACAGATTTTGTATTTTTGTTGCCGCTAGAAGGAAAAATAATAAAAACAAAATATTATTTATATGTTTTAAGGAGGGCTACCTGCATATAATAAACATGACTATTTTGCCTTTTTTGCTCTAAATTAATAATTAGACGTTCCGCGTGGCTTCGCCCGCATAAATTAGGAATTTCACGGAAACCGTAAATTTTCCACAAATGAATAACCCAAGTTTCACAATGTATATTTGTGCCAAATATCATAAAAACTGCTCCAGTAGTCCGTGTGATATTAAGACCTTTTAAATAATTTTCCTCGTTTTTTTACATTTTCCTCTGAATCTTCGCTCCTATTGGTCTTAGCGTGATTAAATATAGCATATAGCCTTCCACGATAAATGGGCTATCAAACACTGAAAGAATTTATCAAATCGGATGAGTAGTTCCTGAGATTAGCGCGTTCAAACAAACTAACAAACTCTTCAGCTTTATAATATTAGTAATGGATCGTAAAAAGTAGGTACTAGTCTGATTAACAAGTGCCATTTTCGTCAAAACCTGATCTCATGCACCGAAAATTATGATTTTGGTCTCATTCGATTCGGAATACCATCTAGAACATTCTATCAAAATTCCAAGAGGGGCTGAAAAAAAATGCAATAGTTATAAACAATTAAGTAAACATAAAAAGAAGGGTTTGGATTTTTTTTAATATTTCGAAAACTATTTGAGATAATCAAAATTTGAAAATAGATCCTTAAAGAGCAGGAAATTTCCTAAAAAAATCTTAGATTTTGGAACCTTACCAATAATCCTTATAGCTTTAAATGAGCGGCGAAAGTAACGGTAAAAACGCGTAGTTCGGGTTTCGCGTGAATTGCCGCAATCTGCCACGCGAACTAAAAAATATATTTTAACTGATTAAATATTAATATAAAGAAAAAAAATTGGGTACTAAGTAGACATATCAATAAACAATAATCCGTCAACAAAAATAAATTATCACAATTTGTTTAAATGTTATGCTTTTGTTCATTTGTTAATAGTCACCATTTTAATGTTAACATAAAAACGCTGATTATTTCTAAACAAGAAATCTAGAAATTTTTATTATTCTTTTGATCTAATCTTAAAAGGGCTTAGAAGAGATATCCGGTGGAAAAATTCAATAATTTTGATTTTTCACTTTTTTATGAACAATCAAAGGCATTCATGAAATTTTCATGTAAATAAAGCAATTAGGGTTTTTTCATCAATAAAAATGATTATTTAAATTTTATTAGTTATAAATATAAAAATATATATTGTTATCTGGCTTCTAACAACAACAAAACAAAATAATAACAATAATTGGATATAAAAGTACCGAAATGCTTTGGAATGCTTTTGAATGTTAATAAAAAGTGAAAAATAAAAAAAAATAATTTTGTCAACGGGAATCTTTTCTAAGCCCTTTTAAGATTAGCTCAAAAGAATAATAAAAATTTCTAGATCTCTTGTTTAGAAATAATCAGCGTTTTTATGTTAACATTAAAATGGTGACTATTAACAAATTAAGAAAAGCATAATAATTAAACAAATTGTGATAATTTATTTTTGTTAACGGATTATTGTTTATTGATATGTCTACTTAGTACCCAAATTTTTTTATTCCTTAATATTAATATTTAATCACTTAAAATATTTTTTAGTTCACGTAGCAGATTGCGGAAAATCACGCGAAACCCGAACCACGCTGTTTTACTGTTACTTTCGCCGCTCAATTAAAGCTATAAGGATTATAGGTAAGGTTCCAAGATCTAGGATTTTTTTTAGAAAATTTCCTGTTCTTTAAGGATCTATTTTCAAATTTTGATTATCTCAAATAGTTTTTGAAATATTAAAAAAAAACCAAACCCTTATTTTTATGTTTACTTAATTGTTTATAACTTTTGCATTTTTTTTTCAGCCCGTCTTGGAATTTTGATAGAATGTTCTGGATGGTATTCGGAATCGAATGAGACCAAAATCATAATTTTCGGTGCATGAGATCAGGTTTTGACGAAAATGGCACTTGTTTACCAGAGTATACATGAAATACATATTCCCAAATTTTCAATAAAGTACATTTGTTATTTAATAATTAAATTATAATAAAGTGAATATTTAAGGGTGTTCCCATAAGAAAAACAATTTTTGGCCAACTTTTGCTCTATATACGGTATAGAACCATTCGTGCGCGAGTTCGAATCGCACTTGGCCGATTATTTCTTGGCCGAAGTCGTAAAAGAGAAACATGAAAATATCATTTAATAACTAAAAAGTTTTATAACAGTAAGTTTTAAAAGTATTTTAAAATCATTACTTAAGCAAGTTATTTAAGTTCTCAAAATACGAATATTAGGCCTATAAACATTTTATAATAGTCGTATAAAGAGAGTCAAAAATCATGTAAGAAACGTTTATTTTAAGATGTATTTTATAACAGTTAAATATATGGACTTTACATGATAGCCATGTAGAAATCTTATTACTGATAAAGAGTAGTGTTATGGTCGGCATTACAACCAGATTATGATTGTTATATAAATTAATTTTATACAACATCAAATATGTATTTTAAAGGTCACAACAACGATATTTATAGGATAGTCATATAATTTGGTCGTGTTAACGATTACAGGACTAAATTAAATTACTAAACTCTTATACGACATATTGTTCGTTTAATATATTTTTACACGATGTTGGAGACTTTAATTACCACTATACGATTTCTATACGACTAAATGTCATTTAGGCTTTTTGTTAAAGGACTAATTAACTAATTGGCTTGTAGGCATCCAGTTCATCTCGCCAAATTAAAGTTACGATGACAAAATCCTTATTCATGTTATAAATTCGAAAGTGTCTGTCTCTCTTTTTTTATAATTTTGATGAAATTATTATTGATAAACTTGGAGTCCCGGGAAAGGACATAAGATACATTTTATCCCGGAAATGTACGGTTCCCGCACGATAAACTAATTTTGGCGCAATGGAATTGCATTCTTTAATAACGTAACAAGTACATAAAAGATACAATCGTTGAAGGCTTTGGTTAGCATAAAAATTTTATAAGTCAGACAGAAAAATAACATACTTACTAGAAAAACATCCTTAATTGGTTTTTTCCAAACTTTATTCAGATTAAGCACTAAAATTGAAATTTTCCTGTGATATTTTAACAATATTTTGGGTACCTATTTCATCTAATTTATACTGATTTGTGTAAGTACTGATTAACCCATCAAGCCCCATAATGATACCGGTGACCGCGACAACAATAGAATAACAATAGATTTCCAAAATCCGCGATCGAAGGATTTACAGATACTGCAGATTATTATCAAATAATTATTTTTATTCGATTTTTATAAAAAAAAAACACCAATAAAATATTGTTTAACAGGTAGGTTTTTTAATTTTTGCTAAGAAGTAAGAACGGATTCATAAAATAAGGCGAAGAAATAAGGTTAGAAGTTTGTAGATAATATTTCTTAGTAGCTATTTCCTAAATAAATTTGATATAAAAATATCTTATCTATCCACTTACTACTCATTAGTTATTCTATAAATACTCATCGATACATTAAAATACATTCGTGTTCGGAGTAAAATGGCCCAGACGACCTTGAAAATGGTCCTTCGAGTCATTGTCGCTATATGAATCACCATAGTCTACTCGCTTTAATTGTGAATTAGTGATACACCCGTACAAAATATGTCAAAATACATACTAATATTATAAATGCGAAAGTGTGTCTGTCTGTCAGTAACCTCTTCACGCCAAACCACTGTACCGATTTTGCTGAAATTTAGTACTTACTGAGATTCTTTTGAGTCTCGGGAAAGGACATAGGATACATTTTATCCTGGAAAAATGTACGGTTCCCGCACTATAAAGAAATCGAAGTAGATTTTTAGCAATAAATGCATTAAAATTAAATAATTATTTTATTCTGTGACAGGAAAAAATTGTGTAGTGGAACCGCGTCGAAAAATTCAAATATATCGACGAGTTCGACGAAATCGAATATGTATAGAGACATTTAATATGCATCGGAGAATCTGACCAATTAAAAAATTCAGTCCACGATAAAAACAGCTGCCTATGTTTACTCGTATCATTCTCATCATCTAAAGAGCGTCCGTGGCCTAGTAAGTAGATTTTTGGTTTGCTCGAGAGTTTGCAGGTTCTTCAACGAGCAAAGTCACCTAATGGAAAGCAACTACCGTCGCCCATAGACACTCGCACCATCAGAAGAGCTGCGGTGCATTGCCGGCCTTTTAAGAGGGAATACGATCTCTTCTGGAAGGTTAGCAGGTTCGATCCCGGGTGTACATAATACAAGAAACCCACACATGGCTGGCCCGACGCCTGCAACGCCGTTGCGCCAAAATTCATTTATCGAGCAGGAACCGTACATTTTTCCGGGATACATAGTATCCTATGTCCCTTTCCTGGACTCAAAGTATCCATATCAAAATTTCAGCAAAATCCGTTCAACGGTTTGGGCGTGAAGTTAGAAGAGGTGACAGACAGACAGACACACTTTCGCATTTATAATATTAGAATGGATTTAATATACTGAGTGCAGTTTGATGCTGATCGCTGGGATGAAGTCAACCATGTATAACACCACCAAACAATGGTTAATACTTCCAAGTTCCATGGTACTAGAAGCGGAAATCATCAAGCACATATTCATGATTTAATTATGATAATTTGATAGCGTTCTCAAGGTTAACCAATTTTGACGTCACATGTCAGAAGACACAAAAGAATTGCGCGTGACAGGTGGTTAGCTGGTCAGAAGACAGCTCAAGAGCGTAATGCGATTGGTCCATTAAGATTCAGTGTAGATGTCCGGGTACGATTGCCCATAATCGCCGTCGAGTGTGCATTTTTTTTATAAAATAAGGGGGTCAAACGAGCAAACGGGTCACATGGACAGCAACTACCGTCGCCCATGGACACTCGCAACATTAGAAGCTGTAGGTGCGTTGCCGCCTGCCGGCCTTTTAAGAGGGATACGCTCTCTTCTTGAAGGTTTGCAGGTCGTATTGGTCCGGAAATACTGCTGGCGACAATTCGTTCCAGACAGCTTTGCAAACATGTGGATTGTGGACTGGTGGCAATCGTGGTTATAATCATGCCCAACGTGGAGAGAGGCTTTCATATCTATTCATATTATATAGCCCGAATTTGTGCCGAGAAAGGAGCTGAAAGGTTACTTTGATTGGAAGCAACTTGAGTTCGTTATAATCCCCAATCCTGGGCTTAAAACTTACTTGAAAGTCGAAACAACGCAAGGGTTTTTTTATGTGAGATGAAGTGCCGAAGCACCTTATACACTGTAAATCAGCCCCGGATTTATAAATAGGCCGTTAAGGCCGCGGCCAGGAGCGGCAGCAGCAGTCAATAGGGAACCGGCAGATTTCGTGCATGGGCGGCGGAAAGTACCTACACTTATAAAAAATATAAATTCAGCACTGCTGTAAATACTGAACTACATAATATTATACTTTCGAATCCGCTATTTAACCGACATCCAAAAAGGCGAATGTTCTATGATTTCTAGACATTTTTTACCTATATTTATCAATGAATAATACACACGTACTCTTGATAAAATGGTTCTGTAATGAATATCTTTAAACGCGTTACGCATTAAACGCTATGCTTTAGAAAAATACAAAAATCATCCGCCATTTTATAAGTTAATTTCGGTAACAAGTGTAATTGGAGTGGGCGAAATGACATTACAAAGTTTTAAGTGTTCCCCATCAGCCCAATGAGATAATTGATCCAAAAGGAAAAACAGACTGAAATTAATGCGTAAGATCGATAGACATAGGAAAGGTTTAGACGCGACATTTTAAGGGTGCAATACTTTGAGAGCCCGCAAAAATCGGAAATTGTCGGATCTACTGGCTTATGGCTAGCATGTGATGCTAGGACCACAGACCCTTCAAGGAACCAAATAATATAATAGTGGTAAAAAATTATTAATAAATAATAAAAAAGCACTGAGGCACGATGGACTTAAAGTAGATTAATAATACGTAAACTATAAACCCTAAGTAAACTATAAACCTAGGGGGGTACCCTAGGTTTATAGTTCCTGATCTAAAGTAAGTACAGAAACAGCCAAGCCATACATATTTACTGA